>HG992245.1:12940000-14407500 GCA_905220585.2 Nymphalis polychloros
CATACCATCAGGTGACCCATATGCTCGTCCGCCTACCTATGTTATATAAAAAACCTTAACCTTCCTAATGAACTCCGTCTATTAGTGAAACATGAAAATCAAATAATTCGTTTTTGAGTTTATCGCGTTTAGACAGAAAGACGACGCGGAACTTCGTTTTATAATATATAGTGAGTAGTTAGATTTGTTTCTACATAATGAGTGTCACATTAAAATAAGAACTAATTTGAAATATGTTTGCCTTCCTAACGTCAATTAAGTCACTTTTTGATAAATAAAAAACAAAGATAATTATCGTAACCTATTTAATAATATTAATCTTTTTAAAAAAACATATTAGTCATGACATATTCTTACAAACCGTAACATTTAATTCAAATTAATAGTACTTATCTTTAAATACGCTATATCTATATCTATACTAATATATAAAGCTAAAGAGTTTGTTTGTTTGATCCGGCTAATCTCAGGAACTACTGGTCCGAATTTAAAAATTATTTTTGTGTTGTATAATCCTTCTATCGAGGAAGGTTCTAGGCTGATTTTTATTCATTATTTTTTTATGAATTATACGTGGGTGAAACCGCGGGCGCAGCTAGTTATGTATAAAATTTAAAAAAAAGTCACTTGGTATATGTTAAATTTACATTTCTTATTGCGGTCATATTTGTTTTTTGAATAACGTGAACTAGTCTGTTGGAAACTGTTATTTGATCGTATCGTTTTTTTTTGGTTCGTTCGTTTTTCTTTATAAGGTTAGGTGCTTGTAATATTTTTAAAATAATCTCTTATTTACAGTTTTTGAACGTTAACGTTCAAATGTATAAAAATATCAGCCAAACATGTAGTTTTAATAACAGATTGTAACTATTCTAGTTAGTTACTGGTATTATTAACCTTGTCGTGAAAACGTTCAGCTTATTCGATAGTACTTATGTATGAATATTAGTGGTTACGTGTGTATATATGTTTAGACACATAAATTTATTAAATTAAATAATAATAAAAAAAATTATAAAATGTTACTCAAATTAAATAAAAATTGATTCCAATTACTTGATCGATTGCACTATGACTTAAAAAAAATAACATTCAATTACGTAATGTCGATTCGATTCTGATCGTATCTATAAAAAAACCGTATCTCCGTTCAACATCCGATCGGCACTCAGTTACAGTTACATTCGATGGATACCATGGCATTACGATACCATACTCGGTTACAACAAAAGGCAGGCATTTCTCCGCAAATAATAACGGGAACACTGCCCCGGATTCAATGTTAACAAAACTTATGTACTCACATCGCTCTCGTACGCTCAGTTTTCGGAATACATTGTTATTTACTTATACATAAGATTTACACGAGCTAGCTTGTCCTTGGTGTATACAAATATTTATAACTAACATTTTGCATGAGTTCATGTTTTATTAGTGCATGTTTTAGTAAAAACATATGTTCTTATCAACATACATATTTATAAAACTAGCAAAAATTGTGTGGAATTCAATTTGTGACGAAACTCCTTTAAAATCTGCCATTTTAATTTACGTAATGCCTATTTGAATGATGTATGACATCAAATATTTCAATTAATATAAAAGCAGCGGTAGTCTACACTAAAGAAAATGGGTGTTTCGGTAATTGGTCGCAAATAGCCATATTATATATTAAAAACGATGCAGTCACTTTGATATTACAAACATACACTTCAATTTTATTTATTTAATGTTAAAAACATTCGGGTGCATGCCGTGCACACTTCTACCATAGTTAATGTTCTTAGTAATTATGTCGAGTCGTTAATTAATTCTATCCAAACGGGCGCATCCGGAAGTTTTAACTAGTTACATAATATTTCCCAAAAGCCAGCAGTTTGTATATGCGGAGCGCAGTGTAATAAATTAACAGGACATCACATATTGCCATAAATGTACTCTCGTTGTTAAATTAGAATATGAAGGGACTATAAATAAAATTTAAACTGTGCTTAGAAGAAGACCGATAATATATTTTTTAATAAATATGTTTTTAAGAATATTATCAAAAATTTATATTTATTATCGCCAGACCATTTCCGTGGGCCATTACTTCCGCCAGACGTTACAAAGATTATTTAAAAATTAAACTACGTTATATTATACGTTATACGGGCTAAGGCCGAGAAGATCACCGAGGCATATTTAAAAATGAGCGTTTCTACTTTAACGTATATAGGTGAGTAAGACTTTTATAAACCTTTAGTTCGCGCTACCTGTGAAAGGGCCCCGCTTTCGAGCTAGTAAGTACGCATACTGTCTTAACTACATAGTAGACTAGAAATCCTCAAAATTTCAGCTTTGCTAAAATGACGTAGGTCTGGGGGCTCTGGGATCTTGGACTATTACGAGTGTTTTACTTAACAGAAGTCTTGTGTCCTGTGTATGTACTGTGTATATTCATATCAATTTACTGGAGTGTCAGTTTAGATTGATATGCGGAAAATAGGAAATATTTTGGAATTCTCGTCGAATCGAAACATGATGCGTTTTCCGTTCGTTTTTTTCGTTTAAGTGAACATTACGCTAAGGTTGTCAATGTGAAAATGTTGTATGTTTATTATATAATGTCAGATTTATTGCGAGTGATCGTAACTTTTTTAAACATATAGAAGTTATACATAAGTTCGGTGAAATATTCAGCAATAACTAAATTGTTCTATCTATTCCGATAACAGATAATCCAAGTTACATACATAGTGATATTTTTATATTTTTTAGATTTTTTTTAATTATAAAAGTGGTTACTTTGTAAAAAATATCTATAAAACATAAGATGTAGTCGCGAATTCGTTTGTAGATATTATCAAGATCATTTACTTGCTATTGTTATCCTTTACTAACTTTATCAATTACTACTATTTAAAGAAACATATATGGTCCATCTTATAACTATAAATTATCGTAATACGTAAGAAACAAAGAAAACAATAACAAGATAAGGCCATTTCATGTATCATTAGTTAAATAAAAATCATTTCAACGATACAAGTGGTTAGCTATTAAATGTAAATCATTTTGTATGTATAAGTAAAATCATGAAAGGTTAAAATATATTTTGAACACCGAAACAGCGTACGCGTCACAATGAACAAATGTTAATATGAACAGGATACATATATTTCTGGAACCTTCTGTTTAATTAAATACTCTTTTATGTTGTAATCGAATTTGTATCAACGGATTACCTTTGATTTTCATTGGGTTTGAAACATTGCGAATTTGTGTTGAGATTTAATTAAGTTTACATTAAAATAAAAATTTCTTGTGTGTACATACAAGTTGAAACACATTTGTGTTTATATTAAAAGTAATAGTTAATTGTTTGGTGTTAGAATATATGACGAATGGGTGCAACCTTTTATTCCCTTGCAAGAAAAACACATTTCCCCGACAGGCAGTATCCGCAATACCCACTAAAAAACCAGCGGTACCGACTTCGTTTCTTGGGAGGGGATAGCTTGCGCATGCTAGAATAGGTGGTACCTACACAGACAAGTTTATACAATGGCCTACCACTAAGTGAATCTATTGTAGCACTAGCTTAGTACCTAGCCGACATGGCCCAGTGGTAAGAACGCGTGAATCTTAACCGATGATCGTGGGTTCAAACCCGGGCAAGCACCATTGAATTTCATGTGCTTAATTTGTGATTATAATTCATCTTGTGCTTGGCGGTGAAGGAAAACATCGTGAGGAAACCTGCATGTGTCAAATTTCACTGAAATTCTGTCACATATGTATTCCACCAACCCGCATTGAAGCAGCGTGGTGGAATAAGTTCCAAACCTTCTCCTCAAAAAGAGGAAAAGAGGCCTTAGCCCAGCAGCGGGACATTCACAGGCTGTTACTGTTACTGTAGTTAATTTACTCACTAAATTATCAAATACAATTTTGAAAACAAAGTGTGTATCTCAATTATCTACAAAATATTATAAGGTTAATATTCAATTTTTTTTTTAATATAAAATATAATTATAATTGTTATGAAAGCAGTATCGGCAAGCAAATTAATCAAATTATCGAATTGTAGTCGGTGTAAAGCATAATGAAATTTTCATAATCCGTCATCAAACCCGGAATTGACTACTAACAATATTTAAATTAAAATCCTGTCATACAATCATCATTATTATCTATACTAATATATAAAGCTGAAGAGTTTGTTTGATCCGGCTAATCTCAGGGACTACTGGTTCGAATTTAAACATTATTTTTGTGTTGAATAGTCTTTTTATCGAGGAAGGTTCTAGGCTGATTTTTATTCATTATATTTTTATTAATTATACGCGGGTGTAACCGCGGGCACAGCTAGTTTTAAAATAAACATAATATATGTTAAAAAAAATCGCTGATTGACAGAACAAAAACCTTATGAATAGTACCGGTGTATTTGCCAATCAGCCATTGGGGCCATATGGGGCCATTCATTTATTACGTGAGACGATTTTTACTAGTTGTTGACCCTCCTTTGAATGGC
The DNA here is from genome assembly GCA_905220585.2 of Nymphalis polychloros. Classification (NCBI taxonomy): domain Eukaryota; kingdom Metazoa; phylum Arthropoda; class Insecta; order Lepidoptera; family Nymphalidae; genus Nymphalis; species Nymphalis polychloros. The sequence continues at coordinate 12,944,520 of HG992245.1, forward strand.
GATATTATCATAATCAGACGATCATAAATCACGTCAGTCGTGGGAAGATGGTTCGACAATTCGATTATGACGGGACAGTCTCTATTATTAATTTTTAAACAGTGAACCTACCGGACATTGGTGTAAAAAGATCGTAGACTCAGACGATTTAATCTATGTACTTAACCTGTGCAAGCATGGTTCTACCTATCGTAAGATGAGCTCCAGATTGCAGAGGAAGTTATAAAATCATAACTGGTAGAAATTACGTCATAATCATAAATATTTACAAAAATATAAGTATGTATTTACAAAAGAAAAGTAGTATATGTAAGTATATCATTTGTCTGGTTTCCATAGTACGAGCTCTGCTTAGTTTGGGAATTAGGATATTTATTTATTATTATTTATAAATACGAGTCAAGTCCTGAAACTTCCTGGAAAAAGAAAACAGTAAAATACATTCCAATAAATAAAATATTAAGATATGTTTACAAAGTTTCGTTTATAATAAAAATTATTGTCACATCTGCAAATCATAGAATATAAATAATACAATAGATAACCAGTAACAAAATAACATCGACAACATCAAAGCGTGCGTTTATTCACATTTAATGATAATGTGAAAAAACGCAAAACATGTTTGTCATTATTAATTAATTTTCTTTATAAGATAAAATCCTGTCTGTATTTCAAAAATACAAATATGTCGATAATAGGTAAAACATAGGCTTTAAAAACCTATTGCAGTATTTGTAATTGACTTCACATTGGATTCTTTCGTTTCAAGGAATATTGGTTAATGAAGGGTTATAGAGTGGTAAATTTCCATGCAAGATAAATATTAATTGAACTATATTTAATTGATTATCGAAAAAGAATAACTCCCGAGTTTCTTGGCAGAATCTACATTCGTAACCGGTGGTAGCATCAAATTTAATTTAATCTTGTAAAATTACGATTTAATAATGCTCGCAAAATCTTACTACAAATTATATTTTAATTGGCTGATCGATTATTTTTCCATTATTTGATATTGATTTTGTTTAACATATTTATGTATGTATTTTTAATATATAAGTACATCTTTATTCGATCTCTTAATCCATATTGTAATGATTTTTGTACAAAAAATGTACATGTCGTCTTCTATATTGTATTGTAAATTATTGTAAATCCTAATTGAGAGAACGATATTTTACTCGCAACGTAATAAAAAAATCAGGACATAAATTTCTCGAAGTATAAACTTTGCTGAAACTCGAGGTTAAATTACAGCGTGTGTTTGGTTCTTGTTCAAGTTTTAATGATAATTATGAACAACATGAAACAGAACGTAATTAACGTGTATTCAGTATTAAGTTGATTGTAATGAAGTTTTACTTTTAGGCGTAATATAGACTATCAACAAAACTTGTAAGCTAATGCAAGTCTCACTTTCATTTGCAAGGCGGACTGAGGTCAATAACTAGCAAATGTCCCACATATGGGCTTCATCGTTTGATAAGAATATTCCAACACGGTGATCCAAAGCTGGTTGGTGGATGGTAAATTTTCATCCGACACATACAGGTTTCCACAATGTAAATACATAAAGTAATCAGTGGTCTTTGTCCGGGTTTGTGTGTTTTCATCACCGTGACGTCTCGGTTCTCATAGTAAAAGGTATCTCAAGTTATAAACTAATGTAACGAAATATGTTTTAGTTATATCGGATATATTTATCGTTTTGTTTTGTGTCGTGTTGCAATAAAAAATATTGTGTTTCGATACCTATTAATAGATCCCTGTTATTTATTAATACCCACATTTTTACTCGCATTAAAATAAAGCCTTTATTGTTGTTATTAATTATACAAATAATTGTTATAGTTTTTAGAATGTGCCCTAAACTTTTGAAGTACAATATCAGCTCAGGGCCGTTAATCTCCAACAGTTTGACTTCCGACCAAGGTCTCCTATAAAGATTTCCATTCAATCCTGTCTTTTGCTTTGCGAGTCCACGTTGGGCCCGCTACGTTTTTAATGTCGTCCCATCTCGGTGGGACCATTCCGCATTAAATTGAGATAAATACATGTCTGTATAACAAATTTCACATACATAATGAGTTCATTAACTAAATACTAGTAGTTTGCTAGTTCGGTCGATGTTTATGGTTACCGCTCCGCCCTAAGTGTCGAGGGTAATAGTTTGTAGGGAGGAGCAAGATATTTAATTAACTATAATATTAATTAAGTTAATGAGATAATCGAAACACATCGAATTGACTTATATATATGTATAATGTAACTGACCCGTATATATATTATTAAAGTATGATTTATGCCAATAAATCTATTTTCGGTACAACACACAAAAGAGAATAAAGGTTTGGTTTTGAAAAAACAAAGTTTGCTTTTAATTAATATTAAAAGCGAGGCGTATTATCTATTTACATTTATGAACTGCTTTATACTGACTTATATATCAAATTGTGTAAGCGAGACGACAATATCAGAAGAGCGAGCACATATAGCACTATTGTTATAAGTGGTCATTGGGTCATATTTTTTCGTTGATTCGAAATCAGTCACCCAAAAGTACGGCTCATATTACAATGGAGATATCGGTACAAATTGAGCAAGACAGTGGGCGTCTTGTGAAACTACTGCCTTTTCATTACCACTATTTTGGCAGTGATATATATTAACTAGTCCACCTTTATAACGGCGGCGCCTTTGATTGTGGTAGTCGTAAAGATAATGCGGTTATAAGTGGCTGTGATTACGCAGTACTTGTAACTGTTTGGGATAATATATGTTTAGAGATACAAGTTTCAAACTTGTGTATTTAAATATAATTGTTAGATTGATTTGTTAACGTAAGATTTTCTGGTATTTATACAATATAATTATACAATGTTGTTTGTTTGGTTACTATAACAATAACATGAAGGCCTTTACACTTAAATTTTCATGACTCTACGACTAGCTAGGAACGAAGGACTAATATTAAGCATCCCATAATTTTATTTACGTCAATCAAATTGATATTTAAGTTTTCACTATCGGTTTTTTTTTTTATTTCATTCTAATTTATTCATTCATTTCGAATAAGCAATGTTTTCAAATCGTCCACCTGACGGTAAGTGGTCACCGCTCAAAGATATTTTGCTGTAAGAAATATTAACAGTTCCTTATAGCCTTTTTATATAATAATAATAAATAACTTAATACTAAATAAAATACTATTTATATACAAACATTTCTATAAATTTTCTCCTGGAACATAAAATAACTAACTTCGATATAATAATTTAACTTCGTACCAACAGGACATCCTTATGTAACTAGGTATCATTCGATTCGAATATTTTCGAATCGAATGATACCTAGTTACATAAGGATGGTCTAAAATTAAGAAGAGATAACATAGAAGAAATATACATACTTATACACGTAGAAATTGATTCATTAATAAATAATTATAACAGCCAAGATTGTGTATTGTTATATTAACTACATATAACATTGTTAAATATAATTACGATTTTCTGAGAGTAAATCCGGCCCTTTAAAGTGAGTACGTAACTTTTGAAACTAACGTGCGACGCGATCGCGGACAATACGAAAGTTGATTAATGAGTTTTCAAACTTTTATTCATTCAAATGGAGGCTTAACGGAATTAAGGTCGCGTGTAATCGCGATTAAGTTTAATCTGTTTTTAATTAAATATATATACGTATATATAAAAGAATAATTATCTGACTGATTGATACAGCTCATAAATTTGGGGCTAGTACAATGAAAATTTACATACGGGGTTCCTTTTACTAAGGTGATAAAATCAATTAACGTTTGTAAGAAAATCCTTCATTTTGAAGAAAGAACTATAGAAATTTAACAAATCATACCCATAGAGCATACCCAACGTCCTGGTTAGTAAAGATAAAAAATATAATTACGGCTATTACTGTTTATAGATATTTGCTCAAATATCTGAATATTTAAAATAATTGTGAGTATTAAAACGTTATATATCCCATTTTTAAGTAAAATCGAAAATAAAACGTATTTAATACAGAATTATGTTGAATATTATAAATGCAAATGTTGGTATGTTTTGTTTGTAGCTCAATGACGTCAAAACTGCTGAACGATTTCGAATGATATGAAATTGTGTATATTGGATAATTTTTAATTAACTTTGCGACAACCGCTAGTAAATATAACAATAAAAATATTTACGAATAAAATAGTATATCGGAACTAGAAGTAAAATCATTTGTTGCAAGTTGTCTGCAGCTTTAGAAGCCTACATAGGATTCGTTTCATTTAAACTACTTAATAACTTAACACTCAATATGTATCTTCATAGTAAATTATAAAGTCTTATTCTTTTACAAATATCAAGAATGATTACTTAATTATGCAAGTAGTCTCTTGTTACAATTATTTTAAGTTTGCCATGAATTTTGCATTCTATTCATAGTCAATGACATAACTTATAAACATTTTTTTACACAAAAAATATATGAGGAATTCATTTAATGAACAAGATAACGTTAATTATAACATTGTATCGATATTATCGCTTCCTAATATAAGTAATTATAAAATTACATTAGATCTATTTTGAAGATTATCTTTGCATTAAAAAAAAATGCTAACACAATAATACACTATTAACAATCTAGATATAGTTCGAAATTTAAAATGATAAAACTACGGTTTCTATATCATAATATGTTAGCGATCAAATTGCAAACAAACATTAGAGAAACGTCAAACATGTGTCATAAAACTATGTGAAGCAATTTCTTAAAATGTTATAAACAGAACAAGCTGTTTGATTGGTGAGTAAAATGTATTTTTCCCCGCGGCCCATAACAGAGTAATGGACGGGTGTGTCCAGTAATAAACGATAATCAAACCCCGGGGATCTTCCCGCAAATCAGTAAAAATATATTAACACCCTTATTCTGAAGCACGTAAGGTTCAAACTGCACGTTTTGAGAGTTATCGTATCTGGAAATGGCTTTCTAAGTGGCGAGAATGGGCGGTATATAAAATTTAAGCTACAATATCTTTTACTGTGCCTCAATAAGAGATGCTATATTTTTCTTTTAATAGAAGAAATATTTATTTTATTAATTTGATATAAAAAACAAAAAGTACAACAATACTTTAGACCAGTAAAGTGTGGCATTTACAACTATAATAATCAATATTCCCGATATACATTAAAAATATTTTATAAATGTAAAGGAGGAATATAAATAATTTCTACTGAATGTCATTTCTTATATACGCTTATTTCATAATAGCAAACCAACAGAAATCAAAGCCTGGAGAATAAGGTTTATAAATATCTCTCATAAATCGAACTAGAGAAACTAATTTTAGAATAATCCAGAACTTTGCGTCCTACATCGTATTAATAAGAGGGCCCTACTACCTACTTCTTTGCAAATTTGGTAGTTCTAATAAATAAATTATACATTTAATTTACTTCATATTCATTCGTTACATATCCCCTCGTTGTGGTTTCCCGTATCTCGAATGTCGACGTTTGCAGGCCATTAACCATACCGGGTGAGACCCAATTTGTTACGTGTCGAGTTGCCGGAGTTACGTTAATTTGTGAAAGGTAACCTTCTTAAAACTATTAGCTTAGATAATTTGGTTTAGTTGTAAGTTCCTGAGGACGTTGGATGTTTTAATTAGTGTGTTTATTTCATCTGAGTGTTGAGTGAGAGTTGTTTCTTTCATTATACATCTGTTATTTAAATGATATAGTAGTAATCACCTTTTAATTTATGAATTTTGGCATATTTATCAGATTTTCGATCGTCACACGTTTTCTTTCATCGCCGAGCACAAGATGAATTATAAACACAAATTAAGCAAATAAAAAATTCCGCGGTGCTTGCTTGAACTCTTAATCATCGATTAAGATTCTAATCTTCTAACCACTGGGTCATCACGACTTATAAGCTTCAAACCTTCTCCGAAATGAGAGGAAGCCTTAGCCTAGCAGTGGGACATTTACAGGTGGTTCCTTAATTTAAATTTATTGGTATTGCCATATATGTTGTTTTTTTTTGCTAATAATATTAATGGTAATTATTTAAAAACACTGAAATGGAAAGTTAACGTGTTAGGTTTTTAAATTCCAACAGTAGTCGATTATTGTATTAAAATTAAGTATATCCCATTCCATAGAATTTTCCTTTGCTGAATTTGCAATTGCATGTACCTGTAATTACACTGGCTCACTCAATCTTCAAACTATAACAATACACTTAACGTTTCACAGAATAATAATTGATAAGTAGGTGGTACCGATTTGTCACCATACTAGAGTCTAGAGTCGCCAGTTAGTGGTCACGTTTATTTAATGGAAATCTCTAGTAAAGAGGAAAATCGTGGTTTTATAAAATGAATGTTATTTATATATAAAGGTGTGCAACAAGTGTCGTATGTTCGATCGCCATATTTTTCACCCTAATAGCCAACAAAACGTCCGAACACGCCGAGCTCTTTATGAGATAAACGATGCGCATTACGGATGCAACTCGTGGTTATTACACGTATGTTGTTACGATTAAATTGTGGGGTCGAACTAATGTGACATTATACGACGTTAATCATAGATTTATGTCTATAGCAATGCAATATTAATAACAATACATATTATTGTTATAAAAGTACTGCGAAGCTACTCCACCTATTTCACAGGTCTTTTATTGTGAATGGTTTCTATGTCTGAAGCGTTGCTCTAATTATACACATATGTGTCATTGATAATGCATGTTTCAGAATTACTTTTGTCCGTCAACTTTTAAAAGCAATGAAGTATCATTAGCAATACAATATTACAAATAGTTTAAATTGGAATATCAAAAAAAAAAAAAAATATATATATATATATACAAAAACAGTTGCAACATCTCGATCTTTAGTACCTAATTGTTTTGTTGTAAATAGTCAAATTAAATATTTGATATTTGACTCTTCCAGCTTAACAATTATTATTCCAAGTAATTTTAATTTTATCTGTTAGTCATACAACGGAAAATATAATATGATACTCGGTGGTAGAGCTTTGTGCAAGCTCGTCTGGGTAGGTACCACCCACTCATCAGATATTCTACCGCAAAACAGCAGTACCTTGTATTGTTGTGTTCTGGTTTGAAGGGTGGGTGAGCCAGTGTAATTAGAGGCTCAAGGGACATAACATCTTAGTTCCGATGTTCCGAGGTTGGTGGTGCATTGACAATGTAAGCGATGGTTAACATTTTTTACAATGCCATTGTCTATGGGCGTTGGTGACCACTTACCATCAGGTGGCCCATATGCTCGTCCGCCTAACTATACAATAAAAATAAAAAATAGCGAGAAGGTAGTTTTTTTTAGATAGTTATTGGCAAAATATATTTTTTCTTCTATTAACAATTTTCGTATCATGACGGAGCTGAGTTATCGTTATATTACGTTAAATTTAAAATGTATACATCTTTATGTTCTTAGCGACTTAGCCATGACTTAGTCATTCGCACGGAATTCAACCCTGAATCTTCCTTACAAACTAAACACAAATCAACAAGGGAATTCCATAACAGATATATCCATACACTATATTACGCACCGAACCAACCCGATGGCCGATATCCACAATCACAATATCACCATGGGATTTGTTATATACAAAGTTATCTTTAATCTTGACAGCATGAGTTCTTCGCCCATAGACATTTCTATACAGTGTATTACTGTTCGACTCTAAGAGAAAACACAAAGATCGGTCGATACCACAAAAGCTTTTCCTTGTACTTTTTGATTGCGCAATAAAATGAATTCTTGGAACTTTATTTCAAGCTAATATCACTTTCAATACTATGATTTATTTTTTTATATTTGTTCTTAGATTATTCAGTTTTAATATCCTATCGGATTCCTAAAAAATATATTTATATTCTATTGTGTTATATATCTGTGGTGGTGTTCGTGTTTTGGTTTGCGTTTGTTTGTTCGATCATCTTTCTGATTATTCATGGATTCCTATTACTTGGATTGAATACATCTTTCATTTTGACTCAAAATACAAGTCGATGTTTAGCGTGGTGGTCAGAGAAATGATGATGATGACAATTTGGTATAAATAAATATTACAGTGTAATGTTTTACCGTGACATACAGTGATTATTCTATACTAACCGGTTGGCGTGGTTGGTAAGGTACTCGCCTTTCGCGCTGCGGTCGTGGGTTCGATTCCCACCCAAAGTAACTCTGACTATCTCTGTCTGTTGTTTTCACAGCTTAACCACAGAATCGATTATGATATAATTTGGTAGCAAATTTGAAACCCAGAGAAGGATAAATGTTACAATTTTACTTGGTGACTCACCAGATATTCTACGGCAAAACAGCAGTACTTGGTACTGTTGTGTCCCGGTTTGAAGGGTGAGTGAGCCAGTGTAATTACAATGCCAATGTCTATGGGCGTGGGAGACCACTTACCATCAGGTGGCCCATATGATCGTCCGCCTACCTATGCAATAAAAAAAACATGCTACTTTTACTAACAGTCATACAGAATAACAATATTGAAAAAGAAACATCTCATTTCATATTTTCTTACAACTACTGTACTATTTATACATTATATTATATACCCTTAGGACTTCCATTGTGAAGTCAACTAGTTCTTAAGAATTGAAATAATTTTAAAACTCGCTAGACTTGACGATCAGCTTAAAAAATTTGAAACATTACAAAACAAACATCAATGCACTCGAACAGCCACAGAGTAAAAAAAACGCGAATTAACGATTCATCGTATGAAATATTAAAATCGTTGAATCCATAGAAAAATGCAACAAGTATACAACAGTTTAAGACGAGCATTTAATATTCTGTATCGGAATTTCTGGGTACCATCTTTGGAATCCTGTTTTATTAAAAGCATTTTCTGTATTCTTTATTCCTTGAGCTTTAAGGACTAAAATACAATATCGTTTTACACTAGTGTGTCGCTATCTCATATTCCTTTATAGGGTTCGTAGGATACACCGACAGTACTCGAAACAGGAATAATTAATCGACTAATTTATCTCCTCCATTTTGATTTTAGTTACACTTTGTGAATGTATTATTCCGTTCTTTGAATTTATCAAAAGTAATTCACGACTATCTCTAAGTATCTACTTTGCTGGAATTGAAATCCGAATAACGTCAAGACAAATTGCATAATAAATCAATGATTAATTACATTATTCATCTCCAACGGGATTAGTGTTTCGTTACATGCTCCTTATTAATAATTAATTTCGATAATTGCTTGTTTCAAATATGTACAAATTCTATTTAGTCAAAGTTTAGACTTCAAGATTAAACCAGGAAGTTGGTTTCGAAAGGATGATTTGACTGCAGCGTCGGCGCATCGTAAGCAAACAAGATCGCGCACTTGCGTCGTGCTGACAGAGAACTTCCAAGTATCAGCTACTACTGAAATCTTACAGTTTTTTTAATTTTATTACCAGCCATGTTATATTTCGTTGAAATTTATGATGGAACGGAACCTATCCAAGATTGGAATTTATTTAGAGATATATGTATTTTTAAATGTACCGCATAGGATAAATTAAATCTGCATGTTATATAATTCATAAAGAAATAAAGTATAATAAAATAATGAATATGAAAGCTATGCAAACATGAAATGTAGTATATAGTAACAGTAACAGCCTGTGAATGTCCCACTGCTTGACTAAGGCCTCTTCTCCTCTTTCGAGGAGAAGTTTTTTGGAGCTTATTCTACCACGCTGCTCCAATGCGGGTCGGTGGAATACACATGTGACAAAATTTCAATGAAATTTGACACATACAGGTTTCCTCACGATGTTTTCCTTCACCGTCAAGCACGAGATTAATTATAATTACAAATTAAGCACATGAAATTCAGTAGTGTTTGAACCCACGATCATCGGTTAAGATTCACGCGTTCTGACCACTGGGCCATCTCGGATTCCTCGGCTATTAGTAGTATATGCATCCAACTAAAAATAAAAATCAGTTGTCGCGGAAAAACTTACAGCTAAAATTATATAGTGTAGTCTATTAGAAGCCATTGTTAGTAGTTTTAGTTTCTAGGTTTGATATAACATCTAGATATAAAAAATATTATTTAATTGTATGAACTTCTGATACTACAATGTTTATTCAATTTCAAAAGTTATAAAATAAAATGATTAATGTAGTTTTTAAATAAATATATAGGAGTAAATCGAATACCGTTCGAGTCACCGGTGAGCAATAGGCACTTAGTGACACGATAGGGGTCGTGATGTGTCTAAAGATAAACTTGATTTGTGAACGCTGACTGTTCTAGGATAACTAGTACCTACTTAGGGGTATTAAAATACATTTCCGTATGCACTCAACTGTTCACTTAAAACGTTTCGAATTTAGAAAAATTCTATTTTGGAAACTATTTAGTCTTTATTAATTTATTTAATTCAATTATGTTACTAATATATTTTTTATCTTAATCATTACTTGTCTCTAAGATGTTGAAGACTTTTCAAAAATGGAAAGAACACTTGAAATTAAGTATATTTTGATTGATAGCCTTTTGTTTTTAAAACGTATTCGGTTTATTAAAATAAACATTCTTCAATGGCATTATGTAAGCAGTTTATCAAAAACTAAAGCTGTTTGAATATGTATTGAGGACGTATGGTGATTATATGTTCCGAGATAAACACGATTTTATAACACTGCTCGAACTAAGCGTGATAGTCCCACGACATTAGAGAAGTCGAAAGTTATTTCTTTTATATGAATTCGGTATGCGGACTGGCAAATGGTCCATCTGATGGTAAGTGGTCACCAGCGCCCATAGACTTTAACGCTGTAATAAATATTAATAATTACTTAAAATAATGTCAATTAAACACCGAGCTTGGGAACTGAGAAGTTGCGACTTGTGCCTGTAGTTACACTGGCTCACTCACCTTTCATTCCGGAATAGGACACTACTCACAACACACAATACTAAGTATTACTGTTTGGTGCTAGAATATGAGAGAAGCTCTACCACCAAGGGAACAAAAATCGTATTGTCCTTTTTAAATAATCGGTCATGTTGGTTAATTGGAAATAACACTTAAGATATTTACAATTGAAAATTGTATGTGGTTAAGCCGCGAAAAGAAGTCAATCCACAATAAAACGTTTTATTGTCACAATATATCAAATGTGTCCTTTCAGCTTAATTACGTCCATCTCGTTTTACGGAAGATCATTCTCCGGCTTTAGAAAAGTGTAGGTAACAAAAGATTGTGAATTATTGTTCTACACACTGCGGGGTATTTATAGGCAATGAGAAAATGCTCTGTGACTATGATGAGTACTAGTCACATGGAAGCTAAAACAGTATTTTGGACGCCATAGTAAGTAAGATGGAAAATCTTACATGTATGCATATAAAGTGTCCTATATACTCATTTAATTTAGTAACTTAATGTAGCCATAAAACATTTATCAAGTATTAACGTAGTTAGTAAGTTATTTCTTTATTACTAACATAATGGTGGAGGTAATCTGAAATAATGATATAATACTATGGTATTTTTTTCTTATTCCAAATATCGTATATCAAAAGTGAAAATCGTTCGAGTAAGGACCGAGAAAATTGTAGTACGATACGGTACGATAGAGGTCGTGACATGTCTGGAGATAAGCAGGATTTAAAAGGGCTGCCTTTTCTAGGTGCCTCGGGATATTGAAACGCACTATTGGACTTTTTCTTTCCAAGATGTTACTTTGAAGTGAAGATTTTTCAGTAACAACTCACATACTTTTTTTTTTTTGAATGCATTGTTATTTATTCTGAGTGTACAAAATCGCCGGATACAACAAATATTAAATAGAAAACGTAATTATAATGTATGTTTGTGTTCATACCGATGATACGGCTTTTTGAAGGCTCTCTGGGTGGCTACGATCCACTAAGAAATTATTTTACCATCAATCGCTGTTGTTTTGTTTTGGTTTGAATGGTTATAATGTATAATGGTTGAGTTAGTGTAATTACAGACGCAGGTGATAAGCAGCGCAAAGCTTACATTTCGGCGTCTGTGGGCAAAGTTAACCACGTACCAATTACCCAATTTTTTTTTAGATTTATTTGATATTATTACGCTTTATAGTTTAAGCGTTTTTTTATTATATATCTTGATCGCATTGATCTGGTTGTCCGAGTGGCACAAATGTTAGTAAACTATACGACACCACTAACATGCACACGGCTGGTCGCGGATACTGCCAATTATTTCATTAAACTTCATTAACTGTAACTGTTTTTACGACTCTACAAAACGATAATAAAAGGCGATCTTCGAAAGTTCGTTTTTTATTATTTTCATCCCAAGAAGACCACACTTGGATTTAAACTTAAGACTGACATATACACACATATATCATTTGAAAGTAAACGTCATAATATATGTATGTATTTTATACTAGCATATTTTGGGTTTGGATTTTTATTTTACCAATTATTGTAATAATATTCTGGAACCTTATTCACATAAAGCCATCTGGCCATGCCAAACTAAGAGAGCTCGTACTATGGAAACCAGACCACTGATATACTTACATATACTACTTCTCTTTTGTAAACATACATACTTATATAGATAATTACACCTAGACTCAGGAGAAACAGACATGTTCATGCAAACAAATGTCTGTCCTGGGTGGGAATCGAACCCACGACCTGCAGCGTGAAAAGCAAGTATCTTACCAACCACATCAACCGGCTTGTCAATTGTGAATGAAAGACAAAAGATATAAAATTTCTAAAACACATATACAATTACATAGTACGATTTTTACATAATATAGCGAAAAAATAATAATTAAGAAAGTTCCTACTAAGCTATTATGTTTAATCGAAGCTATATGCAGTGCTAATGTTAAGCCATCACGTAGAAATACAATATCCGTAGCGAGAGCAGTCCTCACAGTTATTGTTTCCAAAACTAATAAACCACCTTCGAAATACTTTTCCCACAAAGTGAAAATAAAACTTGATATATGTATTCTGATAGCTTCATAGAAAAACATGCCATATGCTTATTGACATAACGACTAAAACCGTGTGGTAATGTGAGTGTGAACGCTTTGGATAAGTTCCAAATGATACTAAGATTTCTTGCTAAGGGATGAGGATATTTACGGTTTCAATTGTGAGTATTCCATACGAAAATAAAAGGAACGATATTTTCTGCCCATTTTCATATATAAACCGTTAAATAAAGATGTTAGCTACTATAAATCATATTCCATTACTTGTATCGAAGGAGTTTGACCATTCCATTAAAACTCTTTGGTAAAAGTCAAGTAATTGTAAATGTCCTGTTCATTCGACACATTCAGGTTTCCTCACGATGATTTCCCTTACTGTCTATGAGCTTAGATTAAAATTGACGTGTTAAACCCAATGGTCATCTCGGCAAATCTGTGTAATTAACGTAATTGTGGGATTTCGTTCACAGCTGAGGCGATAATTTATAGCTGTTCGTTCCATTACATTAGAATTCCGTTCACACAAGTAACAAATCGTATTAGCAGTTAATAAGTTAGTTTGGTCAAGCAGCTGTCATTTAACACAGCTCTCTGTGCCTTAGTCATCCGTTTTAACAACCTATGGTCCAGGAGTTAACCGGTAATACTGTCAACATCTAGATTTATGTATTTGGAGGCTCGTTAAAATAAGAACGCTACGATGTCTTTATTCGGCTGTATATTTGCTGTAAATCAAAGGTAATTGGCTTTATCTGTGTAGGTACATGTGTTCTACCATAGATAATATTCTTTTCATACATAAAATATTATGTAATAGGTCGGAAAAAGTCTTTTTCGTATTTTATAAGTAAAAAGTTGTAGTAAAATCTCTTTGGTCGTACTGTTTGTAGCTGGCTGGTTTTGATAGCATTATGACATTTTACAGCAGAAAAATAAAAAGGAAAAATATTTTTTCATATCATATGTGTCATCTCTTTTATACGTGACATTGGCAGAATATTTTGCGTTGAAATAGAGTAAATACATGCCAGAAAAGAAAAAAAAAACCCGCTATTTTTCCTGTTTTTCTTCTGGCAACCAAAATGAATCAATCTAACCAACAAATGTAGCAGTATCTTGAATTTATATATAAAATGCGAAAAAACTTTTCCATAAGTTTTAAACAAGACTTTATATTTCTACAGCGTGTATCTCTTTCCGTATCGGATTTTCCGTCCCATCAGAGATTATTATGAGAGATAGGGAATAGAGAGTGTGTATCTAAATTTCCGCACACACTTCTGTACTATGTGTCCTTCGCAGTTTTCTAATCTCTCTTGGGGATTGACCACCGTGGTCGAAATCTGTCAGGGGCACATCATCATCATGTTTAGCGTATGACGTATCCAATATGTACTTTTTAGAATGTGCAGTTAAAATAACATTTAATGGAACATGTGCGAGCGGAACAGATGTATGTTATAGATATTGTGTTAAGAAGCAGTTTTCTTGGTGGTAGAGCGTTGTGCAAGTTCGTCTGGATAGGTACCACCCACTCATTAGATATTCTACTGCAAAACAGCAGTACTTGGTACTTTTGTGTTCCGCTTGAAGGTTGGTGGCGCATTAGCGATGTAAGCGATGGTTAACATCTCTTACAATGCCAATATCTATGGGCGTTAGTGACCAATTACCATCTGGTGGCTGGGTGGTCCATATGCTCGTCCGCTTACTTATGCTATAAAAAAAGCAAAAAAATATGGTGTGATTATTTTTCTGTATTTCGATTTATTTTCTTTTATAAAAATGATGTCAATGTAAGCGGTTGAAAAAGTATGAGTGAGACGCATTACATTCTAGAGTTGATAACTGGAATTGAAGCCTTAATGCGTTAGTGCTTACTTGGAAGCTCTTATGTTGTAATTATACTTTAAAAATAAAGTTCAAAACGAGTTTAGCATCAAACAATCATGGAGGTTGTTTTGTGACAGGTCTATGTTTTTCATTCAAGTAATCATACACTATAAATCTATATTATTGTTTCTGAAGTTATTAATAATGCAATCAAATATAATAAATAAAAAATTAAATACATTTGTGGCGAGGATAATAAAAGAAATATAAAATACCGATATTAAAAAAAATATAATATATAATAAAAATATGTATAATGAAGATACATTTATCTTGTATAACCTTAACGACACTTATATCAAGATTTGTGGTCAATTAAATATTATTCACAACTTTTGAAACTTTTGCATAATTTGTCTCTATTATTTAAGAGCCGTTTTATAAGCGCCATATTATGTATGTTTTGAGATTTGGATGTTTTAAGACAAGTACAACGCGTTGTGGATTGTTTTTTTGCTCAATGAGTATTTTATTTATTTTCGTTCGTTATAGCCCATGTCATGTGTCATGACATAATTTCAGGAAAAATACAATCAATAGTTTCACGGCATGTACTGAATAAAAATAATAATAATTTCAAATTAGTATTTTTATTATCTGTGACAATGCACTTTTTTAATTTATAAGGCGAGGATACAATTTCATTTTAAGCGTGCAAGTTAAACATCTGTGTGCTTATGCTGTTGATACAAAAACCTAAATCTGTGAAGCAAAAGCTTATTTCTTAACAAGTCTACGTAAGTGAAACTAATGCACGTTGTAGTAATACATTCCACTATTGTTAAGCGAATAGCCGAACCAACAGAACATTTTCAATTAGGAGGCAAGCAACAACACACGTTGTGCTCAAGAATGAAATATTAAAGCGTTGCTTATAATGCTCTCCACTTCTACTACACCTGACCCACTTACCTAAACTGTATTTTTATTCAAAAAGGTTTTATATTTTATGAGACTATTACTACCAAAAAATATACAAGTCTGTAATTGTAACGTTTTAATGAAAATATAAGGAAATGTTTAAGTTAACAAATAAATACTTGTGAGGTATTGACAGCAACATATGTATGTAAGTAAAAGAATATTTATATAAAATAATCTTTAAATTAATTGGCAATTTCAATGAGTGTGGTCTGATTTTGGTGAAATTTCAGTTATAATTCATTTAGCTTTATACTTTTATATTTTTTATTAAATATAATATAATGTATCGTATTCCCATACATAATCTCTAATCGAATCCGTTTAGCAGTTCGTGTTTTATATGTATAGTCATACATTTTTTTTAAATTTATAATTATATAAATACTTTCCGAAGTTTTCAATACAATTTTAAATATTCAAAAAGCATTTAGCACTTAATACATTCTAACATGAATTGATCTCTACTTGTGTTTGACGCGACAAACCGTCACAGAGGAAATTCAAGAGCATTACTAAAAAGACAATCTAAAGGTATATGCTCTGGTTTAATACTGGCTTTGCAATAGTTAAATGGAAGTAATTTGGACCGTGAACATGAGAGTCAAAGCTTGGAGTGCCGTGGGGACTAGAGGCGCCCCCTACGGAAGGATGTCGTGATGAATTTGTCCCCGCTCTCCCATCCCACTGTTACATTGACAGTTCTATTGCACGAGGCAAATGAGTAATTGTGAAGGATTTATGTGATAATGGTCTCGAATATTGATACATTCTCATTTTGAATTTGAATTATCAAATTCATGCCGAGTGTTTTGAAGTTATTGTAATTAAATTATCGATTTTTATTGGGCTTCTATGGACATATAAACAAATAGTTTGTAATTTACGGATGTTGCGAAATTATTTGAGTGGAGTTTAAAGGCTACTTATTTTGAGTCACTCTCAAATTTAAGCGTTAGTCAAAATTGACGTTTGAGTTTGCGAAATTTTAAGTTAACGGCGTCTTAAATAATTGTGTTGCACTTAAATATTTGAGTGACGTTTCAGTATTCGGCTGTTAGAGACACAATTTATATTTATAATACTCTATACCCAGATGGACTATAAATGTCTGTTAAAGTCAATTTCAAATCTTTATCATTGGTCTCATTAGACTCTAGACAGAAAAAACAGTTTAAGTTTAAACTTCGTTTGAGAATGAGTATTAAGTAAGCAGTCGATGTGTCGTGAACTTTGAAGTTATTAAGGCGAATAGATGTATGATTAGATCAAAGAAATAGAAGAACGTACACGCGGCAAGGGTGAATGATTCCGTGCACAGATGTATTGCGGTGCGAACGTTGAAGCTCGTTAGTTTGCACAACTCGGCTCTCGTGTGTCGGTCAATGAGCGTTTATTACCCTACTGACCGATCTCGCAAACATGTTGCCGACTCGATAATTACACCTTGTCATTTCGATCGAATCACGGACGCACTGGTTACTTTCAAATATATGTTTAGAATGCTTGCTTTATGTCGAAATAAATGTACTTGGATATTTTGTTGTCTGCGCAAATTATTATGTTAGCTTTGTCTTATGATGTAACTATTTAAAATCAATATATAATTTATTCGAATCGTCTCTTATCAACACTTTTGAATTATTATTTCGAAAATTAAATCTCAAGCTACCATCGGTTCATAATGAAGATTCTAATAAGCTATCCGACAAGTCATTCAGCAGTTATGATTACGTAGCAAAACCACGAATACTCTAGTATATATACAATAATTATTTAATAGTTTGTATATTTTGCAACAAAATCAATTCAGTCGTTTTAACGTGTGAGAATATAGTTTTTTATCGAATAATATGTTCGATGATGAATCATGTGTTTAATTGTTTTTGAAATAAGAATTCAAATTATTTTTTGGAGAATTTATAAATGATTTAGGGATTTTATTAAAGAATCAAATTATAAACGAATTGAAATCGCTATAAAACTTCAATATTTATAACATATTTTTTTACTGTTTTATTACGAGAATAAGCTTACTGACGTATCTTTGAATAAAAACATTATAAAGACTAATATGAACATTCATGCTAACTCAACATGTCACAAAGTATATATTTTGATTTTACAGGGGATTTTAAGTAAAATTTATCGTGTATTGCTTTCAAAAATAAATACAATAATATGGTAATTATCTACGGCCTCGGTGGTCTAGTGGCTAGATATAAGGCCGCAGACCCGGTGGTCCTGGGTACAATTCCCAGGTCGGGCCAATAAATAGTTATTGGGTTTTTCTGTCAGAAAATTCTCAGTAGCAGCCCGGAGTCTGGAAGTTGGAAGTGTGTACACTCCCGTGCCTCGGAAAGCACGTTAAGCCGTTGGTCCTTTTTATTTTTTTTTATTTTATTGTATAGGTTGGCGGACGAGCATATGGTTCACCTGATGGTAAGTGGTCACCAACGCCCATAGACAATGGCATTGTAAGAAATGTTAACCATCACTTACATTGCCAATGCGCCACCAACCTTGGGAACTAAGATGTTATGTCCCTTGTGCCTGTAATTACACTGGCTCACTCACCCTTCAAACCGGAACACAACAATACAAATTACTGCTGTTTTGCGGTAGAATATCTGATGAGTGGGTGGTACCTACCCAGACGAGCTTGCACAAAGCTCTACCACCGAGTAAAGTCCTGCGCCTGAACTCTTTCCGGTCGTGTCGGATTGCCGTCCCATCGGATTATGAGAGCTAAGGAAAAGAGAATGCACCTGTGTTTGCGCACACACTTGTGTACTATAATATCTCCTGCGCAGTTGGCTAATCTCTCTTGAGATTGGCCGCCGTGGCCGAAATCGGTCTGGCGGACCTAAATTATCTACGATAATTAAGTATGTTAATGATATCAAAATTAAGAGCTCACTTCAGCTCCACTTCAGTAATTAATCTTTGAGTAATAAGATTATTGTTATATATAAATTAGAAGTGGGTCGATATAAATTTATCAACCAAGAAAGTAGTATTTTGTCAAGCAATATTTATCACGAAATAGAACAAATATATTTAAACTGGATTGGCTTTGTTTTATTTAGCCACTGGCAAGATCTTTAATTTATCAATAACATCTTATTATTTTGGAAAATAGACGCAAATATTTTGAAATAGAGTTCAATATTGTTTGGAAGGCAATAATTCGCAACACTATTAGGTGTATATCTGAGCGGCGCTATCAGTGCTAAGTTGATTTGTATCATCTACATTGCGCGTCGGATAAGCCATCAACATGCAATACGACGAAGTGGCCCAGTGTTCGAAGAATATTGTCATATCTGGATCAGCTGACGCATAACTAATGACCAATTTATAGTAGTTTTAACTATTGCGTTACAGCCTTTATTGTAGTTTATGAAAATGATTAACCATAAAGTCTATA
This sequence comes from Nymphalis polychloros, assembly GCA_905220585.2. NCBI lineage: Eukaryota > Metazoa > Arthropoda > Insecta > Lepidoptera > Nymphalidae > Nymphalis > Nymphalis polychloros. The sequence goes on from HG992245.1 coordinate 12,963,821, forward strand.
TAATATGCCGTCATATTGAATAATATATAGGTAATAAGTATACGGGTTGCTACTAATTTTGTGGTCCATTTACAAAACCGGTATATCCATAATGGACTATTAAGTTATAAAGAAGTTAATATGTATCTATTAAGATATTTAATTCTGTAATCATGAGTAGAAAATGTTGGTTTTTTTTTGCAATAAAATTGCCTCTTACGCCGTTATTAACATTAATTAGCATTTTGCTTGTATGTGAAAGTTATCAACCGCAATAGTTCATCTGATTAGAGTTTATATTTCAACTAATTGTTCTAGATAGTTCCCTTAAATAGATAAGTTGATTTGGACCCCCGCTCCTTTCCCTAGCCTTTCTCTTTACAACAATGGCGTATGTTAATGTACAATTACCATACACTGGAGATGTAGTGAGATAATTTATTATCAGATATATTGAGCGATCTATATGGTTGGTTAATAAGACTTGGTGCAAATAATTAAAACTTTAATAGTTATATATCTAATCATTTTTTTTTTGTTTTATTAAGGTCATAACAATAATTAAATACGACAAAAAAATTTAAGGAAGCAATATGAAGTTGATTTGGTTACAACACTTGCCGAAATAATATTAGTCCAAAACAAGTACGTGTTTTATTCAAGTCAACTCTTAAGGATTTTTGAATCGTTATTATAAACTCTAGTGGCTCTAGCCTCGGAGACCTGCACAAGGGGTCCTCAATAGTATGATTTAATAAAAGACAACAACCATCATTGCTTAAGTACTATTTCAAATCATTTTCAATTTGTCATTGTTAATTAGTATAAATAATTGAATATATGAAATGGCCTCCGTTTCGCTATTGAATCCGGTCCTGCACCTTCAAGAACTTAAGAAACAATTACCTAGGTCTACATATATATATATACTGTATGAATAAACGAATACTAACTCCGCGTTTTTATCGTTAAAATGGGGTTATAATGTTTAACAAATTGGGATAAATCTTGCAAAGGAATTTTAAACCAGATTTCCGCAGCTGAAATTTAGCATATATTTTGTGGAAATAGCCTTACAATATTATAATAGCTAGATTTTAAAACTATTTTATTTATTAAATTTTACAATAGACTTATTGAAAATATACAAGAGGAAGTATCGTTATATAAACGTAGTGTTAATTGTTTTTAACATACAATATCTTACTGAAGCTCATATTACTTATGATATTAAGTTCTTAATATTAATCAAATAAATATCAACTGTTCGTTATTTTATTTTTTTTTTTATTACGGATACTTTACCAGTAATTATTATAATTGTTACATTTCAAGGATACGAGTAATTGCAAAAACAACCTCTTAAAGATATAAATAAAACATACATAAATGAATTACATATCACCTATATGAAGATCATTTATGTGTTATTGTGTTATGCATGTAGTATATAATTATGTATATTACAATTTGAGTAGGAACACTCTTATAATTGCAATTAAAGTTCAAGACTATATCAAGTTTCATTTTTGTTATTATACCTAAACTTGACGGAATAATACTAATGATAGAATTATTATAACGCTAAAATAATCGTATAAGTAGTATAATCATAATATCTGTTACGCAATCACGGCAAAACTTGTACACGTGTTTAATCGAAACTTAGTCAGTACGTAGGTAGAATAAGTCGTAAATAAACAAATATCCAATATATATGTTTATTTACGACTTACTGTTTCTTTATTTATTAAAGATACCCTAAAAAGCAAAAGCTTCTAAATGTTTCACTGCTGGGCTCAGGCCCCATCATTTCCTATTGAAGAGAATAAATGGAGCTTGTTCAATCACGCTGCTCCAATGCAAGTTGGCACATGAAGCAGATTTATCCTACACATAAATTAAGCAAACGGAAATCGAGCCCGGGTTTGTACCCGTTGTCACCGGTTAAGATTCACCATCTCGGCTATACCTATATTACTATAATATGCTACAATATAATTAACGACTAAATTTGCGTTTATGTAACTGTATGTGACGTTAGCAATTATAAATTTATTTAGAGCCCTCGCGTTAAGTTCTATGATTTTAATGATTAAAGTGTTCTATCTCTTCAATATTAAAACATTACACGTACTTATTTTCAGTGATTATAAAAACTACCATCGTTTCGGAACATACTTATATTTTCAAAGAGCAAATTCCGTTATAATCAGCAGTTTTCAATATATAAAAAAGCTTAAGTGCATTCACACATTTAACATCGCCTTTAAAATCACTAATCGAAGCAAAAAGATTGAATACTTGTTTATTTTTTGTGGCATTTTTAATATATTACCAAACAGCTTTAACATTTCTCGAGTACAGTAATAGTAAATCTAGCTCGCATCTAAACTTAGGTCTTGGGCATAATCTGAAGCGACCTATTACGCTAGTTGTATCATCGGTCCCGTAACCACTTTCACCTTCCTGTTTATGGGTCAGAGCGAACATGGAAATATTTGTATCATTTCATTGAAATTATATTATATCTATTTTTATTATTTAAATATGTTAGAAAATTTGAACGAATGCTTTTATTAAATTGCTTTAAGCTATAATGTCATCTGTAATGTATGATAATAATTAATTATTAGCTATATTATCTAGTTCCAAAACGACCATTAATAATATTATTATTGATTTTTAATTATTACTTGATAGTTTCATTGTAATTTGTCTGTAGGCTTTCATTATATTAATTTGTGAACACATTTTTTAATTTTTACTATTCACTAGGAATTACGTTAAATTTATTTTATAAAAATAAGTGATGTAATATAACCGCTTGAAAATGTCTCTTCTCCATTGAATGTGACCTCTTGGTGCGTATTCCACTACGCTCCAATGTGGTATAGTGGAACACATGTGTCAGATTTTATCCGACATTTGCAAGTTTCCTCATGAGATGAATTATTCAGAATAATCAAGCAGATGAATGAATGGATGTTTACTTCAAGAAGTAACATAGTTATAATAACAAAATATTTTTAGATTATACTAAATATTTGTTCTCAGAGATTCAAAAGAACATACTTTTATTTTACAAAATAATATGTACTTTTATATAAATAATAATATATCATAATAAACAAAACGTTGATCTCCGTAGTCAACGTGAATGAAGTTAACTCCGCTCAACTTTGTTCGAGTAGAGTTTTCGAAATTAGTTTTGAATATTGTGTTAAAGTCAACAGATAACGAATATGTACCTAGACGGGTAAAACTTGCTTCCGGTTTCTGGTTATTGTGGAACACGGTAGGTTTCCTCGTAATATTGACTTTCTTTATTGGATTATTGGAAGTATAGAACTTTTTATTTTACGAAACGTATTTGTGTACATCAAAATATCTGTCCTTAATAAAAAAGGCAAGTGCTATCTATCAAAACACTTGACATAATTGAAACTCTCTTTTAGTTCAGAAAAGTTTGATAAAATTTGAAACGTTTTACAAATATTCGACCTTTAAACTTTACTTAATACATATTTAACAAGATTGACAATTAAAATATAATTTCAACTATTTAAGGATTATACACAAGTTATGAAATATCGATCATTCATTACAAGAACGTAATCCTCATATTTATTACAACGTTGAAATTCAACAATGCTTATTTAAATGGCTTTCAATTATATAAAGCCAATGGTCAACAATTTACTTGTGGCTAAATGTCTCCAAACCGGATAACTTATTAGGCAACAATAGCTCTATAACAATATAAACGACTAACTGAATATATTTATACGAAGAAAATCATAATTACAATATTTCAATAGTTTTGCTCCGGGCTACGATTTTGTTAACATTATCGTTAAATTCCATTGCCGTTCGCGGTTTGTCAGATAAAATGTAATTTAGTTTTGAAGTTAGACTATAGTTTTGTAAATCAATTTTAATTTTGTTAGGGTGTTCATTTTGAATTTCCTAAATTATAGTTGTATAGCATATTTATTGTGAAGTGGATCGATTGTAAGGAGTGATTTAGATCGTTTTTTTTTTGACTGTCTTACGATAAACAGGAGCAGAGCAGACCACAATATGGATAAATTCTATAACATTAAAATTACATTTTTTAAATTTATATATTAAATACCATTAACCAATTTCTTTACCGTTTTTAGTGTATATACATCTTTAGCATAATTATACGTGTGTATGTTTCAGAGTATTTAAAATATTTGTGGAATGTTCTGGATTTCTCACAGAAATAGAATGAAGTTTGAAAACAATGACCGCAAATTCAAAACTCGTTTAACAAATATGAGCCTGATGCGAACACTTCTATTTACGGATTTTCCCGTAATTATTATTATTATGATACTTAAATTGTACCAATTTTACCGTGTTTCGAGTTAACAAAAGCGTAGAATTTGGAGAAGTCGTTTAATAAAATGGTAACTGGCTTCGTGCAAGAACTATATGAGATTATTTAATTATTATTTTTTATAAATAGAAAATATCTTCGTTTAGATCGTGTTAATAAGAATTAACCTAAACATATAAAGTAATCAAAATTACAATTCTTCTGTTTCGTTTGGTCGTCAGTCTATCCCTACACTGTTGTATTACATTAAAATATATCACTCAGATTAACTATAAAAACGATCAGTCCAGTAGTGTTCTAAACTTAATAAAACCTAATTTTACTCACATGAAGAGTAAAGTAAATATCTCACCATATTCCATTACTCGCAGTCTACCAGTTTGTATCACCGGCGACGTTGTTCGACGATTGACAAAACGTGGATCGCACTGGGATGATGTAGAAATGACAGTCGAAAAACATTTCCACATCGCCCCAGTGCCGCCCCCATTTTCTGCCTCCGTCGTATGATGTTCTATTATATTACATGACTGTCACGTAACTTGACCTTCTTATGTTTCGATTTTGACACATTTTAAGTCATCAATCTTTATATTATAAATTAAAACGTAAATTTAAAAAGCGACAACTTTATATGAATAAAGTGGACAAGTAATGGACAGAACTTGTTTTTACATAAATTAATTCGAGCTAAAATATATTCTGATAAATTTGAAAACCATATACGTCATAGATTATTTCTTCCATACTGTTAGCATTAAGTATCCACAGTTGGTAGCGAGGGTCACGTACGGAAAATAAAGGAACTCATCAAGTTTTATACCTGGCCGCTCCATTAGCCCAGGCGTGATTTTACGTAGATACTCGAGTACTCAATTTTTGTAAGCCTCTAGGCGTGTCGTATACTTTTATTTAAACAGGAACACACCCATACTTTTAACTTTTTAATAAGTGATCTATTAAATCAAGTCAAGTGAATCATTTCATATAAGCCACCACTGCATTTCTTTGTGTTTATAATTTGTCTCGTGTTTAACGGCGAACGAAACCGGCATGTGTGGAACGAAAAATCTAATACATAAGAACAGTATTTTAACATAAGATCCATGCCCTCTTAAAGGGGGTTACAGCCAGCAGTGTGTTTTTTATTAGCTGTAGAATAAACTGTAATCTAACTGCAGAAAACGGTCGTGAAATCTCAGAAAGTGATATGCGAAGTTGATTATAATAATTATAACATTTCACAAATACACGCATCAAAATCCTATATCACCATAAGTCGCTTGTCAACATTTCATGGGTGAGTAATGAATTGAGCTCTGACAGAATAGCACTGATGATATTACATATTTTTTTATTAATATCAAATTTATATACTTATATAATTATCCAAAGGATCTAAAATTGCTATTACACAATCTAATTTTTGACGTGATAACGTCTTATAAATCGATGAACGCCGGCTGCACGCACGAAAAAGCATGACTCATTGTCACGTTCCGCCTGAGCCGAGCGAGCAAGCGAGAGCGCGGAACGAGCGATAGAGAGGCACGATCGGCCATAGCGTTCGGCTTGTGACGCATCTATCTCTCTTCCACTCCATCGGCCGATGCGTCCGAGTATTCATCAATGTTTTCTTATGACGTTATCACGTAAAATTATCGTCCGTAAACCGACTTTACAGACAACCATTTGTTTTTTATAGGTCTGAATCGAAAATTCTACATGCCAAAAATAACAGCAATCATTACTTGACAACCGACATTCGCAAGTCCGTCTTCAAGATCATTATCATAAACCTAATTGGTTTCCTTTTTGTTGTTATTGTATCGTAAAAAAATATTCCATGTAATAAATTAATGATTGTTTCATAGTAACTGTTCGCAAGAACATTTTAAAATGTCGTTAACTCGTTTGAGATTTATGAGTCATAAAATTGCCTATTAATTTATTATTGGTTCCGTACTCAATAAAGATGATATTACATAAATGCTACTCTTTTGATTGCATTGCAGATGTGTTAAACGTTTTTAATTTTAATAAAGGCTGTAACTTTTAAACACTTTAGTTGCATTATAACAATTATTTTAAGTACAAATAATTATTTTATTATATTAAGCTTTGTTGTTTATTTATTAAATTTTTAAGAACAAAATATTAGTGTTACTATTTTACTTAGTAAAATCAAAATAAATACTTCAGATTCTGTAATGAACCGACGAATAAAAACTCAGCGCATTTTTATCCTAATTGGTTCATGAGCATTATAAAATGTAACAGACTTATTTACATACTCGTAGGTACCTATTTACGTATTTGTTAATATATATTGATTTAATTACAAAAAACGACAGTAGTTTATTGTAATACATTAAAGTTAAACAAATAATATTAAGTATTCCTATAAACAAATACTAACAATTTAGCATCTAGATGTATATAAAATTGCGAATAAAGACGATTCAATTGCAATCACTACTAAAGTTTTGCTTGTCGCGCTCGCATCAATGTTTTTCGTGGTAAGTACCAAAGGTTGAGTACCACTGCTTAAAATATTGATGGCGGTAGTTTGCAGGTGTTCGTTGCCAAGGTCACCCACATGGTACTTAAACGTTCTATTACAAATGCCAATTTGAATGACACTAGTTTTTTTTTATTACAGATAATTAATAAGATGTAGATGAACTTTTTGTAATAGACACAAAGTTTACAACAGATTAATGACTATATTAGAGAATATAATATTAGTTTTAGAATTATTAAAATCTATTATTATTAAGTGCAGAAGCACTTATGTAACAGACACTTATTCGTTACTTAATATCTATTAGTCATAAAATTACATTAATTCTATAATATGCGAATATTTTTTTGAAAGGAAGAGTACCGTAATATGTTTCACAGTTTCTTTTAAATCAGTGTATTTATGTGTAATACTCAGAAGCATTTTGCGACGCATAACTAATTCCAAACACGAGAAGAATAAACAAATACTTTGACATTAATCTACTAAAAAACTTACGTGTTTTTTTTCGTCAAAAATCGTCAAGGGTCATCTATATAAAAATAAAAAATAATATTTATCTAGATTCTCAAGTAATTATTGTACCTGATTTAATGTTTAGCTGGTGTAAATGAGACGCAGGATAAGGTTCACCGTATTGTATAAAGTAGGAACCTACGTAGTGTGAAACTGTAATGGTTAGCTTGAGTCTATGTTAAGCGTTTTATTAATAACTAGATGGCGTTAGTAGTCGATTAAATCGCGCTATCGTTTGCGCTACTATGAAACTCAAGTAAGGACGCTCTAAAACATTTATTTTAAACTAATAGACAAAAATTCAATTTTTGGGAATGTAGTGTAACACGTTTGTTACATTCCTTAATTAAAACAAAATATTAGTTAATTAGTATAAGTAGAGTATCTAATAACAATAAAATATTTCGACAAAACTATAACATACTTATATCTGATATTAATAGGAATATTATTAAATGTGCTAGTGAGAAAATTAGCGAAAAATTAATATGATCGATACTCATGAAATATTAGTATGAACGATATCATATATGTATTTGCAGCAAAATTGCAAATGTCACAAAAAACAACGGAAGTCAATTAAGGCCAAGGCGGCAATTTTAGATAAGTAAATAAGAAAGTAAGGAATTTTACAATGTCTAATTGGCTACTTGTATTGAATGCATTGTATCTTAAACGATAAAAAGATATAATTACATTAAAGTAATTGCAAGGAATGTTACTAAAGACAATGTTTGCACTTATTTTTGTCACGCTTTAAAGAAACGCTTTATTCGTTGATGCAACATAAATATTTGATTGTAATTAATTATCATGCTTAGTAAATTAGTGGAAAGATTAAGGGTCTTCTTTGACGTTCCGCCGCACGAAGTTTTACGTTTTTAGCGCTACTGTCGCAACTATCGAGGCTCGGGCACGGCACGCACACATATACATATGCAGAGTGGGGTCGTCGCACTTTTTTTTCCTAAACTAAATTTTAACTTTATTGTCACTGATTTTGAAATATTGTCAAATACATATCTATAGCGTTGAGGTGAGTAGTTTGGTATAAATAAACTTCTTGATGTCGTAATGTGGAATAATAAAAAAAAAAATTGACGAAAGACGAATGTTGGAATACTTTATTAAAAAACGGAACAAGTGTATATACAAAAAGTGAAATAAAAATAGATCAATAGGAATACAAGAAAAACGTTATATAAACATTTATTTGAAATTATTGAAACAAACATTTTATGCTAAAATAATAAAAACAATATTATTATTACTGTAAAAATAAATGTTTTATTTTTTTTATTACTCAATATAAAAAAATATGTGAATAAATACATAAAATAATTAAACTTCTAAAGAAAAATATATAATTCCTGAATCGAAATATATATTTTACAACATTTATTCTACTATGAAATTCACTTTCTCTCTTTCTAACCAATTGGAATAAAAAGGATAGCGGGAATTTTGCGGTTCGACTTTCGGTTTCTTGGTTCTGCTACGGAAATCTATTACACAATAATCGACCTTACTGAAGAAGTACTTAAAGACTATATTTGCCTGAGCACGTTAGCTAATAAAATAAAAGGATAGCTAAGTTCTCAGGCGATTTGATGAGGCTAAGCATTACCGAATTCAGATATCTAAAATTGGATTTTGAAATCGATTTGTAAGTCTGAAATCGGATAAATATCAATTTGCAAAACCAATGATGACGATGAGGCATGAAAATGTTACGTATATCCTCACTAGATAGCGCTTTGACGTAACAAAAAACTAAAAGAAATATTTTATGCTAAAATAATAAGAACAATATTATTATTACTGTAATAATAAATGTTTTATTTCTTTAATTACTCAATATCAAAAAAATATATGTGAATAAATACATAAAATAATTAAACTTCTAAAGAAAAATGTTATAAAAATGTATAATCCCTGAATCGCGGTATTGAAGTTTTTAACGCAGCTTACTATATATACAAGCGTGGTGGTCTACCAATTCGAAGTGTGTTCTTTAGTGTGATGCCACTACTGTTCTTAGATCACAATTACAAGGATTATGTACTTCGTTCTACGCATTTCCCGTTTAGTTGAGAGTCAGTAATTTATTGACTAATGAGGGTTTGCTAGGTGGGCCATCACGCGTGTTTCGTTTTATGCATAAATGGGATTTGGTCATTTTTATTATTTAGTGTTCAAAACACTATTTATAAATACTTTGTTTAGTTTTACGTTATCAATGAAAATAAGAATAATTTGAATTTTTACGACGATAAATTTATTGCCTCAGTTGTTGTTTTACTGACCAATATAACTAGGAAATGGACGAAATAAGTAATTATATAAATAAATATTTCAAAAAATTATATTTATTTATAAAAAAATGCAATGTATCATTATATATGAGTGTGTTATAATTATGTAACTAGTTAGAATTTCAACTCGAGTTATTTTTTGTTTTTTTATCAAACTACAAAATATACAAAATATTATCAGTAAAAATATCGTATCAAATGATAAAACACTAAAAATACCAAAAAAAAAAAACAGAATATATAAGTCGGTGCACGTCCTAAAATTTATGATGAACAGTCTCGGTGACAACTAAACCGTTCAAATACATACTAAATACGCTATTTACGCACACATTGATTTTGTGTAAGTACACGGTTCGATCGCGATCTATCAATGCGGCGCAAACCGACGTGCTCTCACTTCGGAGGCACGTGGCCGACTGGTCTGCGAGGGTTACCGGCGGCTCGCATATGAAAACGCGTACAATTTCATTGTAATTTATTATAACAAAAAACAAGAAAATGTTTATTAAAAAATGAAGACTCCAGACGTTTCTTTATAGTTTTAACTTTATTATTTGATAAAATTCATTTCTAAATTCTGGACGATTACGATAATTTCGTCTCAATAAGGAAGTGCGATTTTACACGTTTTAGTGATTTTTCTGATTTTTTTTACACTTATCCATAAACATTATCTTAAATTCGAATGATCTACACGTAAGTTAAATTCATTGGCTAACTGTGTGATTTATTTCAAGATTGTGGAGCATCGCTTTCTATATAATTCTATCGAAATCCCGACCATCGAATTTCCACAAACGTCAAAGAAGACCCTTAACTACTAAAATCCTTGTTGGTTCTACTCGGTAGAATCTGCATGCCAAACAGATAGCTTTACCTACATTTGATTATATATTGTAATATGATTCAAAAGTGCTCTTATGAAACTAATTGAATGAAGAATATATAGATTTTGATAATGCATACAAATGCAATACATTACAGCGTAATAAGATGAAAATGTATGAAATTCATTCTTTGAATTTATCAAATATAATATAGTGAGTGGATGAAACCCGTTCAAAAGTATTATATAAATCTTTTTTAAGAATTGCCGATAACTTTAAAACGTTTTCAAATAAATATTTGCTTGTAATGCATATTTAATATAAAATGATTACTTGTAAATAAAGAACAATTTTGTATAATGACAAGGTTATAAAAAATTACGCAATAACAATAGCTTTGACTGTAATAACGAGTCGTTCACCACGGCAAGGTGACGATGATACATAACATTCATTAGGCGTCATTGTGTGATTTTACGTTATATTTAGAAAATAATTTACAATACATAAATAAGATTCTACAGCAGTAATTAATTTTAAGTTTTCATAATAATTAATTCTTCAGAAAGTAATAAAAAAGCTTGCTTTTTTGTTATAATATTATATTAAACCATTTCTATTTTAATAAATTATTCTTGATGCTCAAAAAATATATCCGTGTTGGATATAAAAACACCATTTTTAGGATCCTCAAAAACCCATTTATTAGGATATAGTGTTTTATATTATATCAACCAGATTATAACCTTTGGGAGCTATGATTTACTCGGTGGTAGAGCTTGGTGCAAGCTCGCCTGGGTAGGTACCAATCACTCATAAGATATTCTACCGCAAAACAGCAGTACTTTGTATTGTTGTGTTCCGGTTTGAAGGGTGAGTGAGCCAGTGTAATTACAGGCACAAGGGACATAACATCTTAGTTCCCAAGGTTGGTGGCGCATTGGCAATGTAAGCGATGGTCAACATTTCTTACAATGCCATTGTCTAGGGGCATCGGAGACCACTTACCATCAGGTGGCCCATATGCTCGTCCGCCTACCAATACTATAAAAAATTCGCGGGACTTTTGCCAGATATAATAGTAGTCTCGTGAAAATTGATTTTATGCTGAATAAATGTTATCACTAAAATAATTTTGTTGTAAATACAATTCAACAAAATGATTGGAAAAGTCCGGGACATCCCGAGACTTTGGCTCTAGGGTGTCTCGATTTCCGAGACATTGAAAATGTCCAGACTTCCCAAATTTTAGTCAATATATAATAATTTAAAAAGTATTTGAATATTATGAGGAAAAAAGTTGCTACTACTGTTTGCCATTTACTATGTATTTATGATTACTTTCGTTTTTAGTTTTATTATAGCAAGCAGGATATAATTAAAACAGGGGACTTGAAGTTGGCTTGCTTGTTAATATAGGTTATTTAGTTCTATTGTAGGTTAAAATTAAAACGTTGTCCTTAAATCGCTCTCACTAACACTTGTGATCGAGTACTTGGATTATTGTAAATGGTATAAGAATTAAGTATAATTTAAATCACGTGTTGCAATAACAAAACAATGTTGCCTTATTATGTTGTACTACATATTTAAGTGTTCTGTTGGTCTAGTGGCTAGCTTGTAAGAAAAATCCGTGGTACTAGGTTCGAATCAAGTGGGACCACTATTTTTATTAGTAGTTATTAGGTTTGTTCTATAAAGAAATTGTGTATTCACATTCCCCATTTGTTAAAAATCAAATCAAATTTAAACTATATCAAATATTATTTTAGTTTTCCTTTCGTTAATAGATAGCGCAATAATAAATATTTTTTGTATGTACTTAATAGTGCTTTGCCTATAAAGTGAGCGGGACTATTTAAGTTATCTGACCAGCAGGACATGTTCGGTAGTTTTATTCTAAGTAATATAGTACTACCGGGTAACTCCAAGCACCATGCCTCTGAAAGATAGTAGGGATTTGCGAGAATAGATTGAAATTGTATTTGCGCTTTTGTACAGTAAGTAAATATTTACATACACATTGGTATTTGTACAGTGCAATATAACCCCCGCAATTGTCTAGAGTCCTTTGAGAACGGTCGCCGTCTTTGAAAATTGTAATTAGTTTTATTATTAATTTGTGAAAAAACCAAAGTATTTTCGATTAAGTTTAACAGGAATATTGTATGAAAACATAGAATAAAGGTCGTGACGTCATGTGCGACCTACATATTTATTATATTAGTTACCGTTCTCGGCATAGCCCGCGTGGGGAGGGAGGGGTTCATCAGGTGCTAGGTAATAATAGGGTATGTCCGTCCTTTGGGTTCTTGCTGCGTGCCAAAGTTCATTCAAAATCGGTCTAGTAGTTTAGCAACGAACGAAACAGAGACACTGACAGAGTTTCATTCGCATTTATAATATTAGTATAGAAGTATCTATAAAAGTTACATTACCTTTTATTCCATTAAGAAATTCGGTTGTAATTGTGAATGTTAACTTACCTGTAAAAGAAAATACGTATTAAAGTATTTTTTTATTTTTATACAAAAAATAAAACGCATATTAAATCAAACCATTAAATTCACTAAGTTTTTATTTACTTTTGACTTCGTAGAAAACTTTGTGCCCCGTCTGGGTAGGTACCACCCACATCTCACATTCTATCGACAAACACCAATATGTACGATTGTTAATTTCCAGTTTGAAGTGTGAATAAGCCACGTACCAAACGTTACCAAAGACACAAGGGACATAACATCTTAGTTCTCAAGATAGGTGACACATTTGCGTTTTAAGGTATGGTTAAAAATTAATATATTTTCTAATAGCGCCAATATCTATGGATGATGGTAAACTCACATAAAAATTGAATTTAACTAAAAACCCATGTATAGTGCGTAACAAACATTACATTAATATGTACAAACTACAATTTGTGCAATTTAGAAAATGTATGCATTAAAAACAAAAAAATAAAATAAAGCGATACGTATTATTCATTACGTGCATTAAGACAGTTTAAAAAAAGGGTTGGAAGCAACACATTTGAATATCTGCTAAGCCGATACGTTTTATTTTCAAATTAAGTTTCGAATCCTTTAAACCTATACAGGAGGACAATGAAATTGTGGCCTTGTTGTTCAATTCTAGTTAAGTTTGCATGTCGAAATCTAATTTAAATGTTTGAATAATCTTTAACTAAGTAATTAAAGATCTAAGCTGGAACAGGCTGAGGCAGTATTGGTTTTAACGGATAATTCTATTAACGACTGTTCTTAAAAGTAATGTTTATATCAAGTAACAAGAAGACTTTAAATTTGATTTGAAATAAATGTAACAACAATAATTACTGTCTTTAAAACCCATCGGAAAATACACTGAATTTTAGCGACTAATAGTCACTTTTCAATGTATTAGCCGCATGGAAACTATTTCTTTTTTTTATTTTTTTATTATAAAATTCTATTTGTTATACAAAAATACTGTTTTTTGTGCATTTAATTCATAACATTCGGTCTCGCCGTTTTCATTAAATAAGTGACCACATATTATCAATGTCACCTTAACATCTTTGAAGTCGTTTTAAATAAGGTAACTAATGTAAAAAAGTTATAAACCATGTACAGTAAATAAATAAAATAATTATGACATTGTTATAAAATTAAAAACACGACTCCCATCCCATCCAAATCTGTGCGGGCATTTTAAAGTTTTGTTGGAATAAAGAAACAGATACACATACACGAATCTTTAAGACATTATACTCCTTTTTTTGTGCCGTCGTGTAATAACACCAGGAAAGATGTTTGTTTTTTTTTATACCTCTAATATTTATTAGATAACATTTATTAATATTAAGAGATATACATTAGGTCGTTAATTTTTATTGCGGTACGTAAATTTGAATTCAACTTTTCGAAATGTTGTTTTAACATTTCATGGCATTACTTGTTATGTCAAAGTTTGTAACATCAAGACAGAAGATATGACACAGAGATTGAAAGATTAATTAAATGAATTGAAAATATAATATGGAATTCGGTTCGTTTCTTATGATATTGAAATGAGGTCTTAAACAATATATCATTATGCGTGTTGAAACTAAACGTCGCGTGCCATTCATATTCGTGCTATCGGCGGTACGATCAAAAAATATCTTAATCGATTGATCTTATTGCATTATACGATTGATAAATGCTTGTAATGGTGTTACATAAAACCTGTCTATTGAGGTCCGTTTATATTGCACATATTAGTTGTAATTTTTGTTTAACCGATTAGAACGCAGCTTAGAGTAATGAGTTTAACCATTTTATATATGCACAGCTAGTGCATTATAATTTCATGATATAATACTTTGTGATTTAATCCGTATGTATGTATCCGAAGGTTTTTATAATGAACTAGCTATGCACCGAGGCTTCACCCGCGTATAATTAATAAAAATATAATAAATTATTTTATTACTATAATAAACACAAGCGCGCGCGCACACACACACATACACACACACATACACACACATATGGCTACTGGTAAAGAAATACGTAATTAACGATTTGAAATTAATTTTCATAAGATAGCGTAGGGTTTACCGATCTTGTCGGAGCGTCACGGTAGCATGCGCAAGCGATCCCGTGGCGCTCCCGTTAAGACGGGAAGGGTACCGCTGGGTTTTTAGTGGGTATTCCGATGACCGGGGCACACTCGGTGCCTTGGACATATGGCGAGCCCCACATACCCCCCCCCCCCACTGTTCCCGTGGGGGGAAACGCGTAAAGAGTTTACCCAGCGAAAAAAAAAAAGGGTTTACCGATCTCATATATGGCCTAACATTTGCGCCATCACATGTTCTTTGTGTGTACCAATTTTCATCAAGATTGGTCAATCCATTCTTGAGTTATAAGAAGACATATAGACAGAAAGACAAAAATGAAAAAAATAGCATAATGTGAATCACTGCATCATAAAACGACTATTTATCACAAATTTTGGTTAAAAAAAATGTACAGAGAGAACCAATAGATTTATATAGTAGTATAGATATGTATAAATATGTTAACACATAGGGTCAAGTGTAATTGGTTCTGTTATTAATAATAATTAAATGTAGTGAATGTCGACTGTTGCGTTGTTTAGCTATATATATATATTATATACATATCGCATCGCATAAATTACGTGTTTAGTATTATAATCTGTCTGGACGTTTAAAAAATGATTTATCATTTTATTTAATGATTAATTTAATTTTTGAAGAATCCGTTTGAAATTTTGTAAGTATTTTTTTAGAAAGAATGTAGAAACGATTATTTATCCATCAGTAAGAATATAGATTAAGTTTTACACATATAAAGCGCCTTTAGTTCGTCTGAAGACAAACCGTGAGTGAGTTGGGTGTGGTACATGAGAGCAATGGAATATTGGATAAGTTGGCTTACTTTATTTGCGTTTATATCTGGGTCACTCAGTTTATTTCTCTTTTGAACTATTATCAAATGTAAGTAATACGTTTTATGTTCTTGGACTCTTCGATCAGCAATTATTTTATTGTTCTAGTGCCAACGTGATAAGGTTGCAGATCACGAGATCTGACATTCAAAACAGGCGGCCCAATAAAAAGTTATCTTTTTGATCGTCATTGCCGTCCCTTCGGATCATGAGAGAGACATAAAAGAGGGTGCAAATGTGATTGTACACACAGGACATAACCACAGCGACAACAACACATAATTGTGACGTAGCGAAACAAAGGACTGACGGCCTTACTTTTTTTTTTATATTTAATCTTCATAATAATTAAAGGAAGGGCTAAAATTCTTTTCAATATTATGTAACGGTTTTGTATTATAAAAAGTCCTAACGATGTCGGTTTTAAGTTATTACTTTGATGTTTTAACAAAGTTTCAAAAGTTTTATATATATTTTTTTAAATATTCCCTGCAAGCACTTTTGGATTAACAGAATAAAATTAAAACGTTTCAAATGAAAGCTACCCCCTGATAAGTTAAGGAGTAGATTGTATTGAGTAGAACCGCCACGAAAATCCGTCTGAGTTTTAGAATTCGGTACGTTACAATTACGCCCAATTATCATGCATATCGTATTTTATCACATACATGTATGTAACTTTGAGAAGAACATTTAGCTTTTAAAGAATATTTATAACAGTAAAAAAGACGTTCGATTGTGAAATTTTTGATGGAGTTTAAGCCCGCATGCCCGTATTTTTTTTTCTTAACAACTATTTCTGCTCGCACTTGAGGAGATCTGGTATTAGGTACTCTATGTCATATACCCATGAAAACGTGTATTGCAAAACGTAAACGTGCAAAATTTCATAATGGTCGAGAAAGCTTACGTATGATTCAGGAGATCAGAATCGAACCTACGACTTTGAGTTGAGGTATGAACTTAAGTTTTCGAGAACCGCGAGTCTTTAACCTAGCCACTAGACCAACGGGTATTGTTACCATGTCATGAATATAAGCGAAATAATAAAATAATGATTGCTTGCTATAAAAAATGAAATAATACTAGTAAATAATATTTCAAAAAAAATAAATTAATAACATCAAATCTTATCGTTTCTATAATTATGTACGTGATTTGAACAAAAGGTGCAATTCGAGCGTAAATTGCGAGTTTCCTTGTCCAGGTGGCTATTCCGATCACGACGTTCGTCTTGTGTAATATCGCACGTGCTAGTTCTGTGTTGTATAATAGACAAAACACGAACCTCTTGGGACATAGTATTGATAATAAACAGCTAATTTGTGATAGCAGATTTTATTTTTATACTACTACTAGGTAGGCGGACGAGCATATGGGCCACCTTATGGTAAGTGGTCACCAATGCACATAGACATTGACATTGTAAGAAATGTTAACTATCGCTTACATCGTACCAAGTACTGCTGTTTTACGGTAGAATATCTGATGAGTGGGTGGTACCTACCCATACGAACTTGCACAAGGCCCTCCCACCAAGTATGATTTCTAAAACCTTGTATAATGAGAGGATTTTTTTATTTTCATTAAATATTGATTACCGAAAAACTGTTTTATAAATTTATATTTTATTTCATTAAAGTAACAACGAAAAAAAGACGGCCACGAAGACTCGATAACTGTTCAGATGTATAAAAGTTCAGATATATATGCGCGCTAGTATTATAGTCTAATGTGATGACAATCCGACACGACCGGTGAGAGATCAGGCGCTATCAACTCAGGGCTTTTGTTAAAAGCCTAATAACTTTTATTCGTGTATAATCAATTAATTACGAGCAATATGATCAATGAATCAGTTATACACCTAAAACTGAATATTATTAGGACGCTTTTAAAAAAAAGTAGTAGTCGTTTTAAATATAAACGAATGATAAGGAGGTATAACAACAGCATAATAGGGACCTAAGTATATACAAAACAATATTAAAAATAACCACAATACAAAGTTTATGTCAAAGGTTCGATAGACAAAATATAAAAAACATAATACACAATAATCTCTTTATCGAAGTGAAATTAGCAAGTCATTAAACATGTGTATATTTCATAACAAAATTAGTATCGTAAGGGCAAAAATTAGTCCTTTTTTTTTCGATTACATTGAGTCAAAACTTTGTAAACCTAGTTGTTTTTTCTCGTGTATTACTATTAACGTAGCATAGAATATAAATAATGGGACATTTCTGGTTTAAGACATTTATTTCTCAAAAAAGAATACAATTCACTTACTATGAGAAATACACGTTAATCATATAACTAAATATAAGAATTATGGAACGAGAGGGTATTAGTAAATTCTTAATCTATTTTGTTATAATTTAATCTAACATTGTCGTAAGCGGGTAGAAGGAAAAAAGTAAGGCTTCTATTACATGTCGTTTACATGGCAAGTCTCTATGGCTATCACATATTTATTTATTGATATTGTAAATACTACAAAATTGTTACACGTGATATATTTATAAATACACACACACATATATATATACACACACATACATACACAGTTAGACATACACATATACATATATGTTACTCCTGAATAATTATTTTATTTATTTATTTAAAACTTAGCGATTTTTTTTTAATGTGTGGTGTTTTATTGTTTTTTTTGTATAAGGTAAAGGACTGGATTTCTTTAATATCATTAGGTAGGTATTTGCAGGACACTACTTTATAAATTTTTTTGACATACCTATATGTGTATTTCACCCAAATCTATGTCAAGTTAAAATGCTCTTCTATGTAAATAAGTTACGTAGAAGAGCAACATTTCAAAAGTTTTTTTTCCGATATTCCTCGCTTTGTTTAGAATGCAAAGGATGCAAATTGAGTTTCAGCAGACTCCCGTGGGTCGTGCGGCGCGGGCGGAGCGCATCAGTTTGTAATAATAAAAGCTGAAAGTGTACCACGAAATATGGATTTCTTTCATTTTAAAAAGTGGTTTTAATCGAATTTCAGATGATGTTAATGTGTATTTAGCTGTGACATATTTGATAGAAATATTTAAACAAAATATCGAGACGATTTAATTTTATCTAATACTAGCGTTTTGCCCGCGGCTTCGGCCACGTAGTTCCCGTTCCCGTGGGAATACGGGGATAAAATATAGCGTATGTTACTCGCTGATAATGTGGCTGTGGGTGAAATAATTTTTTAAATTGGTTGAGTGGTTCAAGTGTGAAAGCGTAACAAACAAACAAGCAAACTCACTTTCGCATTTATAATACTAGTGAGGATTTATTCGAACCTATGTGGTATAAAGTTAGCAAAGTTTTATTTAAAGCTATGCTAACACATTATTATATTACACATATTAAATTATTCTCCCTCATTCCTGCTTCCCCATTCCTTCACAAGTCTACGCGTGCTGGCTCTCGATGATCCATCACGCACGAAGAAATTTAGCAACCCTTTTTGCTTTGTCGCACCTCCAAAACATGGAATTCTTTGCCAGCACACGTGTTCCCATCCTCTTATGACTTGGGTTCCTTCAAACGAGGTGTGAAGAAGCATCTTGCGGGCCGGCAAGGCGGCGGCGGCTAGTGCAAATCATTCTTACTAACTGCACTAGCTGTCGTCGCGTTTGGACTCTACTACCACTTACCATCAGGTGGAGTAGAGACAGCCCTCCTGGATATTATCGCGAAAAAAAAAAATGACTCCCTTAATTTGTTTTCCCCTTAGGTTAAAGCGAATACAAAGTGCGTTATAATGTTGCAAATAAATAAATATACTAATATTATAATCCAGTCCATACCTCTATAGATTGTCACAAACCGCTTATTAGATATTTATTCCATTGTCAAAGTAATGTGCTTAATTTGTGTTTATAATCTACAATAGATTATGATAACATTGCTAGGAAAGCATGTACTCATGTACTGGTACTTGGACCTGAGTTGAACATGCGACTATCGGTTAAAATCCAACTGTCCCATCTACTGAGTCGCTTTGACTCTATAGTGTTTGAAGGTTGATAAATGCTTGTAATTATCCAGCACTTATCTTATATGAATGAGTGTCCATTAACTGTATCGCTACGATTGGATCTTGGTTTGATTCGCGACCAGCCACGACTCAGCCCGCGGGTGGAGTCGCATCACGACGATGACCTGTTGTTACATTTGTAACTTGCGTTTTCCCGCGTTTTAAACTGTCTGTTATTCGTATTATAATGTCGATTGAGAGGTACAGTAAAAATGGCTCTTGCCACCATTGACGTTCCTGCCATTGAGCCTCATGGAATTAGTCGTGATAATGGCAAAAGACCTGATGGACTAACATTAGTTCCCTGGGAACGAGGATGGACCCTAGTGTGGAACGAAACATGTGTTGACACACTGTCCCCATCTCATATCAGGGAAACAATGTTAAAAGCCGGAGCTGCCTTGGAAAAAGCTGAAGCGAACAAACATAACAAATATTCGTCTCTTATTCTAAAATATATTTTGGTTCCGTTTGCAGTTGAAACGCCTTATATGCCTCTACTGATGACAGGAGGGCTGGTTCATTTTTCGCCCAGAGAATCGGATTTGCGATTTAAAGAGGAAATGCTGCTAGCATTCTTGCCACCATTCCACGCGGTCACGATTTGTACAGTAATTATTTTTAATTTTTATTTGTACTAATTTAAGGTTTTAATGTAAATAAATTGGCATTAAATGTAAAAAAATAAAACCTTTTCCTTAGGAATCTTAAAACGTATGAAGATTAGAACAGTTACAAAAAAAATAATTTTTGCATCAGAAACTCAAGTCTGGCTGTATTTTAAGATTTATTAAAAATATCGGTATTACTAACAATAATATTCTTAAGATATTTAAATCTCAAAACAGTCTATTAATACCAAGAGTGTTTTGAGGTAATGATTAATATTAATACAATTTAATTTAAACAGGATTCCATTAAAATTTGACGCATAGTTGATGCTAATTCATTAAGTGTCACAGAAATACCTCTTCATTATTATTCGACTCGAACAAGCTTAAGCAAAAATAATCCTACTTAAGAAAGAAACCAAATTGAAATTGGCTGCGGTTCTGCGATAAGAGACTTCTGAACTACTGGTCTCTTTTGATTTTAAACTTTGTTTTTTTAACAATAAAAATCAAATTTAGTCGAGCTGATTACAAAATCAAATAACTGTTTCACTTGACATTGCAATCGTAAACTATTTTATTATTAATAATCGAAAGGTAATAAAAACAACACACGGTAAATATCAATCATAACATCATGATAAACTTTTCATTACACTTTCATTTATACAGGCTTTATAATAAGTTTTATATGAATGTTTTAGTTATTATTCGTAAATAAATATAATTTAAAAAGTAATAAAAATTTCAACAGTGGAGTAGTATGTAGGTAGACTGCAAATGTCCCAACTTCCATTGCATGGCTTAGGAGAGAGGAGGCTCTCTCTTTGAGGAGAAGGATTTGTGGATTTACATGTGGCAAAATTTCAGTGAAATGAGATACATGCAGATTTCATCAAGACGTTTTCCTGAACCGACTGAATTACACAAATTAAGCACATGAAAAGCTACTGGTGCTGGCTTAGGTTTGAATCCGCAATCATGAGTTTTTCACATGATCACATCAAGATTCACGGCTTCTCCATCTCGGATGTATCTCTCATGGAGTATTGCCTTTGTTGAGGTTAGGTTAGTCTTATAGTTTTGCTCTAATCGTTTATTCGAGCAGTTAATTTCGAGGAATTGCTAACTGCGTGGGGATATTATAGTGCACAATAAGTGAGTAAATTCAGGCACACTCTCTATTGTCATGCTATAATTCGAGGGATCGACAAACCGCTACGAGTGCGAAGAGATCAGAGCTAGAACTTTATGTGCTTTCCGAGGCAAAAAGTAACACTGTTAGCTTCTCATCTCCGGTGTACTAAAGGGAGTAGCTTGACCGATAAATTCAATAAATTTTAAAGAGGCTGATGACCTGGGATTTGTTCCGCAATTGTAACCTTAGGGACGGCATCCTTGTATCCTAACCATTAGCCCAACAAATCAATTAAGTGATTATTTACGTAGTCGTAGGGCTTACTAGGAAGGGCTTTGTACAACTGAGTAGGAACCATCCACTCATCACATATTCTACCGCAAAACAACAATACTTAGTATTTTGTATTTCGATTTGAAGGTTGAGTGAACCAGTGTAAAACTACACGCATTAAGGAAATATACCATAATTGTCAAATATTTTAAGCTCTAAGCTGGTCATATACATTAATTACTATTTAATATTATGGGAATAAAACAGTATAGATTATCATTTCTAATTATTAAATTAAAACAAAATTTACATAACATTAAAAATAATAAATGAAAACGCAAAAAATATATAATCTTTCACGGTTTCGCTTTGTCATGGTCAGCGTGTAATAGCCGTGACCAATGGGTTTATTTCTACCATCAATTCAGCTACAGTTGCTGCTGGCGTGGTGAATTCTAACAAATAATTGTACGCGTTCGTCTTCAACTATTGAAACAATGCATTGAAATTATTGTTAAGGAATTAGCGAGTATATTCGTTTTGAGTATCCAATGCAACTCTTTGTTACATTCAACGCATTGTTAAGATATAGAAAAAAAGTAAAACTAATTAGGTTAGACTTTTATCTATATCAATACTACTATATAAATCTATTGGTTCTGTCTGTACATTTTTTTTTCACCTAATTTTGTGATAAAGAGTCGCTTTCTGATGCAGTGATTCACATTATACATTTTTTTTATTTTTGTCTGTCTGTCTGTATGTCTTATAACTCAAGAACGGCTTGACCAATTTTGATGAAAATTGGTACACACTAAGAACATGTGATGGCGCAAATGTTAGGCCATATATAAGATCGGTAAACCTTTTTTTTAATGCTGGAAAATCCTTTGCGTGTTTCTCCCACGGGAACAGTGGGGGGGTAAGTCGGGCTCGCCATATGTCCAGGGCGCCGAGTGCGCCCCGGTCATCGGAATACCCACTAAAAAACCAGCGGTACCCTTGCCGTCTTAAAGGGGAGCGCCACGGGATCACTTGCGCATGCTACCGTGACGCTCCGGAAACGAAACGCGTGATGGTGCATCTGACAAACCTCATCAGGTTCACGAATTTCCGTACTTCGTAGAACTCATACTCCGTCCGTTCTCCGTTCCTAGATATTATGATCTAATGACAATAGTGGCATCACACTAAAGAATACACTTCCAAGATCGGTAAACCCTACGGTATCTTATGAAAATTAATTTCAAATCGTTAATTACGTATTTTTTTACCAGTAGCCATATGTGTGTGTGTGTGTGTGTGTGTGTGAGTGTGTGAGTGTGTGTGCGCGCGCGTGTGTGTGCGCGTGTGTGTTATTATAGTAATGAAATAATTTATTATATTTTTATTAATTATACGCGGGTGAAACCTCGGCGCACTAAAATAAGAAATTGTTAATATTGTTTCATACTTAAGAAAATTATAAGAATCCTTACTAATTTTATACATGCGACGAAAGTGTGTTTGTATGTTTGTTACGCTTTCACGCCATAACAGCCATGCCCCTTGTCAGGGGTGTAAGGTAGTACCTACCACCTTCCACAGTCGGGCGGTAACTAGAACGTCATACTCGTACATTCCTAAATAATTTGCTTAGTATATAAGTTTTATTTACCGTACCTACTTGGCTCTATGTAGTCGAATAAAAACAACAGTGGTACATAAATATACATAGTGCTGAGATATAGTATCAAATCTTATTCACCACCTTTGAACTTTTCACTGATTGGAATTTATTCTATCACAAGCTTTAATGCAGGGTTTTGGATACACTTATAACAGATTTTCATCCACACGTGTATTTTGATCCGCAGTTAAGCACGAGATGAATTATAAACAGAAATTCAACTTATGAAAATACAGTGCTTGTTCGGGTTTGAAATCACTGGACCATCTATTCTATAAATAAACAACATTTTACAATTAGGTTACGTAAACACAAACAACAATGCAACTTATAATTGTTGAAACAGTTCGCCTACCTCATTCCTCATTCAAGAGGTCACCTTATTTTTATAAACTAACTTTTGCAATATTTTTATTATAAAGAGTAGCTATTTTTCTCTTATTACCAAAGCGATGTTACCTTTATATTTAATTCAATACTTGTAACATGACGATACAAAAGTGCTTTTATGAGCCTATTTGAATAAAGAACATGATGACAATTAGTTCCTGACCGATTTCGGCCACGGCGCCCAATCCTTAGATAAATTAGCCAAGTGCGCAGGACAGATTATAGTGCACAAGTGTGTGCGCAAACACCGCGCCAACACACAGTACCGATTACCTAATTCTCACAATCAGGTGACGGGTCCCAACACGATTGGAAAGAGTTCAGGCGCAGGATCAACGGCTTTACTTGCTTTAACACGTAACAATACAATATATGTATGTAATAAAAATATATATGCAAAAAATAACGGACATATATATGACTTAATGTATTTAGATTCGTACCAATTAAATAATTATAAAGAGATCATTTCATGCGTGTAGGTATTTAATGAGTTTGTTTTGATAATGTAATTTGGTTGTAAGGTCATCGCAATGAAATTATATAACTACACTATATGTATTTGTAATAATTACACGATAGATATTTATGGCTGTCTGAAATGTCAGTCGAAACGAATACATTTTATAAAATCAAACTTGTTAACGAAAAGGAAGCAATACGTTGTTTATAGAGAGCCCCTGGCAAAATCTGTTCAATTAATTTTTGATTATCGCAACCCACAACAATAATAATAACCTTTATTTTACATATGTAACCTTTAAAATATAAAATACGTAATTATATAATTTAAAGGAAAGACGTACGAAGTATTTCTTTTTATGTTTAAAAAAAGGGTCTGGTAAATACGTCTAGAGCTAAGGTCGTTCGTGGTGTTGGGGCTAAGTTAATCGATGTTTGAGAAACACCGAGATATATTACGATTAGATCATCACAGTTTTAGATTTCTGATCTAATCATTGTATTCGCTTCTGTACCTTTAGTGCTTATTTTAACCGTTATTTATCATGTTTACGTTAATAAGAAACATGACAATCAGCGCATTTTGTTTAATACTACACTACTAGGAACATTAAAGTGTCACCTATTAAAAAAAAACCGGTGGAGTGAGTACATACATAAGGATATTCACGTATAATGATGAAAATACGTATAAACTTTTTACAAATATAATTTTTAATTTCAAAATGAAACCTATATTTTGGGTTGTAAGTAACAATAACATTATAATGATTAATGATGCACTGATTTTGTTAAATTAAAAATCATCACATCAGTATCAAAAACTATCATTTATATTTTTGGAAATAATTGGTTAACAATTTATCGATAGTTTTCAATTCATACAGATTTCTTAATCAAGTATTATTTACCATGATTCGGTGGCATATGTATTTATAAAACTATTGTTATCTCTTTCTTAAGCCCACGCATAAGAAAGAGATAACAATAGAATCACCATTGTTATTAAAATTAGTTCCTTCTTACGTGGTCTGAGTAATGACCTTATATGTACAACTTAAGGCGTTTATGTGAAACGGTTTCGTGTTATGTGTTACTAATTTATAATAATATTGGAATAGTTCCTTTGGCAAGGTTAGTAATAGCAAAAACTATAAAATAATATTAGGTAGAATTTATTGTTTAATGTCAGGAAATATGTAATAATATTAATTGCATACCCAACACAAAGTGACTCGTGAAATTAAAATCCTCAGGTAATTGCGAAAAAATATTTAAAAATAGGAGTTGAGGTGACCCAATTGTTAGAACAGTTGACTTAGATTGTGGAGATTGTAGGTTCAAACCCGGGTAAGCACACCTATTTTTAATAATCATTCTAACCGTACAGAAAAACAACGCGAGCAAATCTGCACGTGTCGGAAAAAGATGTCACTTAGATCATGGTCATTACGTCATGAATGGTCCACTATCCTACATGGAGCAGAGTGGTGGAATAAGCTCTTAAACCTGGAATCGTGTGGTGATCGACTTTTGAAAGGCTATAATTAAAATTCGAACATTATTTCGACTATAATATCAGTCACGTATTAAGCGTTACTGCTCTAACCCCGTGGGTTGTAGCTTATGTTATATAGACGTGTATTCCCACAAATGAAACATATTATAACGTATTTTTTATAATATAACAAATATAGCCATATATAATAGTCAAGATTAATGGGGTCGCAATTGTTACGTCATACTAGTTACATTCAACCTTAGTTTTTTTGACTAATAACGAAGACGGTAATGCATTTGATACTATTACAATTCTTTATATTTTCTAAACCAATTCGGTCGAATAATGTGCTTCCGAACCAATGTTACGGGAACTAATTTTAATTTCAGTTTCACCTATTAATTGGTCAATCCGTTCAACTGCCTTGAAAAGGCTGTTGGTTTTAGCAAAAGGGCAACCGACTTAAGTGTTGTTATGTTGTTACATGCAATCACATAATGTATCAAAGAGGGCTTTTAACAATTTTAATCCGTTTCTCACGCATAACAATAAATATACTGAGAACTGGCGAACTAATAACCACATAGAAAAAATAAGCACACTTCAATTAATAGTTGAAAATATTCATAGCAATATAATCGTTATTTATTTTTTCTTAAGGTTTTCAATTGCGTGTACATTTTTATTAGTGTTGATGATCGAAATCTATATCTATAGATGTGATATAAACAACAACGGTTGCTACAACACTTACAAACATTACAACAATGTTTCCAAATTGACGTTATCCGCTGATCTCGTTCGATAGCTAACAAATACTAGTGAGGTCTAACGATTTATATTTTGTATACTTTAGTTTATGTAAAAATATGAGTGACATTTTACTTTTAGTTTTCTTTAAGCATTTCAAGGATCGGATTGCTAGAGTCAGTATATTTGAAAACTCAATTTAATTAAAAACTATTTGTATTATATACTACTAGACGAGCCGGTTGGCGTGGTTGGTAAGATACTTGCCTTTCTCGTTGCAGGTCGTGGGTACGATTCCCATCCAGAACAAACATTTGTGCATGAACATGTCTGTTTGTGCTGAGTCTGGGTGTAAATATCTATACAAGTATGTATTTACAAAAGAAAAGTAGAATATATAGTGTATCATTTGTCTGGTTTTCAAAGTACGAGCTCTGCTTAGTTTGGGATCAGATGTCCGTGTGTGAATAATATACCAGGATTTAAAATTAAAACCTTGATTACATACAAATACGAGAAATAAATTGGTTGTTGGTAAGTGGTTAAATAAAGAACACATATTTGTCACAATTTATCTATTTTTACATGTTTAAACTACTTAAGTTTAAATATATAAGCAAAATACCACTCATCATAATATCTCCTAAACTATGCGCCCGATTGACTTGAAATTTATGACATATACTGTTTCGCATATACAGACGGTCACTAAGGAGGTATTTTACGCAAATCCTATCAAAAGTACATTTTTCTTTGCTGTGCGAAGCCGGGACGATTGGCATATGTATATTAATGTCTTCATACTGGTCAGAGGCCTCATCTCCTCTTGAGGTTTGTAACTTATCCCAGCACGGTGTTCAAATGAATATACATGTTCTAAAATCAACATTGGACGCATACAAGTTCCCTCACAATGTTTATCTTCATTAGGAAGCACGAGATTAATTATATATACAAGCACGAGAACTCCATGGCGTATGCCCGGATTCGAGCCCAATTCTTAAATTATAAATTTCTTATTCTTTCCACTGGGCCATCTCATCAGATATTCTATCGCAAAACAGCAGTACTGGTTATTGTTATGTTCCGGTTTGAAGGGTGAGTGAGCCAGTGTCATCTTAGTTCCTAAGGTTGGTGGCGCATTGGCGATGTAAGCGATGGTTAATATTTCTTACAATGCCAATGTCTATGGGCGTTGGTGACCACTTACCATCAGGTGGCCCATATGTTCGTCTGCCTATCTATACAATAAAAAAAAAACTCAGTTCCCTATATTAAATAAATAATAATATTATTATTACAGAACAAATACCATCAACACAAATAACCTTGGGTGTATTCCGAAGTACTTATGTTAAACCACCCTGTTCATTACTGCCACCTTCCAAGGCGAGTGACGTCAATAAATGTCCCTCCCTAATGGAGGTTCTGCCGCTTGACAAGTTCAAGGTCGAATGTCACTCGAGGTTGAGGCCTCACGATTGATTGACATCCTTTGGAAGTATAACTTTTGTAATGGAAAATGAGATGGACTTCATTTAGGTTAAGTAATGGTCTGTACATAAGGTACATAGATAGATTTTTATATTATAGGTAGAACGAGAAAATAGGCAATGACATATAACTATGCCTATGCCCTCAAATATTGGCACTGCAAGAATTATAAACTACTGAAACCATCTTGGGATCTTCGATTTATCCTGTTATCCTTCAAACCGGTGGAATAAGAACAAATACTATTTAACTTTAATATATTTTCTATACTAACAAAAAAAAAAAAATGTAACGAATCTAATTTTGACATAATACAAAAAAGAGTTTTATACTGACAAACAGTGACTACGTAAACGAGTTACCCTTCGGTATAAAACTTTACGTAATATTAAAAGTTATATTGGTTCTCGATTGATATCTTAGTACACATACAACTTTTACAAACTATATACTGTGTATTTTTTAGAAGTTTTGGTTGTTAAACGAAACAGTTAATTTTGTTTAAGTAAAAAACTGTATTATACTACCTACAAACGAACGAGACATTGAGCTCGTAATACATTTATTTACATAATATATAATTTTTATGGTCCACTCAACGCATTGCCGCATTTATTCCGTTGTATATGTTTTCTAGTATTTTTACGCAGATTGTGTTATGCTGTTAACGCAATTTTGATAGCACCAGTGAATGCAGAGAGGTAAGGATGGAAGTCAATTTGAGGGTTCAGAGTGTGTACAGGTACTAGAGGTAAGAAGTTTGGTAAGGTGGATTGTGATTGAATTTAATGTTACGCCTTTCTACGTCTGTCTAGGGGACGTAATGAATTGACCTCGTCTTCGCTGGTGAAGAAAATGAGGTTTATTGAAGCATTTTATAGTACAGGTAGGCAGACGAGTATATGGGCCACCTGTAAGTAGTCACCAACGCCCATAGACAGTGGCATTGTACATTTCTTTAAAAAAACATCGACGTTGCGCCACCAACCTTGGGAACTAAGATGTTATGTCTCTTGTGCCTGTAATTACACTGGCTCACAAACTGGAACACAACAATACTGCTGTTTTGCGGTAGAATATCTGATGAGTGGGTGGTACCTACTCAGACGAGTTTGCATAAAGCTCTACCACCGAGTATTAGGTCATTATCGATGTATCTATTTACTTTTCTATCAATGTGTTTAAGAGTACCAGCCTGTATATGTCCCACAGCTGGGCTAAGCCGTTCTACCCTTTTTTATTAGAGATTTTGGAGCTAATTCCTAGGTAGGTGCCTCCTCATGCAGGTCTCACCACCGATCACGGAATGAATTCTAAACACAAAATTTAATAGTCCATGCCCAAGTTTGAAGTCGCTATTCTATTAAAATACACGTATTCTAACAACTGGCCCATTTCGGCTCTTATATCTGTTGAATAGATATGTTTTGTAAGCCAAAATTAAACTCATTAATAAGGATATATAAGGTCACTATATTAGCAAACACGCTGTATACTGAATTTAATTAAGGCTAATATAAATCGTCTGTTTCAACACTGGGTCACTCAATAAATTCTAGCTGGATAGTGTTAGCGTAACACGCCAGCCTCTAGGGAAATTTCCTCTAACATAATCTATGTGTCTGGTCAGTAATACCCGGGTGTGCGGTATGATGCAACCTAAGTGAAAAATTAATTCAGTTCAATAGAATTTTTGCAAAATTTTATGTTTCGTGTAATATTATTATAGCTATCCGTGTACGATACAAATATTTATATACGTTTATTATTGAAGGATATATTTTAATCAAAAAATATATATATTTAAAAACAATTCATAAATAACAGGGGAAAAATATTAAAGCATCTTTTATTAAACGTGTTTCAATTTCCCTAAGCTTTTAATAAATAGCATTTTTCAATAACAAATGAAACAACTCGATACTTCAAAGTGGGGATTGAACAATATCTTTGAAAAACAATAAACGCACCGTGGCAATAAAGAAATAATCCTTTGAACTCAAATAACAATGAAATAAAATGAAATCTGCTACTTGAATAAGAATAAGAAAACATTTATTCAGGACAAACATACATTGCAAACATAAAAAATAAAAGAATAAAAATAAAAACAAAAGGAAATTAAACATTAACTAATGATTATAAGAAAACAATAAAAAAAACTATATATTAAAATTACAAGAAAAAAAAAAAAAAAAAAAGAACAGATAGCTACAAATTTATATACATACACAAACACAATCTTATCTTATGATATCTGCAACCGTAATGTGTCCTGAAAAGGTGTACCATTCAGCTTTTATGTTGGGGTAGGACCCAACGCTGATTTTCAATGGTACCCTTTGTGGGTGTGACGAGTCGTGACAAAGTGATAAATAAAAATTGAATAACTTGAAATGGTAAATGTTTTATAGTTATGAACTGATTAGTTTACGCCCGCGGCTTCGTGAAAGGAAAGCGATGTGTTAGTTATATGTCCTTTTATGTATATCTGACAATGTATATGCATGTTTGCGTGATGATTGGTTATTAGTTAAGACGTAAAAGCATAACAAACAAACAAACTCACTTTCGCATTTGTATTAGAAAGGATTTAATTGGAATTTATACATTTTTTTTTTTTTTTATGGTATAGTTTGGCGGACTAGCGTATGGGCCACCTGATGGTAAGTGGTAACCAACGCCCATAGACATTGGCAGAATAAGAAATGTAAACCATCGCTTACATTGCCAATGCGCCACCAACCTTGGGAACTAAGATGTTATGTCCCTTGTGCCTGTAATTACACTGGCTCACTCACCCTTCAAACCGGAACACAACAGTACCAAGTACTGCTATTTTGCGGTAGAATATCTGATGAGTGGGTGGTACCTACCCAGACGAGCTTGCACAAAGCTCTACCACCGAGTAAAGAAAGCAATCTTCGCTGAAAACCGTGATAGACTAGTGGTTCGAACACAGGACTCTTAAACAAAGATATTAAACAACGGGGTTTTATATGCTCAACTATGAAGAAAAATTTACAAGTGCCGTATGAAATTCTGCCATCTGTATGTCTACCAACTTGCATTGAAGGCTATGAACCGATCTGTCGTTATCAGTTAATAGAGCACATAAAGCGCAGAGTTCGTATTCGTCGCTATATATATACCTACGACATTTAATGAGTATATGAGAAGTTCTTGACGTAAAAATCATGTAGCTTTATATTTAATTGATACTTGTAAAATGACGACGATTTCGGATTAGCTTGTAACAATTCTATTAAAGTAAATGTTTTGATTTTTGACATAATCTTAGAATCAATTAAAATCTCATCCAGTTTACTCGCGCTTTAAACGTTATACTTAAGATGTTTTTACGTTACAGTAATTAAAACGAAGCGATGTGCGGAAATTAATTTTACTATTTACAAATTTTAATCAGTATTTGATGTATCTTTTTTGTTACAGAGAATTAAAACGTTTGAATAAAAAATGATGTGTTTTTTATTTTATTATTATAGGAAACGGGTCAAATAATAATAATAAATTAAAGACGATACAAGGGAAATAAGTTTACTATATCAATGTTATAATAAATAAAATAAAAATGCCTTATATTTTTTGCTTAGATATTTAACGATATTACAAGAAAAATAATATTAATTGCTACTTTTTACTGTGTTAGTATGTTATATGTTATTTGTGGTTAGTTAAAATATATTTTTTATAAATTTATAATAAATATGCGGTTTGGCAAATGGGCCACCAGACGGTGAGTAATCATCAGCGCTCATAGACATCGGCACTTTAAGAAATACTAACCACCTTTACATCGCTAATGGTAATGCCCCAGCAACCTCAGAAACTTAAGTTATACTGGCTCACTCATCCTTCGAATGCAGCTCAACTACTAAGCGAATAAAACATATTTTCATACATTCACTGAAATAATGTTTAATTTTGTAATGATAATTTTGAACTGGTATATATTCGTAATCTGTATAACCTTCAAAGATGGTCAAGTCTGTAACAACCGCCTTGTTTGGAATTATTGCAAAACTACATATTGAATTATCGTGTTGAGGTAATTTAAGATTTAAAGTCTATTTTTGTCGTTTACACTTTACAGGATTAGTTATTGAAATATATATTAATATGGATAGGCGGTCGGGCTAATAGACCACCTGATGTTAAGTGGTCACCGCCGCCCATTGGCATTGGCCCGAAAGAAATATTACCCATCCCTTATATCACTAATGCGCCACCAACTTTTGGAACTAAGATTTTAAATCCCTTGTGTCTGAATTTGTGAACACAACAATACTGAGTATTGCCATTTGGCCCCTAGAATATTTGATGAGTAGGTGGTAAAGTCTGCAAAAATATTAAGCCAATAATTACCCAGTTCTGGGTTAAAACATCTCTTGTTTTTGTGAAGGTTTCGAGTTTATCCATCAAGCTGGTGGTGGATGAATGTGTCTGATTGTCATTCGACTCATGCAGGTTCTTTTACGATCTCCTTCACCGCGAAACACGAGATGTATTTTAAAATATAAATACTAATATAAACACATTATTTTGTGTCCCTTTTTATTTTTCCAATGATGTTAAAAATGTAAAAATTATACGTACCGTTTCACATGAAAATCAATGTTTTCGTTCAACAAACGTTGAAATCAAATAACAATTTAAAAAATTGTAAATTCTTTTACTTTTTATCTGCTGTAAAAAAAGATATGATTCTTTGCACACAGCTGACGGCACGTGTTTGCTAAAAGGAATTAATCTAGTTACAGCGATGAATCTTATAATCCGTTATGTAAAGTTCTAAGCCGTTTACTGATTACTCATATGAAATCCAAATATTGTCTTTTATATTAGTAACTAACTACGCTTAATGGAATTAATTTTGAAGCTATTATTAGAAATGAACCTCATGAGATAATACCTCTCTTTTTGAAAAGTAGGTTCGCATCTTACATCATCACGATTTTCCAATGCGTTTTGGTACACATGAAATATCCAACACATGCAGGTTTACTCAGGATATGAAAAACATAGACACAAATTAAGCACATAAAAATTCTGTGATCCCGGCGGCCATCTTGGCTCTTTAGTTATTTATCATTCTTAACTTAGGATTATTTTAAGCCAATGAATTAATTATAAATTAATTCAACTAAATATTATTTACAATTATTTTTGTTATAGTGTCGATTACACTAGTGTTGCCCGTTGATATCGTTAAAGTATTATTTTTTAGAAAAATATTAGTCTTCGTATTTGTTACGAAACCAAATTGTAAATTTAATTTGGCGATAAAACTGTGGGCTGTATTTACGCCGCAAGTAAATTACATAATATAATATATGTCTAAGTAGGTTAAATTTGTATGTTTAGGTATAAGGAATGTCTGAAACTAGTCATACGATTTCGAAAATTATTTCACTAATATATAGAATGTTCCTTCCGGATGGACGTGGGGTACATATTAATCCGTTAAAATAAAAGGGTTGTACGTAGTGACCAATTTTGCAATGAATAAAATAAAACAGTCAAGATCGCAGATTGGGACGCAACATGTGTTGACACACTAGCCCCGTCTCATATCAGAGAAACAATGTTAAAAGCCGGTGCTGCCGCGGAAAAAGCTGAAACGAACAAACGTAACAAATATTCTTCTCTTATTCAAAATTATATTTTTATTCCGTTTGCAGTTGTAACGCTTGGACCTTGGAGTAATAGTGCAAAAAATTTCATCCAAAATATTATACCCCGTCTTATTGCCTCTACTGGTGACAGGAGGGCTGGTTCATTTTTCGCCCAGAGAATCGGAATTGCGATTCAAAGGGGAAATGCTGCTAGCATTCTTGCCACCATTCCACGCGGTCACGATTTGTATAGTAAATATTTTTAATTTTTATTTGTATTTATTTAAGGTTTTAATGTAATTATTTAAATTTTCTTTTAAAATAAATGTTATGTCAAGATCTTGAATGCCTTTTATGTATGTATATTGTTAAGTTGTAGAGATTAAAGTTACATAGAAAAAAGATAACCTATGTACAAATAACATTTAAACAACATGCGTTTGGCGGGTTTTGCTACATTAGGGATAAATATAAAACATCATTATTAAAACTAATATTATAAATGCGAAAGTAACTCTGTCTGGTTGTTTTCATAAAAAATCATTTAACCGACTTTGATGAAATTTAGTATTAAGCAAGCTTGAAACTCAAGGAAGAACATAGGCTTATAACTCAAAAAATTAGACACGGGGGCGAAAATATAAAATATTTTAGTTCGTTATCATTTCTTCAATTAGCTTATATTTTGGGAAGTAAGTACACTAGGAAGCTAAATAAATTCTAAAAAGCACTTAATTTCCAAAGAATAATGTTAGAAAACAAACAAAATAAACATTCTACGAAGTTGAACCACTATGTTTGCTGTAACGGAGACTGCATTTAAAACTTTGATCAAACAAGGCGGTATTTTACATGAGCATTTCAATTTTGAATCCTATCCCTTCGCAAGAAGATTTATAATAGTAAAACTTTCAAGTTAAACAAGTATAGCATCAGTTGGATTTGAATATACGTGCTCTTTATAACTGTTTTATTTTAAATATTGATTCAGGTATATCTCTTCTAATAAGTAAAGCCATAAGTATGTTGATATCGCATGGTGAAATATTACTCGTAATGTGCTCTGTATTGCTGTTTTCCGGTGTAAGGTGTAAGTGGGCCGGTGTAATTAAATGCAAACTGGACACGACATGTGGACGGCATATTGACGATATATTTGTTACCTAATGGTTGATATATCTCTATCTTTAAGAGGCTGTGTCCACTCACCGACATATAGAGTATGCTTAGAGGGGCAAAACTTTAAAACATATATAAAATAACAGTAATCATAATATATTACCAATATTTATAATATAATATATCTCCTGTCTATCTTGACATTTAGAACAGGAGTTAATTCCATCGGAGTAATATAAGTCCAAGAGAATAATTTCACGTGGATAGTCCGATATAAATCAAGCATATGTTTAATAAAAGTATATAAAGATTTCTTTACTAATAAATTCATCAAAGTAAAATATATTACGAAAAATGGTTGTCTGTAAAGTCGGTTTACAGACTATAATTTTACGTGATAACGTCATAAGCAAACATTGGAAGTGGAAGAGAGATAGATGCGTCACAAGACGAACGCTTAGGCCGATCATGCGTCTCTATCGCTTGTTCCGCGCTCTTGCTTGCACGCTCGGCTCAGGCGGAACGTGACAATAAGTCATGCTTTTTCGTGCGTGCAGCCGGCGCTCATCGATTTATAACACGTTATCACGTCAAAAACCCTTGCAAACCACGCATTGAAAAGAGAGATTCATTCACTCGTTTTAATTTAAATTCAACAATGATTTGTGATATTCTATTGAAACTTTTCAAATCACCAATCAATAATATGTTCATTATGTCATCTTTATTTAATATAAGTGAAATACAGAACTACTATTTAAGTATAAAAGCGTTGCTGGTAACATTAATATATTACGTTAGCATACGTGTTGCCTTGCTTATATGATGATGTTCTCTTGACGATTTCGGTCACGGCGGTTAATCTCAAGAAAGATTACCTAAATGAAGAGGGCATATTATAGTGCCCAGCTTTATTTGCTTTAAAGGCACGGGAGTGTATACACTTCCAAATTTCAGGCTGCTATTAAAATTCTTCGACAGACAACACAACAAAAACAAAGAACAAAGTGGTATAGTGAACGATTACGGAGTGTAATGAAAACCTTCAAGCAATCAGCTTTTTTGTATAAAATTTAATTATAAATCCTAGTAAACAACCGTGATATTGGTCTCCTCTTTACTGGATCATTTAAACGTAGGTTAATATCTTTAGCTCTACTTTTATAGAGATATAAAACGTCACTGTCTTTAAGACTATTTCGATCCATTTCACGTTTACGACGAAGTAATTTATTTCCGTCGTGTATTATATTATGACAGCATCTTCATGCAATTATAATGCAAGAATGCAACTATAAAACGCTTCAGGCGTTGATCGGAAGCAAATTTTCAATTACACACACACGCGCGCAAGTTTCTCGACGTTTCAATTATGGTGCAGGAGATAAAGAAGGATACGAATTAGCCTTGGAAGCTGTTTGACCAACGTTATGAAGATAATCCTCCTCGATATTATGTGCGTGTTAAATTACAAAAGTTTACTTTAGTGATAAAATATTCAAAGAAGAAGATTCGTCTAGAAATGAGACCTTAACCTTTTAGACTTAATAATGTAAAAACAATAATATTCTGAGCTAAAATGATTTGAACTTAAGTTAATAAACTTAATAAGCACACGCTTCTTCTGCTTATACTTATTTTTTTGGATTTTAGATATTTTTTTTAACACAAGGAATCTCTGTTTTAACTGAGAAAAAGTACTAGTTTAAAGATTGAAGAATTCATCAGTTTCCAAAGATTTCTTTAGCCATATATAGGTATTAATGAAATTTAATTTTTAATTTGCATGTGTAAATGCATGTATGAATATAAGTAGACAATATTACCATTTTCCATTCCTTGAATGAAAACGCACAAACATTTTTTTAATACAAATTTAGAATTGGTACTACAATTTTAGAAGTATTGAGGAGAAGTGACCTGGTTGGCGTCCCGAATCGTAACATGCCGTTTCAATTCCTCATTTTCCAACACAACTCTATCCTCGTGCCGCCTTTACAATAACAAGTGGCGTCACGGTGTTTACCCCTTCTCTAGTACTATGATACTCAAATCAGCAACTCAATATTAAACGATATCACTTTCCACGACATATTATTAAAATATCAAATTTTTCTTACGAAGAGGACTTACATAATATATATTTATCCATTTTATTATACAACAGGTAAATTATTATACCGAATAAAAACCAGCAATGGAATTTATTACTGATCGTAAAATGAAACGAGTGTTGATGAACATAGAGGTTAAGCAGCAACAATAATTGAATAATTAACAAATTTATAAATGATATCGCAGAATTAATTAATAATTATCGCGTATAATTAATAATGTATTTATTATCAAGGGTATATATAATGTATTCATTTAGTTTTTAGCAAATATAATTTTTTTAGTTATTTTTGATATCAGTAACCGTTTAACACATATAGTCGTTTATATTACAGTAAGATAAAAGGTAACGTCATTAAAAATGATAAGACATTTAAAATAATAAATTAAAAAATGTTTATTTTATATATAAAAATGGATAGATGCCAGTGTATCTTTTTAGGATAATAGACTTCAGACCGTTTGAAAGAGCACTATGAAAAGGTATGATGGCGCAGCGTCACTTCATCTATTATACCGTTCTACCGATCGCGATATCAATTATTGGTAGATATAAACAGACAGAACAATGTTTTCTTGGTTTTCTTAGTATTATATCTAATTAAAGTTTTACGATTTATATAATCCTGGGACATTATTTACACAAGGCCGTGGAAATCAGACAACTGATATACTTACTTATACTACTTTTCTTTTGCAAATACATACTTATATAGATAATTACACCCTGACTCAGGACAAACAGATATGTTCATGCACACATACATATGTCTGCCCTGGGTGGGAATCGAACCCACGAACTGCGGCGTGAAAGGCAAGTATGTTACCAACCACGCCAACCAGCTCGTCATATTAATACTCTAAGTCAAAAATTGTGACAAATACTGCAAAACCATTTATATCAACTTATATATCGTAATAAGCTGTAAATAACACGTTAATATGAATATATAATACTTTAAAAATGAAGATAATAATTTAGGTAGGTTCGTTTTATATATGACGTAAGTGTAATTTGTAATTAGGTAATTAAAAAACGACTTTTTTTTATTGTATTGGCGGACGAGCATTTGGGCCACCTGATGGTAAGTGGTCACCAACGCCCATAGACAATGGCATTGTAAGAAATGTTATCCATCGCTTACCTCGCCAATGCGCCACCAACCTTGGGAACTCAGATGTTATGTCCCTTGTGCATGTAATTACACTGGCTCACTCACCCTTCACACCGGAACACAACAATACAAAGTACTGCTGTTTTGCGGTAGAATATCTGATGAGTGGGTGGTACCTACCCAGACGAGCTAACACAAAGCTCTACCACCGAGTAAATTCATTTTAAATTAATTATATAATCAACATAAAAGGTATAGTTGATCATTACTTAAGTTTAATCAAAATTAGTATTGGTTTTGCTATAATCAATCGGTTATTCGTATTATTTAAATGGTTTGTAGAGTAAGCCCATAGTGCCATAAAAGTCAGAGTGTGCCGGGGTTTTTATATAATTTCCATGTCATCTTTTTGTCGTACAAACAACCTGTCTGACTGGAGGTGACCTCACCTCTTGTACTGACTAAGCTATGATGCAATTTTATATTTTTATGCAAGTTATAAATGTACCTACTTTTAATGGTTGTTTTTAAATTTTATGATAATTTATGGTTATTAACTATACGTTCTTTGAACATTCATGTTTTAAACGATTTTTTGGGGAATTTTAAAGCGTAGAATATTTTGAGGGTAAAATTATTTTAAACTTATTTTAATAAGAACGCACCACTAACATTGGGAACTAATGTTATCTTCCTAGTTTCTGTAGTTACACTGGCTCACGCACCCTTCTAACCAAAACAGAATTGCATTACTTATTGTTGTTTTGTATGTAAAATATATGATGAGTGGGATTTACGAGTGTTTTCCAAGACGAGCTACACAAAGCATTACCACCAAACTAGTACGGTAAATAATTTTCCATTCATAATTTTATAAGGATTATTAATATCAATGAAATTATTACGACTTGTAAATGTAAGCCTAAGTAAGATAGGTTCATTATAATTTTATGACGATGAATAAATAACAAGATTTTAAACGAGAACATTTTTTTTCCGTGTAAAATTACGTCTTCAATTTATCTAACATAAAATTTACTTAAGGTAATTCTCAGAATAGCGTTCATTGATGTGAAAAGCGCTTTCGGCGTAATACGAGTATCTAAGGGAACAGGATTAGATTTAATATAATTTAACAATATAATACATAACTTACTAGTACTAATATTTTGTTAACAATTTTTTTATTTGTAATATAAACGGTAAGACGAGAGAATGTATACAGTCCCAGATTTTTGGACGTTTGCTCTGCATAAAATCCTGCTACTCGATTTTTCCCCCTTTCACTCCTAAAGGATAGAACAGAGTTTTTGTCATCCCAGACCGCGAGCGTTAGCCGCCATCTTGGAAAACGTCGTTTTGCAAATATCTCAGAAACGGTAAGTATTTCGTTAAAAATAGCAGAGATATTTTTTGTAGAGGATAAAATTTCCCATCTTTTTTATTTGAAACTTTGGTGTTGACCATTGAAAAGGGAGGATCCTCCGACCAGACAGGTGTTAGTCTGGTGGGCTACTGCCCGACGGTTGTTGTCGGGTTCTTGTATATATGTTCAATCGCTCGGATAACTTTAATATCGCGATGTAGGATACGTCAGTTTTTAGTTTTCGTATGTGGCGAGATAGATGTCGCTACATCACTCCCCTCCGAGACCGGAGGTCGATAGCAGGTTGAGTCGTCCATATGTCTTGTGATGTTTGCCGGGCCAGTGGAATGTTCCAGTGAGTCGGAACCAGATGCCGCATAGTTCACGGTGAGTCGGAACTGTCTGCGGTGATGCCCCAGTGAGTCGGGGTGATGCTGCAAATGCTCCAGTGAGTCGGAGTGGTGCAGTGCTGCGTAGTGGCTGGCTGCTGCGTCGACCAGGAGAGAAGTGCGTCTCTGCTTGCTAACCGGCCGAAGTGCAGTGTGCTGTGCCAAGGTCGCTGAGAAGACTGTGGGTGATGACCAGGAATGCGCGTCCGCTGCATGCTGGTGGTCAGGATACCCGTAGTAGTCGTGGATGCTGGCTGGCTGTATGACTCGCTGCTCGAAAGCTTGAGGAAGTGATGATGACGTCACGATAACGTAGTTTTTGCGAAGGCTGCGCTGACGTTCATGCTCGGGGTAACCAGTTTGGTGTTATTGAGCATTGAAAAGGGAGGATCCTCCAACCAGACGTGTGTTTGTCTGGTGAGCTACTGCCCGACGGTTGTTGTCGGGTTCTTGTATATATGTTCAATCGCTCGGATAACTTTAATATCGCGATGTAGGGGGTACGTCAGTTTTTAGTTTTCGTATATGGCGAGATAGATGTCGCTACAAAACTTTTTTCTCTATTGTTAATATTTTCCGAGATATAGTTAGTTCAAAACACCTACTTTCGTAAAATGTATTAATAATTTTTGGAAATACGAAAAAGAAAAATGATATAATTAAGGTTACAGAAATAACTATATCTCGGAAAATATACACAATAGGTCTGGGATGACAACAACTCAGTTTTATACTCAGAGAGTACCCCTAAAATAATCTAAAGCATATGCAGAGCGAACGCATTTTTTTCTAAAATTATTGGACTACTAGCCCGGGTTTGAGCGCGTATAAAATATACTCTAAGCAATGGAACAACCCTGCGTTTTTTGCTTAAAAGTACTCGCTGTATTTTATCACTGATACTATATATTTTGTCACAACGGCTTGATCTTACCATCGGACTTAATACAAAGTACAATGGGAGATTGCATGTATGGTTACCTTACGTAACATATTATTCTATTTTGTTCCTCCCACGTGCGCGATATCTAAGTTACTTCGCTGCTTACTAATTAATGTTACATTACTTAGAAAAACATTATGCAAGTTAATAATTACTTGTGCATTACTTAGCTTATAGCGCGTTCCCACGACGACGGTGTTAGGATAAGTAGATGGTTTGTAATAGCGCCTATGTGATACATTAACTATGAAAAAATGTATACATAAACTGTAATTTATGTAGTAACATTCAATAATTACTGTTCGTATAGTAATGAAAGAAGGCAGAGTGAAGTTGATTCCCCATGACGTCTTTCCGGACTTTTTTACCGTTGGACAATGCATTTATTCATCTCTCCCATTACGAAACATTATAAAAAGAATATTGTTTGACGTTTTTCTAGTTCTCGTTTGCGGCTTAACTATTAACATTGCTTAGCGAGTGACTTTAACAATGCACTGTCTTTTTCTTTCGAATGATAAATTAATGAAAATAGAAAGAAAGGAATGAGAAGTATCAGTAAATATATTTAAAAATAAAGAACCCATTTAAAATGGTGAAAAACTTTCGTTGAAAAGATACATTATAAAGTTAATTAGTTTGTATATACTTTTTTGAAAATCTCTCACATGAAAATTTCATAAGTTACTTGTATACATTTTCTGAGATCACAAACAAAAGTTTTTCATAACGATGACGGAAACCTTGATTCATTAAAATACGTTACTTATTCAAATCAGTCTCGTCTTAATCTCATTTTGCTCTCGATTGTATTTTTACCGAGAATATTTTTTTCCGAATAAATCAATCAGGTCAGGCAGGGTCGAGGGGGAGTGACGCGATGTCTGATTTTTTCTTTATTCAACTGACATTTCCAAATATAGTAGTTAAGATACAACGAAGTTTATTAAGCCGTGATTCAAGTATTTCTGGTTTGAAATGAGAACGGGGTTATTACGTAAGTGGTAGTATTGATTGAAACGAAAAAAACTTTAATCTAGATTTCATGCATAGCATTCGTATGCATGTTAATTTTATTAGAGCCGAGATGGAATTACATGTGAATCTGAACTGATGGTTGCGGGTTAAAACCCTCACATGCACAATTGAATTTGTGTTTATAATTCATTTCGTGCTTGGAAAACATATGTTTAATAAAAACTGTCGCATGTGTAACAGTTCCCTTTCATATTAAAATAAATAAATAATTGATAGTAAAAAGTATTCTTTTAACAAAATATTGATACATAAATGATAAAAGAAATAAGCCATATTAGTCCGTTTGTATGTGTATCTGTATTTATAAAATAATATAATTTTGTAAATAAATAAAAGTATTTGTTTTAAATTATAATTTAAAAAAAAAAACGAATTAAGCTAACGTATGTAATGCATGCAAATAATTCAATCCTACCTGACAGAGGATTAATAGCATACAGTAGGTAACAGAAGCGAATAGTATCCGATATTAATACCTATTGATTACAGTAACTTAAGTCAAGTTAACGATGATATCTACATATATCTTAGGTTTCAACGTCCAATGGCACTATAAGGCACTTGACCGTTTATATAACATCCGTCATCCGCTGCTTTGTTTGCGTGGAAACTTAAGTTCATATTTCATATCACAAGACAAGTGCAAAAGGTCGTAAGTTACTGACTTTTTTTATTCATAAATTCAAATGCTTTTCTTTAATGCTTTAAAGGGATTAGTTAGCATATTTTTAGAGAATCTGTGAAGTAGACATTTTTATGTACATACAACCTTTCGCGATAATATTAGTGAAATGTAACATTCAATTAAGATAATTCTTACTAATATTATAAATGCGAAAGTGAGTTTGTTTGTTTGTTACACTTTCAAGCCAAAACCACTAAGCCCACTAACTAATTTTAAAAATTATTTCACCCATGGAAAGCTACATTATCAACGAGTAACATACGCTATATTTGGTTCCCGTATTACCACGGAAACGGGAACTACGCGGGTGAAACCGCTAATATTAAATAAAAATAATATTTCAGGGTTTCAAATCTTCTATAATACACGTGTACATCGTATTTCTTCTATTTCTTCGGAAGCGATGAGAATAAAATTCAAGATCGAAGTTGAGTGCAATGCAAATGTGTAACACGGAAGTGCAACGTTTCTGACGTAAAAAGTTTTTCTGTCATGGGTATTGGGTACGGCTTCTCTGTAGCATTCAATGCGAACGTAGCTCTGTCTCGCTGTCTGTTACGATTTTGATTATACTTGGTATGAAGTAAGTTTGAACTCCAAGGAAGGACAGGCTTCTTTTTTATAAATAAAACCTGAAAACCACCCCCCAAACACACAACAACAGTTACTATATGAATTGGCATTATATGCTTAAATCAATATGGCAAAATAAAATCCGTTATTATATTAGTATATTATCTTAATCAAGTATATTTTGAAATATATGTAATTACGAAACATAAAGTAGATATCCATTATAATTGATTGTGAATGTTGGAGATAATATTTAAGGTCTCAATAACTTTTATAGAAGAAAGCAAGGATAGCTGCTTTTCACTTTTTCTTGAAATAAAATGATTGTGGATTTATATTTTTATGTCATGGACAGAAAAGATGGTTGTGTAAAGTTGGACTAAAATATACGTATAAACAATTTATTATAGCGAATTGTTATTATGAACAACCGTTCTCGGATATTTTATATAAAATAAATCGTGTTTCTTTTATAAAATATTTACTATAGTTTATTTACAAAGTAGCGCGGGCTTCGCTCTGCTTTAATTCAAGTAAAATTAAAAAAAAAACCCATGACTATCGATTTCTATGACAATATTACTCGATGGTAGAGCTTTGTGCAAGCTCGTTTGGGTAGATACCGCCCACTCATCAGATATTCTACCGCAAAACAGCAGTATTTGGCATTGTTGTGTTCCGGTTTAAAGGGTGAGTGAGCCAGTGCAATTACAGGCACAAGGGACATAACATCTTAGTTCCCAAGGTTGGTGACGCATTTGCGATGTTTTTTTTTTTAAAGAAATGTACAATGCCACTGTCTATGGGCGTTGGTGACCACTTACCGTCAAGTAGCCCATGAGCTCGTCCACCTACCCATACTATAGAAAAAACAATATTCATTGGACTCTATACATCAGTTTGTTTACGTAACAAAAGGCAAGTTATCACAACTGTAATATAAAGTTAACATCTTAATTATTATAATATTGATATCTGATATGGTAGCAATTGATGAATTTGAAAATGTAATACTTACTAATATTATAAGCGTCTGTTGGTTTGTCTTATTTTGACGTAGCAACGAAGCAACGGATTAACGTGCATTTTTTGCATAAAGATTGTTGAATGGAAGATTTAACGAAATTGCAAAGTTTCTGTAGGATAAATCTGTATTTGCTGCCAATCTTTTAGGTTTTAAAATCTAAAATATCACAAACAGGATCATTTCTATCCCGGCAAAACTTACGGTTCTTTTGAAATATGTATTTAGCACAATTCTATTTCGATAAAATTATTTAAATCCGAGTCTTAGATCTTGGAAATACACGTTGATTATTTTATGGTGTAGTTATTGAGCATTATTTTGTAATTGCTTCTTTAAATTAAAACGACTGAATGGAATGTGAGGTGTATTATGCGTTTTTTTTACGTATAGCCTCTGCAACGTCTCAATAAAAAAGAGAAATACTAAAATTAAACAGAACGGTACATTTCTTATAATTCTTCATAGTTTTTAAGTACTGCACCATTGATTAGCATGTCATACCTACCTCTTTTTAGATTGAACGCGTGTTGTGACACTTTATTATGACGTATAACAGATTAAACATTTTCTATATTT
Source organism: Nymphalis polychloros (assembly GCA_905220585.2). NCBI lineage: Eukaryota > Metazoa > Arthropoda > Insecta > Lepidoptera > Nymphalidae > Nymphalis > Nymphalis polychloros. The sequence continues at coordinate 13,008,713 of HG992245.1, forward strand.
AGCATTAAGAAACATTAATAATACATACAATTCTCAAAATAAAATACTGAAGGTCTTATATGTCGTTTTAGTTTTCAATATGTTTCCATCAGTATAGTACCTTATCTGAAAAGATGACCTAAAAAAGGAATGCTACAGGAGTACACACTATTGCACCTAGCAGCATAAGTGTTATTCTTATAACTAGGCCAACGCTAGGCTGCACGCATGGCATGTTTTTGTGATCTCGTAACTATGAGATTTATGCCACTATGCGAATACACTAGTTGTTCTCTCGACTTGATGTGGACACGACCTAACTTTTGTTAACATAAAACCTGTCTTTTGTAGTAATTTCTTCGATTTTGATATATTTCTAACCTTAAGGTTTTAGCATTCTCTGGTTTTGTATATTTTCAAAATGCCTCAACAGCTGATGTCTTTACAACATAAAAAAATTCTTATTAAATTCTAAAGATGTCAAAATTAAAAACCTCATGTAATAACCTATTATTCATGTTTGTTTGTCAAAAATCTGCGACGAAAAGATTTCAGTCAGATTTGACACATATTGTTGAGTCATCATTATTTATAATTTTCAATGATTGACTGTCTACAATTTATCATTAATATATAATTAATATAATATAAAGTTAATCATTAATATGTTGACCCTGTTGACTATAAATGCATTCAGAGGGCCCAAAAACATATTTTGCAGTCTTTTACTTACAATGTATTCAATGAATTCTATTATTTTCAAATAATATCTTACATACATACAGACATCGTCTTATAGTTTCATTATATACAAAGAAGATGTAACGCAGATCTTATAAGAACGTTTGTTAGCATAACAATGCGTATAATAAGAATGGTTTCGCAGTGGTGATCGAGTTTTCAATCTCCATATTGATGTTGCCACATACGCTAATTGAGTAACTATAAATGAGAAATAGCACACATATTCATATAGTAATATTCAATTTTGTTTAAAAAAAAAGAACAGAAAACCATCTTAGTATAATTAAAAAATACTTGCGAAGAGGTTGTGAACTCAGCTTGTAGTTGATGAAAATACACAAAGGAAAAGAAAAGAAAATCTTTATAAAAACAACAGAAGATATAATTAACGTTATTTAACTTCGTACACACAGAACAAGCTTTCACATTCAACTCATGGTACTTGAAGTTGAATTTCGGCATAAGATTACAGCAACAATCAACACGGACAAGCAACAACGAACATTTCTATGACACAGATTCCAGCAGGCTAATTAATAAGCGATCGATTTGGATTTCTTAAAGATAATTGGAAATTTAAAAGACTTGGTAACATTTAAGAATATAATAAACTAATAGTACATGTTTATCTACAGGGCCGAGTACTCTCTCCTCTTAAGAAGATTCCGATCATATACCAATCAGCTCCAATTTTCAGTAGGTCATGGGTCAGAATTTGATCCGACAATGCCAGTTTCTTAACGTTGCTTTTCTTACCCGCCAAACACAAAGCATAAGTTTGAGTTGTTCAATCTATAGCTTTTTCGTCTCTTACATCGTTATTTTTGGAAATACAAATCTGTCACTTTGATTGCAATGTCATTTGTGTAACGATATCCATTAAATTTGTTTCCATTTCACTAACAAGAATATGACGCGTAAAACCAACATGTCAGCTTTGTTGGTTTAAAGGAGTAACAGAGGTTAATGGCAGCAGTAATGCAATTTTTCGTTATAGTATCAATGTTGCTTATTAAATAGACTATGAAACCGTGTTGGACTACACGTGTAGTGTAAATCTAGTACAAGGAAAGTGTTCTAAGTCGTGTGCCTCTACTTCAATGCAGATTTCCGCGGCTGCACTAGTTTTTTTTTACTACGTTTCTGTTCTATTTAAACTGCATTACTGCTTGACTAGCTCATTGTTTAAGTATTGAGTGTCTTTAGGGAGGGTTTCATGCATCATGCTTATAACTCCATTGATGATTCAAATATATTTGGATTGAATCACAGTTGATTCATGCAAGTTACATAAATCGTATAGGGTGTTTATACACAGGCGTAATGCATGAGGAATTAAACAGTAACATACCCGATACCAAGTGGCCACCTGTTGATGTGCCGATGTCACCACCGAAAACAATATACATACATATATTATTTATGATTACTTAAATATGGATTATATAGGAGAAGGAGTAATTATACACAAAGTGATATTGATATATTATGTGATATATTGGGAATGATATTAAATGTTAGTACAAAATACGTAAATATTTGATATATAAAAATACCGCATAAATTCTACAGTATTGAAACCGATTAAATATAGCCTAAGGTATCTTGGCGCTGAAGCATTCCATAAATTCCATGCACATTCCCGACCGGTGTTCGATTTTCAAACGCACGACGTTTTATTAATTTCCCGCCATTACGCTCTGACAACGTCAGTATGTAAATGGCAGTCGGTGAGTGAGTATCTTTCGATCGTTCGATTCGTCTGGCGTGACCGGCGACTGCGTTTAAGAAATTACTTCCACGTAACGGTATGTAGGAACTGGTTTGTATTGTCGAGTATGTTCGTACGCTGATGAACTGTGATTTTTCTGAGGTCTCGAGGGCCTCAACAAATAATAGGTTGAGGTTTCGTCGTGTAAACTCTTAGAAGAGATCGATCAAAGACGCATTGACTCACGTCTCTTGTAGCAGTAATTATATCAAGATAACCGTTTAAAATTCTATATATTTCTTTAAGTAAATACACGTAACATCAATAATTCGTGAATGTTAAGTAGCTTTATATTTAATTGTATTTGCTAAAAATGTTAACGATTTTTTCAAAATGTAAATAATAGTACTCAACATTATGCTTATTTTGGCCTTAATAAAACGTTTAAACAGATATTTATTAATTAGAATAAAATTTCTTTTTTCGTTTTTTATATTTGTTATTGTAATACAAATAATTGAAATAATATTACGTGTAAATACATTTAAAATAAAAACTCATACAGAGAATCAGATTTAAACGCTCAAGCAAATAATTCCAACGCAATCCGCGTACGTCTCACTTATTGGCAAGAACGAACTGGAAGTACATTTGCAAGTCAAAAATCATAGTATGCATGAGTATTGCAAAATAGACATATTTATCGCCACAAAACCGGGTGGATGAGGTTTTAATGTTGCATTTATTGCGATTTACGGTTGTCGAAGATCTCGTCTCGCCCACTACTACGTGGGTTTGCTACTATGGGTAAAAGTCATTTCACTATAAACATATACGTTTTACTTTTACAATGACGTTCAGCCTTGGCTCATTTAGGTAAATATTCCGGTTATTACTGGTTTTAACTTGTCCAAGATGCTCCGGGTGGGCTCTAATAACACAGCATCAGTAAATTAATTCAACTTTAAGTCCTTATCCAAAGGTTTTAGAGAAGAGAACTTTATTTACTTCGGGATAGTACATCTTATGAGAATATTTAAGCAGAAATACTTGGATTTGCCATTTAATAAAAAATTATCCTATTAATTAAATTGGGGAGCAACGAATATTTTTTTAAACAATATTTTGATTAATCTATTCGAATTTCTTAGACATCGTCTAAGATTAATTATAGCAAAGCGACAACTATCACGTTTAATCGTTTTTGTCTCACTATAATAACATGGAAATGGATGCTATCATTACACAATATTAGGTCATCCATCTTTCTAATAGGCCTAGATAAAATCTCAAGTCCCATCGAATCTCGTCTTACTCAATAGCCATTGATAGTGACGAATGGATGAGCCCTTGAGGCTTGGAGCGCTCGGGTTTTCTATAAATAACCTTGAGTTATTATGAAAATGTCTTTATGAAAGTTTGCTTTTAGAGCATAACTTATACAGTATAAACTACTTTCCAATGAAATTTACTTTTGTTGACAAAATTTAAAAGTATCCAGACTACACTTTTATTCTTGTAAGCAAGTCGTGTGTATGTTATTCCGTTTTGATGTAATTTAAAAAAATGCAAACACAAACATAAATCTTAGATTTCTTTAGTCAAAAGTTCATTGATCGTGAAATTTCGACTGTAAGAAAGAGTTGCCATAATATACATTCTATGAAATTAAATTTCATAATTCGATTCTAAATTCAAATATATAATACAGTTATATTAAATATATCATCCATACTTCATGGACGACGTAGTATTCTATGTAGGTAAAGCTACGATCACAGCATACAAGTGTGCGGCCAAGGTAGTTACAATGAACGCAAAACTGTCACTTTTAATATTAATGTAATTACTTATTACGGCCTTATTCATAAACGTTGCTTAGTTAATGTTTAGCTAAACATTGATTTGTCTCTTTCTGTCATTATTGATTTGACATACGAAAGAAGAAGACAAAATATTGTTTAACTAATCACCAATTAAATAAAGTTTATGAATAAGGCGGTTAGTGTTCATATATAACAGCTTTTATATACAATAGTCGAATCTGAAATACAACTTTAATATTTAGTAGTAAATGTAGGCATTTTTACTTCAGCAAATGTAATACTTTGCACCACTATAATATTACGCAACTGTATTTTATGGAGATATTAAGCAGATATAAAATTAGGTCGCATATAAATGTTTTACAAAAATATTACGAGATTTCACCGCAAAGGGAAGATAGAATACAGTGAATTAGTGTTGCGTTTAATGTTTCTGAAAAATAAATAAATTTAAAAGCGTCTTTATGTGCTTACTAATTTTAGACGACCTATATACTATATTATCTCTAAATAACTATATACGTTTAAGTTTTAATTATTTCTGTGCCTCTCTTTTGTTTACTATTTAAAACTGTTTTATGTAAAGAAACGTATATAACGAAATCTGATCTTATTCATTTCATTATTCAGAGAGTTATGAAAGATAATCTTAATGGAAATTTAAATCCCATTATCATAATTAGACATTATTCCATTAAATGTCATAGTGAATTAGAACGTGTATTGCATGCTGTCTTATTTTGGAATACACGTGCAATACTGAATGTACACCAACGCGTTTAATAATGAATCTTTTTACTCTCTGGTAACAGGATACCTTTTAATTTAAATACAATTGGAACCGAATTTCAGCGAAAATCTTGACATTCAATAATAATCCCACAAATGTTAGTATTTCCAGATTATTGAGAACCTTAAGGTAATACACAAATGTGATCATTTCACTGGAACTTTCTATACGATCTTTATTTCTTTCGACTGAAATCTCAATGGAATGGAAAGTAAAATTTCAAGGTCAAATTTTAGTGCAACATTATATTAGTATTATATAATATTACATAATTAAACGTTTCTGAATAAAATGATTTAGTGTCACGTGAATTGAATTGCATGCACTGTTTATTTTAAATACACAAGACTCTTGGACCTGAGTCGTAATTTTCGACGAATTTTACTTAAGTCTTGATAAACAGAAGCTCAATTGATTTGGCTCAATCAATATTCTCCCTGTTCTTCGTCTGAATCAAATATGTATTGTATTTCACGGTGATTACCGCGAATTGAAGTTTCGTTTTAGACATGAATCGTTTTTGAAATAGCATTATTAATTTAGTTAATAAAAATAAGCGCTTTTAATTCATTAAAATAAGGTTCAAAATTGTTTAAATAAATCCTTATGTATTTTATGCGATTAATATATACAAGCGTAACGAATTGTGAATTGTGTTTTTTTCAATTACATGTAAAATGCATTTTATTAATTTAATTAATATAACATAAAATTATTTTTTTACTATATACTATCAGTGCAAAAAGACCACAATGAGTTGTACTTGAATTATCATTCCAGAGATAAAAAATATTTAAAAAAAAAAACAAATATAATTTAGCGAGCACAGATTATCTAATATTGGTTCAAGTTAAAGACATTCAATTCGCATAATTCAGTCCACGTTCTGTTATTAATGCATAAAGGTGACACGTTTATTCACACGCATACAAAATTATGTAAATGACATCATTAACATTTTGACGAAGGCTCATATAATATCCATGTTTCAACGTATAGTTGTCTAATCGCCTGTGAATAACTACATGACCTTGACTTCTGATGTCTATTGTTTACGAATAATGGTTTAATTTAAAGCCTTGCAGCTTCATTTCTCTCGTGTAGTTTAATTATTTTATCCGCGTCATTCGTTCAAATGAGAAAGAAAAATTAGGAATGATCTATCAAAATGATTTTTTATTGAGCTTTCTTTAAAAAAATATTTTACCATGACTGGTTATCGAAAGTACAGTACTCCGGATATGCCTAATACCGCAATCAAGCCGTGAGTCAAAAATGACGTACGTCGGAGAATACTACTAATACCAATTTCTAAGTTACACAGAAATAAATAATATATGTAATATTTAAACAATGCATTTTTTTTGTAATTTCAGTAAATCTAGTTTAAAGTTCATAATTTTAAAGAAACAAGAACGAAATTCTTACGTCATAACCCTGGTTTTGGAGAAAATAAAATTTGACAGAAAATCGGAGATTGGGATTAACCATGTTCTAAATTTTTTCATTCATTATTTCATTAAGCAACTCCACGTTTACACTAAAACGTAAGTGCCTCATGTGGGCATTAAAATAAACGCAGTATTTTTTTCGATCCAAAATAAACCCAAGCTACATGTGCTTAAAGGCTGTTTTGAAGTAATTACTGCTTAGGTATCGCCTAGTACAGCCGTGACAATTAGTATCAACTAGATAATGGGGTATTTGTATGTAGTGTGAAAGCGGTGTAAGTACTAGAAATCACACACAGTAAGTTACCAAACTATATATATTTGTTGTTTTATATTCCTACGAATATAATTTATTCGGTCTACTATCAAAAGAATGCATCTGAACAGTATGTAAAAAAAAACGAGTATTTAAAAAAAAAAGTTTAACATAACCTAAAAAGTACACTTTCAATAATTCACAATACCGTATGCGGTTTTGAAAGTGATTGCGTTCAAAAATAAAAGCAATGAACTTTATTTCATTTGTCGATAAAAAGCTGAGCGTGTGAACCGATGCGACGTTCTACATCGTTCGTTCGTTGTTTTTACTACGGAGTAAAGAAATTTATTATTACAAACCGCTAGCTTCCGCGCTATCTAAAGGCCGAGAGACGCTAAAAGCCGTATATAGTAAAATTGATTCTTTACCCTTCAATGGTCGGCAACTTTTTGTTTACTTTATTCTGAAACGAATTTCTAGTATGAAGCAATAGTCCGTTTGGTATTTTTTCCTTAGCTTATTATATTAAAAAAAAAAACTTTGCTTAACTTTTTAATAATTGTTCGTTAAGTAAGCGCCGTAAATCGTTCACTTTTGTCATGGTTTTTAGTTAATTTTATTTATGACGTTTTTAAATGCCTGAATAAACTGACGTTTATAATCGTGACGTAATATACTATTATGTATTCTCGCCTTGACATAGATTTAAGTGTATCCACTTAGAAGATGTTTATAAAAAAAAGAGTTTTACTCCACTTTTTTAATACTCTAATTACAATATGATTATTTAATAATGTTTATGATAAGCATTCATTTGTTACTGTTAATTGACGTTATCATTTCGCATGTTGTCTTTTCCAACTGTGGTCGTTGAAATTTGAATGATTTTCCAACATAAGTTAATTTGGTCGTAAATTTATAAGTTAATAAAAATAAAATATCTATATTTTATTAATAAAAAAGTTTAAACATCGTTTGTTTTATTTGTTTAAATGTAATATCATTATCACGAAACTAATCAATTTATTAAAAAATATACATCAATTTATTTGGTTGTGATTATGTTTTTTAGAATACAAAATTTCCAAATAAGAATAATGAAAGAAAGATTTAAAGTAAGCTAAAAATAATTGACATCGTCATCAACGAAAGATGCAATACCTTTATTTTATTAAAACAATACTCAGCAATAAAATTAATTATTATAAAATATCTATTAAAAATAAATTTTATACAATGGACAATACATAACAGAGTAAACACATTATCAGGTAATTCTCAAATAGGTCGATACAATTATAGCGACAGATGTTGAGATAACCTTACGATTTTAATTGCATGCCGTTTAGATAAAACTTTTCCACGGGTCATGTTGTTTTAGAATGAATGTATTCAAATTTAGTGAGTTTAGAGAGAGTAAACAGAAAGATGATTTTCTTGTCTCCTCTTAGTAAGCAATAATATATAAAAGAGTGTTTCAGTATTTTACTATCGCAAATATAGGCATAAAAACTTAACTATAAAATATTATCCATATTGATTTATGTCAGAGTAAAAAAAATAAAATAAAACATATTCTTTATTCAATAATTTTATGGCTAAAAATGTCTACGACGTTGATGCTGTGAAAAAAATGCATTTAACAGAGATGTGAAGATACAGACCTTAGGCAAGGCGGCAAGGCACTGCTGCTTGACGTCCCACACGAGCTGGTCGCGAGAGAACTGCAGGCTCTTCTGCACGTTCAGCTCGGGCACGTGCACGCGCACCAGTAGCCAGCCCTCCTCCGCACAATCGCCCTCCATTACTCAAGCCATCTGGAAACGAATGATATAATAAGTATTTAAAATAAAAATCGTTATGCTTAAACGAATAAACTGTAGTACCGAGTACTCGAATATATTGCATTGTTCCAGCACCAAAAGTGTGTGCAAAAATTTAATTCAATCGGTTGGGTGGAACTGGTTTCATATTTAGTTGTTATATTTGGCAAATATACGAGTAAGTATTATTTACTTCAGACCATTTATTAACAGATAAATCTGTAATAGACAGATCGGAATAGTTTCAATAATAATCACAATATTTTATATCATTGGTACCTTATTATCCTAATATGATACAAATATACTATTTTAAGGAGCTCGTCTTTTTTTTATTGTGTAGGTAGGCGGACGGGCATATGCATAGGTCACCAACGCCCATAGCATTGTAAGAAATGTTAATCATCACTTACATCGCCAATGCGCCACCAACCTTGGGAACTAAGGTGTTATGTCCCTTGTGCCTGTAATTACACTGGCTCACTCACCCTTCAAACCGGAACACAGCAATACAAAGTACTGCTGTTTTGCGGTAGAATATCTGATGAGTGATTGGTACCTACCCAGACGAGCTTGCACAAAGCTCTCCCACCGAGTAAACATCACAATAAAAGCGAATAATGTTTTAAAGGTTTTTATATTCATAATATCTAGTACAGCCAGTTATCTAGATATGGGAGGAGGAATTATTCAATAAAACATATAATTGTCTATTCATTGAAAAGCATTGTGTATCCATAAGGGTTGCCGACTTGCCGACAAATCGTGTGGCGGCGGTGCGTCCGGTCTTACTTCTCTGAAGTTCGAATTACGAATTCAACATTCAGCGGCGCCAACTTATCGCCCGCGCATTCTAGAAACAATCTCGTCGCCGTAATTTTAACATGGCGCCGGTAATAGGGTTGCCATTTCTAATCCAATGTCATGGAAACTGTACTAATCGGGAAACTGTAACGGTCGCGATGAACTTAGAAATATTATTTTGAATTTCGAATACTATTTTAACCGCAAGAGATCTTGAATATCGACGAAGATATTATCTGAACTTTGGAAGTCAAATTAAAGCGGATATATAAGTCGTTATGAGGAATGGTGTGTTAGCAAATAGCATGGAATACGTAAATTTATGGTATGTTTATATCTACTCCTTGTTCGTTTGGAATAGGCCATAAGGTCCAATTTATTAATGTATACATTGATTCAAATACAAGTTTAATTTTAATTCGATAAACTAAAAGCATGTCAACTTAACACATTAGACGATTTTAACGACACCCAATTTGTTAATAATTACGCGTATATAAACTAAGTGGTAAGAGAAATGTACACACTAACACCTTGAACACCTCTATATCATAATATATCTATTTATAACTGAACTACATAAAATGTATATTACAAAACATTTTTTCATAATATTAAAATAAAGATTCAAAAAGTACACGAGCCTACTTGAATACAGCATAAATTTTTTCTTCTATCGATTTCTAGTTTGTATAGATGCGAACTTTACCAGCATCAACACAAGTCAACGTCGTGCTTAAAAATTCAAAGCATAACCATTATCCTAATTAAGAACGCTAGCGGCTGGGACAAAGAGGAAGTAAGTCACTGCAGCCACACCCAAGTACATGCATGAGATAAGCCGTGTAACGTGCTTGCATTATTAGATTTATCTACTTGTGTATTTTCGTGAGGTTACGTGTAATTCCTTTAGTTTTACGTAATAACTACGGACAGCGGGACTGGACACAAATAATTGAAAAGATAGTGAACTCCACCATTCTTAATTTTTATAACTATAGTATAAGTCTATAAGATATTTATATTGAACAAATATTGAGTTATTTTAAGTCTTAAATTTTTTAAAGACGAAAACAAAATTTAATTACCAATGTTTTTCAACATGTCAATTAAAATTGACAATTAAAAGTTACTTTTCTACGCAATTAAGATAATAAAGAAAAAAGTACATTTAAAGAGATATATAGTAATGTCCATTTAACTATTCGGGTCGCAGTTAAGATACGTGAAATAATGACAAATTGATTGGTTGCAAGTAATTAGGGACGGTCTAGCACTTATCACTTATTATCGCGGTGTGAAACATCAAATTTAATTATAACATTACTTATAATGATACGAACATTTTATTTATTGGAATTTAATTTGTAATTTCTATAGTTAATAGTACTTATTTTTTTCAGTGGTACTTGGACATTAAACTATGAGTGGCGACGCCATGTAATTCCCTCGTTCGAATATAGTGACTAACTGATAAAGCTGTAGAACCCGAGACTCAAATCCATGTTCGGCTAATATAATTTCTTCGAGTTTTTCTATTTCAAAATCCTTAGTACCAGAAAAGAATTTGGAAATTGACAGTGTTTAAGCTCCTCGGTAAAGCCATACTCTTTTTTCAGTCGTGTTGCATTATCGATTCTTTATATCACTTGTGTTAACTAGTGAGGCTAGCGAATTGTCTCGGTAGAGTTTGTCGTGACCGAAAGCAGTCTGTAGATCATCAGGACGTTAATAGAATGCTCTGCTCAAATGCTCAAGCCAAATTTACCCCGTCTGAACTCTCATTTAGAATAGAAGTTTATTTCATTACGCAGCTCCAATGCAGGTTTGTGATTTTTATCTGCCACATTTTCCTCTCGATGTTTTCCTTTCAGTGTCAAACTCGAGATTAGTAAAACCAAATGTACGTAAAATTCTCTAGTGCAAGCCCGGGTTTGAAGATGCAATTTTCGGTTGAGATTCACTTGTTCCAACCACTGAGCCATATCAGGCTTTCATGTACCTAGATTGGTAAAATATAGGGTTTTCCAATAGGGACGCTTGAACTTTGACAGCTGATTGCGGCCATGTTGTTTGAGTGACAGCTGTCAAATGCAGTGTGTTATATTCATTCCGTCCTCCCAAACCACCATGGCAGGTTACAGTGTCGAGCAGCACGTGCAAATCATAAAATTGTTGTATGAAAATGGGTCTTCAGTTCGAGCAACGTTCCGCGCACTTCGCCCGTTTTACGGTCGCGATGATCGTCCTGCCGAGTCGACTATCCGTCGATTGGTGGACAAATTCGAGTCAACCGGGTCAGTTAACAATCAGCCGGTTCCCGTGCGTCAACGTAACGCGAGATCTGCCGAGAATATCGCCACTGTGCGCGACAGTGTCCTCGAAAACCCGCGGCAGTCAATTCCGCGTCGCGCACAGGAACTCGGCCTTTCGCAGACGACAACTTGGCGAATTTTGCGTTGTGACTTGAGCCTGCACCCGTACAAGATCCAGCTGACCCAAGAGCTCAAGGTTAATGACCATAGACAGCGCCGTGTGTTCGCTGACTGGGCATTAGAGCAGTTGGAAGTTGACGCCGATTTTGGCAAAAAAATCATCTTCAGCGACGAGGCGCATTTTTGGATGAATGGCTATGTCAACAAGCAAAATTGCCGTATTTGGGACGAGACCAATCCACACGAGGTTCACCAAGTGGCAATGCACCCGCAGAAAGTGACTGTTTGGTGCGGATTTTGGGCCGGAGGCGTGATTGGTCCGTATTTTTTCGAAAACGATAATGGTGTGGCCGTCACCGTCAATGGTGAGCGATACCGGTCGATGATAACCAACTTCTTTTGGCCTGAAATCGAGAATATGGATCTGGACAACATGTGGTTTCAACAGGACGGCGCTACGTGCCACACAGCACACGCTACGATGGAAGTTCTGCACGATCAAGCGCCCTTAATGGAAAACCCTATATGTTATGCTTTCCAATATTTTATTTCCTAGAAGTGTTAACTTTGTATAATTGAATCATATAAAAACTAGCGTGATTTGATTATTCAATGATAAGAATTTAATATTATGGAAATTTTATTAATAATTTATTTTAACAATGTAAAAGGTAATTAAAATGGCGTGTCTGTCATGCGGAAATTTAATGCAGTTTTGAATTATTGTAGTGTTTATAATTAATTGCACTCCATATAGTTAGTATACTCATTATTTAATATTTTATATTGTTAACACATTTGACAAAGGATACGGCCACTTTCTGTATGGCGGTTTGCATAGGTATCGAATTTAATTCACACCAATGAGTTGTTTTATATTCGTGAATATTGGGAAATTAAATTGTTATAAATAAAAACTCAAATAACTCATTATAACAGAATAGAGGTGAACATTTTCATTCAATCATTTAATAAGATTGCTGTCAATAAGTATAGATTATGATTTTGCTATAAAAAATGTCAAATGGCTTGATGAGTATTTATCTTTCTCTGTGGTCCATTACGGTGGAAGTTGACAAGCGGTACTTAAAATTCATCTTGCATTACATAATATTTTGAAATAAGAACTCCCAAGTTCAGAGAGGTTAAAAACTACGTAGTAATTCATTTTTGCAATTTTATTGTACAATATATTTACTATATATATGTGCTTGGAATGTACTTTTTTGGCCACTTCATTTACAAAATAAACAATGAATATTTGTACACGTACTAAATACAGTAAATACTCTGTGTGATACGCTATTACTAGCGTTTACAATAATAGGATAAGAATAAATAAAATATGGATGGATATATGGATAATTGGACAACTCAATCAGGAGGTTATCATCATAAATTAATATTATAATGATGTGAAGTAAAATCAGTCATATATATGTGTTTCGTAGCATAGCACGGAAAATATTTTTTTAATAATTAAAAAAAAACGGCTGCATGACTATGAATCATTGTCATAGCAAACGAAAGAGTTACTAATAGTAAAAAAATATATATTCAACGTTCTCGCAAACAAAACAGTTGCCACAATAATTTTTCGACAATGTTAAGTAAATACTTTTATACTATCATTAGCGAAACAATTTACCTTAACACATAACTTCTTATAAACTTTTATAAACTTTATGTTTTTACAAAAAGCATAACACGGTGTAAATGTAAAATATGCGACACTTGAGTGGACAAGTACCTACTTGGTATGCAGTTACCCTTTTATATATTTCAAGGATATTAACGCTTTTAAAACGCCCACATTATATGTCAGAATATTTAAGTGAAAGACTAAAACAACAATGTAGCAATGAATTACGGTAATCATTGTATTTAATCTGAATTTGCTATTTGACATGTTTAATTAAAATATTTGTCATAATAAGTCAACAGGTTATATAAAAAATTGCTCTAGTTATATAGCCTTTCCGTGTAATATTCACGATCAAGTATTGCTTGAGATGACTAAATTATTTTATAATCTAACATTTACGTATATATGTGTATATATATGTGTGTATGTATTTTATAAAAAATGTGTTATACTATTTAAGTCTTCTTGTACTATATTAAAATAATAAAATGTATTTGACAATAGTAATCGGAACAATACCTTCTTCAAAGTGTTGTATTACCGAACATTTTATTAATTTACTTGGTGGTAGAGCTTTGTGCAAGCTCGTCTGGGGTAGGTACCACCCACTCGTCAGATCTTCTACCGCGAAACAGCAGTACTTGGTATTGTTGTGTTCCGGTTTGAAGGGTGAGTGAGCCAGTGTAATTACAGGCACAAGGGAGATAACATCTTAGTTCCCGAGGTTGGTGGCGCATTGGCGATGTGAGCGGTGGTTAACATTTCTTACAATGTCAATGTCTATGGGCGTTGGTGACCACATACCACCAGGTGGCCTATATGCTCGTCCGCCTACCTATACAATAAAAAATAATACATTTATACTTGTATATGGAATTACTGAAATAGGTATCTGTTGCCTTGTTTTATTTTAGATAGACTTAAAAATAGTCGTTTTTAATATCTTAAAATAAAAATTCCGAGAATTTGAATTAATTTTCTCATTTCCATATTCAGAAGAGCGCGTATTAAAAGTATGGGAGTAATTAAACTGGTCGTCATGGCAACCTTTTTGCCTTTTCGGATGAAGTCAAGTTGATAGACATTAAAAGCAATTAATTGTTTATTTTGAGACAGCGAAGGTGTCTTTATATTGAAAATTCTAAACTTAGAAATTCCTTTTTGTGTTAAAAACGTTTCATCTTTAAGTCTATTGGTAATTTTTTCTTCTTTTTCTTGAAGTTTATTTAACAACTAGTTAAACCCGTGGCTTCACCAGCGTGGAATTCAGTTTGTCGCGTAAAGACTTATTGACTTTTTTGTATTCAATATATATGTACATATAAATTAATTAAATTGTTAGGTAACAGCGGTAGTCTAAAATAAAATAAATGGTTGTTTTGGCTTTGGTCACAAGCAAATTTTCATATGAACTTATAAAGAGGCAGTTATTTTGAACTCTCTATTTACTTGTATATTAATTACAAAAGATAACTGATGTTGTAGATAAGTGGAGCTAGATATGATTCTTAGAAATTTATAAGATAAAAGTACTGGTATCTGTTTTTAATGTGCACCCCGTTTTATAGCGAGTTTTAATCCTGTCAAATGGTGTTGTTTGGAGTTTGTATATTGAGAGATTCAACGCCACTATTTTATCCTTGGGGTAAATTATTAATCACAATATTAAATATTGACATCCCGATTTTTTTTTAGAAAGTATTTATTTTTATTCCATCAACCATAGCCATCAACCAACTCGGTCTAATCTAAATTATTCAAAAAAATCTTTTAGCATGCAGCGTTGCATGTTCCAGAGTGAACACTTTACGTAGTGGCTGGGATGCGAACATAAGGCTAAGTTTCGTGGGTCTCCGTAAGGATAGAAGATGCGCGGAGCATAAATATAATATAGTGTGCGAATAGTAAATACGCAAGTAAAATTTACACAAATTGAAATATATGATCTTAGATTACGATCTAATAAATAATTTATATGTATATTTACAACGGTCGTCTGTTCCTACTGTAGTCAGCTTAATGTTAAATACATAATACATATTTTTACATATAATACGTATAATCGTACCTTGCAGGAACGATTATAAGTATTATATGCGGAGCGGGCTTAACTTTTCTCAGAAATCAGATTGGGACAACACTACCTCTTTCTGTATAAGAGGTAGTGTTGTCCCAATCTGATTTCATATATATGTACGATGGACAAAAAGCACATTACAGAATGTATACTTTAAATTATTTGTGTAACGAACACGGTTAAGGCACCAAATAATTAAAGATAAAATTATATAATTTTTCATACACAATATGCTATTGAAAGGGCACTTTCCATAGGCCTTTACCATTAGTATTGATTAAAAACATCCATAAAAGTAAGTTCGCGTTATATGACCAATTACCACAATGTTACTAATACATAAAATATACACAAAAGATTTATGAAGTTGTATTATGGTAGTGCCGTAATGCTTATAATAGAAGTTTCATAACGTCACGTGGGCGTGATATTATCGTCTGTCTACTGCCTTCAGGTTGGGTCAGTCTTAGTATTAAATATTATAAATTATTCGTAATATTCTAGATGGCTAGATTAGTTGGGGGTCTCACCTCTACCGCGAAACTCAGAAAAAAATATCTTTATTAAAAAAAATACTCTCTAAATTGCATTAATCAAATTTTAAATGAGGATTTACGCAATTTGTGTAATTTTGGAGTTCTTATTTTTTTTTTGTTAAGCTCTCTGTTTTATGAATAATTTAAAAACTACAATTTTTATTTTAGGCAGACGACAATTTATTTCAATACATAGTGGAGGTCTACACAAGGCAAAGACACAGGAATAAAATTAAACCACACACTACACCGTTCATGCGGTGCCAACTATGTGATTTATACGATAGATGTTTTAGTGACCTGAGGTGTTAGGCCTTTTTGCCTTTATGCCCTTAATAACTTTTACCAAACAGCAAACACTGGCTCACTATTATTACAGTTTGGCGGTATATGTTGTATGGTACCAACCCAGACGATAATCTTTCGATACAATAATAAGCAGATATATTTATAGTTTTTCAAAAGGTCCAATGCTATCTGGTCTTTGTGACCTTATAGAGCGAAATAATAGCATAGTGCGTGGGAATATATTTATTCGCTATTGTATTATAAGTTTTGGAGTACATAAATGCGAGGCAAAACTGGAAAGATTTCAACTAAGATCATAAGATACATACGATTGAAACAAATATACGATTAACGAATATAGTGAAGTTCACTCATGCCTTAATTGACGTAACTTACAACTCTGTCACAATTATTGACAGAATGTATATTATATATACATATATTATATGAATAAAAAAAATTGAAGCGTCTGTCTGTGATTTCAAAATAACTGACCCTTTTTAAGTTAATATGGCTATGCGAGTTAACAGCCAAATAACAGTTAAATATTTTATGTGTACGTGCGTTAAAGTGGCAAGTTAGAACCCTTATCTGCCCATTACGTCGTCCTACTGAAACACCCACACAGCCTTCAAAAGTGTTTCCTACAAATGACTATACCGGACATAATTACAGATATAATATATGTAAAAAATATTAAAATCGGTACCAAAAACGGTCTGAGCCCATATATGCCCTATGCCCATATATGAGCTTAAGTGTGTATACAAGAAACATTGAAGTAAATAAATATCTTTAGAACCTTTTTCATTACGTCATTGGTAATATATTTACGTCCACATCCAAAATTGTTATGAACGGAAAAGGTAAACAACGGATAGAATAAAACCTTTTTGTTAAATACATTTTTATCAGAATCGTATGTGGGTGTACAATGGGCTGTCGGTTTCCGTTACTTACAAACTTAAATATGAAATTTCTCAGAATAATTTAAATTTGCACACGTGGAGATTAATACACTTTTCATTAATATTTTTGTCATAAATGTACAGTTTATTTCATAAATAATACTACGTATTCTACTTATATATAAATAATTTTGAGGTTATTGCTATTTATTATTTAGCGGTCGATATAGACAATTAGAAAGCAAATTGAGGATTACACTGGCATTCGTAAAATAATTTGCTGTCACGGTGATTGACTTTAAAATGAAACATAATATAACAACCAACAAGGTGTACATATTCCACTGGTGGGTTAAGGCCTGCTCTTCTTTTAGAATATTTAGTGTTTATTCCATGTGCATATATATATATCGTATATATAGCATCAGGCAGCCAAGTTGTCATGAAAACTAGTGATATTGCATGGAATTGAACCATTCGAAAAATGACGTGAACCACTGCGCCATCTCGGCGGCAATATAGTCATCGCTTAGTGTTTGATAACTTTTGAGTAATATTGTAATGAATATTGAGATTTTGTAATGATAATTTATTTAAAGTATTTTTGGCCGTTTTAATCATATTTCGTTATTTTATAAATATTCCTTTTACCTGGTAATCTTATTCAAAATGTATAATGATATTTGATTTATTATACACAACCTTCTAAAGTAGGAAGATGACAATATTTTTTAAGTCTTAATTTCCTTTAATAATGACAAATTGAATTCGGTAGGAATTGACTTTTTTCAACGTGCTAATCTCTGGAACTGTTAGTCCCATTTGGAAAAAAGTATTTGCATAAGATAGTCTATTGAGAAGAATTATGTATATTATACTCACGCTACAAACCTTACCAGTTACTTTTTTTTAAATTTATTGAATAAGTAGGCGGACGAGCGTATGGGCCACATTACGGTTAGTCACCAACGCCCATAGACAATGGCATTGTAAAAAATGTTAACCGTGTTGGGAACTAAGATGTTATGTCCCTTGTGCCTGTAATTATACTGGCTCACTCACCCTACAACGGTTTGAAACACTACAAAGTACTGCCGTTTTGAGGTAAAATATCTGATGAGAGCCCTACCACCGACTCAATAACCGGCGTAATAACGACAAATATTATTTTGGAAAACTGTACTAGTATTTAATTCAACAGTTACTGTAAGATAAAAAGTTACATCTTTAGGTAGGTACGTATGTTGAAATCATCATCCAAAACGGACACTTAAAATCATAAGAAAACTCGCGTGAAACCGCTAATCACAGCTAGTAATGATGATTTACTGTCACAATATAAATTTTATAATAATAAGGCACATATTTTTATGACATATATAAATTTTATAAAAAACTAAAGTACATAGGACATTATATCTGAATGATAATTATACTAAATCGTTTCGAGTTAGTCAATACACTTGAATTTAATAGATTGAAACCAGTTTCATATATAGTATAATTATGTACATGTAACTTGACCTTTACAACATGCCGAGAAAAATAAGTGTACCTTATATATATATAATCTATCAAGTTTATTAGTTCGGACAGATAATAAATAAATATCCTAGCTTTTAATCGCCCATTTCGTTAAGCAAAAAAGTCTCGTTTCTTTTATTTAACATATAATGTTTTTTATCCATATTTGGATTCTTGGACAAATATGTCTATTTTGACTTTGCCTATCAATAAATTTAAATCTTACGTTGAAAAAACATTTATAAATAAAGCTTAATGTATAGATGATAAAAAAGCATGGGTATCTCTTGCCGGTTCTTCTCAGTACAATTACAAGATGGCTTTACATTTAATTAAATCCTATAACATGATGATCCAAAAGTTGTTATAAGATCCTTCAATTCAAGAACTTACGTCCAATCTAAACAATTGTGAACTGTATTTAATAATATTTTATAATTATTCCTTTTTTAATGTTGTATTTGTTTTAATATTCAAATATCGAAATTAAGATGAATGAGCGATCTATCTGAACTGTACGTACAATAGGTATTGTATATCGATTTTAATTAATTTATAGCCCTTTTTTACTTCATTATTTGCATCGAAGTAAAGTTAACTGTACTATGATTGTTCTCATTCGTTCTTTCGAACTATTCTTACGGATACGATTGAATCGTGACGAGTCAGTGAGGGTTCGATGTACTCAGCTAACTAACGTCCGAACTTTTATTTGTCAAGGTGATGACTAAGTATCTTCGCTATTATTTGCCTAAAACGTTAATAATACAATCGGCTATTCAGTAAAATAGGGTTGCCAAGTTTTGAAATCGTATGAAAGATTAACAAAAATTTTGCTTTCTTAATTTTCGTATGACCTTATTCAGTTTAGGAGTTTAGTTCAGGAGACATGAGAAAGGTAATCTTTTACCTAGTGGTGGCTTTGTGTGAGTCCGTCTGGGTAGGTACCACCCACTCATCATATAGGCTACCGCCAAACAGCAATACTTAGTATTGTTGTGTTCCGGTTTGAAGGGAGAGTGAGCCAGTGTAACTAGCGTGGTGACGCATTGGCGACATAAGGAATGGTTAAGATTTTTTTCAGCGCTAATTTCTATCGTTATTGGTGATCACTCGCCATCAAGTGGCATATTTGCCCATCAGTCTACTTTATAATAAAAAATAAAAAAGTAGAAGGCAAAAGTTAGCTAGTTAGATAAACAACACAGTTATAAAGTTAGTTAGTGAAACAATTAATTAGTTTCATAAAATCATTTCGATGGACTAACAATCTGAATCTATGGTTCAAAACGTAGTAGCGTGTTGGCAACCCTACTTACAAACCAGTTTAAATTGAGTTTTAATGTTGTAACCAAAATAACAGTTACTATATTTCCGATTACATATAATGCTTTTTACTGGTTGAATGTGATTTCTTCTTCCACACATACACTTACCTCTTCTTAATGCCCTTAAATAATCATGACTCAAAAGCCGAGATGACCCAGTGGCAAGAACGCATTAATCTTAACCGATGATCGTGGGTTCAAACCCGGGCAAGCACCACTGAATTTCATGTGTTTAATTAATCTCGTGCTTGACGATAAAGGAAAACATTGTGAGGAAACCTGGATGTGTCAAATTTCATTTGAAATTCTGTCACATGTGTATTCCACCAACCCGCATTGGAGCAGCGTGGTGGAATAAAAGCTGTTATTGTACTGTAAAGAATCATTAACTAATGTGTGTATATATATACATATGTGCATTATAGTAAAAAAAATATAATCGACTCTTTTAACCTCAAAATTTTGAAATATATTTTCAATTGAAAAAAGAATTTTCAATTGAAAATATATTTCAAAAATGAATTTAACATAAAAGCTTGTAAAAATAACACTGCCAAGTTGGCAACGGAGAATACCTAACTATTAAAATAAATCTATCATATTAGGTCAATAAAATCGGCGCGTCTAATGAGACAATGAAGTATAAATAAGCATATTGTGCTACTTTGTAAGTGGCAGTAAGCGTTAATAATGTTTCCGTCAACGTTTAATTAGCTCTTGTCGAATTTTTAAACGCTATTCCATTGAAAGCGGCTGTGTAATGATGAAAGTCATGAAAGTGAATAACCTCAATAAAAAAAAACATGGTAATTTGTTAAAAATTGACAAATACCTTATGCTTTCACATAGATGTGATTAATGTAAAATATATAGATTTTAATGTTACTACTCGAGAAATAATAAAATTTTTGACGTGATAACGTCTTATAAATCGATGAACGCAGGCTGCACGCACGAAAAAGCATGACTCATAGTAACGTTCCGCCTGAGCCGAGCGCGCAAGCGAGAGCGCGGAACAAGCGATGATAGAGAAGCACGATCGGCCTGTTCGGTTTGTGACCTATCTATCCCTTTTCCACTCCATCGGGCGATGCGTCCGAGTATTCATCAATGTTTTCTTATGACGTTATCACGTAAAATTATCGTCCGTAAACCGACTTTACAGAAAACCATTTATGTTTATGTACTTAAAATAGTTACAATGAAATAAACAAATAAATAATAAACACAAAGCGAACTTTTCGCTTAGGCGATTTCTGGACAAACTATGTATTATATATAAGTGCGGTAGTTTTAAATAAAATAAATAGTAAAGCGAATAGTACCTTTTAATATTAAGATCCAATTTTCTATCAAATTTAATCAGAGACGTGTCGTATGAAATTTTGATTATATACGATATAAATACTTGACTAGGTACCAAATATGCAGTTGTTTATGACATGTTAATTTAGCTGCCAGCGCAAGAAAGGTTTCGTAATCATTACAGCCCAGCTCTTCCCACCAGCGACTCTATCAATGGTAGGTGTAGGTGGACCGGTTCATTTACTCCACTAATACATATCCGCACTAAAACAAATTAATTATATTTAATTCAAGTCTTATTTAAACATTATAGGACATAGGGATTAATTAAAAAGATTTTTTTTTCTGTCGTTCATATTGCGTTATAACTTTTATTCAGATCTGTGAGGTTATTGACCTTAGAAGTTGATAATAGTGACTTGGTATCTCCAGCCGGTACTGCGAAATCTTAGAAGGACAGCCGGATAGGTAGACAATAAGTATATTTTATATATGTACATTGGGATATTGCTCTTGACAAGTACAGGAGCCAAGGATATTCAGTTACAAGGGAAACTGATTATATATATATAAAAGGTCCGTGAAAATAATTGACCTAATTTCCACCTTTTCACTAACGACGTTAATTAAATTGAAATGGGATTCACATGAATCAGAAATTAATAAAAAAACAAGAAATACTTTGTAAACATGAAATTTTTTAACTTAAGAAAAGGCCTTAACTTAGGACATGGCCAAAGGAAAATGATGTTTTGCTTAGAACATTTATGGACCTATTTGTCCGGGTCAATATCGAAACAAAAACTAATATTGCTAATTATTTAACAGTCAGATTCACTGGGACTATAAGTAATAAATATATTGGAACTTTTTAAGTTTTATTATATCGCAAATATAATAATAATATCCTGGGACATTATTCACACACGGCTATCTGATCCCAAACTAAGCAGAGCTTGTACTATGGAAACCAAATAACTGATATACTACATATACCACTTTTCTTTTGTAAATACATACTTATATAGATAATTACACCCAGACTCGGAACAAACAGACATGCTCATGCACACAAATGTCTGTCCTGAGTGGGAATCGAACCCACGACCTGCGACGCGAAAGGCAGGTATCTACCAACCACGTCATCCGGCTCGTCAATTGTAAATATTTAGGGTGTATGTGAATTTGCAGCATTTTTACATTTTATCGAGGTGTGATGGAAGCTATCCAAATTCTTATTATGACGATTATGTAACGTGAACCCATTATGTTGCGTTAATGAGCAATTATTACGTCCACAAAGACTATTCCGACGCCTCTTATTTAATTTCAAGGTTGTCCAGACAATTTATATACCATTAATTTCAATGTGTTTATTGCTACGTTCGGGTCATTTTCTACTTATAATTGCTATTTATCGAATATTATTTTGTTGCATATTAAATGAAGTGATTGGTTAGCGTGAATTTATTTTATTTAATATACTTGTCTTTTTAAAATAAACCATATAACCTGATGAAACAAAAAATTTGTCTGATTAAACAAATTATTTATTGTAACATTGATCTTGAAAAGTATTTTAAACTTGATAACTTATTTTAAAATAGAAATTACTTTAGCTTTTAAATGTCTCACTGTGTGTGTGTGTGTGTTTTTATTGAATTTAAAATTAACTGACGCATGAACTATTATAATAATATAAGACCTAGTCCATATGAAGGATATTTATGGGATTATTGAGAAATAGGAGAATTATGTTGTCAAGCTCGTACGTACTTACGTGATTTAAATCACTCGCAAATGAATTACCTAAGATTACTCTCAAGTTCGAAAAGTAAGAAACTATGCACACTGGGGAATTTGTAAGGGTTATTTATATTTTAATGTAGATATATGCAACCAGGATCGCTTTGTGAAGCGCTTCATGTGCCCACAACTACATCGCTGCCTCTTTAACTGCTGTTCTGTTGTTAGGGTGTACAACAATCGATGAGCAACTGTTACACTTTTTTTAAATGTATTAGGTATGCAGACTGGCAAGTGGGCAACCTAATGTTAGGGGCCCATATTAATCGCCACTTAGATCGCCAATATGCCATCAATCTTGGGAACTAATTTCCGGTCCCTTGTGCCTGCAGATACACTGGCTCACTCACTCTTCAAATCGGAACACAATAATACTAAGCATTACTTACAGGAAGAATATATGATGAGTGGTACCTAACCAGACTGCTTACACAAACCTACCACCTACCACCAAGAAACCTAATACGTACACATATAATATTGCAGCAAATTGTATGTATCTGTTGGGTTTGTCTATATTGATTAAATACGCAAATAACGATACATTTGTACAGCCATTGAATATACGTCTATTCAATAAATAAACAATGTGCGGTTATTAATAAGTTTCGAAAATTTTCTAAGGGTTATTCAGCGAGTGGAACAAATTATAAATTGTAACGTCATTATCGTAAGCTCCCATCTGTCAGATGTAATGCCTTGAACAATAGTGCTCAGTATTAGCTGATCGGTATCATTAGATGAATGCTCTAAGAGATAGCCATTTGATATCGGGACAGAAGTAATCTTTCTTAACGCTACAACCTACAAATGCGAATAGTCAAAGTTAATTTTAACCATTTTTATGAATATATTTTTTTTAAAGTGTTGGAGTCATCAACTTCCTGATGGTAAATTGTGACAGTCATTCTTAGACATGTATAATTTAAAACAATTTAAGACTATAGTGCCAACCTCAAGAAAGGTATTTGCGAAGTTTCCTTTTGGTGTGTATTCAAAATTTAGTGATAATTTTAATTATAGCTTCACGATAACATTGGTATTCAATATAATATGAAATTGATAAAAAATACTATTATATTTTAGACACCATTCCATTTAGAAAAAATAAACATTTAATGATATTGAATAAAACAAAAGAAAAAATACTAATATAATTTTTTTATTAAAATAGTTTTTAAGTAAGATAAAGGTCGTCTCACAATATACAGCCTCTACAAGTCACAGAGTGTGACACTCTGATAGAAATAGAAGCTGTTCAACTTCCGTGTCAAATCGGAAATGATATTATGTTTACGTTAATCGACTTTCGTTTTGAAACCTAATCGCTACTTTGTCCTACATTTGCATTATTTTAATCGGATTTATTTTTAAAAATATATTAATTGTAATATTTTATCTGTTGAACATAATATTCTCTAACCCAATCAATCTGTACCGGTTCTTTCAAGGTGGACATGACTAGTTGTTTTTTTTTTCTTTAAATCTCGT
Source organism: Nymphalis polychloros (assembly GCA_905220585.2). NCBI lineage: Eukaryota > Metazoa > Arthropoda > Insecta > Lepidoptera > Nymphalidae > Nymphalis > Nymphalis polychloros. The sequence goes on from HG992245.1 coordinate 13,033,443, forward strand.
ATACTTACTATTGTACATGCGTCAGAGACTAAAACCTTTTTCAATAGTTCCAATGAACTGTATTTTTTTCTTCTTTGGAAGGAAAATTAATTTGCTTTTTGTCTCACTGATTATGTTTTTTTTTTACTGAATTAAACGAAGTTTTTATACGTCCAAACATACTCATACGTCACATAAGTTTTATAAAGTTTGTTATCAACTTATTTCACAAATCTATGAATTTTAATGTAATTTGTATACACATGTTATATAGTACATATATTATATATTGATTATATAGTTTTTTAATAGTTAAGGAAGTTGAGCTCATGGGTAAACCGAAACCAGTGAATGTCTTGTTTTACTCGTAGCTGGGAAAAAAACAGCCTTCGCAATATTTTATTCCGAAATTCAATCAAAATAAATATAAATAATGTGCACGCAATTCCAATAGCAATTAATTAGAAACAAATACGTAACCCGATCCGAGTTCACGATGTACTGTTAGTGACAAAAGTGCAATCCTATCTCCACGCTCAGGCGATGCTAATAAACGTGCCGGTTACATTTCCGACACTGACACGCGTGGGACAGTCGCGAATAAAACTGGATGCGCCTTAATATATCGTAGTTAGACAGTCCGTAATGTCGGTATCGTTAATCCGAATTGACAGATCTCGTTGCGTTCAGGTATGTTCAGTTTTGAAATGTCTAAGTAGGCTACTCTAATTCATTCCGTCTTCTATGGTATGAATACGTAACCACTCTAGATTTTTTTTTTTAAAGTTTGTGGAAACAGTATATACTTGAGATTTTTAACGTAAAATCGTTGACTGATCCGTAATACTGTTACCTTAATAAATTACTACTTATTTCTTGATGACTTATTTTTTAATGAGGATATTATGCTATAACTGCAAGATCCCAGCGTTAACACGTCAAAATTTATTTTCAAATATGTGTTATCGCAAGCGTGTCGATGCAAAACAGAAGCGTTACAAATTACGTTAAAATTCGACCTTGAAATATAATACATTAAAATATATTATATTTCAAATATAAATTACTAATCGCAGCTTAAGCTTTAGTTAAACGTCTTAGTTTTGAAGTTTTCAAAATTTATATAAAATATTGTGACTTTTTTCCCCAACGGTACAGCAACATTTGGACAACTGTTTTCAAGTATCGATTGCGCACTTCCCACGAGGGTCTAACTTAGTTTTATTGACTCGGTTCGATATTTCGAGAGCGTGTGGTTAAGTTCTATGGAGTCTAATGAGGGTCGCTTTAAAGCGGATGTTATTAGGTAATACTTCACTTGCTTCGTAATGCGGGATCGACAATGGGGACAAATTGCGTGTGGAACATACCTAATATTTTTTAAACTTACAAATACTTTTTTTGCATAAGCTTAGAATATTGTAGTGTAAGATCTTAATGCAATACAATTTTTATATTTTACCGTGGAGAGGACTTTCTACAATTAAGCCGTGGTTTCTATTAATAATGAAATATCAAGAAATCATAATCACAGCGTGAAATATTAAATAATGACTCGGAGGCCACATTTACAATAGACTCTTTGGACCATAAACTTTTGAAAGAAAAAATAGAAATCGCCCGACTAACACACACTCGCAATCACAATAACATTCAATAAAACCTGCCTTTATAGTTGCGAGAACCCCAAAAGAAATATTTTTTGTGAGACTTATTATATATTTGATAAGACGGACTGGCGAACCACATGATCACCACCCATAGACATCGCCAATGCGCTTCCTTACCTAACCTTTCTTATACTAAGAATTGCACTGATAGACTGAAAAATATTCAACCGTTGGTACCTACTCAGGGGTTCCACAAAGCCCTACCTTCTAGTAATTTCACATGTGTGTTCGAATTAATATTTTAAGTCAGTTACTTACCATAGCATTATATAAGGTATTACAAGAATATAGTAAGCTAATCATTCGAGTTTCTGTGATCGTATATGCGAGCGTGTATGCGTATTAGTTGTGCGTGTTTAATTCATAAATTGGTGTTTAAAGTAATGTAATCAAGGGTTACACACTGATGATAAGTGATCGTTATCAAGATTGGCAATAAGCCGATGAAACATTTATCTCTTTATACATACACATTCATTATCAATATTTAAAATAATATTTTTGTTATAAGGTAGCACATAATAGATTTTTTAGTCGTATATTCCAGCAAGTTGTAAATAAGTAATAGTCATACGAGTATAACCATCATGATGGGTTCGAAAATTGACGAGAAATAAAATACTTACTGTTTTAACAGTGTAATTAAAAATCATAATATATTTTAAAATAATTATATTTGTGCTTTAATTATATAAAAAAATCTTAATTAATACAAAATAGATCTTATAATTGATAAGTTTAAACACTTTTATTGCAATACAAGAAATTTCCAGTAAATGTTAATCGTGCTAGTTATAGAGTTATACATATAGTTCATGAGTTAAGCTGTATGTACTTAAGCCAGGTCAATCAATCTTGTATCTACAGAATATATTATAACATAATTATTTATGTATGACAGCCATGTAATGTGTATTCCATTCGAGTTAGGCAGATTGCTTAATCTACGGCGTCTGAATTAACTTAATAACTTATTGTATATATATTGGTACAATGCTCCCTAACATACTTTTATAATGTGTCTGAATGGAGTCCTCATGACATTTTCTATCATTTACTTTTTGTTGCTGTTTAGGTTTTAATGGTGAGTGAGCCAATGTAAAGTAGGCATCTTAGATTTTTCACGTTGACTTTGTGAGGTGTGGTCAATTTGTTTGTTGGCCTTTCTAAAATGTTACAAATGATATTATATTTTTGTTCAACAATTCCTCGTTAAATATCTCTATGTAAGTAAATAATCGTTTATTATTCGATCACTAGTAGAATGTTATCGTCTACTTATTGATAGCAAAATATAAATTAATTATGTTAAATATTACGTGCTATTAAAATTCTTTAACGTTAAGTATTTCACAACTATGGATGTATTTAATCGATTTGTCCGAAAGTATTTTCCGGTTTCGAAACGATACATTTTATTGTAACAATTTTAGTCTTAATAAATAAGGTCAAGTACATTACTAACGAACAATTTTTTTTTCATTAATAATACAATATCAGCTGTGAAAAAAAATATATAAAGAAATAATACGTTTTACTACAACTAAATAAAACTTTGGTGGGTGGATGTATGAAGATAAAGTTTTAATTGACATATTTACCAATTTACCAAAACATACAAACTGAAATTAAAGCAATTGAATATCTTTCATTTCTTGTTCATACGCGGCCCGAATTGATTGAGTTAATTGTATTTTTAAGTAAATAATATTTAACTCGGCTGTAACTATAGAGAAGTACTTTTGAATTCCGTATATTTCATCCTTTATTTTAATCTTGTATAACGATTCAAAAGTAATCGCAAGAGCCTATTCGAGTAAAGTATATTTTAATATATATTTTTATTTTCAAATATTATTATTTTAACCTTAAATATGTAATAAAATAATAAAAAGTTTTAGTTTATTTTAGATGATTTGCGTAATTTTATTGAAAAGAGAAATGTATTGTATTCCGAAAGAGGTAATTTTCTTCATGGAGGCTCAATTAAATTGTATACAGTTTTAAGAATCGTACTCGTGATTCGATTACAAATGGCGACCACCCACCGTATTGACTTCGTCGACAAACATTAACGAGTATTCGTTGTTACGGAATGCGCGGGCGCAGGCTTCAAGAGTAAACGATGATTATCCACGGTTCCTAGTTCCTACCAATATTATTATAACGTTATATATTTAACATAGATTTTCTAAATTTATATTTTAACTTACTTCTAAATATTTTTTTAATGGTTTTTAAATTTATTTTAAATATGAAAAGTATTTTTCCAGCAAATTATTAAAAACAAATTAAGTACCACCCAATTAACAACATTGTTTACATAAAAAACAACTGACCAAGATTTCATAATTAAACGAGATATTCAATTATGTCTGTGATTATAAGAATTGATGAAGCGATGTTAAATAAAATAATGTGCCTTGATATGCGGGAGGTTATAATAATAAATCAAATTATTTTTCACATCGATATTTTTAACCGTGAATCGTTAAAACAGCTTAAACGACCTTCGCATTCGTTTCAGTAATAATTCATGAATGTATGTAATATCGAAAGTAATAAAACACTTTAATCAAAGAGTCAATTTGCATATATTTTTTCATATTTTCTGATAAAAGAACGCGATAAGATTTATCAGGATGAAATTCCTACCTAGGAAGTTGATATCGAGCTATCAATATTTAATAATGATCATTAAATGATAGTGTCGTAATAGCAGTGTATTAAACCGTTTTACGGTTTAGATAAATACCTACCTGTTAGGAGCGCGTGTGTTAAATTTCAAGATCGCATCGGAGGTTATTTTAGTAGTTAAGACGTAAAATCATCACAAACATAATTTCGCATTTACAGTATTAGTTAGGATTTTATGCCATTGTACATAAGCCTTATTTATAAAAAAGAGAATACGATCTTAATTATTGTACTAATTGCTGGAAAATTTGACGAGCCGGTTGGCGTGGTTGGTAGATACCTGCCTTTCGCGACGCAGGTCGTGGGTTCGATTCCCACCCAGGACAGACATTTGTGTACATGAACGCGTCCGTTTGTAATTATTTATATAAGTATGTATTTACAAAAAACAAGTAGTTTATGTAGTGTTTCCATAGTACAAGTTCTGCTTAGTTTGGGATCAGATGGCCTTGTGTGAATAATGTCCCAGGATATTATTATTATTATTATATGTTGACATCAGAGAAATAGTAAAATATAATGATATCACTTATACTATATTATGCGAAATGTCGAGCTCATGCGTAATGCTAATAGATGACTTAATTCCATACGTGTTAAATTGTCATATTTTTTATCTTTAACGTGTTATGATTTTACAATGACTAACGTGAGCGAAACCGCGACGGTTCCGAGGATAGAATACGCGGATATTAACCGAAGGTCGCGGGTTTAAATCTAGATAAGCACTTTTGTGTTTTAATTTGTTTAATTTTTCTTAATAATTTATCCCGTGACCTGCATAATTTGATTGAAATAACTCAGATTTTTGGATAGTTATAAACTGTACCATTTTTTACTTATAATATATTTTTTACGTATATATATTTTCTAAATTAAACTAAAGTCACACATGTGTGAGTTATAAGGTATCGTGTAGTAAATAGTAAATTTTTGATTTAACTAACTTATACAAACGTATGAACTTTAACATTATAAGTTTTAAATTATGTTTTCAATTAAACTGACAAAGTTATCACCATAAACGATCCAGCAGAGCGACGTTGGGTTATTTCAGCTGTCTCTATTTATTGCCCTTGTTCTACACTTGGGGGACGGTAATAACTAAGCCGTCTCGATTGAACCAGCACGAGTAAAGCTAAGATACTTAGGTACTAAGATAATGTAGGGTTGCCTATATTAATAAGCTAATTTTGTTAACTCGAAAGTTTGTGAGGATGGATGGACCTTTGTTTTCTAATGATAACTACAGAACGAATTGAATGTAATTTGTAATAGAGGTAACTTATACATATAATTAGCACATATACCTCACAGAATATTGATTATAAAAAATAACAAAAGTAAATATATATGAGAATTTCCAAAACTCGTTTTAGGTCTTATCGCTAAAGCCGCGATATATTCCAGGCAATATTTGGCCTGAGGACGACATTTTGTCACTCGTTTAGAAAAAATATTCATCAACTAACTTTACATTTTACTTTTTAATAAATAATACGACACTTCATATACATATGTAGATACCAATACCACATACACATTGAAGTACAGGATGAATTAAACTTCACAGAAATATGTGACATTTGTGAATAATGTCCCAGGATATTATTATGTGACACGCACGCACATAATAGACGCTTAAAAATACAAAATCTCTGGAAACTCCGGGAATATAAAAAAGTAGATTTAACAAATGTTTTATTTAATATATAGCAAGGAAAGACCCGAAATTGCTCAGTGGACTGATTACTTAAATCGTAACGAAAGGATCCGGGTTCAAATCCGGGCAAGCATCATTCTGCATTTACGTTTTAAATAATTCATCTAGTGATCGGCGGTGAAGGAAAACATTACAGAACTTGCATGTTTCGAATAAATTTTTAATACACCATCAGTCCACAGTGGAGCAACGTGGTGGAATAATATTCAAACCTTATTGATAAGAGTCCAGCAGTGGAACAGGCTATTACTCTTATACCTCTTATAGGAAACCATTGTGTGTCTTTTAATTAATTTCGGAATAAATATTTTTATCATAATCAAATATGTTTTTCTAGTGCAATATTTGCATTGTCAAAAGTCAAGGAATGAATAACTCAAAATTATAAAAACAAGGACACAAAAAACCTAGGACGTCTTAATATTTATTCTGGAAGCAATAAAATCTCCGACATGTTCAGACGAAGCAAGAGCATTAACCCTACGATGCTAATTTCGTCACTTGCGTTAATTTTTAATAAGGAAAAATAATAGAGATCCGGTGTTATGTAAATAAAGTAAATCTGTTTCAAGCTGTCAGAAAAAAGAAATACAAAACAAATTTCACTCAAAAAGTCGATTTGTTCCAATTCATAGCGTCCAGTATAATGTTACTCATCCCTAGTTCATCTACCTAAGCCTTATATTTAGGATATAAAGATACATTAGCATTGATAATGTTCTTTGAACATTCTTTATAATTAATTTAATAAATTTACGGTTTTATCTATAGGTTTTATGCAGAGGGAGCTTTGTTAAACAATGCTGTCTTCTTCTTTCGAATGTCAAATCAATAATGTCAGAAAGAGATAAATGTTTAACTAAACGCTAAACAACGTACGTGAGGCTGTATGTTTCACAGTAAATTGTCACAAAACTGGTGGATATATTTTCCACGCTACTGTGAACACATTTCTAGCTGTTACTCAGCAATAATCATTATAGGTCTTATTGTTAATTATTACAATGTAGCTAAATACATTACCTATGAATAATTAAACAAACGAAATATATTTCAACTCGAACGCAACAGCCCCTTCCAACAATCAGATACTGATTATTTTGCAATCTTTAATCCGTATCGCGATAAAATGGTTTTAAAGTGCAGCAATAACTGGTTATGAATAGCTACTATATAAGTATATGTATGTATAATTATGTTATTTCTTTTAAGACAAATTGTAGTATATTTTCAAGTTCAATTTCCCGCGTTTATTATTATATACTGAGTATATTTTTCCTCCTTGGAATATTTAATATTTTTTCGCGACGTTAATGAGTCCATAAGTATTAAGACAATTAATTAATACATAATTAATACATATTTCTTAATTTAATTTCATAAATAGTGTTCTTTGCATTTAATCAAGGGTTTTAATAGCGAAATAATGATATATAATACACACTTATTACTATTTATTTTAACACATTTATAGTAGTATTTTGTTATGTAAATAGCTCTTGCATTTGATTATAAAATTAAAATAATATTATAACATTATGTTATGCGAGCAAGTTCGTGGGAATTCGTTAGCTCAGATGAATAATTCAGTTTTCTTTGCGAGCGTGTTACCTTCGCAAGCGTTCATTTCAATTTGACTCGAGAAACACATAAAGCTTTGAGAACCTAGAGAGTAGACAATTTAATAGATTCGTGCCGGACTTAATCAAGATTTTATCGCTTTGTGAACGACTAGCTTATTATTGGTTGACCATTGATATTTATTTCATTACCTACACGACAATGATAACAAAAAATAGGTCCACGAAAAATAGCTTATTGTATACCTTCCGAGCAAAAATACTTAATTTAGCCAACAACATCAAAAACAAGGCCTTTGGAGTTTGCATTATTAAATAAGGTACATAATCTTTGATCTTTCGACTTACAACAAAAACGTCGGCGGAGAAAAATCCAAATATAAATCACAAAAAAAATATGATAACTTGTTTCACAAACACATACAAGAGTAACGGAACACAACAAATCCACTTATGATAAACACATAACAATCTAAGGTAATTTTTAATCACGTTAGATCCAATTAACGCGTTCGAAACGGTATTTGCGCGGCAATCGAAAGAATGTTACACACATCCAACCGTGAGCGCTTATCACTCGCGACTGGCGACCGAGCGAATGACTGAGTGGATGGAATGCACGGCGACCGAATGACTGAATGAATAAGAGCGACGAAGTTCGCACTTGCGTAGAATACACGCGGACTTGTTATTGTATTTGTGACAGATATTTAATTTCTTTTTTTTTAAATAATGGTATTAATGAAGTGCTTTAAAAAGTAGTTAGTATGTAAAAGTATTCCAATAGCTCAGCTCAGCTCAGCGCGTCAGCGACCTACTTTCATCCGCACCTTAGTTTGTTTGTAAAAATGATTGACGATACCACGTGAAAGATAAACAACTGATATAAAACTCGCTTGGCGGTTGTAAAAAGTTTTATATACCTTTCTACTGATGTATTTAAAGTTGAAAATTGCTTAAACATATTCATTAACACGTGTGCCCGATTCTACGTTACCTTTATTCATTCACTTATGCATACTTTTTGTTTACACTGAGTAAATAGTAGTATTTTGATTAAGAAAGTCTACATAAGAAATTTTGTAATAGAAAGTAATCGTATACATACTAACCTTAACTGTCACAAAATATTTTAACATTTTTTTTTACAGTTAATTAAGACTTAATTATTTTTTTCAAATTAATTTAAAAAAGATAACAAGCAATTTCCACCTTTTTTTTTTTTTTTTTTTTTTTTTCACGCAGTGGAAGATTCAAGAAGGTACCCAACTCTCTTGGGGGAGAGACCGGGTTATGTGGGATTCTTACCCACTAAAGCCACTGCGATGGCCGTCCTCGGCACGGATCGGAGAGGCTGCGGGATCGTGTTGATATAACGCATCCGCGGCTGTGCTGGGCAGTGTCCCGGTCCGCGCCACAGTGGTGGCACATCGCCGTCGATTCGCGTCCGATCTTACACAGGTACTCTCCAAAACAACCGTGACCGGTCATTACCTGTGTAAGTCGAAAGGTGACTCGTCGCTTTCGTCTCATCCAGGCTTCGAAGACTGGCAGGACCGCTCCTACGACGCGTTTTCGCGCGTACCGTTCTTCACAGAGACGGTCGCGCCACGTCGCAAAAGCCCTCCTTTGTTCCCGCCGCTTCATCGCCTCGAGCGCACTCGGAGGGTGTGCACCGTTCTGACGGAGGATGCGGGTCTGTTGATAGACCCTCGCGTCCATATCCGCCAGAATGTCCAAAGGCGTAAAGCGCCTCGTATGATATCGTACGATATCCCCGCACTATGCGGATGGCCACTCTCCGCTGCGAACTTTGGATCTTAGTCCTGCAGCGGCGAACGCCCGATAGCCTATGAGACCAAACGGGCGCCCCGTAGAGGGCCATCGATCGCACGACACCGGCATAAAGGCGGCGAACTTCCTCCCTCGGTCCCCCAAGATTAGGCAGCAGTCTATGCATGGCACCCGCTACCTTCTCGATCCGGGGGGCTAGGCGCTCGAAGTGCTCCTCGAAGCCCCAGCGACCGTCCAGTGTGAGGCCCAAGTATTTCATGTACCTGGCCACCTGGACGTTTGAGTCACCTACGCGGACGTGCGAATCGGGCGGTTCCCTGCTCCTCGGCAGTTTATGGAACCATAGCGCCTCTGTCTTATGAGACGCTATCCGTAGGCCCAATTCGCAGATCTTACCGACAAGCAATTTCCACCTTATAACAAGTTTAATCTGTAAGAATAAATATATTTCTTACACCATCAATGTGCCGCTAACCATGATATCTAATATTTGATGCCCTTTGCTTTTAATTATGAGGATCTATCGCCCCTCTGACATATACACAGAATATATAAATACAAAGCATTGATGTTTATTACGTCACCCACTCAGAGACCTCTGGATAAAATTCAATTTTAATCACCTTTAGACCTCCAAGTAAGATCCAAGTCTGTTATTCATAGAGTATTATTAATATTATTTTTTTAGAATTGGAACAGCATGGTGGAATATGCTTCGAAAGTTCTCCCCAAAAATAGTGGAAGCTCGGAGTAGCAGGGGGCGTTTAAAGGCTGGTAGGATATCAGTCAGTAAATCAATTATTACACATAGATGCTACCATCTACTATGTCAAATAATGAAAATTAGAATATTTTTATAGGGTTTTCCATTAAGGGCGCTTGATCTTTGAAATGCAAAAAAAAATACATGTAGGAGAGATATTTGCGAAATTTTTTTTTTATTTGGAAGGTCTATCGACCCCATTATGTATGGAATATGACATCATTCAAATGACCGCCACGGCTTCGGTTGGTGGCGCGCACACGAAAGGTCCAATTTTCGATGACTCTGGCGCACAAATCGGGCTGTATTTGATCGATGGCGTGGCGTATGTTGACTTTGAGGGCATCGGTGGTTTGCGGCTTGTTGGCATAGACCTGCGACTTAAGAAAACCCCACAAGAAAAAGTCCAGCGGGGTCAAATCGCACGATCTCGGTGGCCAGTTCACGTCGCCTCCGCGCGAGATGACCATGTCCAGAAATTGCTCGTGCAGAACTTCCATCGTAGCGTGTGCTGTGTGGCACGTAGCGCCGTCCTGTTGAAACCACATGTTGTCCAGATCCATATTCTCGATTTCAGGCCAAAAGAAGTTGGTTATCATCGACCGGTATCGCTCACCATTGACGGTGACGGCCACACCATTATCGTTTTCGAAAAAATACGGACCAATCACGCCTCCGGCCCAAAATCCGCACCAAACAGTCACTTTCTGCGGGTGCATTGCCACTTGGTGAACCTCGTGTGGATTGGTCTCGTCCCAAATACGGCAATTTTGCTTGTTGACATAGCCATTCATCCAAAAATGCGCCTCGTCGCTGAAGATGATTTTTTTGCCAAAATCGGCGTCAACTTCCAACTGCTCTAATGCCCAGTCAGCGAACACACGGCGCTGTCTATGGTCATTAACCTTGAGCTCTTGGGTCAGCTGGATCTTGTACGGGTGCAGGCTCAAGTCACAACGCAAAATTCGCCAAGTTGTCGTCTGCGAAAGGCCGAGTTCCTGTGCGCGACGCGGAATTGACTGCCGCGGGTTTTCGAGGACACTGTCGCGCACAGCGGCGATATTCTCGGCAGATCTCGCGTTACGTTGACGCACGGGAACCGGCTGATTATTAACTGACCCGGTTGACTCGAATTTGTCCACCAATCGACGGATAGTCGACTCGGCAGGACGATCATCGCGACCGTAAAACGGGCGAAGTGCGCGGAACGTTGCTCGAACTGAAGACCCATTTTCATAAAACAATTTTATGATTTGCACGTGCTGCTCGACACTGTAATCTGCCATGGTGGTTTGGGAGGACGGAATGAATATAACACACTGCATTTGACAGCTGTCACTCAAACAACATGGCCGCAATCAGCTGTCAAAGTTCAAGCGTCCCTATTGGAAAACCTTTTATCAATATTTTCTATCTTGTTTCTTTCTATCTTTTCTTTAGTAAAATTATCACGCGTAAACCGAAAAAAACATAAGACTCATTATTCAGATCAAGGCTCAAATTATATATATTAATTTAACATTTCATTATGCGTACTAGAAAAGTAACAGAAACAAAAAATGTAGAGAAAATTAATTATATAATAATAAGGGTCCTCCAGACCGATTTCGGCCACGGCGGCCAATCTCAAGAGAGATTAGCCAACTGCGCAGGAGATATTATAGTGCACAAGTGTGTGCGCAAACACAGGTGCACTCTCTTTTCCTTAGCTCTCATAATCCGATGGGACGGCAATCCGACACGACCGGAAAGAGTTCAGGCGCAGGACCAACGGCTTAACGTGCTTTCCGAGGCACGGGAGTGTACACACTTCCAACTTCCAGACTTCGGGCTGCTACTGAGAATTTTCTGACAGAAAAACCCAATAACTATTTATTGGCCCGACCTGGGAGCTTAACCCAGGACCACCGGGTCTGCGGCCTTATATCTAGCCACTAGACCAACGAGGCAGTATCTTAATTATATAGGTACACATACATACGTAAACTACTTTATAGCCTGACATATCTAAGTGATTCTATAATCCCGAAGTTGCAGTTATCTTATTCAAAATAAATAGCTGTTAATATTGTGTAAGTTGTCAGGATCGGACAAAAGACTTTCCTTTTTGCCACGTGATGGTAGGTGATAAACATCGTCCACAGTATCTGACACTTGTATAAGTGTAAGTGACCACAATTTCACTCACCATTTAACAAGAACACAGTAATAGTAAAGTATATTTGTTGCTTAGTGGTAAACATTCCATACCGTAAAGCGATTGAAGCTCACAGTTGTAATTGAGTTTGAAACTATTATATCTAGGAGTCACAATACGGCGTTAATTCATCAATTCATGTTGCTACGTAATCACGTTTCATCTAATAATGTTGGCAACGTAATTAGTACGAATACGAATCTATTTCATCTTAAGTACGTCACATTATATTTGCAATCGTAGAATAAATCTGAAATTACCTCGTTTAATTGTACACTAGTTAAAGCTGCAGATTTGTATTATGTAATATTTCATAGCTTCCCAGACGTTATATTAAATCATTTTTATAATAGTACTCTTTATCGAAATTACAATAGTACATAAAAAATATAATGCTAACAAAGTTAAACCTCGTCGAGTGGCCTCTCACAATTGTACACAGATTAATTAGAGAACGTGTAAAATAATTCAATACAATTGTGTATTAAATTAGAATTAGTGTTGTCAATATTTAAAAAGAAAGTATAATACAATACTTTTATTGTACACCAATAAATATTGACAGTATGACATACAAGAAATACGGAGAAGAGGCGGCCGTATCGCTAAAATGGCGATCTCTTACAGGCAACCTTAAGTTAGAGGAAAGAAACAGAAGGGAAAAAAGGTAGGCGTATACATAACGCAAATTAATATAATATATAAAGAAATTATTCATGAGTACAACGAATTCGGAATGCAGATTTGGTGTTGAACATTGAAAAGGGCGGTAGCCCGCGTGCAACGGACTCTTGGAGAGGTTTCACCGGCAGGCTGCAATAACCTGCCACGGTAATGGACCTTGGGTTGAGTCCCTTCCTCTTGTCTTACAGCGCATACAAGGAAGACATACAAGCCTCACCGGCTGAACTTGTTTACGGCCAACCTCTGCGACTACCTGGCGACTTCTTTGATCCTCGTAGCGAAGAAACGGCAGACATGACGGACTACCTGTCTTGGTTGCGTAGTTTTGTGCGGAACTTGCATCCATCGCCAAGCTCACACCACAGTGGTAAGGTCAAAAGTTTCATTTATAAGGACTTACCCACATCATCTCACGTTTTTCTCAGAGACGACACCACTAAACGATCCCTAACACCAGCATACTCCGGACCTCACTTAGTTATTTCACGTAGCGACAAGGTGTACAAAATCATGGTAAATGGTAAACAGGTTACAGTATCGATAGATCGCTTAAAACCGGCCTACATACTTAGTGATCCAACAAACACACTACCATCCTACACTCTCACACACCATCACAATACACCACCATCCAATGTTCACACTCATCATCACAACACACGAGAGAAACATCAGAGGTTATCTTTTGCCGGTGATAATATAGGGTTTTCCATTAAGGGCGCTTGATCGTGCAGAACTTCCATGGTAGCGTGTGTTGTGTGGCACGTAGCGCCGTCCTGTTGAAACCACATGTTGTCCAGATCCATATTCTCGATTTCAGGCCAAAAGAAGTTGGTTATCATCGACCGGTATCGCTCACCATTGACGGTGACGGCCACACCATTATCGTTTTCGAAAAAATACGGACCAATCACGCCTCCGGCCCAAAATCCGCACCAAACAGTCACTTTCTGCGGGTGCATTGCCACTTGGTGAACCTCGTGTGGATTGGTCTCGTCCCAAATACGGCAATTTTGCTTGTTGACATAGCCATTCATCCAAAAATGCGCCTCGTCGCTGAAGATGATTTTTTTGCCAAAATCGGCGTCAACTTCCATCTGCTCTAATGCCCAGTCAGCGAACACACGGCGCTGTCTATGGTCATTAACCTTGAGCTCTTGGGTCAGCTGGATCTTGTACGGGTGCAGGCTCAAGTCACAACGCAAAATTCGCCAAGTTGTCGTCTGCGAAAGGCCGAGTTCCTGTGCGCGACGCGGAATTGACTGCCGCGGGTTTTCGAGGACACTGTCGCGCACAGCGGCGATATTCTCGGCAGATCTCGCGTTACGTTGACGCACGGGAACCGGCTGATTGTTAACTGACCCGGTTGACTCGAATTTGTCCACCAATCGGAGACGGATAGTCGACTCGGCAGGACGATCATCGCGACCGTAAAACGGGCGAAGTGCGCGGAACGTTGCTCGAACTGAAGACCCATTTTCATAAAACAATTTTATGATTTGCACGTGCTGCTCGACACTGTAACCTGCCATGGTGGTTTGGGAGGACGGAATGAATATAACACACTGCATTTGACAGCTGTCACTCAAACAACATGGCCGCAATCAGCTGTCAAAGTTCAAGCGTCCCTATTGGAAAACCCTATATTAAGAAAACTCACTCGGGCCGCATTGTAAAATTTCCCGACTATTATCGCCCGTAACCCGGTCTCTGAAGGGGGGTGATGTAGCATAATTAAGGTACCTGACCCATGTAAGGCCCAGTGCCTAATAAAGCCCACGTTTTAAATATCCGAAACTACAAATTCAAACGGATTGAGCTATCATCGTCGAGTGTCTAACCTTGAACGGCTGCCGTTGCCATAGCTACCGCCTCGTTGAGGCGAACCCGTCGGAACTTGCAGTCGAAAGAAAGGAGCGCGTGCGATCGCTCGTATACATTTATTAAATTTCGACGTACAAAAACGTAAGTGTTTTCAAAATTACTAAGTGAATTTTTATTATAATTATATGAAGAGGTTTATTAGCTTTTTATACATGTTGTTATCAAAATTTAAGTTTAAAATTAAAAGATTATATAATATATTTTTTCTTTTTTGTGTAAAGTCATTACTCTAGCCTAATAAAGCCCATCAGGAATCGACCTGGGCCTTATTATGACTATGTAATGTTAAAGACTTTTTTATTTTTTTATTTCAGTAGAATATGGAACCAGTTGAAGAATCACCACCTAGACCAAAGCAAAAACGTGCGAAATGGTCCGAGCACCAGATCACTTGTGCTGTGAGGGCTGTAGAACGAAAAATACTTTCCCAAAGAGAAGCTGCTAGAAGATATAACATTCCACGAAGAACATTAAGAAACCACTTACAAACTGGCTCAATGGAAAGGAAATTAGGTCGAGCGGCCACCTTAACGCCAGAACAAGAAGAAGATTTAGTGGGTAGAATAATACGCTTAGCTGAAGTGGGAATGCCTCTAACACCTAAACTTGTTCGAAAGCAAGCATACGTTTTTTGTAAAAAAAACAACATACCTAATCGCTTCAGTGATGCCACTTCTACAGCTGGAAGAAAATGGCTGAAACTGTTCCTAAAAAGACATCCTGAAGAGGCGTTTGCTCCATCTGCATTAACAGAGCTATGTATTCCAGCAAGCAGTGAGAATGTTATAGCGTCCACCAGTCACGATATTGCACAGAACACAAATATTACCCAGATTACTGGTTTAAATGTAAGCACAGGCTCTGAATCTGACTCAGACTCCGATAATATCCCATTATCTGTATTAAGAACCGGTGCTGTTACTCCTACCCCAAGCCAACTTAGTACGGGAGCTTTCGATTTCAATGATGAAAACCGCAACCCAGAGCAGCCTTCTTATGAAGTAACCCCTGCTGTCGATCCCTCGGTAAATCAAACCAGCAATACAAAAGCGGCCAAGTCACCTTTTTAAACACTCATTCCAACGCCAAAGACCCTTAAGATTAACACAGCTGCTCCACGAAAGAAAGCATTAAATTATAGGGGACAACAAGTAACAAAAGATCTATTTGCAACAAGAAAAGAAAGCACATCTTCTTCTAGGCCAAATGGAAGACCAAAGACCTCCAAAAGTAGAGCTCAGAAATCTGGAGTGACTAGAAAGATGCAACAGTCATTAGCGGGGACTTGGTATTGTCATGCTTGCAAAGAAGATCAGATTTTGGACATGAGGCAATGTAGACTATGTGGTGCCTGGTTCCACGAGATATGTGTGGGCCTTGATGCCGATGATGAGGATTTCGAATGCCCTGTGGCATGCATTACCAACTAACGTATGGCTTGATTTATGTTTTACTTTTTAAGACTAATTACTGAAGAGTTTATTACATTTAAGTAAATGTCAAGACTGATTCTAATGAGTAGATACTTATTTACGGTTATTAAGAAGTTCCTATTTTATTTGATTTTTTAATTATTTTTAACTGTTGTGTTTATTCTCTAAAATAAGAATAGCTAAGGTAGATAACACAACTTATTTAAAGTGTCTTCAAGAGTTTGAGTTTATTAAATTTATTGTTACTACAAAGTTTCAAGAACGCCTGTTATAAATATTTTTTTTAGTTTTATTTTTAACATATAGTTTATTTTGTATTAAGACTTGATTCCAAAGAAAATACTGTCTATTAATGTTAAGATAAACATAATTCTTTCATATGCCATAATAAGGCCCGGGTATGGCCTTATTAAGGAACAGTGGTCTGAATAAGGCCCAAAAGTCGCTTTTTAAAAAAAAGCTTATAGTTAATAGAAAACATTGTTTTCTGAAACAAAATTATTTTTAATACATTGGTTATTGAATAAATGATTTAATAAATACTTTTGTTTTATTTCAACATTCATAGTGTTTTGTTTGTACTTAAAAACAAATAAGGTGGGCCTTACATGGGTCAGGTACCTTATGTATTTTCATAAATATAAAAAATATAAAAATTACAAAAAAATATGTTATTATAAAAAATAGGTAATTTGTAAAAATAAATAAATATAAAAAATATATTGTAAAATAATACACATATTTATTTGTATGTAAAGCGGTCACGCAAACATAATTATTAGTAGTTAATAAATAGATCGGCCGCTGCCCGGTCCCATTGTCTCGAACGACTACGTCACAGAGGGGCGGCGCTTGCGCCGCGCCGATGGACGATGCACCGGCCGATCGGGCAGTCAGCTATACGCTTACACGCTATTAACTCAATTCGAAATTCTAAGTAAATTGTATCCGCCGCGTCCTATTTTTATAATTTATAATTTGTAACTGTCTCTGTGTAATTCTGTGCCTCTTCTAAACTTATTCTTCTTCTTCTGACTTTTAGTGTGTGTGTGCTTGTGACTTTCAATAAACTGTCTTTTCTATCTATAAACTCTTTCTCTTCAACTTTTACTCGCTTAACACTCCTTCTTAATTGTACATACCACTACACAGATATCCACCAGCTAAGCAGTGTAGTGAAATATATTCTAAATCCTTCAATTTTAAAAAGAAGCCTTTTATCAGCGTTGACGGGCCATAGCTTTAATAAAATATCATTTTTATTATAAATATTAAATTAAACGCTGACCTTAATATGTGTATTATTTCGGTCAGTATAATTTGATTACTACAACACTACAACTGCGTCGGCAGAAAATGCGATGTTAATCGTATAATCGATGGCGAATTAGACCAATGATCAATGCCTAGATTTAAGTCTGTATTTACTTTAATTTTATTAAACAAATAAAGAAAATCGTATCCGTCAATTGAATTTCAGCGTTATATTATTCGTATTGAATTAAGTTTAAATAAATAAGCGACTTTGAAGTCAGTTATATGAAGTCAAAAATAGTGGAACAAATTCATTAAATAATTGAGGAGCTGTCGTAGTTTTTTATTATTTATAATTCTTAACTTCTTAGGTTTACCTTCATAAGCAGCCACTATCGTTCACTTTACCAAGGTAAAAGAAAGACGAATTTAGAATTTAGAATCCTAAGCCATTTAATCCAGATCAAGTGCAAACATGTGTGCGAAAAGTTAGTTAACTGGATACGCTTGACCGTTTCCTCGATCAAAGGATGCGCGACCGCAATAGTATTTAGGCTTGTTACAAACCTACCTCAGAATCTCTCGTCTGAGCCAAGCTACATGGTAAACTGAACTCTATAATATATTACTTAAGGTGTTATTTTGTACGTCCTTGCGTTTAATATTTGCGGCCGTTTGACGGAGGCCCGTGGTAATGCTAGTTTCCGAAGAATGTATCTATGCATGCTGCCATAACAGGCTTGTGCGTATAAGATCAATTTGTCGATTACAGATGCTCAAAGTTATCAGAACTGTAATGGTGTGAATATTTAACTGTAAATGAAGCTTCACAGCTGAAGCTGGACGGATTAAGTGTGACCTAATTAAACATTTTACATTTTAAGGCCAATTGTATCGAGCACAAACACGCGACAAAATGAATGTAAAATTTCCAACTACTATCCAAATATTATCTTGTGATAAAACGTGGTTTTGTCTTTTTTCTCATGTACCCAAAAACACTAAACGGCATACAGAAGTATAAATTGATCTTGACAAAGCGTGTTACATATCTAATTTCTACATATATAAATATAAATAAGGACACGGATGATGTTTTATTTCTTTAACAAAAAAAGTGTAACTTAATTGCTCAATTTATCATATTATCATTATTCATTACCATAAAAGCTTTAATTATTTAATATATTTAATTAAGTAGTTTAAGACCTTGATTAGCTAAAAATTATAATCTTTACATAAGGAAATATGATGAACGCAAAAACTGATACAATAATAAAAACATTAATGTTTTTCCACAAATCTGATCCAAAAAAATATAATTTACGTGATTCAATAAAATTAGTACTTAGTTTGAATTTATTATAATGCAAGCAAACATGGTTTTGACTTTTAATAGCTTTTAATGGTAAATTAAATTGTTATGACAAGAAATGTTTCTTTAACTTTATTATTATCGAGCTAAGAAAACAGAGAAACGTCAAGAAGATAAATATAATTTAGAATATTTAACCATTACAACACCAAATCGTCCGAATTGTTGTGAATTTCTGAGCGAGAAAAGTGAAATGAACGTTCCGTTTCGCATTCGTGTATTCATTTGTTAAATTTTAAGTGAGTCTTAGTTCTGCCTGAAGGGTTATTCTATTTTTAAAAGATGGGTATGAAGTTGGATCTTCAGTGATAATTTGTTGTAAAAGAAAATTGCTTGGTTCGGTACTTTGTCTAAATATTCTAGGTCCTTTTAGCCATATAATATTAGAATTCTAATTATAAAGAGCTACAGCATTGATCTTAACAAAATCACGCCGTACCTTACAACTGGATAAGTTCATGTTACCGGGACAGTCGTTAATCGTGTAAACTATACCTGAACTACAGTTGGTATATCTCAGGACTTGATGCGACTTATTACACTTCGACTTGACACGGCCTCAGTACTGTTATAATAAAGCACTTTGCATAAGACGGAAATTACAATAGGAGATTGTAAAATGTCTTACCATATCAATTATAGTTACGGTAAAAATTTGATTTATTATTATCATGGTATAGTGTTCTTTACTTAAATTTTTGAGGATTTTAGTGAAAGGAAACGAATTTTGAGGAAGGACTTTGTGTGGGTCAAATTATTTCACCACCAAACATAATACTTTGTATTGCTGTGTTGTGGCATGTGAAAGATTAGTGAGCCATTATAATTACAGACACGAATGACGTAAGAAAAAAAAACTATTCAATTGTTTTTAATTCTAATTCTAATCTTGAATTGTAACCCGTATTATTAATATAGCTTCCGCATTGTCTTATTGTATTTTTATTCGATAGATTAAAGTCTTCGTTCAGACATATAACTTTAAATAAGCTTTTTTTTCTGTGGGAGCCGTTTTAGTTTCCAATATAAAGATATCCCTTTTACCGAATCCGTAATAAGCACTAAGCCGAGTCTTATTAAATTCTTCGAGGAAACTCTATTTTGTGTAAATAAAGGCTGGAGAATGAATTATATCAAGTATGATGTTTTTCAGCTTGGACATACATTTCTCATGAATATGGATTAATTTGGTACAAAGTTCTCGTTACAATTAAATTAAAATTTATAAATAACAAGTGTCTCCCAATATGATAAATGTTGGCGATTTGAACTTGGCCCATCACCTCAAAAGTCCATCATTCCCGTTATGCAGCATTTCTGGACCGCAATCTTCTGATCAGTAAATTATTGAATAAGACTTCGTGCAAGGTCGATCAATGCACTAGTAAAACTAGTTCAAATATAAGCAGCTAAAAATGCCCTCTATTGCAATATATTAAGGGCTTAATTTGTTTGTCATTATTTGTTTGTTTAAGAGTAGATAGGGCATCGGTTTCATTCTGTTATTTCTTATTCTGTGGTTGAAGACCGCTACTTTTGTACTTTTATTATTTTCTTATTGGATGATGCTATTAAATAATAGATATTACGGTGAAGTAGAACATCTGCGTATGATATGTATATTGTTACTTAGTAAAGAAACTAATTACCAAATACCGACATATTGAAAATAATGTTTTCTCCTATATCTGTATATACAATTCAATTTATTTAGTAGTTCATCATCGTTATCATAAAATTGATGGATTTGGATTTGAGATTGATGGATTTGGATATGTGAATGACCCGTGAAATTTAACTGAAAGCGCGCGTTCAAATCCGGGCAAGTATTATTGAGATTTCATGTTAGCGTTTCCTTTCAGAGCATAAGGTTAAATATTTATCTTGTTGTCGATGTTAAAGGAAAACATCGTGACAAAACTTGGATGGGTTGGGTGGCTAAAAATTTTAGTACTTTTATTTCCACCAACTTCTTTTAGGCATTTGTTCAGCTGTGGGACATTAATGAGCTGTTACTTATTTAGTAAATACTTGGATGTCGTGTTTATTTGTTAATGGCATACAAATTTTCTGTCAGCGATTTTTAAGATCCGTATCTTCAGAGATAAATAAAAAAAAAGAAATATAGAACATTATTTAACCAACATGTCCCTATTATTCTAAATACAAAATGTAGCCAGCTCAAAATTAAGCATAATGCTTAAATAATTAAAGATACAGCTTTATTTAAATAGCCCATAGTTGTAATCCGAATTAAATTCAACCATAGTTTAATGTTTAAACCAGTTTCATGTCATTACGGCGATTTTAACAAGCCATATTGCACATGTTAATGTCAGGGCTAAAAATAAAGCTAGCTAGTCTGTAATACTTAGCCTGACATTCAAGGTTGATGGCTCTCAGGGACACTTGAGACGAAATCGCCTGCTCAGGCCGCTCAGCCGGGTTGCCTCAACGCTACCTAATCGACTACAATGCTCCACAAAATCTAAACTTTTTGTGATGTACTAAAGGTTAGAATATTTTACAAAATTACCGGTACTGTTTCCGGAGGAATAAAACAAACTATAAGAATGACATAAAAATAAATGAATAAAACACTTATTTTATAGCATGGATGCTGTGGGTTCCCATAATTGAAGTAAAGTAAAAAGTAAAGTAACAGCCTGTGAATGTCCCACTGCTGGGCTAAGGCCTCTTCTCCTCTTTTGAGAAGAAGGTTTTGGAGCTTATTCCACCACGCTGCTCCAATGCGGATTGGTGGAATACACATGTGACAGAATTTCAGTGAAATTTGACACATGCAGGTTTCCTCACGATGTTTTCCTTCACCGTCAAGCACGAGATGAATTATAATCACAAATTAAGCACATGAAATTCAGTGGTGCTTGCCCGGGTTTGAACCCACGATCATCGGTTAAGATTCACGCGTTCTTACCACTGGGCCATCGCGGCTTTTTTATAATTGAAGAATAGGCATAAAACTCTTATTGTTAGTTTTTGTGTGCATTCATTTATGAAGATCACTAAAAATAATAAAATAGGTAACAATTATCTTAATTCTTTCTTTCTTAAGTACTATGGTAGTCCTTTGTATACTAAATAATATAACCTGTATGTCATGTTAACCAAATAAAAAAAAAAACGGTGACCACTAACCATCAGGTGGACCATGTGCCCATTCACCTCTCTATTTAAAAATAGAAGTGCTTCCACAAACTGTTTGGTACGTTACATTCACATTACGAATATTTATGAACACAAAACTCATTTACATAGTTTCTGCGACAAAGAATAGCTATTTTTATATTCAAAATTATTAGTGTAAATGACATTTATCGGTTTTCAGTTCAGATTTTTTAAGTAGACAAGTGACATCTTATGAAATGAAACACTTGACGAAGATTTTTTGTGACACTTGAAATCTTAGCGAAGTTATCAGAAAAAAAAATCTGAATACCAAACTTGAAATTCTTATCTAATCGTGCTATTTTATCAGTTTTACGTATGAAGTAATTTTAAATAATTATTTTGACACATAATGAATCTATTTAACAGATACAGATTATATCAGCGGTGCTATATTCTAAGATTCGAATCTCATTCACTCGAGAAATATTGAAAACCGACTCAGCGATAGATACGTCATATTGATACGTGCGCCCTTTAAATGTCATAATTATTATTGCCAATTTCCCGTATCACTTCCGAAATTTACGACCTTTTTCTTTAGTCACCTTTGAGTTTATTCTTAAAAAATACCCCTACAGATCTACGACGTGTTATAAATAAATAATATGTTAAAAGGAGTATATAACATTTTCAATAAATAGAAATATACTGTACTGCTATTACATACAACACATTTTTATAAAATTATATCTGAAATGAGAACGTATAAAAGGCAACTTCATTTGACGAGCAAAAAGTAATCCTGATTGAAAAATGATGTACGGATACGCGAAGCGCACGCAATCAACATTCAGGAAAAGGCAATTCTGGGACAATTTACGACGCCTCTAGTGTAGGGCTGCGTTTATGGAAAGGTTTTTTCTAGTTTTACTTGCCGTTCATCATCATGTTCGAAGGACGGGTACCCTACATTTTCTACGCTAGCTAATAAATATTTACGAGTAATTAACGATAATTAATTGCCCATGTTATAATTGACGATGGTCTATATTACTAATGCTATAAATGCGAAAGTATTGAGCTGTCTGAATGTTACGCTTTCATGGATAAACCACTGAATGGATTTGATGAAATTTGGAAGCAAGTTACTGTGTTTTACCTAATACCTGAAAAATGCACAGACGAAGCCACGAGCGAGAACTAGTAAAAAATTAAATAAAAAACAATCTGGTACAGTGGCCTGGCCCCCAGCGATTGTCGTGGGGTTGATTAAGCTCGTAACGGAAGTCTATACTTTCCCAATGAAAGTCTATCATAATACGTTCCTGTTCATTACAAAAGTTAAGACGCATTTTAGTTAAAACGCATAACTTATTCAAAACACCCGAACAAATAAAGAAGACATTAGTCTTAATTTGTATTATTTATTTTTAAATAGTTATGAGTTATTTGTTAAGAGATATAAAATTAAATTTATTTGCTCACATTGTAAATTTGCCCGTTGTGCCTAGGAACGATAAGCCGTTACATCCGGTGGTTATCAGAAATACCTGATAATAATGGTAGCTGTTGGTATCATGATTATTCTTTTCTATTTTATTGATTATTTATTTAGGCTAGTCGATGGGTAGATGGGTATTCTGAGGGTTAATGGACCATTGGTAAGCATTCCTTACAACTTCAATGCACCGTCATCGAATTTAATATAGTACATCTTTTGCATCCTTAAATTAGAAGTCTCCGTCAAACCAGAACACAACATCACAAAGTTTTGGGGTTATCTGCTAAGTAGTGATACGTACGCAGAAGTATACCTATATATATACCTACTACTTACCAATAATACATCCATACGTAACCATTACTCAAATTCCTCAATTTTTTGAAGTGATAACTTCTTATGGGAGAGTACACCGCTTCGTAATGTAACGCGTTACGGCGCCACTATTAAGGACGCGGACTGCTTTATCTGAGAGTTACCAACCTAACGCCATCTAGCGTATACAGATAGTACTTATAATAATTAAGCAACTCTCAAGTACTAATTTAAATTATATTTAATATATTATAATTAATAATAAATATTATAGTGGTAGTGCCACGCTGCCTACCTTCAGGTTGTAGCTGAATGGGCCGGCACGCCCGGGGAAGTACCACTCTCTCACTTAAAATCGGCGTAAGTGGTAGGCATGCTACCGCGTTTCGTTCGGTATGTGAGAGTCCCGGAGGCCCAATTCCCCCCCCCTCCCCAACAAAATGAGTGCGCAGAATATAACAAAACTACCCCAGGAGGGTACCATCTGCGACCGCGGTGGACAATCCCTCTCTGGACATCCATGCTCAGGACATACACCACCTGGGCAGGGATGCCCAGGCTGCCCTTCGAATTCTGGGGGGGGCAATTTTGCGCTCAAGAATAGACGAGGCAAAAGGAGCAGGCATCTTAAGGCAACCCCTTCCACCTTCGCTGTGGACTTCTGCAACATTAGGGGACTGAATTCCAACTTAAACGCCGTCCACTACCATCTCGAGACGGCGAAGCCGGCCTTGCTCTTTCTCACCGAGACCCAGATATCATCTCCGGCGGACACCTCATTCCTCTCCTACCCGGGGTACAAGTTGGAACATTCCTTTGTACCACGGGCTGGGGTGTGTGTTTACGTCAGAGAGAATATCTGCTCTCGTCGCCTCGCCTATCTTGAAGGGAGGGACCTATCCATTCTCTGGCTGCGCGTAGACTGCGATGATCATCCGCGAATCTATGCGTGCCTCTATAGGTCCCATAGCAGTAATGCCGAAACTGACCGGCTCGTTGAGCACATCCAACGGGCTACAGATTCCGTGCTGCAGCAGATCCCATCCGCAGAGATCGTGATTCTTGGTGATTTCAACGCCCACCATGCCGAATGGCTAGGATCACATACCACCGATCATGCGGGGAGATCTGTGGTCGATTTTGCCTTGGCGTATGATCTGACACAATTGGTTACCTCGCCAACGCGAATCCCAGATGTGGAGGATCATACACCTTCCCTGTTAGATCTTCTGCTGACCTCTCATCCGGACGGGTACCATGTTTCCGTAGAGCTTCCTCTTGGCTCGTCGGACCACTGTCTTGTCCGGAGTACAGTGCCGATTACACGCACCTCACGGCCTCGGTTCGTGGGATGTCGCCGTGTGTGGCACTACAGGTTAGCGGACTGGGATGGGATGCGGTCCTTCTTTGCATCCTACCCATGGGGGCGGATTTGTTTCTCGCCGGATGATCCAGATGTCGTTGCTGACTCGGTCGCCGATGTGGTGTTTCAGGGTATGGAACTCTTCATTCCGTACTCTGCAATACCCATCGGCGGCAGATCCCGGCCCTGGTTTGGTCGCTTCTGCAAAACAGCGTCACGCCGAAAGGTAGAATGCTATCAAGCCTGGGCTGAAGCATCGGCATCTCGTGATGTAAATACCAGCGCACTTAAAAAGGAATACAACTCTGCCTCCAGATCTTTCAAAAGCGTTATTGCCAAGGCAAAATCGGAGCACATTGGCAGGATTGGCGAGAGATTGGTGCATCTTCCTTCGGGAACACGCGCATTTTGGTCTCTCGCTAAGGCTGTCTTAGGGAATTTCTGTCAGCCCTCCCTTCCATCTCTTCACAGGAGCGATGACTCATTGGCCCATACTGCGAAGGAGAAAGCCGACCTTTTGGGATCTCTCTTCGCGTCCAACTCGACTCTTGATGATCAAGGAAAGACACCACCGACAATCTTGCGGTGTGATACCATGATGCCGGAAATTAAATTCCGGCAGAGTGCAGTTCGTAAAGCACTTCTTTCCTTGGACATCCATAAGTCGAGTGGGCCCGATGGCATTCCTCCGATCGTGCTGCGTACTTGTGCTCCCGAGTTGGCACCGGTCTTAACGCGTCTTTTCCGCCACTCTTACACATTAGGCGTGGTCCCGAATTCTTGGAAGACTGCTTTGGTGCATCCGATCCCTAAAAAGGGCAATCGCTCTGATCCAACAAATTATAGGCCTATTGCTATCACCTCCTTGTTCTCCAAGATAATGGAGTCCAATATTAACCGTCAGCTCCTGCGGTACCTCCGGGGTCGCTCAGCTGGTGATCTTCTAGTTTACCTTACTCACAGATGGGCTACAGCGGGTGAGTCCAAGGGGGAGGCATTAGCAGTCAGTCTGGACATAGCGAAAGCCTTCGATCGGGTATGGCATAAAGCGCTTCTCACGAAGCTTCCTTCCTACGGGCTTCCCGAGAAATTATGCAAGTGGATCACCAGCTTTTTGGCAGATCGGAGCATCAAGGTCGTTGTCGACGGTGCATGCTCTGACTTAAAATTCGTCAATTCTGGTGTTCCACAAGGCTGCGTTCTTTCACTTACTCTGTTTCTTCTGCATATCAATGATATGTTACAAATCAGTAACATTCACTGCTATGCGGATGACAGCACTGTAGACGTCCTTTACACCGGCCGTGCTAATATTTCTCGGGAACACGTCGACGAGTGTCGGAATAAACTTGTGTCTGAAGTCGAGACCTTGTTAGCCAAAGTCTCGGACTGGGGCCGACTAAACTTGGTCCAATTCAACCCCAATAAGACTCAAGTTTGCGCGTTAACCGCTAAAAAGTCTCCTTTTGTCATATCCCCTCATTTCGAGAATACTCCCCTCCATCCCACAGCCAGTATCGGGATACTTGGCGTTGAGATTTCGAACGTTGTTCAGTTCCGCGGTCAATTGGAAGTTAAAGCCAAACTGGCTTCCAAAAAGCTTGGAGTGCTCAACAAGGCGGGACAGTACTTCACGTCGGCCCATCGCCTAAAACTTTACAAGGCGCAAATTCGGCCCCACATGGAGTACTGCTCTCACCTCTGGGCGGGAGCTCCCCAGTACCAGCTTCTTCCTTTTGACAAAATATAAAAAAGCTTTAAAACTAAAACCGTAAATGTTTTATTGAATACATAATTTAATACTTCAAATTATTATTAAATAAGCAATGACCATTCATTAATGGAGCACAGTAGATATACTTTTCGTATCTTTATTATATACAAGAGTCTTTTTAATTTGTATAAATACAAGGGTCGATAAAATATTTTTTTATGTAAAAAATAATGAACAAAAATATTTAATAAAGTGTTTACATTTATGTATTTATTATTTCGTTGATTAAATTCTTTCTATACGCCTAATTTATTTTTAGATATAATTCGATAAATGTTTATGATATATCCATTCGATAATTTGTATGCAGATTACAGGGTTAATCTGTTAAGAATTAGAATATTTCTGATAAAATAATCCACATTACCTGTTTTACGTTGCGGTGTAGTAGCGTGATAAAGATAATTTTAATAATTTTGAATTTCGAACCTTAACACCAACTATCTTCATAATTGATTACATATAGATATTTTATTCAATCGTTTTAATTTAAACGGTAGCATTTTATAATATAAATAATTTTTTGATCATGATTTTTTAACGAATGTTATACAAGGTCTTTTACAGTTTATATCTTATAATCAATAAATGTAATAGCGACTCTCATGTTAGTTTGATTTGCTATAAGAATTAATTGTATTCTTTACAACTTCATAATAGTTGGATATGTGCTAAAGAAGTCATCTTCCTAATGTCCCGCTGGCCGATTCCGGTTACAGTGGTCATTTTCATGGGAGTTATTATTGTGCACATGTGCACTCTTTATGCCCTTACTGTCATAATCCGATACAGGACGAGCTTTTTGAGATACGCGTGTTAACACTGCGAATTATGCAGACACGCTACACGTACTCAGAAATTTTCGACCAACCCGAATAATTTTTTTATTGACTCGCCCAGGGGTGAGGCCTTCAAGATTATATAGATGTTAAAAAGGAGAAATTACTGAGTTTTTTACCGGGTCTTCTACTCTACTCTGATAGAATCTACATTCCGAACCGGTGATAGATTTAAATTTAATATAATATTGTAAAATCACGATTGTCATGTGCTTGTAAGACTATCTTTTTAAAAGTTTATAAAATTTGATAACAAGCTCTTAAAATTATGGAATAGCATTATTAATAGCTAAATCATAACAATTGAAACGTAACCTCGAGTAATATGAGATTTGTCTATAGTATAGTTACATAAATATACATTAGATATTGTAAATAGAAATCACGCATAAATAGGAAGTTTCACTTCGGGATATTTAATTGTTTTAGATTTATTGGATAATAAATACATTGTTTCCTTATTTTACAAATTCATTATACTTCAATGTCAAAATATCGCGTGCTTGAGATTAACGTAATCACTGTCTGTTACTGAACACGTATTAATTAAATATACTTCAAATATTATTCAATTAGTTTTAAGATATTTCACAAAACATTTATTAAAGAAAATTCGAAAGATATTTTTTTAATAAATTTCACTTTTGTTTTAGTAAGAAGTATTATTAGAAATTACTCAAAATAAAAATATGTAAATGTCGTTTAGAATTAAAACAGAAATGGTGATAAATATCTTGATTACTTCGATACGTTATGGCTTTTTCATTATATATAATTATCTGGAATATAATGTTTGTCTTTATCAATTTCGCAATCGTGTACCAAATGGTATTCCAAACTTTTAAATGGTTCTTTATCATGGATGATACCACTATATTATATATTATTCTATATTCATAAGTTTGAATCGAACATTTAGTAGTCATAAAGCAAAATAAAACGAATGTCTTAATGGAAACAGTTGCTAGAATATTCAACATCCAATCTTGTATTTGCATTCAAATGCATAATTGATAAACACCCAGGAATATTACAAACTAGCCCAATAGGTACGAGGGTGCGCTTGACCTCGTTGTTATTCATAGCTAGAAAAAGTGGTTAAGCAATATTCGTTTTTTAAACATAAGTGATAGAGGTGAATATGCTTTGACGGTATTTAAGTGATTGGTTCATTGTATGCACGATGCATTTGTGCGGAGGCGGTAAGTGGGAGCAAGTAGCAGGAAGAACTATTATTTAGCATAGCGTCTTTGATTGCTACAGCTTCGTTGCTTCGAAATAAGTAAGAGTAAGAATTTCTATTTTTATTTCAATTTCTAGTTCGATTTCTTTGCTCCTTCTTGCATATCTTAAAACGACTATAAACGTTGATCGGCGCTTTTGTTAATGCAGGAAATGTCGACATGCTAATGGTTGTATGGATAGTGGTGTTAATCAAAGGTCACGGGTTCAAACTCGGGAAAGCAACGCTGTTTTTCAAATACATTAAGTGCTCGGTGTAGGAAAACACTGCATGTTTCATTAGAGCTTAGTATAGATAAATAAAGACGGGTATCTTTCAAATCCTTTTAGTTTTTTATATTTAACAAAATGTAACTTTATGGTTTAATTAAAATAATAATGACTAGTCAAAATTAAATTAAAAATTAAATTCCGAAGTTTTTAACAATTGTTCATCAACCCATTACATGTGTATGCCGAAAGATTGAAAAAATACCGAATTCGTATCGTTTCGTAATGTCCACGATACAATAATGCAGTATGCCTATAGTTCGGCACACACACACATTTTGGCGACTAGGGAGAGCTCAATACAATAACGTTGACAACTTCATCTTAATGCAAGTAGACCAGCTCATGAGAGTAAAATGGTTCGTACAAACATAGATATTTCGTTCTCACACTTTAGGCTGTTCAAATCTAATAAAAATTAGCTTCAACACCGATAATAATATTTTTCCATAAATCTTTCGTGCCACATAGCTTGTAAGCCCATTAAAAAGTAAAAATAGCACACCGGGTAAGCCGGAAGTAACTAGCGCGAGCTACTTGAAAACACTTTTGCATAAATTATAACAGCTCACGCTGTGCGAATCAAAGATATTACACGCGAGATAACAGCATCTAATCCATGTTAACATTAACGTATAAACATATATATATATAATAAATCTGAAACGGTGCGGTGTTCATAAGATATTATTAAATATATTGTGACAATATTTTTGATAGAAATGACATAAAAAAATGAATATTACGACATCATGACATTATCCCCTTAAATAACAACAAATGAAAGTAATAGTTGTAGTAATCAGTAATAGTAGAATGAAATCTAAGTTTGAAGTCTTGACATAATATAATACATGTAATTAGGTAGAAAGTTTGTGAGGAAATGACTAATCATATAAAGCTTTTATATACCTCAAAGTTTTTAATCAGAGCGTTTTTTTTTATGTAAGAGGGGGCAAACGAGCAGGAGGCTCACCTGATGGAAAGTGACTACCACCGCCCATGGACATCTGCAACACCCGAGGACCTGCAGGTGCGTTGCCGGCCTTTGAGGAATGAGTACGCTCTCTTCTTGAAGGTTTTTATGCCATATCGGTTCGGCGAAGTCGCCGGCAAAAGCTGGTTTGCCACAGAGTGATTGTGCGAGGCAGGAATGACATATGTAACCAAAACAAACACGCGACAAATTCGCAATTATTGTACATTGCGCTAAGACTTCATACAATATTATCTTAATTTTAATTTCTATGATTGTAAAATAAATATATAACATAATTGTCACATTATCGGATTCGAATCAAAACATCAAACAATCGTTGACGTTTAGCTTTTTCCCTATTCTACTAATGCAACCATCCAGTTGCGATTCGATTTGTCCTTCATGGAACGTCAAAACTCAACAATTAAGTTTGACTTTGTCATGCTTTTTTATCTTTTGTATATGGATCATACTCATTCGGTTTTGTGAGGAATAGTCGAAGCTTGATCGGAATAGAATCGAGAACGTTTAGTAAACATTTACATTAGTGGAATTAGCCCCCTGATTACATATTAGAAACAAGCAAATAGGTATCATAAATGGGGATCGCAAAATACAATCTAATTTTTATGTAAATTTATGTTCTAACTTCATATATTTTAACTTATATTCTAACTAACAAATATTCCAGAACCCGTAAGGATTCTTTTTTTTGGGTCTCAAACTAAACCAGTCAAATTATGGTATTACAGCAATTTTCTGCGCATGCGCACAACATCACGCACTGTGTAAGCGCAGCCGCTAGACACGTTTTATTATTGGCTAGATTGGTGCCTCTGAGCGTTTCTTAGAAGTTTCGCTTAGCGTGTTTTTTTAACTCATAAATACGTGTTTGCGATTGAATATATCATACTTACTTAGTATATTTGATTGAAGATACGGGAAAAATTCGTCGTTTAATATTAATATATATGTTATTACGCATAATTAGATAATGATCGATAAAACCTAACGGCTTTACAAACATTTACTCGGTGGTAAAGCTTTGTGCAAACTCATCTGGGTAGGTACCACCCACTCATCAGATATTCTACCGCAAAACAGCAGTACTTTGTATTGTTGTGATTCGGTTTGAAGGGTGAGTGAGCCAGTGTAATTACAGGCACAAGGGACATAACATCTTAGTTCCCAAGGTTGGTGGCGTATTGGCGATGTAAGTGATGGTTAACATTTCTTACAATGCCAATGTTGGGCGTTGGTGACCACTTACCATCAGTTGGCCCATACGCTTGTCCACCTACCTATAAAAAAAAACGTTGTTTAGCGGTTGTTGAACACTGATTTGTCTCTTTCTGTCATCATTGATTTTACATACAAAAGAAGAAAACATACTCATAACCGTCTAAGCAACAAATATAATAGCCAAATAATACTATTACATATAAACGATTGGTAAGTTTCACTACCATCATTTAATAATTTAATAGTTTGATATTTTTATTGTTAGATTTCTATGTTCCAGAAACAATAAACATTTCTACGATTTGTGTTATTTAAAGCGCTATTCAGTACATTATTTACGCGTGCTAAGCGGCTGTTTCCCCGAGCTGATAAAAAGCACACCGTAGTGCGACCCCGATAGACATAAACATACATCCGTTCTTGTTAACATTGTGTACTAAATAAGATCATATATGTCTACTGACTGATTCATAAATTAAGAGTGTGTCTCTTATTAATCGAGCTAGTCCAATCAGTATATTCTTCATCTTATAGTTTTGCTAAAAAGTTTGATAATATTGATAATAGTAAGGGAATTAGTGAGCATTTTGGTACATTATGATTTGCTCATGTTCCATATTGATACGAATAAATGATATAATAGATAAATATAAAATGATTGAGTCCAATAAATAAGGGTATATTGCATTTGCCTACGCTGCTCCGTTTTTGTATATCTGCTCTTCCAATTTTATATTTTGCTTCATTTGAATCTAAATTTTCAGAAAAAAATGACACTAAATCATTTGCTTATGTGTGCGTCTGGGGCTGATGGTTAAAGTAATTCTGGCAAGAGAGACTGAATCTTTGTCCTTGTCTAGCTAAGTTCATTTGATTCATTATGACTCCATAAGTACGACGAAATTTGGTAGACATTTGCATTCTGGTTTAGAGTTGAAAATAATGGAAGTAAGCTATATGTAACCTTATATATGCTTTCTTTTTTCAGTCTCAGGAATATGTTTTACAAGCTTGGATGTCTGCCGATTCTTTACGATTTTCTTCGTTTTCAGAAGGTTTGAAATATCAACCAAAGCGGCAGTCCTGGAGGTCAATTCCACTAATGTAAAACGTTTATTAACGTTACCATCGTGCCATTGATGTCACCATCTACAAAAGCCAAAAAACCATGCCTAAGTTAAGTTTTATTGTTAACTTTTGACGTTCCATCAAGGACAAATCGGATCGCAACTGAATCGTTGTATTAGTAGAATAGGAAAAAAGCTAAACGTCAACGATTATGCTTTGATTCGATTCCGATAGTGAATTTCCAAAAAGTTATCACGGTGTCGTTTCTTAACGTTTTTATGTTTGTTTTTAATTCAGGAGCATTTTACATAAAATATGTAATACTTTGTACAAGTAACTTCATTGTATAATTTATCAATGAATTTTATAAAAAATAACTTTGTTCTTCTTGTTTGCTCGATTTATTTGTTGAATTCTTTAAATACATTTAAGCAATTATTCTTCTTGAAGTTATAAACCTCGACAAAATGGATTATATACGTTGTAACATATGTTTGTACGAAAAATAAATCAAAGGACGTTAAAGAAATTACGTTAATATCCGTTTAAGAGTAGATTTTAATACAGAAAGATGAGATAAGAATCCGTCCATCATATACGTTAAAGTAATCCGACTTAGAAATGTCTGTACGAAAATTTCACAATAGGATAAATTCTACCTGTGTATGAAAGGATGAGATTTACTGAGAATTAAAGCAAAAGAAATATAAATAGAATGAAAACTTTATCTAAGCTATTGAGTTATATGCTTAAAGGATTAATATCTTACCTATACATACATACATACATATATATATGTAATGAAATGACATTTCATTATTCCAAATTTGCTGCGCTACGCGCGTTTTTAATCTGTAACTAAAAGTCAGTTTGCCGCGCATTTGATGGTTGAATGACAGAATGACGGATAATGTTTAGATTATGTTGAACTTTGATATTATAAAAAAATAAAGAGATATAATAGAGGAGGCGATATTAGTGAACTTTAAATGTCGTTTCTTTGTATTTTCGGAGAAACAATTTGTGTTTCATTTTGAGCATCCTCAATAACCTATCTTATAAAACGACATTTTCGTTAACTAAAATGGACCGGCTGCAATTCGAATTTACGATGATAGCCTCAAATGATGCCAAATCTAATATATTAGCCATAACCTCGATATCTACAGAAGAAGGAAAATGTTATGTTTTACCTGAGGAGCTGAAACCGGTGACTCATCATACATATATTATCAAGATGAACACTTTCTCAAAAATAAAAAATAGCATAAAGAAAAGGCATCAAAGTAGAAAAATATGGATAAAATTGGATGAAGATCTTAAGAAAACGTATCTAGATGAAGAAGGTAATATGCAATTTTTAGATCAATATTTAGAAGAATTGAGCTTAAAACAACCAGTAGACAAAAGTGACAATTTGCAATATATCTTGGAAAAATTAATAGAAACTACTACGAAGAAAGAAAATCAACATAACCTAAAACATATTTCAGAGAAATTTATTATTGAAAAATTCACAAGTAAGAATCCTAATGCAATGCAATGGATCGAGACTTTTGAAAAAGAATGTGAGCGCTTTAACATATCAAAAGATGAAACAAAAATAGACATATTGAGGTTGTTTTTAGAAAAATCTTGTTTGGATTGGTATAGCTCAATGACCATAAAACTTACAATAAAAGCACAGTGGACTGAATGGAAAGACAAATTTTTAAAAACTTTTAAAAACCGAGGATGGGATATAGTCACATATGCTCTTGCATTCAGATATAAAGAAGGACTACTAATTGATTACGCTATAAAAAAAGAAAGACTTCTACTAGATATAAATAAATCTATAGACTCTAAAACAATGATAGATCTTATTGCAACGGGTTTACCTGGGTTTATATTAAATAAATTAAACAGGGATGAACTCAATGACACTACTGATTTGTTCAATGAGATAAGAAAATATGAAGGTATGATGTACAAGAAAAACTCAACTACAATAAAAAGCGGTACATTCCTTTATAAAAATAAAACTAATGATAAGAAGCCATGTAAGACCTGTGAATCTCTGGACAAAGGAATTAGATATCATCCGGAGGAGTCATGTTGGTTCAAGAAAAATAAAAATGGTTCTGAAAAGGTTTTTAAACCCAGGAATGTAAATAACAACTCCATAATTGAAGTAGATATAAACACTGAGAAAAAAAACGAGTAAGTACACCATTAATCAAGATCAAACTTTTATTAGAGAAAAAATTAGAAGTGAGCGGCATTTATGATTCAGGCTCACAGATCTCTTTAATAAATTCAAGACTGATTAAATTAAAAGAAAAAACGGAAAATGTGAATATAGCATACATGAAAACGGTTAATGGTGTGAAAAAAACAGATGGCTTGATAACAATAAAAATAAAAATATTTGATATAGAAGAATAGGTGGATGTGTATATAGTAGAAAATGATGATTTTGATGATTTTATAATCGGATTGGATATGATAAAGAAATTCAAATTAACCCAAAACGAGGACTTGCAAATAGAACAAAAGAAAATAACAAATAAAATAGATGAAATGTCTAAAGATAACAGAAAGGAAGAAAAGAATATAAAAACATTTGCAATAAATTTTAATGAACACATAGAAACAGAAGAATTTGTAAGTATGACAGACCATTTAGATAATGAAAAGAAAATTGAGATAGAGAAAATATTAAAAGAATATAAAACAATTTTCGCTAATGACAAATATGATATAGGATCAGTCAGAGATTATGAAGCTCACATAGATTTACTTATAAAATTGAAATATCTGTCTGTGATTTCAAAATAACTGCCTCTTTTAAAGTTAATATGGCTATATAATATGGCTAAAGTTAATATGTGAGATTTACCAAAAACCAAGATAATATTTTTTTTAATTTTTGTCTGTCTGTTTATCCAGGCTGATAATAAAAAGTAGCTTTTTTATGTTATAGGTAGGCGGACGGGCAAATTGGCCACCTGATATTAAGTGATCACCGCCGTCCATATAGACATTGGTGATATTAGAAATATTAACCATTCCTTACATCCCTAATGAACACCAATCTTGGGAACGAATATGTTTTGTCCTGTGTCTGTAGTTACACTGGCTCACTCATCCTGCAAACCGAAACGCAACGCAACGAACGGATTTTTTAAATTAATGTTTTAGTTTTCTTCATTAAAAGGCAATTAGTTACAGACATTAGATCCATTATCCATAGGTAACAAGTGCCTTTGTTTAAGTAAATCGGATGGCCTACAAAACTAATCGTCCAAAATCGAAACAATGAGAGTTTTTATTGAATTTCCAATATCGCTGTATAAAAAAAAAACTTTAGTCATTATTTTAATATAATTTGGCTGAATATAATTTTTTATAACAAAATGAATGTACTCTCTCTAATATTGTTCACTGATGATTTTATTGATAAGCTTGGTCATTTTGACCAAGGCTTATTCCAATTTCGGTACGTAGCTAATGTGTCGCCAAATGAGGACCCAAAGTTTTAGCATTTCTTGTCTGTAATTACATTCGTTCATATATGCTTTATTACGGATTATGTAAAAGATTATTTGACGGTAGAATATGGGTGAGGGACTTACCTAGACTGTAATGTCTCCTAAAAATTGAAAAATTGGAACTCATCATAAAACACTATGGTGAAATATCAAGTAGCGATAAACGACTTCGACTCCTAACTAATATAATAGATGCGAATGTGAGTGTGTTTGTTACGGTTTCACCAATGGAAAGCTACATTATCAGCGAGTAACATAGGCTACATTTTGTCGTCGTGGGAACGGAATCTACGCGGGTGAAACCGCGGGCAAAACGCTAGTATATTCATAATTATTACATTGACATAAGCATATCACCAAAAGTCTTTTCAACATGAGAATTAAAGTGAGTTCTCATAGAATTGCAGTTCATTTATTTATAGTCTATTAATGTAATGCCGATTCATTACCATTAAGCCACTGAATCGGTCGTAATGAAATCTGACATAGTGGACACAGTGGATATGTATATAAATTATGGGATTTACTCGACGCGGGTGGAAACATTAATTTGATGTGGGTGGGATCGCGAAAAAAATTTAGTTTAGTTAGTTCTACCGGATGGTAGGATTTTGTATAAGCTTATCTGGGTATGTACAGTCACAGTAACAGCCTGGGAATGTCCCACTGCTGGACTAAGACCTCTTCTCTTCTTTTTAATGAGAAGGTTTGGAGCTTATTCCACCACGCTGCTAATCACATGAAATTCAGTGGCCACCACTGGGCCATCTCTGCGGTATGAACTCGCCACTCATATATTCTGCTAAGTAAATGCTTAGTAATGTTGCGTTGCGGTTTAAAGGCGTGTGAGCCATTGTAGCTACAGGCATAAGGCACATATATTTTAATTTTCTTGAACTTTCAACGTATTTTTATTATTTAATATATTTTTATCTAACCTCGTTATATAGACACATTGCCAACGTTGCCAAATTGCCAACCATTGAAAATCAGTATTGAGTGTTGGACCCTAACTTGGAAATTAAATTATATTTGGTACAAACGACACAATCGTTGTTTATTATTTAGTTTTTATTCACTTTTCTTTATTTTGTTTAGATTAATTGTTAGGTATATATTTATTTACTTATAAAATAAATTGTGTGTGTGTCTTTTATATTTTGCTGTTTATATGTCATTCGTGTCTCATTTATTTTTTCTTATTCTTATTAACATCGTTATTGATGGCGCATTGGCGATGTAAGGAATGCTTAACATTTGTAGAAGCGTCAATGTCTATGAGCGGTCGTGACCACTTAGTATCAGGTGATCTGATCTGATCATTTGCCCATTCACAAAAAAGTATATTCTCATTATATCGATAAATTGTGTATTCTAAGATGGAAATAATCCGTAAGAAAGTCCATAAGAAAGAGACCATAAATGCTACGCACTATCGGCCTTATTCATAAACGTTGCTTAGTTACTGTTTAGCTAAATACTGATTTGTCTCTTTCTATCATAATTGATTTGACATACGAAAGAAGAAGACAAAATATTGTTTAACTAATCATTAGTTAAATAAAGTTTATGAATAAGGCGGTATGTGAAAAACTATAATTTGCTTATCAGTGATTATACTAATATTCTTACAGAGTAACATATGGCTTGAAGGTTTAAAGAAAATTAAGAATTTTGCTTTACGAAATCAAAAAACCACACATAAACAATAAAATGTATTAATTCTTATATATTATACTATAGACGGATTAAATTAAATCTGTTGTTAGCCTTTTCGAACAATGCTATTCGATATGAACGTAACTGGATAACGCTATAAGCGAAGTTACCCTTTCATTTAGCAAGATCTGTATGTCCACATAACATTTAATGAGTCCACTAGTCGAGTATATCATTTTCAACCGTTATGCTGACCCTTAAATGAATATAATATACTTACCATATAACTCAATATGTTTGTTCCTGAAATTCTATTTCGTTTCGGATTTGTTCTTAAATTTTATAAAATTAGTTATAATAAAAACTCTATTGTAAAGTATTTTTTTATATGTTTTTAATACAGCCATGATTTCTAGAAAAAGTTTAAACACACACTTAAACTACTACAACGTTGTAACTCTTATTAATCTAATTTAACCGAAACCTTTGAGTTTTGTTCTGTTGATGATGTGCTCTTTAAATGTATCGTAGATATATTTGTTCTGATTTCATGTAATGAATGAATGCTGGTAGTAGG
Source organism: Nymphalis polychloros (assembly GCA_905220585.2). Lineage (NCBI taxonomy): Eukaryota > Metazoa > Arthropoda > Insecta > Lepidoptera > Nymphalidae > Nymphalis > Nymphalis polychloros. The sequence goes on from HG992245.1 coordinate 13,071,970, forward strand.
GGAAGGAGGGGTAAGATGGGGTAGCTGGTAAGACGGGGTACCTGCCTTACCTTATCCGAACTGCCTTGTCTGCCTGATCTTACCCGAGGGAGGGGGCAAGATCGGGAGATCTGACTTTTTGTACTTTTTGATAATTTTCTATTTAATTAGATAACATATGTTCCTAATTACAGTAAACCATGGAAGACCGATTATCAATGATGATCATAAAAATAAAAAATGATTGTATAAACACCAAAATATTAGTTTAATTGAGATTCAAATGTCCAAACGTACCACAAATCAATTGAATTTGTGCTTACTACATATGATTTGATTATAAATCATAGCATGATTATTACCCTTATATTAAAGAGAAGTTAACATAGAATTGTGCCGAGCGGCGCTTACGTGGCGCTATATTATCGCTGTAAAAGCATTGTTAGCTTATCCAAGTATTTTTTCCTACACACTGACAAATAGCAGCACTCAGCATACGTCCTGGTATTACGTTTCTTTCGTACTAATTTACATCTTTAACGCACGAACTGAATGCACATCAGTGTGAGCAGTGACCAGAATTACAAAACACGACGTGTTAGGAACACGCGTTGATAATATTATGTGCTCAATGAATCTGTGCCAAATGAGCCACGAATGGACCAGCGGCGTAAGATACAGTTTAAATAATCTATAAGAAAAATAAGAACTTTTTAGTATTACATACATGACACATGCCATATAATCTTTCTATCGGACTGCGGTGGAAGATGGCACTAAAGATATAATATCTCGTGCGTAGTTGGTTAGTATTTAACATGGATGGCTGTTGGAACAAGAAGGATCAAATTAATAAGGAGGACATAATTCATATTATAAATATAAACAACACGTCATGCCTAAAAGTAAAAAGGTTGCAGACGTTACTAGAAATGATTCAACAAAGCATGGAGGCTCGGCCTCGTGGTCGATCTTTGAATGGATTTGGTCAAGCCACATCAGCTTGTATACCTGTAATATTTCAAATGGAAGATCGAACATCTGTTATTTAATCACATTTGCACTTGATTTATGTAATTAATCTACGGTACATGATGTTAAAATCAAAATATACTTTATTCAAGTACACTCTAACAAGCACTTTTGAATTCACAAGATATTTATTATTTAATGGAAAGCTACTTAGATAACTATCGGAGTATAACTAATACGACACAAGTAATTATTCGTAATTCGTTATATTGTATATATTTTGAAGCAATTTATGTATGCCTTTTGATTATTCTCTTCAAGTTTTATGCGCACGTGTCGGTGGTTTTATACTCAGAACAATACATGTATGTATCCAGCGGTCAGTAAGAGTACTCAGTGCGTATATCATTCCAGCCCGTTATGTTTGTTGCACAACAATTCATGCGTTCTGTTTAACTGTTTGTGCATACTCGATAGGAATAATTACATGAATAAATATAGCAATTCGTATAATCGTTTATACGTTGAGAGAAAATCGATGAGGTTCAATGTAAAGTTATGTATTTGCAGGACATTGCACTGACCCAATTTCCAGTATAAATTTTGCATTTAATTAAAAAGAATATTTATGTTCGTGTAATAAAAATATTTCGTTTACAGATTCATAAATTGTAAGCAAAAATATTTTATATACAATTAGTTACGTTAAAACTATTAAATCATAAAAAAATATTTCGCGATAAAATTAGTCCCAGGTGCCATCTAACAAGAAATAAACGAGAGTGTTAGCGACTGTAAAACGCTACAATAGTTTCTCAGTTTATCGCAACTATAAAACAATAAGCACCTACTTGAATATCAGGTTCTATAGGCGCCATTATTTTAGGACATAATTTATGTGAATTAGTTTGTTAAAATAAAGCACAACTACGGAGCAATATTGAGAGTGAACCAATTACAGATTTGATTTACTAATTATTCATATGTACTAGTTTATGTTATTGATTGTAATATTATCGAACTTATTGAATCTTAAAATAATAAGTTTAAATAATAACAACTTCAAATAATTGCACAAATGTACGCTTCAAAGAACAACTTAATAATGTACTATTATGAATTTGTGTAGGGCTCCCGTGGACAATGATCAAACACAAACATATAAACCGATGAATTCACAAGTATATCAACTTTAAGTGGAAACGGTGATATAAATTTAAATATAGTACGAGAACATAAAGTATTGTATGATTGCTTGATTACATATCATCTTATCTTAATGAGATTTGAAAAATCATGCTGATTATAATAATCGACCGGTAAATGTGCCAGTGAGCTTCAAGTGACCGGTATACGGTACACCGTCCACGGTAAGTCAATCAGTGAATACAACCATAACTGAGCTGAGTACCTGACTCCCAGCAAAAACATGCGCAGTAATGATACTGTACAAGTTATATACTTGTAGCGTTTTAAGCGCTTTATTATTCATTATTACAGTTTCACTTACGTTATTTATCGAGGGATGTTTAGTCAAGCATGCATGTACTTATATTATTGGCTCTGTAATTAAAAGGATGAAAAATAATTAATAACTACTGATTTCTTTTTCCGGTTCTCCTCGGATTCTACATTCCGAACAGGCGAAACACAGTTCCCTTGTCCTTTATTCAAATAAATAAAAAACAATTATTTCCTTTTTTATCTCCTTTGGCTAAGTTGTAACCATATAAAACAAGCCGCGCTTTCGCATTCTATTGTGGCGACAGATTAAAAACTGTTATCTTAAAAATTCTTACATAAATAGAAATGACACGCGATACCTAATAACTACTTCACGGGTCGGATAGGGTTTTTGTTACACACTATATACCATCGCGGACTTTTTTGTGAGCAGTCATGAGTACTAATTATATATAGAACACTATTTTATATATCGTCAATAGTTGTCGCACCGCACGCAAAAAAATAACTTTTATAGGCAACATTTAGATTGCTTGGGTAACATTGTTCTATTTTAGGTAAGAATCACTATTTTTTTATTAAAATATAATTTACTATGTTACTCGGTAATCTTTACTCGGTAAAGATTTAGCTTTCTAATAGTGAAATATTTTTTAAAATAGGCCATTTAGTTTTTGAGTTAAATCGTAACAATCAAACAAACAAAAAGTTAAATATTTCCTCTTTATAATATTAAGTTTAGATTAACTGACTATATTAATTTATTTTTTAAAATTTCGTGATTATTTTCTGTTCTATTATAAAACTTATGGTTCAGTACTGAATCTGTTACTTAAGCAACGATTACGTAAATTTCGGAAAGAAATTTAATTTCTGGGTGGGATTTTAAATAATAAAAAATATCGTTTTCTAAAGACGTTTTGATTAGAAGTCATAAACGCGGTACAAAATCAACATCATTTATAAACACCTAAATATTTTTAAAGATAATTACGTTTCCAGAGTCTTTGTTTTTTAATTATTAAAAAAACGCTTAATCTCTTAAGTTGTGGCTCGCGGAGGTAGTACGTAACTACCTCAACGCAGTGTCGGTCAAGGGGCCAGGGGACAGTTAGCATGTTTACAGGTAACTATAAATATTTTAAATGAACTACATAATATTACGTATAATTAGCATGTCACTTACAATGGTCTTACAGTAGTCCTCGTGTAATCGGTAACTTTAAAATAAGTTCAGGATATCTGAGAATATTGACAGCAACTTCTTCTTTTAAAATTGAAAAGTAAAGTCTGTAAATGTAATTTTTATTTTGCAAGGGAAAATTTGGAGCTTATTCCACCACGCTGCTCCAACACGGGTTGTTGACCCATATAGCAGAATGTCATACGACTAATAAAGATCCTCGGTAAGTTTTTGAAAACAAGATGAATTGTAATTACAAATTATGCTAACGAAAATTTTGCGGTGCTTGCCAGGGTTTGAACCGGCAATTTTCTCTTAAAAGTGTCTAACAACTGAGACTTACCGGCTTGTACATTAAAAGGTATATAAAATGTATAATTATACTAGTTCCAAATTGGTAATGTAGTATTCAAACGACTCCAAACTCCCAACTAGTATGTAAATTACCTCATATTCAAAGCATAACTCAAAACATAAGTTCCTTGCTAATGGCTCAAGAGAACAATGCCTGAACCCTGCAAGCTAACCAAAACATAAGTGTAAGGCAGAAGCCTACTCACATCCCCTATCTACTCGCGTGGAGCTAAGAATCGCGCCTTTCCAAGGACCTTTGACAAAGTAATGACGGCGCAGACAAAGGCACCCTCCCTTTACCCCCTGTAACCCCCTGAGGGAGTACATGAGGGTATCTGTGCCGAGGATTGTTTGGCGTAGAAGAATTTTTTGCACGGATATTTGTTGGATCCACGGTTTGGCAAATAAAGGAATCGTTTGAGTTTTTATACGGATGTATGTAGGGGATCTTTTAATTAATTATTCATTTAAAATACTCGTCTGCAATGAAGACGTTTTGTTCTATTATTCTGTTGGTGTAATGGGAGTATGTTACACAATTAAGGAAAATTCACAATTTATTATAATTGACTGAATATTTGCATATTGTACTTACATGATTATAAATCATTATGATTGGTACCACATTTTGAAAACACTATTGTAGTATATTTTATATTTATCAAATGTTTCTAGCAATTTTATAGAGGATTCGCCGTTTTATTCTTTGATGAAAATACTAAAACTAGTCAGTAGTCACCCTACAACAGGTACCACCCGTCATTATAGATCACACGTTTTGATACCCGCATACTTTCCGCTCCTCGACCGTCAACTCCTCGACGAGTACTTGTGGTTTCCCTACCGAATGAATTCTGAGTCTTTTATCGCTATTATATATATTTTTTTCCTGAAGTTAACCTGTTTTTGGAATACTCGTTGGTACAGTAAACCACCTGAGATATTTCAATATTATACCCTGTTTTAATTAAACTTCTTTCGAATTTTAATGTATTACTGATGTTTTATACTTCAGTAATAAATATATATATATATATATATTTATTTAACATCCCTTTGCAGATAATTTTGAAAGCCTAATTTAAAACCATACTCCTCAATATCCAAGCAAATGGTTAAAAAAAAGTTTTATAGCAAGTGTGAGGTGAATTTATACGAGAAAGGTTTATTAATTAGTCAGATTTTCGGATTTTCTGCACGCAAAGACTCCAACAAAACCTTCCCGCCCCTCTGTAGAACAAAGACGAAAAGGGTGAAACTTTTGAGCATACTTTCCAACCTTGAAAAACGTAAAACTTGATGTGTAAATGGCGCTTATCTCCCGCGTGTGCCATCAACTAATTCCACAAGGTTTGGAGTTTACACTTGAAAACTTACGAGTTAAACGTGTATTTTAGCCCTTAATGCGTTCAACATAAGAACTATACTACATTGTATCCTTTTTGTTTACAGTATGTTGTTGACAAAAACGTATGAAGGGGGTAGATAAGACGCTTAATCATCCAGCACTCCGCCTGTCCCAAAAGTGTTGGTTTGGTTGGGAAGTTGATACATAACATAAGCCTGTGTATATGACATAGCTTTTTTTCTATTGTAGTAGCAATTTCTTACAATTCTACCTGCCATTGTTACAAACTAGTCGTGCAGCTTGACTAACATTATGTATGTTAGTCAAGCTGCACTCTGTTTATACTTTTTCAATTAAACATAAGCCTTATAATAAGTAATAATTTAAACATATTTTAAATTTCTTAAAAATCCGAGTAGCATTTTCGGTTTGCATTTTTTCAAAAATATTTTAATTTAAGTATTTCGTTATTGAATTTATTTCAGAACTATTTTAAATTGAAACGAACACTAAACACAGTTAGAGAATACTTAATCGATAAGATAATTATTGTGTTAATTATAAGTACCACTGAAATAGTTATATAGACACATATATTATATAAGACATTATCTTATCTTATGTCTTATAAGACATTGACTGCCTCGTTGGTCTAGTGGCTAGATATAAGGCCGCAGACTCGGTGGTCCTGGGTTCAATTCCCAGGTCGGGGCAATAAATAGTTATTGGGTTTTTCTGTCAGAAAATTCTCAGTAGCAGCCCGGAGTCTGGAAGTTAGAAGTGTATACACTCCCGTGCCTCGGAAAGCACGTTAAGCCGTTGGTCCTGCGCCTGAACTCTTTCCAGTCGTGTCGGATTGCCGTCCCATCGGATTATGAGAGCTAAGGAAAAGAGAGTGCACCTGTGTTTGCGCACACACTTGTGCACTATAATATCTCCTGCGCAGTTGGCTAATCTCTCTTGAGAATGGCCGCCGTGGCCGAAATCGGTCTGGAGGACCTTATATAAGACATTGCTTGCAGTAATCACGACCAATTTCCATAAGAGCTAAAAACCAATAACAAACCTGCCAGGATATTTACTTGAAAGCTTTGAATATGTTCATACTATTTAACTTGCATTGTACAATTTTCTTTTATTTTTTATTTAGATTTGTGTGCCAATATACATATATTTTCTCTTTCTCGCTTATGTATCTAGCTGCCAACAAAAACTATGCAGTTACTCAGTTTAATTTTACAATCCTATTTATAAGCTTGTCAAAACTTAGCCATAAGCCGTACTTGTCAGTAAAACCTCTTTTGCATGCCGAGGTTACCTATAAGTATGGCAACTTGTATACTCTTAATTTCTAATTATTGCTGTTTGTCATGTTGGTGATCCTAAAATTAATTCTAATTAGTACTAAAGATGTGATTTTTTTCTATTTATTTATATTTTTTCTATTGCTTAACGAGATCATTTAGTCGATATATCTAAAACTATTTTCTATGTCTATTAAGGCAGTACACAACTCGCCAATCTTTGCTACTTAGCGGTCGCACACTGTAGTAGGCGTTTTTTTCTCTCCAATACTTATTAAGACCCGTTACGTATTGGCAATTATGAAATAAGGGACTCCGGTCATTGACGTGCCGCCGTAAGAAGTTATTTTTAATAAGATCATTAAAAAGATACTGTTATTGTTTAATCGAGTTTTTAAAAGAAAACGACAAAGAGACGTGTTTATTACTCGTTGGTTAATTAAATAATATTGATTTTATATTTTTATTAAGTGAAAAATATTTTTAATTAGTATAGGTCCAAAAGCTTTGGAAAATCCACCTAAAATTATGCAATTTGAACTTTATTTGGTACAATTTTAGATATATAGTTATGTGGTCTAATTTTTTAGCTTTTCTGGTGCAATTCCAAACAACAGTAACCTTGAATTTCTATTCTAGTGCTACTACGGCTTACAGGCAAAGAGATATAAAATTGTTAATCATGTAGTTACCAGCGCATAAGCTATGCGACGGAACAGATTGTCTTATAATGTTAATCTTTATTGGGACAGTAATGGCTTGGAAATTTTCTATTGTTGGATCAACACTTGTCTTGTTAACATATATCACGCAGCTCAACTTCGGGTTGGAGAATAATCACTATTGGTGTTACCATTAAGATTCAAAATCAAGTGGCAATATTATTGTTTACTTCATTAAGCATATAGATTTAAATTTCTAAAACTGGTTCAAAAGTTTTTTAGGTAGAAATTGTGTTCTAAGCCGCAGATATCGAGAAAGAGGGCGAGCGAGCTTTGATGACAGCTAAGAATAATGTATGAAGTCAAACCCAGATTACTTAATTTATTTAACTTGGTAGAGATAGTGGAAGAAAATAGAGCTTTAAAATACAGAAATTAGTTTAAAATTCGAGCCGAAATGAATAAATAATAGAATAAAACTGTGGATACACATATGACTCTTTATTCCTTAACTCTCATTATTCAATAGGACAGCAATCTGGCACGACCGGAAAGAGTTCAGGCGCATCACAGATAAGTTAGGTACGTGCCCTATTTAATCGCGCTATGCTAACCAATGCTTTTGGGATATTTTTTTATTTTCCATCAATACGAAAATAACGTCGTAACTTTGAGATCTTAATTTCGAGTTCAATAAATATCAGTACATTAAGCGTATTTCAACGGGTGTTAAGACAAATGGTTTGCAATCATCGTTGCCGCCAGCTACGACTACACAGAGAAGGCTCGCTTCAGACTTAGTTTGGCGTTCAGTGAGTATTTACTTTCGTTTGATACCGACGTTTCGTTTGTCTGTTTCGTTAAATTTATATATAACTTCATCGTGATTTATAAAGTTTAGAAGTATGTGATGTTTATGAAAGCGTTTTCTTTATTCATAATAGGTATATCTTATGTCTTTAGTTTATTATAAAAGGATGAAAACTTATTATCTACTTAACGTTACTACAGTATTAAAGTGAGTAGTTACGTAAAGTAAACTTAGAAATATGACTCATGATAATATAGCAGAATATAACTACCTACTATCAGATACTTGGCTCCAAAATTTAACGCTGTTCAAAGTCAAATTAAAACTATGTTGACATCTGAATCTGAATGACCATTGGTCGGTAGCAGCCGATGACATAATAGGCGACCAACGAGCGTTCGGATTCATGTCAAAAGTCAATATGACTTTAACTTCATCTTATTAAATAAAGTATATAACATTACATTCGAATAAATTTACATTCTTATACCACTAGTATTCAAATATAAAGTAGATAGGTAAGTGAGAATGTTCTTTTTTAAACTTTCCTATTTAATTTAGTTGCCGAAATACTAGTAGATTATAGAAATAAAAATATATAAAAATAGAAATATAGTAAACTAGCTGTGCCACGCGCCTTCACCCGCGTATAATGAATAAAAATGTAATAAATTATTTTATTACTAATAACACACACGCGCGCTCACACACACACACACACACACACACATATATGGCTACTGTTAAAGAAATACGTAATTAACGATTTGAAATTAATTTTCATAAGATACCGTAGGGATTACCGATCCTCAGCAGAGATCTCTCGCTGCCGAGCGTGATTGATGCCATGCTCGACAGCGAGAGGTGCTGGTTGGAAATGGTCTCCTTCTGCGAGAGTGTCATGTCGCAGAAGGAGGCCGCGGAGCGACAGCGTGAGGAAAGTGCCTCCGCTGATTCGATCCGTCGAAGATGACCGGGGAGGAGGCGTAGGCGCTATGCACACCTTCTCCCCGCGCCTTAATAGCCGCCTGGGCTAAGTGGGATCCCTGTATCCGGGAACCTCCGTAGAAAATGAGGCCCGCATAGGCGGGACGACCGTCGGGGTGTCATGGTAGCATGCGCAAGGGTTCCCGTGGCGCCCCCTGACCAGACGGAGAGGATACCGCTGGTTTTTTAGTGGGTAGTCCGGCACCGTCAGTGCCGGTGAGCCCCACATACCCCCCCACTTCATGTGGGGAAAATGCGTAAATGCGTTTTTCCAGCGAAAAAAAAGGGTTTACCGATCTTATATATGGCCTAACCTTTGCGCCATCATATGTTCTTTGTGTGTACCAACTTTCATCAAGATTGGTCAAGCCGTTCTTGAGTTATAAGGAGACATACAGACAGAAAGACAAAAATGAAAAAAATCGTATAATGTCGAATCACTGCATCATAAAACGAATATTTATCACAAAATTAGGTGAAAAAGAAATGTAGAGAGAGAACCAATAGATTTATATAGTAGTATAGATATAGATTCGCAACTATCTTCTTTAGGTAATAAAATTATGCAGCTGTGGATGAATAAAAATATAAAAATATTATGAAGCTGTTATGAAAACAAGAGGATGCTATTAAAAAGCATTCGGTATTCATAATTTTATTTCATTATTAAAAAGTTTAAAAATTACCTCTTAAAAAATCCGAGATGGTTATAATCACAGATAAAAATTATTAAAATCACTTCGATACAAATTGAACTCGTTCCAACGACAATTACTATATAATTTAATTACAACATTTTATGTACATATTCTCAGAGTCGAGTCAATGTCCGATGTAGTTACTTAATCGTCCCATTGTCCAGTTTTTCGTTTCCGCAAGCCAAAATATGGTTAACGCAGAACCAGTTGAGATGTTATCGTTGCATTACAAAGCTAATTTCGTCACTAACGGGTTGGCCAGAGGTCACGAGCCTTTGGTACGCAAGCTATTTATCTAAACGTACATTACAGTAATAGTATGCAATACGCATCAAAGTAAAAATAAGTAATCACCTAAAAGACTTAACATATTTTTATATTAATTTAATTTAATTATCATGTATCGACGCGAAATATGGAATCGTGTTTACCAAAGGTTGACATGTCCTGGTTTGACAACCAGTTGCGTAGCGTACACACCTACTTTTTGAGTTAGAATTAATAACCGTTGGACAAATGTTGGTTAAGCCTGCAAATGTTGATCATACTTTTGCAATTAAAGCTCAAGTCACAAATGATTTAGCGAAACGTATAAAAAGATACCTTGTCATATAATTGTTACTGTCATTTAAATTAAATATGAATATTATCTGTATTTATTAACTCTATAATTATCAAACAGTTGTTTATAAATGTTTACGTTATTTTGTAACAGTTGACTTTACATATTTTTTTCATAAAAATGATAAAAATATATTGAGGTTTTTTGCGCCAATGAAAATACTTTTAAGGGTAGAAAGGTAAACCTTAACAGAATAAGAGGGCGTCATACGTTTTTTCGTCACGACGTACGAAGTCAATCCTGACCCTAGGCACACCACTAAATGTTTCACGTAAAAAAAAACACATAACACAACTGCTACTATTTCGTTTGCATGAAAATAGAAACATGTAGGCACATCAAATTACTAAACTGAATTAAAACAATAGAAGGAGGCACGGGCAATAACGACACTTGATATTTGTAAGTTTCAAAAAACGATATTTCGGAAGCCGTAGATTTTCTGTATGAAATTGCGCATGTACGATCTAGACAGCGAACAGACAATTAACTAGAACCGTAAATTGGAATACACTTTTATTACTCTTTTTTTAAATAAATAAATTTAATTTTGCTATCAAATGTTTTAGTAAGATGTATTTATATAAGTAAAATTATCTTTATCTAAAGTATGAGTTTAAATCGGAACTGTGTTCGTGCATTAATTGTATCGTTAGAAAATATTAAGCTCTGTATATTATTAGGCATTAGTAAAGTATCAAAATATATTGTCTCTGCGTGTATGTGGTTAGTTATTACATGTAACTACATCATATATCATAATCATATATATAATAATTCGTACATAAATAGTACATTCATATATGGTTCATAACAGGGCTATTCTGTAAGAACAAACTCACAGTAAAATGACAGAAAGTGATATGCCACATTGGCCATAGTAATTCTAACACAAGAATACACGCATCAAATTAGTATGTCACCATAAGTCGGATGCAATTTTTCACGGACAAGTAATTAAGTGAGTTCTTACAGCACTGCAGATCCTACTAATATTGGAATGAAGGATGGATCTTTGTTACTCTTTCACAGAAAATTTAATGGATTGGGATGAAACTTAAAACAGCGATAGCTTATATCCTGACTTAACACTTATTTATTACCTAATATCTGCCCCTCTTCCTAGAGCTACACGCAAGCGTAAGTTTTTTTATTTTTTTATTATATAGGTATGCGGACGAGCATTTGGGCCACCTGATGGTAAGTGGTCACCAACGCCCATAGACATGGCATTGTAAGAAATGTTAACTATCGCTTACATCGCCAATGCGCCACCAACCTTGGGAACTAAAATGTTATGTCCCTTGTGCCTGAAATTACACTGGCTTACTCACCCTTCAAACCGGAACACAACAATACCAAGTACTGCTGTTTTACGGTAGAATATCTGGTGAGTGGGTGGTACCTACCCAGACGAGCTTGCACAAAGCTCTACCACCGAGTAGTTTAGTTTAGTTTTAATATAAAATAAAAACGCCATAGCCTCATTTTATACGCTATGTTCTAGTATACATCGCTAAATATTATGAAATTAATTGAAATGGACCAAACGGAGATGTGATTCGGATACATTCACATTCCGAATGATGTTGATAGATGCTCATAAGCGGTCAGACGGACGTATGATTAATTACCTATACATATTGCAATCTTTATTAGCTGTCTACCGCACTGTTGAATTAAGAGTAGATTTGCGAATTTGAATTAAGGACTGTATGTATTTTGAACGGATATTGCCCAGTGGATAGGATGTCTAACATTAGCGCAAAATTGCAGGTTCAAATTCAGCAACCTCAAGAACGAAATTTATATCATTTATTTCGTGCTTTCGTGCGTGTTGTCGTTAATCTTTCTCATGATGAGATGAGCGTGGTGGAATAACCTTTAAGCTTACATAACAGTATCTCTTTTTCCAGCAGCGGGGCAGTTGTTAGTTTACTTACTTTTATATATGTATATATAAATGGAAGTTAGTATATCCGCTTAAGATTAATTCGACTCTGTTTTACCGATGATTAAAGGTTGAATGTCAGATCAGTTAGTATAATAGCGTGATATTCTCTCTTTCCATTTGTCGAGAACTAAAGATAATATCGATTCCAAATCAATTACCATCAACTTATTGAACTCCTCCAGACAGAATTGAAACGAGTCTATTAGACGAAGCTTAAGGTTTAGCGACCTAATATGACGTGGAAAGAAAAGTCATATTTGTAAATTTCCTCTGGTAACACGAACGATCACCGTTGCAAACGTGCGTGGAATTTACAATTTTAAACACATTTTTATTCGTCACCACGACAATCCTAATAAACAAATTATTTTAAATATTTATGTTTTTATCTCAAAAACATATTATGTATATATTATATTTAATAAAGTTGATACTTTACGTCTCGATCTCATATCTCGTTTCTACGTCTTGACTTGATTATTTATATGATACATGGTCAGATAGGTATTATGCATTTACATAAAAAGGAGATAGATAAGTTTATACTGAACAAATACAAGGATATCCACGATAATTCCGTTTCGTACAACAATAATTTAATATGTCTGAGTTTGCGCCTGGTTACGTAATAGATCATCTCCGCGGTAATGAGATGTAACCACGAACTGCATGGAAATGATAGAGGAAATGATCTAAGCATGTTACGTTCCTTGTACTGGTATGTTGCATGAAATGAGAAATATTTTTATGTATTAAGCTGTTTAGGGTTGTACAATATTTTCCGACTAAAGTGATTATTTTTTTGGTCTAGAACTTTAAGTTATATAGATTCGGTAACTCGATGACCAGAATTGATCTCTTGGAAATTATATATTTATACTTCAGCAGGTTTTTCTATCGCTCTCTTCATTATAAATTAGAGGAACTTATAACATAGTTTTCGCCTGCGGCTTTATCCGCGTGAGGGAGAAAGGGGAAAGTGTTAGGTATCTTTTGTCCTATTCCGCACCTCTGACAACATGTATGCATAATTTCATGATAATTGATTGAGTAGTTAAGGCGTAAAAGCGTAACAAACAAACTCACTTTCATATTTATTATATTAGTAAGGATAAATATGTCAAATTATTCGGTAACAAAGATATTTTCTTAAATTTTTCTCATCCATGAATAGCAATAGCAGCAGTATAAATGAGAGTACTATAGCTCTTGAACAAATGTACTTATTGTTTATGTGCCGGATTGAACCAGTTACCTTCTGCAAGATCTACTTAGTTTATCAAGGCTACCTCAGGCTTTAAAGTTTTATAAGGTGTACGAACCTTCGAGTACAAAGACTTCATCCTCTCATGTATTTCAATCCCATTAATATAATTAAATGAATGTAAATTAAAGTTCTTAACGTTCAACCTTTTGTTCTTTAATGTAACATTATGGACGTAATTAAAACAAATGCTAAATTTTTAACTCATTTGAAAGCCAATTAAATTGTTTTAATGGGCACAAATAAACTTTAAAAAAAATAAAACGTATGTAATTTGATGAAGATTGAATACAAGGTTTAAATAAATTAAACCCAATTTCACTGGTTATCAGGTTATGAGACTGATTATTGTGTAACAAGCCGAACTGTAGCAGCGGTGCCGTATACTATACTTTTGGCCAGGTTTCTGAAATTCAATTAAGTAATGCATCAAGCATACTTTATGTATGGATAAAATGTTGACTTATTTAAATTATGGTTTTATGATCGCCATAAATGCTGGCATATATGCTCGTATGTATTTTTGATGGAGAAGGTTTATACTATACACTACGTGATAATTGACCGTTAGAAGGCGCTACAACATATTAATTTCTAACCCGATCAACATTATCGCCATAACATTTGGTATATGTATTTCACTTTTCACACATGTATGAAAGTAGAACAACTTCTGCGAGGTTTTTCTTCTAAGATATAATTTGTGACACAGAGGGATGCGGTGGCCGATTTACGTATTTTCCTACTATCGCATTTTTACTGCCTTACAAACGTTAGTGACTGACTGCCTCGTTTCATTTTTGTAAGTCATCATTTTAGTTGAAAATGAAAGGAGAAAATGTTATTGGTCAGGTGACATTCCGGTACCCAATAACAATAAGCCCAAGTTTCCTTAAAATACCTTTAAATCAACTAATTATTAACATAACACTTTAAACTTAATAACCGCGTCTGCTAATGTCTTACTGCTGATTAAGAGCCTACTATTTTTTTGTGAAGTCAATAATTAAGTGTTTATTTCACCACGCTTGTCCAACATTGGTTGGGGAATAAATATGTGACAGATTGAACGGACATACATATGCAAGTTCCTCACGAAGTTTTTTCTTCATTACAGAATACGACATAACCACAAATTAGGTACATAAAAATTTAGAAGAGCTTGTCCGAGATTAAACCTACAGTCTTCCGTTAAGATTAATGTGTTGTAGATACCTTTCGGCTGGTAATTATGCTAGCCGGGGTCAAATTATATCGATGTAATTGGTAAGTTAAATATCTCGGCGCTAAATCGTAAGTATGCATAGTTATAAATACAAAGACAGGCCGTTAGTTAGGCTCTAGAAGATTCACAGTTTCCGATAAGGATCTGCATACTATGAAAATGGTAAACTGGTGGTTGTTAAACTTGGAACACAACATTTATTAGGTCAGTCATACTTAGTAGCGTACTTCTAGATAGCTTAAGGCTTGCGTACATACAGCTTATATTCAGTAACAACTTCTTCTTCTGTTTAATATATGTATTATACTAAGAGGATATTGTGAGGATCATCAAATATTAGGTAAAAGTCTAATCAACATGCATCATGTTTCAAATTCTAGAAATTGTTGTTCTATTAATCAATTGTTTTATATTTTCTTACCAAAAGTAAGTAAGTATGGATATCTTTTTTGTTCTAGATAACATACTGACTGGTCATAAAAAAAAAACTTTTCGATAACGTTTTGTTTTTTTCATAAAATTAAAAGCGAGTTTTTTGTATCGTGTTTTTGTAAGCTCGCCTGGTTGGATACCACACACTTATAAGTTATTATCTGAGTGTAGATATGTGTTGTAGTAAAATGACAGACACAAGGGACACATAATATCTTAGTTCCCATGGCTGGCAGTGCAACAGTGTAAGAAATTGTTATTGTTCCTTACAGTATCTACCATGTTGTCCGTTTTCACATTTGCCTTATAATTTCAAATTAAAACAAAAAACACTTCCGGGCTTTATACAATTCTATGATATTCGTCTTATATGATTTAAGAAATAATTGATTAAAAAATATTATTTTACATAAATAGAGTATTTGCAGGAAATCATCAAAATATTTGATTTAAATATTCGTTAGCGAGTTTTCAGATATTTTGTCTGAGAAATATTTCTGAGACTTATTCTACTTTTTTATTAATTAATAATATATTTATATTTAGTTTTATACCGATATAACATTTATATTGGTATTTTAAATCTAATGTGCAACGGTTATTGCTAGCGTGTGCACCATGCCCTAGGCTCCGAGGTTCGTGAGCTACCTCTATTATATGGTTAATAGGGCCCTTAGACAGCGAGCAGTTTCTCAGTATTGGGCTAACGTTTCTTTTACCGCAGCTGTTAGATTTAATGGGGTACGAAGAACCTTGTAAACACGTTCCCCTGGTATGTGTCTGAAATTCATAGACAAATATTTAGCGTTCCTGTGCTTAGATTAGTTTAAATATAGAATTAATATCATGATAAAGGATCTATTGCTTCAAAGATATTTATTTGTTAAAAAATGTAGTGTAAAAAATGAAGTAGTCTCAAAATTATTAAGTAATAATTATTACAAGAAATAAAGTAAAAATTACAGCTAAAAGTATTAGTTACGTCATAAACAGTTAATAAGCAACAGAAATATTTTAATGTACTGAAATGTATAGTGGAGTGAATATGGATCATCCCTATTTTTTGTTTTACTTTACTAATGTTTTCTAATTTATTCTCTATCAAAGTTTAACTCTTTTGCGGAATACTGTTGCACAATGGCTATAAAATCCAAACCGGCAAACCAAAATAGTTTGTATACTTTTTAAATTTTATTACAAATTTTAAAAAATAATCAATGTGTTCATTATTTTTTCATACTTGTCTTAAAAGCTGCATACACTGGAAACCTTTTGTTTTAATTTATTTATTTATACCTGTTTTATTTTTTTAAACTCTTGGGAATCGTATTACGCATTTCGTTCGTTCGTTTACGGTATGTGGGGCTCGCCATAATACCGTGTATCGTCATAGGGCACCCAGTGTGCCCCGGTCATCGGAATACCTACTAAAAACCGGTAGGTACCCGCGGTGTGTAACAGCGGTACCCTTCCTGTCTTAACCGATACACTGGAAACCTGGCCAACATGTCTTATTAAATAAATAAATAATATCCTGGGACATTATTCACACAAGGCCATCTGATCCCAAAATATGCAGACCTCATCTTATGGAAACCAGACAACTGATACACTTTTTTATTGTAAATACATATTTATATAGATAATTACACCCAGACTCAGGACAAACAGATATGTTCATGCACACAAATATCTGTCCTGGGTGGGAATCGAACCCACGATTTGCGTGAAAGGCAATTATCTACCAACCACGCCAACCGGCTCGTCAAATTACTCCTAAATATAGCTTGTCTTGTAATAACTTAACTTGTAACCTACCTTTATACGGCCATAAGTGCTAATCGCCCAGAAAATCTGTAAAGAAAAATTTATATATTTTAAAAATACTATATTGTTTTCAGAGAAATATGAGTTCATAACAAACACTGAAACGTTTGATACTGTTGTACAAATTTCTTGTATGTCGGTAATAGACAAATAATAATAAAACTCATCATCGCATTGGTTGTATAATAATATATCACTAAGGTCGTAACCCTGTACGGGTAAGAATCGACTTAATGTATAATTTGCTATTTTATAGTAGCGATGCCTTTCGGGTTAAGTTAATTGTAGGCAATAGGGACGTGACATATATGGACAATCATCCTACATCCCATGGTCGGCTTTGCATTGAACGTATAAAATTGTCTTACTTTACTTTTAACAATGTCACTTCCCAGACTTTAGTGAACAGTGGCCTCTTACAACTATGTGGTATTTTTTTTGTTTGCCACCTGATGGTAAGTGGTCACCAACGCCCATAGACAATGGCACTGTAAGAAATGGTAACCATCGCTTACATCGCCAATGCGCAACCAACCTTGGGAACTAAGATGTTATGTCCCTTGTGCCTGTAATTACACTGGCTCACTCACCCTTCAAATCGAAACACAACAATACAAAGTACTACTATTTTGCGGTAGAATATCTGATGAGTGGATGGTACCTACCCAGACGAACTTGCACAAAGCTCTACCACCGAGTAAAATTAACTGTCCTGATATTAATTGAGTTTTTGGTTTCTTACAGTTAATACGAACTTTTTGAAGCAAAACTTCTTGGGGAACGATCAGAATAAAACTGAAATATGTAACATTTCTGGATTTTTTGTATAGAAACTACGAGTTCGACATAAAATTTTAACGTCAAAGAGAACGTTATTTTTATATTTAATATTTCAAACGCAACAAAGTTTCTTGACACGTGTTCTATTCGTATGTCTGACACGCGTTATTTATTTTGTAAGGAAACTTCTTAGGTCCTTAGTTTATCTAAGTACCGTTTTGACGTAAAAAGTGTATTTTCTGACAAATGTATTAACTTTATCATTCTTTATTTATTTTGAATTTTATATTTTTTTCCCTTTCATGAACAAATTTCAAGATTCAACCGATTATATACGTAACGTTAAAACACCATAATTAACGTCAGCTAACTAAAACGCGAAACAAAATAATATACTTAAAACTGTATCTGAAAACAAGTATCGGTACATTTTTGCAAGTCATAATTCCACACAAACCCGCCGGGGCTATACAATATCGCACGGGTTATACCGACAGCTCCCATGAGTCTGCTTCTCTTTAAGTCCAAATAAACTCGCAATAAATTGTTTTCAGCTGGAAATAATTTATTATTTCGGAAATTCTGAAACCCTCTTGATTTGAATGATGAAGTGGTGTAAACCAGTCCGAGTTGAAACCATTCTTATTCAATCAATTTTATGAACCCCATCGAAAATTCTTATACAACTCACAATATTGTATTAGAAGTAGGTAAGTAATCTTCATCATTGTGCTCGATCATCATATTAAGCTCCGTTCCGAAACAAGTCGTGTTCTTTAGGGAATAGATTATATTAAGATATTTCATGTCAAGTAATCGTGAACATCGTTGAACCTATTTCAGTAATGTAACAGGAATTATATAACGTTTATAAGTAAGTTTGTTATACGTACACATTTCTATTAATTTTCATTAAAAAGAGTATTTTTGATTAAGTAATTTATACAATCCAGAATATATAGAGATATATTTTAATTTATCAACGCTAATCCTTATTTACTTTATTCAAAATTAAATAATTTACCTGTACAATTTCTTATTTTTATCGATACTTCTGTTTCTAAGCGACTTTGCATGTTTTCCGAGATAAAGGAGTGATTACACTACCGACTTTTAAACTTAGGACAGCTACTGAGATTTTCACAAGATAAACGTCCAATAACATTTTTGTTCGGACTCGGTTTTCGAACCTGACGCATTGGGATCTGCAGACTTACAAGCTGACCACTAGTTCAACGGAGCAGTTAATTTTAATTACTACAGTACCGAAGGCGTGTTACAAAATTAAACGGATAACGAAATTACCGACTTAGTAGGAATAATTTAGCGAACAGAATGTTTTAACTTGACGGGACTAATTCAATTAACTATTTAATATATAAATAAACTCAATCAAAGCTGATAAATGCGGCGGCTGTCAGCTCGGACAACTTACACTCCGTTATCAGTTAGCCCCGGACGCAGAATTACACGGTTGTTACTTAATGGGGCCGATGTAAATTATAGGACCCTGTCACAATATACATTCTTTTAACAGATTATTTGTCAATCACTCATGTTTATAATTAATGTTATAAACTCTGTTGTAATTACAGCGGCTATAAGTACTGAAGTTGAATTGTACTTCTATGTATATTTTTCGTTTTCACTGAATTGAACTTAGCTTTTGTTAAAAACTATTTCATCTTGTTAGGAATATGTCAAATTTATAAAAAGTACTAAAAATTGTCTATGATCTCTGAAATCTTTCATAACATGAGTATTGACAATCCACCTTAAAGACTACGTGTGAAGTTCTATATCAGTAGCTCAGTGACAATAAATGCGTAATTGTAAATAGTATACAGTGGAATACACAAAGACTAATAATAACAATAACAATAAAGACCAATAATAACAATAATACAATTCTATAATTAGATAATTTAAAATCTAAAAAAGAGATGATATTTCCCAGTGTATAGAAGACATATTAACTGAAGATTGTAGATTCAAATACCTCTGATAGACAGATCTTCAAAAACGACGACAAAAATACTTGAAAAAAGCCGAGATATCCCAGTGGTAAGAGCGCGTGAATCTTAACCGATGATCGTGGGCAAGCACCACTGAATTTCATGTGCTTAATCTGTGATTATAATTTATCTCGTGCTTGACGGCGAATTAAAACATCGTGAGGAAACCTGCATGTGTCAAATTTCACTGATATTCTGTCACATGTGTATTCCACCAACCCACATTGGAGCAGCGTGGTGGAATAAGCACCAAAACCATATTCTCAAAAGAGCAGAAGAGGCCTTAGCCCAGCAGTGGGACATTCACAGGCTGTTACTTAGACTGATCTTGATGTGTGTTTATAATTGATCTTTTGCTGAGCGTTGTGAGAAATTATCCTAAAGAAACCTGCACGTTTGATATAATACGCTTCAATCTTCTTCTTAATCATCTTTTTAAGGAGATGATTTAAGAGCTTTTCGAAGCAGTGGGATTTAGAGACATCTTATCTATAATCACAAGTCTCACCGAACCATTGACATGTGATTGTTATGTGAGGTTAATTATTGATAGCGTAATAATAGACAACATAAGGTGTAACAACATTATATATAAAATTTTGACCAAATTATTGATATTTATTATAATAAAGAAAGAAATTGATATATTTTTTTGATTAACGCAATTTTATATATAACTAAGAGCTAAAATATTATAAATAGAAATTAATTCCTCAAAAGAAAATCAGGTTGGAGTTTTAATGTAAAAAGGCCGTTGGGATCGCCTCTACTTTTTTCTTTGGCTTATTTTCAAACAAGAACAGCCGGTAATTTCGCGCTACGGGCCAGTTTTGTACTGGTTTACTAACTTTCTTTTATTAGGAAGCCAAACGAGAAAATAGGTCATCTGATACTAATCATTTGCCTGTAGATGTATAATGCAAGAGGTCCGGTAATTAAATTAGACGTTCTTCCATTGTCAACAACCTACGTTATAAAACACAGTGATACACAAAAGGGATTATTATGGGATGGGAAAAGTTCTGCAACACGTTGTAAACAAAAAAACAACTGACATTCGCATTTATAATATTAGTACTAGACTGCCTCGTTGGTCTAGTGGCTAAATATAAGGCCGCAGACCCGGTGGTCCTGGGTTCAATTCCCAGGTCGGGCCAATAAATAGTTATAGGGTTTTTCTGTCAGAAAATTCTCAGTAGCAGCCCGGAGTCTGGAAGTTGGATGTGTGTACACTCCCGTGCCTCGGAAAGCACGTTAAGCCGTTGGTCCTGCGCCTGAACTCTTTCCGGTCGTGTCGGATTGCCGTCCCATCGGATTATGAGAGCTAAGGAAAAGAGAGTGCACCTGTGTTTGCGCACACACTTGTGCACTATAATATGTCCTGCGCAGTTGGCTAATCTCTCTTGAGAATGGCCGCCGTGGCCGAAATCGGTTTGGAGGACCTTAATATTAGTAAGGATTAATAGTGTCTGCTTGTACTTGTAGTTCTATCTGTGCCGTTAGAAACTTACAACTTAATTTTTTTTATTGTTAATTATACAAGTATTAGGAACTCATGAACTATAGCGGGTTTAATTTTTTGTGATAATATAAATAATTATTGTAATACTAGTTTCTACCCGCGGGCCCGCTCACGTGTGAGGGGGAGTCCTTATCTATACACCTGACGACATCTATGTCAAATTTAATGGTGATCGTTGAATAATTAAGACATGAAAGCGTAAAAAACAAATAAAATTTATTAGTATATTTATTTTTACTTCTTAAACGAAATTAATATTCATAATTATTCGTGTAATTTCTTCGTTTCGTATTTCACGTGTATACAATTTTTTTTAAATAAGCAGATTATTTGTCGTTTTACATAATCTCAATAATTTAAGACTAAATTAAAATTTTAAATGCTATTTAATCACACGATCTCGAAGCGACTAATGAAAACACTCGCTCGCG
This sequence comes from Nymphalis polychloros, assembly GCA_905220585.2. Lineage (NCBI taxonomy): Eukaryota > Metazoa > Arthropoda > Insecta > Lepidoptera > Nymphalidae > Nymphalis > Nymphalis polychloros. The sequence continues at coordinate 13,093,804 of HG992245.1, forward strand.
CTGCATGTGTTTAATTAAGTTACAAACCAATTAGGGTTTCAAAGCAGGTGGAGTAAGGCTTCCGACGAGATTACAACAGGACTGCGGACGTGTAACTTACCCCTTCGCCGGTATACAAAGAATTAGAACAAATTATACGTGTTCTACTCGCCATTCATAGCGTTACCTTATAATAAGATGTATTTTGTAAAACATTACGATCGAATGTTAGTAAAAGAATAAACTGGTGGGCAAAAGCCTATACTAAAGGTCATCTCATTTTGTAGAGAAGATTTTGGCTTTGCACCACGCTATTCTGATGCGGGTTGGTAGATGGATTTTGGACTTATTAAAGATATATAAATATATTTTATTTCACCTATATCCATATAACTTTCGTAATATATTTAACTACATTAGAGAATTCAGTATATTATGCAAGGTTAATCCTTATATAAGCTCGTATTGGCCGGTCTATATGTATTGGTAAAATGAATATACATGTCAGTTATCCCAAATACTTGTCAGTTGTTCAGGATCAGCTGATATTTTTCGAAATTAACTCTTTGTAGAAAGTATTTTTGATGAAATGAAGTTGAATTTAATTCAATTAAAATTAATTCAAATTTTATTTTTTTATTAAATTTAAAAATATATAGTACAATAAATCTCACAAATTTATATAAAAAATATAGGAAACATAAATATATACAAACAAATGCATAGACAAGTAAAGAGCACAATTTATTCAATCTAAATATATCCCATTATCCTGAGGTAATAGATCAGGGAAAGATGTTGTCATTAAGGTTCGTTGTTGTGGTCACATCACGACCTGAAATAACCACGTCCTACCATAATAACCCTAGGACAGTAATAAAATTATTGTATGCATTATGCTATGAAAATACCTTCTCAATAACGCAATGGAATACCGACTATAAAATAATTTAACTAAGATTGAAATTACATGAGCAGATAATGTAAATTATTATATGCGACGACATACGGTTGTAGAGTTGTAGAGTTGTGCTATTTTTTTACTTTTTCATCCTTCGTGTCATAGCTTTGGACTCGTGCACTATGTAGCCACGAACCAATTAATTGTCTGTGGCAAATTGCATCATCTTTGTCCCTTATCCTTTTATAATAAGGTTGAAAATAGTTAGACAAATTATTTACTATAATTTATTTACGCACGAGCGTACGTGTTTGGCCTGTCTTGATTTTTTTTTAAATAGCCTTTACGATGGGTTGACACAAATTGCTCTGCATTCCTTATTATTAAATTACGATATACCACTTAAGTCTGTCTACGATAATTCATGCCCTCTAGCAAATCTTTGTGGGTGTACACTGTATGGCTATTCTTGATAGTTGAAACCAGTGCAAATCGTGTTTAAAACATGAGAGTAAGTAATTTAAAAAAAGCGTTTATTCTGTGTTGAGCTTTTTGCTGTCTTGTCAATTATGTAATAAAATAGTTCTTTAGATATTTTATTATTTTTATTTTACATTTTTGTTCGTAGATATTTTCCTTATGATTTTTTTTATTAAGAATGTATGTAATATACATATATACACAAATTTTATTTTATCAGATAAGTTTTTTAATATGCATCCCGGCTTGTTACCGAACCGTTTTGTTGTTAATGAACAATATATTTTTAAACATATTTCTCTATTTAATAAATCACAAATGCATTTGTAAAAATTATAAGCAAAGAACATACATTATAATATTACCTGGAATTTTAATGAAGTACCAGGAGTTCATAGTTACAGAGGAAATCTGGATGTGACAGATGGTTGTAACACGGTTAGTGTAACTGTGAGATAGTGAAGTGGACAGTGGTTTTAGTTAGACCACTGAGAGTATAAGCTTGTAACTTAAAAAAAATAATTGAAATACATGATTAATAAATAATTATTGATTCCAATTAGCTTATTGCTTAACATATAATTTTTTTTTTCTGATTTCATCAAATGATCTATTTTAAACGATATTCCTTTCTTCATGTTATTTTTATATTGAAAATACATATTCTCTGATCTATATACTACTATGGAAAAAAAATTAGACTTAGTATTCTATAAGTAAACACTTTCATTTGATGGTAGGGTGCAAGTCTTCTTTTTAGATACCACCAATTTATAAGATATTCTAAGCAACATTTATATTGTTGTGTACCGATTTTAAGTGTCAGTGTAACTATAGGAACAAGGGACGAAACACCTTAGTTCCGTTGGTTCCGTATCGGCGATGTAAATAAAAAAAATATATAATATATGTAATGGTTGTTACCACTTACCATTGGGGCGCATTTGCACTTTTATAAAAAAAGAACGGGTCTATCTTTCGTCCTGAGATTCAGAATTAAGATTCAATAAGGAAATGTTGTTAGAACGGCGCTGCCATGATTCGTTTAGTAGTTAGTTTTTTTTTTGATTTGCTTACTTATTTGTGACCTCAATGTAAATATTACTCATTTAAATACTTTATTTATATTAAAGTTAACGAGTTCATAAAACTTTTTAATTGTCTATTTGTATCGTGTAGATCAATAGGGGAAATTACTCCGGGGAAAGGTGCTCCTGTTTAAATATTGTATACAAAAACTGGCCTTACAGTTTTATGTTATGTGATAATTAAGTTTGGTCGTGCCTGATGACTTTATTTCGTGGTTTTAGTGAACTCTCTTGTAATTAAGGGAGCCACGCGCCGTAAGCCACGAGGTTAAGTGTTCACCAAGTGTCATACAGGAATCTACGCGTGATGCACTCGAAAAATGTCCTTAAAACGCTCTACACAAGGTCTATGATCCTGTACATGTTAAAGTCCATTGTACTAACAGTTACGTCTGCTACAAGTCTTCACTAGAATGTGGCTACGTCTTGTTTTCTCGGACAAAGAAAATAGTGTTAAATAATTGAAATAATATAAACCACAATTAGGTCTAATAAACATTTTATAAATTCAATTTATCCTTTTATAATAATTACCGCTTATCAGGAATGAATCCACCAGTTCATAATGTATATTATTTGGTCTATTATGATATGGAGGCAAAACCACTGGTGGAAATGTCTAACAAAATCGTATTTTATAAGCATGTCTGACCAGCTAGACCTTTATAACGTGAAAGGTTATGTACATAACGACTATATACCATTATTATTCCAATAAGTTATTATGTTATGGCCCGTCGTAGCCACAAAGGATACATTCGGAAATCAGTGTTGGGTTTTCAAACCCAATGTGAAAACCTATGGATGGATTTACTTATTTGGGACAATTCACGATGGAACATAATATAATTTATAACGTATGTATATATAACTTATCTTGTTTTTATTGAAAGTATTTTTTTTTCTCTTATAATCATACGTTTTCAAAAAAACTCTTACTTAAATAAACCTTAGATTCACATATTCCATACGATTTGCCAATAGCTCTGCTGTATTTTTATCCATTACACATAGTCCTTCATTGATTTAACTTTATTTATAATACAATACTATTCTCCTACTACTTATAACTAATTGTAATTGTACTTCCAAAGTAAAAAAACGCCGTTTTTTTCGCAAATACATAACCAATATCATAGACTGTACAAGATCTCGACCAATGATATCGCGTCAATTCAATGTCAAAGTTATTATTTAGTCTTACTTCTCTTGTGATTGGAATGGGCTATATATTAATACTAAAATGCTTATCTGTTTTTTTTTATAGATAGTTGTCATGTCAGCAAGAACATTTTTGTCCTAAACAATGTTTTTGTTATTTCATATTGTTAAGAACAAACTATAGTAAATTTACGCACAAATTAAATTTGCCCCAATAACCACGAGTAAGTAAAACCGCATCCGGGGCGATGGACCGGATTTCCACGCAAATCGATCGGTAAGGCATTCGTTAACAATCCATGGTTACCCAATGTGGTTGAACATAACGAAGTCAGAAATTTTGAGTCAGTTAACAGGAGTCAGCTATGTACATAATATAATGATGTATATTATTCAGAACAGTTATTGCTTTAGAAGAAGTATGAAGGTTATAAAGTGACATGATAATTATGATGTAAGAGCTCATTAAAAAAGTAACAGCATGGAGATTTCTCTCTGCTGGGCCTAGCCCAAATTCAAAGATTTTTCTAAGGAGAAGCTTTGAGTGAATCTTTTACCATCATGATGCACTGTGGATACATATATGGCTGTGTTTTTTTCATCCGCCATATTAAGATTACCTAACAATGTTTACATAAACGCCGAGCACGAGATGATTTATAAACACAAATAAGAACAAGAAAATTCAGTAGTTCTTGCCCAGATTTGAACCTGCAATCTTGGGTCTAGACGTGTTTTAACCACTAGATTTTATTTATTAAGTTAATTATGAAATCCTTAATTTTACGACATAACTTCCCAATACATTTCTGAAATCTTACAAAAGAATCAGTCTTAAGAAGTGTTCTTAGAGTGGTTAATTCCAAGAAGTACCGAAGTTATAGCCATTTGAAATAAGAAAAACAATTTATTTGAATAGTTAATGACGTTTACATTTATTTCATTACAAGTTGCGACCGTATGGCTTCCGCAGAAATAATACAAGACATTCCTCTATTTCTGTTATTTGTATAGTAAACCAGTAATTAAATTGAATATTACTCAATGAATAAAATTTAGACTTGACATAAGTCTGTTAAGCACAATGTCATGCGACTATATTCTGTGACAAATATTTGTATTGATAAAATTGCTGCCGTATATAAATTTAATGACATGCGACTGTTTTGTCTGATATGTATTATGAATAGCGTAATCCCAAACACATACGTTAATAAATAATTATCTTATATTATGTTATAGGTTGGTCGATGGCAAATGGGCCACCTGATGATTAGTGGTCACCACTACCTGTAGACGTTGGCGCTGTAAGAAATATTAACAAATCCTTATATCGCCAATGCTGCACCAAACTTAGGAAAAAATTATGTCGTTTGTACCTGTAGTTGCACCGTCTCACTCAGTGTCAAACCGGAACATAACAATACTAATTATTGCTGTTTGGCGGTAGCGTATCTGACGAGAGAGTGTTACCTACCCAGACGGGCTTGTACAAAGCAATATAAATATAATTTTTATTAAACGTAACATCATGCGACTATATTGTCTGATATCTATGCTTGCTATTAATAAAGCAATCACATTTAAATACGTTTGTTATAAGTGCATATAACAATGCATTGAGGAAATATAGCTCAAGGAAGACTCAACAATAGGCCAGTTCCCGTGGGATCAGTTCGTTCTTGATACAGAGAAATGGAATTAATGAACAATAAACTCATCGGAGATACGGGGAAAAGTTGTCTGAAAGGGGTCAATTGTTGAATTGACAAATGATTCAATCCATTGTAAGTGAAATTCTAATTGTATGGAAACATTTATTAATTTTTGCAAGAAAAGATAAAATTATGCTTTTTATTTTTTGAATGTTTAAGGTTGCTTCAAATTTCATCGAAATCATTTTAGTTGTTTAGGCGTGAAAATGTAACAGACGAACAGAGTAAAAAAAAATTGTTTTGGCATATATGTATATGACCTATTTTGGCAAATTGTGATACATTATGGCCACCTGATAATTAATAAATCATCACAAGCGCTCATAAACAGCAGCGTTGTAAGAAGTATTAATTCCTTACATCGACACGCGCACACGCCACCTTAGAACTAAGAAGTTATGTCCTTTGTGGTTGGCCAAACTAGTTCACTCAGCCTTCAAACCGTAACGCACCAATAGACTATTATCTACATTTCTAATCACTTCTGCCTGTTCTTTAAATTATTTTTTTTTTTTATTGTTTAGGTTGGCGGTTGGGCTTATGAGACACCTGATGGTAAGTGGTCACCAACGCTCATAGACAATGGCATTGTTAGAAATGTTAACCATCGCTTACATTGCCAATGTGCCATCAACCTTGGGAACTAAGATGTTATGTCCCTTGTGCCTGTAATTACAGGCACAAGGGACATAACATCATCACATTAACATTTCTTACACTGCCAATGTCTATGGGCGTTGGTGACCACTTACCATCAGGTGGCCCATATGCTCGTCCGCCAAAATTACACTGGCTCACTCACCCTTCAAACCGGAACACAACAATACAAGGTACTGCTGTTTTGCGGTAGAATATCTGATGAGTGGGTGGTACCTACCCAGGCGACCAGACTTGCACAAAGCTCTACCACCGAGTAATCTTTTAAAATGACTCAAAAATTGTTACCTTCTTTGATAATGAGTCTAAATTTTGGTTTATAAAGTATTTTCTCAAATTCTGAGAACAAACATTATAGTTTCCTATAACTAGCTGTTAAAATCACATGCGATACACGTACATTGTATACGTCAGGATTTATGAGAAGATTCTCACCTCCATAAAATGAGATTCGTAATAAAACGTATGCTAATGTAATGTCATGGGCTTGCGGTAGAAGTTAGGAATACAAAGTCTCCCACGGTGACAATCTACGTTACTCACCACTCACGATATCAACATGATAAACCTTCAACATATAGAATACTATTTAAATTTAAAAATTATATTAATAATTTCAATTAAATAAAGTCCTTTAAATGTCCCACCGCTGGACTAATGTCCACATGAGTTGTCGGTTGCTTATCCACATGTTGCAAATTTCATCCGATATATGGACCGAATCGTCATAATACGGATAACATGGAAATTGTGAGGTGGTTACACAACTTTGAAGCGGCAATCCGCGTTTAGCTTCTCGTGTTATCCTTGGACATTAACGGCCTTATTTATAAACGTTGCTTAGTTACTGTTTAGCTAAACACTGATTTGTCTCTTTCTGTCATTATTGATTTGACATACCAAAGAAGAAGACATAATATTGTTTAACTAATCACCAGTTAAATAAAGTTTATGAATAAGGCGGTAAGACTAATCCGGCTTCGCTTCATTTCCGAAACGGGCACTTAGTATACATTTATATAAATTTCTGTTATATGATAAAGTAATCAGTGAGCTGAAATGTTTTATAACACTAATTTTATCAAATTAATTTGGTTAATAGATAAATAAAAAATAACTTTTATTCCTATCATAAAAATACAGTGAATCCGAAAAAAACATTTTGATACTTAATATGGGATTCATTTTTTTTCTACAATATTTATTTAATTCTCATTGATAGAGCAAACTTCAAACATATCATAACAGCTAATAGCAATGGTGATATATTTTTGTGAATCAAGAACAAATGTAACACTAATGTGTCATAACGAGTGTTGTAAACTAGCCGATAAGTTAAATTTAAATAAACGGTGAAAGAAACACAACAAACGAACACTTGAACTGACATTCCTTTCGCCGGGTACTTGAACTTTACATATGTACAGTTGGTGATAAAAATTTGTAACAGGTTTTTTTATTTAGTAACGCGCCATATATTGACATATAAATACTTGCTTTTTTATAAGAACCGACTTGATATCTCGATGGTTTTTTTTTTTTTGGAGTTGATTGTTCAATTGTTGAGGAAGGTTTTATATAATTATTTATTTATTTTATTTGGAAACAAACGGTCAAATTTTATTGAATAAAATTAAGAAATATTAATAAAACTTAACCAGCAAAGTTCTCAATATTAAATTAAGACGTTTTATATTAAATTTAAAAAAATAAAAGAAATGAAACGCAAGGCTCTTTCACAGTAATAAATATGAGTAGAATACATAAAGACAAATGGTTTTTTTTTATTGTATAGGTAGGCGGACGAGCATGTGGCTCACCTGATAGTAAGTGGTCATCAACGGTAATAGACATGGGCATTGTACATGGGCATGTAAGAAAAACATCGCCAATGCGCCACCCACCTTGGGAACTAAGATGTTATGTCCCTTGTGCCTGTAATGGCTCACTCACCCTTCAAACCCGAACACAACAATACCAAGTACTGCTGTTTTGCGTTAGAATATCTGATGAGTGGGTGTACCTATCCAGACGATTTATTATGTAGATACATTGTTATGCTATTTCATATTAGTCTAAATAATCAATATGTAATTTGCTTATTTAAAATCACGTTTTATCGATCGAAGATTTAAATCCATGAAAACCAGTCATGCTTTTATATTTAAAGTTTTGTATACATTTATTTTCTTGGAGAAAATTGCAATTTGATTCGCATTATATACATAATTATCATAATATAATTTTGACGAAAAAAAATTAATCTATATATATATAATCGATTCTCCACTCATCACGAGATCTTCTAAACGCGCCAGATTGACTTATATTTTATCATTCTCTTTATATGTAGGAGAGCCCATACTAAACATCAGTAACAGTTGCCTTAGTAACCGTTGCCATAGTAACCGATTTCATGATGTTTATATTGATAAACTAGCTGTTGCCCGTGGCTTCGCTCGCACATAATCTATACGTATACTAATATTTTAAAGAGGTTTTTGACTGTTTTTGTATGTTTGTTTGTAATGAATAAACTATATTTTATATATATACTAGCTTTTGCCCGCCGCTTAGTAAGCGCGTAATCTGTCTTTACTAATAACATACACAGGTAAAATTTAATTTTTTTTCGTTGTTGGTTTGTAATTTTTTTATAGTGTAGTTGTGCAGACGAGCATATGAGCCACCTGATGGTAAGTGGTCACCAACGCCCATAGACATTGGCATTGTAATAAATATTAACCAACGCTTATATCGCCAAATGCGCCACCAACCATATTTTGTTTTAAATATTTCAATTTTGTAATCTGTTCATTCTACTTATATCGTGTATTTTTCTTTCTTTTATTTTATTTTATACATCTCAAATGTTTTAAAAAATAGAGAAATGTCGCTTATTTGGCGGGCGTAAATAAAACGACAATAAGCATTGTGTACATCCAACGATATACATTTTTATAGATGTAAATGTCATTTGAACTCTTTTTTTTAACTTATAATACGCTGTTTATTTACCTCAAATTTTAAATGAAATTTATTGATTTAAACTACCTTACTAAACATTTTTGCATTGAAAAAATAACATAAAATATAATTAAAGAGTGAGTTGAATAAAGGAGGAGAACGCTTATTGTTGTGACACAAATAATAATTATGTCCACCGGACCGATTTCGGCTACGGCGGCCAATCTTAAGGTAGATATGTCAACTATATTATAGTGCACAAGTGTGTACGCAAACACAGGTGCACTCTATATTCCGTAACTCTCATAATGAGTAAGGGAGTCTGACAAAAATACAGATATATAATCAATAAAAATCTACATATTCAGACACGTTTTGGTAGATAAATAATAGACTAAGCGTTGTACTGTTCGCTCCCAATATCCATGGTGCACTTACATCGCTGCATTTTTCTTACATTTTGCAGGACTGGTAACAGTCCTAACTTCTAAGCGAAAGGTCAAATTCGAAACATTTAAAGAGGAATTTACATGTGTATAATCAACCTGAAGCTATTTAATGACATAGGTATCATGATAAGAATTAAAAATAAAATTTTAACAAAAAGCAGTTATTGTGACTTCATTATAATATTTAGATACATAAGTCTCCCGATCTTTTTTGTAGATAAAGATGAGTAATATAAACAAGTAGTACATTATTCTTAGTATCTTCAATAGTTTTTGTTTTTGTGTAGCTATTTTTTTTTTCAAATTATTATTAATTCTTATTCAGATAAATAATTTAATTACCTTGGCAACTTAATATAAATTAAAATTCAGAAAATATGTCTATTACACTAATTTGAATACATACTTTAGACGATATCACCGATTCCTTACGATTTTCTTTAGTAGTTCCTTATTATATGCCCTGTACTGAACATACACTGTACTGTAAGGGCGAATAGATCGAAATGCACGGAATAAAATCCCGTAAAATCTTATTTTACCCGTAGGAAGTCGGGACGGGCAGCTAGTTAATTATATAGATTTCTTAGAAATACATAAAACTCTGTCTCATTGCCTCTACTGATAACAGTAAGCTTGTTCATGTGTCGCCCTACCCGAGCGCAAATCAGAATTGCAAATCAACGGGGAAATACATCATGAGGAAACCCTCACGATGCTTTTCTTCGAACGAGACGTATGGATATATTCCGCTTGTATATAATTGAAATGAAATAAAAAAAAGGAATTGCAGCAGCGTGGTGGAATAAGCTCCAAGCCTTCACCTGAATAGGATAGTATGATTTTATTCCAGCAATGGGACATTTACAGACTTTCCACGACTGATTGAATTAAATATTGTTGTTACCGCGATGTTTCAATTTAACTCATTAATAAAATGTTATCACAATTGACGGTACGATTTAAGTATAAAAACTTATCAGACAAACAGAATCACTTTCACCATTATAATGAGTACGAATAAATGTTAAATTTTATTTAGATACATTGTTGAACAAAATTGAAAGTGAGCGAAGTTTCCCACAGTTCATAATGCTTACGAGGTATTATTTTCAACTATCAAAAATATTTACTATCGCGCCGGATAAAATTCCTCTGTAACCGGACTTCAAGGACCTTGATCGGACTGAGCCCGGATTTTATCGGAATCCTCGCTATTTATTCGTAACAAGCAGTTGGTTATGTTTGTTAGAACATGATAGAATTTGTTTTTTTTGTTTTTAAACGTAACTTTTATCTGAATAATTTGACGCGATCATAGTCTTCTCTAAATTTAATAAGACTATATCTTTAATATTACCTATTTTACAATAAATTTATTAAACTACTTAAGTACCTAACTCAATGCACATACAGCCGCCTACATTGATTGAATGTAAATGATATTGGTACTCAGACGGGCTTATACAAAGCCTTAAATCAAGAAGGAATAACAAGGCTATATCACTAGTTTCCTTTAGTTTGTGCTCCGATGTCATTCTACGAAGCGGTAAATGTATCCTTGTTTTGACTACAAAACAAACATTTGCGTTATTGGAGCCGAAGCTTCTCAAAACATAGTTTGTTTGTGAGTTGTGCTTTATACAAACAGAATGCATTAGTTATTTAACCTTTTCAAATAATGCTCAACACTCAATGTCTCATTAAAATTCTCTGTCATCATTACATCCAATTTAGGGGAATACCCTACGTGGGGAGCACTAGAGGTGGCAAATAAAAAGTAAAAAATATCTACACTATGCATTTAAAAAAATAATGGAAATTAAATATGACACGATCATTTTTCATTTAATGAATGGCGATATGGCAATTGCTGAGCCGGTATTATCGTTATTTGGTTTTGCTTTTCCTAATCTGAATCCTACTTTTTTTGGTTTTGATACGTTAGTTCCGCGTAAATAAATATTATTCCGCGTTTCTAACTAAGAAAATAACATAATTCCATATGAAATTTCATCTTCTATTTAACTGCGTAGGAGATAAATTTCCAAAAAATATTGACACAACTGACTTATTTTTAAATAGAAACCAACTTATTTTACCATGATAATTCGTTTTTTAGAAATAAGTATTAATTTAATCTATGTACTATAAAACATATAAAACTTACTTTAAAATGTTCACCTGTCAACCAGCACCTAATACAAACAAATTAGTTTTTTTTTACCAAAAAATTATATAGCAAGTTGACACATATAGCTAACTACTATGACTTTTATTCACTTGGTGGTAGGGCTTTGTGCAAGCTCGTCTGGGTAGGTACCACCCACTCATCAGATATTCTACCGCAAAACAGCAGTACTTGGTATTGCTGTGTTCCGGTTTGAAGGGTGAGTGAGCCAGTATAATTACAGGCACAAGGGACATAACATCTTAGTTCCCTAGGTTGGTGGTGCATTGGCGATGTAAGCGATGGTTAACATTTCTTACAATGCCTTTGTCTATGGGCGTTGGTGACCACTTACTATCAGGTGGCCCATATGCTCGTCCACTTACCTATACAACAATAAACTAACGTGTAGCTAAATAAAAAGCTTTCACCAATGTTATAACACTATCATGGTAACTATTCTGTTACCATGTTTTTGAATTATTGTCTTGTGTAAACTATTATTTGTTTGTTAGTTATATAAAATTAATTAAATTTTTTGTAGCATTGGGGGTCGGACGAGCTTATAGGCCACCTGATGGTAAGTGCTCACCAATGCCCATAGACAATGGCATTATTAGAGATGTTAAACATCGCTTACATCGCTATTGCGCCACCAACCTTGGGAACTAAGATGTTATGTCTCTTGTGCCTGTAATTACACTGGCTCACTCACCCTTCAAACCGGAACACAACAATACAAGGTACTGCTGTTTTGCGGTAGAATATCTGATGAGTGGGTGTACCTACCCAGGACGTGCTTGCACCAAGCCCTACCACCAAGTAAATCATTTAATCATTCCTGATTTATAATCGTTATGGGAGCTGAATGAAGAATGAAAGCCTCATAAATAGCTGTCCATATCTCTTTTCCACCCCAAAGATGAAGTGTAATATAAATATAACTGTCAATAGTTTTCGGCTGGGGTCAACTGTATCTATGGTCACGGCGCGATAAACATTGACAATGCACGTCAATTCACTGGTTCGAAAAATGCATCGGGGAAAGGAAAAACAGCTTTCATATTTTATAGCCTCGTGGCGTAATTTCTAGGGCGATATTTTTTTTCATAATCTCATTTCAAATGTACTTAAATAGGTTTTATTTAAGCTATCGGTATGTTGAGTTGTAGGTATTCATGGTTTTAAGTATAAACCCGTTCTTTCAACAGCACGTAAAGCTGTTGTTTCTACACCTAATTCCTCTCCAGTTGTATCGGCCATACCATGAAATAGATTTAAATTATTTTACAGAACTTGGTGGCTTGAACTCTCTTTGGGAATCCTTTTGCTACTGTTTTGCTACCATCATATGGGTGATGAATCGCTTTAATATTCGATGTTATTAATGTGATAACCGATAACTCCCTTAGTATTTATTCATACTAAACGTTTTCCATTCCGATGTGAATATCATTAAGTATTCAAATCTTTAAGATATCTACTACATCGTCTCAACGCAGTTTATATTAGTATTCACCGCCTTGTCGACACTTATCACGCAACTCAGCACATCCGATGCACGATGAGATTTCAACGACAGATACATCCCACAGAAAGAATAAATATCAATATAGTAATATACACGTTTTTCTTGTTAAAATGCTTTTTTTTATTATTAAAACGCAACGCTGTACGCGTAAGTATGTCCGTATTATGCATTGATAATGCGACCAGAGCATCCGATTCTAGAAAGGGAAACGAGTTGAAGTTTATGCTTTCATTGTGTGTAGATGTGATTATGATTTAATAATAAATTTAGGTATTTAAGAAAGATATCGTGTTCGAAACTTCGTGCAAGTCATAGAAGTAAAACATTTTTGGGTCAAAAACATTCTAAAATCACACGCTTACAACATTATGCTGACAAATTCAACCTTGAATTTCTACCCAAAGAAGTTTTATCACATTTTTCACCATCAACGACTATATCCTATCGAATATTGTCAAAGTTGTTCATTATATTTTGTAATTTATATTACAATTTCGTCTTAATATATGAAATAAAAGAACATACAAGCCAGATATCATTCGCTGAACATTCTCCTAAAAACACAAAATAATTATCTCTCGACCTCAGAACATATTCTGATATTTTTGATATTCAATAATCGCACTTGAAACCTTTTTAATAAACGTAACCATAATAATAAAGTAGAATTTTATCTATGAAATACTAATAGGTGAAGAATACTATTTATGATTTATATCTATTGTACTAATATTTCTTATATTTGGCTATCACGTTGGTCCGCTTCCCGAGTAAAGGGATTAAACAGTTATTAAGAAATTGTCAGTAGCAGCCCGAAATTTGGAAGTTGACAGTAATAACATTCCGGTACCGGGAAAACATGTACAGCCATCGGCCGGCACTCGAAATATCTCTTTCAAAATTGTATCTTATGTCACAATAATTCATTTATAGGATAGGTAGACGGACGAACATAGCCAGCTGATGGTAAGTGGTCACCACCGTCCTTAGACATTGGCAGTGTAAGAAATGTTAACCAGCGCTTACATAGCCAATGCGCCACCGACCTTGGGAGCTAAGATGTTATGTCCCTTGTGCCTGTAATTACACTGGCTCACTCACCCTTCAAACCGGAACACGTCAATAACAAGTAGTGCTGTTTTGCGATGGAATATCTGATGAGTGGGTGGTACCTACCCAGACGAGCTGAGAATATCTGATGAGTCGGTGGTACCTAATAATAATAAATGAAGTGAATGAGCCAAAAGTTGTCTTATATGTAAGAAATAGATCTAGTACTTATTTCTATAAACTGAATATATAAATTTAGCAATAGAATTTATTATACATCTATACTACTATATAAATCTATTGGTTCTGTTTGTACATATGTTTTTTCACCTAATTTTGTGGTAAATAATCGTTTTATGATGCAGTGATTCACATTTGTCTGTCTGTCTGTCTGTCTGTATGTCTTCTTATAACTCTAGAACGGCTTGACCAATCTTGATGAAAATTGATAAATACAAAGAACATGTGATAGCGCAAATGTTAGGCCATATATAAGATCGGTAAACCCTACGGTATCTTATGAAAATTAATTTCAAATCGTTAATTACGTATTTCTTTACCAGTAGCTATATGTGTGTGTGTGTGTGTGTGTGTGTGGATGTGTGTGTGTGTGTGCACGCGTGTGTTATTATAGTAATAAAATAATTTATTATATTTTTATTAATTAATTATATGCGGGTGAAGCCGCGGGGCACAGCAACTATATAGTAAACCTATTGCTATATTTTATATGTACGTGTAATAACTTATTATTCCCTAATTGAAAAAAAAAACATTCTGAATATCATCAGCATAAAACGTCTTTATATCATAGGCTATTAAAAAACTACTTACAATATTTCACCACCCATATCCAGCCTATCCAAAATGCATTATATGTAATAAAAACTCATAACGTTGTAATAAATGTCATAGCAAGAAATTAAAAGTGTTCTAGGGCTTATCAAAATGCAAGTCACTGAGACCACCAATCAACGCGCATCCTTGCCTCCTGAGGCTAGCACGACCTGCATACTAAACAAAATTGACGCTACGCAATTATCGTCCTTACGCTATGAACATAAGGCTCAAACTAAACGTTTGATAGCCTTAAGATTAATTTCAGTAGTTAAAGCTGTAGCTCTTATTGACATATAAATAAGGATTAATATTATAGCCACAGAAGCAGATGCCGCCGGTTAGTGCATTGCTCCTGGACACATCAATGCATTTAAAATGTCTACGAGATTTGAATTCGCGTGATGAGATGTTGCTTTTAATTCGCGGGCGTCCTTCGTGTTTCTTTTGATGACGTAACTTTAATAGTTTTAGAGATATTTCATTATTTATTTTTGTGAATTGCTAATGCGATTGTTCGTAAGTGGAAATACTATTAATATTGTGTTTATAAAAGCTTAAATTCAGTGTTCTGTGACGGTTCTTCTCAGTAGAAACTACATTTTGAATCGAAAATCAGTATCCTAATATTTTTTAATTTATTAATATTGGAAATACCATCGCCATGTACAGTGACGAACAATAATTACTAAGTGATCAAACAAAAAAACATATATTATTGTTGATGTGTCCAGGAGCAATGCACTAACCGGCGGCGTCTGCTTCTGTCACTGTAATATTAATCTTTAGTTCATCAACAATATTACACCCCGTCTTATTGCCTCTACTGGTGACATGGTGGCTGGTTCATTTTTCGCCCAGAGAATCGGAATTGCGATTCAAAGGGGAAATGCTGCTAACATTCTTGCCACCATTCCACGCGGTCACGATTTGTACAGTAACTATTTTTTAATTTTATTTGTATTTATTTTTAAGGCTTTAGTGATCAAATATGTTGTAGTTGCATGAATAGTGGAAAGCACTTCCTTAGTGTTATTTACTATTTGTCTCCCGATATTACTCGTCGTGAAAAACTATAGCCTTCTTCTAAATCAATAAAAATGAATGATTGTATGTTTGTCCTATGTATGTTTCTAAACCATTAATTCGATTATGATGAAACTTTGGTGAGTTGCTTAGCATACCGATACGAAGGTTTCTGGCTAACAAAAATAAGATTTTTCTTTGTTATGTCTCTTTCAATATGAACGGTTTATGTAGACCCTCATTCTATCCGTGTGAAGCTGGGACAGGTCGCTAGTTATATAAAAATAAATCTATGATACATTAACAACATGTGTTTCAGATATAACGAGTTTAATATATTTGAGCAAAATTGCATTCTATCATATCAAAATATGGTCCAAATTTCATTACGGACTATGGAGTCCATTTATGAAATTCATTAATCACTTAATATAATAGCCGTATCTGCAAGGGATAACAATAACGCAACCTTTAGCGACTGACCCCTCCAAGGGTACACGTGATACATTTCATCGTAAGGTATATTCAAGAACAAAAGTGAATCGGCATTAAATTTAAAATATAATTTTCGATTGATATTTAGTTACTAAAAACGAAGCTAGCCTGTGAAGGTCTCACAGCTGGGCTAAGGTCTCCTCTACTTTTGGGCTGAAGGGCAGAAGATTTTCTTCCGAGGCATGCAGGTTTTCTCACGATATCTTCTTCCAAAAGACGAATTCTAAACACAATTTAAGCATACAAAAATTCAGTAGTGCTTGTCTGGGTTTGAACCCGTAATCATCGGTTAAGATTCACGTGTTCTTGTTTTATGAAATCTGCAGGCGGACGGGCGAATGCACTTGATGCTAAATGGTCTCCACCACCCATAGACATAGGCGATGTAAAAAATATAAACCATTCCTTACATCAGCAATGCGCCACCAACCTTGGGAACTAAGATGTTATGTGTCCCTTGTGCTTGTAGTTACACTGGCTCACTCACCCCTCAAACCGGAACACAACAACAGTGGTGGAGTGGATGGTACCTACCCAGACGGGCTTGCACAACGCCCTACCTTAAAAAATCAGTAGGCCGTCTCGATTAGCTGCATAGTAAATCAAAATCATAATTTAATGTAAGTTATTAGCCTCGATGCGTGTATAAACATGCGTGCATATAAGCTATGCATACATTAATAAACAAAATTATTACCATAGTAATTAGTAATTTCTGCGGAGTAGCTATAAATTTTCTTATTACAACTGCAGTTAGTTATAATCAAATTCTATAATTCTAACCTAGACGGGTATTAGTTGAGAATTTTATTGCACTAGACTTAAGCCAATAACATAGATTTTAAACGACATAATTCCATCTTTATATTAGCAGCCTGTTCAATATATATTTCATGATTTAAATGTATTTAACGTTAAGGTATCATTATTATATAATTATTTTTACTATAAAATTTAATATATAGGTAATTAATAGAACTAATATTTGGATATATTATATAAGTAAATTTGATAACAGCTAATTGGATAAAACTAATGTTCAATGTACTAAGCTGCATACATAATCTATTAAGAAATTAAAAAAAAAAGTAACTTAGCCTAATATTAAATTATTAATTATATTCTTCATAATTTGAATGCGTTATTCGTGGTAATATTTTATCGTTTTTAACAATACACACGATGTTATAAGACTTTTGTTAGTGATTGTACCAATATTTGCAACAATGTTACGGTGTTATGACTCTGACGGTGTATTACGATATTACGTTTTAAATGAAAATCTTTTTTTTTTATATTTACATAAAGCCTTAAATATGTACAAATAAAAATTAAAATAGTTACTGTACAAATCGTGACCGCGTGGAATGATGGCAAGCATGCTAGTAGCATTCTTAGTAGTTCCCCTTTGAATCGCAATTCCAAATCTATAAAATATAATTATATGAAAAACTACATTAAGTTAATTTCATCGTTGTAGATGATCGAGTAGAAAAATGATCGTTACTCGAAAAGCTCGTAAAGGCGTTCTTCTCACCAGAACTGTCTTCGTTCGTGCTAGCTTACCGTTCCTAAGTATTTTTAAGAAATACAGTGTTGGCGCTACGTTTGCGAACTATAATATATCCTGAGCTGTCTGAATGAAATAACGAAATTAATGCATTCATTGAGAATTCTTCTGAAAAAATTACATCATCATCAAAAAAAATTTTAGCAATTGTTATAACGGTCAATTCTGTGCATTTAGAATTAGTGAATTTATTTAAATAACGTGGTTAACTATTTTCGTTTAATCATTGATTATTAAATAAATATGGCGGGAATTACATATTTATAAATATGTAATTAAGCAAGGGGAAGTGCAAAACAATTATTAAATAAGGTATCTATAATAAGAATAAGTATAAGGTAAATGATTACTAAGCATAATTCATACTATGAAACTTAATTAGTCATTATAACAGTAGAAATCAACTTTAATATGTATGACAATAAATATGATTTAAAGTTTTCTTTAATAATAATAATAAATATAATATGACAGCCACTCGATGACATGGTAAGTCTGTTTATACAGGCTAACTATGCCATCGATTAACTGTCAATTATTTTCTACCATATCTTATATATATCTTTAAACGAGTAATTCGTGTATATAAATATATAATCTGAATCTCGGAAATGGCTCCTACGATTTTCATGAAATTTAGCATGCCGGGGGTTTCGGGGGCGACAAATCGATCTAGCTAGGATTCATTTTTAGAAAATGTCGTTTTATCCGTGTTTTCAATAATCAACTTTATCGATAATCAACTTAAAACTGAAAAATATGACTTTTCCTGACATCTTTTGGCGAGTAATAATACTAATTATTATATTAACACTAGTTAATCAGTGTTTTTCACCAGTATGTAATTTGTATTTCTTAAAAACATAATTTTCCAAAAAAGAGCTTTTTAGAGCTTTTATGTATTTTAATAGAGCTAAAATATTATTATTTCCGTAATATTCCTTTTCCAAAATATATATATATACATATACATAATTATATAATAAACAACATGAAGAGTTTTCCATAAAGTTGTAAAACGATTATATCTAGAAACGCATAAGCATCGTCTCGATCGATCATAACCGGCAATTTCGAAGCGAAGTTATTTATTATAACAATAAAGGGAGTCGAGACTTCAAAGATCAAGAAGATAAATTATAGCATGTGTGCTGCGCGCCGGGACGCCCGCGGACTTTGTTACTACCTCTTTGAATTAGTAGATTGTAAAAAACAAAACTGAATACCATTTCTGCGTAAGCTTTACCTACCAAACTTCTTCTAACTGGTTTAAATCAGATATCTCACGCATACGATATATTAAAACTTATATACTTATATGTGTAAGAATAATTGCAATTATTGTTTTTGAGCGATTACTATAATGATATTTCTATTTAGTTCTCCAATTAAATATTAACGACTAGGAAAAAAAGTGTAAAAAGTTAGAGATGTTACTGAATTAACAACTTTTTACTGAACAATACGTTACCATATTAAACAGACTTAAAAATCATGATAATAATAGACGTTTGTCAATTTATTTTTTTAAGATGGACTGTCTATTGGGTCACCTGATGGTAAATGGTCACCATCACTCAAAATCATTGGTACTGTAAGAGATATTTAACATTTCATTCACACCACCATCCGTCAGAACTAAGGTGTAATGTTCCTTATGCTTGTAGTTACACTGGCTCACTCATCCAACCGGAACACAATACTGAGTATTACTTTTTGGCGGTAGAATATATGATGAGTGGTACCAACGCAGACAAAACCCTGCCACCAAGTAAACGATATTAAACCGAAAAAAAACCAGCACTGCACGAATATTTACAAACAAATAAAAAGCTTTCCATTTTAAATGAACCTTTAACCGTAAATACTTTTTTTGGTTCTATTTCCATAGCAGAGAATAACTTTACAAATTCAATGGAACGTGTACGTAAGCTCGTTTGTATTGTGACTTGCGCCAGTAACTTACCCAACATTGTATTTAAAGTCTGGAAATTGTGGGAGGCGGCGACTTTTAATTATTTCTGAACTATAGCTAAGATTTTAATGAGTGTACAAGCTTCACCTGAATATTTATGAAACCAAAAATTAATGTTTTATGGACCTAGGACAGGACGTTTAAAATTATAGTAAGTACAAATGTATGTATATAATAAACGTTGAGTCTTTGTTTTATGCCGTAGGCTGAAAGACACTTTTTGTACACTACATTTTCTAGAATTAAACTGTTGATATGAGCGAATCAAACGACGGTTGGCAATGCACTGGTTAATTATTAATGTATATAGATTATAAATCAATAATTATAATGCCACCATACATAACATAAGCCAAATATTGTTGTGTATCAGATATCAATACCATTAAATGAATTGATTTTTTTGTAATTTACGGAAAAAACTACTAAGCCTATATACATTGAACTTATACCAGAAGATAATGCGCGTTTCATAAAAGGTCTTACTACTTAATGTTATTATGTAAGTAGCTGCTCATCGCGGTCGCTCCTGCTTGAATGTATCATCGTTATTACCTACAGACACAAGAAAAACAATTTTCCCTCAGGGATGGTACGCTATATCAATAAATCTCTATGATCAAAGGTCTTGTTAGCAATAAAATCATAATCAAATGATTTCCACCTAATTTTAATTATGTTTGAACCAGCTACGAAAGATTGATTCATAGTGTTTTTTTCTAATACGGTGATGTTTACCTGTACAGGGTTATTTGTAACGACCCAGCAGCCTCGCAGGACTAGATAGCTAACACCATAAGCAACTACTTTTGTCCTACGACTTTTGATAATTTTTTAGATTTTATTTTCATAAAAAAATAAGTAATAATCTAATTTCCCGCTTGAACGTTTATAAATCTACGCGCATCACAAAGATCGACGCGTCGCGTCGTCCTTTCGTTTATGAATGACCTACAAATGTCACGACAGTACGACAAAAACTTATAAAATATTTTTTTTTTCATGTATTGAGTAATGTCCGAAGTCGTAGAACAAAAGTTGTTGCTTATGGTGTTAGCTATCTAGTCCTGCGAGGCTGCTGGGTCGTTACAAATAACCCTGTATAATAAACATTTTTCTTCAGTAAAAAATTTCACAGTTTCCAAATCAATAAAATTTATATATCTTTATCATAGCTCTATTAGGAAAACGGTATCTTATAACAATATATCCCCTGTTAGAGCATAAAGCTCTGTAACGATACAGCTCCGAACTCTTTATCTTAACTATTAAGATAGTAGACATAAAACGCTACAGACATTACTTTATCGCGTTATTCTTTATAGGGCAATAAGCCATCAATAAACGCGTGAAATCCCCGCTAGTACAAGATACCATCCTATGGAGCACAAGCGGTTGGAATAGTTCACAAGTAATTCGCTTCGTAGTGGATCTTAAATTCAAGTATTTAAACTTTGCTCGAATTATTTACTTCCTGAATGAAAACGATCAGACTTTAAGAGCTGAGTATGCGACGATAAAATTTGTTTATTTAGGTGCATCAACTATTGCTTACACAACAATTGCTGTACCTTATAATTACAATTAAGTTCTTAGTTGTATACAAAAAATAATATAACATAAAACAGATAAAACAAACATGTACAAAAAAGAAATGAACTTATTACCAAAATACAATTGTACACAATTATTCTTCTAGACACTTGTATACGGACACTGAAAACGTTATAGGGAAATATAACTTGCTTCTCGTGTAGTCAATACTTTCATTATAACTATTGATAATTTTACTAAAGTTGCATAGTATAATTGGGACCTAAAACCGTTTAATTCTGTAGTAAACTGAGCGCGTTAATGAGGAGGATTTCTAGCACCCTTAAATAAATTAAATATGCCAGGCTGGGACGGTCTTCCTTATATTTCAACTAGCTACCCGTCCCGATTTCGTACGCGTAAATTAAGGAATTTTTTTCTCTTGCAATTTTTAATCAATGAGATATGTATGAATAATATAATGCAGAGCATATAATAATATATATGATATGCATATTTATTATTATATGGCCTTATATATAAACCTTCTTCGTTTAATTTAATTGATTTTTCAATTAGTGAAAACCGTACCAAATTCCGTTACGTGGTTGCGAAAAAAATTTACGGACATACAGACAGAAGTATTTAACAACTTTGTCTTATACTATTTATAGACAGATATTTTATATTCATAAGCTTCACGGAACGTTTTTACGCCTTGAGAGAAGCTTTTTTAAAATATTCTAAACGACTATTATGATTTTCGCCTTTATACGGAGACTAACTTTACCGCTTTGTAAGAATTATATTTTAATTATTTTCATATATATTTCCATATTCCTATGTTTTAATAACAACAATAATAATATACTATTATTTAATTTAAAATATCTCCTTTTGAGAGTACAAGATCTTCGTCATAGCAGAAGTCGTTATTCAAAATGTTATATGTGGTGAAAGCATTGGTAACATTATCGCTAGGCTATATAATGTATATACATCTTGTATATTTATATACTTTTAAATAAATATACGAGATTTTGTAAGAAGTAAGTGGAGATGGATCGTTAAGCGTACTATATAGTAAAGGGATGATCACTCCAAAAGTGAAACGTGTGAGATGATGAGCGGAAAAAATAAATTGAAATCATTTAGGGATAGCTTTCATTAATTCAAATTCAAAATTCTTCATTCAATATTGAATAGTATTTACACTATTACACTTTCATGCCTCGTTGGTCTAGTGGCTAGATATAAGGCCGCAGACCCGGTGGTCCTGGGTTCAATTCCCAGGTCGGGCCAGTAAATAGTTATTGGGTTTTTCTGTCAGAAAATTCTCAGTAGCAGCCCGGAGTCTGGAAGTTGGAAGTGTGTACACTCCCGTGCCTCGGAAAGCACGTTAAGCCGTTGGTCCTGCGCCTGAACTCTTTCCGGTCGTGTCGGATTGCCGTCCCATCGGATTATGAGAGCTAGGGAAAAGAGAGTGCACCTGTGTTTGCGCACACACTTGTGCACTATAATATATCCTGCGCAGTTGGCTAATCTCTCTTGAGATTGGCCGCCGTGGCCGAAAGCGGTCTGGAGGACCTTATACTTACTTACACTTTTATATTGATTGTCAAACTAGAAACTACCACCAATTAAATAGATTAGTAATAAAATCACTTCATAGTAAGTATTATTTATGCCATTAATTTGTCCGTGGTGATACCCTAAATGTTCAGATATTACTATAAAATATTTTCCAATTCTTCTTGCATAGTTAATCCCATGCAATCAAGAGTACAATAAAGAGCTATTAACATTTTACATTTTCTTATTTTTATAACGATTTTTGTACAAAGAAACATTGTACAAAATGTTACCGAGTTTGTGGGATTTAAAGAGGCTTAAGAAATAAATCAAGCTGCAAAACCATTTATAACAAACACTCGACGGCCAATAGCCTATACGTCTAGATTAAAGTGATGATCGAAGTACGGTGGGAGTGGGACGAGGATGTAAATTAGAGTGAGAAGGACAATCCCACTGTTAAAATAGAAGTTATTGTTATTCATAAATGATACACTTTTTAAAAATAGTAGAGTATTGTTACCGCAAGATGAATGATTTGGGTATAACTATATAACAAATTATGACCCAAGACGAAACTGCTAATTGATTGCTAATTAATATTCCTTTAATAGTATTAGTATAAAAAATATCTTCGGACATTATCTCGCTCTTCATAGATCGAAGATATTATCTGAAAAGTATATGTAAATCTCGATCAAATCAAAGACAGAAACTTTATAATGTATCTATACTAATATATAAAACTGAAGAGTTTGTTTGTTTGATCCGGCTAATCTCAGGAACTACTGGTTCGAATTTAAAAAATATTTTTGTGTTTTATAGTCCTTTTATCGAGGAAGGTTCTAGGCTGATTTTTAATCATTATATTTTTATTAATTATACGCGGGTGAACCGCGGTCCGCGTAGTCTTTAATATTTGCCTTTAAATAATACTTAAATTCAATTACTATTTAGTTTTAAATATGATTGTTATTTTTTGTCATCTTAACGATAAAATAAAACTTTATATAAGCAAGTTAAATAGTATTCTACATTATTATTGTTTTTTTTTTTAAATAAACAACATATTTCTATCGCAACTGATTTCTACATAAGGTTAAAAGTCGTATAACAAGGGTTGTAAACAGATTTGCTAGCGTCGTTTGCTAAATCTACAACACTTCAAGCAATTTTCAACATGACGAGGTTTTGAGTTTTTATTGAGCCAAGATGCCCAAATTAATTATTAGAGAAGATCGCAGGTTCAAATACAAGCAAGCATAGTCTTACTGAGCTTCATCTGTATTTATTTGAATCTTATCGTTAGTGAAAAAAAAATCTGGGTAATCTGGGTAAGTTAATGAAGCTCAGGTGTGGAGCTTCCTTTTATGAGCCCCACCCGAGGCACATATATAACTATTAATTAATTTTTATTTCTTACTATATATTTTATAGACTTAATGTAATTTTATACAAAGACTGTTATACGCTACTTTTAATTCAAGGCCTTCATCATCCACACACTTAACGAAAGATATCCTCACGCGCTATAATAGCTTTTGCTCAGTAACTGAATCCTAATGACCGTATAATGAGTTTTTTCCTCGTCTTTCTGCAACCCTTACTTAGAAATACGATTCTAGAAGCTATTAGTTGCTTTAATAGCTTACGAGGCGGGTACATGACGATTTATTTTAAAATAATTGCCATTTTTATTATTAGCGTGTCATATTCGATTTGAATATATTTTCATATGCAAACATGAATAATATGGAATCAATATTATGACAATAATATATTTAATCCATATTACTATATGCATAAAATATATGTTATTCATTTTAAATAATTTTCTGACGTCATATTTTTATAACCATTCCTTTGAATTGGTAACATAAGTAAAATATAAAATTAGTAAGTTAATATACAATTAGTATTCTCATATCACTTATTTGTTTTAATTAACTAAAGCATTATGGTTCCTTTATTTTGGTTTATATTTGTCATCAGCGTAGAACCGTTAAATAAAATTAACACGAAAAATTAAAAATTTCAATACATCAACATTTTTTCATAACCATAATCCCCAATCTAACAAAACAGCCGCATCCCGTCGGATTATCATCTGTATCTACAGATATAATTAGCATAAGTCATCCTAATATCATCCCGACGCGACGTGTCGTGCACGTCCCGTGGCCGTCGCTATTAAGTAATTTTCTCCAATAATAAGCGCAGCGCCACACGGCCCTTCCAAATAACAGGCAACACTTTATAACCTAATTTTACATTTTATTTTTTCAGAGACCTGCGATTTTAACAATACATTAATATGCCTTTTTTATTCAACCGCTTAAAACTCTGGTGTGCATGCCCTTGTTTAACCTTAAGTAAACTATATTCGTACTTTATCGCTATCTTAAATGCACACATATATGAAAAGTTTTTAGAGGTTTGATTCTAAATCAATGAGCAATTATGTTCACAAGATCGAAACCACAGCAAGTAACCCCTACTGAATGCAAGGATCTGTAAATTAATGTGAATAGAAGGCGCAAGGGTACGCATAATTTGCGATAGGAGCTACGCACCAAATTTTGGACAAACGCTATGATGTGCGCATGCGTAGTGCCACCCCACGGTACATTCACCTTTGCGTCAGAGGGACGCGGATGAAGGTCGCAAAACATAGCAATGAATTCTTTATGTTTTCTTTTCTATTCAGTACTAATAAGTAATAGTTAGTTCATGTCCTATTGTTAAATAAGAACTTATCCATTGAGAATTACATATTTAAAAAGGTACAGCCCTGAACCAGAAATTACTTTCGAAAAGATGTTTTTGTTAACAATTCGTGGCTTTTCAATTTAACGACATATTACTATACTACAATAACAAAAGACGATCGTTACCTACTAATATTTATTATTATATAGAGAAACGATTTATAACACTGAATTGACAAGATATTTTTAAATTATTTTGTTTTTTCTCCAGGCAAAATATCTGTATACATTTTACAATAAAGTATAACGGCCTTATTTATAAACGTTGCTTAGTTACTGTTTAGCTAAACACTGATTTGTCTCTTTCTGTCATTATTGATTTGACATATGAAAGAAGAAGACAAAATATTGTTTAACCAGTTAAATAAAGTTTATGAATAAGGCGGTAATTCATTTTATAATTTTGACCCGAGTTTTTATGGGCTTTGTATGTGGTCATACATTTTTAAATAGTATCTGACAAAGCTTTCATTCTGAAGTGAGTGAGTGATTTAGATTGGGGGATATAAAACTAAATGGCTAATCTTTTACTTGTTTTTGTTTGGGAAAAGATCAAGGCTTAAAATTAAATATTGTATGTTTATATAGAATGGTTACTTTTGATTAAAAACATTTGTTTTTTAGCATACAATTTTCTTAGTAAAAGAAATCACGAAAAGAGTATACATAGGAATAGTCTTTTCATTTTTATACTAACAAAAACTTTTAACGTTTTTGTCATTACCTTTCCGCGAAAATCCACATCTTCTGTCGCATGTCACCCATACTTGCAACATCGATTTGCCAAAAATAATTGGTGACAAACAATGGACAATCACAATTCATTACACATACTAACTGCTATTTGAATTATAGGCAATTACGGCTTACTCTAAAATTATATATATAATAGCTAATCGTCCCGGCTTGGCACGGGTGGATATTCGTAGAAAGTAAAATGTATTTTGGAAAGCATTTGCGTAAAATCCGTTCTTAGAATAAGCGAAATACCACTCATAATGAGATATCTTAAACTATCCGACTGATGGTCATAGTTACCTTTCCCTACATAGATTATGCAAACCATATTCTTCAGAATATTTTGCAAAATGCATCATTAAAAAAAACCTAATACTGCCGATCGATGTAGATACAAAAAGTATACCAGTCCACCAGACCGATTTCAGCCACGGCGGCCAATCTCAAGAGAGATTAGCCATCTGCGCAGGAGATATTATAGTGCACAAGTGTGTGCGCAAACACAGATGCACTCTCTTTTCCTTAGCTCTCATAATCTGATGGGACGGCAATCCGACACGACCGGAAAGAGTTCAGACGCAACGGCCTTACGTGCTTTCCGAGGCACGAGAGTGTACACACTTCCAACTTCCAGACTCCGGGCTGCTACTGAGAATTTTCTGACAGAAAAACCCAATAACTATTTATTGGCCTGACCTGGGAATTGAACCCAGGACCACCGGGTCTGCGGCCTTATATCTAGCCACTAGACCAACGAGGCAGTCAAAAAGTATACCAATGAGCTCGCGTATCGAGAGGTTGTATAAGGAACGCGCAGGTGAAATCTCAAATTATGCTGGTTTGAGGCGTGCTCTTCAAAAAACAATCGAGTCACTTCCAAGTGTAACGTAGGTAACGTTATATAAATACATATAATAAAAAAATCTTAAAAAAAAAGTCCAACAATAGTACATAAACTATTTATTTATTATATCGTACATCTCAAAATCACAAAGTTCAAGACATATAGAGTTATTGTTCATAATGCTATTCTCTTTTTCCATCATATTACACTTAGCGGATCCACGAGTAGTATGTAATAAATTCTCTTATTTTTATGCTGATTCGCTGTATTTTTAGCAATAGAAAAATTGACAATACCGTCAAAAACAAGCATTTGCTTTTCGCTTTGTCATATTTCTCCTATCAACATAAAGAAATATTTTTTTTTGACTAACTTAAATCCACTGGTGACAGGAGCTGGTTCATTTTTCACCCCCAAAACGGAATTACGATTCAACGGGGAAATGCTGCTAGCATTCGACCCACTACTCCACGCGGTCATGATTTCTACGACTATTTTTAAACAGTTTGTAATTCTCATATAAATTGAGTACATGTGAATTATCGCCCAATGAAAACAATTTTAATCATATATTCTGCGAGATATATATCATATGAAATATATTACAACCAGTTAACATTAATTAGTCGTGCCTCGGAAAGCACGTAAAGCCGGTGGTCCTACGCCTGAACCCTCTCTGGTCGTGTCACATACACAAAATAAAAGCGAATCATCGAATATCATCATATACTAATATATATAATAAAACAATATAATACTGTTGTGTTATGGGATATGATACAAACATACGTGTATGTATTAAACGTGATAGTATATATATATATTATTGTATATTTATAGTATACATATTACATGAATATATATTGTCAACTGTTTGTCTATTCTTTTTACATTTTCTTTGTATATCCAAAAAAAAAATTCAGACCATATTCTTTTATCGGATTATATTCAGAAAGTTTCGTAGGCAAATTACGTTTTCTTGGGACAGAAAAAATGTTATGACATTCGAAGCGGAAAAATGGTTGAAAAGATGGGTTGGTAGGGGCATGAAGGACGGAAAAAATACATTGTTTTATCACAGTATAAGTTTATTTTATCAACGCAATACGTGTTATATTATGTATATACTCTTTCGCACAAAAAATATGTATGTATGTAATGGATATTTTATGTAATGAATGCCGAAATGTCTAGAACACGTGAATCGTTTATATAATCAATGGTAAATACACCATTTTGGATAAATATCTTAGTGTCAACTACCAGGAGCACCCTGGACATAGAAGCTCTGTAGTAAGCTCCTATTTAGTCTTACTCGTATCATTTATATACGTATATTATATATCTTCAAGATACAATTCAAAACGTTGTAAATCTGTACCGGTGGAAGATTTTTGACAAACATAAAGCAAGTGTAGTGTTCTATATTGAATAAAGATTTTTGACGTAGACTTGCTATCAAAACAATCGTTTTTATTAAAGATCGATACTCCATATTCTTCAAATAATTTACTTAATTAAATGATTTTTAACCCACGTCGTTAAAAGAGAGGCATTACAAGTTTAACGTATCTGATGCGTTATATTTGATGCGTTTTATCTTGATCGAGGGATATAACATCTTAGTTCCCAAGGTTGGTGGCGTGTTGACGATATAAGGGACGGTTAATATTTCTTAAAATGGCAATTTCTATCGGCAGTGGTGACGACTTACCATCAGGTGGCCCATTTGCCGCACCGCCTACCAAGTATAAAAAAGAAATCCAAATAAGCTCGTCAAACATCTTCAATATAAGAAAAAATACGAATCGAATTTATGGAGATCGTAATAAATTCGCGATGAGCAGTTCAAACGTATACAGTTATAAAAAACATGCTATGTCAAATTCAAGTGAAGCAGTCGTCGCAGCATCTATATATTTGATTTAGATTTTATATTTTATTTGGTATTATTGTGTTTCGGTTTAAAGAGTTAGTGAGCCAGTGCAATTACAGGCACAAGGGACATAACATCTTAGTTCCCAAGGTTGGTGGCGCAATAGCGATGTGAGCGATGTTTAACATCTCTTATAATGCCAATGTCTATATATATATGTCTAATGGTAGCATGCGCGAGCGATCCCGTGGCGCCTCCTAACCAGACGGAGAGGATACCGCTGGTTTTTTAGTGGATAGTCCGGCCTTCAGTGCCGGTGAGGCCCACATACCCCTTCATGTGGGGGAAACGCGTAAAGGGGTTATTCAAGCGAAAAAAAAAAAAGGCACAAGGGACATAACGTTTTAATTCCTAAGGTTGGTCGTGCATTGGCGATGTAAGCGATGGTTATCATCAGGTGGCCATAAGCTCGTCCGCCTACATATACTTTAAAAAATTATGATTATATATCTCTTATTAATATGTATATATGTATGTATATATTTTTCTTTTTAGGTGTGTTCGAAGAAACCTCTTGAGAACTGAGTGTAAAGGGTATGCTTGGTATTTTTTATGTTTTATTTATTTTTAATTCTTTTAACTACGCAATATGCCAATAATGTTTTAAATAAGTAATTAAATAAAAATAGTGATGTATTTTTTTTATTTCCTTTATATTAACGTGCCGTTTAATAAATGTTTATTTTTTAAATATGCGTTTTATACAAGACGGATCATTTACAAACTTCCGTAACTAAACAATGAGAATATAAAAAAAATGCTATTCATAGCGACAACAATAACTTTGAAAAGCGTTGGATATACCGAGTTTCTGAGAGCAAACTTCCTTTTCAGTGTAATAGGTGTAGCGTAGACTTTAACTCTTTTATATTACTTGTTTTATGTTACATTTTACCTAAATATTTAATATTAAAAACATTATACTAATCATAAATTATCAAAACAATCAGACATAATCACTTATAAATTGTAACCAAGTATTGTACCACCCATAAATATATGTAGGTAATGTAAGAAATTTATACCATTATTTCATCAACCACCACCACCACCGCGCCACCAACCTTGGGAACTAGGATGTTATTTCATTTTTACCTGTAGTTATTCTGGGTCGCTCACCCTTCAAACTGGAACACCGTAATACTAAGTATTGCGGTAAAATATATGATGATGAGTATGATATAAGTGGATGGTATAGATAGAGGTTTTGTGACTTATAATCCTACCACCAAGTAAATAAAAATAGTGTAGATCTTTAGTTCAAAGCAAAAAAATATCCCTGAAAAGCGTTCAAAAATAAAAATACAAAAATTAATATTCTTACTAAAATAGTCTAGCGTTATTTTGATAAGACGTGTATCGCCTTTAAAAGCGATACCAAAAAAAATGTTGTTATTCTTGTGAACATCACACAAAACTCAGTATGTCACTACATACTGAGTTTTGTTGAGTTGAGTGTTTGTACTACATACTTGAGAAAACAACTTATTTAACAAAGGAAATATGTTTAAAGATATCAAAATCTTATATGAATACTTCAGCATCCGCACCATTTATACTCCATTAAAATCTTCATATATCATGTTAGTCAAAACGTATTATCCTACTAAGGCGAAAGATCAGGATCGAAACCGCTAAAATTCAATCCTTAACAATTTATTGCCTGTTCGATGGCATAAAGGACCTATCTTTATAATGTGTATTTTATATTAAACAAAAACGATGTAAACCTAACTTAGGTCAAGATTTATAATTGGATAAACTAGCGTTTTATCTCCAACAGGGTAAAGGCTCAGTTAATTATAATACATAAAGGTTATTGAGCGAGCATTCGTTGGCAATGATCCTAGAATTACATCGGAACCATTTCTCTGAACTAAGTGACAAACAAACCGAAGCTCTCAAAGTAATCAACGCTTTATCATTAACAGTTATCCAATCAATCAAAAGTTGGTCCTTATGTTTTAAATTTAAGGCACATCTTCAAAATCCCTTTAAGAGATTTGTATACGCATTTCGTATCGTCCTGTTTACCATATTGTATTGTGCATTGTCAACTATAATGACGCAAGTATTTATATACACGTATATACAAAGTACATGCTTTCTCGTCTACCTTCAGTTCAAATTATCTAGATACAATATCTCCGTTAAGGCTTATTCTTCTATTCCGCCGAACACAATACATAGACGCAGTATTAACCAACCCCTGTTAGTTTAGGTCCTGATATTTACATACAAATTTTCACTCACCCCCCAATATAACAGCCTCCGATTCAAGTGTAAAATTCACCACAGATTCATAAAACACACATCACGTTTATTACATAACACTTCAGCCAGTGTGTATAAAACTTCGATGCATCGAATTTGAGTGTTTATTTTCGTTTCAGATAGGTTGTATTGTAGGCGCGAACAGTCACACGCGAATCAGACCAGAGACTGGCCGGTATCGAGCGAGCGTCCGCCACTCCCCCGCGCCTCTCTAAACCAATTTATAATACATACGGCGACGCAGCATCCCTACTGATACACCCCATTCAAATATCGACCTTGTATCAATAGCGTAGAATGCAAATTACGTTAGAATGCTACTGCCGCAGAGGCAAAAACGTCCGTAGTTTTTACAGAATCGCGAAGGGTGCGAATTGTACATATTCGGTTTCCGACATTCATAATTGAAATCAACTCTGAATGCAAAGAAGCAATAACATGCATCCTCAGTGACTAATAACTTACTTTTCTTTCTTTATGTTATTTATTATAATAAATTTTCGAATATATAGATTTTGTAAAGTTTGCTATCTGAAATATTACATTTAAGTTGAAGTTTTAGATGTTAGCCTGTTAAATATATGAAACTTAGAATAAAAACTAGGGCCTATATTTAGGTAGGTTAAGCGAATTTTTACTCTGTTCGTAAGTTATTTGGCAAGTGTTCAAGATTCATCGCTGCATATTGTGGCCCGTTCGAAATTGATTGCTGAGTTGCACTCGAGCGACTTTTGCCAAATTTGATGTGACTTGTATTTAATGTTCCGAAATAAGGTTATTAACATTTGCGTTGATAATTATAACGTATGTGTAAAACCGTACAGGGAGAAAGAGAATTAAGAAAGGGACCACCAAAGACTGATTCCCTGTTCTCAAAAATGTATTAAACGTCATCAACACTTATTTCGTGGTAAATCACCTATTTTACCATGCAACAACACTATTTAGTATGGTTGCGTTCCCGTTTGAAGGTTGAGTGAGTCGTGTGGTTGGTGGCGCATTGGTTATAAGGAATGGTTAACACCAACGTCACTAATGTCTAAAGGTTTAGCCAATCCGACTATATATTATAAAAAAACAAAAAACAATAATAACTATAATATTTTGAATAAAATATTTTCTTTAGAAATCATATTGCTACTTTGTTTTTAAAAACATCTTCATTTCTGATATCTTACAAATTTATGAGATCGTTTGAAGAGAAATTCAAATTCGACTTAGATGCACAACTTTCGGAATTCAGTTCTCGCAGAAGCGCGATCCTTCGTCACTTTTTTCCCCTAAGCAGTGTCCATGACATAGCCTTTGAAGGAATTACGAGGGATAAAATCTTTTGAAAAAAAAATTAACATTTCGTTCCTTTTAAATTTAGGTGAGCTTTGATTGAGTTTACAGACGGAGATAAGTTTTTTTTTATTTTTAATTAAAATTTTATCTGCATGAATTATTATTATTTAAAACTCGTCTTGGCTTCGCTGGCATATGAGCCTACAAAAAAACGTTTATATAATATGTACATTGAAGTACAAAGAAATTTGCCTGAATTTATTTTGTCTTAAATAAATGTAACATGGCTGATAATTACTTAATCACGCGGAGCAGCGTGCAACTTGTCATCCAACAGTGTAGTTTTGTTATAAAAACTTAAGAAATTCGTGGTATGGGACATATTAATAAAAGCACACACTCCTATTTCGCCATCTTATACGTGAAATTCCTAAAATCCTTAGCGGATTCTTACTTTATAAAATAAACCTTTGTTCCAAATTTCAGCTTCCCAGACTTACTAGTTTTGGCTGAGCGTTGATAGTAAGTCAGGACAAACGATTTTATATATATATAAATATATGTATGTATTTTTCTCGTATATTATATATTATCAGCATTATAAAATAAGTCAAATAAAATTTCAATATAATCAAAAGTAATATTGTAATAATTTGAGTCGAAAAAATATCGCAAAGAACTTCGTTCCTGACGAGGTTCCCGCGACCGCACAACTTTATTCTAATAATGCCTATGAGTATATCGGCGTATAGGTAGAGACATTACAAAAATATAGAGACATTAGGTAAATCCACCTTATATTGTAATCCAAACTAAAGAATAATTCAAACTTAAATGAAATTAACGGCGATCCGTCGATGACGTCCAACCACAATATATGGCTGTCCGTTTGACGTTCCGCCAGAGTGATATAACAAAAAGTCTGCTATCACTCTTGTCTCAAATTCAATAATCAAATTAATGACAGCACCACAGTCACGCCGACAGGTATATAAAAGTGTATACAAAACAAATAACAAATACACACAAATAGATGATTTCTTAAAAATAAATTAAAGAGATATCGAGAGATGCATGCGGGCCTTAGCTAATGTACATATTTATATAACAAAAACACGCAGTAGTTTCCATTGCCTTTTCTTCGTTTGCTATTGTTATTTAACTTCGGGTCACTCTTTAGGCAAATATTGTTCATTGAAGTAATACATGTATTACTTCGTATTGTTTTGTTTGTAACATTGATAAAGTAAAGTAACAGCCTGTGAATGTCCCACTGCTGGGCTAAGGCCTCTTCTCCTCTTTTTGAGAAGAAGGTTTTGGAGCTTATTCCACCACGCTGCTCCAATGCGGATTGGTGGAATACACATGTGACAGAATTTCAGTGAAAATTTGACACATGCAGGTTTCCTTCACCGTCAAGCACGAGATGAATTATAATCACAAATTAAGCACATGAAATTCAGTGGTGCTTGCCCCGGGTTTGAACCCACGATCATCGGTTAAGATTCACGCGTTCTTACCACTGGGCCATCTCGGCTCTTACATTGATAAAAAATGCAATACTTTTTAGTATATAATTAATTTGAATAAATATTTAGTTATTTTATATACCATGTTTCGAAATATTTCGAAATCGTAAGGAATTTGTTTTACCTATACAGTAAAACAAATTCCTTACGATTTCGAAATAAATCTTAAGAAATTATGAGGATTTAACAGATGAGTACTAAATTTAAGCGATATACAAATTAGAATGGCGAAATATATATTTTTTTATAATTTTGAATCCACATAAATTATTGTAGGAAAATCTTACCCAAGCATTTTAAAATTAAAACCTGGATTTGTTGCCTGTTCAAACAAAGATAAATAGGGACGAAAAAACCTGAATATCTTCTGTTCTTGTAAGTCTAGATAATAAGGATTCCACTCCAATGCTAAGATCTTAATCTCATTCCGGCAACCCGTATCAGATTACAAATATACTAACTCAGTGACATATCTCTATCCCTCTCTATTATTGGCGTTGGAGAGAGAAAATACATAATATCATGTAACAATTGTTTTCTACACACATTCACTTGTCCTATTCAGTGAACTCGTAAGCTGGTATTTAAGTAAGTTTTATGAAGACTTCCTTAAAGGACAGTTCAGTGATTTATGTCAAATTAATATAATAACGTACATGCCGTTTTGTATAATAATAATAAGCGCTGATTTATATAAGGTTTCTGATAAAAGATATCAGAAGAGGTTTTTGTAAAGGAAAATTGAAAAAACGACTTCGTCAGATAAACGTCAACTGCTGTTAGCTAGCGGATACAAAATGGACTAAGCAGTAATTTTTTATCGGCTTGGAGTTTGTTTTATTTATTACATTTATAAACAATTTAAGAAAACATTGTAATTAAAATTAAAGACAGAAAATTTTCTCTAATCTGCTCAGTTTTCGAAATTAGTGGTAACTAATTGTGAGGTATGACTTAACGAATTTTACTTTCACTCTTTAATATATATTTCAGACTTATTGAAAATAATTATTCCCAGATTAATCCGATTAAATAACTTTTTAATTATCTATTACTATTTTTATAATTTAAAATATGTTTTTAACTTGTAATATTTATATTCTTAAAAGCTATTTGTCGTCCAACTTTAGATGTAATTAATTGTGTTCTTACACTGAAACGTATCATTTTACACTCGAATGAAACGCCAAAACCTACTTTAATGATTTACGATAAAATTCATTTTCAAATGTTCACAGAGGAAGGGTTAACGGCTACGTGATCTACGGACAATCGTCTTTTTGCCAAATTAAAATAACAATTCGATTTGTTCGTTTGTACATTTTTATTTAACAATACGTGCTGGATTGAAAAACGAGACAAGAAGTCGATATTGCTTGTACTTCTTACTGAGGTTATATAAAAATAGAATCGAATTTGTTTTTATGTAAAGCTAGTAAATACAATCAGCAGTGCTTTTAATAACTCACTTCCTATCTCACAAGTGAAATGTTGACAACCGACTTACGGCCATACGCTATTTTGATACGTGTATTTTTTCCATAATAGGTACGCGGAAGGGCAAAATGGCTTGATGGTTAGTGGTCGCCACCCATAAACATTGTCACTGTAAGAAATATTAACCATTCTTTACATCGCCATTGTGCAACGAACCTTGGGAACTTAAATCTCATGTTCCTTAAGCCTGCTCCCCATGGTACGCGGAAAGGCAGATTCTAGTCCCTAAAGTCGGACGAGACATCTCCCTTCGAGCATTGTGTCTATGACCCTGGGGCTATGGACGTATAAGTTGGGGCCCTCGCGTATCCTACTTCAGATGGCGCTAAAAAGCAACAGCCGAGTGGCTTCGCGCTACCGTATGCACTAACAAAAGATGCGAGGGGGGGGGGGGGCGAAATTACCTTTGCCCCTGAGGAGATTCTGAAACACGAGCGTAGCACAGAAGGGAATTCATTATATCAATAAGAAACCGAAGCCTCTCTGACATGTACCGAAGACACAATGGTTTTAGTGGGTAAGAATCCCACATAACCCGCACCAGCCAAAGGTTTCGGGTACGTTACCTGGATACACATTATGTTAGTAATTCATATCAAACGCAGTGGCCACAGCACTGTTCCACAGTGTGGTGAAATATTCTCATCATTAAGTAAACATAAAACTTCAAAACAAAGGTATAAAATTATAACTTTATTTTGAATTTTAAAAAACCGCTGAGCCATTTTACGGTAAATGTTATGTATGTAAGTATTATGCAATAAATAAATAAACGACTGAATGAACGGATAAATGAATGGATTGATAATTAAATGTTAATATAACAGAAAACATCAAATAAGCCCGCCTGGAACGTTTGATCTCGACTGTTATCTTATTTCCGTCAGAGAGGTACGCTGCGGTGAGAACGCATGAATAATTGAGAGAGCATCCAGTTCGTGAATGGGTATACGCGATAGCATTGCTTGTAATTTGACTAAAGAACCGACCGGATGCGATAAGCCCTAATATATTCAAAGTCAACACAAACTATTGTATCATTATGTAAAATTGTAACTGAAAGGGTGTTGAAACTTATCGAAATATCTAAAAGGAGTTTTGATTTAACAATTTTTTTTGTCATATATATGATGATATTGTCTTGTTTATTTTGACTCCGACGTTAATTCTCAAGTCATCTGCGACATATTATAGACATAGACATTAAGGACTTAATACATATATTGCACAAGTATGTGCGCAAACACAGATGCACGTTCTATTCCCACACTCTCATGATTCGATGGGTTGGAAAAGTCAATACGGAAAAAGTTCAGAGGAAGTACCGATGGCTTTACGTGCTTTCTGAGTCACCGAAGTGTAAAAATTGCGCTTTTATTATTGTGAATAAAAAAAAACAAATGAGAAATAAAAGAGTTTTCATGTACCGAACCTCCGTGTCGAGTTCAATGATGGATATCATAATTATCTGGTTGAATTCTCGCACGATGTACTGTCCATTTCAGTTAAATTTTATTATTACATTATTTTCAGAGTAAAATTAACAGAGTCATAAGGACGTATAAGCTACGCCGTAGTATGTGACATACTATCTATTTACTTCGTTATTGCCAATACGCTGCTAGTCATAGAGTATGTGAAGACGTCTCGTAGCTGTAAATACATCACACAGATCACTTGTCTTCAGAGAAATACAAAACAATGTTCGCTCGTATGGAAAAATTGGCAATAAGGCGGTAATTTTTGAGACAGTCTTACACCAAATCGTAGCAAAAATATTAGCGTACATTTATCAAACATTAATCATTCATTTTCTTTTATTTAATATGAGCCCCGGCGGCCGTAGACGTTGCCACTGTATTTTAAGCATCCCTTACATCACTAATTCGCCATCAAATTTATAAGATATAAATTATAAGTAATTAATTTTCACCATCCATTTTAATTTCAATTGTAAAATGTCCTAAGTTCTCTTCCCAAATTTTGTTCAGTAATAGCACGTAAGCGATGAGACCGCCTCTAGTACTGAATATTATATTTGTATATCTTGTTATTTCAATGAATGTGATGTTTGTATGTGAATATATATTTCGAACACTTTTTATAAAAATGGTACTTACATTGTCATTGTCAACAAAAAACTACGAATAATAATTGGTTATTTCAATTAATATAAAGTGTAAAAGTTTTGTGTTTTAAATAATTAATGCGATAAATTTTAATATTATTTATGCTCTTCCGAATGAATATTAATATAAAGTAATAACTATCCTTATATTATTATATAGCTTCTAATTATTACTGTTTTCCGATTGTTATTTTTACTTAGAGTGAGCATAAAATTGATTTACAAGAGTGACATCTCCTTTTTTTTTTTTTTTTTTCACGCAGTGGAAACCTTCAGAAAGGTACCCGACTCTCTTGGGGGAGGAACCGGGTTATGTGGGATTCTTACCCACTAAAACCACTGCGATGGCCGTCCTCGGCACGGATCGGAGAGGCTGCGGGATCGTGTTGATATAACGCATCCGCAGCCCCTCCCATGCTGTGCTCCGCTCGTGGCTCGGCGGAGCTCTCCTCAGGGGGCGAAGGTAATCCCGCCCCCCGCACTCCTCGCTAGTGCGTACGGCAGCGCGAGGCCATTCCGGATGCCGTCCTCCTCAGGGCCGTTTGAAATTGGACACGTGAGGCCCCCACCTCACGCATCCACGGCCCCAGGGTTACGCCCTATATTTAAAGCCCCGGACGTTGGGGCTGTGGGAGGGCCGAGACGACGCCGATGTCGTCTCCGCCGAGCAGGATCGGCCCTTTCCCGTTCCCGCTCCGCTGTCTCCTTCTGCACCATGACGATCTCACAGAAGGAGGCTACAGCCCTCCAAGGAGAGTGACATCTCCTGGCTTAAGTTACATTTCGACGCTTACTAACAGTCAAAACTTTTTGTAACGCAGCTATTATTTCCCGATTCTTCTCAGGCTGATGGTATTGCAGTCCGGTAGTCTTAATTTTTTCTTTATTATATAGTTAGTTGGACAGACAGATGAGCCACCTAATGGTAAGTGGTCGCTACTTAGAATGACAAGAGCTATAATTCTTATACTGTTATTACTGTTTGGCGGGAGAATATATGATGGTGGTACCCAGATGAGGTTGCAAAAAGCCCTACCACCAAGTAAAGTACTTTTTTGACGATAAATATATAAGTTTAAGCTTCTATATTGAATAATGGTTTTAATATCGATGCTTAGATACAATACTACATTACTAATCAAAGGCTTTCTAACTTATAAGTTACGTAATTTGCTTTCATTTCCACAGGGAATAACTTCAAACAAAACCACGTTCAAATCATAAAATTCAAAACTAACTTAACTTTGACTATACCTATCAAAGACGTACATACGGATATTATAACTCAATACATAACAGGCAATTACAGCACCGGAGGAGGGTCCTTATTGAGGCGGAAAACTGAAAGACGGAGCGTAATGAAGACCCGGGGCGAAAACATTTCGATTACTCTACGAAAATACACGTCATGTGTCGTTCGTGTATCGTATTATTGTAAGGGAAAAAGTGCTTATTATATAGTTTGTTTGAAATTATTTAAACATACCGACACAAAATAAACATATCACTATTGCTATCAAAAACTGTTTCAACCACGAAGATCAATGATATTGATTGTATTATTGTTATAATAAGTCTTTAGCACGGTCTTATATACAGGTCTATCAATGGAGCCCACTTTCAGTGCTGACATGGTGCTGATTGGTACGATCGTGTCATAACTTTTATTTCGCGTCAACGCCGCTGTACGACACGCGGTTCCTATGTGTTACGTGTGATAGAAAAGAGACAGAATGACATTCTGTCTTCGTTGCACATCACACCCATCTGCCGTCATGCCTCTGGCGGCCGTAAATTTAACAGAACAGCGCAACCATTAAGTCGACGTACCCCCACTTCTGTTGTTGATAGACCTGTGTATAAGACCGTGGTCTATAGTCTTTGTTTATATACCTATATAATATTCACGTATTACTTGTAACTGGGTTGATTGACACGGGCCTTGCTCACACGCAGCCTTGAGGCGGACTGTCAATACTATCTTATGAAAGATATCAAGATGGCAATTTTTAGTTATTTTTATATTCCTTACATTGATCATGATATTCTATGAATTTTAAACCTTACTTTTACGAGTGTAGGTACTAACTTTTAATCTTAACATTTTTATAATAGACTTGTCCATCACCCAAATATTTCACATTCAATCCGTTCCATACCATTGAAATATATTTATTGAATAAACTACAAACGGTCTCGTTTAGAGACTGGGACTGTATATAGGGACTTCTTTTTATAGTATAGGTAGGCGGACGAGCATATGGGCCACCTGATCGTAAGTGATCACCTAATCATGATCAATGAACCACTAACCATGGGAACTAAGATGCTACGTCCCTTGTGCTTGTAATTACACTGGTTCACTCACCCTTCAAACCGGAACACAACAATACCAAGTGCTGCTGTTTTGCGGTAGAATATCTGATGAGTGGGTGGTACCTACCCAGACGAGCTTGCACAAAGCTCTACCACCAGTAAAAACTACTGTTATTCCTGCTAGTGTTATAGATTTAGTAATGTAGTATTATATAAATAAACGGCACGAATAATTAAAGTTGCTTTTACTGGTACCGTATTGGCAATGTTCAATTATGTCCCATCCAAGTATAGTATTCCCATGGATGACCCAACCAAATACTTTACTTGGATCTGATAACATCCTTTTGGCCGATGATAGCTACGGGAATTCTTAAGGGAGATTTTCTAGAGTGTAACCACTGCCAATACCCTTTTTTCCGTAGGGAAGTCCTCGTGAATACCCCCCATCTCGTAGATGATGTAGGGTTATGTCAGACTGCTACCACGGCTGCTAAAACTACCACGGTGTTCCTTCTCTCCGCAAATGACGAGGCTAGGGGTTCGCTCGCACTTTCATCCGCGACCCCGCCGGCGGGCGTTTCTATCGTAAATCTTTTCTATTTAAATGCACTCCTCAGACTACATGCCAGGAACACGCTGTTCAACGTCGTGGCTTTTTTCTAACAAGCAACGGTTTCCCTGCACCCGTTGCCCATAGGTCCAAATTTAAGGGGATAGATAGTTGGAGTTATACCGCCGTCTGCGCCATGGTCTCCTGCGGCGCATTGGAGCTACCAGGTCTTCGTTCTCTCTTTCTCGCTCTCCTACTTCCTTCTGCTTAATCACGATCTCACAGAAGGTGAGCATCGCCTTCCGTGACTTTTCGTTGCTGCCCATGGATTTCTCCAAGGCTGGCAATGATAAGTTCGAGCCCACAATTGCCACTAGCATCCGTCGCGCTCCGTCCCACCTGCAAGGTGTGCATCGCTGTGTCGCTGTCACTAGCTTGTACCGTATGCGTGACACGTTGCGGTCGGCTCTCTACTCACAATCTTCCAGAGGTATCAAAGCAGCCATGCCCTGAAATCTCCGGTTTTACGTTCTTATAGAGAGCCACTAGATCAAAAAGAGGAATATGCTCAGTTGTATAAAAATAGTTGTATTCTAACTGGTTTAAACAACTTATACTCGTCGATAGAGGAAAAATCTGAATATGTAATGAAGGGTTTTCTTTATTACGTAATTCTCTGACCCCGTTCTTATTGAGTACAACTATGTAGATAGAGATACAACAGCTACACATGCTGTTTTATTAGATACGTACTTTGTAGCAGGTTTCGATCATGTGACCAATAATTGATACGCGGTTAATTGGCTCGCTCAGATTATAGGCTGTCCTTACAGGCTGTCGTAAATCCTTGTTAACTCGCCAGGTTTCACGCCTCGTATAATTAAGTCTTACAGTGGGTGACCCCTTTTAAGACCTATTATTTTCCTTTTAAGCCCAATCTTATTACATCAATTTAATTCACATGAACATCTACAGTATAAAATAATATCAATCTGTCTAGGTATACTTAAAACAAAAGTTTTGTAAGATATTAATCTGAAGTGGTTGTGTAACAAGTGTTTTTATTCCGCATGAAATTGCACGCACATTTCTTAACGAATAAGGAATAACAAATAACATTACAAAAATAAAAGAAGAATAAATAAATTGATTTGATGTTATGCGAGCAGATCTGCCGTAAAAACTTGTGAATTGTCATGAACTTGTATACATGTGAAGTCATACAATAATATATAACTTCGTTGTAGGAATTTTAGAAAGACGATCCAGACTTCCCACTTGTTATTTGTTCAATCCGTAAACAGCATTTTTATTCTTACCACTTCTGGTTTAAGACGTGACTGAGCGAGTGTAATTGCATTATAATTGCACAAAAAACAAAACATCTCAGTTGGTATATTTTTTATTGGAGACTTCAGAAATTTTAATATTTTTTTAAACTATAAATTTTAAATTTGAATGAATTCTAAACTAATTCAATGAAGCCATGGGCAGAAACTAATTAAATATAAATCATGGTCATCGATATATTTTCGACCGTGGAATAAATCCGCATTATCTCATTACGTCTAGAAATCCTCTTAACGTAACTATAGGGTTTTCCATTAAGGGCGCTTGATCGCGCAGAACTTCCATCGTAGCGTGTGCTGTGTGGCACGTAGCGCCGTCCTGTTGAAACCACATGTTGTCCAGATCCATATTCTCGATTTCAGGCCAAAAGAAGTTGGTTATCATCGACCGGTATCGCTCACCATTGACGGTGACGGCCACACCATTATCGTTTTCGAAAAAATACGGACCAATCACGCCTCCGGCCCAAAATCCGCACCAAACAGTCACTTTCTGCGGGTGCATTGCCACTTGGTGAACCTCGTGTGGATTGGTCTCGTCCCAAATACGGCAATTTTGCTTGTTGACATAGCCATTCATCCAAAAATGCGCCTCGTCGCTGAAGATGATTTTTTTGCCAAAATCGGCGTCAACTTCCAACTGCTCTAATGCCCAGTCAGCGAACACACGGCGCTGTCTATGGTCATTAACCTTGAGCTCTTGGGTCAGCTGGATCTTGTACGGGTGCAGGCTCAAATCACAACGCAAAATTCGCCAAGTTGTCGTCTGCGAAAGGCCGAGTTCCTGTGCGCGACGCGGAATTGACTGCCGCGGGTTTTCGAGGACACTGTCGCGCACAGCGGCGATATTCTCGGCAGATCTCGCGTTACGTTGACGCACGGGAACCGGCTGATTGTTAACTGACCCGGTTGACTCGAATTTGTCCACCAATCGACGGATAGTCGACTCGGCAGGACGATCATCGCGACCGTAAAACGGGCGAAGTGCGCGGAACGTTGCTCGAACTGAAGACCCATTTTCATAAAACAATTTTATGATTTGCACGTGCTGCTCGACACTGTAACCTGCCATGGTGGTTTGGGAGGACGGAATGAATATAACACACTGCATTTGACAGCTGTCACTCAAACAACATGGCCGCAATCAGCTGTCAAAGTTCAAGCGTCCCTATTGGAAAACCCTATACTTACTCATACTTTCTTTCTGCTTTATAAATAACAAGAGCAGAGTGATTTTATGAATAAATAATTACGTCTACCCACGGGTAGTTTTAACGACTTTTTAAAAAGCTATCAAAACTTTAGCTTTTAATAATAGATACCTCCTAAATTATGCCCAAAAAAAAATTAAGTAGAGTAACAGCCTGTGAATGTCCCACTGCTGGGCTAAGGCCTCCTCTCCTTTTTGAGGAGAAGGTTTTGGAGCTTATTATATACTAACTTCACTGATTTCTGCCACATGTTAATTCCACCACGCTGCTCCAAGTTGAAGTAGGTTTCCTCACGATGTTTTCCTTCGCCGTCAAGCACGAGATTATAAATAAAAAAATAAACACATGAAGATTCAGTGGTGCTTGCACGGGTTTGAAACCAATATCATGATAAAAGAAAAGTAAGTCTACTCTTACTTTAAAGTGATAGATTTAAGGCGTATTTAATTGTTTGCTATTATAAATTACATACACACATAAATGCCTAACGTCTAACCTACAAATCGGGCCGTTCTAAACCCGAGTGATATTGCACCATACACCTCACATTACACTACAGTATAAATAGAAAGGTTTTTATAGAGGTACTAAGAGCGGTCCGGGATTATCTATGAAGTGTTTATATGTGGAAAGAAGCCAATAATCTAGGCACCTATAGGCTCGAAGCTGCCTAGAGGCCCAGTGGCCCGTGACGAAAGTGAGTGAAAGCTATTTTATTTTTATTGGAAACAAAAGCATTTTTTTGTTTTATTTTGCAAAAGTAATTTTATGTCGATTA
This sequence comes from Nymphalis polychloros, assembly GCA_905220585.2. Taxonomy (NCBI): domain Eukaryota; kingdom Metazoa; phylum Arthropoda; class Insecta; order Lepidoptera; family Nymphalidae; genus Nymphalis; species Nymphalis polychloros. The sequence continues at coordinate 13,138,168 of HG992245.1, forward strand.
CTTCATTAGTATCAGTTTTGGTTTTGAAATACTTAAGCCTTAAGTACAACGAACCCAACTAGAGCCCTTTCTACGAGAATAGGGCTATCGGACCCTTTATCGATTTAACATTACTAAAGAAATCTATATAACTAAATCCTTTCACTTAGAAGAAAGCAACATATCTTTTGCCTATGGATCTCTAGGAAATAATTCTCGTACTATTAATCGAATTATGCCAACAAAGCAAATAAATAGTTGTATCTCTGATAATACTGACATATAACAAAGAGGTTTCATATAAATAAGTATTATATTATACTAGCTGTGACCCACGGCTTCACCCGCGTATAATTAATAAAAATATAATAAATTATTTTATTACTATAATAACACACGTGCGCCCACACACACTCACACACACACAAACGCACACACACACAAACACACACACACACACACAAACACACACACACACACACACACACACACACACATATGGCTACTGGTAAAGAAATATGTAATTAACGATTTGCGCCATCACATGTTCTTTGTGTCAAGAAGAATTTTCATCAAGATTGGTCAAGCCGTTCTTGAGTTATCAAAAGACATACAGACAGACAGAACAAAAAATATATAAAGTGAATCACTGCATCATAAAACTATAATTTATCAGAAAATTAGGTGAAAAAAATTTGTACAGACAGAACCAATAGATTTATATAGTAGTATAGATTCCTATTACTAATTAAAATCAAATTAATCATTTAATTCCTTACGTATCGTTATCGTTTTTTGAGTAAATTACCCTCGAGATTGAGAATGAAATCTCGATTATTATGTAATAACAGTTTTTTAATTAACTTCTTTATATTTAAAAAGGTATATAATTTGAACGTTTTAAGCTGTTTATGAAATTTCGGGCTCCACTACTGTACTTGAGTCTCTCCTGTTTGAAGTACAATACGATCAATAAATCATCATCAATCATCAGCCCGCCAGTATTACGAAGCAATAATATATTTTCTTTTGTAGATACACGTTTCAAACATCCAAATTATAGTGGGTAGTTTAGCAGCAATTTTCCTCCTAACATGTTATTTTACACATACTATATATATATATATGTATGTGGTATTGAAATAATCTGATAGCTTCGTCGGTTTAGAGGTACTGTTCAAATCCAAGGTCGGGCCAATAATATTGAGTTTCTCAAAAAATTCCCGGTGGCAGCCAGTGGTGTATTTATCCTAAGTGCAGAGGAGGCACGTATCCGGGGCGGTAGACTTTCATAACAATTAACCATTTTTGTTACTTTTTGATCTGACTTTTTTAAATTAACTTGAAGAACCTACCTAATGAACATCATATAAGTTTTTTTTTTTTTTTTTTTATTGTATAGGTTGGCGGACGAGCATATGGGCCACCTGATGGTAAGTGGTCACCAACGCCCATAGACAATGGCATTGTAAGAAATGTTAACCATCACTTACATTGCCAATGCGCCACCAACCTTGGGAACTAAGATGTTATGTCCCTTGTGCCTGTAATTACACTGGCTCACTCACCCTTCAAACCGGAACACAACAATACAAAGTACTGCTGTTTTGCGGTAGAATATCTGATGAGTGGGTGGTACCTACCCAGACGAGCTTGCACAAAGCTCTACCACCAAGTAAAAATAATTATTTTTAATTACCCACCCATTCTCAATTTACGATAAATAAGTAACAAGATAATACGTATTTTTCGTTAAATTTAATGTTACTGTGTGCGGTTATATTTTGTGCCCAGGGCGTTAAATGTCAAAATAGCTACTTGTAGCTGACTGGGTCTTTTCAGGGCTCTAGCCCAGAAAGTTCGCAGGTGGGAGGAGGACCTGGGGTCCTCTTCAGCAGGCCTGGCGACGGTGAAGGCGGTCCGTCCCCACTTAAGTCACTGGGTGGAACAGAGTCACGGCACACTCACATTCAGGCTAAAGCAGGTACTTACCGGGCACGGTTGCTTAGGTAGGTACCTGTATCGGATAGGGAGGCGGGAGGTGACATCCTCGTGCCACGAGTGTGGCGCGCCATCAGACACGGTACACGACATCGTAGGTGGAGACCTCTCGCTGCCGAACGTGATAAGCGCCATGATCGGTAGCGAGAGTTGCTGGAAAGAGATAGTGTCCTTCTGCGAAAATGTCATGTCGCAGTAGGAGACCGCGGAGTGGGAGCGTGAAAATAGTGTCTCCATTGACCCGCTTCACCGAAGAAGACCGGGGAGAAGGCGTCGGCACTTTGCGCACTTTCTCCCCCCGCCATAAGCGGCGCTGGGTCTCTGTACCCCGAGAACCACCTAGGAAACGGAGGCGGGTCAACCGTCGGGGCGTCACGGTAGTATGCGCAAGTGATCTCGTGACATCCCCCGAAGAGGCGGAGAGGGTGCCGCTGGTTTTTAGTAGGAATTCCGGCGCATGTTCGGCGCCGGAATACAACAACAATACACATACAACTTCATGTGGAGGAAACGCGGGCATGAGTTTTCCAGCGAGACAAAAAAAGCTGGAGTCTTTTGGGAGTGTTACTTGTCTCGTTCCTCAGAAAACATCAACACTCGTCGATCCTGCGCCTGATTTCTCTTCGGTCTCGTTCGATGATAATTCCATCAGCTAATGAGAGTGAGGTGTGAGTGAGTGTGAGAAATTAATTGTAATGACTAAGCTCGAATCTCCGTAAGAAAAATATGACGCTTTCGAACACATTGCATTTAGTTATTATACCTACTAATAGTTATAACAGGTACATGATAAGTCTAAGAATACATAAAGGTATGAATATATGTATGTAAGCGTGACCATTGCTTGAGCACAAAATTTGCTTTGCCGATTTTAACATAATGCATGTAGAGATTCGTTAGCGTTCCGATTTCAAGGATGACGTCACGCGAAATCAAATATGGATGATTTATTCAATTTACAAACTGCCCCAATTTTTTATATTAAATATTTTATTAAACCTATGTAGCTGTTCGAAATGCAAGTAGTCCAATCACAGCCCTTAATTATTATAGAAATAATACTGGATTTGAAATTCAAGATTCTATTCTAATATATTCAATAATCACAGCTTACTGAACAGCTTCGCAAAGAAAAGCGATCTTGACGGATATTAATATTCAGTGCGGTTCTACTTATTACGTCATAAATTATTGCCTTTCATAATAAGCAAATGTTCTTTCAACTGTGACTTTTTTTACTTGTGATGAAAATGTACCAAAATATATTTTCTTTAAGAACTAACTTCATTACTCACCCGTGATATGTTGACAACCGACTTATAGCGATATACTATTTTGATGCATTTTTTTTTATTGTATAGGTAGGCGGACGTGCTTGTGGGACACCTGATGGTAAGTGGTCACCAACGCCTATAGACAATGGCATTGAAAGAAATGTTAACCATTGCTTACATTGCCAATGCGCTACCAACCTTGGGAACTAAGATGTTATGTCCCTTGTGTCTGTAATTACACTGGCTCACTCACTCTTCAGACCGGAACACAACAATACAAAGTTATACTGTTTTGCGGTAGAATATCTGATGAGTGGGTGGTACCTACCCAGACGAGCTTGCACAAAGTTCTACCACCGAATAGATCTATATTATAATTATTATGGTCAATGTCGCATATCAAATTCTGACATTTCACGACCATTTTCTGCGGTAGGTTTGGAGTTTGGTCGTATAGTATAGCCCTACAGTGCAACAAACATATTCGGGTACAACTGAATTGCTAAATATATTTAATATGGCCAAACTGTTCGGCCATATTTAACATTTCACTGCGAAATTCAATATTGTTTGATTGATGCTTATGCTGACGTAATAAGGTTCATTTCACGTTGTAGTTTTATTAACAGATTCACGGAATGTTACTGTATTCTTAAAATTTATATTATTAAATATAACATGCTCTCATAAATTGTAACGCATACGTAAAATAATATATAGATCATTCTAAAACATCTATTTTATTGGTCATATCTACAACGACGATATTCTAAGCCAAGTAGCTTTACTTAGAGCATATCAAAATACGTATGTCCTTAAGGAACGCTCCGCTTTTAAGTGGACTGCCAATATGACTTGAGCATCATTACTCCCCCTCCTAAATCAGTGACGCTGTCAATAACTATATGACTGTATACTTGCGGTATATTTGCGCTGACCATATATTTATTTTTAGTAAACAGCATGAGCAGTTTTAGACATTTCTATTATAGTGAGGAAAGTAATTATATTTTTAAACTCTGTTTTAAAAGAAAACGGCCTTATATACGGTTTACAAATAATACTTTAGAATTCAGTATAGAAACTCATAGTTTATATTATATTGAATAACGATTAAACAAATTCAACTCTGTTATTGTAATAGAAAGTTCTTTTTAAACATTTTAAGAGTAAGATGACCGAGTGATTAGGACACCTAAATCTTTATCAAAGATTTTGGGCTTAAATCTGGACCTGCATATGCTTAATTTGTTTTTAATAAATTAACCCAATTATATTTATAATTTATCGTTAAGATTAGAGAAAGAAAAAGAAAATTTAAGAAATTAATCTCGATAGTAAAGAAAGAACATGTTTTGAATAAAAAATCTACCATATAAATGGTAACCAAATCATGGATGATAGATGCCAAGTTGACGTGATCTACACGGATTTTGAAAAAGCGTTCGACCGCATAGATCACGTTATCCTGCTACACAAACTAAGCGTTTTGAGTGTACACGGTAACTTGCTTCGATAGTTGACATCGTATATTAAGCACCGAATGCAGGCCGTAGTAACAGGAAGTGCCAGAAGTGATTTTATAAATATACCGTCAGGGGTTCCTCAAGGTTTCATGCTAGGTCCTCTTCTATACAATGCATATCTATTTGATATTGGTAGCTGCTTTAAGTACACGCAGCATCTGATGTTCGCTGATGACAAGATTTTTTTTATTAAGATACGTTCCGTTGAAGACTGTTTCAATCTACAAGAAGACCTAAATTCCTTGACAGATTACTACATTAAAAATAGAATAATTGTTAATGTTAAAAAAAGTCACTACATAACGCTAACTCGTAAAAAAACATAATAATGTTCGATTATAAAATTAACAATGTAAATATTTCTAGAGTTGACAACGCCAAAGACCTGGAGATTAAAATTGATTATAAGTATGATCACGTAGAGGTCGTGGCAGAAAAGGCATACAAATAGCTAGGCTTTATTAAGCGTATTACAAGTTCCTTCAATAATCTTGACTGCATAAAAACCCTGTATTTTGTGTACGTTCGAAGTATACTTGAATATGCTTGCAATATTTGGACACCCTATTATATTATATATGCTCAGAGACTCGAATCCATTCAAAATCATTTTGTTAGATATCTTGCTTTTAAGGATTACAAACGATTTAGCAGCTATGAAGAGGCATGTACTCACTACAAAATAGACACACTTGAGCACAGAAGAGACCAGAGCGATATGCTGCTACTTCAAGCAATTTTGAAAGGTATAATTGACTGTCCTGACCTGTTATCAGAATTTTCGTTAAATGCATCTTCTTTTAGATCCCGTAATCCTAACCTTTTCCATGTGCGTAAGTCAAACTCTAACTATGCCCGAAATTCCATCATACTACGTCTGTCACGAACTTATAACAAATTTTATTCTGGTATCGACTTTTTCCACTTATCCAAAATGCAATTAAGAGAAATAATTCAACTTCATCGTAAAAAATAAAGCGAAAAACCACACACACGCACACGCACACACACACGTATATGATTTTCTCGCAATAATAAAAAGCAAGAATGTAATTTTTTTTCTAAAAATTGTATTATAAAATTGTAATCTTATGTGGCTTTATCTATTTAGTCATAAGTAATAACTGTACAATAATTGTAAAAAAACGCTGTTGATTGCAAATAAAAATAAATAAATAAATAAAACATGTTTGTGTACCATGGAATTAATCTCAAACGAAGAACTTAACCCAACTGTGGGTAACAGTTTTTAACTTTTACTTTACGAAACATTTTGTGATAAAATTATGCAATTTTTAACAAGGTCGCGATACAATAACAAAACATAATAAAAAGTTTGTTGTTCCGGAAACCCAATAAAATCTGTTTAAACTTTCAATCCGTTTTGTAAGATTTTCCTCATTGTTTTGGAAAATATCAAATTTAATTGTTGAAAGTTAAGAACCAGATGTTAATGTTGGTTCATAATACAACTTCGTTGTTTACATTAAGTTCGTTATTATATTTAAAAAAGGTCTTAAGTCGATGTACATTTCAATCCGCTTGAATATCGTAAGGCCTACAATAAATAAGTAACCCAACTTCCAAGATTCCTTATTTAAAATAAAATATATAAAGTAACACACATGCGCTTAGTTCATCTTTATATTTTACTTCTTCTTCTTCTTTGTCCAAACCCTCTTCCCAGTTCTGCTGGGATCTATTTGTACGTCTTCGCCAGAGAACTCTTACTCTTAATATTTTATAATTTTATGTATTTGCTAACGTAAAAAAAACAATGTTGATTTTATAATATCTAAGATAGTATCATAAAACATTAAATCAACTACTGTTTACATCTTACTTTGAAAAATTATTTTTAACATTTCATAGTGGAAGGAAAAGTAGATGAAATTCAAGGAACTTTTACGTTTTCCAATTAGCGCTTGGACAAAAAAAAGATTTTCTTTTGTAGTTGCACCGACACTTTTTAAACAAGAAGATACAAACAATTTATAAAATTGTTAGTTTTATTTGAATTTATATAATAATATTAAGTGCTTAATTAATTTATTCCTTAAAATTATCTTTTTCAATATAATGTGACTAATAGAAAAAATAATTATAAATGTACACAACAATTATTTCAATGCTATCGTAAATTAGTAAAGCCGAGATGGCCCAGCGGTTAGAACGCGTGAATCTTAACCGATGATCGTGGGTTCAAGTCCGGGCGAGCACCATTGAATTTTCATGTGCTTAATTTGTATTTATAATTAATCTCGTGCTTGACGGTGAAGGAAATCATCGTGAAGAAACCTGCATGTGTCTAATTTCACGGAAATTCCACCACCCACATTGGAGCAGCGTGGTGGAATAGCTTATTCCAAACCTCCTCAAAAATGAAAGCAGCTTACCTCAGCAGTGGGATATTCACAGGCTGTTACAGTTACTGTATCGTAATTTATATTAGCATTTTTCTTTTTACATGCAATCTCAAATGTAGCTGAAAGCTGTGAGTTGTTACTAAGATTTTAAGCGTGGAAAGTTTTGCTATGAAGGTTTTTAGTCATGTTATTTATGTTTCGTGAAGTGTCGCACATTAAATTACAACTTTGGATATATATTCAAAATACTCGTAACTTACTGTAAGTTAGTTAATAATATGAACGTTGTTATATTTTACCGTTAAAGTGAAAGCCTTAGATTTAAAAAGCAGGCGCCTCTAAAGTAAACTTAATAATAAAAAACAACGGGTTGCACTCCGGGAGTGCCGGCAGAAGTGTAAACTTAAATATTAACGTTGTGCATTTTTGATATTTTGGAATAATTAGGGAAAAATTTTGCTCGAATTGCTTTAATTATAAGTATAAAAGTACTATCATTTATGTGATAAAATACAATATTCATTTATTGCGCTATCGTACACAAACATGACAATTTATATTACATTAAAAAATTAAAACTTCAAAATCAGTCTTACGAATTTTCAATCAAGGTCACGTGACCTGACGCGAGCTTAACGTTTTTTACCCATCACAAAAAAGTGCACAACACCGTTAAAGAAGTTTTTACTTCAAAAATTTAACACGCAAGAATCCGTTTTTCGAATTTTCAATCAGGGTCACGTGACCTGACGCGAGTTTAACATTTTTTACTCTACATAAAAAAAGTGCACAACGCCGCTAAAGAAGTTTTCACTTCAAAAAACATAGTTGTCAGTAAAGTCGGTTTACGGACGATAATTTTACGTGATAACGTCATAAGCAAACACTGATGAATACTCGGACACATCGGCCGATGGAGTGGAAGAGTGCCTCTCTATCGCTGTTTCCTTGCTCGCTTGCTCGCTGGCGCGCGCTTTATAAGACGTTATAACGTCAAAATATATTCTTCTGTCGCTTCGGTACAATATGTACGCTGTTATAAATTTTGTCAATTGATAATTCTTGTTTCAATTTAATTCAAAATTTCACTAATTCTTAAATAAGGGCAATATGTTTTTTTATTTTTGTTTTCGTTCTAATTTTTAAAGAAATCAAATATCAGATATTACAGTATAATTACACATTTCGTTTCACGTTATGACGCCCTACTTTTTGAAAACAAAGAGAAGTACTTCAAAATGTGGTTACACAGCTTATTTCCTGGCTACAACGCATTGTTTAATCCTGATTTTAAAACGTTAACGTTCGCTTAAATATTTTATTATATTTTACTAGCAACCCGTCTGAATTTCGAACGGCCTATTTATTATAAATACTAACTTCTCAAGATTCTTTATTTAAAATATAGTAAAAAATAAAATAAAGTAACAGCCAGTATATGTCCCTTATTCATATTTTAATTTAGATTCTAATTTTAAAAACATGTATAAAAGATGTATTACGTAACTTTTCTTATAAACTTTAAGACCAATAATCGCTTGCCAGTATTTGAAATCGGAAATCACTTGAGATCCACGTGATCTACTGCGCTATCTCGACTCTCCACTCGCTTAAAATACTATTTCACTAAAATACAAACACTTTTCGCGAATTAAAATATATTACTTTTATTTTAGAACAACGCTTCCACGGAATAGCTGGATATCACGCACGTTTGCGTGATTTCGTGTCGAAATAAAATGATCACAAATTCGAAGGTAAAAATCTATAACACGCTTCAAAATTTAAAAAACGCTTTAAAAATTAAAATAAATAAGCACTTAATAATAATAATAAACAATAAAAACACTCTAAAAATAAAAAATATATATTTAAAATTAGAAAAAGTTTTACCTATTTGACAGAAATTACTTAATATTAAAATATACGATATATTTATATAGAAAGATATCTTTCACATAATCACCATCCATTCGGATCGTAGATTATAGGTAATAAATAGATAGATAGATAGGCTACAAAAATAATAACAGTCACAAAAGTACGATAACATAAATTCCTAGAAAATTTAAAGAGATATTCAAATTTACATTCGAAATCATTTGTAAGTAGAGACCTAATGCATTTTTCTTATTTCCAGCAATGAATAATGGATTCCACGTCGGAGTGTTATTCACGCTAGTTCAGTTAGTAAACAATTTATGCATATAATGTAACTGGAGCAAAGTTGCTTGTGAAAACAAAACACTTCTAGAAAATTTGATTACGTGGTCACTTTTATCGATATAACAAGAAATAAACTTACATTACTTACAATAGTGTCTGGTTTTTTTTTGTAAGGTACTATTTATCGATGTAGTTTATTGTTTGCGTGTCTAATGAAAAATACATTCGTTCATTTATAAGTAATCTAGTAAGCGGATCAAATGTAAAGAAAATCTCCACTCCTATGATGTATATTACTTGAACCGATTTCATCTATCCCTTAGGTCTGACTATGAGCATGAGAGAACAGAGTCCGCTTGTGTTTGCGCACTCACTTGAGGCTTATTTTTTTTTTATAATACCCGGGTTGGCAAATGACTCTACCCCATCTGATGGTAAGTGGTAGTAGAGTCCAAACGCGACGACGGCTAGTGCAGTCAGGAAGAATGACTTGCACTAGCCGTCCCCGCCTTGCCGGCCCGCAAGATGCCTCTTCACGCCTCGTTTGAAGGAACCCAGGTCATAAGAGGAGGGGAACACGTTTTATTATATTCTCATTCAGAATAACATCATTAAAAGTCGAAAAGTATATGTGGTCACATTGGAAAAATACGAGGTCGCGTTGGAAATTCAAATTATTTATTATAATGTTTATACATATATTACACATTCCATTGCTCTTGTATCCCATATTATTATTTTTATTTTTTATTGTGTTGATTACTGGACGAGTATGTGGGCCACCTGATGGTAAATGGTCACCAACGCCCATAGACAGTGGTTTGTACATTTCTTAAAAAAAAACAACATCACCACTGCGCCACCAACCTTGGGAACTAAGATGTTATGTCCCTTGTGCCTGTAATTACTCTGGCTCACTCACCCTTCAAACCGGAACATAACAACACAAAGTACGGCTGTTTTGCGGTAGAATATCTGATGAGTGGGCGGTACCTACCCAGACGAGCTTGGACAAAGCTCTACCACTGAGTAATAGTAGATATACCCGTAGTATTATTTTATTTCATAATATAAAAATAGAATACGAAGTGATATATTTTTAATTGAAACACTTATTCAGAATAACTCCCTTGCAATGGGCTGCAGTGAGTGCGGAAGAAGTAATGTCTCCCGACACCCACTTGCGGGATCCAAGGGGAATGAAAAATTGTTTAGCTATTCATTTATCTCTTTGAAACGCGCATTTAACGTGAGTTACGGTGTTTTAACGAAGGATAATTTCAGTATAAAATTATAATAATGCTATTACGGTTTATTTTTTAAGCTTTACAATTATGCTTTGATTTACTCAGCTTACCCGGATTTCAACCAGAAGCGATCGGATAATATTCGCGCGTTCTAACCACGGGGCTATCGTGGTATACATAATATATAATAATAGCAATATAAGTCGTTATTATAATTATTCTGTGCCATATTAATATTCGAATATATATTTTTTTAAATTTAATTTTTAAACACACAGTCTGTCACACCACTTGTGATTCCACATTGTATATCCACCAACCCGCAGTATGCATAACAATGAGACATTTACAAGCTGCTACTTGAACTCGCTAACCTATATTTATAAAATGATAATCCTGTATACCAAACTTCAAAGCGACCCGTGTTCAAACAAAACATAAAACAAAGTCTTTGGAAAACATCGCTCCTCAGATTTACAGCGCCGCATATTGGATTCAGTTTATTCAATTTCGCCACCGCAAAGCGAACGAAAAATGTTACCAACTTTGTAGCTCTGTTTCTTGCAAGATGTCTGGTATCGTCTATTTTTCAACATTTTCGCTGAAATAAGAATTGTATTTGAACTTTCGTTTTGATTTTTTAGTGCTTTAATAAACGTTTTGCAATTTGTTGTTTACTTTCAACATAAACACGTTTATTTTCTGTGTACTTTATTATTATAGAGAAAAACATCTTGAGAAAACCACTACGCACTTGTGTAGTGGAATTTCCTTAACCTTTCCTTAATGGGAGAGAACTATTACAACTAATATATAATAGATTTATGTTGTTAATAATAATTAGCCAGGCTCAGAAACTAAATATCTAATTGTAATGCCATATCGCTAAAATGTTTACATCCTCATAAAAAATGAGATATGCGATTTATATAGAATACACGCCAATTTAATTTGTTTTTTTTTTTTCAATTTTTTTTAAGTCAACGATGTCATTTTAAGTCTCCGTTCCTTAGGATATAAATAATTTTAAGATAAAAAATCTCAATCAGTATTGTTAAATAATTCTATGAAATTATAGTATAGACTATTATCCCGCCTCTCTCATCCAAGTCTTCAAAATTCAAGCCTTAATAAAAAATCTTAATATTGTCATAAAAATCAAAAACATACGGCCAATTATTTTCATGTCTTTTTGTTGATATTTTCAAATTTATTGAACTTTGATCAAATTGACTTGACTTGGCTGTATATGCAATTTCTTTGCCAATCAAGACGACTGGTAGGCAGTGACGAGACATAATCTATTTATGAGGATACACCTAAACTGACAGCAGTAAGCTGTCTGTCTCCGGGCGTTCGTCCGGGAAATGGAAATAATTTCCCGAATAGAGTTTTCACGAGCTAACTCCTCGACGGAAATTGTAGCAAAATACATCAGCCTACGAAGCAACTGGAAACGTAGAACGTATATTTACTATTTAATATCCAGATTTGTTTTAAATAAAGATATAAATTTATATACTTAAAACTTCATCCTTTTTGCTCACGTTAGATAGATAATATTATTTAAGTTTGATGGTAGTTACAATTATACCAAATATTACAAACGGCTTTTATTAAATAAAATAGCACTGTTCATATTGGCGGCCGTAACTAGAATGGGTCAGAAGGAGTGATGTCCCGTGTGTGTGTCCTTTAACTCACGCCATAAGGTCAGTATTTACCAATAAAATAATTATTATACATATTATAAGATATTTTAGATATCGGCTGGATGACGCACACACCGTTTTCACCTCGGGCCAATTCCAATAATTCTATATATTCCCGCGCTTTGCGCTGTGTTCACTCGAAATTACAGATAAATAGAAACATAGATAATTTATATTCATATTATAAAATATCAATTAATACATTATTGTAGATGTCTGTACACTACAGCTGGACGAACATCACGTTTTGCGCCGAAACAAAGAACATTGGAAATATATTGTGTTATCAACTCACTATTGATGTGTAAGAGTTATATGTATGACACATAATAAATTATTAATTATAATCAGAATCATGTCACACGTGTCGAATTATGTCAAAAATGTGGTGAAGCGTACGACAATAGCTGCCTATTCTATGCAAATGAGTGAATTAATCGACTTTTCACGCCCCGTAGGCGGACATATTCTCATTAGTTTGTAGCTCAAAGAGTTATGCTCCACTGGATCTTGGTCGATCGACGTCGCTCTGCTTCACAATTAATTGATTTGAATATTTAAATAGCATGTCTTAAGCGCATCACACACAATGAAGATCTTAAAAAATATTATAAATTAGTTTCGCGGTTTCGCCTCACTACTTAAAAAGAAACAAACTTTCGCATCCCAACTAATATTATAAAAAACGACGAAATACGTATGCATTTAGTCTTTCCTAGAAGCTTTAATATTAAATATTATTCTTCTTACTACAAAAATGACGGACTTGCTATACAAACTTGCAACCTATTCGATTTCATCATCTGAGGTGGTGAAATTTGCAAAACGTTATCAGGACAAGTCATTATAAATATATAAAGATTAGACGGCATAGCCAGCTACCAAGCAAGCCCGGAGACAAATCAAGCGCAAAATCAACGGCTTTATGTGTTATACGAGACTCGAGATTGTAACACTACGAACATCAACTTATAGCTGAAGTAAATTACCATGGATGCGTTTAAAATTAAGTGAAAACTTTCACGAATTTGATATGGTTCCATCTTAACCGAGCATGACACATTAAAATGCTAAAATGTTTATCTTCCTCGTGTGTGACGCGCTTAAATATCAAGCATGTATATTTCGTGTTTTATTTTGTTTTAATCATGTTTTACGAGTTACAATCACACAGTGGAAACAATTCTAACGTACTTTTAACTGAATTCCTGCTTGTATTTTGAAGTGAGAATTATTTGGGCGCGTTGAAAAGTACATTTAAGTTTTACTTCTATCCAAAGTACGGACACTAAGTATTATTACTAGTATTATTACTATTATTATTATTGATTTTCATTTTAATTGCGATATTGAGGTAGGCTTAGAATATATCTGAAGTTATGTATAATATCTTAATACCATTTATCGTAAACTAATTTCAAACCTTGAAAAATTTCTAAGAATCCAAGCAACCAAGTTAATCTAATAAAGTTATAAGCAATTACCCTTTGCTAGGCTTAGAAAAGAATTATTTAAGCGATTTGCGATAATGCAATTACTTTATACATAATTAAAATATTAAATCCTTTAAATAATAATTTAAAATATCTACTATACAAATCGTGACCGTGTGAATAGTGGCAAGAGTGCTAGCAGCATTTCCTCTTTGAATCGCAATTCCGATCCTCTGAGCGAAAAATGAACCAGGCCCTCCTGTCATCGTTATTTTGACGTGATTTAAATATTATTGGAGGAAATTATATGCTAATACATTTTTAGGGACCATATATATTTTTAATATTACCCGGGAGGACAAATGACTCAACTCCACCTAAGTAAATGGTATTACAGTCCAAACGCGACGACGGCTAGTACAGTCGGGAAGAATGATCTGCACTAGCCGCTCCCGCATTGCTCGTTTGAAGGAACCCAGATTATAAGGGGAGGGGAACACGTGTCCTGGTAAAGAATTCCATTTTTTAGAGGTGCGACAGTGAAAAGTGTTGTCAAATTTCTTTGTGCGCGATGAAATTGATGTTACAATTAGACGGTATTGCAATTATTTGAAAACACACACACACATATACACAGGTATTGCAATTATTTGAAAAGTTATATTGTATTTTAATCAAAGTCTTTATATTTGGCTAATAAGAAGACATTTTGTAATTCGTTACTGAAAACTACTAACCAATTGACATAAAACTTACACGAGAAGATGTAGCACGTTTTGGAGAAGTATATAATATTAATATATAAGCAGGAGAAGCTCCGAACGAGTTCGCTTTAAATCTAGATTATTGACGTGTCAAATGAATTTCATGTTCTTGTAATATATTCTTCTAAATGGAAGACTAGCACATATCTTAAAAAAAAAAGCACATATCTTAAAAAAAATATATAATGATTATATATTTTTTTTAAGATATTAAGAGTAAAACTTGTTTCTTATTGTATCTAGTAAATGGCGTTAATTCATATTTTGAAGTTCCTAAATCGCGCTATGTTAGTCTTTTGTAAATAGTATATGTATTGTCAATGTTACATAATTTGATCGAATTTATTGAAGTTTCGTGAACAGTGAACTTCAGTTCTTATTTCGTTCATCGTTTGGTCTCTCCGATTACTTCAGGCGTATACAGATTGTTATATTTTAATTTACGTCTGACGTAACAATAAGCCGAGATGGCCCAGTGGTAAGAACGCCTGAATCTTAACCGATGATCGTGGGTTCAAACCCGGGCAAGCACCACTGAATTTCATGAACTTAATTTGTGATTATAATTCATCTCGTGTTTGACGGTGAAGGAAAACATCGTGCATGTGTCAAATTTCATAGAAATTCTGTCACATGTGTATTCCACCAACCCGCATTGGAGCAGCGTGGTGGAATAAGCTCGAAACCTTCTCCTTAAAATTACATTCATAGGCTGTTACTGTAGTGTACTGACGAATCAGGTCGAAATTATTTCAGGTAGAATAAGGTAATAACCCGTATATGTATGTACTTAATTATATACAACAGAGATTTGTATGTAAAATGAAACTAACAGCCTATAACATCCCACCAATAAGCTCCTCCTCTTTTTCGGTAAAAGGTATCACGTTGAAAGAGAAGTAATATACGTATAGGGGTAGGTTAATTTATAGACATAAATTTTGTATATATCGAAGATTTACAATAAATTACTGTGTATTTTAACATAGGTAGGCAGACTGGCAAATTGGCCAACTGATGGTAAATGGTCACCCTTAGAGCTTGACACTGTAAAAATGTGAACCGAAACATAACACATGCACCAATAACCTTTGGAAAAAAGATGTTATGTCCCTTGTGCCTTTAATTACACTGACTCACCCTTCACAACGGAACAGAACAATAATAAATATTTTCGTGTGGCAATAGAATGTGCGATGAGAGCACAAAAACCAACTATACATGTTAATTTAAACGTAGTAGCGATCTCCTAAGTTGAAATATGTAACGAGCCATTCATTTTTAACGTAAGACGATTTTTACTAGTTTTTGAACCCACCCCCTCCTAAATAAGAAAAATTAAGAATAGGCCGACCCCTCCTCCTGTTTAGTATTTATTACGAAAGAATCAAAAGGAAAAATGAATATACGCTTGGTTGGTTTTGCTGTAGACATTCCTACCATATTCCCAAAACTCGTCAAAAAAATGTGAAGATGAGCTTTTTTCTCTTCCTGCAAACGAGTAGGCTTTGCGTATATTTGTGATCTTACGTAAGAACTATAAAGACCCCTCCCACCCCCTTGTAAGATAAATAAGACATGGTCGACACCCCCCCCTCCCGTAAATCGTCTTACGTAATAAATGAATGAGAAAAATCCACACATACTATCCAGAACATTCTATATATATAGATATATGTGATTCACGCGTTTTAATTTGTGACGTAATAAATATCTTACTAGAATTGAAAATAATGTATTAATAAGAGTTATTTGGTTATATTTGAAATTCAAATCGAATAATGAAATTCTAATTAGAGTAATATTTAAAATAAGTAATTTGCATAAATAAATTAATAATATTTCGTTGTTTAATATTTGATGGATTTACACTTACTACAAAGTACATTATGACCTTACATATTTTATGTAAGCAATTTTAATATGAATATTTTTTTCGCTACGTGGCATAAATTACAAGTAATTTTGAAGTGGGTGTATTCAATTATTTTTAAGTTTAACTAGGTTAATTACTTGGTGGTAGAGCTTTGTGCAAGCTCGTCTGGGTAGGTACCAGCCACTCAACAGATATTCAACCGCAAAACAGCAGTACTTGGTACTGTTGTGTTCCGATTTGAAGGGTGAGTGAGCCAGTGTAATTACAGGCACAAGGGACATAACATCTTAGTTCCCAAGGTTGGTGGCGCATTGTCGATGTAAGCGATGGTTAACATCTCTTACAATGCCAATGTCTATGGGCGTTGGTGACCACTTACCATCAGGTGCCCTTATGCTCGTCCGCCTACCTATGCTATGAAAAAATATAGAACAATTTCAAAAAGTACGTTCCATATTTTAAAAAAAACATATTTTCTGTCATCCTTTCCAATTTTTTATAACTAAAATATTTTTTTGTTTTATGTATTCGTACAGTTTAGCGAAATAGATTACACAGTAAAATAATCTTTGAATAACATTATAGCTGTAATATTCATAAAACGTTGAAAGTAAACGTTAAAAAGCAATACAGTATAAAACCTCTTTAGAAAATATCGAAGAATCGTGAGGCAGTTCGAAAAGTATTTAATACAAGCTAAGTATCTAAGTACGATATACAAACTAAACTTTAGAAGTTTAGTTTCCTCGTTGTTCCTGAGTAGAAACTCTTTTATTTACGAAGATAAAAAAATAATATTAAAACGTAGGCACATTGACGATTTTTATCAAAATATGGAATGTGGATATAATATCCAAGTTCCAAGGGTTGGTGACACATTGGCTATGTACGGAATGGTTAATATTTCTTAAGTGCCACTTTGAAGGTTGTTTGTCTGCCTTGTAAATCTATATGTATATACATATGACATTTTGAATAACATCTTTTTCTTAAAGACTTATTTATTAAATTTGACAAGAATCCGAGTGTCATTAATAAATAAAGATCTAAGTAGGTACACAAGCTTTTTGAAGTGATAACTTCTTATGGGAGGGTAAACCACTTCGTAACGTAACGCGTTACGGTGCCACTATTACCGATGCGGGTTGCTTTACCCGAGAGATACTAACCTAACGCCATCTAGCGTATACAGATAGTACTTAATAATAATTTAGCAACTCTCAAGTACTAATTTAAATTATATTTAATATATTATAATTAATAATAAATATTATCACTTCTGTCGAGCGTCCCGAGAAGCACACGTTTTTTATTTATAATATTAGTTTTGCCCATAGTACATATAGATTTACAAGGCAGACAAACAACCTTCAAGATATTATTTATAACCTTCACCAAAACAAGGGGCGAGTTCACATTGTCCTATTGTCGCTTTGTCCTCATAAAGCTGAAAGCTAACGCGGTGTTACACGAATAAAATATCAGACCAATTTCGTTAACGAGTCTACAAAAATTTACCCGATTCAAACGTCTATTTGTTTTTTCTTCGTTTAGAAAACGGACAAGCAACGCTGAGTTTTCGTATATTTATCTCGTCATAGTGAAAATTCTGCAACACGTGTAACCAACAACCCATAATAGAATAGACGAGCCGGTTGGTGTAGTTGGTAGATACCTGCCTTTCGCGCCGCAGGTCGTGGATTCGATGCCCACCCAGGACCAACATTTGTGTGCATGAACATATCTGTTTGTCTTGAGTCTGGGTGTAATTATCTATATAAGTATATATTTACAAAAGAAAAGTAGTATATGTAGTATATCAGTTGTCTGGTTTCCATAGTACAAGCTCTGCTTAGTTTGGGATCAGATGGCCGTGTGTGAATAATGTCCCAGGATATTATTATTATTATTATAATGTAGCAGCGTGGTGGAATGAACCTTAAGCTCTTTTCTCCTCTTCTCCTTAGATGTGGGACATTTACATAGTTTTCATAATGTGGAAACAAATTTTTCATTACAAATTATTAACTTTTTATATCATTCAACAGCACGAACATAACTGCCTGTTTTTCTTTATACAGCGTGTGCTAACAAACATCAAAATAAACAGCTACATTATAAACTAAATGTTAATTTGGATTCACTTTGGCGTAAACACGTCGTTCATTTTAATAAATTATAAACCCGCAAACTAACGAACCGAAAAAATTCCATGTTTGCATAAATGATGAAGTATAGTCAAATGTGTACGTTAGCGTTGTCTATTTTCACGATTTTCTTTCACATACAGATCTGATTATATCCACTTATGTTACTTCGTTTTAGGAAAGAACACAGGTTCACAGGTTGTCGCAGTTTTTTTACCGAAAACTAATAAAATTATCCTGTACTAAATTTAAACAATATCAACCTTATACGTCACATCTTTGTTTAGCGACGTGATTTATCTCTTTTTGTAATAATTGATTTGAGATTAAAAAAGAAGAATGGTTTTTAATTTATACCTTATTAAATCAATTTCAGTATTCAAATCTTAACCGACGATCGTGGGTTCAAACCCGGGCATGCACCACTGAATTTTCATGTGTGGCACCCCTTAACATAATCCAATTGAAAAATCGAGTAACGGGATTTTATGCAGAGCGAACGTATTTTTGTTGCTAAAATTCTTGGACTAATTCGACAAAGCATTATTAACTAATCACCCGAATTACCGCTAAGCAACGTAAAGTGACCGTCAAAGCCTATTTGACTAAAATATATTCACATATATACAATACATGACAAAATATCCGAACTTGTGTATATATATATATATCATAGGCGTAAGTTTTAACAGTCACCGTTATATCACGACGGAGACACTCGATAGAGGTGACAAATTAACCCCTGCTAGTTACCCCTCGACAACCCCTAGTCAATGTAGGCGTATCGATTGATGCAGCGTCGCCTGGCAACGCCGGAGGCGTCGTGACGCCGTCCGCACTAACACGACAATATAAAACGCACACTAGATATTTACTATACAAATTCCAAAGGCATACACGTATAAATCTTACTCCCATCTTCTATTAATCGTAATATTTACCAATAAATGTTTTTATATTTACAATATTTTCTAATTATTATTTAAATATCATATTAATCATCTTCAAGTCATTGAAATTTCAGCATCACATGATTGATCGGTCTTATGTTATTACGCAAGCCAAAACGCTCTGGAACTACTCGTAAGAAGTTTTAGAAACATTGTTAAAGTGAAATCAAAAGTACACTTGTAGTGTATGGTTGATCCTTTATAATTAACTTTTTGCTTGTTGTTTTTTTATTTAAACTAACAAATATATATTTTAAATTAATACTATCGCTGATAGACAATGGCACCTATTAATTTGTAAACCATTTAAGTTTGCTAATGGCATAGTATCTAAGACCTTATAACCAGTAATTACACTCGCTCACCACAAAACAGAAATACAGACATACAAAGTATTACTGCTTAGCGTAAGAAAAACTGTATGTAAAACATATAACGGCTTGCACATATGCGTCAAAATATTAGCCAGCTGTTTAGTGCACTAAATGTACCTTAAAATCTCCAGTGAGCGTTTGCGTTTATGTATTCGCCTCGGGGTGATTTATAAATAGGTTATGATTATAAAAATGCGTTATGTACGATGTAACTTATCTATTATAAATATATACTATTTTAATAATAAAATTATAATCTTTTTATATGTATAGAATGAAGATAAGACTTTTGTAACGTTCATTACAAAAATTTTAATATTTTTTCAGTCGACCCATAAATTTCTAAAAGTAGATTCTATAAACACACAATCTTCAAAAATAATCTCATTTAATACAAAAATCTTGTTAATATTCTTATAATAACATTATCCAACAGCAGCTTTAAAAAAAAATACGATTTTAATCAATGATACACACAGCGTTCGCTTGCACCCTCCAGGCACGCAGCAATTGACGGCAAACATTAACCAGTCATAATATACAATTAAGCCCGTTTCGTGTTTATCACCGTACTAACAATATTTCAAAACAGCTTTCCACCTCAACTTATTATTGAACTAGCTATTACTCGCCTGCCTCACACGGTGTGAATTCAAATTGAGTAATAAATATCCAAATCAACTTTCGTATTTATCATCGGTAACTGTAGAATACACTGCCTGGTTAAGATACTGACTAGAGGTCATTCTCATGCTTGTGGTGTTTTTTGCAGTATATGCCAGACATAGCGAACGACTGTAGTACCATACAGGCTCCCAGCAATTCTCCGATTAACAAAGCTTGCAAGTGACCAAATGATACAGACTCGCTTCAAGCAAGCTGGAAATTTTGTTCATGGAAAAGCCATCTTTTTATTCAGCAACGCGTATTTGTACTTCTGTCAATTAAAAATATACAAAATCGTAATATACTTTATACATATAACATTTTAAAAGATAAATTGTAATGATAGAACGGCTTTGGGATGTAGATTCTAGAAAATAATATGTCTAACTCCAATAGTCATATGAATAGCTTTTATTTCTTTATCATTTTGAGAAAATAACAGTGTATAGCTTTGTAACAACCCCCAATCCGTTAGGTAATATTGGTTTGAAATTCACTTGGCAGATTTGTCTCAAGCAAACGAAAAGGTTAAGTTAAATTAAAGCGTGTAACACCTTTTAAGCACAAAATTGTTATTGTAATGAAATTGAATGAATAAATAATGCTAATACACAAATATGCTTGTATAATGTATCTACATGAGTTTCATATTTCATATTTTTGCCTTCGGTATATTAGAGTGGTATGGTAATCTCAGCCTGCTTGCCGAGTCAACAGTTCCGTATACTATGTATTCTCGAATACAAGTCGAAAGTATATGTTTTTGTTAAATGCCACTGCTAAACACAAAATTAATTTTACAACAACTTAACATTAATTTAACAATACCAAGCACTGCTGCTTTGCGCTAGAATATCTTAGAAGTGGGTGGTACCTACCCAGACGAGCTTGCACAAAGCTCTACCACCAAGTCAACCTTTTTTTCTTCTTTTACTATTTTCAGTATGTGACTTTAAAAATCTATTTAATTAATCAAATCATTAACCAATGAAATTAGGAAAATAAATAATTAAAGCTGTCATTTCTAAATGAGTTACCATTCCGGAAAAATCAGCTGTGTCGCAGAATACCATAGATAATATAAGTACCATAGATAAGATTCACATAAATCCAAAGAAAATAACGGATGTCTATGAATATTCTTGATACTTTTTTAATCGTATTATACACATCTAATGTAAATGTATGTATAGGTAATCTTTATTTTTTAAATTTTAAACTTCATGTGAATTGGTAAAGACAAAATAGTCCAATACCTTTTTGTACTGTTTGATGATTGACGAACTTAAGTGTTCTCAATAAAATAAATTGGAATTATGAGTAGAAAAAAACATTCGAAACATGAAAATCCATATATACTTTCCTCAAAATTTTACACTAGTGTTTTGTTAGTAGTACTTACTTTAAATTCACGCGCCTATTAGAATCCTACGTATAAAGTAGGTTAAATTTTAGTACATACACTCTTTAATTTTTCAATGTCATTCAACAAGATTCCATCAAAAATTCAAATTTACAATTAAAGAAATTTTATTAATCTACCATTCTCCTAAATTCGTGTATTTAGTTCTAGTCAAAGCATTGAATATAAGGATGTGATATCGTCCATACAACCGTTTAAACGTGCGAAATTGGAACTGGATGTTTTGTGATATTGTTAATCTTTTGAGTTTTTTTTTTTATTATTATTTATGTCGAATATCAAACATTTTCACACTATCGAGTTCGTCACAATATTAGTAAACTCACATGTTGGTGGATATTTCTGATAGAGCGTTCGTCCCCCCAACGGGATACTTAGAGCTGGGGGTGAGCTTAAACGAACGCTGTTTATATTGCGTATTTATGTTAATTGTTAGGGGGAATATGAGATTGGTGTTTGTTCTTAACCCCTTTATTATTGGTTAATTTTTTATGTCACTTAACGAGCAAAACGTGTGTTTATACACATGCATTTTAAATACAAAAATAATTTACCTACAAATGAGAACATATTATGCAATACACGTTGTAATATTATATCAATTTATATATTAATGGCCTTGTTCATATCCCCCTACCATACCATACCATACAACTAGTGTAACGTATAATAGGGAATTGAGCCTAATAACGTCCTCCATGACCGATTTCGGCCACGGTGGCCAATCTTAAGAGAGATTAACCAACTGCGCAGGAGATATTATAGTGCACAAGTGTGTGCGCAAACACGGGTGCACTCTCTTCTCTAGCTTTCATAATCCGATGGGACGGCAATCCGATACGACCGGAAAGAGTTCAGGCGCAGGACCAACGGCCTAACGTGCTTTCCGAGGCACGGGAGTGTACACACTTCCACCTTCCAAACTCCGGGCTACTACTGAGAATTTTCTGACAGAAAATCCCAATAACTTTTTATTTGCCCGACCTGGTAATTGAAACCAGGACCACCGGGTCTGAGGCCAACGAGGCAGTTTGTCTAGTGGCTAGATATAAGGCCGAGACGAGAATTGAGCCTAAGCATCTACCTTCAACAGCACCATCTCGTTTACGTAGACTTTGCCCAGTACGTGTCATCAGTCCTCCTATTTATAGGTTTCCCACGGGTAACAGTTACTGAAGGAACCAGGGAGTTCCGTCCACAGTTATATATGAATGATAGAACTCACAGAGAACACAGCTTACACTGTTTTAAGAGAGCGCGCAAAATATCGACCGGTTAATTCGATGAGAAGAGGATGGTAAACCAATTGTAACGTTTCTATTCGGTTTTCTCTATTATGAATGAAGAAAGTACTCGAACTCATTCCCAAAAAAAATATATCAAAAACTAGATAAATATTGTTTCCAAAGATTGTGTTGTCTTATAAATTAAAGCAAAAATTAATAATGAAATTTGTAGTAAAAAATCTTATAAGAAATTAATTAGAATTTTATACTGATTCGAACTAGTATTCGGCCGCTTTGTTCGCGTGATAGAAGAAGCGAGGCAGGTATTAGGTAAAAAAGTGGCCTATGTCCGTCGGGTACAAGCTTGTTTCATACAAAACTTAATCAAAATAGCTTCAGTAATTTAGCCTTGAAAAGTATAACAGACAGATTTAGTTTGGTATTTATAATATCAGTAGGTATAGATAAATAATATATTTATTATAATTTAGTCATAGAATAATAACATGTATGTAGGTGACAATTAATTTATTTAATTTAGCGAGGTACGTGTATTATAGAGTGTCCGTTATGTAATTATTTTTTTTACATTTAATTATAAAATAATAAGTAACAGTAGAATTTGCAATACCTATATAATTATATAAATAAAATATTATTTTACATATTGAGTATATTACTTTATATGAGATATGATTTTTGTTTTGTTTGTTTAAACAAAAAGTGATAAATACTTTAAATGTTATTTTTTGTATATTTTTATTTTTAGGAGGGCGCTTAGAGCCTTATCACACTGCTATTTGTAAACTTAAGCAGCAGAAAAAGAAAGCAGATATATCGACTATTTTGTCAGCGCGGCGATGTCTCGGCGAGAAAACTGCGGGTGCGCACCCGCAGCGAAGCTACTGAAGCACGTTCAGAAATCGCATCAATGGAAACACGCTGCCATATCGCCACGCCATGCCATGCCAGAGTGAAGGGCCTTAAATTCAGAAAAAAAAAATTAATCGAACCTTTTTAATCGAATCAAAAGTTTCCTTTACAAACCCAAATTGAAACACAATCATTTTATTTATCAATTTTTAATTATTTTATTTGCATCATAATCTAATCGTTAATTCATTTATACATTAGAATGTTTTTATGGCATAGGAAGGCTGACATAGGCTGGGCATATGTGCCAACTGATGCTAAGTGGTATATAATGCCCATAGACATTGGTATTGTAAGACATGGGAACCATCGCTTACATCGCCAATGTGCCACCAACCTTGGGAGCTAAGATGTTATGTCTCTTGTGCCTGTAATTACACTGGCTCACTCACCCTTCAAACTGGAACACAACAATACTAAGTGCTGTATTGCGGTAGAATATCTGATGAATGGGTGGTACCTACCCAGATGAGCTTGCACCAGTAGGGTAAGTTACCATAAGGTTACCCACAATTTTTTTGCTACAAATCTAAATGGACTCTTCTAACACAAACCTATTACATACACATATTTTATTATATTCATAAAGATATTGTATAAATATTAATGTAATGAACTCTAACGATAACCTTTGTTAATAAATTTTTCGCATTATTGAGATACAACAATGATATTAAAACAACATTTAATTACAAATCTTAGCTGATCTTAAATCAATACAACTTTCAACACGCCGACTATTATTTAACTGCATTCTGCTATAGAATTACATTTCAATCCGCTAATCGTAACAATAGATCAATTTGTGGACAACTACAGCTTGAATTTATTTTATTTGACATTTAAAATAACAATACATTGAGATACAAATACAATACATACCTATATTAAGATTAAATTAAATTTATTAAAAAAAAATTAAGTCTTGAGACTTGCCTGTCGATTTAAATAATCTACAACCGGTTTGGAAATACACGCCTCAAACCTGAGAAGAAGAATCTCAGAGGGATTTTTCTTTTTTTTTATTGTAGGAATGGTTGTGTGCCATAAGAAATCTTTACGCAAAGATAAAAAACGCGGTTCTATTTATCGATATTGAGTAATTTACCGTCAAAATACTTCAATTAATACGAGAAATCTAATCAAAATTTAATCTTATGTATGACAAGCGTTAACATAATAACTTAACGTACAGAATTAATAATCCTTTAATCGAGATTGTTGGTAGTTACTCAATTATTTGATCCCTCATCGATGTAACAACTCACGCACACTGTTACAACACATAATTATTAATTAACACAACTACAAAGGCACAAATGGATTTTGAAAATAGTGTAATTGTTTCATGTAACAAAATAAGCAGTCGGAGCTTTACTTAAAAAAAAATAAAACATTAATTATGCATCACCTTAAACAAGTCTACAACAATAGCCTGTGAATACCCCACTGCTGAGCTAAGGCCTCTTCTTCTCTTTTGAGGAGAAGGTTTGGAGCTTATTCCACCACGCTGCTCCAATGCGGGTTGGTGGAATACAGATGTGACAGAATTTCAATGATATTTGACACATACAGGTTTCCTCACGATGTTTTCCTTCACCGTCAAGCACGAGATGAATTATAATCACAAATTAAACCCACGATCATCGGTTATGATTCACGCCCTTACCACTGGGCCATTTCGACAAGTCTAAATGTGCTAAAATATATATTATGTTTATATGTTTATATTATTAAATAAAGACACACATATTATAATTAACAATTAAGATATGTAAATAACAAAATATCATAAGGCTGTGTTAGCAAATGGCGTACACTTATCTGAGACATCCGATCCAAGCGGCGTGAGGTCCGTTGCATTCTGCCCGGGTATCGAATTACTGGACATTTCCGATATTGCGACATTGTCGAATTATATGAGCTATGCGAAATTCAACACTGAATCCAAGTCACGTAGCACCTGAGAACTCGGAATAATTATCGTACAATGGAAGTAATGTAGTACAATTTTGTCTGCATTGTTGCAGATTGAATGTTCACCATTGTATTATTGCTAGTTATTTTATTTTAATTTATATATTTGTAAGAAATATTTTTATTGATTCTCCCGTGTATCATATAGTATTATTTAAATACTACAATATTACTATACTTATTTTTAATTTAGAATCAGAACATGTCATTGTATTACTTATAAAGCCAAAAATTATTAATAAAAAATAATATTGAAAATAAAGTATTTTTTTTATTAATTATTATGAAATGGATATAAAAAAAGATTATACTGTATATAGAATATGTACGCCATATTCGATTTTTAAAAAGTAATGAACTGTGGTGACATTCGAAACTTAATAAATATTTGTTCTACATTATGGGTAGATTTTTTTATTGCATAGGAAGGCGGACGAGCATACGGACCACCTGATGGTAAGTGGTCACCAACGCCCATAGACATTGGCATTGTAAGAGATGTTAACCATCGCTTACATCGCCAATGCGCCACCAACCTTGGGAACTAAGATGTTATGTCCCTTGTGCCTGTAATTACACTGGTTCACTTCACCCTCCAAATCACAACACAACAATAGCAAGTACTGCTGTTTTGCGGTGGAATATCTGATGAGTGGGTGGTACCTACCTAGACGAGCTTGCACAAAGCCCTACCACCGAGTGACATATTTGTACATGGCAACGGAAAAGTGATGTAAAAAAACAAACAAGCAGCAAATCACAGATAATTAAATAAAGAAAAATCCCGTCAAATACAAATTAAAATCAACACTATTAAATATATTTTGAGGCGTAGAATAAGCGTTATTATTCTATGTTTTGAGGATACTACGGCAATTACAACTAATACTTCTACTATTTACACATAATATCAGTATTATTAAATAGCAATATTTTATAAATATTATTAGGCATATATAAATATACAAATAATGAAATTGCTAACAATTATATATAAAACATTTGTTTAGATAAGTAGCAGTAGTATCCTACAGATTGTATAAATATTTCTATATAAAGATTAAAACAAAACATAACTAACATGAAATTATATTAAATTTTATTTTTAAAACGAGCTGAGCTCATATTTTATTACAAAATTTATTATACCAAATTTTATTGCCTTCAGCACCAATGCGATTCTTCATGAAATTTCGGATGAAATTAGCTTAAAATGATGATCCTAGATTTGACTAAAACATCGTTGTTTAATATAAAAGCTTATTATGTAAAAACGACTAATTAAAGTGTCTAAACTTCAATTAGGTTAATAAAATGTTTCAACTGAATAGCTAAAATCTAATTCAAACATTATAAGAATGAAAACGTTATATCGTACTCTTAAATATTTGCATGTTTTATATACTTCTGAAGAAGGCGAAGTAATGTATTCTTAATGTTTCTTTTCTTTCTTCTGTAAATGATTGTCTGTAGTCGGTCCAGGTCGAGACTTCCACTACGTCACATCACACGTTGTACCACCGAGACCACGTGACTGTGAGGTAATGGCCATTTCAACCCTGAACTAAATATGTTTCTTCAAAATTTCAGTCTTCCGATTTGTAATAATTATTGAACGTTGCGTTTGGAGCTTTGAATGAAAGTTATAACAATTGCTTGACTTAAAGTTTTTGCGGTAATAATATTATTAAAGGCAAAATTAGGTACATTATTTATAGTAATAGTAATTATACATAACAATATATTTTGCTTTAACTTATTTTATGTACTAAAGAAAATATTTATAGTGAAAAACAGGTAAATGTTTGGAAAATAAAAGATTTTGACTTAATTTGACAAAAAAATCGTTGTTGGGAATTCATAAGAAAAATAAATAATTGTCTATGAATAATGATTTAGATTTCTTTTAGATTACACAAAGTCTACCATAATATTGTTATATCAAATTATGTTAAAGTATTATATACATAAATTTAAATAGACCGCCGACGGAGAATGAAACATGTAAGTGTTAACAATAAGTGTTTTAAGAACTTACTAGAAAGAAATACATATAAGTTACAACTTAGTGACTTATTAACAGTTTTCAAAATATTTATTTAATATGTACCGTTTTAAATAATAACAAATCTTACATAAAAACTGTTTACTTACATGGCACGGGATGTGTCGTCGACTGGCTGCGCAGGAGTGGCCTCCAGCGGGACGCTCGTAGCTACCGGCGATACGCTGACAGTGCAACTTGCATTTCGCCAGAGATTGCGATACATTTTATTATTATAATTTTATTACTATTATATTCGTATATCTTAATTATTTTTTAATAAATTACTTATTACTTTTTATTAAATAAATTAAGTACATTAAAAACCAGCTCCGTCTGCAAATTTCGAAAAACCAACAACAATTTTATTTAATTATAATTTTGTTACACTTTACAGAGTATTTTTTTTAACTAATAAGTGCTTCAATTCTTTTATATATAATTTATGTTTAGTAAATGTCTTTATGTTAGATTGATTTTTCTAGATATATAGTTGAAGTTGAAACATTTTAAACAAAGAAATACCAGATTCAAAGAAACACTAGTTTAAGATAATAATTCTACGCTATCCTGTGTGAAGGATAAATGGCGTACGAAGTTCCTAGACGTGCTCAACGACGGCTCTTGAAACATGGAGTATCTCCCACGAAGTATCTGGAGACTTGGGCGTGCCTTTGAAAAGCTTATTACTTTTAGTATAGTTATTGTTTTCTTAACTTTTTCTTATTTATGTGGCTAGCTTCTGAGGCAGCATAAATCCAAATACCTGGTTCAAACCCGGGTCGGAGAAATTCTCTATTGCTGAGAATTTAGAAGTTAGTGGTAAGTACCCGTGTCTCGGAAAGCACATAGAGTATGTCATGCGAATAAACTCTTTTCCATGTAATCGGATTATGAGAGTGAGGGAATGAAAAATTCAATAGTGTTTGGGCACCCACTTGTGCACTGTACACTGTGTTTACACTGTGTCCTGCACAGTTAGCTAGTCTCTCTTTAAAAATATTCGCTGTTACCGAAACCAGTACAGAGATAATGATTTCTTTAAAAACATACCTACACAATATCTACGCTCCGGATATAATCCGAGCCCCAATTATAAGGCTATCCAGTTAATCTGGATGAGATTAAAAAAATAATTATATTTTAATATAAAAAATGTTATAACGAGTTGGCTCACACAGTTGGCTAAGCTGAAAGACTTAAAAGAAAAATAGATTTATACATATAATATAATACTTTGAATTGCCTTGATAAAAACTTACACTTTAATTATCATTGTGTGAATTGTTAAAAAAAATGATATATATTTAGCATAATTATTTTCGCGAATCCATATTGAATATCATAGATTATTCGAGATCTCGATTAATGTTATCTCGCCAATTGATATCGGTGACCAATGGTATCGGTATCAAAGTTGTTTATTTGTGTTTAGCCCCCTTGTGGTTGGAATAGGCTACATAGGAGTTAGACGTTGGTGCTGCGTATTGTCTTCCCGTTGCACTATTAAAATAAGGATTTCATCTATGTTTGTACAAACTTGTGCTATTAAAAATATCACCTACTCTTCGCCAATAATGACCGCCGTGGCTGATATCGAACAAGATGACTTCACAGTGTATGGTTTGTTTATTTATTACATTACACTGTACATAGTTTCAAAGACAAGTCTAAGAAGTTTAAGGAATAAAAGTTACAATAAGGAATAAAAATTATCTTAAATAAAATATATCCAATGTATGTTTTTAGTCTATTCATGACTACGATATCGTTACATAGATTACATTTTACAGGAAAATACATAAATATTTAAATTTCTCTTTATTTGTATACATTTAAAGCAACGTGGTGGAAACGTTCTAATCTCTCCACTTCTCTTATATTAGGAGACTTGATCTACGCCCTTACTTAATGGCTACGTAGAACAATTACGACCTCATGTTATTTTAAATAAATTTATTTTTAAAAAATCTAATCCTAATATTAACTAAAAATTAGTATTTATACACAAACTTTTTTGCCTTCATAACTCATTCAGTTTTGAAACTTGTATAAAAACCATCCTTCTTTTTTGAAATAAACATTAAATGATACATTTCACACCGTTAACGCCGACATATTTTAATCAAAACAAGTTTTTCTTTTGAAAATTATCTATAAATATATATAAAATGATGTTGTACAATTCACTTATGACAATTTAAAGATTAACGGCCGAATACTGAAACTTCACTTAAATATTAAATGGAACTTAATTATTTGAGATGCCTTCAATTTACAATTTCCCATACTAATTTAGGAGCTTCTCAATGTCAAGTAGCGTTTAACTTTGAGGGACGTTTCAGTATTCAGCCGTAACAATATCATAATACATTGTGTTTGCTTCCAAATTGATCCTAATGATAATTTTTCCCCATTTATGTTTACGTAATAAGCTATTTCTCACAAACCTCACTTGGACCTACACTTAAAGGCCATACCCTAACATATTCCGATTTTATAATAAATTATTAATAATGTATTGCAAGGAATTGAGCCCACGACCTTCGTTTAAGATTCACTTATTCTAGCCACTGGGCCATGTTGGCCCTTAAACAAACAAAACTGGTAATATGTCTAAATTATTTATTGTCTGCATATAATGTATATATTTTCAGCGTCTTGACTCTAACCTAGATAACTCAAATGATCTCTCACAAGGGCGGTTTTTTTAATGTTATAACCAGGCGGACGGGCAAATGGGCCATCTGATATTAAATGGTTACCACAAATCATAGACATTGGCGATGTAAGAAATATTAACCATACCTTACATCGCCAATGCGCCACTAACCCTGGAAACAAAGATGTTATGTCCCTTTCGGTTGTCTTTTGATTTAATAGCACAATAAAACAACGAACTATTCCACTAACATTTACATCAATAATTATTCGACCTCCAAAACTAAATATTCGGTATTGCTGTGATCCGGTTTTAAGGTGAGCCAGAGGAATAACAGACAACTAATATAATATCTTAGAACACAATATGATTGACAGCGCATTGACGGAACTGAGGACTATAGTGACGACTTTACCATCAGCTGACGATATGGTAAGGCTTTATGCCAGCCCATCTGGGTAGGTACCACCCACTTATCATATATGCTAATACCAAGGATCAATACTTAGTATTGTTATGGTCCTATGAGTATGAGTGGCCACTTGTTATAGGAACAATCTTAGTTCCAAAGTTTGGCAGCGCATAGGCGATGTAAGATGTGGTTATTATTTATCGCTGTGCCAATGTCTATGGGCCGTATTGACCACTTACAATCAGGCCTGTTTGCTCGTCGATCCACATATTTAATAGTCATAAAAATACCATTATCATTATTAATCCACCGAAAGCATTTGTCTTCTTTGTTTTAAAAAAGACATTCATTCTAAATTAATCTCCTTTTCTATTATAAGAGTTGATTCTCCGTCTTAAAATAGAATCGTTTTCAACGTCAGTTGTGACGAAACCATCTGAGACTAATCCACCTCAGCTCGAGGATACTTGGATTAATGAAGTAGTTTCCACAACTTTAAACAACTTAAAGATAGTTTCTGAGTTGAACAACTTTTACTAGTTTCATTTAAAATCATACATTAAATATAAAATTATTATTTTAAATAAACATAACATTTAAAGATTATTAATATTGTGCATTTTATTTTACATTAAACTCAAATATTATATGATTTGGATTTTTAGATATTGAACACAACCGGACATCACGGAAATCTTTTTGGGAGTTCTTTGTCCAGCAGTGGACGTTTTGCGGCTGATATGATGATGATCATAATGATTGATAAAAAGATGAGACACGATAAAGATTGCTCAGTAATAGATTGTATTCTTATAATATATTGTATTTTTATAAGCAACGCAATTTGGATCGAAGTCAATTTATTCTTTGTACAAGGGTTTTATATAAAATTTGCAAAACATTCCAATTATCAACTCTAGCTATCTCACTATTAACTTAATAAAACTCATAACATTTTCCTTCAATTCCCTACACGTTCATGATTTTGTTGTCAAACAGAATAGGTTCAGTATATTCTTAATATCGTAGATGTTGTTATAATGTTTCCGGCCCAAGATTTAGCACACCTGACTTGTGGAGGTATCGTATTGCCTTGTGAAACATTTATCGCATGCATTCCCGGCGTAAAATTAAAACTTCGCTTTATTGTAAGTGAATGCTAATCACACCGGCGAATAACAATGCGATCAGGTAGTTCAAAGAAATTGGAAACTTTACCTGAATATGCCTACTCGGATTAATATTAACATCATTCGTTTATTACACGAATTGTTCTAGAAGCATTTTCTGCCGTATGCACATAATATAGCAATAGAAAGTTTTTTTTTTTTAGTTTCATCATATTTTTGTCAGGACTACGCTTAATTAAGTAATAAAAGTATTAATTGTCTATGGGATCATCTTAGTACCTATCAATGATTATCTATATTCTTGATAGTACGCTAGAGTTACGTGTGGGTTGAGTATTTCCGTATACCCTCACAATAAAAGAACTAAACGGTGCCCGCGACTTCGAAATTGATTTCTACTATATATATATAAAAGACGAATTTAAAATGATCTTTAAATGACTATAACTTTTTATCGTGAACTGAAATCATGTCGACTGGGATCTTTATTGTCGTGCGCCGCGTAAACGTAACGTGAACGTAAAATGAGAAAATCGAAACTGACTGATTCGTTAGGTTGCTTACATAGTATGTCATACGACATCCTTCCTTATAGTCTAGCGTACGACGTAGCGGCGACCGCATAAAAGGCTGTTCATAAAATATTAGTATAAAAACGCACTATTACCTTTTCGATATTAGGTAAATAATAAGCAATGTCTGGCGCTCTGTAATTTAAACATTTTTTTTTTGTAAAATTAATCTATTAAACATAAATGCCATATTTCATTGTTCTCGGCACAACTGTTTGCGAGACCACCGTCAACGTATTTATTGCAATGATAAATTTTCTATATAAGGTAAAAGAAAAAATCAAACGTCAATTTTTTTGTTTACTATCCGTCTTTTGAATAAATTTTATTTTTAAAAAACTGGTCATGTTACAAGCCGCCAGGCGAATGGTTTATTATTTATCTAATATCGAAAAGGTAATAGACTTCATTTTTGTACTTATATTGTTTGACCACCGTCGTACGTAGCGGTCGTAGCGTAGACTATTGGGGTAAAGCAGCTGATTTTTGTAACAAATTTCATTCTTCTAGAGCCTAAGCCAAACCTGCTTCTTAAAAAGAAGAGAAGGCCTAAGCCCAGCAGTAGGACATTTACAGGCTATTATATTACTTGTTACAAAATGATATCAATGAAAATAAAATACTTCCACTACTCTCTCTACTTAGACGCCGAATCAAAAATTTACTATCTTGTAGTAAAAATAAACTGAAAGAAAACTAGTTATATAAATCCATTTCATGTTTTTAATCTTTAACGTAATTGTTTATATTAAATGTTTCAAGAAAAGTTAGTAAACGTAGTTCTAAAAGTTAACATCCTCATACGCAGGCACTTCTTAATAAGCTATACAATTTATATTTTAAAAATACAATACAAAAACTAGGTATGTAACAATACAATGAATGTTAGTCTGAACTATATAACGCAAATTCGCTTAGTACGTAAATGTTCATATAGCTAGGTGTCGTGTTTCTAAAACCTTGAAATCATAGACACGAATACTAGTATTTTTATTTATAATGAAGAATACCTATAATTTTTTGTTACAATTACAAATTCATCATGATTTCAATCCAACGAATCGACCATTTATATAAAAAAAATATATTTTTTCATGTAATAACGCTGTTTTGGTAAATATTATAAGTATATAGTTTAATCTTTAACGTAAAATATGCTAGAAGTCTTATAATGATAACATTAATATTCTTTGTAATTTGATTAATGAATACTATTGAAATAATAATATTCGAATCGAATCGGCCCATGTTCACTAGTATAAAACAAAAAAAAACTTTAACCCAGAGGTTTTCGTTAGATTTATTTGGATAGAATAATAAAAGTGGTAAAGTTTATTATATGAGTCGTATTCTGTACGATTGGTTTTTAAAGTTATACCACAACTACCAATACACTGGTTCTAGAGCTTTGTGCAGGATTTTGTTCTGGGTGTATAAATGTACTGGATATTCATAAGTTGTCAAGAATCAATACTCTGTACTTCTGTCCACTCAACAATTACAGATGAACATCAATAGAAATTGTGGAGGGTTATAATTGGGCCAGCTTAATCGCAGGCACAAGGGTTGTCATCAGGATCAGGTGTTCCATTACTTATTCTACTTTCCACTAAAAAGTCCAAAACCAATACTTGGTGAGGGCTATTCTGTTGTAGCTATTCTGTGTAATGATTCTAATATTAATAAGCAAAAATCGAAGCTATCAAAGATGTTATGTACATATATATTACTATAATAAATATATAAGCGTTTGTTTGTTTGCTTTTGCCCGGATTCGGGCAAAACTATTCTTAACTATTACACTTTCGTTTAATTTTTGTTTATAGTTCATAGAATAGATGTAAGATGTCTAGAATGTATATATATATATAGAGCCGAGATGGTCCAGTAAGAGCCGAGATGGTCCAGTGGTAAGAACACGTGAATCTTAACCGATGATCGTGGGTTCAAACCCGGACAAGCACCACTGAATTTCATGTGCTTAATTTGTGATTATAATTCATCTCGTGCTTGACGGTGAAGGAAAACATCGTGAGCAAACCTGCATGTGTCAAATTTCACTGAAATTCTGTCACATGTGAATTCCACCAACCCGCACTGGAGCAGCGTGATGGAATAAGCTCAGAACCTTCTCACAAGAGGAGAAGAGGCCTTAGCTCAGCAGTGGGACATTCACAGGCTGTTACTTTATATATATATATATTATATTATTTATATATATATGTTTCTTATAAAGCACGTAGTGTCGTTACGAAGTTAAAGAACTACTTTCTAAACATGCCGTTTTGCACCGTTTAAACTTATGAAACATTAATTGTTAGTGTTAAAAATGATTACCCGTTAGAAAAGGCAAGACACTAATGTTTTGATGAACACCTATATCCATCTCAGCGGATGATTAATTTATTTTAATCATCCGGTTACCGGACGACTAGCAAGAGCCATTATTAAAATCACTTTATAATCTTAGTTTTTTTTTTATTATTGAGACTAAGAAGGCATACAAGTGTTACATGCGGTCAAATGCAACAACTCATAAGGCCATTATAAATCGGCACTGTATGTAATATTAACTAAGATGTTATGTCAGTATCTATCTTAAGACTATTTGGAATGTTGTTCACAAGGATAATCAATCAAAATGCATGTATATCTAAAAGGCTTGTTTAATTAAAACACAATATAATCAATCATACAATATGTATTTAATATAAGATACAGTACTTGTGACATGTGGACAAATCATCGTATATAAAAAAAAATCTTACAATCTTACAATTACTAAATTGAAAGAATTCCAAGGTTCGAGATTAACATAACATCCACTATTATTATGCCCAAATGTGTGATAAATTAATTGAGGTAGATACCCCACCGCGTGGGTCAAATAATATAACTTTCGGATCCATCCGTCCAGGGTCGAAGCAAATAAGAATGCGTTAAACATTATACTATATATAATTAAATATCTACAAATTGAATATACGTAGTGCACACTATTCGGGATATAGGCTCCACATAGTACTATTGGATTCCAAACATTTACAATAAAGGAGAACATTCATAAACGCAACGCATATAGGAAACATGTTGAAAGACAACTCGCGAACGCTACACTAATAACCGCGACCGCGGCGCGACCGCCGGGGCCGCACCGGGCCGACCTCACCCAGGCGCGAAGCAAATTACCTCTGCCGTATAATACTTAGCAATAAATTACTTAACTATTTACAATCATCGTTAAACCTGACCAAAAATCGCGAGAATTCAACTACCATTTACTACGATCCCGTTCCTAATTAGCCTAGTGGCGCCATCTGTTTCTGGTCAAGGTTAACACGTTTTGTACATGCGTGCTGTCGCAGCCGTAATGTGGTTCACGCCTTCACGTCGCTCCATCGGACACTCCGGAGTTATAACGAAATGCGAATCAGTCA
Organism: Nymphalis polychloros; assembly: GCA_905220585.2. Taxonomy (NCBI): domain Eukaryota; kingdom Metazoa; phylum Arthropoda; class Insecta; order Lepidoptera; family Nymphalidae; genus Nymphalis; species Nymphalis polychloros. The sequence goes on from HG992245.1 coordinate 13,174,465, forward strand.
CAGTCGGTTTAGGAAAACTACATTTGTTCCCCGAAAATACTTTGTTCATCGAATCAGCGATAAACTTCGCTGCGGAGATTTAAAATTATATTTAACTTAAATTACATCTTATTTTGCTGAGCAAGTCTAATAGAAGGCACTCGCCCTCCTATACGCCGAACTAAACTCTCGCGCAACTCGATCCCCTATGACTATTGTGGCAGTGATAAAAATATATTGTTTTCTATCCGCGTATCATTAATGTTTTATTTAATATAATTTAGTTGCCGTCTTCGGCAATGTTCACGATCACAAAATATTTCTCTGCCTAACATTTTGAACGGCTAATCTAATCTAAGAACGATAATTATTATCAGTTAATTTAAAAATGTCTCCAAACACTTAAACGCCGATTCTTACGATATAAGCAAAAATTATATTTGTACTCAAGCTTTTATAGGCCAAATGTTTTACGCTCTCCGTCGTAAAGTAACAAGATTAACTGATCGAGCTTAACTTACATCGAAGTTCAAGAAGACAGCGTCGGGTCCAAGATACCAAATGCCTATTATTATTCACTAGTAATAATTATTTCAGGTTTAAAATTGTTGCTTTCGAACAATGGCAGTCTTTACAAAATATAAAACATTTTATTATTCATTGGACGTAGACGCTGTCTCCTTAATCCAAGATACATACACAAATTCCTCTTCACTGCCGATTTATTTGAGATCAAATCAAGTCCAAAAAATTATACGGATACAAAAAGGGATACCTATAATTTCGTCTCACTGAATTTGGTGTCGAATTTAACTATTAAATTAATTTAAAAAAAAAAAGTGAGCCAATAAAATATGGCACTACTATCAGTGCAGAAACAAATAATTAGTCTAGTTTCGTTTCAATTTATCATATAAGAAAATAATAATCAGTACATTGGAAGCATTCCAAATAGTATCTATTTATTACGAAACCACACCGACAATCAGGCACCAACTTGACTATTTTGAGAAATTTTCCTAACATTTCTTTGGGTCCATACCTACTAGGAATAAGTTCAGAATTGCATACTGCCGTCTCGCTCGTCACTCGTGACGGGGACGGCCCATCCAGCAATACCGAACGTACTCAAGTTACATTTTTCTATTACATTACATCGACTTTACAAATTCATTTACAAGTCAGATTGTAATGAAGTACTTCACTATTTCATTATATATAAATCATTCAACAGTATGTCCTTGAAAGTAAATACTATCGTATTCTTTCTTCAGTACTAAAACGCCTGATACTATAAAGATACAACGTATGAAAGCCAGCGACCATATTCGACCGCGAGTATTATTAAAAATAGTAAAATACCTCAAAACATACCGACGACATTCAATATAGTACACACCTCTTAACATCACGCCGTCTCCTTTCAATTTACTCTTAACGCTAGAGGGCGCTACACTAACAAAATGAACCTAGAACGTTATACCTGTCCCTCTCGTACATATTACGGTAGCGAATGTAAGAAAGGGACAGCACTATACGCCCCGCCCCGCGTGCACACAATTCGTTCTAACTTAGTCTACAGGCACTAACTAAAAATACTAGCGAGATCGCGTGAGCACAGAACACAATATTTATTTATTTATTTATTTTTAATTTTATTTAACATTCAATTGTATAACACCTTACGGCTAAAAAGGCATTGTCTTCTGTATAGGGCCATCCAAAAAGATTAAAATCTAAATCCGTCTACATATTCAGCTATGGACATCGTCATTGTCATTACAACATGATTAAAGCAATTTGTTTTACAGAGACGATCGTATTATACTAATTAGAGTTAATTAAGTTATTTATTGCTTAATGTTAACACATCCATTGTAAATTGGTGTTTCTAATATCACGCTCCGTCTCTACATCTAGCGATGGTCTAACTTTTATAGATTATATATATTTTTTTCGTTATTATAATGTAATTGAAAGTCAGTTGAATAAAACAAATTGCTTTACATTCGATACAATACAAAACATTTTCTAAGAGTGATGAAAATCGGAAACAAAGAAAAAAATATAATCAAATTTGTTCTATTTATCTATTGTATTGAAATAAAAATAAAAAAAATATTCTTTTGTCATATTACAAATTGTAATGCGATAAAAATAACAAACTTCATAAGTCTATGTCGGAATTAATAAAAAAAAAATTACAATAATTCATTGCGTAAAATTGTTTTATAATATGATAAGAGAACATACATCATTATTGCCATTTAAATGCTTTGGACTTATCAGCACATTTTGCGTCTTCGAACCCACACCCTTAGACTAACATGTCTAGATTACTCAATAATTACTTTACGTTACAAAACTGTTAAAAAACTTGTGCGCGGAAAATAATATCTGTCAATTATCTATTCTTATCACAAATATTTTATTGCTAACGGTAAAATCATCGATGCAAAGTTCGTATATTATTATTAATCTAAACACAACATCGTTGGCAGTGGAATGACTGTCGCGTCACACTCGGATACACAGCGAACATTTAAAATACTATTAGTCAAAAGACCTCAAGAGAAAAGCCTTAGATGTGAACACGATCGACGTTCGAGTATCCGAATGCGAGACGGCATTTAATTAACGTCAGACGGCCGCGACTCTGTCATATAGAAAAAAGGAATCTCATTTACTGAACACGGTTAAAAACTTCATCAAAATGGAACCCTAAAACTATCTGCGAGTTGATATGACTACGGGTAAACCTGATATAAATCGAACACGGCTACGGCACGATGCGCCACGTAGAGGCACTTGGTGACACTCGATCGAGCTCGACCGAACGACGACGACCTCGTCAAGTCGGCACCCCGGGAAGCGGAAGCGTCGCCCCGAACTTCGATTCGAAATCAAAAAAACATCCAAGCCCCGAAAATAAAATATTAACGTTCCGACATTACAAAACTAACTATTTACACTTGGCAGTGATGCTGGTCGTCCACGTCCTAACCTAACTTAGAATACTCGGCCCGCTCCGTCGGCCGGAGTTAAAAATATTAAACTAAAATCGGCCAATTTACACCTCCCGCGCTAATTACATCTCCGGCGCTCGTCCACGTCGTATAAGTAAGTCAGTCTTGTTCGGAGCCGGGCCGGCGCGCGGCTACCGGCCGCACGGCGAGAAGGCGTTGGCGCCGGCGGGGCGGCCCAGCTTGCGCTTGCGCGCGCCGCTGGCGGGCGGGCGGCGCTCGTCGTCGTCGCACGCCATGGGCAGGTTGGTGGCGCTGCAGTCGCTGCGCTCGCGGCGCCGCTTGGCCAGCAGGTTGCTGAGCAGGCGCGACGACGTGCACTGGCGCGCGGGCAGCACGCGCACGGGCGCCGCGCCGGCGGGCGGCGCGCGGCGCGCGGGCGGCGGCGACGGCGCCTTGCGGTACGAGCTGACGAACTGCGAGTACAGCAGCACCTTCGTGTGCGCCGGCAGCGACGATATCTCCACGCGCTTCACGCGCTTCACCTCGTGCTCCGGCACCCACTCGTCCTCGAGCCTGAAACGTCGGCGACCGATTAGCGGACGGCCACGGCGGCGAGCCACACAGAGCGTGACTGCAAACACGGATGTCCGTTCGGCGACCGAGGACGGTTCGCTCGAACGAGGGTTATCCTCTTTGTATCGACCTCTGGGAGTGTGTTTGGCAGTCCGGCGGTTCGATCGATGGGTTGCGAGCCCATGGAGATGAGAGTTTTGTAGCTAATGAATACTAGTGAAGGTGCAAGTATCATGCAAGCTGCGATTGTGATACAGTAACAGTAACAGAACAGCGAAACATAAATGAGAAACAGCCCCTATGCACTATAACAAAATTAGTCGGTCTCGAGTCGCCTCGGCCCAATTCCAAGCTGTTACGTGACATAACCGTTATACCAAACCATAGGGGGCTGGCAACCCTTTAAATTGCTAGCAACAAGTTATTTGTAAGAAATGTTGTGATTTCATTTTAAATAAGTTTATACATAATGCATATATTTAAAAAATTTAACCAATCGTTCAGTTTTAAATGCTAGCAACTTTATCCATATTGCTTCTGTGTGGCTACATGTAAATAACAATGTCAACATTGAGCATGCACAGCGCGGTCAGAAACCACAAAAGGATCAATTACATGTTTTTTATATGACTTTTTATCTTATGACGTCATAAAAAAACATATTTTTGATCCTATAAAGCCATGAAGAAGCAACATAAGTGTTGAGGATCAGTTGCATACATTTCATCCCGTTTTATTTATATTTAACGTTTCATCATATTGATCACGATTGATTTTAATGCACTTGATCCCTACGTTAAGCTGATTAGTCAGTTATAAGGTTATAAGGTATGAAGATCATTTGCACGAATAATTAATCAGACTAATATTATAAATTTGCTAGTATGTTTATTTGTTACCTTATCACAACTAAACCACAAAACATTTTGTAATTTTATTTGGCTTGTTAAAGGACGCCTGAAATTTGGATAATAAGGCCATACTCAAATTAGATACGAGAAAATACGGAATCTAAATTGAACGCGGACGAAGTCGCGGGGAATATATACTTATCAATGTCGAATAAACTGGATTAATTTTAAGTGCATAAAATCCTCTAAAATTAAACTTAAGAATATAAAGAAAATCTATGTTATCTAGAAAAATTATCAAGAAAATCAATATATGAAAATCAACATCTAATTTTATGGGAGCTGATTCTGTCGCACACAACCATTAAACTAATTTTAACTAACAGGAAGAGATAGCAATGTTTTTGCTTCTGTAAATTTAGCTGAGACTTGAATGCACGGTGCATTAACTAAATTTACTAAAGTAAAAACATTTCTTTTCGCTTTTGGATAGAATTGTATAAGAGGCTTAATCCAAAAGCGCCTACTACTATAGGAACGCCTTTAACGGGCTGTTGATCGCTACTGAAGTACAATCATGATTTGTTAAATATGGAAACCGGGCATTAGAGATTACGACAGAATCGGCACCAAATATCAATGAATTAGGAGTATAAAATTTTGTAAAATAAAATTAAAAACGCTAATAAAGAGTGAAGAAATGATTGATCTATTTTATTTTCTTTACATTTAAGAATAATTTTGAATATTTATGACCCACCTGAAAGTTACCTGCTTTATTTTTAATTATTTTTACTAAAACCTGACATAATCCGAGCTGTAAATTTACGCAATTTATATTATTTAATATCCAATAATAACTAAATTTTCTTTTCTTTAAATAACTCGTCGTTTAGCAAAATAATCAAAACCACACTCCCAATTTAAACGTCGTATAACTTCTTTATACACTCGAAATAATAGTAAATATGTACTCCAAATTCAATTCTTACCTGAAAAACACATTCTGTTATATACAATGTCAAAACATACATAAACCTTAGCTTATGACGTAATGAAGTAAAATCGATTCAGTAGTACGATCAAGTAAAATATTTTAGGTGATATTGATTCCAGATTTTTGGAAAGTTTAAAGTTATTTTTTTATTTTATTTTAACATACAATCGGGTCGTATCTGAGATATTTAAAGAACGTGAGATTTTATTGAAAGTGAGATTAGGAATATAAATGGAACGATTCAACTTATGTCGATATTATTAAAGTTTTATGGCGGTATCTGCCACAATTATTTAATAATATTGCGAGAATGTGAGCAATTCTGAACGTTAACAAACGTCATGATATTTTCAACATGAGGTTTTCAATAAAAACAAATTATGAAAATGATCAATTTTGTAATCTCTAAAGTTTTGGCGTTAAGTTACACATTGAAAAAAAAAACTATTTTAAACGGATTTAAATTACAGGAAATTATGACCTTATACCCCGCGACATAACTAGTCAATTGAGGTCACAGTTTTCTGTAAAAAAATAAAAGATTATTTTCAACTACCACTGATTGTTCTTGTATCGATAATAATTAATATCTCGAGTGACGTCGTGTGAAATATTCGAATATCGGGGATGTTAAAAATAATGAACTCATGCGATTTAAATCTGTTTAAGATAGCGAACATTGAATATCAGTTTTAAAATTCAGAATTCTTTTTATCGTTAGTCCATTAAGTGGTAATTCGTAATCATCCTTCATCGGTCTCATGAGTATCGCGAGGACACGACCCGGGGCGGCGACTACGGCTATACTTACACGTGAGGCGGGTAGTAGGTGACGAGCGCCTCCCGGCGCGCCTCGGCCGCGTTGTAGCGCGTGGCGGCGAGCGCGGCGTGCAGCGTGAGCGTGTGGCGGCCGGCCGGCTCGCGCAGCGGACACGCGCCGCCCAGCCGCCAGCGCGTGCAGCGCGACAGCCGCCACGCCAGCCCCTCCATCATCCCCGCGTCGAAGAAGTCGAACATGCGCGCTGCAATTACACATATATATCTATTTTGAAAAACATTGCATTTGTAAACGATATTTAAGATTTTCTTTTAAACTAAATCTTGTATCGACATAGCAGTATTTAAATTGCCAAATATCTACAGGCGATTCGGTAACGAATAACTTAGATCTGAGCTCAGTAAGTTTTTCCCTTATCACTAACTTTTTACACATTTCATTGTATATTTTTTTTAGATGTAATTCTTTAACTAATAAATGTCAATCCAAAGAATACCGAAGACGAAGAGTTCTTATCTCTAAAATTTTAGAAATATATTTTTTGTTAAGCATGTAATTAACTCACCAGACCAAGGCTGTCTTCGATATCGCAATTTCTTTCCATTACGTCGTATTAGTTTTGAGGAGCTGTCCGTCGCTTTCTTCCCGCTGCCGGCGTTGGGCGATGCTTCATTGAAGTGGTTGTTCACGTGACGTTCCAGCAATATCTGTAAATTTATACCATTAAAGTTACACATGGTGCAAACTGAATTTAATGGGAATACCCATTTTCGGAACTTCATTGATGAGTTATACATATCAAGTATTTTCTAAAAGATGCATTTAAATTTTTTGGTATTTTGGGACAATTTTCACAAAATTTCTTCACCGATAGATAACAATTTTGGAAATTTGCATTTATGAAAACGAATGACGTCAATAACATACATAAAGCTTTTTACGCTTTTAACACTATCTAATTACGTATAACCACTCAATGACTACATTTTTTAAACCTAACACAATACTTGTTTTGGTCGTCTTGTTAAGCACTGCATCCGTGACATCATAGCATCCCCTCGATGTGAATAAAACAAAAATGATTGATCGAAAAGTAAGACGATAGATTTTGATGAACGATAAAATAAATTCAAAACCTGTTTGTTCTGTAGTTTTGACTAAATTTGGAAAAAACTAACAATAGAAAATTTTATAAATACTCTTTTCACCTAAATATGTACCGAATAAAATACATTAGCTTTCTCCATATTTAATCATACAAAATCAATTTTATGATAAAAAAAAAAAGTTTAAGACGTGTAGAATTGCTGTGGTATCCTGTTGGTTTCTTCTTAACCCTTAGAACAGAAAACATAACACAAGTTTATCACCTACAATCAATTTAGAAGACACAAACCATTAAAAAGCTCCTCAAATCAAGAACCACCTGTGGCACCATCACACTACAAACCATCGAATGGAGACGACAAAATTATTACTGCCAAATATAGTAACTTGATGAAATTAAAAAATTGAAAGTCAGATAACTTGTTATACAAATTCTTTAAAACGATGAAGGTGATATGCCACGTGATCAATCAGTAATTGAATCACGTAACAAAACAATGAACTTTCTCAAAAAACGTTTCGGAAGATGTAAAAAATTTGAAGAAGTTGTCTGAATTATCACTATTTAATTATACGATAAATGTGATCCGATCGCTGATGACTGGAATTGATTTGAAGAGAACTAATTACTAAACCATAAATTTATATAACAAAAAATGCCTGTTTCCATAATTCGAAGAATTTCATATTTCAAAAAACCGTTGAAATCTATGAAATAAACGATTGAAGAATTACATAAATAAGCACAAAGCGACGACAAAATCAGTGACAACACCCGATCTAATTTAAGTAAATACATATTTACATAAACAGCTCGCTGTGGGAACTTAATTGTAAAAACCAAAATATCAAAACCGTCAAAACGATATAGACAATAACTCATTCAACCCTTAGAAGCGAACACGTTATTGTGGATACGTTTTGGCGATGTGCATGATGATTCCTATAATCAAAGAGTGAGTTAGACAAAGAACGTAATTGTACCTGCGTCGAGAATCTTCTGTCACAGCCATCGACGATGCACTTGAAGGGCTTATTGCCACCGTGGGACAACGTGTGTCGCTCCAGCCACAGACTCGAACACGACGGCTTGCCTCGCACCTTACACTGCTCCCACAAACATACGTAATTTTCTCTGCCTGCTTGAGACTCCACGTGGACAGACTGCAAAACAAATAAAATGCGAAAGTTAGTTTTGATTTTGTGCATAGTTAAATTATTTTTATATGTATCTCTTTTTATTACACTAACCTGTAAATGCTCTAAAAGATCTGTATCGCTTTCTAATTCCATTTTGCAATTTTCCCATAGACAAACAGTCGTACTTGTCGTATCTGTACTAGACTTCCTTTTGTTACTTTCAGGCTTTGTAAGACTTCTTGGAGGAAACCGCAATATTTTAGGTTGCTTCAGAATCGGACTTTTCTGGCTACTGGTTGCTTCAACTGAGCTCACGCTGACACTAAGTGATAACGAAGAATCGTCATCACACTCCTTGCTAGTTTGCGAGTCACTCGGTGAAGCAATGGACTTATCAGTTCCTATGCCTGATTCTGATGACTCTGTGGTAGCACTACAAAAGTTAGCTTCTATCAAAGTATTTTGAACATTCGACGAAACGTCTTTAAGAACAGTTATTTGAGTAAAAAGTGTTTCCTCTCTTCTTGCTACTGCTTCTACTTTTCTTAGCTCTTGAACCATATCCTCTTTAGACGCATCATTTACAATATCATTCCTTTTTGTTACTTTTGATACTGTCGCAAGCTCTTCAAGATTAGCTGAACAACTACTAACTTGTGCAAAAGGTCTCGAAGATATTTTATTAGAATCTATTGAAAATATGTTATTATTAACAGTTTTAGACAGCCAAGGTATATCACACTTTTGGTTTGTTAGTTCGCTTATTTCAGACTCCTTTACGGTACTGCTTGGTGGTTCTGTACCTTGTATCGGATTGTCAGGTGGTTTAACGGGCGCTAATGGTATACTACTCGAGTGTAATGTTTGAGTGGTATAGTTAGTAACCAAGGAAGGGTGATGTACTATTGGATTTGAAGACGATGTTTGCGAAGGTGCCGAGTTTGTACTCGTATAACTCCACGTCTCTTTGACATTCATATTTGGCACTGAAGTAACAATGAATCCAGGTTGAGGTACTAAAACAGAGTGGCTTAGATTGACAGTAAAATTTTGTTTAGGTTGAACCGTCATTCCAACAGCTTGTAGTCCTGTGACATTTTTATTCATTACCGGCACAGACTGACTAGTGGTTGGGCCAGGTTTATTAGAAGTTGTATATGTAGGTGGTATCGTATTTGCAAGTTTTAGTAAGGTACCGTTTATGAGAATTTGTGCAGCCTGTTGATTTGTTAGATGCTGGTGATGTTGATCTGGTCTTTGCGTTGTTATCTGAGGATTTTGCGGAAGAACAAAATTGGGCATTTTCGCCATTATATTTGGTATTTGGACCACAGTTCCGTTGATATTCTGCATAAGCGGAAAAACGTATTGACCGTTTAATTTATTCGGACTTGTCACATTGACATTAGTTCGGTTAAAAGTACCTATATTACCTTGTTGGTTTAACGTCTGTGAAGGTAGCCCATTTTGTGGTATTCGTAACGTAGTAAGCATAACGTTTTGAGGAACAGCAACGAATGAAGCTAAATTAGGTGATTGTACTGTGCCATTGCAAGGTTGTGGAATATTTATTTGATGGCAATTTTGTAAATTAGCTACAGGCACATTTAAATTACCAAGATTCCCATTAACAGTCATAGAAACTTGTCGAACACCGTTTGGAACATTCATACTTGGTGCAGTATTCGCTTCACCGGGAACATTTTTTATAGAAGAATTTTGTAATGAATTTGCACAATTTTGCTTCTGTAGCTGGACGTGTTTAAGATTATTAGCTTTAGACCAAGTTAAGTTTTTACTATTTGCAATACAAGCGGATGATTTACGGTTCGTCCTTTTAGAAGTTTGTGTATTTTTTCTTAAAGGCTCCTTCTTTGTTGAAGTTTTATTTACCAGATTTAAGTTATTTGAACCACAAGTGACTCCGTTCATTCTACTATCTAATTTGGTAGTAGAGCTGACGATCCCATTCAGCTTAGTTGAGTCAGGTTTAACAGTTTGCTTTTTTGGTGATTGGTTCATAGATGTGGCAGGAGCAATACGTAGTCCTACTAAATCACTCGAAGCTGGAATTGCCACTTTTGTCTTATTCATATTGACCGTTACATTGGCGGATGGGCCTTGGGTAGGTTTTTGTTTTTTGATATCTGCGTTAAAAAAGCTTCCTGAGATCCTTTCTTTATTAAACGCTTCAATCCCGTGCCGAGTCTCCATAAAACCATTCATTTTATGTGTTTCCTTAGCTCTAATACTTTCTTTAACGCCATTAACATGGACATTCGATGATGTTTTTAGAAAATCAGCTTTGGAGCAGTTTGCTGTAGTTTGGCTTATTGGCGTTCTCTGTGTTTCATTTTGTTTACCTACATCGAGAAGAACTTTCGGACTTAGCGTTTGTGATAAATACGAAATATATTTTTCGAGGTCATGCGTGACGCCGTTTTTGGGTAGGCACTTTTTCTTGGTGTCATTATTGTTAATTGAATTACTATCACGCTTGACGCCGTTCTGTGGCTTCATTTTATGGTTGAAGTACTCTGTTATGCGGCGATGAATGGGTGGGTTTGGCCGTCGGAGGGGCGCGGGTTGAGCCGCGAGGCGTCGCGGTCCCGGCGGCGCCGGATCGCTCGCCCAAGGTGGCATGCGCGCGCCAGCGCTCTCTTCGCTCGTGCTGCAGGCCGACTCGGGGCTTCGCGGCGAACGCGGCTCAGTGATGTCACTACCGCTGCAGCCGCTGCTTTCCGTAGGACTTAGCACCGCCACTCCACTGAAAAATAAAATAATACTTAAACATTTGTTCTTAAATATTCTGATTGGAGTAGGTTTGACGTGAGACTAAGTAATATATACGTAATGAGATTGTTTTATAAACGGAGTTACTAGTTTGATTTACGTTTTTTAAGTTTATGACAATCAGCTGTTGATTGCTTGCAATCGATCACACGCGAGGATAGAGCAAGTAGAGGAGGAAACGGGACGGCATGTGTCGCTCGACGACCGAGAGCGATGTAAGGTGCAATGCCCTGACGGTCCAGTACGGTGACGCAACGAGACGCGTCGCTGCACTGACCGACCGTCCGATGCGCATTAGAATTATTATTTTCGGCGTATGACATTCAACGCACGTAATTCCACGCCGTAGGCTGTGACAAATGAAGAAATAGCTTCATTGCTGAGATTTTGAATAGGTTTTAAAAAAGTGCTCGACGGTTGTTAATTTATTTAAAAAAAAAGATGACACAGGGCTGTAACCGTTATCTTTATCAATATGAACCTTTTTTTATCAAAATATATTTTTAAAACTAATAAATTACTGTAACGCAAACATGATTATCCTTGTATTATTAACTCTTGAATCTCTCTTAGCTTATAAGCAAGTAAATATTACAGTAATAAAATATCAATGCTCGGCAATTTGACTGAGGTAACAGCGGTTTATGATAGTAACTTAGTCTTTTTTCCTATGAAGAATCGTATTAGATTGTCCTTGGATTACTGTGTACGTTCGCGTAGGGTGTTGCCCGAGTCACAAGGGTGCACCACCCTCGCCCTTCGCCCAGCGACGCGCAAAGGATTTTTTGTTCCCCTTCTTTCTCTCACTTTTAGAGAAGCTTTGTCTCTAATTGACCTAATTTTTTAATATCTATTTTTAAAGGCACGTACCATTATTCTTGAAAGGGGAAAATATGATTATATTTGAAGGATCTTTAATCCTGAACTTTGAGGAGTCGTCAAATTTCCTTCCAATTAATTAAGAGAAAATGTGAGCAACGTAGGGAACGTTCCTTTAATAATACAAAAACATAAGGTATCTGATATTTTATTTCTGATTTGACATTAGTAACAAAAATTGTGAAGATATATTATTTAGTTTTCATTAACATTGCTAAGTTACATTAGACTGTAAATCAAAAACAAACATTCATACTGTCAGTAAGTTGAATATTCTCATTAGTCTTAAGCGACTTATGTTGTACTGTACAATAAAAGCAGCAATTGACAACGAACATCACCGACCGAAGTGACCTGATGAGATACACATACATTTGTGTAATATTCAAACAATAACTTGAAGTAGAAACGAAAAACTGTGACGGTCGAAACGATCCGCTTAAATTTTTTGCGAGTCGAAAGCAAAAGTGGGCGCCGTATGTAGGTGAGTCTGTGTTGCAAGGTCGCGCCCGCGCCGATTTCGGCCGTCGACCCGCGCCACTAACATTGTAATCTTGGCAGACACTATTCGATGCATCGGCTTGTCTTTTACATTTACATTCATCGGAAATATATTATTTAAAAGAAAATATTTTACTTTTGTATGTTATTTTATTTAAAACTATATATATATATGATAGCCTGTATTTATGAATTATAATAATGGAGATCTGTCGAAAGATTCGATTTTAGGTGATATTGTTCATAAAAAATTTTAATGCAATAATTCTAAAAACTAATGCAATAACAAAAGCAAAAATCATTTTTATGATAAATCGAATATGCAATTTAATTTCATCTAGAGAAAAGATTCACGAAACTTAAATACATTAAAACAAAAAAAACAATTTAATAAGAACATTATGTAATGTGGAATGTAAAATGGAATCCAATCTGTAACTGGTTCCAAGATTGGGTCCAATGTAATTCCGCCATAGGTCACGCAAGTTCTCTTCAACTGCATCATTAATCAAAGACGAATTGACAGGTCTTGTGTTCGTGGGAAATATTAAATATAAAAAAATAATTTATATATCAATATTATTGTACGCCATATCAATTTATTATAAACAATATACGAGATTTGTCGGAATCCATAATCCACTAGTATATAATATAAACTGTCTGTTCGCACGCCTCGACGATTCACGTGAAAATCGTTTGATGTATTTATATAAGACATGGGTCGGTCCAATATATTGGGTTAACATGTAATTCATGTAAGCACTTCGTTCTAAAGGCGACGCGATAGTTCGTAAACTATGCGAGCATTGTGATTTTTAATAGCAATAATGCTAGAAAGGTACATAATTTAGGCTAACCGGTAATGTACGACGCTAGGCGAGCGTGAAGGGGGCGCGGTTGATCTTATCGTAAAACAAATTAACACTCGTGTAAGTACTTGTACTTTCGAACTAACGAATAAAGATTTTTCTCTAAATCACATTCGACATAAAAACCACAGTTAAAAAAAAAAGAGAGTACATACTACTCACATCATTACTTCTTTTATATATCCAATATTAGCGAAGTATTAATTTTACGACACAAGTCATAATTAACAGTGCTGTGCTAAGTTCTGTTGGATCGTATAATATAATCACTATTTAAAAATATACACTAAAACGCCATGAACCTTCCAGCTCTAACGTACACTGTAAAATGTGATATTAATCCTATAGTAAATAACGATGTTACGTAAATTATCTATCGCAAATAAAATGATTCATAGAAAAGCCGTCATTAACCCGTCAGTTGGTATTTCTTATTTAGTTATCGGAATCTCCCGTCTAAGGCGACGTCACAGTTCGATCATAGGTTTACGTAACTTTACTAGGAATATAATTAATCAAAAACCTCACGTCATTACACGCTCGGCAATCTTGAGATTACCCAGAACGGAAAATGTGATGTAGGTTGTGTCATTATAGTGTCCAACTATTTGAAGCTCTGCGTAAAATGAAATAAAAATATATAGGATAGGTGTGTACCACATTTGTGATTTGTAAATATAAGAATTTAGTTACTCGTAAGACGTTTGGTACAGAAACTTTAATTTTACACACAAACCATATTAATAGTTCTCTCATCAAAGCACATCAGATGCACAAAATCGCATCAATCGCCCCTCGGTCACGGCCTACTGCCCGCCCGCCGCTCTCCGCCCTCCGCCCAATAATGAGTGGGCGTACAAAAGAGCAAATGATACGTCAAGCGCACATGTCGCTTACCCTAAGGCATTAATTATTTACCCCGTCTAAATTGAGTCCAAAATCACATTAAGAAAAACGAAAAATATGCACAGATTTCGATACACATATTCAAGTACAAAATTAGGAAAAATCAATTTATAGAAAAATTTAAACTGATCCTAAAATCTGTGATCACAACGTTATATGAAAAAATACGATTCGATTATACCATGAGCATTGAGCCGTGATTACTTTATACCATGAACAGTCGCAGTTCTTAGTAAATAAGCAAAATACGAATTTTCGAATGAGAAATGTAATACTAATAACAAATAGAATATACTCATGGATCGACAAATCCTTTAAAACAAAACGAATCATGAACAAAACGTTCCTAAAATGCACACTAATTAAACCGGCGAGATCTCGGGGGTCGATTTTAGGATGAAATATTATTTCTTTTTGTACTGGAAATTGATCATCTCGCCGAGATTGTCTGGGGATTCTAATCCTTAGCAAATTTCGCTTGGGGTTCAGTTGCGAGTCTAAATGACAAATGTGTATTCAAGCTTTAATTTAAATATTTATTTGGTATTGTAATTATTTTATTCAAATAACACAAATAACTGAACTAAACAAGACAATTTTCTATAAAAATTAAGTGCTTAAAAAAAAGGAAACAACAACAAGAGGCAGCTAACTACAACATCGGAACTTTCCACGTTGTGAAAAATGTATTGTATTCCTAGAGTATAATATACCCTAGAGTGGTCACACTTAATTTAATTGCAAATATCTATTGTGAGTGTATATTCGATTCTTGAACTTGTTCATAGTAAGAATAATGTTAGTATTATCTACTACAAATTCCGTTGGGAAATTGTGAAAGTTTCGCTTGATTTCAACCGGTGACTTTCATTATTGTCGGCAAGAAAATACAAATAATACGTATTCATTTTTGCATAGATACAAATTTTTTTTGATGAAAATTTGTAAGAAAGGACAATAAAACTCAATATTATAGACTTCGTTAGTAAAGTATTATAGACTTGATAAGTATATTTCTTAATTAAAATAATTTCTATTTCAATTTTTTCAATATAAAAGGTATTTATATTATATATTATATAGCATAGTTATTATGTAATACGTCCAATAAATATTTTCGTTTAAAGAAATAAAATAATATATTTGTAAACGAAATTAGTCATAGTAATATATTTAAGAGATAATAATTTTATTAGCTCACGATCTTATTATTTGGTCGCCACATTGTTAAAGTTTTCCTTACAGTAATGCCAAACAATGTTACACGAAGACGAAACGGTTTGCGGACTTTGTTTTATATAGAGTTATGTCAACGGCATCATATTTACGTCGGTGCCCATTCATTAGCTGGAAAGGAAGTCGCTTCGCGTGAGAATCGTGTCAGGGCGAGGGAGGCGACCCCCTCTTTAGTATGCTCCCTCCTTCTACCCCGTGATTATTATGCTAAGTGTCTGACGGTTATCGTCGGGGTGAGTTTTTCGCGCATCTGCTATTTATTTATACGCTTTTATATTCATGGGATTGAGTAACACAGTTCGTCCGTAGCGAGGCGACTGCCTTACACTTCATTACGCGGTGTTACAGGGTTATACTATACTGATTGGTATGCGATTTTAATCCCTGTGTCTCGGTGATAAGGTCACTTTGAAAAAATATCAAAAAATAGGTTAGTAGGCGCACCCTGCGTGACGTTCTGCCCAACGTTAGTTCGATTGAATTTTATGCGATGTTTCTTTTTAAATTGTTATTTGAGATCACGGAGACTTATTCCGTGGTACGAAGCGGCAATTTATATCAAAAGGGGGAGAGCTAGAATGTATGAATTGGAAAACCTATACCACTTCTCGGTCTACTGCCATTATCAAACATATATGTCCGTGTAGGTGTACAAGTACGTATCTCAGGTAGATTTCAGAAAGTTAATTTCCTTCTCATATCGTTGCACCGCCGTCAAACGAGATAGTTTAGCCGATCAAAACACGGCTCCGGCGAACATGTCCTCGCCGGCGGAAATTTCAAAATGTCACTTCCTCGCTACAAGCAATAGCAAAATTTCGCTACAATCAAATCAACGCCGGCAAAATTTAGAGTAGCGAATGATTACAATTTTAGTAGAGACGAAATTTCTCATCTCCAGCAAAGCTAGTTTTAAAATAAATCACAAGAAGTAGTACTAAGTTAAAATAAAATTACCGTGAATTACTAAACTAATAAATAACCTAATGAAATAAGTTTAAAGTTAGACGACTATTATAATTGGATTAAGTATCTTTTAAAATAGACAATTTCGTCAAAGTGAAGTGAAATCGTTTAACTAATTTCTGAAATCAGTATCTATTTCGTTTCGTCAAGCCGCCGTCTGCAATGTTTGTAACGAAGATGTTGCGACACGCTTCCTTTCGTCTGGGCAGGAAATAGACGAATCCCAAAGCGCTTTGTCTCGCATCGGCCGCGCCGATATCCGACGGGTACGACCGCCTTCGGAATGGAATTAACTCAGTCAATCGAATAACTCCAGATGAATCGAAACGATACAACGTACCGAAGCTTCGATACAAACGTACTCGTACATGGGTATAATAGATTTATCGCTACTTTACCAAAATGCATATTGGGAAATGTAACTTGAACTATGTTTTCCATCGCCTCACATCAATTACCTCGTCATTTGTTTCACTTTTAAAGGTGATTGAACTAGTGTATATGTATAAGAGCAAAGAAATGGTTTATATTTCCAACAGTACCACGGCTTATGGTCGAAAATAATTTACCATAAGGTAATAAAATAATTTACCATAAGGTAAATCAATTGCATTTCTACCTTCCTAAATTGAAAACAACGGTTAATAAATTGAGCATCTGTATACTTATAGGAGATGACGTGAGTTCGTATAAACAAATTGTATCACAATTAAGTATACATCGTCGTCATTGCGAGTTCATTCACACATCTCTGACCTGTTGAGGACGTGTATTTCAATGGCGTCCCGATATTAGAATACAATGCAATGACACGGCTACATCCTCGGACCGCGGCGGAATTGGGAATGCGACGCGTAGTGGCTGCGTGAGTTCCTGGCGTCGTCGGCGCCTTCGGCTACCATTGACATTATTCGGTGTAGATTACAATATTATTCGAGGTTGTTGAATAAAACAACGCTCAGGAAAGTTAACTTTAAATCATTTATTGTATTATGAAGGCAGACTGGAAAATGGTCACCCCCGCCTAAAAACATTGGCAATGTAGGCAATACTAATCAACAAACATGGTCAATGCACCACCAACCTTGGAAACTAAGATATTCAGTCCCTTGAGTCTGTAGTTACACTGGCTTACTCATCTTTTAAAGCGGAACACAACAATAGTGAGATTTGCTGTAAAACATATGATGAGTGGGTAGTACCATACTGGCTTGCATACAGCCATATCACTAAGCAGATAGGTACTTACTAGATATAAAATAAATCAAATAAAATACTTTAATTTAAAGAAAATGTGTACTATAAAATAATAAGTCATTTGAATGAAACTATTACTTTTTAAATATTTTATGGATTAGCATGAGCGTTGCACAAGCAATTCGTCGGATACGAGTCGAAAAAATTTACTTTGCGATAGATATAATTGTTAAAATCCTACAATACTTAATCCGTATCTACAAGCAACACTTATGTATTGATTCTATAGTATTGAGTAATTTATTTATTAAACTTGAAAATGAAGGTGCATAATTTAAAATATTGATGTATCTATTTATTTCCAAGTCCCCAGACAGGTCGGTCGGCTGACTGCGTCGGCGTGCATCGAGCGCATAACGTGATTTAAAAGCAATCTCGCCGTCGCTCTCGCTCCATTTCCGCGCCGAATGTCAGATCATCTACCTAATACAAAGCTTTTCTTTTCCCCCCAATAACTGCAACCCCTCAATACATATTAACACAATAGACAAACTGGATTATATTCTTTTTTTTTTGAAAACTGTTTTCTATTTTTTGTTTACGAATCCGAAACCAACTTACTTTATATTATTAGTAAGGTCCAGACCGATTTCGTCCACGGCGGTCAATCTCAAGAGAGATTAGCCAACTGCGCAGGAGATATTATAGTGCACAAGTGTGTGCGCAAACACAGGTGCACTCTCTTTTCCTTAGCTCTCATAATCCGATGGGACGGCAATCCGACACGACCGATTGCTACTGAGAATTTTCTGACAGAAAAACCCAATAACTATTTATTGGCCCGACCTGGGAATTGAACCCAGGGCCACCGGATCTGCGGCCTTATATCTAGCCACTAGACCAACGAGGCAGTCAATTTCTATTAATATAATTAATGCAATTGAAAGAAAAATGTAGCAATAATACCAAATGAATAATTATAGGTTATTTTATATATAATTTATTTTATTATATAAACTAAATTTATTTTAGATGCTTATTATACTTTAAAAAAATAGATAATACATATATGTATATATAAACGTTGTATTGTCTCATAACGTATTCTAGTAAATAATAAAAATGTCCGCCTAAGTTTCCTTCCTAAACTGATAAACTACGGGAACATCCCGATTATACAAGGTAAAACAAAATGTATAATAACATATATACATGAAACAATATATTACAATAATTAATTTTCCGCTTAACAGCTTCATTGGCATTACACGTACCTTATTGCGTATTCAATAATGTTTAGTAAAAAATCCTATCGCATTGATCAATAAAATACTTTAACAGGCACACTATCTATCTTATATGCTTCAAGTCCTGATAAGTAGTTGTCCTTATTAGAAGGTCGGTTTCACATAAAAAACGCTTTGAATCAATAATATACATTACTAGTAAACAGCAATCGATGGTATGGCGATAGGCGCTAGTTGAAGCGTATCTAGGGCTGTTAACTTTCGAAAAACATACGAACAACGATAAGAAATTGTTTAATAATATTTTTTTTGTGAAATATACTTTTATGTCACATGTTACACGTGTGCGATATAGCGGCGAGTGACGTCTTTCATTAAATTTAAAACAAAGGTTTATTACTTGAAATTTCTACCCGTTGACAACCCTGGTACTACAATATAAAAAAAAGTTGCTTTGCCGCATACAGCTCCCATCGCGATACGAGTGGCGAAGCGACGATTAAAGAATCGAACGTTCGTTATAAACGTTTTACATTCGTTGCATACTCGTGTTATCAGCTTAATAGTGAATTTCGCAGTTTACTCTTGATGTTATCTTGATTTATTAAACTGTAAATCATAATGTATCTGTTATAAAATGTTACCACATTCAGTACAATATCTCGTAGAATCGCATTTAACCTATTTTCGATTACATATTATAGCATTTTGACCTTTTGTACAAAATAATATAATTATTGATCATCGAGCAACCATTAAATTGTATTAAATTTTAACTTATTTATACCAGTGGATTAATATACCTAAGTTTTGTTAAAACCCATTTAAAATAATAAAACAACATTTGACCCATTGCAGTCAACAAAACCATCAATTTTGACATGAAAATTAACGTTCAAAACCCATAAACTAAATGTTTAATATGAAATATTTACGCTACGTAACATCATAGTTACCTATTGGAGCTTTTAGTGTAAGCCTCAAAGGCTTATAACACCTATACAATAAACGGCTATAAACACGCTTACACTATTTTGTAACGTTTAAAATCTATGTAAACAACGACATTTTCAAATAGCGGTTAAATTGACAGATGTTATCAACGAATAATTACGTAATTAGATCCTCTCGAACATTCGAAAAGATTTTCATAGATACAGATTTGTGTGAAAATTTCACACCAACACAGTTCGACCAACATTTATTTAATTATAAATATTTTCGATCGATCGATTTCATGGTTCGGTCGGTGGTCGTGTAGTGTGTACGTACGCGTCCCGCCCGAGGCTTATCTGTCGCGCAAACAATTATTACGCTCGTTGCACTGTTCCGTTACCGTAAAGTAACAAACTCTATGTATTAGCAGACACGCGTACGATGTGTAGAATTGTAACTAAATGATACATAATGTACCAATAAACCCATTCCAGTGGGAAATGTTTCAAGTTTTTATTAACTAATTACTAATATTTATTACATCAAATTATTGTACCATTGATATATTACAGATTTAAAGCATTATGTATACGATTAGTTCTGATCAGAACCTGTGATCACTCCCATGTTACTTGTGGTACATTAATTATTAATGCAATATTCTTATTTATATATAAATAATACATCAGCGAAATGTCCTAGGCCTTGTGTTCCTTCAACTTCCGCAACGGAGCGAATAATGACAATTGGCATGAAACGAATAATTAAACGTAATTATGATTAGAAGGAAAATTGTATTCACACGTCATTTCCAACGGATGGCTTCTAATAATGGACTACACAAAAAACTACTATAGCTACCGTATTGTAATTATAATAAAAACTGACTTGTAGATTTTGTTTTGAAAGATTTTTCAATCAATTATAACGGTATGTTAAATTTGTATAAGGAAAAATTCAAAGTATTAGACAGAGCTTCATACAATTCATCAGACTAATTTCTGATCTATTTTAATCAAAATTTGATGTCTTTTTTTGTGGGTATTTTTTCTAATCAATCAATACTGACAAGTTATTTGTAGTTATACTTTTTATGTAATGGATAAATAAATTAAGTAAAGCAACATTTCTGATCAAATGTCTTCTTTTTAGGTATCTGCAATTTAAATTCTTGTTACAAATCTCAATTGCTGAGCGAGATAGATGAACAAAATCAATGAATTAGTACAGCTCTACAAGAGCTTTTGAATCAACATTTTACAAGATTAATGAATCCCAATACTATCATAACTTATTCAAAATGTAGATTGGTAACTAACTGCCAACAAGAAACTCAGTAATAACTCTTTTATACGAAGTAAAAATACATTAATTATTACAAAATTTAATTTTATATATCTTGCATGTAAATTGACATGCCTATTATATTTTAAAAAAAAGCAGTAAATTATTGCCGCATTTAAATTCATACAACAGATAAGAATAATTAACTGTTGTATGAATATAAAAGTGATACTTGCATTTAAATAGTAACTTTTTCTCATACAACAATGTTATATTTTAATGCAGATATATGATATAACCTTTGCATATTATACGTGGAAGCCTCAGCTCTGTTGTGTGCGGTATAATATATTTTATAATCGCCTGCACTTCGCTGCACACATAATAATTTGTTCTTTGTCTCTAAGTATGTCAAGTGCATCATACTAATATGTACCCATGTACTTGCAATGACGACGCTCGCTTGCATTTAAAACCGATATAGGAAATAATTACAAAGGTAGGACTAAAGTTATCTCTGAAGTTCACCAATGAATGTTTATTTAAATTTTGTGTTGTAAGATATAATTAATTATATGCAAAATGTTGTAATTGTCTTATTTTATTCAATTTCGTCCTTGCGCAATTATTGTTGTAGACAATTTTGTTAGTTTAAAGAAAAAATAAAATTATAATTTTCCGTAAATTTTAGTCGATTTCGAAATTAACGATAAATTATTTGGTTATGCAAAACTATTTTATACCTTTACATATACATATAAAAAAATCGACACAAAAGTAGGTTTACAATAGTATTGATTCCAAATGACAACCATCAAATATGAAGCAAATGATTTAATTATATTAAATTTCGTTGTTAAGAACTTAGATACGTTTATATATTAATTTGTATAACATCTTATTAATATGATAAATGCGTGTGTTGGTTCCTGTACCTACAAATCAATCAGGTTTAGACGAATTCTAATTAATTTTGATATAGAAGTCAACAATTTAGTTGTAAAGGAAATTACTAGGTTAAATTCTATCGCCTATAGCTTTTTCGTACACATTTAATTTGCTAATACATTCGTAATCCAATCAATATAAAAGTCACGGACCGATGAATATTCAACATCTAACTATAAACGAGGAAGAATAACCGTGTCTAAACTTAATTAGATATTATATACTTAGCCTACCTTGACCTGTGTAACATACTGTACCTAAATAGAAATATTAATTCCGAGTCATCGACAAAACAGTTATTGTTGCCAGGTGCATAAATTAATTTACGTTTGTATTGTCATTTTGAACTTACTAAAAATAATAACGAGTAAATTATTTATAAGCATATTAAAATTCATGTTATCGGTATTAGACATAATAGGTACGACATTTTTCTTTTTTTTTTTCATGTAAAAGATAGGTGAACTAGTAAATGGGTCACCTGATAGAAAGTGGTCACTACCACCCATAGACAGTGGCACCATAAGAAATATTACTCATTGCAATGTAAACCCTTGGAAACTAAGATATTATGTCCCTTGTACGTCTATTTACATTGGCTCACTCACCCTTAACAACAGAACGATACTAAATGTTGTTACCTACGGTAGAATATATGATGAGTGGGTGATGCCTACCCAGAAAGCTCTACCACCAAGTAAAATGCCTATCTTATAAGTATGTGATGCTTATAATCAAGCATCGACTATTTTGATTACGTAATTGTTTTTATTTGAATTCATACTCAGGCTCAGAATTATTAAAAATACTTTGGTAACAGTTGACAGAGAATCCCCGAGAGATGTCGCTACTTGTATGTAAAATAATATTTTCCCATATATCACATTAGCGTTACAGTCTAGAAGTAGACAGGACAATGCATGTTAAGTGCATTCGTAACAGTCGCCTTGACGATGACGAATGACCCCGTTACGCAGAGAGCGTAAAAGGGTTTCAGTTAAATGGCAAGATATAACATTACAACTATGTTGCATTCCAATATATCTACAATACACATATATATCACATAAAGCACAAAGTGAAAATGTTTACAAGATAATCGATCACGTGTATCATATTTTATTCATTACAGAAAATAATCCTCTGGGAGGGTATTACTGTCTTAGGAGGTAAACGTTAACTACCAAACTGATTTTAGTGATGTAGATAAAAAAATTGTCGAAATAATTTCATTTTGTAGAACTGTTTAGGTATATATATATATAATAAACGATTAAAAAAACGAAAAAAGATGGTGAAATAAGCACCATCGAAGAGTAGGTATATTACGTTTTTTTATTTTTTATAAAAGCGATGTTGTTTTTCTAATAAATACTAATATTGCTATTTTCCTCTTCAATTAAGCATTAGTTATAGGAAGAGAACACAGCTTCGAGGTGTCAGCTAGAGCAGAGTTAGCAGAGTGTATAAGTAGCAGTTAGCAGAGCGTAAGTACATAAAGTAGTAGTTAACATAACCGGCCTCATATTTGAACATAATAAATTTTTAAAACAAATTCATGCCTATTAACAATAAGTAATACTCAGAAACAAAGCAACCTTACTCTCGAAGAGATTGTCACGAGACTGACAAGAGATCGCGTGATCACTTATATAAAACGTAATAGGAAACAACATTAAATAACTTAGTCAACTCGATTAACACTAAATATATTTTACATCTCTTTTATGTTACTCTAGTAAGTTACAAATGAAAGTTTTCATATATTATACAAAGACAAATATAATATTTATAAAATAATTGCGTCTCTGAATAAATATAATAACGTCGCCTTAGTAATCGTAGGACAATCGACCTCGGCGTGACAGCGACTTATATGCCTTCATGTATGGCATATAAAGTATAAGGAATTTACATCTAAGCATGCTAACAATTACCATTACCGCATTTGGGTAACGTATTTCTACCAAGACTTAACAAAACATGAACTGCCTTTTTAATCTATCAGGGTTATGTATTACGATAATAGTTTTTTTTTTAAATATATTTCATAAAAGTTATTTCTCATTTTCTATAAGCGTAACGTTATGGATTCGATAACGTGTGTTATCTAGAATATAGAATTATCTTAATACTAAATCTATCGTCGATGTTTAGTTCTATTGTTGTCCAAAATTTCGGTTCCACTGACGTTATCCAGGACGTGATATATCTTTCCGAAACATGTCGAGTATTCCTCGATAAATAACTTACAACGAAATCAGAATATTTATTTACATAAACATTATTTGGATAAGCCTTAAATATATACACAAATAATCATAACTGCGTGAAATGCTAACATATAATAATATGGAATATTAATTAAGTACTAATAAAATATAGTTTAGTAAAGATTTCGAATGCTCAGTTTGGAACGAAATATTGAATTGATCTCGATCCTGTGATTGTTAAAGGAGCATCGAGTGACTCTTCAGCGTCACGACTCTGGAACAAGAGCCATCTTTCTGTCGTTTGATGTTACAAGTTCGAGTGAGACCAGTACGAAAAGATGTTACTATAAATTCTACATTAACAAAGAAACGTGCTGTTAGTATTAGTTCGATGCAAGACATAGAAAGAATCGGGAGGTTGAAAGTTTTATGTATCGTTTATTATAATGTAAAATTATATGTAAATTCACATCAATATACTATATTAATGTACTAAATAATTAACTTTCAACCCAAACTCATATTATTAGTCATAATTATAGACATACATTGAAAACAATATTAGTTATTTATTTAAATGTAAAAAATCTTATTATAGATAAAGTTCTTAATAATAAGATGTTAAAAAAAGAATTAAAATGCGCATCGTAAGATAATGGATAAGATGAAATTGAACGCATCTGCCACGATATAAAAAATATAAATGTCAGTCAGCGCGCCCATATAGACTCCGAATCACTAATTAAAAGCCCACGCAACCAATTTTATAATCCGAATTAGCATAGACACCGATTCCAACGGCCAACAGCGTGTACTCGTCGAACTCGCATTTTATTACTATTTAACTTGCATAAGTTAAATACTTGTACTTAAACAAAACAAAAAAAAAACAACTTTATGAATTGTGGAACTATTCTGAATCAAATGTGAATCGTATTAGCGTAAGTTTTGAACATTTTGCGATCACGACGAGTATCCATGTCAAAGATTCCGCAGAGGTCGCGAATGTAAATAGTTTTTTTTTTTTTTATTGTATGGGTAGGCGGACGAGCCTATGGGCCACCTGATGGTAAGTGGTCACCAACGCCCATAGACAATGGCATTGTAAGAAATATTAACCATCGCTTACATCGCTAATGCGCCACCAACCTTGGGAACTAAGATGTTATGACCCTTGTGCCTGTAATTACACTGGCTCACTCACCCTTCAAACCGGAACACAACAATACTAAGTACTGCTGTTTTGCGGTAGAATATCTGATGAGTGGGTGGTACCTACCCAGACGAGCTTAGATCTTTCTTTCTAATTACCGCACTTCACTTGGCATAGTAATTTCGTGTATTTTTACAAATATAATTTTCTAAAGATGTAAAGATATGTTTGACATCTATTTGGTTCATTTACACAAATCTGGCAAATAAAGCAGGTAACAAGTAAGTGCGTGTTTCCGTCCACTTGTCGGTTTTTAGTTACAAATCAAAGGAGTTGAATATTTATGAATGAATTTATGAATGTTCACGCTCAGAACGCTCAGTAGTATTACTTCGCTGTTACATTCTTTGCTTTGTGAAACAAGCAATTATTTGTCATATTTGCAATTACTTCATATATTTGGTAAAACAAGCCACAACGTTATCATCAACATCAGGTCTAATTAAAATAGTTAATAATTAAATTTACTCATATGAATGATTGCATCAATTTTAAATTCACTAAGAGGTTAGTATTATGAAAATCCTAAATAAATAAAAATGAATCTTGAACTGATTTCAACGATAGTGATTGGTTTTTTTAAATATTTATACAAATGGTCCATAGCCGAAATTAAATCGATCAATTGATAGATCAATTGATAGATCGATATCTAAGCCCCGACAACGAATTGAACTGTTACACTATTATTAGCTAACAATAAAAATATTAGACTACCTTTTTTATTTACAAATAAAATAAATATTGTTACAGGCTGCAATATCTTCTAAGGCATCGTTTCTTACAATTAATAATAATAAATATACACACAAAATTCTTTACTTTTTTTGTCAAACCAACCAATGTGTTACCAAACATGGATGCTTTCATACAATAGCAAAAAAACAACTATCGGCTAAAAACTTCACCAAAAACATCAATAACTAACAATTATTATCATTCGAAATCCTCATTACATTCCTTTGATAAAGAGTACTTTTTATTTTAACTATAAACTTTATTACTATTAACGTGTTAAACGCTTAAGTTTTCAATTAAAACTCGTCTTGTCGACCGGACGTGTTTTTATTATGATGTTTTACTCTTTTTTGTCCACTAAAGTGTAATGGAAACCCTAAGTGGACGATTTGGTTACACATAATAATAATATTTGAGTGAGATAATGGTAAAGCATCGAACACACCTGCGCGATCAACTAATGCGAAAGCGAAAAATATTGTTAAGGTATATACGGGTATAATTAAACATATATCTGTAATAATACTTTTAAGATGTAAAGTATACCATTTATATAGATTTATACATTTTTAACACTAACAAATAAAAATAAAAAATAAACTTATATGTTCAAATTACAGTCAAAACAAAATACTTCAAATATTAAAATCGATCTTACTTTTATAGAATTAATAGTGTAATAAATAAAAATACAAACGATTCTTAAAAATAATAATATCCTAATGTAAACGACATTTCATACAATAAAATATTATCATTCGTTTCTTTTGTTCGTTAAGCTTCTCCGTAATTCTGTCAAAAGAGATGTAAATATTTTTCGGGCGTTGCCGCGGTACAGTCGCGCCTGAATTAGAGGAAGTGTACATCCGGCGTATAATTAACATGCAGGCTCAGTGTGACCACGTGCTTCCTTAACAAAACCGGAGCGTACTCGTAGTCGTACACACGATCATTATATTATTTTTATTATAATATTGTTATCTTTAATCTGACGGTAATTGTACTTGACGGGGACGCTTTAGCGATTATTCGGAATTAACGAGTGGAAATTTTTAATAAGTAATAAGACTTGAAATCTCTTAACTCTACGGTTTGAAAATAACTTCACACAAGTGTTTTTTTATCGGCGTTTACAATATGTCATGTTCGTTTTAATTGCTCGCTCTTTTGAACAAAAGCCATAAAACAATATCAGACCTAATAATAATAAAATAAAACAAGGCCGATCAGACATATATTATGTAAATTTGAACACCACTAAAAATTGATGTAATTTATAAAAAAATAATTTCGAAATTTAAATACTATGCTTTAAGTAAGAATGAAACATGTAATAAGATACATATAAAAATAAACTGCGAATTGTTATAAAAGCTATCGCACTATATAACGAACACGACACGACACGACCCGAGTTGTGACATAAAAAGCGAGGGCGAGCGAAAGTGAACGCATACGTTTGCGTTGGCGCACTGGATTCGTCCTGCACTCACTGCAATGACTTGCACTTTGCTGCACTACGCAATAATGCGTAAACATTGTACATTTATTATGTTCTCAGTTCATAATAATAATAAGTAACCAAATGCTTCGACCCAGCTTTCATTTACTGTATCAAATCAATGTTCACCGTCAGCCGTGCTAAGCAAATAAATTCGACCATTATAATATCGCTACTATAATTTCCTCTATGCTTCACTAATATGTTTGAGTCATCAGATAAGCGTGCTAAGGTCAGGCGAGAAGGTCAAGAAAAATTCTCGCGAACGAAGCTCAGTCGAACAGCTCTTGAAGCGACCGCTGAGATTAAAGATAAGATAAACCGAACTTGGAATACACGATGCTATCTATGATGCTCGAGTGATAATTTAAACATGATTTTTTATGCAAGGATTTTGACGCATAATTTTACTCAACACGAAAAATGGTTTTTGAAGAACGACACCTAAATGCAGACAATAAAAGAAACGTTAAGGGAATTTTAGTTATGGGTCTGCCTAATGAATTAATATATAGTAAGTTGTATTGTGTTGTAAACTTATCAAAATAAAGACGCATTTCGTTTAAATATATCCTTTATCTATTGTATCAAAGTATTTCTAAATCATCATACCAATGTGATCGTCATCAATATCATACGCAACATTGAGAGGTATGTATGAGAAATATCTAATGCCTTTATCATCTTCCACGTCACTGAATTCACAATTAATCCAATCAAACCTATCCCCTTGAATATTCGCCCGCGAAACTACCGAACGTCCCTCAACCACTCCACGAATACTCGTCACACAAACTCACGTCAGTTATAAAATCAATGCGGTCGCTCACTATGACTCCAACATAACCCCTTGGTGTTAGATAATAGCATGCGGGCTCGGGGTCATTCAACTGCTACAATACTGGAAGTAATATTTTGCTTTACCTTGAAAACACGCAAATAACATACTCATTTTTCTTGCTTTTATGTGAAATCGAAATGTGTAATTTATTTGAGCGCAAAAGCAACTAATGAGATTCTTGTTGGTGCCTCTAGGTAAAATCTACATTTTGCTAAAATAATATGTGGTCCATTTTATATCAACAAATTACACTTTTTTGATAAATCGATTGACACGATTAGACGCCAAGTACTCAAAATACACACACATACACACATATGTAATACACATTACTTTATTTTGCAGATTTGAAGAAAAAAAAAAACGAATGAAACATCTTAAAAATCAGCCGACGAATTAAGCATGCCAGTTGTAAAATCAATGCGGTCGAGCTTCATAATTCCATTGTGCCGGACAATGGCATGCGGGTCGGGATTCAGGGTTCGTTGAAACACCACAAATTACCCCCATGATCAGACTTCACACGACTATGTCGCTGATACCATCTCTCATTAACTTAACATATCCGAGCATGCAAAGGCACTCGATACATATTTATACATACATTGGTCACGGTAAATTACTTTCTATATTTAATTGCCTCGTTAAAATTAACATTTCAATTAAATATTACAACGTTACACGTAAACTTAAATAGTCTTAAAAGTTAATTCTAGTTCTCTTTCGTGAGCAATTTTAAATCATATCACAATACAAAAATAAATGTAAAACTACCACCCGGTTCCGGCAAGAAACTCAAAAGTTAAACTTTTACAAATGTATATATTTGTAGGATAATTGACGATTATTTAATCTATAAAATTCGATTTAAAATATTTTTACCATTTTAATATTTATTATTTATTTAATTACCTATAATAATTATTTTTCAATTATTTTCATATGGTCTTGAGACAGTTTTATCTTAATGAAACGATTTTTTTTTGCACAAAAGGTATATTATATAACACTTAGAAGAAACGAAAACCACAAAACTTAGTCTATATAGAATGTAGCATTTCTTCCTTATTATGTTTTCGTTAATACGATAAAGTATGAATTCGACGTCCTACATAGCCAACAAGCTATTCAGCTAGAGTTATTTTAAATATGAAAAGATATGATGATGCGTCGCCTCAGAAGCGAGACGCCGTTTATTTTCTTAGGTGACGTAAATTAAACAAAACCACCGGGCGAGTTTAAAAGGAAGACGTTATACGGGCTTAGCTTAACTGTTCTCTTCCTGACTTAAAACATACCTCGTCGCAGGACTGGATTTAATACATTCACTTTGATAGCAGCAAAGCATTAATTTTAATTTACATTTCCTATAGTTGTAAAAGCGAAAACACATTGGGCGTCGAGAGATTAAATGAGAACTTAACCCTTTGAACTGAGATAAACTAACGTAACAGTAAAACTTAGCTCACAAATAACTCGTCGTTTAGACATAATAACGTCTTTCACATCAGGGATTTAAACGGTTGATAGTTGATAGGCGCTGATAGCGCGGAGTAGTTCAACGATATCCCGTCAAAATACATACGTGTATATCAAATATTTACAACAATTTAGCTTATGTGGATATTTAATTCATAGCAACATTTGCGTATAATTTATATTTCAATCAACCATTGATTAAGCTAATTGGATAAAACGTGTCGAATGATAAATCGATTGATATTCCACATTTAAAAGTTTTACTAAAAACTACGATGTATTGAAACTGCTTTCTTCCGATTAACTATGAAAAGAGCAATGTACATCGCGACTCAAGACATATTCACTATGACGCTAGTCGATGAGTTACATAATTAAAGCGCGGACCTGTCTCACTTCCGCTACAACAAACAGATCTTGTATGAATAACGCGATAACAATAATAACGTATGAAAACTGTCCACGTAATAGTGTTTACACAACGCTCAGTTGATAATGGTGCGTTATCGTACTATACTATAATATTTACAATAATATTGAAACCATTTTCAGAATATTTTAATCGATTTTGATGTAATTATTCAAATTCTACATTAAAGATACAAACGGGTACGACCATTGTATTTTTTTGATTCGATATGTATTAATCGAAATAATACCTAAAATATAACTGGTTATTGAGCCTCAGAACATTTTTAGTAAAAAACTTCGGTCGACTATTGATATCAGTCAAACATACATAAATTTTTATGGCAAAATTATATTTGCAAATCCGGAGTTTTATATATAAAAACAATAAAATATCGAAGCGAGTTTCTGTTTAAGTTGTTACAGTATGTTTTGAAACGTTTTATATAATAAGCTCGTCAACTAATCGTCATACAATTTTCGGGTAACCATCCCGTAATATCCAAGAACTCGATGTCGTCGCCGCGCCGTCCGCGTCCTAGCGCTGATCTCGTAAGCGCGTATTATAATGCGCGGCGCGTCGTTGCACGTATTTTTAGCGAATGTCCCACGAGCCGAGATGCTATTGAATGCGGATCGAGGTGAACGCCCGCGACCGACACTTCTCGCAATGACCGTACCGAAAAGAATTATAAAACATTTCAAGATCACGCGGCGTCGTCAGTCCGTGACCCGGCAATGAAACTTGACTTGAAAACCTTGATACTTTTGCATATTACATAAATCAATTATAATACTTCTTTCAACAATAAGTGTTTATCTTATCTGTATTAATCTATATCATAATAATTAGTATTCTCGGCTGAATAATTATAGTTATTACGCGGCCAGTTTGTGTGACACTAGCATTTATTACGATTAATGTAATCGAATCGAGATTATTGGTAATCTATAAACACAAACACTGATTGATATACATTATGTTATTGCAATCCGTCAATGTGTTTTCTATTTATCTCACGTAATACATACAAGCTATTTGGAGAGAATAACGATAAAATAATTATACTTTTTTTTTGGATATCGAAAAATTAAGTTTGAATAAACTTTAAAATATTAATTTTGGATAGAATCTTGCGCTTCCAGACCTATGTGAAAAGCGCTCTACAGCGGTCAGTGCGATAAGTCCGTTAGTTACGATGTGTGCAATATAGGTACGACCCGTTTAATGTTATTCCTACGGAGCAGCTCGCCTCATCTAAACACGGCACATCTTTGTACACTGTTACACACACGAACGCCTATCCCACACGCCGTTACGCATACGGCGCGGTTGTTTCGGTCTCTTTGATATGCACTTACTATATTTTCATTATCGAATTTACATAATCAAGCGGAAATATGTAAATATTATAAATAATATTATTAAAAAAAAGTATAAAACGTGTCTGGATTGTTATTCATAGCGTATTTGCGTGTCCAGTGTTGCTTCTCATAAAACAAGGAATCGGAGTTATCTATTTATTCGTCGTTAATTAAATAATTAAGTATTATTGTTTCACGAATTGATTTTTATAGATTTTAGAGTTCAAATATTGATAACAGTATTATAGACTTTGCGTGCTGAGTTCTTAAACAGTTAAGCTTTGTATAATTCACATTGTTCTACGATTTATGTCTTAGAAGCAATTTCTCAAATGTATTACTTTTTATTACACGCTCGTTAACTCGACGGGGCGTTGTTTACAAGGTGCATAATAAGAGAAATGATTTAATATGCATTACTACTATAACAATTTTATGTATGTAAATAGTTTTTCTTGTTTTATGTTACATATATGGAGTTGTAGTTTAGTTCCCATCGTTATGCGAGTATGATATCTTTGTAGATACATAAATACATTATTTGAAATTATTTTCAATTGCATTTGGACTCTCTACTTTTAGTATTATTATTTCATTTAATCTTATATTAATTTGTTTTTTTAGATATCACTCACTAAATAGTATATTTAAAACAATAAATGTGAATGTTCGGGCAGAGCACTGATGTCTGAATTACAGATATTAAATTATCAAGTTCAGACCCACACAGTTCTTTGGTAATAGTTAGATTTTTTATTTGTGACTTTTTTTACTTTCCGGGAAGTGCTATTGATTAATAATTGAATCGATCTATCAAATTCCAATAAGCAATCAATATACGAATTTACCACTATCTCAATTTAAGCAATTATAAGCGTTTGTAATGTTAAAACAAAACTAGTTTCAAACGGTCATAAAAATGTAAACGGTTAAATATAAACCCACGCACATTTAAAAAACAATAAAAATATTGTTTAAAAAAGGAATATTATATTTATTTTATTCGATAGTGAATAATAGAGAGTCGATAACGGATCAATAACGTACATAACTATGAACCGGTTTATGTAATCGTGTCGGGAAACAATTTATCCAACGACTAAAAAATCCTCCGGACAAGTCCAACTGGCGACTAATTTCCTACAATATAATTACATTTTAAACGCCGCCTGTCATCGAAAATGTAACGACTGTGTCGTAAGAATGAAACTGTAACGTTTCATTGGTTCATTTTAATGGATTTTAAGTTCGTATTTACGTATGTGCGTGAGTGTTTGATTTTCGAATGCAGTTTTTGAACTTCAAACTTAATTGAATAATAAATTAATTATATATATATTATAATTTAATGTTTTAAGTTCAGATACAACATCCCAAAAAGCAAAATACTCAAATAGTAATTTAATGATTCTGGTCATATGAGTCTATAACGATTCAACTTTTTTATTGATACGAGTGCCATATTGTTTATCGTCGTCAGTTATTGAGTTATATAAATATTGGTGTGTTTGTTTACCGTCGTAAATGGAATAATTTTGAATGTGTACAATTCATTACATACATAAAACATTTTAAGTTTTATTTATTTTTAGCTTTTTAAGTTATAGCGGCGGATTTAGACATCGCTTGACGACACAGAAACTGATACGTGAAACGTCAAACGATCGGTCCTGAATCTTCCAGCATCGTGTCAGAAGTGTAATAGATGTAAGTGGTATGATGTAATCGTCAATGAAGTAATCGACTTGTTTGCTACACACACTCGTAATTAGAGTGTGTGAATGGTAATGACGAACAAGACAATGATAAAACATAAATGTTAATAACACGATACTCGAACTGTCCCTTATTTAAAGTGACATGTAAGAGAAACAATATTTTCACAAAGAACTATGAGGTTTCGTATTAAACATTGATGATTAAAAAAATCGTCCAAAAGAATTCTTATATTACATCACATGTTCAAATGTTAATAATTTGAAATGTTTAGATAGACGTGCATTTGGCACGGAAATGGGGAGCAGTTCGTTGAGATTGCTTTTAAATCATGTTATGCGCTCGATGCATGTCAACGCAGTCGGCCGACCACCGGAGACATGGCAGATAGGTAACTAATTGAAAGCAATTGTGTTTATTGAAATATAACAATGTCAGTTAAACAAATTACCAGAAATGAAAATACCAATAAATAAATCAAAGTTAGACTCTTACTTTACGTAGTTGTCCCACGAATTTAATTCTGCGATTTACTATCGTTGAGATATTTATATACCGCAGTAATTGTTAAATTATTATGGCATAAAGGTATTCTTCTATACATGGAATACTTAAAAAACAAACGGGTAAAATTATAAGCTCTCTCCATCTCTTTCTTTCACACTAGCACTATCTATTCTTAGGATACGTTGCCTCTACACACACATAGCGAAGATAAAAAAAAGGGTTATAATAAGAATAATCCACAGCACCACTTTAATGATTATCGTTATTATAGTAAAAAAATATTCTCCCATAAGCAAAGAAAGACTTTACGTAAATGAATGCGTCTAATGTGTATATTTACATTTTGCAGAAGTACAAAATAAATATAAATATAGAAAAATAATTGTCGATAATATTCTAACACTCATATAAAATTGTACAATTCAATTATTTCTGAATCTCTTTTCCTAGCGATTTACACAAAAAAGTTACCTGATCTATTTATATAATGCACACTGATACACGATAATGAAATAACGAGAATAAAAAACCGGTAAAACAAGAAAAATTACTTTTAAAGAATAAAAATTGGTACATATATTCAAAGTATTTACTAAATATATTAATCAATGAATTTTTATTAGAGGTGGAGTTTTACTGTCAACAAATATAGAATATGTGTTATCGCCTCAACAAAACATATTATCATTAATGTACTAATGGATGAATCATTAGCACGATTAATTAATAATAAACGCCGTGTCGCAGACTAAAAATCACATTGAATATTAAAGCATAGCTTAGCTTGCTTACAATTTTGAAAAAGGAACATTATATGAGCAATTAACGATAATGATACCGACTTCCCGACCGATTATTACAGACTTCAAAAGGACAACAGCGTAATATGGAACATCTGTTTCAATTATCCTTTTCAATTATCCGCAACTGTAATTACAATTTATAAATAAAATGAATACAATCAAAATATTTAACATAATATTATTAATATACGTATTCAATGCAACTAGAATTATTTAATGACGTAGTAGTCGTGACGATCATCAGTTGATAGTTTTAACTCGGACTCTTATTATTAAATTCTTTTCATAATTATAATCATTTTTCTTCCTAATTTATAATGTTTTTTTTTTATGTAAAGGTAAATAAATCAACGTAAGAAGTTCCGAGTTCCGGCTGATCGCAATTATGATATTAAGAGCCAGATTTAGCTTTGAATAAAACTCCGATAGATATATTTATTCAACGCTGGAACTTTAATGAACTATTAGGAAACAGAGCTGTTGCGATCTTAATTATTTACCTCTGTCTGTTTGTCTATTACGCTTTCACTGCCGAGCCACTGAATCGATTTAAATGAAATTGGGTATGCAGCAAGGTTGAACACGAAGGAAGGACAGAGACTACTTTTTATACCCAACGACTCTCTACTAATAACTCTTACTACCGGACGAAGCCACGGGCGAAGCCTAGTAATAATTAAACAACCATTATAA
The DNA here is from genome assembly GCA_905220585.2 of Nymphalis polychloros. Classification (NCBI taxonomy): domain Eukaryota; kingdom Metazoa; phylum Arthropoda; class Insecta; order Lepidoptera; family Nymphalidae; genus Nymphalis; species Nymphalis polychloros. The sequence goes on from HG992245.1 coordinate 13,210,098, forward strand.
AAGTCCGTTATTCTGTGTACAACAAAAAATAATCTACAAACAAGGTTCTCTTAGGAATTCTCGTAACAGCAAGATGCGTCATTACGTATCCGCAAGGATATGATGACGAGTAGAAGATACCGTCGAGAATTTCAATGACTTCCTTAGAAGGAACCACCGGCAATGGCTGACCACTGAATAGGTGATAATACCATACGAAACTTATGCTATCTAAGACGTAGATGAATAACGATAATGTGTAAATAAAATATTCTATCGACAAAACCGGAAGGTTTAGCACAAGGTGCTAACTGCACCTGCCTTGGACCTTTAACTTATAGGAGCGTGCGAGCTGTCGAACGAGAGTGGAATAACATATAAGAATTATTGTCGCCGATGGCGATACAAGACCAGAAATAGAAACGTGTACAAATAAAACTATCGGCGTATCAGAAACATGAACGTCGAACTGATGATGCAGATACAGAATAACACATAATTATAACGTAGATTAAGACAGTATTGACAATATCAATAAATTAATTACGTTTTTATTTTAATTTTATTGATACTATAAATTTCACATTGACATTTATATATGTATGTATGTATTACATTTTTATAGTTTGCATTATTGGAAATACGAATACGATGTATTTTTAAACAAATTAGTTTTTTCTTAATACATTTTAATTTCTTTCTGTTATGTAAATTTTATAAATATAAATGATACAAATAAACTTTGAATAACCCTTAAGTTTGTTTGTTTAAGCTGTAATGACCTCTTTTAGTTAGCATGCTTTTAATGATATTTATTTTTAAACTAAAATTTATAAAAAAGTATACTTTATTGTGATTTTGTTAAAAAAATATACTTTCGCAAATTATTATAAAAACGAATCGTATGGGGGGGGCAGTAACTTAGAGTTTCGTGTTCATATTTAAAATAAAATAAAAAAAAAAACAAATTCACGCAAAAACCAAAGGGTCTAAAAAAACTGCCGTCTGCGTCTAATTCACAATAAGTTCCCCTAAGCTAAAGGGCGACATCATTGTTGCGATGCAACAAAAAAGATTTTCGTTGCGCCCGTCGAAGTGGTATTTTTTGCGCTATATCCAAAAAGCGCTACATTCATATATTTTTTTAGGCGTTGCTTACCAATGGCAACCAACTCATGGCGGGGAATCGGGCAACGATCGCTTCGGAAGCGACGTTCATGCATGGTGTTTTAGGCTCCGGGATAATCACCTCGGTCGATGTCGTAACATCACTTCACATCGCCCAGCGCTGCGGTCAGCTCCTGGATACGTGAGCACTGCACATCCTTGCCATCACAAACACACGATCGATCACACTGTCGCTGTACACTCGGATGTCACTGCACACACTATAGCACTGTTATACTGCCGGCTCGCGAGACGGGCGGCGTGCGCTATGAACGCCGATGCATTGGCGGTACTCGGCAATGCGCCGCTGTCCCGGGCGCGCAACAGCTGACGGGAGGCGCAGTCCCCTCGACCCGCGCCCCTCTTCCTCTCTGCCCCTCGCTCCCGCGCGCGCAGCCGGTGCGTGCGCCACACCCCCCGCCTCGCCCCTCACCCCACCTCTAATCCATTATTTACGGACGGCCGACCGGTTTCAGGCGCGTTCGCTGTGCCCGCTGCTTCACGACGATCGTTCAAATTTAATGCCCTTCCTATGTCCGGCCTCTAATGCGATAAGATTACGACCGTCGCGTTTCAGGACTCCTGATGGTCCAGCTAATTTCCATAAAGTGAGTCTTTTGACCGTGTCTAAATGTACATTAAAGCTGTAGCAAATCCTATTTATCATGTGCTAAATCTGAGACAATGTCGTGATTGATATGACAAGCCAGGTTAACGACCCTATTGGCTGCACAAAAAGTACTAAAACGCGTATACCTTGGGTAAAGTACCTATTCGGTTCGCCATTCTGTAAGCCACAAATACGACTTGCAGTAAATCAACGACCTGACCAAACGATAATAAAAAGCTATAAGTGTAGAATTCAAAAGGTATTCGAAGATTAGGTCATTAAATATATCTAAAAACTAAAACCATTGCGTTTTTTTTTAAATGACATATACTTCTACCCCTTTCGACAGATTTATCTATGAGATTCATCTGAGTTTTAAGAATTTTAAAAGTAGTATGATATCTTACTTAATTCTGAGAAATAACAGAAAAGCACTCACGCTTAAATTCATACAAATGTATGACTTTAACTACACTCAAATTAAATTGCTTGACTTCTAGTTGAGCAATTACATATTTTTCGTATTATATAAAAAATATGAATTCTTATTACATTATTTAAATATATCAATAAAATTAACAATAAACACCTATGTTATGATGATTAGGTATTAAGTCGCCCAGGGGAGACTAGTATTTTTAGAGTTGACCCAAATAAAATAATATTTCTACGCAGGGAAGATGCAAACTTAAATAATATTGAGAGAATTGTGCCACGAGACCACCACGTCGAACAGCTTCCGTCCGCCAAGGATCATGTTCTCCTATCTACGTGTAGGACATTAGATACTGTAAAAAGTATAAGAGACTTCGCATGGCTGGAGGTCTAAGTATTAGAGTATTCTGAAGTATTTCATTACAGTATTCCCGGTAATATTAGTATCGGACGACTGGGCCCCGAGATGCCTACTTCAAGATCCACTTTCGGCGGACAGCCATAGAAATCACGCAGTTCGCGGAACTTTGTTACCTGTGGTGCGGCAGCGCAGCGCGCCAAGGTGAACGCTCGGGCCAAGGACGGTCCGACCGGAGGGGAGGGGACGGGCCGCGACCCCCCTCCCACTGTACCTCCCCCGTGCCCGAGTAAAAACGCTCCGAACCTTCGAAGACGGGCGGTGCAACCCAGCAAAAAAAGGGCCCGACGACGGAACAAATAGAAAACGTTCGGAAAAAAAGATGAATACAATATAACAGGGGTCTCAGATAACAGAACTAGTTACGTACCACTCATGTTGCTTGTCTAAAAAATGAACAGTTCGCATGTCACCTGCGCCTACGCAGACGGGTCACGCACTAAGTTGGCGCTCTTATGATGTAATAGACGATGCATAAAACAGCTAACGGAAGAATAACGAAACCGGCTTTATAAACAACGGCTTGCTAATCATTTCGATATTATGAATAATTATATATTTAAAACTTCGATTGCATAATGCATAAAATAAGACTTTACTATTTTTTTATGATTTATACACAAGACAGGGGCAAAGACCATGGAATACCAGGACGACTTCCTAGCTGCTCTGATCCAACCGGTTACGGTTGCGCATTGTAATAGCTTCCCTACTAGAAAAACTAGCGCTTCGCGATAAACCGAGGGATTCCTGTTTGACTACGAACGTACAAACGCGGTACGAGTCACAACAATAATAATTAGTGTACTGTTTGATATTTTAAGGTGATTCGTATCATAAATCATTTTATAAATATTTATTTCACGACACATAATGTATTTCAAGAAGTAAATGTAATAAACAATAGTTTCTTCGATTGTAATTATTTGCCCAGTCTATTGCCTATGTTACATCACCGTTCACAAATAGAATCTCCTGGAGTGGCTATCGTACAGTGCGTGCAAGGAGGCGTAACATCCTGCCCTCCTCTAACGTAATAAATGAAAACTAAGAGAGAAAGAGACGAGGCAGTGTTACAGTTAAGCAGGAACTCTATTTATATGCAAATATAACCTCGGAGTCGACACCTGTTTGCGTATTCTCGGCACTCACCGCGTCGCTTTGTGGCGACTCTGTCTCCGGTATCTTTTAGATAATGGAATACAAAGTTACTATTGCGCGCTATTAAATATACTAATCTCTTGATATATCTTTAAATCCAGTAGTTAAAGTCTAAATTATCATCTTAAAACATTTTCGAAGAAGAATCAAAGTGAAGTTTTATAAATTATTTTATAAATATTATTATTATTATTGGAAGACAATTGAAAATCTACAAAATAACGCACGTTATATTGATTTATTTTTGTTATTTACCTTTAAGATTGTGGCTGCAAGTTTTTACAATTGGAAAACAGTTATCTCAATCGGCACACAGGTAGTTGAATTACTATTTTCTAAGAACCGATAAAGCTGATATCAGTCTATTAGGTATACCATACAATTTTGTAAATTTGGTTTTAATTAAATAATATATCATATTGATAAATCTGTATATATAAGCTTTATAATAAGCGTAAATGGGAACAAATAAATATATTAATTAATACAACAAGGGTATATGTTTAAGAGTAACTTTCCATGTTTGTAAATATTGATAATAATAAAAGCGTTATATGTACATCATGCTTAGATTACTCTGTTATAAATCTGCCTATACGATCCCGTCCTTCGTACGATGAGGTGATTGGTTTTTACTTTTTATACAAAGCGTATAACCTTAGCAACTTATCAAGGTCGAGTCAGTAACACGTTAGCTTGGATTAATGAACCATACGGTTTGATTACAAAGGCAGATGATTGTAACTGATGAAAAAATAAAATAAATAATTACATATTCAATAACTTTAAATACATTTTATATAATACAAAAATCTTTAAAAAATTCAAACAACTTTAAATCAATATCTACACGGAATAATGTGTATGAAAATATATGTGGTACGAATTTACCAGAGGCGTTCTTATTACATCGAGCAATCTTGTTGATTGAGGATTTTAAATAAATTGTTTCTAGTAATATATATATATATAGTAATGCAAATTAATTGACACTTACATACTGAATAAAACCTACACTGGTACACAATAATCTATATAGCAAACATGATCATTCTTCGTAAATACTCGCCTATTTAAGAAATATCCTTCAATGCTTTTAGTGACGTCACATCATTTTTCATTATATTCATATTCCCTACATCCCTCCCACATATTGAGGTACAAAGAGAAGAATCGTTGCGAAGTCCTCGCGTACATTTATCAAACTCAGACTGGCCGGACCCTGAGTGTGTTTCTATGTACGTCTGGTCCGGCAGATACGTTCACATCGTTTATTTTGTTTACACGTGTTACTCATTCGCGATGTCTGCATCGGTGATTCTACGAGGTAATCCATTCGAGTACACTCGATCGTTAATAATAATAACACTACTCATATTTCTGTTAGCGTCTAAGTTACGTTACTCACGTTTCCTATTTATGTGTATCTCTCGTCGCTAGATAATAATGATGATGATTATGGTGTACTCCAGTCACTCTCATAATCCGACGGGCCAGCATTTCAATTCGATCGGATAGATTAACCGGACGACTAAGGTTTTACATATTTTCCAAGGTACGGGATTGTTAACATTGCACATTTCCAAACTAACCGAGGTTGGGGACCCCAGGTTGACCCAATAACCTCTGCATCGGCAGCGTCAAAAGCTAGACTATAGATGAACAAATCCGTCAAATAATGTGTTAACGAAAATCCAAATCGTGTGCGCTACTTTATGAGCCGATATATTTCATTGAGGCGTTTTATCGTGCTAAGCAATCACTGCGTCGCGGGACCGTCAGCTGCGGGAGCGACGCCCGCGCCGTCCTTTCTTGCCCTTTTGGGCGATGCCTCTTGCTGACACACAATTGAACGTTTCATGGTGCGGATTTTTAATATTAGTTATGTATGGGTTGCATTATTGCTTTATCTGCATATTAAATTACAGATTTTATATATCTAATACATAATATATATCTAGCTTTATTATCTAGTTGTAGTAATAATAATAAAAAGTAAAAAGAATAGTCACAGCAGCATATGTGCAACCACACATTTGCGGGCTGTTATTTATAACAATGACGGTAATATAATAAATCAATAACTATACATACGTAGGTAAATGAATATTTTTTCACTCGCACACAAATCATTCCTTGTTATTTTTATTTCAAAGTAACACCAAATTTCCTTATTAGTGGTAAACCAAAAAATAATCAAACTTGAGTTTTCTATATTTTATAGCACCGGATTTAATTCCAGCACCGGTAGTCGAGAGAAGTGCTTTTCCATCAGCCTGTTCTTAACGTAATAATAAAATTTTGCACTTTGATGTCAGTAGCCGGGCAGTCAGTATTCGAGGGGGTGGAAAATCACCCGCAGTGTCTTCCGTTAGATCTCTGAATTTCAAAGTCAGGAGGGAGCGCCGCGCCGGAAGGCGGCACTGAGCTGCAGCACTACATCCAGCGTCTCGCTCACTCTGACCTATAAACGCTCACTCGATTTCGTATCCCGTGGAATATCTCTTTCTACGCGCCTTTTGGAATATTTATAGACTGGGGACCCGTGTAGCGATTAGAATGTCATTTCTTTGAAATATTGATAGATTTAGAAGCTTACTTCGCACTCTCCATATGTAGCGTTGCATATTTTACAATACACGCAAAACTCCATTCTAAAAGGATAAACGGAAATTCTATTGATCTTTTTCTTTTGTTTGTTGAACAAGTTCTTATTTAAGCCTTTCCATTTCAAGTTTTGCACATTAGACCACACGCGGAGGATATGCTAATTACACGATCACGCTGACCTCAGGATGTAGTCTAGTAGAGAACTAAACATAACAATGTTCGCATTCAATTAACACTGTAGTAGCACCGACAAAAATATTTAGTACTAATGATGTTACAATAACAAATGTTACAATTGTAACATGGAGACAGTAAATTATAACATCCCATAAACCTCATGTAGGTCTAGCAAATTAGGAGCATTCAAAAGAGCAGTCAGCGGAAGAAGCGTGATGACAGCGCGACGGCGACAATTTACCAATCAATCGGTCACTGTAAATAAGTAGGTACATTTTCTTCATCTATTTAAAGCTTTTAAAGCGCTGCGTTACTGTAAATAATGTTACACTATTACTACTATATTAGATCTTTTTCTTTTGCATTAGCATCAATGATAAAAATAAATATTTAACTAATCCATAGCCGTGATTCCCGATTTTTATTTATGGTATCAATTAATCTGATAGGTCTACAAAAATCTTTTAAGGTCAAGTAACGTTATCCAAAGTAAATTAATTTATCATTTCTAGACAAAAAACAATGATAATTCTTACAGAATGATTATATTTGAACATGTTGAAGCGCTGTCGCGCTACGATGATTGGATAATGATACGTAAGTACGTACAACTGGTCCGCGGGCACGCAATGACGCGACGTTGCGTTGGGCTGCGGCCTGACGCGATGTGACCCGGATTCGAGAATAACTAGCATTTTTTACGTAGACGTCCGATGTCATGGGAAGAATAGTAGTTTTCATTGTGATCTATTTTGTTGAACTGTAAAGTTTTCTTAAAATATACAAATCTAACGTATCATATGTACTATTCTGTTACACCGTATATCATTGAATAATCTTAACTATTAAATAGAGCCACGATCGAAGAATAATTCCAAATGTAACCATTTTCACGTCCATCGGTGTTCTGTGTGAATGTGTAATTGTATAACACAACACAATTTATACTTTGCAATATACTTACAAAACTCGTTTAAATTAATTAGTGGCAACGAGTTAGACTGGATCGGTCGCGCACTAAGGCCGAAGTGATAAATCTTGCAACAGGCATTAACACGAGGAAAGGGCGACAAAAAACGTGCAAAAAAGTTCCCAAAGCCTTTTCTTCTGCGCCGACGATAAACGGATTTAGAAACGATCGTAGGTGGAATTTGAATATTAGCAGTACTTTGAACAGAATACCTCTGGGGTAAAAAGGTGGTTTACATTCTCGTAGATTTTTTTTTATATACAATGGTATGTATGAAATATTAATCTTCGACAATTCAATTTGCGAGCACTGAATGCGTCAGTCACTTAGTAAATTGTTGAGGGTATAAAGTTTACATAAAATATTTTCACATCGAATATTTTAATAAGAGTTTGTATATATTTATACGCCGTCTTAATTACTTAAGAAACTTTAGACACGAAGTACATCACACGCTACACTAGTACTGTCAAGTTCGGATGTCTTTAAAAATACATATCACAATATGATAAAAAGGCCATACATTGTTAAAGACGACAATGATTATATTACATTATTTAAGACAATAAATGCCGACAAAGCAAGTAATGTTTTCTGTATAGGAAAAGGTATCAGTTTTACGAATAGCAAAAAGTCTAACGGGTATTGCGAAGCGAAACCACTGAGTGTAATTACGAGCTCTTGTCGGTATATGCAAGATAACAGAGGCGGTCCCGACAAAGATGCGGGCTGCGCCGGAAATGTACTCTCATGCACTGCCCTATTTATAAGCTGCAACTGTGCCGCAGTTCTATGCAAAGACTTACTTGTTTTATTTTAAAACGCTAAAATAAAGTTTTTGATCCTTCGAGCCGGACAATGTCTAAAGCTTAATAATATTATTAACTACACTGTAAGCAGAAAGTAATCAATAGAAAGTATTGGGAAAAATGTAAAAGTTTAAAAAGACACAATCCAAGTACACGGGAACAAAGCAAAGTCGATCGTGGCAACGTTCCATTATTCCGTCGAACCCTTCACGTGGGATATCCAATTATAAAATACATATTTAAAGTGTGCAAACGCAGTGGGTCTCCGTAATTCAATTCAGCGTATTGAGTTACTTGTTGACAAATCCATTACAACGGGTGAAGTGGGCAGATAGGCAATTTACTTGAGTCGAGTTCGATGTTGGAATTTAAGAATGTTAAGTCGTCTACATTAAAAGAAATTACACGGATACAACGGCTACAACACAATTTCCGATTCTGTATGGAATAATCGATATATTTATGATTAGTTGCAGCCCGTGGCTTCGCCCACGTTTGAGGGGTTCGATTTTGGTGGGGATATTATACCTTATGTCCTTTTCTGTATACGTATACGAGTGTAAACATGTGTACGAGTAATTTAAGGAAGATAGGCTGAGTAGTTAGTACGTGAAAGCGTAACAATCAAACTCACTGTCACATTTATAATATTATTTGGGATTAATAAAATTAGTAAAATTCCTTTTTCTTATACATTTGTTTAAAGTTTCCATTTCAACATCGATTCAAAGGTTTCCGTTATAGGTTTAACGAAGGCCAACTTTACATTAGGTACTAAAGTTTTGAAATTGAAACAAAGTTCACGTAATTTATTCAGATACGCTAGTCGATTAGTTTCAAAGTTTGAGTTGTAATTAAAAGTAGCGACTGTCAGCGATATCATCTCAATTCTTGAAACTTTCTTGAACTTGCTTAAAAAAATAATAATATTTAATCACCTTAGTATAATAAAAACTTTCTCGGAAAACCTTACCAACAGTAATAAAATCCGACCTCCGTTTCCAAGTACAAGCCGTCATATGAAAAGACTAAAACTTATCTTTATTACAATATTGTTAATCTTTAGATATCTATTGACTTTTATCTGTTGAGAATGCTTATCCTTTAAATAAAAATCTATTTTGTCTCTCTTGATAATATTATTTAACTTGATAACAAAAAACTAATGTTCTTCTTGATACAGCTTAATGTACAGCGACAATCAAAGCTACTCGTATTTCAAATGCCACATTTTACTCGTACATTAACAATAAAAATGTAAGCTCGGCCCACACGTGAGCTCTACATGACAATATCAGCTGTTTAAACACCGACCTAGTGGTTTCGACGGATGCATATGCATATGTACATAAAAACTTTTTACCAAACCTACGCAACTTGAAGCGAGTTCAAATGAGGCTAACACACACGGTAAGCCACGCCGCCGTATTGATTTGATGAAATACAGTCTTTATGCTATAGGTAATAGGGACTATAAAAATAATTATAATGTGGTCGCTCCATCGTCACACGTAGAGTAACTTTATGCCGATGGAATCAAGTTTAGTGCACCTTTGATCTCTTATGGCGTACATGAAGCATCAATATAATTTTATAGTTTAAAAAATAACCAGTTCTTCTAGAACACACATTCATGAAACATTAGAAAAGAAAATTAAATGTTTTTATTTTACTTTAGTTGAAATTCAATCGCATAACATTACATAAACTACGTGGAAAAGAGAGAGAGAGATAAATTGAAAACACAAACTATTACAAGTAAATATAACATATTAGATACTTTATTTTAAAATAATAATTATTTTTGATACAAATAGCGTTGAAATGACGGACTTAATTTACTCGGTGGTAGAGCTTTGTGCAAGCTCGTCTGGGTAGGTACCACCCACTCATCAGATATTCTACCGCAAAACAGCAGTACTTTGTATTGTTGTGTTCCGGTTTGAAGGGTGAGTGAGCCAGTGTAATTACAGGCACAAGGGACATAATATCTTAGTTCCCAAGGTTGGTGGCGCATTGGCAATGTAAGCGATGGTTAACATTTCTTACAATGCCATTGTCTATGGGCGTTGGTGACCACTTACCATCAGGTGGCCCACATGCTCGTCCGCCAATCTATACAATAAAAAAAAAAAAAACTTAATATAGCAAATATAACGTCCGTCATTTAAGTTCGACGTGAAGTGACCGGTTAAGCGGTCGGAATGTGAATACCATCTTAGTAATAGTATGTTCCAGTTTTTTTATTCGTAGAAAAATCTTGTACCAATTCATGTGTTTTCTTTATTAATGTGTTGATATAGTTTGTATGTAAAAAATATATATATTGTCAGACGTCGTTGCAATTTGAATTATCATGCGTACATACATATATATTTATGCAAATACATTTAGAACACGACTTATTGCCATACCTTGATATTATTTATTTCAGACGAAACTGTAATTACAGGCACAAGGGACATAACATCTTAGTTCCCAAGGTTGGGCGTATTGGCGATGTAAGCGTTGGTTAACATCTCTTACAATGGGCATTGGTGACCACTTACCATCAGGTGGCCCATACGCTCGTCCGCCTACCTATGCTATAAAAAAAAACTGAAAGTTGAAATTTAGTTCACTTATATTTTTCCTAGCTTAGTCAAAGATTTTATCTGACAAGATAAAATGAAATATTTAGAGGGAAGCTGCTTTATTTTCAGAGCGATTCCACAGACGGACGAAGTGAGTGAATCAGTTTCAAGCATACCCACCCGACAAGAACCGAACATTAGTTTAGCAACTGCTGCAGCCAATATTTTTAGACGAAACCACACGTAAACCAAAACCAAAACCTAAGCCGAATCGTCGACCGATTCGACCCTCGAATTAATGGATATAGCTATTTATATCATTAGTGAATTTGTAAATTAAATTCAAATATATATATATATATATACATTTTTAAACATCTTTATGTCCGCATTCATAAACAATATTATGTTTAATCTTTATATTATAGAATGGATTGTATGTATTTCTATTAATAAAAATCATTTATAGTATATGGGCCTGTATAACATAATTCTATTGAACTGAACTTGGACATGTATAAATTGTAGTAGTCATTACGTGAGTACTCATTATTGTATTGCTCACTGCGGTCAATATTGCGTGAAGTGTTCCCAGCTTTAGATTCAAGATTCATTGTTTAGTCATATGTGATAAGAAGTTATGAATAAGCATATATTACATATATTATTTACTTTTACATCAACAGCGCCATCAGTACTTAAGTCATTATTCATAGTCATTATTATATAGAACGTTATGTTTGAAAAATAATACATTATTCCATCTTTTATATTATGTATTATCAAGATCTATGAATACAATTTTTATTTTATATTAGTTAGTTATAAAAATACAAAGGGTGAGTAGGTTTTAAATAAATAACAGACAGTCATGTACTGGGAATGAATGTATCTTGAACTTCCAGCTAAAAATTTGTAATTACTTGTTAAAAATAGTTATTAGATTAAAGTTGAAACTTGTGGTTGAGAACACACTTGTGCGCAACAATATTATATCCTGCGCAGGTGACTATTCTCCGTTGAGAATGGCCGCCGTGACCTAAATGTCAATATAAAAAAAAGCATCCTAAATTTTGATACAAAGTTTAAACTAAATTTATCAAATGTTTTCCCTACTAACATCTAGATCATTCCTAACAGTTTGTTTGTTTACCGCGTTTTTAAATATTATAAATGCGAAAGTGACTGCCTTGTTGTTATGCACAATTAAATAACTGAACAGATTTTGATTAAATTCGGCGTGAAGCAAGATTTTTTTTTTTTACCTCATATTTTACCTCTACCCTTAACACTTGTACATTGTAGTTGTTGTTTTAAATGATTATCTGACTAATCTGTATATGTTTCTTTGAGTATAATTTCATAAAAAAATGTACATAGCAACGATCAGTACAGATCACATCGCCGCCATCCGAGCGACGCCTACCGAGTTGTGTCGATAAGTACGATCGACCTCGGCCGAAAGCCAGCCTAAGTTCTGCAACACTAGGAACAGGTAACCACCGCGTTGCGTTCCCACGGAGCTCGGGACTCGGCCGTGCAACGTGCATCCATTCCGCTACGTACCTGTAGACAAAACACACGATTATGAACAATCGTAAATATATACGATCTATTGTGATATTCTTTATTCACACGTATTAGGCTCTGGTCATGTATATCAATGTTAAAATTATACATATTGATTCGGAGTAGTTTAATTAGTCACTCAATGACTCCTAATATGAATACTTTTTACTATTCTCAACAGATAGATTATCGGAACAATCTCCGGTCTATCAGCGAGAGGATGTAGGATTTTATTTTATTGGTCGATTTTATCATATTTATCGTATTTCGCTTCATCGTGCTTCTGTTTCTGGTAATGCAAATAAATAATAATATATAAACGCGTGTTTTATAAATACAAATAAATTATTATACAAAGTTTTGTACTGATAAATTCTTTCGGCACAATGCTATTATATTTTCAGGTCGAATTTGAATTCAATGGATTACATGCAACGTCTCATAACTAAACGTTTGTCGAAGCTAAAATAGTGTTTTTTCTGTTACACGAGCCGAGTTGCGCTCATTTTTTAACCTATATAGTCATAGATAGTTATTTTGTATGAAGATGAAAAAAATAACAAGAAATATAAAATTTCATAAAATCATTAAACAATCAAATAAATTAAAATCAACTCATTTAACTAACTGTTAAAAAAAAAAAAAGTAAACCCATTTATAGCACTTTCCGCAAATCAGCGAACGATTTACTCGGTGGTAGAGCTTTGGGCAAGCTGGTCTGGGTAGGTACCACCCACTCATCAGATATCCTACCGCATAACAGCAGTACGGTTTGAAGGGTGGGTGAGCCAGTGTAATTATATCTCCCTTGTTCCTGACAAGGGAGATAACATCTTACGGCCTTATTCATAAACGTTGCTTAGTTACTGTTTAGCTAAACACTGATTTGTCTCTTTCTGTCATTATTGATTTGACATACGAAAGAAGAAGACAAAATATTGTTTAACTAATCACCAGTTAAATAAAGTTTATGAATAAGGCGGTTAGTTCCCAAGGTTGGTGGCACATTGGCGATGTAAGCGATGGTTAACATTTCTTACAATGCCATTGTCTATGGGCGTTGGTGACCACTTACCACCAGGTGGCCCATATGCTCGTCCGCCTACCTATACAATAAAAAAAAGAATGATATAACAGATACATGGGCAATTATCAGCAAACAATGATCGTTATCGCGACCTTCCGTCGAAATTATCTCAAGATAAAAAAAAACCTACCCGATAAAATCATATAGAGGTCTAAAGTAAGGTAAATGTTCATTTGATCGTTTCATATCGTCAAATTCGCACGATCACCCTTGACGGTGATAACGTGCGTGTTAATATTGCTATCGATTAACTCGTTGATTGTGATACGTGAAAATTCCAAAGAAAGTCATTCATGATATATAATATGACACGATAAAGTTATCATAATATAATCATATTTTTAAATATTATATAATATATATATATATAACTTATCGTTACATACCTAGACTATATAACAAACATAATACTAAATATAAAACAGGGAACTTGTCTAACTTTCAAATTAAAAAAATAATTAACTATAAGGAAACTGAGCAGAAACTTAAATAATTGTTGAATATATACATATATTACTAAATCCACTCATAGCACGCAACATCACACATAAATGCACATATAAAGACATACGCTTACACACACACGCATGCTCACATAAAATTAATTTTCATTGGTAGTCTTTTTTTGTGTTTTTGATTATTTATTTTTTTTGTTTAATAAAATATATAAATCTGGGAAGGAACTGACTTTCAAAACACAGCGAAAACTAGTTTGGAATTCAGGGCTGGTATTAAAATTGTAAACAAAACTTGTAAACAAACAAAAATTAATAAATAATGTCTCATTATTTGGAAACAATTATCTGATTCTATTTACACACTATTTATACATTAATGAAACTCTGCCAGAAGCTCTAATTGCATAAAATACGGTCAAAACGTTCACCAATTTTATTCAATTCGCACGACGAAAGGAGGTTGTAAGGGACGCGCGGGTGAATTCTAAAATTTTGCTAGCTTTAGACGCGCGCGTAGAACCGCTGCGGTCGAGTCAAAACTAACTGTTTGGTATTCGCTATCAACATTGTGATTCGTATTTGTAACAGCTCGGTCGGTGTGTATATGGATGCTGTAGGCGGACGTTAATGATTGGAGAAATAGCAATATATAAACGTGAGAGTTTGTTACAAATGTTCTTTGTGCCATTCTCGCTAGACTGTCACAATAATCACAATACAAACGATAGTGAGCTATTATGTAAGACTAAAATCGAAACAAGGAAAAAAAAGCGTGTCATCATATGACCACCTGATGTTAAGCGGTAAGCTTCCCCCATATACACTGTATAAAGTATAAGACACACTTTCCACTAACAATGCGCCTACAACTATGAGATCTAATATGTTAATGTTACTTGTGTAATCACGAGCCCCACTATACATTCACCCTACAAACCGGAACACAGCAATACAAAGTATCGATGTTTAGCGGTAGGATAGTACCCACCCAATGGACTTGCAGCACAAAGCCCATCACAACTAGTACCAATCTCCCGATCTGGCTCTTTGAAAACAAATCCGCTCTTTTTTATACTCCTAACTGTAATGTTTAATGCATTTACAAGAAATATTGAAGAGTATTACTCAGAATTTATAATTTTCCCAAAATGAGGTAATAATTATTTATTCTAACAACGATTTTCTTTTCGCCTTGCTGTTCGTTTCTTCTTCATTCTTCAACAGGCAATTCCAACGGATTATTACCGAGACTACTACTAGAGAATGTTACAATTCTGAATCTTAGAAACTAAAGGAAATAATTTCAAACTGTCATTGTCAGAAAATAAATCAGTCCCCTATGTCACAAAATGTCAGGGGATTGTGCTAAGGGGGCCTATTTTTTACATACAAAGTGTCCTACCATAAAAGCATTTAAAAAAGCATTATTATGATTTAGCCATTTACAACAGAAGAAAACTTTTGCAAATAACGACGAGGACACGTGGATCACCAAAACAGCAGCACGTTAACAGTGACCAAATTTATACTTGCCCAATTTGATATGATTTCGGCGCAATTTTCAAATAGAGACAGGACTTTTCAAAACATACCAACATTCGAACCATGAATATATTTTTTATTAATTTATTACATTCTAGTATTCCTTATACTTTTTCAAATGAAGCAATTTTAATAATTATCATACTTGGAATTGAACATGACAGGAGAGATATTTTAAGATGTTTGAATGAGTCTGATTTAACATAACAATATTATGTCATTATGTATGACCTATGGCGTGTCAACAATAAATCACAAATTATTCTTATTGATATACAAAACTACATACCAGTGATATAAAATGAGGTTGAGATAATGATTACTATTACGGATAAGTAAGTATATGATCGACGTCATATTTTACATATATAAGTAAGTCACATATCAGTCAATAGGCTAAATACGATACCAAAAAAACAAAACATTATAAGCTCGTTAGCTAAATACAGTTCGGTAGCTACTTCCCGCAAAATGTTCTAACACTAATAATTATTTAATAGACAACAGTGTTTATGTAAATAGGCATTCATCGCCGTTTTGTTTTTGATTTGCAATATGATGCACTAATTAATATCATCAGTTTCAGTTCATTACGTTTTCCATTTCCACGAAGCCCAATGCGATGTTCCGTACAAAGGCGTAATCGCATCACGCGCTATTCTAGCTCATCTGTTATTGTTGCGCATACCACGAATCCGCTGAAAGCCCTCATTATACCTTTGTTGGTGGCGTAAACAACCGCTCTACACGTTCGTCGACATGACGCGTTATTAAAAGCAATTAAATCTTTATAACCCTACTTGGGAGTGGTGATATTGATTAATGTTAGCCTATTTTGGTTTTAATTTCTTTTTTACTCCAACAATTCTGTTTAAATAATTTACTTCTAAGCTATTGTATGTTGAAAAAAATGTATTGAAGGACTTAATACATATAATATTTTTTAAAATCATGACAACGGAATATTAGCAGGAATGCTAGCAGCATTTTCTACTCAATTTGTATGTCGGTGAGCCTAAGCCACAGCGGTTTAGTAAGTTTGCTTAATAGATCTCAACTCAAGATATCCAGAGATACGTAGGCCGCCTCGACGTCAAAATCGTTGCACTGATATTAGTTTGTCCTAAACCAACAAGTTCGTCGCTACTTACAACTTTAATATAGCATAGGACATGGGTGCAGCGCGGCGTTGCCGCTCCGACCAGGTATGGGCACACAATGCTACCCAGCCAGCTGTTCCTACCTGAGTGTTTGCCGTCACTGTTTGCTCGCCTCCTACGAGTGCTTCGTTTTTCTTCACAAAAGAAATCGATCTCTGTGTAATTGATCCGCGAGACTATGCCCGGAGCACGCACTGGCATATAACCCTATAACTGCGCACTACTTTTACTCCCCTCTAGTGATCGCGAGGGGTTACTTAATCCCCTGTCTATTTCAAACACGTTTTACCTCATTCGTTTCGCGTCCGACAAAAAACTTTATTAGATTTACTAGCTGTAGCGATCAATAAACTGCCTGTTGTGATTTGACAGACCCACCCTGACGTTCTGGACAGTAACGAACACCAGACATGTTTACGTTATGTTTAAAAAGAATCACATGATGTAACTAACCTATTAACATAAAGATTTATTATTTTGTATGTAAAACAAAAACCAACACATTTTAATGTTTTTAGAATATTTTACTTGCTCTTTAATAAGTCTTATGATTTCTAAAATTATAAAGATATTGCTTATTTTCATTTTATCATATAACATAGAACAATAATAATTTAATTTCATTTTGAACTAAAGTCAAACACAGACAGACAGACAATAATTTCATTTCTAAACGAGTTTAATTAATATTAATTATTCTGTGAAAAAAAAAATTAATACTAATTAATTCCCACGCTTATTGAAATGTGAACAAGTTTAAATTCTACGATATATCTCGGTTGTTGAGGCTTATTTCACGATCAAGGTTATTATTCGTTACTCATTGATTTCATGTTTATTTCATATCCGAACTATATATTATCGTATCTTATACAACATACTGTAACATATTATATTAATGCTAGAATTCGAGATATTATTTTATAGTACAGACGCTACTATCCGTACAATAAGGTTAAGTATCTCGAGTGATAAATGAAAATAGTCGGCGAGGGGGGCGGACTCCCGCGGAGGCTGCACACATGGCCTTATCGACCTAGGTGTTCGGTGTAAGGATTAGGATATAGCGGGATCAATTGTTTAGTATTAATATCGTCTTCTAAACTCTAATTTCACATTTTTATTGAAAATTGTAAATTATTTACTACTATTTGTTATAATAACAATACGAAACCTGTTCTTTTAAATCTTAATATATCATGTAGATTTTAGTGAAAAGAATACTGTTTATGGTTATTATAAAAGTCATTAAATAAATACATGGCGCTTATAACTTAAGTATCAAAACTGCCAGTCGCTCATCGCTCGCATACGTAGCACATGACTGACACACGCATCTTGTAATAATAGCGGGCACGCATGAGCACGAGCCACGCGTGAGAGCGACTGTCGAAATAATTGTCCATTACGATTACACCGCACACCGCACGCCGTTCGACGCGCGATGCAGTGCGTGGGGGACCTTGTGATGTTACATGTACCTAGTTTAAATAGATTGCCTTCATTAAGTGGACTTGAGGGTATCGAAAGTTTTCAGTCTTTATTCAATCACTTTAGGGAGCCATTTAAATGAACTTTACGTATTATTTATTAATGAAACGGTAAATTCGAATATCAGTAACTTCAGTTTGAAAACAGAACTATTTGCTTTTATGATACAAACAATTAAGAAGGATAAATATTAAACAATTAGTGTAATTACAATTAACAATAGAATACTTAAAAAAAAAAAGAATTTTAGCATGTATTCGATATAAAAAAGCCTGTATTCTTCCTTGTGGTTAAAACTTACATTATACTACATTTCATCAATATTAATTTCATGGATAAAACCAAGAATTCGTAACTAACAGACAGATCGACAAAGTTACTTTCGGAATTATAATATTATATTAGTATACAATTACAGACAATTAAGTTTATATACTTAAAATAAATTATTTATTTAAAACCATTGCTGTTTAGAATTCGCATTCCGGATTTTTGTTGACAAAAATCTTTTGCGAGTTTTATATTAAATACGTCAGACAAAATTATTATTGTTACACAGAGGTCTTGGTGGCGTGTTGAATAATTCAGTTGTCAGTCGTACAAAAAGGAACACGTGTAAAGCTAACCAACATAACAATGACAGCGAAAACGTTAAGGGCTAACGAATCGCAAAAATAACATACATATTAATAATAAATTTTCGCATCTCACTTAATAGCACCCCAATGAATGAGCTAATTTTTTTAGTTCTTTTTTTTCGTGTATATAAATAATGTTGTGGAAAATGCATAGTCATTTACAGAAATACATTTGACATAGTCGAATGTCGCGATTTTAGTAACATATTGTTAACTTCCTTCTTTGTTAAAAGCTACGAATCATGGCATAATTTAATTAACTAGTGTTCGGTCGGTGGTCGAAATTCGACGACAATCATTATTGAAATTTTAAGGAAAACATATGTGAGTATGTATATTTTGAAGATGTTTGTTTCTACTTTTATTTATACAATTTTTTCGTTAACGACAGCTCACGTCAATAGGCACAAAAAAAAGAAAATCCGTTGACAAACATTCGAGAAAAAGGTACTGAACTGATCTCCGAGTCTTTGTTGTTAAGTACATTTTAACATCCGAATCACGACATAATTTTATTTAAATAATTGTCGGTATGGAAAAGCATTTTCAATTTTAATGTATTTCACTATATACAACTGAACTATAACTGAATACATTACGTTATAAATATTAAGTAAATAGCATTGTAGTCATTTTCAGTGATAACTATGATGTAATTACACGTATCACATGTATATAATTTAAGATGTAGCGATAACATTTCAATATAGCCTACGTGAGACCCGTCACATTGTAGGCAGCGGGGTTGAAGGGCAAGGGACGAGAGCGTGGGGTAAAAGGGAACAAACTCGTAAAAGTAAAAATAAACGGCGACACGGACTTCTACGAATCAACAGATGGATACCGAATCCTAGAAGCTGTAAATATTTACACATAAGGGCGATTTTTCTTTAACACAAAAAATATATCTACGAATAGACCATTAATTAATGAATATCATTAATTTATCAATATTCGAATGCCATCTGTCACAACAATGTCCGGAAACAATAAAGCGTCGAAATTAAGCATTCACGATAACATGTTAATCTGTTGAGAGTTATGCGTACATTCAATTCCGATAGTGTTCAAAAATTTTCTAAGTATTATAATAGCGCGTCGATGAATAGTTTAATTAATTATTTATTACGCTACACATGCTTCGTATTACGAAACAAAATAATCAAGCACTCTGTGGGTGAGTTTAAAAAACGACAATGTTTTGAGCTATTTTTATTGAGCGCCACTCAGTGTCATTCCGTCGACGACGATTTAATTAATGTATAGGTAGTTAAGAGCGCCGATATTTAACGATGTTTTATTTCCGAGACGTTAATTTTTATTGTCTGCTTTAAAGCATCATTATATAGCATGTTATGTTGTATTAAGAATATAAATATTTTGTAGAATTCAAATTTTTATCGAATTTTTAAAATCTTTAAAATGCGCACGCGTTTGTTTGCAATTTAGCTAATATTTATTGTTTTACAGGTCGGTGGCTCCTCACATCCCGAGCGTTACATCAAGTTGTAGAAAGTTGCAAGTGGCTGAGGCATTAGACTAAGTTTCCCAAACTTTCACGTCGGCTTGGGGGAGCAAATTTCGAAGCGTTGTTGCTATGTTACGGGAATTGGGTAATAATTTACATTTTCGTTTTAGAGCATTTCCCAGTGCCGTGAATGATGTTTGATCGAGTTTATATTAAAATTAAAAATATGTAATTAAGGTTGAAAACCTAAGGGTTTTTTATTCAATTATTCTCCACTGGCAGAGACTGTGCCCACTTAATAAAAAAACAAATAATAAAACGGGACATGTGTCATGTATTTGCTAGATTTTAAAATATTTCGATATGCATACCTAACTAAAATATAATTGCTTATATAAAAATGTTTCATTTTTTCTTTATATTTCAAGTACAACCAACAATATGATATACATGTTTGTATGTATTCCATATATATATATATATCTATATTTTATTATTAAAAATCATATTTGATACATAGCACCAGATAAATGACTCGGTTTATTTTTATAAAATATTTAAAAAATAAAGAATCGTACAGATTTGATCCGGCGGAAGGATATCGAACGTTGTAAATGTCAATTACAGGGTCACCTCGTCTATTGGATGGGAATACGCGAACTGGCGGGATCCTGACTCGGGGGCGTGAGTGACGTGCCGCAAATCGCAATCAAAGTTTAATCAAAGCGGCCGACAACGGCCGACAACGCGCATCTGTGGAGCGGCGTGCAGGCGGCGCAGTGGCGAGCGCGGCTAATTGAGCGGAACGGCTCTGATAGCGAACATCGTAAGTTAACAGCGGTAACCTCAAAAAGTTTCAGGTATCCTTGTTCATCTCGATGACAACTTACTTGCAAATTATTTTTTTGGATCCCGTCTCAAAAATTAGAATTAATTCACATAACTCGACTAAGGCCTATATGTCAAGCTAAATGAGGCAGTAACTTCCGCTGGCTTCAGTAAAACCTGGTTATTTCTTTTGGATGTCAAATAAATGTTTTATATCTATAATTTCGGTTAACATAAAAATATGAAAAGTACCTTTAATATACTGTAAAGAACTTTAACTTGGTGGATCAAAACGCCTCAACATTTTTTACTTTTATGTTGCATGTTAATGTAATGTTCAAACATTTCGAGAACGTTCGGTACCGCCGTACCGTTCTAACGTCCAAAAAACCCAGTTTACTTAATGACTTGGTATAAACTGAGAAATAATTAAAACAATTATCCACACACTACTTGACGCCAGAGCCTAAGCTTATCAATCAAGTGGGATTACATGACAAAGGGTTGAACACACGGGAGAGAGAGGGCCTATGGGAGCTCACGCTTCCGCGGCATGCCGAGAATGTTAAGTTTGGCCCCGTCAAAGAGTTTAGAGTACCTTTTAAAATTGAAACGCCAAACACTGAGGCAGCTCGCGATGCGCTAATTGAAAGGTTTTAACTACGAATGTACAGTAAAAGCGTTGAATGCGTTGTTCGTCTATAGCAAATAAATAAAAATAAAATGTTGTGGTTCAGTTTTATTATCAGGGAAAGATTTTGTTAAACAATCCTTCGACGAAATAGTGATTCGTCGTTCAGATCGTATTTTTTTTAAATCAGCAGTATTCATCAATTCATTGCTATTAAAATTAATCTATTTTCGTTATCATCGAAATATTTTTAAAGAGGTTAACGAGCGAAAGGGCTGTAAATATTTCAATCAACAACAATAAAACGAAATGTGTGTTGAAGGGGACTTGGAGCAAAAAAACAGAAATAGTTTCTGGATGGCTGTCAGTCATCGAGCGTTAACGCACATAGTGACGGAACGATAGCTGCCCGAGTGATGGATTGAAAATAAATCACTTATTTTATACATTCTAAATACATATGCGACTGTTTCTACTTTAGTCTCAAAATGTACACTTTGATATATGTATTAATAAAAAAAAGAAACATTTATTATAGTCTTATATTACTACTGCTTCGGCAAACTGAAAGATCGTGGTATATAACATTTAACGTATATATAATATGTCGGTCTATGTGACTGTAGAGGGCCTTAGGCAGCCTTTACTGATCCGCTTTCTCTATGCTAGGACTAATCGGGCCCAGTATCTATCGGTCCTTCGGCATAATATGTGCGTGACCAGCCATTGACACTTCAGTCCGTTAACTTTTTATAAGCTGTATCGGTAACTCCGGTTCTTCTTCGGTTAACCTAATTACATATTTTATCCTTCAGACACTCCGTGCCTAGCTCGATATGGAGCTCGCTATCGTCTACATTTTTTAGTTTACAGCGAAGTACTTTATAACTATTAAGTTATGTGATAAAATATGTAACATAAAGGCAAACCTTGTTTTGACATTACTATATTTAAAAATAATGAGAATCCTTTTTAATCCCTTTCGTATTATTCAGAGTGTTATACATTTCAATATTAAATTCCTCATATTTGCACGGAAAAATAAATGAGTCGACGTTTTTTTTATAAAAATATAAAACTGGCTATTAAAATCGCAGAAAGGAATAGACAAATTGTCAGAAGTTTGTAACCAATAATGACAATCGTTTTTATTTTATTTTATAGGTAGGCGGACGAGCATATGGGCCACCTGATGGTATGTGGTCACCAACGCCCATAGACATTGGCATTGTAAGAAATGTTAATCACCGCTTACATCGCCAATGCGCCACCAACCTCGGGAACTAAGTTGTTACGTCCCTTGTGCACAATACCAAGTAGTGCTGTTTTGTGGTCAAATATCTGATGAGTAGGTGGTATCTACCCAGACGAGCTTGCACAAAGCTCCCAGTTAAAATATACCACGATCGAAAATGTATAATAAGATATATATTATTATACGTTTTCGACCGTTATCGAATGATTTATTATGTATATTTATGTTTATATAAAATAACAAATAATTTTTAGTACCTTTGACGAGGAGATGAAAATCTAATTGTAAGTGCATGGCTGAAAACTAAAAACGCAGACGAAACCACTGATAAAGGTTAGGTTATATCAAGGCACGCCAGTACAATAAAAAAGAAAAATTAATGCAAGTTTGTCGAAGATTTTAAAGAACGTGATTTCAACTTCATTATGATTTCAATAATTTTTAAAATATACGAACAAGAAAAACGATTAGAGTTATATGGAGTTGAGTATGCATTGTGGTATTTAATATACTGTATAAGTAACGAAAATATGTTTTCGAAATTATTTAGACGAGGCAAGGCAAACAGTCAGTTACGCTTGTTTGCCTTTAATGAAACGAAAATATTTTAACGACTTTTTGTTACATGCGACTGCCATAAAAATATAAATAAAGATCATCTTCATGTGGTGTTCGGAGCCGTACTGGGAATGCCACATGTAGCGATGTCGTCAAACGATTTTTTATCCAGTATCAAATGTTTCGTAATTATGCATCGACTTCATCGGTATTGCTTGTCGATTGAAGAACGGTATTTGTGTTACTCAGAAAGACCATGAACTTGATAGTACGTCAAATATAAGTTGTAGATTGGTTGGACGTTGGCAGTCGCAGACGTTATTATTAATTGAACTACACAATAATTGATGTAAACTTAATTCAAGTGTTGTTGCTAATGTTCTTCTACATTGTACACACATCTTCAGATTTCAAGCCTATATTATATGAATTGGTTCATGGGTCGTTATATTATTTCAAGGTTGTAATTATCGACGTTGGCTTGAGCCGCATTTCTTCGCGTGCAGCTTTCACCGAAAACTCATTAGTCGGCACGCGTCACGTACCGCGTAACCGGTATTATTAGGTTTCACTAGGAAGGTATTCTTCAAAGGTATATTAGTATATTTAGCAATTAAATAAAATATACCAACGTGGCATTATAAGAACAATGATGCCATAGTTACTAAACAAAAGTAAGTTCGATCTAATGTTCGAAGTTCGTAGTAATGTTATTAATATTAATATTTGGTCAATTTCTAAAGTCCTTGATTTGCAAGCTCGTGCTTTAGATACTGGCTAAATATTATAATATAGAATATAAATTAACTAATTCTTTTTGAGTTGCATAATTTATAGACCAAGTAATTTTAAAACCCAGTTGTACAGTAATTAAGCTACAATAAGGCAACTTGTTAACTTGATCTCGAGAGATCTGTTACGAAGCACTGTTACTCTGGTTCAGTTTGCCGATTTTGATATCAGCTCGCTTGGGGCTGCCTGCCTTTGGCTCCGAATGCCGTTCGCGTATGTAATTGATACGGACACTTATCGAGATTCTAATCTTGTAGGGACAGACACTGCTTCGCTCCATTTACTTAGCACTTTGGTTTAGTAGTTATTTGTATATGTATATGTTTATATTATCTGCATAGCACTTTCATTTCTTCAATATTAATAATTAAGACAAAATAATAATTATCTAACTTCCTAATTTTATATCTGTAGTTTTAAATTTGCGAAGATTTTGTGTATCGCTGTCTCTTTTTTAACTCTTACGACGAGTTAAAAATTATGAAAACATCTCATCTCTTGCGTGTGCGGCGATTTTTTTTTCGCATCACTCACTGTCGAAAGCAAAAGTACCAGGCGCGCATAGAGCGCGCGGAGGCGTGCGGCGTGCGTGTCGAGTAGACGGCATCACGGTACGACGAGGGTGGATCGATACGGCCGCATTGTTCCCGCAGCCCGCGCCCCCCGCACCCGAAACTCGCCCCATTTGATCCCCGACGCGGCGAAACAGTTTTTGTTGCAACGATGCAAGAAGGCCTAAGAAGCGTAATAGGAAACCAATAATCAGGATTTTTAGGAGCTTAAATTACTATTATGTCTTTTGTACTACCGATCTTATTTTTAAGAGATATAAGGACAGGGCCGTAGATTATTATGGAGAAAGTAAAATATAGTGCCATAATAATAGAAACATGTTACAACTGACGTCGTGACTCAATTTAAAATAACATCTATTCAAATCTGTCATTATCAAACATTTAGCATTGTTCTCTAAGACACCTTGGCATAGCAAAGAATATGTTATGAAATAATCGAGGATGAACAATAGTAAACTTACAAAGTTATTTTTAATCAAGGCGAAAGTCATTAGAGTTATGTCACTTATAATTAAATTCAGATTACTCAATTTTTAAAACAACATATCTGAGTTAGCATTCAAAAAAATCGTGAGTTTAGCATCTATGATTAAAAACATACAATGATCTCAGTCTTCGATTATCTAACGTCATCCACCTAAATCTAACTACTCTAAAACCAAGATCATGACAGCTATATCTTGACGATGAATAGCCATGTTTTCAATTGCAATCAAAATATTTATGATTACTGATTGAGATAGAGGATAGTTGTTTGACGCACTACGATAGTTTAATATTCGTCACTTCGTTATTTTTAATATCGTACAAAAGATATTTGCGTACTCTACCTTTGCGATTAAAGTATCTTTAAATCTTCAAAAAGAAAATAAAGGAAATTTGAAATTGAGAAAAGAATTGCTCAATTTAGTATTTCCATTACTTCTAAGGCCTAAAAAAATATACTTAAACATGCCGATTTTCAGACGAATGTTAAAAACCGTATTCACCTTTGACACGCATCACGATTAAAAAAGAAATGATGCATAGAAAATTGAACGGCACTTGGCTCACACCTCGAAATAACGATAAAGCGAACCGTTCAATTTAAGTGAGCAGATATTGCATAACGGTATTTTGCATCGCGGTGCAACTTTAATTGAAAGGGTTATTGGCACCAAAGCAACTGATCTAAAAGATAACACTGATATGATACTTACCTTGAATATATAATTTTATAAAACGTGTTATAAATATCTTAGCACACACAACATTTAAGGCAAACGATATTTAAAAAAATAGCATGCTGAGGTCTTATCAGTTATGTCTTATCTCTTTCCGACCGTTTCAAAGATGCTTGCAAAACATACTGAGCAAGTTCTATATATTATGTATAAATATCGATACATATATAATAAATAATTAGAATATACATAATACACAAAATATAAGAATGTATTCTAATAAAACACTGGAAACATCCTTATAGTACAAAAAAAAATGTTTTCTATATTTTATGCTCGTGTAAATAACAAAACACCTTCGCAATAAATAAATACAATGATGAAATAATTTAATAAACATTAAAATTATAAATACGGGGTTTCCAAGTAAAACAAGAATATTTAAAATTTATAAACTAAAGATCGTCTGATCTTTACATTTGATTATTATACCAATTGCGATCAGTACTGTTAGGGACTTCACAAAAAAACTTTATGTTCGAAACATTTTCAAAACATTTGTCTACAATCAGTCTAAATTGAGTTCTAAGACAAAGGATTTAAGTTGCAATTTCAATTTCACAATAGAACAAAGCTTTAAATTTGTCTCATGAATAGCCTAAAGCTTTTTTTATATACATATACGATATAATATAAAACTTCCCTTGCATCTTCTTGGTATTAGGAGTGTAGATGACAATAGGCCAACAGATTAGCATCGAGCCTACGACTTATGTACATATATACAGTTGAACTATTGAAATTTCAATATTTTATCTTGTCTTTACATATTCTTATAATGTATTCCTTCCCAATATTACCACAAAAACTAAGGGCTTATACTGAATCACTTAGGTCACAAAACGTGATTGAATCTTTAGATGAAAGACAGACTCGCAATGGATTTCAATAGGCAGTAAGATATACGTACATAACTACGAATAACAAATCGTTGCACTGATTCAGTAAAGTTGACCTAAATTTGTAACTGGTTACATTGCTCATGTTTGGTTACTCGTACCGATTTCTTGTGGCTCTGCCCCCCCTGTAAATCGAAGCCATGCTTAGCTGTCGATGTCGTGGTATCGTCGTTAACATCTGTTTATCGATAAAGCTCAGGTAATTCATTAGTCGAGTATATATGTTACGAGTCTGTTAATGGTTTCGAAAGGTCAGATAGCAATCGCTCGGCATACATGCGCCTATTAGGTTGGTTAAGACTCCGATTATTTCGGGTTGTTAATCGGAAATAATTTCATTAGTCATTAGAATATCTAATAAAATTTATAACCATGTAATACACGAATGTTTTGTTTTCACATAAACTGAGAAAGACAAGATTTACTTCTATGTCTTCTCAAACGGCATAAAGGAAGACTAACAGACATTTATCTTAACAACAATAAAGTACATATTTGAACTTGATCTTTAAAATATCTGTAACTACAGTATGCTTGGTTAATTCAAACATATATGGGTTTTGCTAAGTTGTGTGAAGGTGTGTGGTGTATGTACAATATACATGTGGTGGACGCCAAAGATATTCTAGTATGATATTATAATATATTCATAAAATTATGGTAATAGAAAAGAGCCGACATGGCTGAGTGGCTTGAATATGTGAATCTTAACAAAAAATTGTTGGTTAAAATCCAGACAGCAGTACTTTGTTCTGATGCGCTTAATTTGTTTTTATAATTCATTTCACACTGGGCGGTAAATGAGCATATTATCATGTTGGATTAATTTAAATTCTACACCCAATCTATATTTGAAGAGGAAAGGACTTCGCTAAGGATTGTGACATAAGCAGGCTTTCAATTTTTTTTATGTTAATTCCTGAATTCATGATACCATTCAAAGTTTAGAACGCTTAGCTTGTTTACGCATAGGATACATACCATTGTTCATTATAATCCGTATTTTAGTACTAGAAAACCAATATTTGTTACCAATAACGCAAATAATCGCGTGGTAGGTATTCCACCAGCTAATAAGCACTTAACTACATCAGATACACCACTAGCCCATTATAACTTTCCATCGTAAACACATAGAAGTCGCGTACATATACGAGTAGATTTTGCAATCTAAGTTTATCGTGCAGATTTAATATTCAGGTTATAAAATAATATTACGCTAATAAAATATGCTTATTGAAGTCAAGTTATCGTATAGTATTAAAATTTATGTAGACTTATCGTATCTATAAGCACTAATTATAAGACTGATTTACAGTAAGCTCAAATCTGCGAGCTACAATATTCTTGTCGGCTTGCCCTATCCTTCACTTCCCTCTCAACATCAATATCGCCTTAGAGTTCGGATGTGACAATATGACCAGGCTCTCAATCTCTTCAGAACGATACGATAAATCCTCACGGGGTGAACAATTTGCAAGCACGTGTGGCCGGCATCAAACAACAGATATAGTATTTGGGGACTTTATGTTTAAAACCATGGCCAAAGTCTTCTTTACTTTTATTGCATTATCGAGGACCGCAAAACAGACCCGTTCAACTATAACCATGCCATGAGAGTAAATTTAGTTATTGATATTTAACTCTTTAATATGACAGCCAAGATTTTGGCTGCTGAGCGTTACGATGAGTTAGTTAATGTATAATGAGCTTAACATAATTTAGCACCCTTTACCCCAGAGGAATAAGTCCACTTGGCAAGTTAATACTTGATTTTCTCCTATCATCACGATCTGCTTACCTCTGATTATATTTAATAACTTTTCTGTTTTTGTCTATACATTGTACCAACTCTACTACGATATGAAGTCATCTTAATTTAAATGGAGATTTATTTCTTTATTTCTCGTATCGCCGCGTTGGTGATAATTTTTTAAATAGTAATTTATCAAGTGGGCCCCGTATGCATACGAACGGTCGCTGTATCATCGGATACATAATTAATAGGCGTCATACGAAACCGAGAGCCGAGGCTGGTTTATTTGAGATACACTATCGAAAACCGTACCATAAACATTTCACACTTGCGTGGAATAGATAACGCATGGTTCAATTATTGACCCCGTCTCAAATGTAAGCGCTGAGCGTTTATTTATAACGGTAAATATTTTTACTACATACATATTATATTATTATATTTTAGAATATTTAAAATAAATCTATTTTTATTTATAAATAAATATCAGATAAATGCGGTGTATTAAATATACGTGATCCAAGAGAAAGAGAAAAAATACTATCATGCAATGTTTTCATGCGATAAACACGATGGCGTTGAGTTTAAACAGAACCAATGGTATTATAATTCCAAATTGTCTTAAAAATATGGCATATGTACAAATATGTATAGAACTACATAAGTATCTAAAGTATACTGAAATATGTACAGAAGTATTTAAATAAACTCGCTTCATCTCATCAATTGTAAAGCATGCGATAAAGGCGCTGATGGTAGTCGACCGTAGTTGCGATAGTGTTACAGGGTATTATGAAATAGCTGTCTGAACACAGATCACTTGCGTCGGTATTATTAGAGATTACACTATCGTTTAGTTGTGTTCTACCAAGATACTGAAATCTTCGTGTTCGAATCAATGTTTATTTATGACTTTATTTATTGACAATGTAAGCATAACAATTATTATTTTTTGTTATTACCGCATTTAGGTACAAAGATTTTGAAAAAAAAACCACAACAATTCTCAATTTGACAATAATACCATTCACGTTTTGGACGTCGATTGCTTAACCAACTTTGAAAAAAATGCGAATATAAACAGAGAACAGTACATAACGCAAAGCGTTTTAATGGAAAAATTACATACACGATACTCGCTCTAATCTAAAGAAATAAAAACGAAACAGAAAAAGCACGTGCAATTCTTCATGCAATACGTACATCCGCATATCCACTCGTACCGGTAATTGTACATAGATATAAAGAAACACGATGTGTTGAAAACGAGTGGCACTCACCCGTCGGGCAGACAATCAACGTTTCGCGATCACTGACCTACACCACGCCACTACTATTGGCCGAACGCGTCATCCGACGTAGACGAGTGATATATAACTTACTGGAAGGATCAGGAATCAATCCATTATTATATATTTTTTATTCCTTACAAAGAATTAATTTTTTGAATGTTTATATTTGGACACTTTCAATTTTAAATTCTTTATCAGTGTCAGTTAAAGATAAGTGAACATTAAATTTAGTTTGAATATACAGATAAATATATTAATAATTCCTTATTAATATATTATTCAAGTACTACTTAAAGAGTAAATCAATTATCTATATCTATCTATACTACTATATAAATCTATTGGCTCTGTCTGTACATATTTTTTTTCACCTAATTGTGATATATAATCGTTTTATGATGCAGTGATTCACATTATACTATTTTTTTCATTTTTGTCTGTCTGTCTGTATGTCTTCTTATAACTCAAGAACGGCTTGACCAATCTTGATGAAAATTGGTAAAATGTAAGGCCATATATAAGATCGGTAAACCCTACGGTATCTTATGAAAATTAATTTCAAATCGTTAATTACGTATTTCTTTACCAGTAGTCATGTGTGTATGTGTATGTGTCTGTGTGTGCGCATGTGTGCGTGCGTGTGCGTGTGTGTTATTAAAGTAATAAAATAATTTGTTATATTTTTATTAATTATACGCGGGTGAAGCCGCGTGACACAGCTAGTCTCTCAATAGTATCTCAAATATATAATAAGTATAGTAATCTCAAATTATCTTTAATCGAAACATATTCGCAGTGTCAAAACCGATGTACAGTTACAAAAGTCGTGTTGTGTTCGAATAAATAGAACCACACGTGTACACCAGCCGTGCCAAGGATTTGACATGAAATCGCT
The DNA here is from genome assembly GCA_905220585.2 of Nymphalis polychloros. NCBI lineage: Eukaryota > Metazoa > Arthropoda > Insecta > Lepidoptera > Nymphalidae > Nymphalis > Nymphalis polychloros. The sequence continues at coordinate 13,241,124 of HG992245.1, forward strand.
AACATTAATATTTTAGCTTGATTTACGGATGATAATGACAATTAGAACCGAATTGAAATAATTAGCTAAATTCAAAAATACAGTTTTATCAAATTAATATACTTTTCATAATACAGTTTCCATAGACATGATTTCTGTTTGCCCCGTAAGGCAAAGAAAAAGAGATTTTTGTAATGAAGAATAATATAAAAATTTAATAAGGCTAGTTTACATATAACATAATGTAAAAGCATATGCATTATAGATGTTTATTCATGCCTGGGGAATTACTGATTACAGCTATGCATTCGATTGATACAACCAATTAACAGGGTAAAAGCTATTGAAAATATGTTAAAGATACCGATTAAAATAACTAAAAACACAATCACTCAATAATACATGTGACATATTCTCTTATATTTGTACACGTGTACACGTACCAAATATCTGAATAAACCAAGTAATAATATGAACGTACAATAAAACATTGAAAGCTTTAGCTATATTCTTGATTTTAAGTGTCATTTTGGGATTATTCGAAAAAAATATAGAGAACACACAATTTTGGACAATCTAAGCGACGATGACGCATCTATTCGAATCGTGCTCCTTGATCGTACACTTAACAGACGACAGGCGGTCGTTGATTAATCGCTAGCACAAAGGAAGATGCAATTTCACATCAATATCGAGACAAATAGCATAAATAAATGTACTTGTCATATTATTTGAGTTTGGTTGCCATTGTATGAAGAGAAAGATGCATGTAGAGTATCGTTTTTACATGCCATCCACTTCAATTACTCGTCGCATTGCCGTATTTACTACCGAAAAATATTTTTGTTGCAGCGTCGAAAGCAAAAGGTACTTAGTTATTTACATACTGGCGCTGCCCACTTTCCTGCTCACCGTCGTGGAAGTGGGCTAACTGTAAACATGGCGTTCGTATTTAAATATGTTTTAAACATTATTCGATTTTATTTTAGTTTATCTGCACAAGCAATTGTGTCCTGTACCAGTAGGTTTTACGTCATTTTCTTCAAAATATATATTGCAATCACACTCTCACTCACATATCTGCGTACACACGCACACGCAAACAAATAATTACAGGTAATTTAGCGTCAAATATTTGAACGTTGGTATTTTTTAATCTTCTTTAAATTTATCGTTAAAATTTTCGTAAATTCGTAAAAATACTGACTCGTATCTTTAATCGATTAGCACTTACGAATCTTGTAAATATTTTCAACAACACAAACCAAAATTTAATAAAAATGTATAAAAAAGGCATTTTGGGTAATGCAAATTAATTATTCAAAGGGATGTAATATATATATGTGGCGTATGTCATTACATGTTATACGATAACACATATCTTTAGTCTTCGATACGATCGAGAAGATTAAGAAAATTCTTAAAGATAATAAAAATATTTCTACTTACTAATAAGTCGCAGGCGCTTTAGTCTCATATTTCAAAGGAACAAAACCGGTGTATTTATACATGATATATATGCAAATATACATTCATAATAAAATAGCTCAAGAATGTAAGGTACGATCTAAATTTACGAGTGAAGACAATAATTACGTCCAGTTGAGTGCATTTCCAACTAAGCGAGATTATTTACCACATTTTTATATCTACAATAATTAAGCATAAATATATCGAGAGTACATTAACCGAGAGCATTTTATTTCGCTATTTTGAATAGCTTCGGTCTTTGTCGTAACTCTGTTCGGTTAAATATATAAAAATAAATCAACATTTACGATATTTTCGACGTCAAGTTGTAACTCGTCTTAATGTAAATCAAAGCAAGGGCGATAAATCAAATTGCAATTAGGAAATATACTTTATTAAATGGTATTTGAAACATTACATCGCTTTCAGTAAATACTCATAATGAGCAACTAGTAATATATTACTATGAGATTTGATTTATTGACTGCCTACTTGGTCTAGTCCATCTATTACGAGGTCCGGGTTCAAGCAAGGCTTGACAAATAAAAGTTATTGGGGTAACCTGTCGAAAACATTTTCAATAGCAACTGATAGTTGGAATAATGTCGGCATTGAACACTATCCACAAAAACACGTTGTTAAGCTGTTACAAACTCCAACACTTAACAACTTAAAAACTTCTTATTTTAACCTACGCCTGAACTCTTACCGGTCACCTCGGATTTGCCGTCTCATCGGGTTATCATTAAAGCGGGATCACCTGAATGTGCATAAGCACATACTTATGTACTCTATGCTGCGCAGTTAACTATTCTCTTTTGAGGATGGCCGCCTTGTTTGTAATCATTCAGAAGAATATCATCAGGATACGTATTTCAAGGCGAGGCCTTTCTTTGTTACCTTAGTAACTAATAGTAACGAATACTCGTAAAATTACTAATCTTATTAATATATGTAGAAATTTAATCAAATTAAATTCACTAACATTACGATATAGTAAATATATTGAAGGTATCAATTCGTTACACTTCTATACTTCAACAAACCAAAGATAGGGATCAAGATATTAAAATAAAATAAAAATGTTATTGACCGGTCATAATATGTAAATACGGACTAAAGTTTCTGATAATCGTCGATTCGTCAGTGGCCTCAATACTTTAGGAACCCGACACTTATTTCCTGCTAACGTCAGGTCGATGTCGCGACCGCGTCATTACGTCGCCGATTTGCATTATAAATATTCATAAATTTATTCTCATCGCCCTTGCGTTGAACCGGCACTGCCTTCGAATAATAAGGTTTATATTTATTTCACTAACACACAGATGCGCGAAAATCACGACGCAATCTTTTCGACGTTCTAATCTACCAGTTTCCTTGTAACGCCGCAAAAAGGGAAAACTGGCGAGAATTAATGCTTTCAAACTTCTAAATTAATCCCCTTGAGGTGGACGCCCGCATTGAGAGCGCGAAGAGCAAACATTTATCGCGAAGGATCTTACAATCTCCGAAGGCAGTTTTAGTTCGCGGAAAGATCGGGGTGTTTCGCGGAAACCGAACTCAGACGAGCAATAGCGAGCAGGGCGCGGGGGAGGAAAGCGAAACCTCCCCCAGCCTCCCCCGACCGGGGTCTTTGTCCCCGCGCGACCCAGTTAATGACCGCCCCCACAGACGCGGCACCTAGCCTCGTTTCGATATAAATACGCCTACTACACTTGACCTCCAAAGTTTTTATTGGAAAGCACGTGCTATCGAGATCGTATGTAGTAAACAATTGTATTCAAGTGGGTGTTGCGTATCGATTATTCTATTATGACATCTTCTATTTACAAACAAGTTATTTATATGAACTTGACATAACGTAACTGTTTATTGTATTGTATGCTATTTTACATTTCGTAGTGAACTTTAAAATGTATATTACCTAAGTTAACTTTTTCAATATTTGAAAATGTAAATTGTTTGATGAGAATAGTTAATAAATCCCGATTGAAAATGTCGGAATCCAATGGAGCGGACTCAGTGGGGAAGAAGCAACAGGTCGCGATACGTTTTAATTGTAGGCCGATAAGCATCGCCGTCACCCGACCGCGACACGAACACGACGACGCGACGCAGTACGATGACCGGCCGGACCCCGAACGAATGCACTCCCTAGTTGCATTATATTACACTAATGTTACTCTATAATTAGATACCGCAACCATTCTTAGACTGTGTTAAATGGTGATTAAAAGAAGAATATATTAGAATCTATTTAAACTGTTGTAGGACTTAATGCAGGCCCAGTTATTTTAGATGGTGAGGGAGTTAAAGCAATTACAGACATAAGTGACCTCATATATTAAGTAGCTGGCTGCAAATTAATAGCATAATAAGTATTTAAATACATCTAACAGTAGCGATGTCTATGAGTGGAAAGAACAGTTATCATAACGTCGTTCATTTGCTTCGAATAAAAATCACATCAGGTACCTACAATTGTTTTAACAAGTAAATAAACATAAGATTTCAGAAGCAGTTAAACACTACGGGAAGTAAATCTCAAGGCGCGAGTTTCATGTTATTAGTCGACCAAGTCGAAGGACCAGTTAAGGAAGAGCTATTACGACTTAAGATCATCTTGTCGTTCGACTGAACGCAAGGATCTTTTGTTCTGGTATAGATAGCCCGGCTACCGAAGTTGCATAAAGTGTTGTTGCGCAAGCCGCAAGGGACTGAGGTAAACATTTCAATATCCTTTGTTTATCCGGACCGCAGTTTGCTAACAAACATCTGAAGTGTCGACCGATATCGCCGTTCGGCTAACTGTTGGTGAAACTTTGATTTCAGATACGCTTGTTTATAGAATTGATGATAAATGTTTTATAATATTCACTGTTACTGAACTTTGTGCTTCTATATTCAGTTAATGTTTGTTATCCATAAATAGAACCTCATACGTTTTATCATATTTGATCATAAGTACGCGATTTAAATGCAGTTTATTCGGATATCGTCTTCCAGTTATATATGGAAATGAATTTGCATGCCACTGTTTTATTGTGGTCTATTATAAAGCTGGGTGATAACATGTTAGAATAAAATTTGGAAAAAGTAAATAAAAATGTGTTTCATCGCAATTATTGTTTCCGAATGTAGAATGTTGAAGGAAAATTCTAACCAAATTGGTGATCAATTAATCAATTCGTCAAGAGGAGCCCAATTTAACTAAACTTTACAGAATATAAAATAACTTTGTAATTAGATCATACAGCATCATATCTCTATATTTCTAAGTCAAATACATTGTATGTGTTATCATATATTAATGTTTTATTATTTATTGATTAAAATAATCGAATAAACTTAATATAAAAAGGCACAAACTTGCTTGCTAAATCAATACACCGATTTCCAATAAGAAAATATTTTCGGATAAAATCCCTCCGAGTCATAACAACTTCATATGCGGTTGAAGCATTCCATAAATTAGGCCCTCGCCCACGTAGTTTCCAAGTACCACTATCATTATACTGGAAGGCTTTGTGCCAGCTCACGCCTTCAAACTTTGATCATATGCTTGAGTGCAACGATCTAAGTCATAAAAGTAGCTCCTACTACAATCGTCGAAGTCGTTGCAACTATTATCGAGTGAATTCTATCTAATAGTATAAATGGGAAAGTGATTTTGGTTGTTTGTTACGCTTTCACGTCTTAACTCAACCGATCGCTATGAAATTTTCCATACACTATGTTAAGGGTATAGAAATGGACATAGTACCCTATGTCCTACCGCCCTCGAACGCGGTCAAAGACGCGCACGGAAACTAGTTTATATTATACCTTTTAAATTTTCGTGTAAGCCTTTAAGCGTAAGCCGTGCCGAGTCCGGCCCGGTGGCAGTGATTTTAGTGGTTAAGAATCCCAGATAACCGCCCCCTCCCCAAAGGGAGCCGGGTACCATTTGAAGGTTTCCACTGCGTGAAAATAAAATAGATGATGCAGTAGCGGTTTAGATTTCTTGCAATGGAATACTCCATTGCAAGAAATTTAATAAATAAATTAATTAATACATCCCTTACCCTGTTTTTATGTTTCTAACGTTCCTTGTCACAGTTGACTTGATCTTTGAAACGTATCAGTTAGCAGAATTAACATCATGTACTTTTTATTTATATAAATAAATAAATATACATTTTTAATGAAGATATTATATTGCTATTGTGGTTATTACGAAGTTAATGTTATGTTTTAATTATTTATATGTTATAAAAATAAAGAAATGTTTATTAACATAAATAATATCATTCGTGCATTTTAAAATAGTGCGATTGTTAAAGGTCCGAGTTATGACAAATAAACGTAAACAGTTTCCTAATTTCGTACACGATAAGTTATGCAAACGTTGTATTTACAATAGTAAACGCACCTATATAATATAATTGCGAGCTGTATATATATCGACCGTTGGTCACTTGTGTGATGTAAACAAATAACAACTTAGGTCAGTGCCTTCACTTATTTAAACAGTGCATAATATTTGCATGTTTTAATGACTTATGATAATGTATTATAATTACAAATGTACATTTCATGTTATATTTGTGAAAGGTCAAAGGTATAATTGAGAAAGTTGTTTTATGAGTCGGCAATTTTATTATAGGAAACTTGCAGGTGTAAAATGATCGTAGCCGTCTATGAAGGAGCAATACTTATTGAATTACATAAGCTATTAATTCTATAGTTCTATCGAGATATTATCAGAGCAAGTGATCTCGCGTCGATCTCGCATCTCCTCGGATTGCCGTTCCATCGTACTACGGGAGTGACAGTACACACTTGTGGACTTAATATCTCATAGTTAGGTTAGTGTTTGTTAAATTTAACTAAACACAAAACTCATCATACTTCATCCCCGGCACACAACATTGCTTATTAGTAGTTGAGTGTATGTATGTGCAGTGGCTATCTTTGTAAACATATCTATAAGGCCTCGTACGACAGTAATAAAATTAAATTGTCCTCAAATTGTCATCCAATCAGTAACACCTTATATTGTACTTTTTAACACTTCAATTACACGTATATTACATTTACGAGGCAAATCAATGGGGTGTAAGTGAAATAAATGAGTAATTATAATTAATTACGATGGCGATAAATTCTTAGGTAATTAAAAAAAAAAACGATTAAACTCGTACTTTTAAGGAACACTAACCGGTATTAACAGGTGCGGATGTTCTATAGATGTATAATGTAATAGTACGAGTAAATATATTATATTAAATTGATTCGGTGTTAATATCGCCATCGACCTCATCATTTATGGTAGTTATAAAAATTGCGTGATTATGTCGAACGATTTTTTAAATTTCATACTCGTACGTATATTTTTTATCGATAGCACCTGCTGTTTCGGTAGCACACGAATAACATAAATTTAACTACTATTACCACTTTCTCAAAACATTTTCTTATAACATAAACTTGATATTTTATCGCACTATAAACAGTTTAATTTATTTATATTCAAAACTGACAACGTACACATCTGTATATCTTGATATTTATTAATGTATGTATTTATACGCGTATACGCTTTTACAATAGGATCCCAGGAAACGTTTAAATATTTTAATATTATAAAAATATATGTTACATTTTAAGACGAACAGACATTCAGAAGATACAACATCTTCAGATCTTTCATTGGGAAACAAGAAAAACTAATATAGAATTCTGCTGTGTATGTATTTAAAAACATATGTATATTGTCAGGTAAATATTAATATCAGTACTAGCATTGAACGAAATTCTGTATCATTTTATTTCATTTGTATATACAAAGTAGAAAGAGAAGGAATATTAATATTATATCCGGTGATATTATAAAGTTTAACATTTGGATGGCGTTATTTTTAAGAAATAACTTCCCTAAATGACCACCTAAACCGTTTATGAAGATTAAAAAAAAGAAGTGTTTTTCATTTAAACGTGTTTCATTTTTGACTATCAATGATTTTGTATAACGCTTCTGTATTTAATATATTCACGAATAATAATAACGGATACAATTTTGTCGATGGGTAAAAAATTCAAGGGTCAAGGAAAAAAATGATCGAATATTTTCTTAAAACCACTTCGATTCTTATTCAAGTCAAATGAAATACTTAGCTTCCAACCTATAGTTTTGGGGACTATTAATGTGGCGTCTAAGTACTGGCTAGATTGGCTGGGTACGAAGAATAAAATAAAAACTATTTAAAAAAATGTCTTTCGAGTGTATTTTATCCAGAATCAGGATCCAAGCACTTGTATCTGATTGTCTATGAATAATAGGATAAATCAGTGAGCGTTTACACCGGACGCAATGTAGGTACGCCGAGCTTAATTAAGTCACCTCCTGCTGACACAAGATAGTTAATAAACGATGCGATTTACATAGAACTTTCTTATTTATTCAAAATTTCTATTGTTATAAACATAACAACATATCATTTATAATTATGAATATAAAACAGAGATATATTTCGGCCTATTTAAAATCATGAATTAACTAAATAAAATACGCAATTCAAAATGGAAAATGAAAACCTCTACCAAGGTGGTAAAATCCATTGATAAGAATGTACTTATTGTCTATGGTTGAAATTCAAAATACCTGTCAATTTTTGTATTATACGTACTAGGAATATAGTTGTAAATATAAAGCGTTTTATTAATTTCCAACAGGTTGGCAACCTTGTGGCTGTAACAACGTAGGTTATAATTAGCAAACGTGATATTGCCAATCAAAAAACCGCTGATAATTCAATAGTGTACTAGAGTATAATCAATAATGAGCTTTAAAATCAGCTGGCCTAATGATGTAAATGACATAACCGAACAACACTTAACTATTACTACAACAACATAACTTTAAAATCAAAGCATGTAATAACATACTGGTTTCACTTAAGTAATATATATATATATATATATAGACAAATTCCAACAAGTAACAGCCTGTCAATGTCCCGCTGCTGGGCTAAGGCCTATTCCCCTCTTATTGAGGAGAAGTTTTTTGGAGCTTATTTCACCACGCTGCTCCAATGCGGGTTCATGGAATACACATGTGACAGAATTTCAGTGAAATTTGACACGTGCAGGTTTCCTTACGATGTTTCCCTTCACCGTCAAGCACGAAATGAATTATAATCCAAAATTGAGCACGTGAAATTCAGTGGTGCTTGCCCGGGTTTGAACCCACGATCATCGGTTCAGATTCACGCGTTCTCACCGCTGGATCATCTCGGCTAAATTGATCCGATATTTAATAATATCAACATCCCACTATCCGTTTTTACAGACAATTGTAAATATATCATCATCATCATCATAATATATAAAGCTGAAGAGTTTGTTTGTTTGTTTGATCCAGCTAATCTCAGGAACGACTGGTTCGAATTTAAAAATTCTTATTATATTGTATAGTGCTTTTATCAAGGAAGGTTCTAGACTGATTTTGATTCATTATATTTTTTATAATTACACGCGGGTGAAACCGCGGCACAGCTAGTTTATCATATTTTATGCGTTTCACTAATCCGGTTATGACACAGTTATTATGAAACAAATCATCAATTCGTCTAATATATCGTTAAAACCATGAATTAGATAAATTGAATGCAATTTAAATTTAAAACTGAAATTTACTGTATTCAAGTAGATTCTTAGAAGAAATTTCAGATCGTTATTTCCCAAGACTAAATGAGATGTGAAACTACCACCGGTTCGGATCGTAGTTTCACCGAGAATAATCGACAAGAAACTCGGTAGTTAAGATAGTCTTTTACGCAAATCAAACGACATTATCAAGCGGAAACATAAAAATCAATGAATACTTACAATACGCTTTTTATCATATATATAATCTTTTATTGAGTAATATGCCTTATATATTAATGTTTATAACATTAATATTATTATAATTATTAAATGGCAAAGACAAAGTGAAGGCCCTGAGAGCTGTTTGAATGTTCTTGTATATATACCGATAGGTGTGGAGAAGGTCTATAATCCAGTGGCACTATGTGGCTGCCATCCTATAAAGTGGCGATCGATTAGACTCGTGAATGTATAGTCGATACATTCACCCTAGTTTTTCACTCAATGACAGTCCAGTTTGAATGTAAAGATGTCTACAGTTCTGAGTAATAATCTATTGAGTCTGTATTTAACTATTTTATGAAAGGATATGGAATGTTTTCTGCGTCTCTTTACGGCAGTTGACTCTAAAAGATCTTTACTATCTACATATGGGTATCCACGGAGTATCACTGATGGAAATCTAGTTTTTAACGTGGTAAATACCTCTTAGATGAAACCATGAACGACCGGGATAATTAATACATTTTATCATTTTGCTTAACATCTTCAGTACCCACTTTAGGTTGCAGAGATTAGCTTAATAAAATATATTGTAAGCTGATTGGTAATGTCTTATAATGACAAAAAAATAATGCTAAAGAAATAATTTTATGCTTTTTTGTAAATAGATAAATTAACCACACTCTTTCAAAGCCTTAACAAAGAGCTGATTCCTAAGTTATATCGAAGGGGTTAAAATACAAAGCAGGCCTTGGAAGTGGATTCGAGAACGTTCTAATAGAAATAGATAGGTAGCCTTAGTGCAACTGCATTATTGCAACAGCGGGCCTTGCATTCGCCGACCTACAACGCCGGCCATGGACCAAAATACCCGCTTTCGCGAGCTATACCCACTGGTTGTCTACACATGTTCAGAGTTAGATAACTTTAAATGTCATAATTATTAACCCTTACAAGTTAAAGAAAAAGAAAATTACCCTTTCAACGTTATTATATCACAAAAGTTAAGCTCAAAGTAAAGTTTTAATGAAAAAAAAGTTTTAATTTATTGCTTATTATTTGTGTTGAACACGTTAAAGTAACCGTTTTAAGGATTACTTAATTTTCAAAGTTAAATGATGTTAGTGTTACATAACATGAAATTGTATGTCTTCGACTTCGAAGTTTGAATTTTATGTAATACAACCTCCGCAGGAAACTTTGATGGACTTGTTTCGAGTTGTTTTCAAGGTTTACTAGGTCGAATTTCGTTTTCTTTCACGGAGTTTTATTTAGTCTACTTCCTTTTAGAGTACAGCAACTGAAAGTTTTAGGAAACATGTAATAAACAAAGCGAGCACTTTTAAAACTAGATAACGAATATAAATGAGACCATTGGTTCGATTAATAGTCTAGTATTCATTGTTTTAGATTTTGTAGAAGAAGGCATTCCTTGAATATTGTCTAAAAGTCATATAATACTTGCAGTACTAGAAATACGATGCGATTATAACGGAGGTGATTGTGGTCGCTGTCAGTACACGTACATATGTATAGAGGAAGATGGCGCAACACGAGTCCGTTCCGACTCAATTGGCAAATTCCAATCGTTTTTGCTTTAGGTTATGATATAATAGCAGATAGCTGCATCACTGCACTCGGTGTTTGATACAACGTAACGTTGTATTATTAGCAACTTTATTCATAATTACACTTTTATATATAATATTATTAGTACTTCGCCCGCGCCCTCGTCCGCGAAAATATTGTTAATAGACTAAGCGCAGAAAAGTCGAAGTTTATTCAAACCGTGACAATTTTCTTATTTAGAGATTTTTTACCCATCATAACTTCTAAACGAAAAGTCCAATCCACATAATTTAAAGTGGAAATTACATGTACATAATCAACCTTAATTATCAAACCATCTAAATGGATAAGGATCAACATAATGATAACAATATCACCACTATTCGATTCCACCCGTATTTGTACTTAATAATTTAAACAAATTCATTGTGGCTGAACTATAATACGTAGGCATACACCATAGCGGACTTTTTATAAACAATTATAAGTACTATTAATATATAGAACATTATTTTATATATCATCAACAGTTTTCGCAGCGCACGCAAAATAATGACTTTTATAGGTAACATTTTGATACCTCGGCTTACATTGTTCCCTTTTAAATATAAATCTTTTTTGATAATAAAATATAGCCTTCGTTACTCCGAACAGATGTAGCTTTTTAATGGTGAAAGAACTTTTAAAATCGGTCGAGTAGTTTTTGAGTTAAATCGTAACAAACAAACATTCGCTTTTTAGTAAGTAATTAAAATGTGTTAAATGAGCATTAAATTAATAAAAGCACGACGACGAATGTTATAACTAATTTTAAGTTTAACATTGTTCTCATGTAAGTGACGCTTGTCTTTATGGGAATAAATATTCTTTAAACTCAAACAAACAGAAAGTCAATCTTTCCTCTTATAAAGAGGAAAGATTATAGATATTAGTAGATTAGTACAGATTAAATTTTAAATGTGAAACGTAAGCGAAGCCTTTGTTATATTATATGTTTATGTTAATCTAAATTTATTTGGTGACAAGGACAAATATTGTTAATTAAGTAAGTCTCTAATATAAATATAAACATGCCATACTAGACAATGAATCCCTTACTATTAAACTGAACGAGGACCGTATGACTTCATTATATCACGAGCAATTCTGGGATATCTGCCACATGCAGTCTTATTATACTTGGTTTTTAAATCGTAAATACTTAGCCCATAAATTAGTGCTTTCTTTGGATTGAAACCCGCTATTATCCGTTTAGATTTACTTGATGAATCCATTTAACGATCTCGATTTGCCTACTCATTTAGAAACGATATATCAATTTTGTTATTGTTAATATACAAAAGCAAATTATAAATTACTATTGTACAAACATAATTTAACACGCACCGTTATTTACAAAAGTAATAAAATAAGTTATTAATATTAACACGGTACTAACACGAACAAAAACAACTTTCTCTCAATACCGTCAAACACATTGACCGACATCTAAGAGCAGACCAATCACAATAATAACGAGGAGTACAATCGCAAATAGTCTGGACATTGTCAGAGCAACCGCAAACTGTTTGTATTCAATTCAGCCAAGAGTTGTATCTGTTGCCCTTAGATTCAGAATATTGAACACAAAGGGGATAGAAATGACACAGGCATAAGGTAAATCAATTATATAATTTTTATCAAAAACGCTAGAACTATACTCCCTCACTCCCCATATCCCTCACTTGCCATATATCTATTTAGACACGATTAATATTAATATCTTTTTTTCTTCCATTTCTATCGATAGTCGAATCCTGAGTATTCTATACGTTTATTATACCAACAAAATGTAGGAAAATTATTAGTACCTAAGTATAAAAATAATAAGTCTAGTAGTAATAAATATAGTTTTTTTTTAATTGTATATGTTGGCGGACAAGCATATGAGCCACCTGATGGTAAGTGGTCACCAACGCCCATAGACAATGGCATTGTAAGAAATGTTAACCATCGCTTACATTGCCAATGCGCCACCAACCTTGGGAACTAAGATGTTATGTCCTGTGATTGTAATTACACTGGCTCACTCACCCTTCAAAACGGAACAACAATACAAAGTACTGCTGTTTTGCGGTAGAATATCTGATGAGTGGGTGGTACCTACCCAGACGAGCTTGCACAAAGCTCTACCACCGAGTAGTTGTGTATATATAAACATAGGACTTCATTTTCTTACCCGTCTTAAGTCGCTTTGTAGACTGTATGTAATATACAGTTATTAAATACGTATATATACATAATATCTGTTCTATGTCCGTGTACAAGTCGGCCATCTCGTAAAATAGCTAATGAACACTGCATCTGCGGTTCCGTTCACTTAGTATGAAGCGGTTAGTTAAACTTTCATTGTATTTGTACCTTGTTTTGCAGTAATTATTACATTTTGATATTAAAATTTACCGCTGTTCTTATTAAATAAAATATTTTGACATTTTAATTAATTAAGTGTTATAAATAAAATCTGCAATAAGATGGCACAACATTTTTTTTATTTCATCATTCATTTGAGAGCGAGTACGTGTCTAGCACATACGATGATAAAAAAAATTATATTGTTCGAAATCATGGCAGTATTTTGAATGTGTGTTTTGTTTAATTATGAATGTTAATCATATTACTTCGGAATGAATATCAAACGTACATACACATAAACAAAACACATATAAGTATGATGAAAGCTGTAGTCTATAGCTATAGTCTTATACCGTGGCATGGTAATTGCTCTAAACCTATGATGAAAAAAATCGATGGGACTCATTATGGTTTGAAAATTTAAATCATTTAACTGAGTCTGATGACATAATTTTTGTTATTATTGTGACTCCTTGTAGTATTCTTCGACTAAGATATGAGAGTCACATGAAACTGTGATAGTAAGCAACGATCGGTTTCAAATCAAAACGAAATTCAGTCTTTATTTATAAAATCAAATATTTTATTCTACTTGAACAGTATAACACATATATTTAAAAGGTTAATTTTAATATATATCTATAACCAGTAAGGAATGTATATTTTACCATGAAGTAAGAAACTCGGTTATCTGTTCTTATCATCGATCAAAACACTTTTTGAAATAATAATAACAGTATACAATTATATTTATGTATCCTGTATAAATAAATGGAACTAAATTTTGTAATTTGTGTATCAAGTTTAACCGCAATGATATATCAATGTATGAAGACAAAAATTGCTACAAATCCTTCACCAGAGTAGGCTTAAGCTTTTCCCCGGTATCCCATCATTGTCAACATGATGAATAATATTATATAATAAAGAAACACTAATCTACCTTTTAAAGATAACATTGATTGGTAAATAAAAGTATATAGTTCTATTTTTATTTTAGAAAACGAAATTTCGAAGAACTTATATATAAATAATTTTACAGCGATATAAGTTTACAACTCACAAACAATGACTCCTTGTATTCCTATAACCGATCACGGTAAGGTACAGTAATAAAAGACGCGTCGTAAACCAACAAACATTTTCTTTGATGTTTATCCTAGCTTAAAATGTTCTCCATTATCATATATAACATAATAGATTCTAAATATCGACAGACAAAAGGCAGGGAGCTGTAAAGGCGAAATATTTATTTTACGGCTCAACGAAATTTCCAAAGAAATGTTAAAACAAAGCCCTTTAGAAAAAAAACTTGATCGTTTGAAACAAAAGGACGTTCCGATGAAGGGACCCGGTAGAAGCGCTGTAAATCAATGAGGACGAATAATAAAATTGCAGGGTCGCGGAATTATAGATAGATAGATAAGGGGAAGTAGTGGAGAGGAGACATCTGGCAAACGATACTGAACGAACAAAATATGTTTAAGTCAATTTTAAATATATACATTACACTTAATGTTTTTATGACTACTACGTGTACCGACTTTGTTTCTTGGAACAAGTGAACTTTTTTAAACTTAACAATAAAAACCTGACTTAAAGTTTTTACTGTTATCCTATTGTCGTTTTATCAAAAGCAATATTTAATGGTAATATTTTTTTTAACAGAATATTTGCAATGCAATGTGTTAGTAGTGGGGACGAGAATAGCCCTAAGGGGTAAGAAAAGAACCTACGATTTTTACATCGCCAGGCGGCCCGTAAACGATTGCGCCATTGAGACTTATAAGATTAAACATGTTTCATAAGTTATAATATATAATTATTTTATAACATTGATATATGATATAAATACCATAATCGCATTACTGACAAAGATTTATCGATCGCATCCTTATAGACAAAAGGCATATAAACCTGTATTGTATCACCAAACATATTTTTGGCAATGCTTTGCTAACCTTAGTTAAAATTATTGCAATATATGAATCTTTCAATTAAAAAAAAAAAAAACAAAACAAACTTCTGTCACATTCAGCGTCGTAATCGGCTTCTTAGAGTTGTTCGAGTGTAAATTAACAAAGAAGCAAACCCAAAAACCATTATAATATAATATTAATAAGACGCAAGTTAAGCTCATAAATATATTTCTTCGTAGCATATATTAGTAAATTTTATAGAATCTTAAGCGAAATCAAATCAACAATAAACATCGGATACGTGTCAAGGTAACAGCAATACAGTCCCTTCATCTTCATCGATATAAACAATGCAGTTATAATGGCTGTGCATATTCTCAATGTCAGTCTCGAGCCACGCATAAGCCATAAAACAATTTATTCACCACCAGCTCACCCTTTGTCTCTGAGATCATCGCCTGTGTAACCGACAAAATCGTTAACTTAATGCGCGCTGTTAATGCTTTTAGAGTTTAAGTGAGCGACAATGATTCCAACTTGGTACTTCTTAGTAATACTAATTTTATAATTCTCGTTACTGTAATTTTCTTGGGGCAGTCCCATTGGGTGGGTACCACAAACTCACCAGTCATTTTACCGCAAAATGGCGATACATTATAACGCTGTGATCCGGTTTGCGAGATGAGTGAGTCAGTGATATTATTGGTACAAGGGACATAATCATTCGTTTGGCACCGCATTGACGGTAGAAGAAAAACGGTTTATACTTCTTTTAATTCTTAAAGTATCAGTAGGTGGTGTGATCGCGTATTAAAATGTGGCCAAATAACTCTTCCGATTTCTAAAATAAAAAAAATAATTAAATTGTACCTTCTACATTATTATACAACAAACATTAAACACTCTATTAGTCATTAGTCCAAGTTTAAAAAGAGTTTTTATATAAAAAGAAAAACTTCTCATTAAAATTGAATTAAAAAATTACTTATACCAAGCGTTTATCTCGAAACTTAATCCCGTATCTTGAAGTATAAAAGTAAACACAAGCTCACGAACGAGTTTAATGGGAAGTTGTCTTAGAACAAATAACGGAAACTACAAGAGATTCGATATTGATTTAAATTAAATGTTAAATTTATGTGATTTCTTTTACAGCAAGAAAAGTTCCATTGTTTCTATATAATATATTTTTTTATTTGTAAGCAATCCGGTTTTTATATACTAATATGTATTTAATATACCTTTTGTAGCATTTCATTTTTATTAAAATAATTAGAGAAATGAGGAAGACGGTTTAATTTAATTAATTACAACGTCAGACTACTTCTTTCACAAACAGATTACATGAAAACAACTAAATTAAGTATAACAAAATACAATACGTAATATTAAAGATAAAACTAAATCGTTAAATCTACGCTCGATTGTTTCAAAACTAAACAAGAGATCGAAAACACATGGTTACAGTGAAGCCATTGTAAATTCAATACAACAAATATCGTCGAAATATAAAAATAGCTGTTTGTTTAAAGTTTAAATAACTTCCACATTTCGTACGGTACGGTTTACTTACACTCACTTTAAGTTACTCTTTAAAGTGCGTGACTGTTCAAACATCACGTCAAGTTATATATGTATTTCAGCAAGTTAAACAACCACTTAAAGACAATGAGTGCTAACAAAAACTTACGTAATATTTTGACTGTACGGTCAAGTATACTGAAGGGTCATATAAAAATATCACAACTTTTAAGATGAATCCAAATCAGATTCAAGCGATAATGATTAGTTAAGTGGAAAGTAAATAATATAATACATGGATATCTCTTATGCAAACATACATAATAGTAGTAATCTAAAACATAACAATATGTTTAAATTTATTATTATTATTATCATTTTAATTGAATTTATTTATTTATTTATATAAGTAACGCCATCGGCATATTCACAAAATAAGCAACAAAGAATTACGAAAATAGTAAACTAGTACAATTAAATGACACTACACTGACTACAAAACGTAGAAAGAAAGAAAGAATAAAAATAAAATAAAAAGATTTAGGAGAACATGCTTCTTTTTTTGTATGTGCGAAAACAAAAACACGTTAAGATAAAATAGACCAGCAGTGCTTCAGTACGCCTGTACTGTTAAAAGAGCCGGATGTAAAACAAAGCAAAGGTCAACGCCATTGCATCGCTGCAGCCAACGGCGCATGCACAGCAATTTTTTTTTTATTAAACAAAATATTAAGCATATAAAATATAGGTTAAATTCAAGTTTAATATCTCTGAGTAACCAGTTTGTTAATCGTCAATAACATTACTTAAAAATACGAGCACTGCTGATAAAAGAGAAGAAAGTAATGATTCTTAAGAAAATACAACGCAATATGAAGATAAAGATAAACATTTTGGACGTACGTCGCAAATTATAAGGACTATAAACTCAAACGTCGCGTCAAACCGTGACCGTGCAGTTTTTGCACTGCCAACTAAAATTAAATTCTAAATTTGAATTCTAAATGTAATTATATTCAACGCGTTCCGTGACCCCTCACTGAGCTATCAAAATTTTCGTAATCACACGTCAGATTGCAGATTAAGATAAAAAAAACTGTAGACTACATGCATGGGTACGGGGTTGGTGTAAGAATAAAAATAATTAATCCAAAAAATATTGGAAAATAAATATATTGAAACTTGTATAAATAAACCATTGTTTATATAATCATTTAAAAATAAGATTTTCTGCAGTCCACTTTATTATCGTGGCCAAGAGAATATTGTAATAAATCACGATACCAATATATGGCGTGTATAATTAAATAATTAAACATGACAGTTACGAATAAAAACTGACATTTGAATCTTAAATAAGCCATTTAGGTTAACATTATTTTGGTAGGTTCAGAGTAAAAATAATATAATTCACGTGTCGCTTTGGTTAAGGGATTTATATTATTCGTTCCTTTATTTTTGTTACGCTTTTATCGTGAAACATAAGTTGTAAATTAGTTTGTAAAAAGTATTCAGTATAATAGTGTTCAGTATAAATTGAGACATTTAGAATAGATAAAAAGCGATTTTCCTGCCAATCTTGACAGGCGTTTGACAGCATTGATATAAAGATACAATCTAAGAGAACAATTGTTTTCTTCATTCACGTTTGCAGTACAGCATAGTGAGTTTCCTTATAAATTATACGATATTAAAATTTGCATTAGAAATGAAATCATAGTTGGTCGTTTATTACCTAAGAGTCGATACGTCGGTACGACTATATCGTGTGACGCAACTGTGTATAGGTGAGTTGGTAATTGTAACAGATCGTATTTGTGAATGGAGTGTAGAATCTCGCTTCACACGGTACACGGAGTGAGTAATCGTCGTAGTGAATCGTCTATGAACACTATTTCCGTCCGGCGCGGTGGGAACATCGACTATCGGTCGTGGTGTGGGCGACGCCTAGTTCTCTGACCTCTTTCCTTCGCTATTTTATAGGGTGACGCAATTATAACAGGTACGAGTATATTATGTACGTTAAAATTAAATATAAAATTTAATGACATATCAAAGTAAAATTAAAAGCAGCATAGAAAAACATCGTCAATTAATAAAATTCAATGTGATATAGATAGTTCTATAAACATTGTTGATCAATTAGTTGGTAAAAACAAGAATTAAAAGTCGTATTCTTAACAACGTGCAACATTAGATCCGGTAGCGAAGGGCGAAGGCGGAATGCGACCGCGCTGAGACCCATCTCGACAAAAAAATCTTCGTTACCTGCCTGCCATTGACCTCGGCTCCGATTAGCCGCGCCACCTCGTGATGCATCGATGCAAGGCACGGAAAACTAATCCGATTTTTTCAACTAAATCTTTGAAACGCATAAATTAATTTAGAGCATTGACTTAAATTTTACGTCGACAGTGTCCAAAAGATTTTTTTAGTGTCTACATAAAAGATAACAGAACTTATTATTAATATGTATAAAAATAAACACCTAAAAGTAGTTAATACTTAACAAATTGTCTTTTGTTAATTTTTACTTACGAAAACTTTCGAAACACCAAACGGCTTTACCTGCGGACAATAGATAATAATAATAATTAACCAATAAAATAAATGAATAACAAACGACCACGTCTAACTATTAAACAGTAGGAACGATAATTTAGTGAAATAACATTAGGACATCAGAAACAGCGGGGATTTGTTGAACAAACTGTTTAGTATTCAAGCAGCGGACCGGCTCGCGCTGCCAGTACAAAAGCTAATGCAGTTTAACGTATAACAGGTATTTGTACCTCAGTTAGCCTAAATGTTCAATGAAACTGGCTCATTCTCATTCAAATTTGCTTTTGCTATTATCTAAATATTTTCGCTGTTTAATAAATCATTATGTCGAAGTTACCAAAAAAAAACAAGATTTCATTACAGTTTTATAAAAAATACAACTTCTACCCTAATAAGCTGAGAGGAAACGATAGTTTTTATAAAGAATCCTGACTTAGGAATAGCAGTATTCTTTAAATAATCTATTTTAAAACTCATATACTCTATGATCTTACGTGATGACGTAATACCCAAATGGCGATATTAAAAAATCAACAGAGATAAATAGTGCATATTTAAAAAATATATAAACAATCTTTTTGCATATATTTTCGATAATTATTATTATTTGTGTTTTCTTTTAAATTACTTAACAGTACTTTAATTCGTACGGAATGTCATATGTTTACGCTGAAAAAGTAGTCGACTTGAACAGTTTATCAAATAAATCAAATTGTAAATAGATTAAAAAAATTCACAAATGGAAGACCTCTTAAAAGAGAATTCCACTTGATATTTCAAAATGTTACATATTATTTAAGGCGTGTAACAAAAATGTTGCGTCTCGCCTTTCTTCTCCGTTTAATTAATGACTGCCCTTAAATAACACCAAAACAGATTCCATGTGTGATATATCACAGTTACAAGTTCATTAGTTCTCGAAGTTAATTCTGGTCACTGAACAATCATCGTATCAGGAAATAAGCCATTTTCTATTCCAAATAAATGATCATTAAGACTTTGATATATATTTAAAATGTATGACATTTTTAAATAGAGTAAAGTTGTCTCTTCACATTAAAAAAGACATAAAATTTATAAAAAAAACTTTGATCAATTGAATGAAAGGTATGAGAATAAGCAAAAAAATATCTACAGTCTTGTTTAATTGTTATTAGATATTAAATATTTCTCAGATAAATCAACTTATATAATAAGCGTAGAAGTAATACGTCCGATACAAGATGAAGATAATCTGTAATAAGAAGAGGGGGTTATTCCCGCGCCTCTTTAGATACAGGGAGAAGTACATAAGCGACTTCTAAAATTAAATACTAAAACTATACATAAAACCGTATTATGTTGTCACTGAGTAGACTTTATTTATACTTAGTGTATAATTTAGTAGTCATATTGATGAAACGAATGTTACTTTGTTTTAAATTCTTCGGATTGATTTCACACGAACCCTGCCTGTGCCTTACATAAATATAAGACAAGTTATTAATATAAACATATTTATATAATACAATTAAAATACAGATGAACGTCGTTCTATATACAATATGACACATATCGTACGGCACGGGACACTTTCCCCTAATGTCATGGGGTATGGACAGGTTTTTCATTATTTATAGAGTCCGGTTTTAGGAGCAGGTGATGCGAACGGTGTGGCTTTGATAAATCACGTTAAACAAACTTTATGGAAAGGAAAATCTATTGTAAAATTTACGCTCGTTACTGACGCATTTCTAACTTCAGATATAGTATGATATATATCAGTATAATACATCTGCCACGATTTATTCGTTATAGAAATAATCAGAAATGGAACTAATGTAAGTAATAAGTATCTTAAGTTAAGTTTATCCAAATAATATCGATGATTTATTCATTTTGTTCTATAAATTTTTGCTCTATGAGACCTACGTTATACATACGTTTACATAATAATAAATACATTTATAAAACTTTGTAATGTATTACCACGATATTAAAATATGTTTATAACGTAATACGAAATATATAAAAGAAAATTTATAACCATAAAAAAGGAGAAGATCAATAATTGAAATTCACTTGTTTGTCTTTACGAGTATAATGCGCCTCCTGGACCGGATGAAGGAAAAACATCGTAAGTATATGGACGGTACATATAGAACTCGGTATTATAAGTTTTCCAGTATAAGCAGAAACGCTTTCGTAACAGCATAACGTTTAGATATTTCAAAATCGAAATATCCTACGCAAATTAGAAGTACTTAAAGAGTATAACAAAACTATAAATCTAAGTTACGTTGCAGCATTCAATAGATTGCATCGGCTCCAAGGCGAACCTGTCTCTTAGAATACCATCACTGCATCGGAACATTTTGCAACCAACATTATCGCAACTTGTTACCGGTGAACTAAACGTGTTTCTCATGTAACTGAAATTAATAATGCAGCATGGTATATGATAGTTAGATGTTTATTCGTCATGGGTAACCATTAAAGTTTAATCGACTGGTACTCCGAACGGTTCCTCCTAAACCGTAAGCGTGCTGAGCCACTGGTGAGTAGGCTCGTAATACGTGTAATAGTGGTTATAAAATGTACCTTATTACCATCTAGAGTCATCTCTAAGTTTATTTATTTCGTTAACAGCATAATTATCGTTAATCCATTATCCCGAGTCGATTTTACGCCATTTTGTTCTGTTCATGGTTTGTAACTCGTGGTATAACATTTCACCAAAAGTATAAAAGTGCACATTTCGTATGAAACCAAGAGCACTTGGAATTTTAATGCTCCTTTCAAGTTTTGAACTTGTTCATAACGATACATTATGAAAGTGCAGAGATGTTTTATGGACCATTTTATAACTTCATTGCCTCAATATTCTGTAGAGAATACTAATTAGAGTCACGTAGGCATACAACGAAAATATAAAAGTGTACAGTAAGAAATACGAACACAAAGACAGAAGTTAACAATCAAAGATTCATTTATTGGTTTCTTTTTTTTTTGTTGAAGACATGAAATTCAAAATGACTTTAAAATGATTGACTATCATAGACTAGACACTAGACTAGACGACGGTAATGTCACCTTCAAATCTTAATAAAAAGGGCGACTTCCACACGTAGACGCAAAAACAAAACAAGGCACGCGAATCACGGGACGTTTTGAGGTCGTTTTGGACGGTGCATCATTTCTATGCTGTAAAATCAAATTAGGGTCGTTGTGCGCCGGCGCGGGCGCGGCAATTACAGGCGGCCGTGATTAATGAGCGATCGGCCCGCAGCGGATTAGGGTTGTCGCTTCGGGCGTATGAGAATTAAACGCTTCCGATAAGCCTTACGTGGTGATTAGTGTGATTGCGTAGCGTAGGTCGAAACGATTTATTTATTTATTAATGAGCTGAATAAAATTGTATCAAATTTTAATTTAATAAATCATCGTGTCTTAAATTAGTATAAATTATATCGAACTTATTCAAATAGCAGATCGTTATTACGTTATAAACAAATTTGATTTACATAAGTCTTTTAATTATCGTAATACGAATAGATAACATTATTTATATATAGTTAAAATAAGTGTTTATGAAAGTTCATCATTAAATATACTGAAAGAGGCAGTTGTTATTAAAAATATAAAATTAAAGTAAAATTAAACATGAGATCAAAGACAGCCCTAACAGTTTTAGTATTATCCTTTCAGCGTGCAATATAGTCTTATAAAGGCGAAGCGCAAGGTATAAGCGGCTCTAAGTCTCAGTATCAAGAGCGTGGTGTCTACACAACAGAATTTATCATACATTGTCTCTCCCGTCGCCACTTCCTTACTTCTGAACTGGGAGGGATTTACGCAGCTGAGTCCGAACTGATTAATAATAAAACTTTTAAAAATGCTCACCTTGATTTATGCTTTAGAAAATAGGCTTCTCCTCAATGAAATATAATGTTTTTTAATCTAATCCGACGAAAGATGATTTTTATTCGAAACTATAAATTTGTTTTTTGGTATCGATAGCCAATATAATAATAGAAAGATTTTCAAGGTAAATAACTTTCTTTTCTTAAAAATGTACCTATAATATTATTATATTACTTTTTGTTAGTATATATTTTTTAATCTAATAATTATACATATATTGAATATTTAATAAGTATTACAATGATAAATAACGAAGACTTAAAAACATTACTTGTAATCTTCACAACAGCACCCACACCGCCGTGGGGATTTTAAAAGCTATAGCGTCAAATTCATTAGGCACACTAGATTGGAATAGCACAAAGCGTAATTAAAAATTTCAAAGTCAAGTTAGTTTGCGGGTTAGGGCGTGAATAACGAGAACAATGCTTAGTTATTACAGTAATTGAAGTAGGAAAACTATCCAACACTGTATTATTACAAAGTTTTGTCGCTAAGGGCTGCGGGCCGGTTAGGTCTCGTACCCATGTTAACGACGATGTTCTAATTATAAATTTTCTGATTTTTAAGCTTATTTAATATTCATGATTATTTAAAGATACGTTAATTCGTTTCGTGTTAGATCAGAACTTCACAGGCAATAAGTTTTTATGGGCTAAGGCTTCGATCTATTATTTCGCGGTTTATAAGTTAGCAACTAAGCCAAGGAGGATTAATGTTATATATATATATATATATGTTAGTAACAATATGTTAGAAATCTTTGAATGAGATAGCAGAAACGATATCATTTCGTAACAATATCCAACTTTATAAGAATATAAATATGAATCGTTCGTTTGCAAGGAATTTAATTTTTGAATTACGACAGATGTGCTCATTAATGTTTGGGAAGGTAGCAAACGCGATTAGCCACTATCAATCAAACAACAAGTGATCGATAGAGGCCGATAGCACCCTCGGCTCACCCTATCGACATTGGGTCCTGCTAACCTAATATGCGAATACGTAAGGGTCGCCAAAAAATACAACATCTGGATGAGACATCGTATTGTTTTATTTTTATAAACTCAACATCTGTAGGTTTCGTATCAGCGAAGATAATCATCAGTTTAGTAATAATCGAAGGGATCGAAACAAATACACCTGGAAAAAAAGGGTTCAGTTCAATTTATTTTCCGTTATAAAGAACTTAAAAGTATCATTTAAATTTGAAATTGCTTATAACATCGAATCACATCACATAATTTCATTTTTTGCAAGGTACAGTAAAAGTTATAAAAAAATCTCTTCTAGTGTAAATTTATTCTGCGGCACAGAAAATGGGGCGGTGTGTGAACAGGCAGGGTGGGGTCCGAACCCGCGTCACACAATAACCGCCACGGGCTATTGCGCGGGATCTACGAAAAAATTGCCAAAACATTTTCTCGCACTTCCTTTTATAAAATCGATTTGAAAAAAAAATTCTGCTTTACGACTCATTGTGTTTATTTTTTTGTTAAGATCAGTTTTTTTTATAATACAATTATTATTGTATGTAGTGTGCATTTAACGAAAGGTTTTTAAACCAGTCTAAGTTAGTTAAAACTACTTTGTGATATTCATTTTTATAGCGAATTAATTCTTAAAAGCAAAGTAAATATCTGAGTTTGAATTAACCTCTGTTTAATAACTGTTATTAAACTTTTATATATAATTAAATCATAAACAATAACAATGCGAGTATTCAGTAACAGCCTGTGACTAAGGCCTCTTCTCCTCTTTTGATGAGAAGGTGTGGAGCTTAATCCACCACGCTGCTCCAATGCGGGTTGGTGGAATAGAACAATGGAATGGGACAATGGAAGTATGAGATAATCAAAATCCTTTCCTTACTAATATTATAAATGTAAAAGTGAGTTCGTATATTCGTTTGTTACGCTTTCACATCAACTGATCATGAAATATTGTATATATGTATGTTGTAGTTATCCAGAGGTCCAGAAAAGGGTAGGTAACACCCCCTCCTCACACGCGGGCGAAGCCGCGGACGCAAACTATAAATAAAACCTCTTTGGTGTGCAACAAACTTGTAGGATGAAGCAAGTTACGTAACTTATATTCGTAGGATCATAATTTCAGATCGTAGGGCGGACGTGAATGGGCAATTTTGAAGACTATAACCATTTCATACATCACGACATTTGCGTTCAGCGTTGTTCACGTAAACCCGAAGTATATAATTTAGTCCATAGGACATTCTAATCGAAGAAACAACCTAGGACAACGTGGTCCTTGAACAAACATTGCGATGGTTGACTAACCTAACGACAAAGGTATGATACCTATAGTAGAATTTTGATGCCTATTGCATATCCTGAAGGTGTATTTTTGCATGGATTAATATAATCAATGCATCAAGAATTGACGCTTGTATTATGTTTGCCGGGCCCGTTACTCAGCTTGTTCAAATCCTATAAACAATTGACAAATGTACCGTCCTGTTATGATCGCAAATATAAGTACTCTGAACAGTAATCTACTTTATTTCAATAGATTGTCGTGTGATGTGAATTTCTCGTAATATACCTTCCAATTTAATCGCTAGAATAGATTCATAATACATAATTTGTTTTTGATTTCTATATATTCGAAGTAGGTAGGAGATTGTTTTTCTCAACAATTTTTAAAATACTATGTAATTGCTGACAATTAAAGTTAATGTTTAATTACAGAATGAGAACAAGGAATATGAGTCCTAGGTGATTCTTTTTATAAATGCATTATTATTTTATATATATTTAAATATATTTATTAGAATGAAGCTAAATATTTTAATAAATGAAGGAAGTTATTTCAAATAAATGTTTCATGTTCGAGTATATCGAGGTATTGAAGCAGAATTTGGAACCTTAATCTACGGTATCTCAATAGTTTTGTAGGATTACTATTTATTCGAACGAACCTTATATAACCAATATACCTGTTAATGTATATATATATGTGTCTTAAGGCATCCTATTCTAAATTATGCGATAATTTGATAGAATTGTGTAAAGTACTTATCATAACTTCGGTATATATTCTATCTGACTGCCTCGTTGGTCTAGTGGCTAGATATTAGGCTGCAGACCCGGTGGTCCTGAGTTCAATTCCCAGGTCGGGCCAATAAATAGTTATTGGGTTTTTCTGTCAGAAAATTCTCAGTAGCAGCCCGGAGTCTGGAAGGTGGAAGTGTGTACACTCCCGTGCCTCGGAAAGCACTTTAAGCCGTTGGTCCTGCGCTTGAACTCTTTCCGGTCGTGTCGGATTGCCGTCCCATTGGATTACCTGTGTTTGCGCACACACTTGTGCACTATAACATCTCCTGCGCAGTTGGCTAATCTCTCTTGAGATTGGCCGCCGTGGCCGAAAACGGTCTGGAGGACCTTATATATTCTATCTTAGACTGCATCTTTACTTACTATCGGGTATGATTGTGGTCAAGCGTAAGGCTATATAGTCTACTTTTTATTCGAATTTCGGATCCATTCTATACACATATGATACGGTTCAATAGATACCAAATAAGCAATATAATTTTGATTTAATTCGTGTTATAATTAATACGTGAATTATAGTGGTAACTTAACAAGGATTTATCCAATTCATATGAATAAAATATGAGTGGGAAAACTTTTGTTTGATACATGTGTACTTCAATAAATGAACACCAAACAGCGACGGTTTCGTTTTCATCCATACATAGTGGTATCAAATGTTACAAAGGTTTGAGAAATTATTATTTATTGAGAATTTTTGTGGACTAGATTTTAATTTCGTTGACTATTTATATTTAAAAAAAAAGAGAAGATTTCCGTGAGCTGAATATAAACACTTTACTTGTAGCATTATACTGTACGGTTTATCATCCGTCGGTTTAGTGGCTAGTTTATAAGGTATATATTCTAAAATCGTGGAAACAAATCTAGGATCATAGTAGAAAAGAATTATTGATTTTTTTTGAAAAAAATGCTAATTATCTTAATTTTGTAAATTAACAGTGTTGTTGGCAGGCAGTTTTAAATAATTTGCATAACTAGATAACTAACGATCAGCGTACTTTGACATGAATTTGCCCGAGTTATTTTAATAAATACCATGGTATGTTACGAACCAAATAACTTCACGTTTCGCCTGTTTATAAGTGAAACAAATATTATATTGGAAAAAATAAACTGCTTTTACTTACAGCTTCTTTCAATTTCGTAACCAGTAGTAATAGATCACCTTTTACAACTTTATCAGGGTATGTTTGCAAATCAAAACGAAAATAAGTTGTATTATCTTAGAGATCTACGTCTGAAGATAATTTCGTCATCGTCATGCATATCAACGAGAAGTGATCAATTTTAATAGAATTAGAATGTACTTGTGTTTCACTAGTTACTATCTCTATGTAGTCAAATCAAATAAATTGATTTGTTTTTGTTTTTTTTATTTATACAGTTATGTACATATAAAATAAAGTAAATTAAGTATTGGCTTCAATAAGAGTTAATGGAATTAACCTTTACATTTAATTATAGATACTGTGTATTTATCCCTGATAATAAAAGCGGTGTATTTATATTCCTTAAAGCAATAACGCCGCAACCCGCAATTTGTACACTATCTCTAATAAGCTTATTTATATTTAACGTTTTCGTTTTCATCTAGTTTGCATTAGAGATTTTTTATTATTATTTAAAAGTTCATTTAATAAAAGTTGGCATTAAAATAGTCGATCAGTGTCCACGACCCTATCTGCGTTTGCATTTCGTCATCCGACAAAGAATGGATCAAATCAACATAGCCGAGAGCACAATGAACATTTTAAAGGGTTGTTTTGAATGAAACAGAGTCGCGTGCATAACACGTGCATCCATTTCGGTTAATGCTAATTCACGTTATGTCCACCGATCATTTCATCATTTCGTTTATGTACATAGTACTTATTTAGTGTTATAGTTATTTTTATTGTAGGCGACTTTTATATACATCTCTAAACTAATTATGGCCCCGTAAAAATAGTACAGAGGTAAAACTATTTTCATGTGTGTAGCGACACAATATAATTGGTATCAGTATATTGTTCATTTCTGAACTAAATAGATCAACCGATAGTCCGACCGATTCTGACTGTAGCGGTTATCTCACGGAAGAGTAGTCTGCTGCGTAGGAGGTATAGTGGACAAGTGTGTGAGCAGACACAGTTGCACTCTCCACTTCCTCACTCTTATAATTCGATGGGACAGCAATCCGACACGACCGGATAGAGTTCAGGCGCACGATCACGGATTTCCATGTTATCCAAAGCGCGTGAATATAACACGGCCATCTTCCACATTAACCAACCCGCCAGCCAACTCCAGCCCGCTACTTAGAATTTCTTGACAGAAAAATAAACATTAACTTTTAATGGCCAATATGGTATTTGGTATTAAAGAAAAACTTTGTACGTTTCTTAGGGTAGTTATATATATGAAAAACAAGATGTTTTGAGACCCACGTTGTTTTGTTATATATAGATTGGTTTTGTTAACAGTACCTTCCTATTTGTACGGTCATCAAAACATGCGATTAAAAAATCAAGTTAAATAAAAATTCTTTATACTCAATTAAAATACTAAAGTGGTCAGTCAAAGACCAGAAAAATTAACATTGTAAATATTTTTTTGATTTTGAACATTTAATGATTGACCATATTGAAAATGTGGCAAGATAAAGAAATAAACAAACCGTGAGAACCACTGAAGGAAAACAAAACGAATGCATAACTTGCTACTATTTATTTTGGTAATACGCAAAATGCGTACGCACGTGCCACCCCCGACTTGGAAGCAACCCTTGTCATGTATAAAATTACAATCGAGAATTTATCATCGTATAAACTAATTTCATCCTTATCGCAAACGTAATAGTAACCATCGCGGTGAAACTTTAATATTGTAGAAAATAACACTCGACTCTTTTAGTTCAAAATTAAATAGCATTGTTCGGATCCCTCATTAATGCAATATTGAGCTCTTGTGAGCAGCACATTGAAGGGACGAATTTATTGTGTGCGAAATTTATTAAGTACGGATATGTAAAAAGTTATGATATCATCTGAACTTTTTACGGCTCATATCGCGTGACATTAGCGCAAATAAGAGATAAGAGTAAGAGATAACGCTCGAAGAAAAACAACAAATGTATGTGTCTATGATTTTTAAATAAAAAAACTAGTAGTGTTTTTCAACTCATGGCTCCGATTTTTATATTTTAATAATTATTTTTGATATACTTCCAATAGATTTTCATATGCTTCTGTCATTATATTGTTCACATTATAAAGATTAGATAATTTTATAATCACACGGTCTTCGAGTCAAACTAACATTATGTTTAAATTTATTTTAAAAAGGTCGATCGATTGGGCCTTCTTATGGGAAGTGGTCATCTTCACCCATATATACTACGAAATATAAAGTTACTGACACCGTCGAGCCACCAACGTCGCGAACTAAGATATAATGTTCTTGTAAGTTTGCACCACTGGTCACCATTCATACAGGAACATAGCATGATGATATTACTTTATGCTGGTAGAACAAGTGATCAAAATAATAAGCTCCATACCGATAATGGGTATCCTCATAGAACACAAAAAATTAAAAATAGAAAGTATAAACATGAAAGTTTCAAATAGATGACCGTACCTACGTGTATAGTGAATCGATATAGTTTTTTTTATAATAAGGTTCACGGGAACAGAACAGATGGCCCTATATCGATCGGGCAAGTACACACAGGCGGACGGGACGGGCGGAGTTATTATTTAATCGCAATCTCAACGCGCGATTAGCATAACCATTGTTGCGTACACGCTAGTCGGCTACACATGTTATCGTATAATGAATGAGTGACGTAGACACACTGCGAAGCTTCTCTATGAAAAGTATTCATATGTCATGTTTGAGTGTAAATAAACGTCACTTCGATGTGACTTACGTATTATTTATTCATTCAGTTAATACGAATAAGGTTTTATTTGAGAACTATATTCAGTAACTACATTCTTAGAACGATATTATTGCTTATTGAAAGAAATATACTTCGATTGATATACCTAATAATATAATCTAAGCATAATGTTAGCATTTTACGAGATATAGCTGATTATATGCAGTCAGTGTACACTGTACTATTTAATGGGCCTTATTTTATTTTTAATTTGTTGTTTTCATATAGAACATTTCTTTGCAGTTTTCAATTGTATACAATTATTAAGTCACTTCGCGTTGTGAATTGTATGAATCATACATAATTGTACATTTTTTCTGTTGCTATGTACAATGTCGTATTGACCTTTAAGTTAGACATGACGTAAACTAAGTATTTTATTTGTTTGTTTTGTTGGTTTTCTTACATAATAAATAAATGAAACAAACTTTTTTATCTTTAATGGATAAATGAGGGATACCAAATTTATAAGAAATAGAATAATATTATTTAAAATAAATAACAGGAGTCATGACGAATAGCATATTAATAACATAATTTAAAAAATCGAACATTTTTCGATTTTTATTAATATTTGAGATACACAAACGTTATTGCGGATTCAGCATAGTGATTCAAGAGCTAGATAATTGTTACAACAGTAGCGGAATCGTTATACAAACCACTAAAGTGAAACAATCAACGCAATATAACAAGATAACGAGTCGGAGTGCAGCAATAATCTCATAATCTAGCGGCGGCAGGCTTCGCAGTCGCTTACGAACGAACAAAAAATGAAAAAACAGAATATACGAGTTAACCCGCCGCGACATTCCCACGAGGCGACGTTTAGCTTTGATGTTCACCAATTCATGACGAGCGCTCGTTGCGAAATATAATAAAGCACCCTTCGCTTGTACAATTCGATTGAAAATTTTGTATAAACAAAATTACTGTGACACGTTTAATAATTACTTCTTACATAGCTTAAGTTATATCTGACAATCTATGTCGAATCAACTGTAACTTCTCGTTGAAGGACGTGCGGTCGTCTAAATTAGTCCCTGAATATTCTAAGTGTAAAATTCTGAATTGTTTCTGACGTATTCGTTAACTACACTCTTATTACTTATGCGTTAAAGTTGACAATGCGGTTGATATAATATATTCCTATTTTGGTTGTACGAAGAGAAACCGCAACGCGCCTGACTAATTGCAACTCCCGTACTGATAATCCGTTCGCAGCGGGAGCCTTCCAAATTAAAAATCCCGAGTCCCGACAACTGTCCGGCAGGGACGAGGCCTGGATTACCGCTCCCACGGCCTCGGACGGCCCCTAAAAACGAAGGGGAATTCGAAAAGTTTCACGCGAATTCGAAATCCAGAGATGAAATAGTAATTTATCAAAGGATTTTGAGAGTTTCAAGGATAGGAGACGAAAGAAGGTTTTTCTTATCATGAATAGCAGGCATGGGTGTTTTATAAGAAATAATAAAAAAAAAACAAGTTACATTATTTTATAGTAAAAGATACATATGTAGGTACGTATCGAGAAATATAATGTTGTTAACAGAAAAGATATACAATCAGTGCGATATGATTATTTATAAGCTTTTAACACATAATATATGCATACACCATTACGCCTATACGAATATAACCGACGTATTAATATTCAAATGGCTTTGGGCGAACGATGCTGGAGATCCCAACGGTATTAGTCCCATTTATACTGCGGTGCGTGGTCAGCACGGGTAAACATTGCAAGCGAGTGCATTACAGCTCCCTTTAATAACAATATAGTCACCCGCAGCTGCCTACTTCAGACTTATTTTTATTATAAACTAATAAAACATACCCAGACTCTTATTTACAGCATGTGTACGTAGTCTTATAGTAATTTATAACATAGAAATAGATTAAGAGCCTCGTACCTCGTCAGTTCGATCGGGCGTGTAGTCATTTCCTTCATGGAACAGCTGTTGTAAAGGTTACGCCTATATTCTTGCACCTGCGACCCTCACAATGTCACATTAGCCAGACAAGTTTTTAACTATCCTATTAGCTGAATAATTTGCACGATAGAAATTGGTATTTCAGGTGATTATGCGCATACAATCTACCTGTATCAGTTCTGTCTAAGCCATCAGAAAACCTGGTTAATAATAATAATCCTTTAAAATTACCCTTGTGTCAGTCATGTATGGTTGTGGCATTTAAAAGATTCTATACAGATTGAAGGCACACGTGCGGGGGTAGCTTTACAAAGGGTTCAATTTTTTATTCAAATAAAAAAAAGTCTCAACAATTATCAGATTATAGATGAATAATAAGGGTGTCGATTTTATGAACGTTAGGCTTTCCTGTTCTGTTTTGAATGTAGTTCTTTAAAAATTTATTATTTACAATCTATTATTATTTATTATTGTTCTTAAAAACATATTGATTTAAATGTTATATCACCCGCGTACGTGGAATTCAATGGATTTCTTTAGCCTCGATATTTAAATAGCACACGCTAGACGGTTACCTTTGATTTTGAAATTAAATGTATAAAAATATCTCAATAAAATTTAATGTGTAGAAAATTTAAAACTCTTAGAACGAAACAAGTTGAAATGATGGTTGGTAAGTACGATAATTTCACCACGTCCGCTCAGCAGAAGGCGCGCACGCACGCGATGGTCGCGCGTCAGTCGGGAGCCAGCCGTTCTTATCAAATGATACCTCTCGTCAATCAAATATAGTCACTATGACGATATAATACGAGCGTTTGCTTCACGTAATAATCGGGCCAACCATAATGATGGGCTGGGCGGACGTCTTTGTGTTTTTGTCGCTAATTCCTTTACCGCTATGTTATGGTAAATGCTTCCTTGGTTTGTTAATGAGACAGAACGTTTCTTTTCTAAACATTAAACATCTTATGTTATCATAGAATATCTTGCGTTGATTATAATTCATTGATGTAAGCAGATATCATTTACGTATGGTTAATACAAAAGACGACAGCATTGGATCGATGGGCAGTATTCGTGACTATTATTCAACCCGTGAACGTACCACGAGCGTACATCTGTTTCGTTCCTTTTTGCCTTGCATAATGAAACCGGCCCATTGTGAGGGAAACATCCACAAAAGAACACGCACTTCGAGCCGGTATTTTATAAGAAAAAATAACAGGGGCCTCGGGCCTAAAAGGTGGGCGTCAATGCTGTCGGAAATGAGAAAGTCGGTGCAACTGTTATGACATACGCGGTTCGTTAAGTGTTATTGAAAATAAACAACGGCCCGCGCTTTAACGAAGCCAATTCGCATGTCAAATGCCGAAATATTGTGCACGTTGGACGCGGAACCATTGAATTGAATCAACACTACATTATTAACAAGGGGAGAACAAATAGATAAATTTAAATTTCCTTCCGACTAAAAAGCAACATAACTACCATTTCCGACGTAAAAATAATATTACTGACCCTGCACTGTGCACGTATATTATATAAACATGACCATTATTAAATAATAAACATTTCGTCCTATCCCACGAAGGGTACTATTATTTCAGTTATTAAAATAGTATTGTGCTTTGCCATTTAAAACATTAAAACTACAGAAACTTAAGTAATTTTCATACAAACGACAACCTATTGTACACATTCGTGGAAACTTATCTAATAATTATAATAAATAGGTCTTGTCGCATAAGTTCGTCGCTGATAATTTTTAGAAGAATATATCTCTAAATTATTTGACTTTGAAACAACTTTTAGGTTTTGTAACCGAATAGGTATAAGTTTAAAGTTGGCATTATAATACGGGTTCTGCGGGCAAATTGTGCTCCCCCCAGGCGGAGCGCCTGCGCCGACGATTAAGTGCACTTAATTCAGTCTAAATGTTGCCCGTTGGGAAGTTGCGAACTTGCTCCCGGGTTGCTATTCAATAAGCTAGGGTGTATGCGGAAATCTTTGCGTATAGGTTTGTTATGTAATTAGGTTACAATTTAGAACATTCTTAACTTCTGACGGAGAATTACATACATATTAGACATACACGTAAAAGATTATAACTTTAGAGTATGTATTAATACATGTCATCGGTATATCATATCACAATTTGACGAACTGATCATTTTATTTGAGGCGGTAATCCTATTCTTATGAAAGCTATTTTCATTCCATCCTGCCAATGTTATTAGAGGGCTATTGATTAAAAGTTATTTTAATTAATGTAATTTTTTTATTCGTTTATCATATTCTCAACACGCAGAAGGTTATACAAATATTAAAATAACACTAATATTTGTTAAAAAAAGGCTTTTTAAAAAAAAGCGTTATTTGTACAAAAAAACGATTAGTATACATATATATATATATATGTATAACGTTTTAAACAATGATTATTTGACGAAAATAACCATTTTTTTATACTAAAAATAATCAATTTATTTAATTTCTTGTACATTTAATGTTTCGTCATATAGAACAAAACATGTCAATACCCATATTGTATCTATATTTAGAAATAACAACGAAGTCCACCTCAGTTCCCGAGCAGCAGGAATCATTAGACACGAATACCCGCTGTTATTAACTTGTTCCACGATACTACATAATACATTAAACATATTTCATATCGCATATTCAATCGTATTTACCTGCCCATGACTTGCATTATCAAATAAATAATTAAAGAACATTTTGTCGAACGTGAGCTTTTTTCGCAAGTCCTGAAAATTTTTGACTTTCTTTTAATATACTCGAAGCGTTCGTAACGTTCACAATATCGTGTCAATAAACTTTGATAATGATTATTTTATGGACGTAAAGACGTGTACGATTTTCGTTCAAGATATCCAAGACAGGTGCAAGATGTTTTACAATATGATAATTCGTATAGTATAAAATGTTCGGTCGAATTATTATCGATCGAAGATTTACTCTTTTCATAAATTGACCGAGGCGATAAATCTCCTGTAAACAAATTGCGTTCGCTACTGTGAATAAATTTACTTCCAAGGATTGATTTCGTTTTCTCTTTTTCAATGTAATGTTCAAATATAAAATACTGCATAATGTATGCCTAAAATATGCATAACTCCGGCTTCCCACGCGTTGATTTATAGTATCACTACTATATCCAGTTTAATAAAATCGTCGCCTTTTATATCTTGTAGGAATTTTGTCTAAAACTAATTGACGATCGACGACTATACATGCTATGAAAAATATATCTTTTTTTATTTTATACATTTCTACGTCATGAATTTGTTAAAACATTAGAAGATTTTAGTGACTTATATAAGCGTTTAACCCATGTTATTCGGTCAGGTACAGATATCAGATTTAAATTAACAACCTTTATAGCTTGTGAGCAAATTATATCGCGCTAGTGGCAGCGCAACCACGAGCAAATTGTATTGGCGCGGCCAGACGTCTCGAGTGACTTAGGCGTCTACCTCCTTGAATATACATAATTAAAGTTTCATGTATCCTTAAGCACCGAATATGGACCCCGCATCGTTACGACCAGTCTAATTACACGAGTAAATTTTCAGGTAGACTATAGAAATTATTAATCTACATTTATTATTTGTCGGTTATAGCAATTTACTTTCGATCGTATGTCTATGACTTGAGAGTTGAGAATCTATCAATGAGAGACTCGTAAGGGCGTTGCGAATGCAATTACAATGAAGAAAATTTGACTTTTCAATTGCTTTTGCGTTTACATACAAGAAAATAATATTGACAAAATTGTTTTTATTAATGCTAAAATCGATCAATTCAATAATAAAAATAGTTAACAATTGATCCTATATATTTCAATGTACAAAGTCGCTTCCAGCTTTATAACTAAAGTTCAGTGTTCCAAAATTATTCGTTGTCTGAACTTGATTCAGGTTACACATCTTACATATACGTGACACGCATCTTTGATATGACATCCGGTATTTTAAATTAAAATTGCAACGTTAATAATTAATGATATAGAAGACAATATGTTCAGCGGTTAGAATAATTAATAACAAAATTGCATACAAATGAAAATAAATCTACTGCTTAGTTGTGTATAGATGTATTATTCTATGTATTTCTATACATCACGTTGATGAGGCGTTATATACATAAGTCTATCTAGCAAATCATCGATATAATAAACGAGCAATGTATGACGTAAGCCAGGCAGCGCCTGAACATAAAAGCGCGAAGGCCATGCCATTGACAGGAGCCGAAAATTACATAAGTAGTTCGATTGCGAGGTCAATGTCGCGGACGTCGGAACAAAGATCGCGAAAGTGGTTTAACGTTACGTAGGCAGCTTCGCTCGCTCGGATAATTGCGGTGTAATCGTCGTAATCCATCCGCGAGTGGGTCTTGTTTCCTTTTACGGTGCGCAGCTTGCCGCTCCGGCTCGCGGCCGCATAGAACAACAGCTGACCGCCGGCACGCGCCTCGAATGCATATTAATGTCGCACCCGCAGCAAAAACACGAATAAATCGAAACGATGCTATGAAATGTGCAATCGTACACACGTTGCCTTTTTTAAATTTATGTTTAATGTTTTGTACTTGTGTTTAACGAAGTACTTTTTGTATTTGAACTTTAAATCATTTTATTCGATTGATATATTCAAAAGCGGCATTAATTACAATTTATTATGTCATATTTGTATTTTTAAAAAAAAAAATCCGTTACGGCTGTCGTGGCCGCCATCAGCTCCGTTCCGAACGATCATATTTGTACACATATATAAAATCCTGTTGCTAACAATTAACTAACGAACTCTGCATTTCTGATGCTTCGCGCCGTCTGGATCGATACACATTAATGTTGTCAGGCGAACCCTCATTGTGGACCGAAACGAGCACAATGAGTTCATCGAGGGACGCTTTGCCCGAACATATAATAAGTGGAGTCGTGACATTTCTCCCCCGTGGCGCCACATCTGCCCCGATGATTACACAAGACGACCAATAAAAACAACACTAATTAAGCGATACGTCAATTATACTCAACTTTATAATCTCGTCACTGACCAAATTTAGTCATAATATTAATCATTATTAATTATTATCTTAATATCATTACTAAATATAATTGAATATAATAAAATGAACTCCTTTGTTTTGATAAAACGTAACAAATAATACATGTAATAAATAAATAAAAAAGTTTTGTTTTTGAATAATAGTTGCATATTCATATTATACGAACATGTCATCGTATTTCTACAAATAAATTCATCATAATATAACCTTTCCTTTCTACTATTTTTTTTCATACGAACTAATAATCATTTATCATTGAATATCGATAATTTTATCAGCAACAATGTTTCACTGTCGATAAAGCAGCTGTTCTCAACACCTACTGGGATATTATGTTCAACGTTAATTCGATAACCCGAAGGTGAAAGGGTTGTGTGGGCGCAAATTCAACTGTATTTTATTACGTGCCTTTTTTATTAGAACTTAATAAATTGACAGCTTTATTAAAATTTTATATAAACTGTGCTAAGAATTCGAGCCATAAATCCATTTTTTTATATGGGTTGTAGCTCTATTCGAAAAAGAAAGGTATATCGACGCACTATACATTGTATGGGCAATACACATACACTATAATAAACGATCTTGATACATGTTTTTTTTTCTTTCTTACCTATTAAAACATAGTTTTCTATACTACCAACTAATACTACCACATTAAAAGTCGTATGAAATGTGTACATAACAAAGGCTGTGATTTATAATAAAATATAGGATTATTTATAGTCTATCAAAACTATTACGTTCATTTCCTTTTACCATATACAAGTCTTTTTATATATAGATGAACGGAAATAACACTAACAGCTGGAAAAAAAATTACACGTTCGTGGTTTAAATGCACTTATTCACTTTTAATGGCACAATTAATGGTTTTTTTTTCAAATCGATCGTGTGAATAATTTTCATTTTATAAAACAGCTAAGGAATATTTTTAAAACATCAGTTAAATTACATGTTTCAAGAAAAACGATGTATATTATAATAAATATATTAAAGAGAAGAAGTTATTACTTTATAAAACAGCTACGCAATGTTTGTTATTTAATCGCAACTGACATTAGCCTTAGTTACTAGCATTAAAAAAAAAAAAAGTAGAAATGACAGGTGCTATCGGTCGACGACGTTAGACCTTTCTTGGTCTATGACGTGCTCAACTTGTTTAGTACAAAAACTATATCCGAGAATTTATTTGTGTTAGCGTTATATATGAAGTTAGTTAGTTATTTAATTTATCGTGGGAGTTTAGAAATTTCGTCACAAAAAGTATCCTCTATCTTGGTCCAGCGTTGAAACCATTTTATTTTTATAACAATAAATAGCTTTAATGCTTACACGTTTTTTAATTAATTATCATATTTTATTTTAAAAAATGTATACCATATTCTTCATAATAATTAGTAAAATTATGGTATAATTGGCAATACGAAGAAAAAAAATTCAATATTATACAATACTGACGTAGAGAACCTAACATCTGCTGTCCCCTCTTACACGGTTAAAAATTAAAGTATTTTCATAACTTACGGTTGTAAATAATCAAACAAAACTCCAATTGTCAATATTTTTATCATGACACAGTCGTATTTGATAACATTGAGAAGATAAAGAAGACGATTTATTTAGTAGAGTGTGCCTCCAATTCTACTGGACTTAATGATTCCCATGAATAAGATACGTTTACAAGCATTAGCTGTCAGCAGTTGCATTTAACGAGCAACATGAAACTGACACATTGTTTAAAACCATTTCACGAGCGATTGCAGCTTGCGTTCGAGAACGTCTATCGTTCTGTAATTTATGGTTATGTTTTTAATATAAGTTTTGGAAATATTTTATGCTTATTTCTATTCGTAATTGACTTTAAAATTATATATATATATATATATATATATATATATATATATAATATAGAATACTTAGAATAGAATTGAAAACTTTGTAAGGCCTGCTTCAATATAGATAAACTTACAGTCGTTGTAATGTTACTTTATATATTCAACGTCCCTGCTTAGCAGAACTGTAAAGAGTTTGAACTTGAAATATTTTTAAAATTACTTGGAATTCACCGGAAGGGATTGTATTTGATAACAGCTTAACAAATTCTTATAGTTTAATTCGAATATTTCATACGACCACTTATATATATTACTGGAAAATATCTGATTTCTTGGAAATAGACAACACACTACATCATTATAAAATATTATTTAGTTATGAATTTTGTTTATGATAATTAATATTGTACTGGCTACTCCGCGCAGTTACACTCGTGTTTAACGTTACTGGCTTCGCCCCTGAGGATGTTAGCGTAATATGTTTCTTAATAAATGGGCTATCTCACGCAAATCTTTTTCTAATTGGATTAACAGTTCCTGAGATCAGCGCGTTCGAAGAAATAACTAAGCTTCAGCTTTATAATATAAATGTATGTTAAATACTAGTTTAATTTTATAGCAATACACTTTCATTGTAGACTAAAACTTAACTAGCTTGTGCGGCCTTAATAACTTGGCTGGTTAGGTGTACTAGGTTAGTTAACGAAGTGAACTTAGCTATAGACAGGTCAATTGGATATTTAGATCAACGTCAAGATAATATTTTTATTAACTGAATTTAATTAGAATTTATTATTTAATTAGGAAACATTTACTCATTTATTGATAGCATTGGCAATTCATTTGAACATGTCCAAACTTTGAATATTATACTATTTCAATATCTAAATTATTAATGTAACTAAAATTTAATCGACCCGAGGTGACCTGGTACTTAAATAATTACACGCGAATATCGGTGGTACATTCGCCGATGTACACGTGTTCTAAGTTTTAGCCATATGAGATATGAAAGGACCGGATTATATCAAGTAGGTTACTACCCATTAGATCTTCAAGCGCTTTATTATTTAATAACTGATACACGTTCAATTACACCTAACAGGTGCATCTACTATTTATTAGTGAAACTCCGTAAGTAAAGTTAGTAAGTCCTTAATATTTTCCCTTAAAAGTAGAACTTTGCCCAGTATTTATTGGATGATTAGGTATCACTCCAGTTCTAAAAATGGCAAAACGTTGAGCAAAATTAGCAAAATTTTAACAATTCATTTTTAGGAGTTTCGAGGACATGATCTTATATATTAATCATAAAATAATTTTAAGTTCTATTTAGCTCGAAGTTTTCAAACTAACAGGGTCGTTTAACCACACTTAAATACATTGTAATAGTTGGATAAAAACGGTCATGGTTTAAAATCAACAAAAACACGTCAAGGAAGAGGGGAAGTTGTACGGTGAACTCGTAATTATAAACTGGGTGAGAGGTGCGCCGAGGTGTCGAGATATCGCGATAATATCGAAACCTTTCGTTACCCGCGGCTATTTAATCGTGGAATTTAATAAAATCACGGAACGGCAGATGTTACTTACCGCTGATTTATTTGAGGGTTTTGCAAATCGATGGTACGAAACGATAGGGTCTTTGATACAGTACATTTTACCGAGTAATTTATCAACGTATCGATAGCGATTAACAAATCAATAAACACGTACTTGAAATTGAAATACTTACAACTCAAAATAATGTACATATTATAAGTACTGATGGATAAAATATTTTATTAAGCCCGAAAAAAATTAATCAATTTACATGTTTCACTCACGTTTTATATAAACATGTATAGTTATTGTAAGGAATCAATTAGGACTTCGATCACGTGGTAAATCGATTCTCACAAAAATTCAAACTTCAATGATACGACAAAAATACATTTTGTTAATATACGACGCGTCCGTTTTCATAGTATGTGAAGCCAAGAATTGGTTATCAATATTCGAAAAGAATTACAAAAACAATCGTTTTTTAATATGTTAATTAAAATTTCCGCAATTAATTATTCGTCACATACAATTACTAATCAGAACACAGCATATGACACGTGCCATTCCATACAAAGGAGGACACCAATTAATATTTCACGAGGACAACAAAACAAAAACGTCCGGTGAAGCGACGCGAAGTCGAAGCGGGTAATTTACACGAGACGGACATATTACCATTCCATTTAGATAGCCCCGTGCCTCCCGAATCGGGTTTCAGGGGCCCATGAAATATTGATGTGGACTTATGGCCTCTCGGTCTCAGCTCGTGTACCTTTCACGAGTAACTTATTGAATTGTCGCAATGATATTTCGCAAATTCGTTTGTTTCTTAACAGTATTTACCGCTTCTAAATAGGAAAAGGTTTCTAAGGACATATCTTTACATAGGACATAACTTTTGATTAATTTAAGCTTTATCATAGTGTAGTGTAGTAGTTTGTTTCAGAGTACGAATTATTTTGTTTTATTTATTATAATCAACACTTGAAATCAACAGCGTTATAAAAATGCAGTTTTAAATAACAATATCAAAATAGCGGTTCAATGAAAGTAGTACGTGGATTATTTGAATATTAAATATCTTATATATGCAAAGAAACTCAATTCAATTTGAAAACAAGTTCATTGGTAAAACGTTTATGGTCACAAAATTGTTTTAAGATCGAAATATTATTTAATTTATGTTATCCGATTTATTGAAAACAAATTCGCTAGCATTCCATTAATTTATATGTAAAGGCTATATATTAAGAAACTTCGATAACCTTTGAGTATTTACTTTGGTACTTTATAGCAATACATACACTACTAAAAATACAATTAATTCAACTCATATTTATGTTATTTAAATATTTCTATATCTAAAGATAACCTAATAAGCAAATGAATTAATGATCTTTCTATGTCATACAACATAATTTAAATGTGTTATACATATTTCTCAGCATTAGTAACATAATTTTGATTCTAATTTGATTAATTATATTTTTTATTGAATAAAAGAGACTATTAATTTAAACCCGATTATCACTATCAAAGATCGCTCTGAACAGAGGTGATAAAGCGATGAAAAAACCAGACGCGAGTTTAAATCCGATCAAGTTCGATTGGGTTTTGGAAGTCCTAATTTGTGTTAACTATTGACCTAGTGCTCCACGAAAACTTGTACGTGTCAAAAAAAAAAAGACTAACTGACATCACGCAATAAAGTAGTAATGTTATAAGCTTCGTACACTTATTTTAACATGTTCTGTAGTTTGTCTTTGAATAACAGTTCTGCTGCAGCATTTACCTTTTGAGTGAAGGTCAATACAAAAAATATTTTCTTTTTTTATATGGAATATGCCTTAAACTATAGCATACAGGTCTATGCTGGAGCACCAGGTATAACCGCATCTCAGTATCATATTTTATTTAAAACAAGGTTTCGAATGTTACATGTCGACAACGATGTTGATGAGAAATAAATGCAGACATCTCCGTTGTTGTTACAAGTATATGATTTAAAAAATTACATACGATTACGTTTCTTACAAGAATCCAAATCGTTCTTCAAATGACCCTTGCGTGTTACGCAAAAAACATAGTAACGAGAACTAAAAATATCTAATATTTATTCAGCTATTAGGAAAGGCATGCGAATTCCGTAACCACAGAGCGAAAACCGCGTGCTTGGATTTTGTGGCCAGCTTTGAAAATTAACATTTACGACGTAATTGGAATTGTAATCTAGTTCAGCGTAAACTTTCCTTTTTAACTACGAAATTGTAATAACTACCTAGCTAGCTATCGATAATATAAAGCGATATTGAAGTTTATGGTACTTACATGTGACTAAAGAATGTTCGAGAACTTTTAATACGTATACATGATATTTTTGCGAGTGCAAAACCAAAAAATTCAATTTTATAAAACAAAATGAAATAAAATTAAGTTAAAAGCACATAATATGTGATTAAATTCGTTCTCTCGAATAGTTCGCAACGGACCATGAGATCAGACAGTCTTCCGAATTCCATTCGAACATCCCGTCGGGAAATTGCTATTGAACGCGGAGCTAGTTGAGACAGAACATTTAGAGAATCCGTCTATGTGATCCGCTATTCATATGTATTAATGAGAATACTGGTATTTGATAAAATTCATACATCTATGAATATAAAATTATTATATCCACGTCTTAAATATTGTTTAGTCT
Organism: Nymphalis polychloros; assembly: GCA_905220585.2. Lineage (NCBI taxonomy): Eukaryota > Metazoa > Arthropoda > Insecta > Lepidoptera > Nymphalidae > Nymphalis > Nymphalis polychloros. The sequence continues at coordinate 13,284,409 of HG992245.1, forward strand.
AAGTATATACACACTTAAAAATCATAGAAAATAAGACTTTAAATGTATTTGAAAATGATAAATAGAGCAGTTTGTAGTATATAAATAGAAGTTTTTTAAGGGTTTCGTTCAGATACAAATTCGCCAAATTAATGTATTAATAAAAATATATGTATTTACACAAATAATACATATCAATTTTATAAAAGTAGTTACACAGTAAAATTATGTTAATAATCATTTGTCAGGGCTCACAAATCAAAAGAGCTCTCGTTTGTAGGTAGGTAAGCAAGTCAACAATTTATTGGACCCCATCTATCAAGATGAACGTCGTCGTACTGTCCAATAGCATTCCTCTACCGGCTTCTCGTCTAGTATGCAGCCAGCCATTCCCAATGTTCACATTATTGATTTGTTTTTAAATCTTCCGTGACGCGGTTTGACTTACAAATGTAGATTAATGGCAAGTACAACTATTTCATTTGTTTATTAACTAAAGCTTAAAAGCAGCTGTGACAATAGTTAACAATTACAAATTCACACTTATTTATATTTCTTAAGATTATCTTAAAAAAGAGCAATCCAATTATTCATGTTTTAATTTTTATCAGTCATTTGATCCACCAGTTAAATTAAAACCTTTAAAAATTGCTTTGCCAAAACATTTCTTAGATATTAAAAAATAACAGACCCATTTTTTTAATTCTAATATATCTCTAACAAATTAGAATAAGCAATCATTGATTCCAAGTATATTTAAATTTGTATTTACTGTTTATTTTATGATTACCATTTATAGCGTTATTTATATTTGTCATTAACGAACTTACGGCAAATTTGTTGTCAATAGATATACTTCAAGAGTAAAAACATATCTTCAAATGGTAACAAGGCGCTACTTATAGAAATCTGTTTCGAAGTACACCTAAGTTAGGATGTAAAGTTGAAATATTGGCTACTTCTTGTTACTGCCGAGAGCCCTTATCGGGAGAGTCCTCGATCCGACCACAAATTGCGTCTCCTTATGACGTTCGATTTAATTATTAATTTTGGATTACAACCATTACTAATTTCGCGTGATATGATTCGAAGTATTCATCCCGAGGTCCGGGGTAAACACCAATTAATCCTGGCAACACGATACGTTGCTTTGGGGTTGCCAGCCCCTCGGCAGATTGCTGCATAATCCCGCTGCATTTCTACTGCTTCCGACGCAATCGCCGAAGAGGGCGTGTTCGAAGGGACCCTCCGAATGTTTTAGACAAGGGCTAATACATTTTTCTTTCAACACATTGTTTGTCAGAGGATCGATCACATTCATCGTGTAACAAGGCTTATATCAATTAGTATATTGTATTTGAAGTGAACAGTTTGAAATCATTTCTAATTAATTAATTAATTAAATTTTAAATGTATTCTTTTAACATATTGTAAATAACAAATATTTTTTCTAAATTTGTCTGGTGATATGTTCTGAACTGAGTTACACTGACCAACATAACGGTTTTAAATGTACTTTACAGAAAAATATGGAACTTTATAATTAGTAACTTATATGGCTACTAGACAATCGGTCTTACTTATAAACCTAGCTTAACACCTGTTGTATTAAACACTGATTTCGCTCTTTCTGTCGTTATTGATTTGATACTCGAAAGAAGAAGACAGCATTCTTTAAGTAATCACCGACTAAGAAACGTTTATAATTAAGGCCGTAAAAGTATAAAATCATTACGAAGATATTTTTAACTGTAAGTGTTGTAACCAGTATTATTGTTGTTTTAAACATGCCTTGAAATAATATAAAGTATTGTGTATACCTTTATGTTAATTAAGGTTTTTTTAATGGCTACCTCAAGCTGAGAGCAGTTATGACTTTCATTTTTATAGTATCATGAGTGGGTTGGTAATTCAACCATTACTAATAGACGATTAATTAATCAACCATTTTGACTTGATTAAGTATAATTGGTTAGAAAAATAAGATATATATTATAAGATATCATTCATTAACCAGCAGAAGCGGAATTAGCTCTAACTCATTCTCTCCATCAAGATAATATTTACGGGACGTAACTTTTGAATTAACTCCGAACCAATTACATATATTCTATATTCTATTGTCTCTGCCAATGCCGGTTTATCTCAAAGACAAGTCATCTGCGCAGAAAATGATGATATGATAGCTTGCCTTTCGCAGCGCAGAAAAGCGTGCTAAAAACCTGTAGGTACACTACCTAATTCTCATATCGTTTTTAGGAGAGGTTTGACGCAGCACTAACTGTTTTACGTACTTTCCACGTTATGGGAATGTAACACTAATGTAAGGTCCTCCAGACCGATTTCGGCCACGGCGGCCAATCTCAAGAGAGATTAGCCAACGGCGCAGGAGATATTATAGTGCACAAGTGTGTGCGCAAACACAGGTGCACTCTCTTTTCCATAGCTCTCATAATCCGATGGGACGGCAATCCGACACGACCGGAAAGAGTTCAGGCGCAGGACCAACGGCTTAACGTGCTTTCCGAGGCACGGAAGACTTTACTGACAGAATCCCCAATTACTATTTATTGGCCCGACCTGGGAATCGAACCCAGGACCACCGGGTCTGCAGCCTAATATCTAGCCACTAGACCAACGAGGCAGTCAACACTAATGTAATAATAATATAATAACTCAGGGCTATTACTGATGATTTATTCATAGGAAATCCTAATAACCTTTATCGCCCAGCCTGTTAATTTAAACAAGGAACTCTGTATCTGCAGTTTTTAAAAGTAGTCACTAAATCGGCGAAGCAAATTACACGTGAAACGAAAGTATTCGTTTGTTATTGTAAATTTTCATATCTATGACATTCTCATAATGTATAAACTGAATATGAAATGGACTTCGAAGCTATCACAATCATTGTTCTTATCCTAACATCGACACACGATCAAATTACATTCACTTACAACTTGACTTCGTCTATTAAATGAATTAATTTCTATGGATTCAGTAATCTTTAATTCTTATTACAAAGAACGTTTCAAATGTATTATAATATAAAAATATTTCATCGAAATCCCTGGAAAATATTTGAGCATTATCCTCAATTAACTTATAATTATCATAACACATTATCTCAAAGTAAACTATCTAAACAAATACACAGAAAATATCTTTATCTTATCATAATTGTTAAGTTAATATAATAATATATTTTAATTATTAACCTATTATCGAGTGAGATTCGAGCTAATCTCGAGATCAATTCGGGCGTTTAAAACAATAATACATTTATAGAAACGATAAATATAACTAAAGAAACACATATCTAAATGAAAGTAAACAATCAAAATGTCAACAGAGTGCATTGAACGGAGATAAAGTACGTCTTTAAACATAACAACGTCCTGAAAGTAATATGGATAATAATTGGAATTAATGCGCAGTCAATAGAAGTATGCCGTAAAACTACACTGGACGCGTCAGAGTCGAATGTCTTTTGTGAAGTTTTTTTTTTGTGTGCTAAAGTATGCCCTATTATTGGGTGGTAGGTACCAAGGTCGGATGCTTGTTATTAACGTTGTGTGGTCATACACTTCGCTAAGAATGTCAAAGGTGACATGATACCGAGCGAGGCAGGTGTAGGCCAGGGGCAGCTGCGCATAAGTTTCGTTTTTCTTGATAAATTTAGTTGCGATATTTTGAATTGCAATAGGTTATTTGTGATATTAAATGTTTTTAAATAATTCATGTTCCACACATTTTCATATTTATTTATTATATAAATACGGCATTATAGGTGGCCAAGACAGCAATAGCAATTTAATTGCATTCAAATTAATTATATTTGTCAAGCTGTACAAAATTTATAATAGCAGTTATCTAATGCAAGGCATGATATATTTATTTTAAACTATATTAATAATAACTTATTTATTATACTACAACTTATATAATCATTCAAACTAATAATTTAAATACACAGTTATAATATTTAGTATAAAGTAAAGTAAAGTAACAGCTGTGAATGTCCCACAGCTGGGCTAAGGCCATTTTCTCCCTTTGAGGTTTGGAGCTTATTCCACCATCCTGCTCCAATGCGAGTTAGTAGATAGTTCGATGCACATGTGACAGAATATCAGTGAAATTAGACACACCGGTTTACTCGCGATGTTTTCGTTGACCGCCGATCACGTGATGAATTATAAAACAGATGTGCTTGTCTGGGCTTGGACCCACGATTCTAGGTTATGATTCACGCTTGTCGGCTCAATATATTTAGTTTATTTCATATATATTTTTCGTACGTATGTATTCATGTATATATATATTTGTATGTAAGTGTGAGTTTTTTTCCGCTTAATATAATATACTGTTTATTTGCACACCTACATACGTCCTTTCCAGTACTTCATAAGGTTGGCTGGTAGAGAATGTTTTTAAGGTTACGCTAATTCGTGTTGTACACTAAACTGATAAATAAATAATACTCTGTTTTAATCAGTGCGTCGCTCCCACTCTCCGGCAACGAACAAACCAACAAACACTATGGAATTTATAATATTAATTAGGGATAGGACTTAATTCAGGAACATGCCGTTTATTTGTACATCACATTAATTACCTGAGTAAGTGTATCGTTAGCGAAAGTTATTTAACATCATATTAATAAACATAAAGTTATACATACATCACTCGTATATTAACCTAATTATTTTTAAAACTTTACCACCACGAATATTTGTAAACATCTTCCATGAATTGACAATTTGACCTTTATTTTTATTTTATGCATTCGTAACACGCATTCCACGTGTAACGATAAAGACGCACACACACGCACAGTACGAACACTACAATGTTAATTTAATAGACAGTGGACCGAAAGCGTTGGCGAAACAAAAAGGCTTCACGAAGAATCTCAGTAGGTACGTCTTGCACTTAAGGGTTTTAAGTTTCATTGAGACAGAATCGTGCTACATTGTAATGAATTTTAATACTGAGTCTAAGGTGTCACATCGTATCAAGGTTTTTATGTACTAAATAATACGCAAACAAAGAAGTTAATGTATTGACTGATCTCGAGAGTGCAAATTTTAAACATAATACATTAATTAAAGCTTAATAAAGACACTAAAATATCGGCAATTAGTTTGACATGTAAATGACGTAGCGAATACACAACACGCCTGACACACCCATAGGTTTGATACACACTGTCTATAAATGAGGCAAACGCTATTGCAATTTTTTAGTTACTTGTGTATTCTAAACTGTCCTCCTTCAAAAATGGAGCAGGGTATTTGTGACGTTTGTTTTTGACGCCGATTCTATTCATATATTAGATTATCCCATATTTGTTTTGACATACAACGTACTGTTTTAGCAAATCAGGATAAACCGTGTTAATTAAACTAAAATATATACTTTTCAGATTTAGATAATTTAAACTGCGTTATATAGAGATTTCGCAATCGATTCAATTGTTTTACGATTAGTTGTATAGTAAAGCAGCTTATATTAACGCTAACCTACTGACTTTCATACACTTCCTGATAACTTAAGGTCAAATAATTGAACACACGGTATTCATCCTTATCAAAACGAGTAACGTTTTCATTTTAAACGTTTTTTCAAAATAAAAATTACCATCATCATTATTATTCGGAACAGGATCTTTCGAATATTTTAAAAGAAATTTAAAACAAATGCAGTACCTATAAAAAGTTTAATAAAAAATGCAATAAACTTATTTTTAATTTTTAGTGTAGTTCCTTATGAAGACATCATTATTAAATACATTTTTTTCATATTCTTTTTTATCATTTTGTCATATGCAATTTAACGCATAAGTTTATCACTACAGAAATGAAAGTGAATAGCTACGTGGAAGTGTAACAATATTAATGTTTTCATCGATTAAAAGTTTTTGTAAAAAATATATGCACTAAAAACAGTCTGGCATTTATTCTTAGCAACGATACGCACGACTTATCTTGCTTTCTTCGTTTGTTATTCATGCCTGAAATATTACTAATTGTTATGTTGGATTGCATCATATCCAGTCATGTTATCTACTACTTCTACTTTAACAATATAGGTCTATGTACAAAATCGTTTTGATATTCTTATCTATTATCACATATCAACAGGATACTTTCACGTCGTGCTGTATTCCGATTTGAAAGATAAGTGAGTCAGTGTAGTTAAATGGGACATAGCAGCTTAAATTCTAATAGTTCTAAAGTGGGTTCATAGTTGGTGATCAATTGATAATGAAGGAATTGTAAATGCTTCTAGCAGTGTCTATTGCTCTGTTACATATAGCTATCATCTTATGAATATGCATACGTAGAGCTTCTCTACAAAAACTGTACTAAAAATTATCTTGCTCAGAACTCGAACAAAAGCTTTCTTCAAGGTTATTTCTCAGATATCGAATATGGATTTAATAAGAGATTCCATATACTAATACGATATAATCATATCCCCGCAAACAAGATGACATCTGCATTAATAAAGTACGCGATTGTTTTCCTTCTACGATTCGCAGCGGCGGAAATACATCGTGGGTGTAAAATATATAGGAATGTATTAAAATAATATGTAAATTCTGATAAATATATTCTGATTTATGAAGTTTGAAGACATGACAATATGGAGAGAGCACAAACATTGTGAAAAACCAGGCTATCTGAAGAGAAACCTTTAGACATACTTTAGTCTTTTTTTTTTATATAACATAAGGAGGCGGACGTGCATATGGGCCACCTGATGGTAAGTGGTCACCAACCCCCGTATACATTGGCATTGTACGAGATGTTGTCTATCGCTTACAGCGCCAATGCGACATCAATCTTTGGAACTAAGATGTTATGTCCCTGGTGCATGTAATTACACTGGCTCACTCACCCTTCAAACCGGAACACAACAATTATACCAAGCAATGCTGTCTTGCGGTAGAATATCTGATGAGTGGGTGGTACCTATCCAGGCAAGCTTGCACAAAGACCTTCCACCAAGTAAAAATCTTTAATAAGTACACCGCCAACCCGCATTGGAGCGCTGCCGTGGTGGTATAAGTGCTAAGCCTTCTTAAAAGCGAGAGGCCTTATCTCAACAGTGGGACATTCACAGATGTTACTTTACCTTCATTTTTTTTAAATAAACCCACATAAACACAATAAATAAATATAAGTACGTGTATTGTAACATTTAATAGTTAGTTTTAAGTTTCGTTTTATATTTAACATCGATGTGCTCACTCTAATAAAAATGATATACATCAACACATAATAACGCTTCGAATAAAATATGTTTAGTTCCTATACATACATATATTTCTAATGCCTGTTAAATTTTTATTACTTAACAGATTCTTTCACGGCCGACTGTCATTATTTCATAGGAAATTGTCTATCGTAAAACCGATCTGATTTTATATTATAAAAAAACTTTAGTATGTGAAAAAGTTCTCGCTTCTATTTGCTAGTCAGCACACTAGCGTTCTCTGTACACTATTGGCTGTACAGTTACTTATTATATATACAGAATTATAGATTTACTTGTACATTAATTAATGTACAAGTAAAACTTTTTACACTTTAATGAATGAATGTTGGAAGTATCAGGTTTCTTGTAAACTTGTATAAGCGGTCAACAATAAAAGAAAAATTTTCAATCCAATAACTCTTCTGAATTGTTCACAATTCGTTTTGAATGAGAGATTATATAATGCGAAAGAGAGTTGGTTTTTTACGCGTTTACGTTTTAATACTCAACTGATTATTTATCATAACAAACGTTTTGTAAGGGATACAGAAAAGGAAAGCCGCGCACGAAAACTAGTTTTTTTTTTATTTGTCCACAAAATACCCCAATATTCAAATATAATTTTAACATCAAATTTATTAGGCATAGTTCGTCTCTAGTCGTATTTATATATAAAACAAAAAACATTATTGTAATTTTTAATACAAGATGTAAAAGCTCCTATCATCCAGTTTTAACGTTATTCAATTATATCTTATTTTATTCATTCCGTTGGTACCTATAGCTATAAATTAAATATTACCATATATTGTCCATTAGCCATTTCCGCGACTTCCTTCGAGTTGCTGCTGGGCATGGAGATTTCGTTTTTTAAATGTTCTCTCGGACTTTTTAATATTTCTCGGAACATAAAGTATCTATATACCCAGAATAGCAATGATCATGACAGTTCACACTAACAACGTTCTCATTTCTACGCAATACATTAGATATTAGGTATACTTGAAAATATAAACACTAACTTTTTAAATATAAGATACATATTTAAATAAATTTACATTCTCATACAGTTCTAAGACAAGAACTAGTGCCTAAAGTTTCCAACTAATTTCAAACTTAACACACTTCAACGAACCACCAATCTTATATAAATTAGATTTTACTGGAATACATAATTACAGTCGCATCTAGACCATATAAATCCAGACGCGGCACGCAGTATCTAGAAGTTATATTCCAAGGCTATTCACATTCCACATACAGCGGTCTCGCGTGACTCCTGCCTCGTAACGACTTTGTAAACTAACATATTAGATACCGTTAGCTGGTATGATTAAGACGAAGATCTTTCAATTTACATCCAACATAGGACCGGTTGTTCTCGATACGATTCAAACGTTTTGTTTACAAAATATAACCCGCTGTTATACTAACATTGTAAAGGGACGAGTTTTATTTCGTTTTAAGGAATTTAAAACAAAAATCCTTATAACGTTACGTCGTTACAGATTATGTATATATGTACTTGTTTGCTAGTCACCCTTGTTAATGGCCGCCTTGGCCAAATCATGTTATACTGATTTATTAAAACGATGACTAGCTTGAATGCTTTAGTGACCGACGATGAGACACTAAACTGATAAAATAAAATAATTTATAAACAATAAATATACTGAACCCTTGAAATATTTACAGTAAACTGTTAAATTGTATATTTTACGATGTAACTACAGGTGCTTTTAGATAAATGAAGAACAATAACGCATAACACATAGTAGTTCTATGAACATTGAAATTTGAACTAGTCGTTTTCGAGAAAGTTAATATTTCGAAATAATAAATAAGATAAGCAGCTTAAGTACCTATTATTTATTAAGCTGGATAATAGCGGTTAAGTACAGATAGCTCTTAGATGAAACTATGAAAATGATGATGAGCTTGGCGAAGAATTATTGCTACAAACATTTTTATATTTGTATATTAACTATTTTATTATCACTTTAAATAACATAAGTCGATATTTAATAACACCAAAAAATCAGAGTAATTGTTTTCAACTTAATTGTTTAATAACGAAAAATGAACGCGATACTTTCATAAAAATCCGGTTTCGAGATGACACCAAAACGTGGATGATTTTTTTTTTCTTCTTCTTAATTCTTACTTTATGCCCGATCAAATAATGCTTTATGACAGCGCACGCGTCAAATACCCACAATAAAAATATAAATAAACAACACAGCCGGTTGAACGACCAACGCGGATTGAGTGAGTCAGTTCCTACCTGTCCGGAGCTTGGTCCAATGTTAAATTACATTTTATAATCATCATTGCTTGAACGTAGTCTATTTAGTATTAAGATTTAGCTACCATTTAAAGTGTATTTCGTATAGTATGGCCTTTTTGAATCGGTTTAATTTAAATTATAAACTAGTTAAAATAATGCCAGTCATCATTATCACGATTACAAAATAAAATGAGCAGCATAGCAGTATGAATACGATATTTTTACGCTTTAATAAGTCAAAACTTATTTGATTACCAGACAAGGATGATAATATAAAATAAGCAATTCGAATGTAGAACAGACAAGCTAAAAGCAAACGCATCAAATACAATTGTTATTACAATAATACAAATTGCAATAATAATAAAAAACCAATAACAAGTTAAAAATAAATGCATCGTTTGCAAAATTGTGAGATAAGAATATCTTTATACACAATTCATATTTACATGTTCAAATCTATATTAAAGTTATAATAAGTAGTTTATTATTCATCTTGAGCTCGGCGGTTAAGGAAACCTGCATGTGTCCAATTTCATTGAAATTCATGTGTATCAACCTGCATTAGAGAGCTGCGTGGTGGAATGAACTCCAAAACTTCTCTTCAAAAGGCAGAAGAAGCCTAGTGGGATATTTACCGTCTGTTATTTCACATTATTTAAAAATACAAATAATAGCCACTAAAATGAACTGAACATTTGTTTTATTAACAAAAAAAATGTTTTGGATGCCCAAAACTTAGTTATATCAAAAATGCAGCCGCTCGCCCCAAATTGATTTAAATGATCGTTTGACTCAACTCTAAAGCTTTTCATTGTGCTCTAGTTTTTATTATTATATGTAAAAATTTTACCTTGCTCAGTAAAAATAATCTTTTTTTTTATAGGTTAGTGGACGAGCATTTGGGCCACCTGATGGTAAGTGGTCACCAACGCCCATAGACAGTGGTTTGTATATTTCTTAAAAAAAACAACATCACCATTGCGCCACCAACCTTGGAAACTAAGATGTTATGTCCCTTGTGCCTGTAATTACACTGGCTCACTCACCCTTCAAACCGGAACACAACAACACAAAGTATTGCTGTTTTGCGGTAGAATATCTGATGAGTGGGTGGTACCCACCCAGACGAGCTAGCACAAAGCTCTACCACCGAGTACAAAGCTCTACCACCGAGTAAAATCTCTTTCGTCGTATGCCTCTACATAGGCATGTATATTTTACGATTTCAAATATTGTAAGTACTCTTAATAGAGTTAGTTAGCTAAAGAAATTTAAAAAGGAACACATACTTACATATATCCTTGCACCTATATTTATTCTGTTCATAATATCTCTGAGGTTACTTTCTCGCTTATTTATATATTTAAGACATAAGCTTATCCATACATTGTATGTTTATGCTACTACTAGTTTTCACCTGCGGTTGCACCCGCGTGTGAGAGGGTTATGTAGGTATTACGAATCTTATGTAATTTTTTGTACCTACCTCTGACATCGTATAATCAAAATAGCTATAATTATGAGTGATGTAAAGTTAAGACGTGACAGCTTAATGAACAAACAAATAAAGTAATTCACTTACGCATTTATAATATCATTCGTATTTAATATTGTAACAAAATCTATTTAAAAAAATTTGTAAGTATATAATTATTAATGTTCTACTTTTATTAAATAAGTAAAATTAAAAAGTGTAAAATATAATAATTATGCATTATAGAAAACAATTAAAATAAAATGTAAATATTTAATATAAATATATATTACAAACTACAACAATTAACTAAATGGTGAAGTCATTTTAACGAGATCGAGTTTATAATTGGAATGATGCCAGATTTTCGGAAATGGAATCGTAGTCAAAACGAACTGACACGTCCGTGGCCCGTGGATATTGGGGTCATTTTTTGCCCTATACCTACTGATTTCATTATTTACGGTACACTATATTTTACATGTAATTCTAATTTTAAAACTATGCAAATATCATAATGTATGAATAATAGCTGCCGTTACACTTTCCAAAAACAAAAAAATATGTTTACATCCAATTTTAACCTTACAATAACACCTTTAATCCGAATAAATTATTTACTGAATTATAATGTAATATATACCATAATTTCTACATACAGTTGAATCTAACAGTGCGATGACCATATGTATGTATATATCATACATACATATATTCAGTTGACATAATACATCACAAACATCTACAATGCAACTAAAAAAAAATCATTTCCAAAGCGAATCACGTCCTCTACATTTCCCGGGCTCGTCGGGGCATGCACCACAGCCGGGCCAATGCGCCCGCGCACACTTCTAATGACAGCAGGGAGAGGGGGGTGCGACCGGTTCGACCTCAGAGAGGTATGTAGCCGCCTTGATAGCCAGCGAAAAATGTATTTCAAAAAGTTTAAAATTGTTGGGGTTTGCAACAAAATAAAAACACCTAGTTTTTGAAGTAAATTTCACCATTAGAGAAGTGAAAAAACCCACCATCATATCGATGAATAATTACTTATAAAAAAAAACAAACCTTAACACCCAAATAAGGCTCTTTATTACATTATGTACACAAAAGTCTCACAGCATCTGCACGCGATGAAATCTTGCCCACTTTTTCTGTAACGACCAGCTAATGACCGTCACAGTTCGTGTAACCGTCTCGGAGTCAACCACACGGTAAGTATTCCACCGCAATGTTTTCATGGCTCACATCCAAGCCCTGCAATACATTCTTAAGGAACGTTTATTTTTGTATATCAGTTTTGTTTTACGGATGCGTAATAAGATTAAAACACATAAAACCATAACAAATGTTACGTTTTAAGAACATTTTTTTTATTATTTATTCATGAGATTTAGTATATCAAATGTAAAGTGGATAATACTAATAACGTATGTAGAGGAAATTAATGGCCCATAATACGGTTTCACGAGATAAAAAATTATATATTAGTGAATTATTCCAATGTTATGCTTTTGATTTTATAAAAGAAAATATGCCGGTTACATACTGCAACGCTGCCGGGAACCCGTTCGTCGTCCCCCGCCGTGCCCGGTTAGACCTCCTAACTTTTTATTTTACGGCTCACCCTTCGTGGCTTAGCGCGAACCCACTACTAACAAAACCCATTCTTCGTTTTGTACTCAAAGTCACTTGTTTAACTTTCGCGCCAGTTATGAAAATGTATTTAGGAAAACGAAGTAAGTTAATAATTAAATTGAAGTTGAATTCTCGAACACTGCTTCTGGTTTCACATTTTACACATCAGTTATAAACTTTATTACGACTTACGGGCATTTATTTGAATACATGTTTTTTTTTAAGTGATGCATTTGATATGTATAATACCTACTAATTTTTAGATGGATATACGTAATACAATCGTGGGTTGTGGGCATATTGTTGACCATTTTTTATGTTATAGGTATGCGGATGGGCAAGTATGCCGCCTGATGGTAAGTGGTCACCGCCACTCGTAGACATTGGCGTTGTAGGAAAATATAACCATTCCTTACAGCGCCTAAGCGCCACCAAGATTAGGAACTAATATGATATGTCTCTTGTGGCTCACTCACCCTTTAAACCAGAATGCAAAAATACCAAGTACATATTGCTGTTTATTCTGATGAGTGGTACTTACACAAAGCTCTACCACCTAGTAAATTAAATATTATTTAAAAATAAATTAATCATTAATCATGTTATTACTTATTAATTTTCGATATTCTACGATACAACTAGTGTTTCGTTGTGATAAGATGTTAAACTATCAAGTAGATCAAGTGTATTCTTATCATACACGGGTTGAATTGTAGATAACACATAGTACACATTTTAAATTGACGATAATATAGTTTATTTTTATCGTTACCTAGAAACTAGATAGTAAAAAACCCCTTATATATTTTAATAGAATAATGTAAAAATTCACATAATAGACACGATTTCTTTTTCAAAGTCAATACCATCGTCTTACTTTAAGAACATGTGACTACAAAACACCCAAGTACATACAATTTAAATTGACATTTAATTATATGTACATTAGGTACGATTACTAACAATGAACTTGACCGAATTTAATCGTTTAATTATATTTATCGCAAAAAATATGTGATCGTCAATATTTAATCACAAATCAAACGATAAAGAATACACAGATGTCATTAATCTTGATGAATTTTTTATCAATAATTATACATGGTTGGCATTGTAGCCTTTCCTAGGAACAAATAAATTCAATAAAAAAGTTTAAGCTAATAAAACTGCTTGAGTACAGGTAGTACTCAAGCAATTTCGACCGTCCACGAAAATTTTAATATAACGATGATAATAAAATTTAATAATATACTTTTAAATGTATACGACAGTATTTACGCGCAGTTGTTTAAAAAAAATGCACAATACATAATAATACTACTATGCACAATTCAAAAACAGATGTAATTGTTTTTAGTATAAGTTACGAAATACGCAAAAATTTTGATCGTTAGCACCAATTACGTTCGCCAGACAAAAATACAACTAAAAATCGAAACTGCAGGACGTTATTACAGACACGAAATATCCTCAGCTGAACGCCTGAATATAAATACAAATTCATTGAACAGTCACAATAAAACTACGACTATGTAATAAATAACGTCAGATGAACGAAAACCCACGCCCTAACCGCGCCTAGCACACCGACAATGTTTATCAAGTTATAATGGGTGACCTACATATGCCCACTTCAGAAATTATCTAACGCAGTATCAGTCCAACGCAGAAATGGAACTTAAAATCTATTTAACAACTCGTTTTTTAAGTTACCTTTTATAATTTCCTTAGTCAAATGTGTAACTATACAGTCATGATGCAAGTTTTTACCTTTTTTTATATTAAATTTGAGCTTGAAACCTAAAAAATTGTGGTCCAAACCCAACCACGCTACCTAACATACAATTTGAAGAACCACTCTTATTAGACATATTATCATAGATATATCTTTGTTATTTAAATATAAATTTAATAGTGAAACAATTGGAACAAAAAAAGAACAATTGAGTTCAAAATAAATTCATTCCATCATTAAAATTGTAGTTATGTTAAACTTTATATAATTTATTGAATTTATATTTTAATTTGTCCAATAAATACACCAATGTTAATAAAAACAAAGAAGAAAATTATATTACAAAGACAAGTGACTAAATTTATATATAAAGATATAAATATTGTTTGTCCATATGAAAAATATAGGCACCTATTTTTGTTTTAAATCTATTTATGTAAGACATTTATTTTTTAAACACATATATATTATAAACTTATTTAATTTACCCTTACATAACAATGATAACATATTTGCGTAAAGACAAAGAGATAATTTTTTATCATATCAATGTTTTATGTCATACTTTGATAGTGACTAGACTTAAAGAAGTCAAGTTCAAAATGAACACCTTGAACATAAAGTTCCTACAGACCTAATAACTTCCCTAGATTAATTTATATATTATTTTATATGAATATAATTAAGTTTAGGTAATAGTTGATTATCAATTTTGTTTACATGTAAATACTTAAGCTGTAACTGTACTTACTAATAACTCATCTTTATGTCAAATTAAAATAAAATACATAGTTTTTGTATACACGCGAAAACTAATAAATTGTTTTTATCAATCAATCAATCATATACCGAAATTCTATTTTGCCGAGAAACGCAAGAGACCCCGGGTGAACAATAAAAATGTTCCGACATGTCTAAGTCCATGCGAATGTCGTGGGCGCAGATCATAGGTTTCCGAAGTAAACTTTTATAATTAAGATAAAATGTAAATAAATTAATTTATAATCATTACATTTAGGATACGGGTTGCGGCAAGAAACACTTTATTATTTGTACAGAAAAAAATAATTAATTCAGAATTTATCTCTTATCTAATGGTCTTAACTGATTAAGTTTGGACTGTCGAAAACCATGAGACGACTTTAGTTTGACTGCTAATTACGTATTATGTTACGGCTGAGGAAACAAGTAATAATCGTCGAATAAAGTTTGTATTATAGCGCGTATTATATACACTGAACTTTTATAAAAAAAGAATTGAATTTTATGCTTAGATATTTGAATTGCCGCTAAGCATCTTTACAGAGGGCATTCAACCGAATAGGCCTAGCAACACGAGCTACTTGCGATGGCCATGACATCGAAATCGGCACAACAGTCTGCGGTCACTAGAGCATTGACTCTTGAAATTTTGACACAATCAAAACAAAATTGTAATAAATAAAAACAATGCAGAATTATTTTATCTCACCTGTCTGAAGATTCGGAGCTATCGTATCTGTCAAAGCACCGCTTCTTCCTATCGTCGCCATCGTCGATGTTTGAACCGGGTGTTTTTCGGGAATCTCTTATTACGGTCGCCACGGAACGGTCGGCGACCACGCCGCGCGTCTCACTGTTCTCACTTGATTCACTCGTATCCAGTTCAGTGTAGAACGATAACTTTAATCTACCACCTTCTAAAGTTTGTCCACTACACTGTTTTGTGTCACTATGTGACGGGTTGGCCGCGGAAAAAGTTAAATCGTTCATTTGAAACGGGCCGGCGCGGTCTTCGGGCGACCCATCCGCCATCTTTGAGCGCACGAGTGTTTTGTCGCGAGTTTCGATGCGGCGCCACGGGCCGCATGGGCGCTGCTGTCGCTGCAGGCGCGGGGCAAAGACTGTGTGACGTCACGGCGACTGCGCGACCGGCGGAGGCAGAACGCGGTGACGTAACGGCTCCGCCCCGTGCATGTGCAGGGGCTCTGTCATTGGCCGCGCGTTACGCAACGCGCGAGCCTATTCAAATACTCGCGGAAGGGAGCGTAGGACTCGACGGCGATAGGGACAGGCCCATCCCAGCCCTAAACGTAACAAATAATGCAGCGTAATGACCAGGCACACAAACGCACTTACACACACAAAAGGACGCCACACTAAGAAACAAGTGCACCAAAATTAATGACACGTTTCACCCTCTAGGCTTCTAATATGTCCAGGATTCTTTATCCGGACGCAAACAAAACACATGCTGTTGAACAACGCTAATTTAACAAAAAACACAGTCCCTAACAAGACAAGATTTCATTAAATAAAAAAATTGAAAAAGATAACAGTAAATGTTATCATCGCTTGTTTTCCGTAAATCCATTAAATTATTTTTAGTTATAACTTGTTAATAGGTTATTGTAAACGCTTATTGACAGTTTACTATTAGTTTGACATTTCTTGTTCTTTACATAGGTACTTATTAAGGCTTCAAATCAAAACATTTTGTTTCTTTTTTCTTGTAGTAGCTCCAAAAAAACGCTAATTGAGCCTAAATCTTTAATTATAGCTTTTGCGATGAGTTCGTTGACATATTAATTGCATTTATTAGTGTAATATTAAGTAGGTAGGCACTTATTCGCTCTTGGTATGTAGGTATGTTACAACTTTTGTAAATATATAAATTTGATCATCAAACTGTCGGGTGGTTTAAAAGCTACCTGTAGCAGGTATATTCAACTTATCGTTAGGTAGTTGTATGGTTATGGCTGTACAGCTTTTTTCTTATAAATTCAACAGCTGTAGTCTGTAGTAACAATATTATGTAGGTACATGTGTATGTGGTAGTATTGAATCATTATTTTGGTTTAACATTTAAACGGTCCTTGTAATAAATAATAAATTAAGCTTTATTAAATAACTACCTATTAAGATGTAATTATATAACTCAATTATCAACATTTTTGAAATGACGTAAGAATTCCTTATTGATAACAAATTAGATAGTGTGATGAACCTACCAAAAAAATGCAATCAGAATATTTCACTTTTCGTTCGATGTTTTGGACTCTGTTTTTATAACATCAAGATTTCTGTTAATTTTTTGCTTGAACAAATTACCAAAATCCTATTTATTTGTAATTTGCATTTTTTTAATAAAATATTATTTCAAATTATTAAATTTCTTTTTTTTTTTAATTCACTTTCGATTTTTACTAATAATTATTCGTAAGTTATAATTACTAGCGTCATCTGTTGGTGCATATAAAAGTTGTCTCCTGTAAAATAGTGGAACATTTCGAGTGTTATATTATTGGCTTGTCAAATGTATTAAAGAGGTAAATAATTATCCGGTAGATGGCATTACGGTTGAGCGCTGAGATCTAAATTATCATCGAACTTAAACTGTTATTTTTCTTATTTATTCTGCTTATGGTACATTCAGTGTCTCAAATTAAATATATAAATGTCTATAATATTCAATAACTATTAAGCTAAATTTCTCTTATCAAATACCTATTTAATAATAATAAAGGGAACAATAATTCTTTTTTACTACTTAGTATAATAATACCTTACACGTCGTAACTACTCAAACAATCATCATGAAATTTGCAATACACGTTGTCAGGGGTACCGAAAAGGACATAGGGCATCCTCCACAAGCGAGCGGAAACTCATAAATATATAAAATTATGAATACAATGATAAATACATATTTTTTAAACAATACTCGTAAATTGGCTGGGACTAAGAATTACAAATCTCAGCTGGAAGCTTTCCTTAGCACCATTGACTTAGCTGAAGAGGAAGGTTGATTATAGTTGGTACCTAGTTAAAGTTCTTCATTTAGTCGTATCTATCAATAACATTTGTAGTACACTTTCATAAAATAAACTACTGTGTATGTTTTATATTAGTTTTACTTGTTGTAAGCAGTATGTATTGCATACATTTCGGAAGTCAATTTTCAGTAACTTCTCAGTGTTATATTGAGAAGTACATACCTATATACCTACATATATTTAAATAACGAATTATCGTCTGGACCTGATAAAGACGTACGATTTAAAAAAATTAACTGGCAACTAATACTCATTTAAAAAAATAAAAAATAAAAGCCCTTCAACAAGAAACATATTATAATTAGAGATGGGCCGAATGTGGAATGAACCGAACTCGAAATTCGGTGAAAATAAAAAAATCGGCCGAAGTTCGGTTCAATTATTATTGATATTATATAATATATCGGAGAAAATAATTTAATTATTATCACATTGGAAGTGGAGGTTTACTTGTTCCTACTAAAATAAATGACTATGAGTATGGCCTAGTTTTATTTTACAGTTATGATAGATAGTATGATATCCATTAGTTTCAGTCAAAATAGTGCAAGTAGGTGTTTTATTTTACTTTCTTTTTGCACCGAATGTTCGGCATTTAGACCGAATTTCGGCTGAATGTCGGAGTTCGGTTCAACCTGCCGAAATTCGGTTAAGCCGAATGTAAAACCAATTTCGGCCCATCCCTAATTATAATATATAAGAGGGTTTGTTTAAAGAAAACATTTATTTTATAAAAATATTTATTAGATCACAACATCTATACACATTGAATCAGGTAATAAAATATATTAGATATATGAGAAAACGTATTTTATTATTATAAATTACATCTTCTTATATACATTCGAATAATATATATAAAACAATAATAAAAGCAATGTTTAATTTTCAAAATAGGAAGATACGCTGTTTGTATGTGTGTTTTGTATTGTGCGTCAAAACACGATCGATTTTTCATGATAATTTGCTTAAGGGTAGAGTATAAAAAATATTAAGGTAATATGTGAAGACTTATGTTTAATGAGCACTCAGGTTAAACAGAGAACCTTCCTTTTTAAGTCGGGTAATACTTTTATTTTCTTCCAGTGTTTTTATTGCATCATTTCAACTCATTCTAGAACGCGACGATTATAGCTCAATCATAACTAACGAACATGCTTCCTTACATAAGCGTTTATTTAGCTTTGAACTATCAATACGTCAAAATCTTTACAATATTTACTGAATAACAAGTTATAAAATAACTCTGAATTCATATAGCATTAAAGTTTGTTCTAAAATATTATTATTAACAGAAAACTGTATTACAGCGAAATGAATAATGAATAAATAAAACATGTGACTCAAATGAACTCAGAAAAATTTTACCCTTTGGAAGTTTTCAATGAAATTGTACATAGAAGATTTATTTAATTAAATATTAGTCTCATTTGAGGTAGATATAATTAAGTATAGCACACAAATTACATTTAAATGTTTTATATACAGACAGAGTAGAGCTTTAAGCAACAAGACTACAACTTTCTAAACTTAATTCTCATTTCGAAAGTGAAAAAGAAAATCATATTTTATTTTATTTATGAATGTTATACATAATATTATAAATTAATTAAAGTCACAATTAACACTTTCAATTGCAACATAGATTAAATAAGCTTCAGATGTAATACATAGACTATCGTCAACTCGGGTAATTCATAACAATTTAAATATAATTTGTGCATAAAATATTTAAAAATGGAATGGAAATAATTGTATACAAAAATAAAATACTTCATGATACAGATTGTTTCGAATAATGGAAAATCCAATAACAAACGTCACACAAGAATAGTCATTTACAGCCGGATACACTAAAACTTACATTAGACACACAGATTAAAAATAAACTTTACTTGAAATCCTATGGTTACATGTGTTACACTTCCTTAACATTTCATGTTTTGTTTTGAATAATAAGCGATTCAATTAACTGACAAGGAATATAACAATTCATAGCATTGCAGAAGTGAATATTATATACACTGCTTTAGTCTATGGAAGGTGATGATCCATTTACAATCAGGAACCATTTTGTCTATCAGCCACGAATTATAAATAAAAAATTACCAACGATGTAGTATTAGGTATTATATGTCATTAACTCCTGCTGTTATATTACTGTTGAAGATAACAATACCACATTTAGTGGTAAAAGTATGGTGGTGTAAGTATAGTGTCTGTACTAAAAGTGGAATGACCTGGTAATGTATGCTGTTACGTATAGGACTAGCTTTATTATTATTTTATTAAAAAATAAATAAATAGTACACATAACTGTGTCGACTCACACACAACATCGACAATAAAATAGAAAAATGCTATAATATATTGTTTGGTTTTGTTGGTGTTTGTATGAGTATAGACTTTTGTATTAGTATGAACATGTGTAAAATGGAATGTAAAGTTACATTTTGTACGAAATTGCTTAATAACTATTATTTTGTGGAGTTGAATGGATTGTATTTTGTCAAATTTTAACATTATAATACATATAAAATTGTTTTTCCATAAAATTTATATGATATTAGTTTTATATAAATTTATTATATTATTAACAATGTTAAAATAAATAAATTATGAAGATTCAAATAATTAAAAGCATTATAACTATTTAACAATTCCTCTCAAAGTTATTCCTTCATTTTCAAAATTATATAATATTATGTAACTATCATAAAATTGTTATAAAATTTGTATTCATTAAATATTTGTTGACCTCTATATAAACGTAGATTGCAACAAATAAATTATGTACAGGGTTATTTGTAACACACCAGCAACCTCGCAGGACTAGATAGCTAAGGGGTGCAAGTCAGTCACCTCCACGTGGTGCACCCTGGGCAACGGGGTCGACAAGCATTCCGATGTTTTCTCGGAGTGCCTGTCGACCACGGCTAAGACTGACACGACGGTTATGTCACGGGTCGCTCCTGGTACTTCTCTGTTTAGCAGAGTGGACTATGTGAGCGGCTTCGTGGCAATTGATGGGAGTATTTGTTTTATGTTTTGTGGTGTTATTGTTCATTTTCGTATGTCTGTGTTGTTGTAAATAGCCTGAGTTGCTGGGTCTTCGGGGTCTTTTTGGGCTTCCGGAGGCCAGCGGCGGGAGAGGCGGGTTTGCTCAGTTTCGGTATCGACTCTGAGTAAACAAGACTTTTGTCACCGCCTCTCAAACTCGTTTCCCCATCCGGGTGTTGTGGATCATGTCTCGCAGCCCGTGGTGGGACCGAGGGCCTTGCCTTAACCGGCCGGGCCAAGAGGAGCCAACCTCAATAAAAAACATTAGCTTAGAGATCCCGTGATACCGCCCGACCTCACGGTGTAATAGGGTTACCAAGGTACAGGGGGCACTGCCTTGGTGGACTTGTATTTCCCCCATACTCGTGGGATCTAACTATGGAAACATTGAAAAATAAAAATAAAAGTGGAAAAGAAATGATGGCGGCGGAGGTGCACGCCCCGATGGCGCGCGCCGAAACCGATGAACCTGGCGTACAAAAAGGACGTGCTGGCCGGCTTGATCGACTCTCCGAGTCGCACTCGTCGGTCTGCACGATGCAAACCGTGGATTCGGTGACTGATGATGTGGCGGTGGAGGCGGGCGC
This sequence comes from Nymphalis polychloros, assembly GCA_905220585.2. Classification (NCBI taxonomy): domain Eukaryota; kingdom Metazoa; phylum Arthropoda; class Insecta; order Lepidoptera; family Nymphalidae; genus Nymphalis; species Nymphalis polychloros. The sequence goes on from HG992245.1 coordinate 13,306,250, forward strand.
CCCGATGGCGCGCGCAGAAGCCTTGGACCCTGGCGTACTCGAAGGAATAGCTGTCCGACATGAACGATTCTCCGAGTCGGACTCGTCGGTCTGCAGCTTACAGACCTTATCGGGCGGACAACAAAAGCGGCGGAGGGGCGAGAAGCGGACCCACGCTGGGGATGGCTGCTCGGGCTCGGGTGACAGCGACGCGAGCGGTCAGCAGAGCGACCACTCAGAATCCTCATCGACAAGGCGACTGAAACCTGCAAGCAAGAGGGGGCGTGGCCGACCGCCCACTCATGGGAAATATGTCGGGCTGGGAAAATCCCAGGCGGAGCTCGGCAAAGCCAAGGAAGGCAGCCTCCAGGCAGAAGAAGCGCTGGCTGCCTTCAACGAAGCGGCCCAGGTGGCGATCGAGGAGAGGACGGCCCGCTCCAGGAACCGCCACCCGACAACAGCCGAGGAAGCGCCGAGGACGTCCGCCGCTCTGGACGCGGCGGTTCAAGAGGCCCTGGATGTGGTGCTACAGGTTGCCAACAAGTCGGGCAACCTGAAAGGCACCTTCGTCAGGGCCCTTAAAACTGCCGCGGACACCATCAAAGGAGCGGTGGCTGACCTGAGGGCCCTAACCATGACGGAGGAGGTAGCCCGGCTTGAAGCGGCCAACGCGCAGCTTTCGGGCCAGCTGGCCGAGCTGCGCCGGGAAGTGGCCCAGTTGCGCACACAGCCAGCTGCGAGGGACGATACGCACATCCAGCGAATCATGGAGGAGGCGCTGCGCTCCAACCGCGAGCAGTTCGCCAATATGTTGAACGCGCGGATGGAGGGCATCGAACGCCGCCTCCTTCCGGAGCCTCGGCTGCGACCTCCGCTGGCCGCCGATCGCAGGGCGGCGCAGGTTCCGACCGCAACCGTGGGCGTTACAGCCGAACCGATCTCCGTTGAGGTTGCGAACATCGAGGCAGCCCAACGGAGCAAGCGTAAACGGGGAAAACGCCCTAATATGGCTGCGCAAGAAGCGGCTGCGGCAGCGGCGAAAAAGAGTGCCCCTCCGTCATCCTCGGGGCCGAGCAGTTCTTCGAAAAGCTGGAGTGCCGTCGTTCGGACGAAAACAACGACCAAGAAGGCGACCACCGAATCGGCTGCATCGGCAGCGAAGTCGAACTCGGCCAGTGCCAAGAAGACGGCCCCTCCAAAGAGGAAACTCCGCCCACCTCGCTCTGCCGTGATTACGATCACGCTAAAGCCCGGTGCCTCCGAGAAGGGCCTCAGATACGAAGACGTCCTGGCCCAAGCGAAGAGCCGCATCAAGCTGAGCGAGGTCGGCTTGACTGCGGTGCGCTTCAGGGCAGCAGCCACAGGAGGACGCATACTGGAGGTCCCGCCGGGCACCAGCGATGCGGAAAAAGCGGCGGACGCCCTTGCATCCAAGCTTCGCGAGGTGCTAAACCCGGACGACGTCCAGGTCCATAGGCCGACCAAGTGTGTCGAGCTAAGGGTCATGGACCTGGACGATTCCGTCACGGCGGAGGAGGTGGTGGCTGCGGTGGCCGAAGCTGGGGGCTGCTCCGCGGGAGCTATAAGGCCGGGGGCTATTGCTCGGGGCTCGAGTGGCTCTGGCTCCCTCTGGCTGAGCTGCCCGGTGGCTGCCGCAAAAAAGGTGGTGGAGGATGGCCGCGTAAAGGTCGGTTGGGTCTCGGCGCGGGTAACGCTGCTCGAGCCGAGACCTCTGCGCTGCTACAGGTGCCTGGAGGGGGGCCACGTGGGGGCAAAATGTGACAGGGGTGTTGACCGCAGCCGTTTGTGCTTCCGCTGCGGTCAACCCGACCATAAGGCCCGAGAGTGCACCGCTGCAGACCCGAAATGAGTGGTCTGCTCAGCGGCCGGTCGGCCAGCAGCACATGCCGTCGGGAGCAGGGGCTGCCAAGGCGGCAGAGGTCGTGCAGCGCCGCAGCAGGGTAGCGCTGCAGGCCTCAGGGTGGAGCCAATGGAGACCGCGCACTGATGGCTCTGCGTTGTCTCCAGGCCAACATAAACCACTCTGCCAGGGCTCAGGACCTCCTAGTCCAAAGCATGGCAGAGTGGCAAATCGGCGTTGCGGTGGTATCGGAGCCCTACTTCGTTCCCTCCCGGGACGATTGGGTCTCCGACCACGATGGGGTAGTGACCATCATCGCCCCTGCCGTCGCTGGCTCCCCGTCCATCGAGGGTGTAGCCAGAGGGTGCGTCCTCGCCGTCGTGGGCGATCTTGCGGTTGTGGGAGTCTACGCCTCTCCCAATCGGAGTCTCGCCGACTTTGAACAACAGCTGGTCGAGGTCGGGGCTCTGATTGGGCAGGTATCACCCAGCACGGTGATAGTTGCGGGGGACTTCAATGCCAAATCCACGGCTTGGGGTTCCCCTGCGACGGATGCCAGGGGCGAGGCTCTCGAGGAGTGGGCAGTTGCTACTGGTCTCGCGGTGATCAACAGTGGGTCGGAGAACACGTGCGTGCGGCTACGGGGCGAATCGATCGTCGACATAACGTTCGCGTCCAACGCCCTGGCCCGCCGTGTTCGAGACTGGAGGGTGGAGACGGGTGTGGAGACAATTTCAGATCATCGGTACATCCGATTTGATGTCTCCGCGGTTCCCGTCGTCCAGCCCGCTGTTGAGCGGTCAGAAGGTCCGCGGTGGAGTCTGGGCCGTCTCGATAGCCAGTTGGCAAAAGAGGCGGCCATCGTGGAGGCCTGGGGCGCCGGTTCCGATCCGGTTGTCCAGGTCGACCGAGAGGCTGACCAACTCGGCGCCGCCCTGTTCCGCATTTGCGATGCGGCGATGCCGAGAGTCAAGCCTCAGACCCCACGTCGCCGCGTTTACTGGTGGCGACCCGAACTCCGGCAGCTGAGGAGAGCTTGCGTCGCCGCCCGTCGTCGGTACACTCGGTGCAGGAGGAGACGAGTCCGCGACCACGCATCGGAGGAAGTCCTCTACACCGCCTACAGGTCGGCCTGTGTAACACTACAGAAGGCCATAGCCCAGGCAAAAGAGGCGGCGTGGGAGGAGTGGCTGGCGACCCTCGAGGGGGATCCGTGGGGGAGACCATACCGGGTCGTGAGGCAGAAGCTCCGACCCTGGACTCCCCCGGTCACCAGCAGTCTCCAGCTGCAGCTCGTGGAGCGGATCATCCAGGAGCTCTTCCCCGAGCGTGGTGCGTTCGTCCCACCGATTTTACCGACGAGGGATCGCGAGGACGGAGAGTTGGCGGACCAGGCGTACCCGGTTACCGAGGCGGAGTTGTGTGCGGCTGTCCTGAAGTTACGTTCGAAAAGGACAGCCCCTGGGCCTGACGGTATTCCGGGACGCGCCCTGGCGATTGCCCTGGGCGAAATCGGCGAGAGCGCCCGGCGCCTATTTTCCGCGTGCCTGGCTCAAGGCAGGTTCCCCGATCGGTGGAAAACGGGAAGGCTCGTTCTCATCCGCAAGGAGGGACGAGCGCCCGATCAGCCGTCGGCCTACCGCCCAATCGTGCTGCTCGACGAGACGAGCAAGCTCTTTGAGCGCGTGCTTGCAGCCTGTCTTGTCGGCAGCATGGAGCCGGGCCTTAGCGAATGGCAGTACGGATTTCGCCCCGGCCGCTCGACGCTGGACGCAGTCGCCAGGGTGAGGCAGCTCGCCGAGGAGGAGGTTTCTCGGGGTGGGGTGTTGATGGCAGTGTCGCTGGATATCTCCAACGCCTTCAACACCCTGCCTTGGGAGGTCATACTGGAGGGCCTAAATTACCACGGTGTCCCGGCCTACCTGCGTCGAACCATCGCCGACTACTTTGTGGGTCGAGCGATTGTCTACCCGACGAGGGATGGTTCGAGCAGGAGGGTCGTGACGTGCGGTGTTCCACAGGGCTCGGTCTTAGGGCCACTCCTGTGGAACATCGGTTACGACTGGGTGCTGCGCGGGGCCACGTTGCGGGGGGTCAGCGTCACCTGCTACGCTGACGACACCCTCGTGTCGGCCCGCGGCAGCAACCACCGGGAGGCGGCCTATCTGGCCACGGCGGGTGTGGCTCACGCGGTCCACCGCATCCGCGCGCTGGGCCTCGAGGTGGCCTTGCACAAATCCGAGGCCCTAGTCTTTCATGGGCCTCGGAATGCCCCACCTCGAGGGTTAGCAATCGTCGTCGGCGGAACTTCCATCACCATCGGGTCGACGATAAAGTACCTAGGACTCGTCCTCGATGGCAGGTGGAAGTTCGAGGAGCACTTCCGGCGCTTGGCCCCAAGACTGGTGGCTGCAGCCGGAGCGCTCGGACGATTGCTGCCCAATGTCGGAGGGCCAGGTTCCCTCTGCAGGCGCCTGTACACCGGCGTGGTGCGTTCGATGGCGCTCTATGGAGCGCCGATATGGGCGGACGCTCTGAGTGCCCGAAACGTGGCCTCGCTGCGACGTCCGCAACGGGCCATGGCGCTCAGGGCGGCTCGGGCGTACCGCACGGTGTCTTACACGGCGGCCACCTTGCTTTCCGGAAGCCCGCCATGGGACCTCGAGGCCGAGATCTACTCGAGTGTCTACTGGCGGGTCAAGGAAGCAGGAGCGGAGGGAAACCGGCCCCACCCGCGTGAGGTCCGGCAGTGGCGGGAGGAGGCCCGCGAGAACCTCTTCGCCAGATGGGCGGAGAGACTGCACGTCCCGGGAGCTTCCCGGGAGCTGGTCGCTGCCATTCGGCCAATACTGAAGGAGTGGGTCGAGCGTAAGCACGGCCCACTCACGTACCACCTGACGCAGTTCATGACCGGGCACGGCTGCTTCGCCAAATACTTGTGCGAAGTGGTCGGGAGAGAGCCGTCGGTGGTATGTCACCATTGTGGCGATGGAGCCGCGGACACGGCCGAACACACGCGCGCAGAGTGCCCAGCTTGGGCGGAGCCTCGCGCAGCCCTGTCCACGGCCTTCGGTGGAGATCTGTCGCTTCCCGCCATTGCAAGGAAAATGGCGGGAAGCAAAGAGGCCTGGGTGGCATTCTGCGTCTTCTGCGACACAGTGATGTCGCAGAAGGAGGCGGCAGAACGACAGCGGGAGGACGACTCCAACTCCCTCCCGCTGCGCCGAAGGCGGCCTGGTCGGCGGCGACGTGCGTTCGCAGGTCGCACGTTGCCGCAATGACCTGGCCTGAGTGTGGTTGGCGGCGGAGCCAGTCACCTGATCCGCCGCGGGGCGTCGGCCCCTGACGCCCGGCCTCCAGTGGCGGACTCGGGGGAGTCCGTCACAGTTCAGACGGAGGCGGAGAAGGCAGGCGCGCCCTATCATCCTGACGCGCCTCCGAGGTGGGTCGCCCTATTAGCGACTGCCGCTGGCAGGGTCGCGGTGGCAAGCTAACGCGTTCCCGTGGCCCTGCCGCCTTGCGGAGAGGCGGAATTTCGAGGAGGTTTTAGTGGGTAGGACGGGGCCTTCTGCCCCGTGAGTCCCACATACCCGTCCCGGTCCCCCGACCGGGCGGCAGGCGTCACTGCCTTTCTTCCTCGTTAAACAAAAAAAAAAAAAAAAAAAGGACTAGATAGCTAACATCATAAGCATGATAACTAATAGACTAGACTGCGTTATCATAAACCGCTGCTGTAAAGTTTCAGCTGGAGCAGAAGAATGTATTAGTAGTAGATAGTTGTGTTTTTTTTTTGTATTTGTATAAATGAGTTCTGTAACTTAAATAAATAAATAATAATAATAAGCAATAACTTTATTCTACGACTTCGGACATAACTCAATACATGAACAAAAATAAAAAAATACAAGTTTTTGTCGTACTGTCGTGACATTTGTAAGTCTATATTTCATTCATAAACGAAAGGACGACGCGACGCTCGCGCGCGTTAACCCTTCCCCGCGCATCGCAGGGGGCTTGATTACTTAATCTTTGCGATGCGCGTAGATTTATAAACATTCAAGCGGGAAATTAAATTAATACTTATTTTTGTATTTTTTTTTTTTTTTTTTATGCTATAGATTAGTGGACGAGCATGTGGGCCACCTGATGGTAAGTGGTCACCAAAGCCCATAGACAGTGGTTTATATATTTCTTAAAAAAAAAAACAACATCACCACTGCGCCACCAACCTTGGGAACTAAGATGTTATGTCCCTTGTGCCTGTAATTACACTGGCTCACTCACCCTTCAAACCGGAACACAACAACACAAAGTACTGCTGTTTTGCGGTAGAATATCTGATGAGTGGGTGGTACCTACCCAGACGAGCTTGCACAAAGCTCTACCACCGAGTAAGAAAATAAAATCTAGCAAATTATCAAAAGTCGTAGAACAAAAGTTGTTGCTTATGGTGTTAGTTATCTAGTCCTGCGAGGTTGCTGGTGTGTTACAAATAACCCTGTATAAAAATCAACATAAAAAGTATATAATATTTTTAACTAAAATAAAATACATTTGTCAATACTTAGTTTCAAGGAAAGAGATAATATTACTGTTATATAAATATTGTTAGAATCATATAGAACCACTATTTCATTCATTAAGCAGCAAACATACATCATGTTAACAAATTATTGCTGAAATTCAATAACGCTGATTTGACTTTTGGTTGTGTTGCAATTTTGATATAATTTATATACATATTTTATTTTATACAAGCTGTGCCCGCGGTTTCACCCGCGTATAATTAATAAAAATATAATGAATAAAAATCAGCCTAGAACCTTTCTCGATAAAAGGACTATACAACACAAAAACATTTTTTAAAATCGAACGAGTAGTTCCTGAGATTAACCGGATCAAACATACAAGCTCTTCAGCTTTATATATTAGTATAGATTAAAATCTAGTCGTATTCGCGACACTGTTATTATATTGTTATAAAAAACTTTTAGTTTTTTAGGCATCTAATATGTATGTTATTATGTTCCTTCACGTTTTAACATTACACTAATAGGATTTCGTCTGCTAATTGCAAACTTTAATTCAATTACGTCCAAAGAGATGTGGGCAAAATACCCTCCATAGAAGTGTTTCTTGGTGTAAGTGTTTCGTTGCAAAGGAACTGTAGCGGCATGTCTACGAGATAGCCTTGTATAAGGTCGATTTTCCTGTTCGCGAGGGCCGGGTCCTTGTGCCAGAGTGTTTCGCTGTTCTCTTCGTGGTATTTCTTAAGTTCGGCGAACGTATGCACCGAGTCCGTTGGAATCGTGTGGAAAACCTGAAAACGTGACAAAGAAATTTGATTTAAAATATATTATTATTTACTTACAACTTTAAGCAGATGTACTAAACAAAATCACAAATGAAAGTGTACATATATATCAAAATTAGTTTTTTGATATATATGTACATAATTTAGTTACTATATTAACTTGATATTATAATAATCGATATTTATTTATAATTATGTGATATATATTACCAATAAGTACGTTCATTTTATAAACAAATTTAAATTGTCCGTTAGTTCGTCTATAAATTTTTAACATCTTTCTTGATTAGTTCTAGTATGTCTGGATGAGATCACCTAATGTTTAATTCCATCTTTATACACTTTAATTTTCTTGTGTAGTTAAATTTTCCAGTTGTAAGTTTATTCGTGTACAATACAATTATCATAAACAAAATAAAGTCTTTCTGCCATCATTATTCTGGGGAAATTTTCCCAAGACACATATTCAGGACAAAAGTTAATCTTTGAATACAAATTAAACTATTTCCTTAACAAATCATGTGACGAAAAGTGAACACGGTTTTAGGATTCTAATTCAAATTCTCGATATTTAATTACATTGTCTAATGAGCCAATATGGGCTAAATTTGAATTTAGAGTGCGAGCTAATTGTAAATTTGTAAATAAATTCATACTTCTTCATAAATATCAGTGTTCCGCTTCGAAGTGGCTTTCCATATTTTGTTATAGAACTGATCGCAGCATGGGTCGTCCAGATTGATGCTCAGTTTGAACACATCGTCTTCCATCAACCCCAAGTGTTCCCGGAACAGACGCTTCCTGAGCGAACCCGCCAGTCGACCGCACGGAAACGGTTTCTCGTTCATTATACCGTCATCGAATTGTTCATCCTACATAAAAGGCTTTTGTTATTTTTTTTATAAATGACATTTAAAATAATAATAATGTCCTCCAGACCGATTTCGGTCACGGCGGCCAATCTCAAGAGATTAGCCAACTGCAATCCGACACGACCGGAAAGAGTTCAGGCGCAGGAGCATCGGCTTTACGTGCTTTCCGAGGCACGGGAGTGTACACACTTCCAACTTTTAGACTCCGGGCTGCTCCTGAGAATTTTCGGTCAGAAAAACCCAATAACTTTTTATTGGCCCGACCTGGGAATTGGACCCAGAACCTCCGGGTCTGCGGCCTTACATCTAGCCACTAGACCGACGAGACAGTTTTTTGCAAAACTACTTTCAAATAATATACAACGAATGTCAAAATTCCTACTTTATTCAGTAAAACTAGTCTATTTCCTATTATTGTATGAATAATGCCTAAAAAAAAAATCCTCAAATAATCCTCAAATAAGCCTCTCTAATAGTACCACTTTATAATCTGTAACACATTATAATAATATAATAAATTTCAAACACATTCTATCGTATTGTGACATACATTATTGTGGTCGTATTAAGGTGATTTTGATGTTTTATAAAAGCGTTCTGATCATAAAAAAATATATTTATAGGTCTATAAACATAAATACTTATAGCACAGATCATTTAGTTATTAAATAGTTTTTTAAGGAAACAACACCAAAAAAAATACACCAATGTTACCATTATAACAAACTCTCAGTAACAAAACGAATAATATTTAGTGCACTAATTTAATCGAAATCGAAAACAAAGCGAATAATATTTAATCACCAACAGTGTTAAATTGTACTGACTTAAAATTTGGTTACAATTTTGAATCCATTCATACTAACGAGTTAATATAAAAAAGCTTACTTGGTGGTAGAGCTTTGTGCAAGCTCGTCTGGGTAGGTACCACCCACTCATCAGATATTCTACCGCAAAACAGCAGTACTTGGTACTGTTGTGTTCCGGTTTAAAGGGTGAGTGAGCCAGTGTAATTACAGGCACAAGGGACATAACATCTTAGTTCGCAAGGTGGTTGGCACATTGGCGATGTAAGCGATGGTTAACATCTCTTACAATGCCAATGTCTATGGGCGTTGGTGACCACTTAACATCAGGTGGCCCATATGCTCGTCCGCCTACCTATGCTATAAAAAAATCTTGTTAAAAGTTTTGTAGATTATATTAAAATGAGTATAAACTACCCTTACCTGTAAGAGCACCGCAATTTCCGAGTCCCGTTTACCAATCATAGACCTATCGTTGATATTTGCACTTCCACAGATTATAAATCTATCATCGGCGATCAGCAGCTTCGAATGTACGTAAACCAGCTCGGTAACTGGTTCACCGTCTAATATTGAATGTGTCCGGAGTCCGTGGAAGGTTATGTACTCAGATGGATCCTCGATACCCGCTTCGTAGAGACGCGTTATGATTGCCTCTCGACTTCTGTTGGATTTAATATAATAAAATTATATTATCAATATGATATTAAACATATATTTATATAATGAATGCGAAAGTAACTCTATCTGTTTGTTACGCTTCAAGACTAAGCCAATGGTACCGATTTTGGTAAAATTTGCTATGAAGCGAGCTGGGACTGCAAGGACGGAAATAAAACGTGGGCGAGGCTGCAGGTGAATACTCGCATCAAAAAAAAAATTTACGTATTTTATACTCTTACACAGGGCTAGATTTATAAAACAAAATAAGGCAAAACGTTGATTTCAGATAGGCGTAGAAACAATAGGGATTTTTTATAATCAATTACTCTTGCAGTAATATCACTTCAAAGTATTTCATTATAGTTGATATAATACTAGTTAAAACGGTATTATAATTTATTTGGCTATGATTATATGACGATCAAAATAACAGAAACTTAAATCCAAAATCAAAACATTTTATCTCTATAGATATACACGGATACAAACCTGCATATACTCTGATAGTTCCAATGTGTGACGGCGTGCAGGGACGTCCCCGAGGGTCCCCCCACCTCCCCCTCGAACCCCGGCAGCAGCGGCATCACCACGAACACACGGAACGAGTCCTTTGCGCGATGTGCTCGCATTATACGGTTGTATAATGCTTCGCTTATCTAAAAAAAAATATATAATTCGATATCGATAGCGAGCCGGATGGCGTGATTGGTAGATATGTGACTTTATCGTGCCGTTCGCGCCGCAGGTCGTGGGTTCGATTCCTACCCAGGACAGACATGTATGTGCATGAATATGTCTGTTTGTCCTGAGTCTGGGTGTAAATATCTATATAAGTATGTATTTATCAGTTGTCTGGTTTCCATAGTACGAGCTCTGCTTAGTTTGGGATCAGATAGATAGCCGTGTGTGAATAATGTCCCAGGAATTCATAAAGTACACCGTGACATGAGCTGAATTAGTTCAGATAGAATACGCGAAACTCACACCGCTTTTTTAATAATTGCAACTACCGTTGTTTATGCATTTAATTAAAGATAATTTCGTGCTTGCCCTTGAAACAAAACATGTCAGGGAACCAGCACGCGCTGCATAGAATGTTACAGGATGCTAAAAGCCCAATAAAAGTAATCGCTAACGATAAGGATAACACAGGAGACGAAGTATTTTGTCCAACTTTTTGCCGTGACGTCATTCGACATTTGATATGTAAATTTTAATTAAACTGAAAAAGCGGCGTAGGTGTTCAAAGTGTTTTTTTATTCTATACAGACCTGGTTCCTGACGGTGATGCTGGATCTGGAGAGGGTGATGAAGAATTGGTTCTCGATGTATACGTAGTGCTGTGCGCGCGTGATGGTGTCGACGTAGGCCTCGTGTATGCTCTGCTCCACCGTATCGGGGTCCAGGAACCCACAGGACCAGCTCGATACACTACGTAGCACCTGAGGAAAAGATGAGTTTATGGATTATTTGATGGAATAAAGTTTTCAGTGAAAACGAAAATTGCGCAGTTCACACAAAAATTATACTACTCACGATTGTGCAGTATAACGCAATGTTATTTTTGAGGTTATGGAATAAATGCCTCGTCTACTACTCGATATTCGGCTTTGCGAACACGGTTTGTGTAATCATAAGTATTTAGTTTTCACTGATAATTGATACTGACCTGACAGGAAGTATTAATCATGTCGATATTGAGAACTTGCTCCAGACCCTGTAACGGCTTGATATCATTGTACGTTTTCGGCACCAAATACGGGTAGTTGGAATTTTGCCTGTAAAAAAAAAAAACGGTGATTTTTTTTGGTGCAAAATCAGATCAATAGAGATTTGTGTATAAATTTATATTAGCTATACATTTTATATTGTTGATTGAATACCAATTGATTAACTTAAGATCGTTTTTCTTAGGGCATGGGGCATTGTGTTTCTTTCTACAATTCAACAATCATAGCTAAGGTCAGGGTTCGTGGTAGCTTTTTCACAGCGCCGCGGCAGCAAGCGCAAGCGATCCCGCGGCGCTCCCCGTTAAGACGGAAAGGGTACCGCTGGTTTTTCAGTGGGTATTCCGACGTTCGGGGCGCACTCGGCGCTTCGGACACCGGAGTCCCGCCGCCCTCGCGGGGGAAACGCGCAATTTTCCAGCGTAAAGAAAGCTTCGCGGCGGCCGCAGCCCGGCGGCTCACCTGGCCTTCTCCAGCTTGATGGCGTTCCAGCGCTGCACGAAGTGTCGCGCGACGTCCCTGGCGGCGGCGCCCGCCAGCAGCACGCCCACGTCGTGCCACGGCATGCGCGGCGTCGTGTTGCGGTCCACCAGGTCTGCGCACGACACACGCGCGGTAACCACCTCGCTCGGGCGCCTCCGAGGGGCCCGAGCGGCACCTCGGAGGCGACATCATGAATCGCTTCCGGCTCCGAGGTATAAGCTCTACCGCGAGGAACCGACGATCGACAGTTTTATGCTATTCATTATAAATTTATGTATCCTGCGATCTGGGTGTAATTGACGAAACGAGTTATTGAGATAAAATTAATTTAATTTTGAAGATATTCTATATCAGTATAAAAAATATGTTAAAATTATGCTTAATAAATTTAATCGATTGCCTGTCAGATGAAAAAAATGTATTCGTCCTTTAGCTCGAGGTCTTAAAACGAGAATAATATTAATATACATACACACGAACACTTGACCAAATATTAAATTATATGAAAATCAAATCATGAAGACTTATTGAAATTTTGAAATCTAAGTACATATCTAATTCCGAGCAAAGAAAGCGTAAAGATAAACAAACTTTACTTAGATTAAACCTTACTTATCGTTAGTATTTGTTGCTAATAGTATCTTTATTTTTTCTGCCAGCCATTTTGCGATAGTGACGATATATACAAAGTGGCTGGCAGCGGATGGAGATTGAGCTCAGTGGCGTGCCATTGGAGAATCCTATGTCCAACAGTGGACGACAAAGGGATGATAATGATGATGATCACGATTATACTTAACTTATATCCACATTGTACTACCAAAGTAATCCTGAATCCAACTCCACCGACATTCAAAACGTCGATATCGAATAATGATAACGCGTCAATTCTATGTTCAAATTGTTTTTATGTCTTTCTTACTCACCGACGAATGGTAGTTCTAAGCTATTGAAATCCTTAACTATAAAGTTGACGTAGTCCTTGCCTATCCACAACTTCGAGTTTCCTTCTATATCTTCTAACGCCTTTTTCGTACTTTCCGTAATCACTCTCCCTTCGACTACTTGAGCCAAGGGCGCGGGTTCACTGGGTAACCTTGGCTTAATGCCCAATACATCAGTGAGAAGTATTTCGTCGTTCGACCTCGCGTATTTCTCGGCTTTTTTTCTCTCCGAATCATCAAACTTCTGTTCGTTCCTCTCTTCCTCGTACGGTGGGTAAATAATACTGATAAAGTCTTTTCCTCTGTCCGTTATTTTGTCGAGTACGTTACGTTTAAGTACGTCGCTGTCATGATTTGAGTCCCGATGTGTTCCAATTTGTAATAACTGATCGCCTGCGTCTAGGACGGGTTCGGGTTTCGGGTTGTCTTCTTCTTCTTTAGTTTCTTCCTCTGAAACTTCTGCTTTCTCTTCCACTCCTTGGAACGGTCTGAAAATTGATAATTATTAAACTGAAATATACAACTTAGAACTTTTTGATCTATATGAAATATTATTTACATAGTATTTCAGACGATAAAACAAATCAGTGCAAATCAAATTATAAAGCATTAAAAACTCATTGAGATTGAGAAAGTTTATATAGACCATCTCGCTACCAATAATCAGTAATGTTCGACGTGGGCAAAACCGTGTGGAGCAAGAAGTGTTACCATCAGAACAACTTACATATTGAGACCAATAACGACATCTTTTGAAGATTTGGCTAATTCAATCGCGGCTTCCAACCCGTTGCCGTAGTTCACGTACAGGCCCCCGCCGGGGGAACTCGAGGTTTTCTTTTTGCTCTTTATCAAGGTCTTGGGTTGCGATATGTTGCCGAGGTCGGTTAACCTGTAATTTGGAACAAAGGATCAGTCCTAAATTTGAATAACATATAAAAATATGCATTTATTTGCCTAAATCTTATGCACTGTGGTGGAATAAGCTCCAACCCCTCTCCTCGAAAAAGGAGAGAAGGCCTTAGCCCAGCAGTGGGACATTCACAGGCTGTTGTTACTTACTTTTCTTATGAACTGGTGAAAGGAAGTTTGTCCCATTATACAATTCGTTTAGAAGATTAGCTTGACCAACCGTTAATGCCTCACAGATGAGCAACATAGGCTTCCTTCCTACATAGTTTTAAAAATTAATGCGCCACGGTTGTTTAGTTCAAAGTTATCGTTAAATTCATTAAAACTAATTAATGTTTTATTTTCATATTCAAAATAAGATAAGCGACACCACCAAAAGATTTGTTGTACATTTTTTCAAAAAGTACGTAACTTTATAAAATTGCAATATATTTACTTTTCTATGCGCCATAATACATGAATGAGTAATATTTATTAAAAGCCAAAAGCATGACATTACTTCTTCTCTTGTATAATATATATATATATATATATATATATATAAAACAATTTACCTATGTTTGTGATCATCCCATCTCCCATAACAAAGGTCGATGCCTCCCACAAACGCAACAGTTTGGTCGATCACGACGATTTTCTCGTGATGAGCCCAGAATAACACTCCCACTTTCGCGTGGTCTGGGTGACGAAAAACCTGAATGCATTAAATTATGTATGACAAATACACAAAGTATCTATTTAATAGCTGGGATATACAGAGTGTAACAAAAACACTGTCCGACCCGTGAACTCGTAATCAGGTATCGTTAGTCGGTTCTATTTATGTAATCATTTTTAAAATTCTAAGAAAAATAGTTGCCCACAAAAAATATTAATTGTCATTTTCAATTGTATATGACGAAAATTTCATGGATAACTGAGGTCGTTACCTCGTGTCCTAGCTACCCGATAGGTCAGAGCTATTGAGAGCTGTCGCCCGCGCCTGTGTTACCATGTAATTTTCGTTATTTAAGTATTTTTTTTTATTTTTTGGGGTAAATTTTTATTAAAATTTCTTTAGTTTATTTAATTGAATAAGACAAGGAACTAAATTGGCCTAATTGACTAAAATAAATATGCTATACTGGCACTTTATAAATAAGAATCAAGCATTTCAAATGTAATTAAAAGACTACACATTTAATATTAATCTAAGATATATTACACTAGCTGATCCGATCCGACGATCGTTTCAAAAGTGCTTGTAAAAGCCTTTTCGAGACTTCTTTTACTTTAAATTTTGATAAATATATTTATCGTTATGGCAACACAAACACTTAAGAAATAATACCTTAATGTTTTCACTAGCTAATCTACTTTTACTGTAGAAACTGTTGATACCGAGTGCCATCTCCACTTCCTTGTACAGCATCACGAATACCTTCACTCCCTGTGCCTAGAATATTAAAATAATTATGTAAGATTATACATATTTCATAGTAAAACGTATACACTAGGCTTTAACTATACATAACTCGCACGGCCGTTATAGAAACCATGATATTATAATTGCAAGGCATTCCTTCAATCGTTTTAATATATTATCACTAAAAGTCAATTTCGGTTAAATTCAAATGAAAAAATTATTTGTGCGTCTAAGTGGATCTATTGATGAATAAATTGATTGTATGTTTAAAATTTCTTATAGTACCAGTGTTAACGGGCGGAGCTCTCCCATATAGGTGGCCAATTTTCCTGTATTTGTTTTGATTTAATCCTAATCATTGTCAATAGTATGGCATTTTTAAGCAATAACAATTCACGATACATTACAATTTGGTCGTATTTTTTTTACGCCATGACTTAATTTTCATTTATATATATTATTTGTTACTATGCTATATTCTTACCGCTTTCCTTTTCAAAATGGTATCAAGTCTCCAGTAATCTCCATTAAGGGCGGGTCTCTTCATATATATTTCAGGGCTAAGCCACCAATCGGCTATGAATATCTCCTCTCTAGCCAGCTCCATGGCATCGGCTACGGCTGATAAATACGCCGAGCCGTCCACCAGAGTCCCCACAGGAGTGGCCGCTCGTGGGGGGGCGAATGAGTGATGGACGTTCGGGTACGTAAAGTCACGGGCTAAGAATAAAAAAAAATTGTACATACATATAAATTTCATTTATATATTATCTGTTGTTTCTTTATGGTTTCTTTTAGTAAACAACACCATTAGCGTTCACAGAGAACTTTGACATTATTTTTATTATATTGTATTTTGTTTGAAATATAAATTTTATGTTTTTTTTTTATAAATGTGTACATTGAAGTTACTTTAATGAATTAAGGACAAATTTATAAGGTTTACAAAAAAAAAAACTGCATAAATAGAAGATAAATATAATAATAATTATATCCTGGGACATTATTCACACACGGCGATCTGATCCCAAAGAAAGCGGAGCTCGTTCTATGTAAACCAGACAACTGATATACTACATATACTAGAGTAATTTGTTAATACATATTTATATAGATAATTACACCCAGAATCAAGACAAATAGACATGTTCATACACACAAATGTCTGTCCTGGGTGGGAATCGAATCCACGACCTGCGGCGCGAAAGGCCGGTATCTACCAACTACGCCAACCGGCTCGTCGGAGAAGCGGATGGCGTGGGCAGATCACATCGGTGTTATTTCTATTTAATATTAAATAGGATTCCTGAACATTCGCCTGGGACGATATCACCCAACTCTCAGTTATTCTACCGCAAAAATAAATCCACTGAATTGTTACAGTATTACAGAGAAACACTGAGTAATTGGCAATGACATACTCGGTATTAGAGCTTTGTGCAAGCTCGTCTGGGTAGGTACCATCCACTCATCAGATATTCTACCGCAAAACAGCAGTACTTGTATTGTTGTGTTCCGGTTTGAAGGGTGAGTGAGCCTGTGTAATTACAGTCACAAGGGACATAATGTCTTAGTTCCCAAGGTTGGTGGCGCATTGGCGATGTAAGCGATGGTTAACATTTCTTACAATGCCAATGTCTATGGGCGTTGGTGACCACTTACCATCAGGTGGCACATACGCTCGTCCGCCTTCCTTCACAAAAAAAAAGAAGTGACACAAGGGATGTAATATCGTTAGCAGCGTTATCGTTGATAGCGAATTGAATTGTAAGAAAAATAATAATTAACCAATTACGTCGTCAATAAGTATCTCTCACCAGATTGATTGGCGACAGTCTTCAGATAATGCATCCACTCCTTACTCTTCCTCTTTGTCCAGCACTTGATCACCATTTGCCTGCTCTGGTTAAGGATTTGAAGACCTTTGTTCATTCCCGTTGAATACAAACCGCTTGACACTTCGAACCTTAGAAATTAATTAATCATGGTAGCGACGATACATCTTTGTATGAATGATTTCATTAATATCTATTATTTTTGTTATTTCATGAATGAATTATCAGAGGAAATTTTTATAGTTTGAAGTTAACATGATAAACCAAAACCGATTTTATTATTAACATAAAGTTATTCACACCGTTGTACTTACTTGTTATGTGCTGCGTAAAATAAAATAGTGGAATTAGTGATATTCATACAAATTAATATTTACAAATTAGAAGTATCGATGCGACGGTGTCATTGATACTCAATTCCCTATTCAAATACTTGCTAAGTCAGTTTTTAGTATTGTACATTGGTCAACCAATGTACAACCAAGTCTTATTATTACCATAAGAAATTGTGCGGAACCAAAAATAACGTGTAACATAAATCCCTCATTTCGAAATAAAGTATTTGATTTAATTAATAATAATTTAACAAAACGACTTACCCTTGATCGAATAACATGATGCCTTTTATGACGCCGTCGCTTGGTCGTATGTACCCGAAGAAAGTGTCTTTTACAAATAACCATCTCTCTTGCCATTTCGCACAAACCAATCCCGTGCAAAAATAATTACACCTGAAAGGAGAATTATTGTAAGAATAGATCTAGAAACAGGAAATTTGGAGCTGAAGACCTAAGAAAGATGTACTAAGAAATCCAAAAGTATTTTAGTGCAACCAACCTGACACAGACCATAGTGCCAAGGAGTCCGAAGCAGTTGCAGCCAGCCTGACCGGGCCGAGTCGAACCGGTTCGCTTCTCTATTATTCCCTCCTTGCCTTTCGTGCCCAGTTCCGATATAAACGAAATATTGGAAACTTCGAGAAATTTAACCTGTTAAATAAAAAACTTGATTTAATTAACTTTTCAAATGTTATTAATCTAAAGTGACCAGTTATCAAAGTAATTATACAAAAATAGCTCAAAAATATTTTTGCAGATAATATCTTTGATCTTTACTTTATGCGTTTGAATATTTGTAGGAATTGAGAGCCTGTAAATGCCACTGCTGGGCTGAGGACTCCCCACTCGAGGCGAAGAAGCTACAATGCTTATTCCACCAAGTTGGAATGAGTTTTGATACAAATGCGGCAGATCTTCATTACAACAACACAACGCTAATACACTTGGACTAAAATATATTTTTACGGTCATGAACAGTGTTGCTAATAAATCCACCAGATGGAAATTTTACAATAGAAAACTCACTGTCTCATGATGATTCCTATATATGGATATATTTAGTAGGTTGAAAAGGTATTCCTCAAGTTGTTTCATACGTAACTGAATGCCTTCATATGTCACCATCACTTCTGGTTTCCGTGGGAATCTGTGAATTAATTATGCAAATAATGGTTATTTGGGTGTTTTAAGTTATTAATGGATTGATGGATTGACTGCCTCATTGGTCTAGTGGCTACATGTAAGGCCGCAGACACGGTGGTACTGGGTTCAAATCCCAGGTCGGGCCAATAAAATGTTATTGAGATTTTCTGTCGAAAATTCTCAGTAGGAGCCAGGAGCCTGGAAGTTGGAAGTATGTACACTCCCGTGCCTCCTGCGCCTGAACACTTTCCGGTCGAGTCGGATTCCATCGGGTTATGAGAGTGCACCTTTGTTTGCGCACACACTTGTGCACTATAATATCTCCTGCGTAGTTGGCTAATCCCTCTAGAGATTGGCCGCCGTGGCAGAAATCGGTCTGGAGGACTATTATTATTTTTATAATTACGAACGTACTGACCTCTCTTGGAATATAGCTTAATTAACGGTAAATGATAATAATCAATGACGTTTTTCTACCATATCAACTACAGCTTCTTTCGGAAGTATGAGCACCATCATAAAGATGGTGATTATGACGTCATCTTTGCAGACGACGCTATTGAAATATAACCGCGTATTACTCCTTCGTAATATAATTATTGATGTGATGTTCACATTTTTCTTTGCTCCGCTTAAAGTTTGACGGATGTGTCCTACAGATAAGGCGAGCGTTTTGTATATCTTGTGCATATCTATCTCGTCTTATAATCGTGATAAGTTCAATGTAGTACAAAAGAGAGCACCTTTATTGATTTGAAACGTGTTAAAAGATGGCATTACATCATGCACTTTGGTATGTTCATAGCATGGTACAAGCGGCTCAGTCAATAATGATTAGTCTAAATTATTTGTTTTTGGTAAGTTTTATTTAATGAAAAGTATAAACGATAATATAATTATGCAATAAAATACTATAAACATTATTAAATTACAAACATAAAAAAAAAATTCGTAAATTTTTATGGATAAAGTAAGATTGATATTCTATTATAAACATAATCAGAAATTTCATAAGATAAAAATTCCCGTAAAAAGAAAAATACTTTTAGTTTTGTACATCCAATGAAAAATCTGAATCCTGATACTTATATTATTTTTAAATACGTAAACATGTTAGCCAATCTCTCAAAAGGTACAAGATAAAATCATAGACTATATAAATACATATATATATATATATACATCTATAAAATAATATTTATACAATTTTATTATGAACGCGTCAATTTCCCTAAAAGACGTCATAATTTTTACCAGCCGTGGATCATACACAATAGATTTCTCGTATACAATCGATAATAATAAATCTCTAAATATTATTCCACTTTGAATGATTTATCTATCAATAACAAGACACTTTATCTAATCTCTGACAAGTGATATTCTTATTAGTGATTATAACTAAAGAAAGATGATATACTAAGGTGCAAGCCTACGACGAGCGGTTATCGTGAAAGCAAGGCTTTGCTATACTTTTGAAACTTTAGATTTTTTACAACTAAGTATCTTTATAAGAGCCACCTCACTCGTTGTATCATTAGCAAACGAAATGTTCGAAGAAAATGACTTTTAAGATTCAGTTTAATTGTAGTCTTGGTAGCTATGAACATCGCTCTCCATATTAGAAAGAAATATTGATAGCTGTATTTTTATTGGAGGAAAACATCTCTACTTGGAAACAATAACTACAAAGAAAACAATCAAACTTATCTTATATTTTTATTTTATAATTTATATTCCAAGAGTTGCTAAGCACCGAACGCTTTGGACACAGAACAAAATTATTTTGCCATTGAATTTGAAACGTTTCTAAGCGCGTACAACGTGCGCTCATTGCTCAATACTAGCGGGAACGCACCTTAAAATAGAAACGGGTCGCGTCAATAGTGCAATCGTTTACGAGCACGATTCAAAATTCGCAAGTCCGATCATACACTCATAACATAAGCTGTACGTTTAATTGGAGGGGTAAATGGGCATATTAGTAATTATTTTGTAAGAAAAAAAGACTTCATACCTCGGCAGTGCTCCTTTCCGCTTTCTGGGTCTGCCCTCGCGTCGCTTAGAAATACTCCTAGGTATGGCTTCCAATACAACCCTTTCTGCCTTTTCTTCAGTGTCAACTGTATTCTTAAAACTGGCTCTTCTCGACTTGTGGGTTTTCGTTGGAAACGGTATTTTGAGAGTTGCCCTGTACAATGTCAGCTGCTGATGCAGATATAGTATATGTTTGTAACGTTTTTTAATTGTCCATGTGAAGTCGCCATGTTGGAGGTTTATCGTATATCTAAAATTATTAAAAAGAACAGTTAAATTACGGCCATAGTTTTGTATCAATGGAATGATCTCGAAATAATAAGTATCTTACTATCGCATGATATTCGCAGGTCTATAACTATCGGTTGTTAACCTCGTCTTTGTTTTGATAATAATGAAATTTGATTTGATTTAACAAACACGCAACTTTGTTTCGATTTAATTGTGCATTTACTGTTTTGTACGCCACAAATATGTAGGTACAGTAGCTCAGGATACAATATATTACGTTATTTCACTAGTAATATATATTCACATATACGCTTCTATAAAGAAATTAATGCCCACTATGGTCCACTGTTCACCATCCATGTTAACCTCTATAAGAGAAATGAACGCTTCTCTACCCAGCCGTGGTACATACGCATAAGGTCGTGGGACATACAGCCAGATTGAGTAAGCGCGGGGCCCGTAGCAGTTTCTTTCGAAGGGCCTTTTATCTGATCTGATAAAAGGAAATCTCTCTTAAATTAATAAAACCATTTTATTCATAAATTGTCCCTGCCCCTTTTGCGCGGGGTCCGTAGCAATTGCTACTCTTTTTACGTGGCTAATCCGGCCCTGGACATACGGGCTACTGCTGTGCTTTTTTAGATATACCTATAAAATATATATTTAAATGGGATCAATTATTATAAGGCTTTATTTAGAAACGAATTTAGGCAGTCATTATTTAAACAATGCTGTGTCTTCTTTCGAATGTCTTATCAATAATGTCAAAAAGAGAGAGATCAGCATTCAACTAAACAGTCGCTCAGCAACGTTTATAAGTAAGGCCAATAATGATAACTATTATATTTGGCTAGTGTGTTTTTTACGTATTCGATAGCGTTGACGTTAACTACGATTTGTATGCAATTCCGATTATTGCCGCTAGATGGAGATGTTTTCATTCCATCGCAGTTAAAGTCAACGCCATTGAATAAGTAAGAAAACTCGTACTAAGCGCACTGTTTCACTTAAATTATTTAACTAAAGCGAAAGCGAAAGCAAAATACGATAATAAAAAAAAAATAAAGAACTTGCTAAGTTTATTTCTCCGTTTTTTCTCAGATCTTAGTTGTTTCTATTTGATCTGAGTCGACAATCAACAATATTAATGTAATAGTTAATATAAATAAAAAAAAGTGTTGATTAATAATATACACCTAATTTGTTTTTTCAATTTCTATCCAGAATATTGATTTTTACTTTCACTTCGACCACAACATATTTCATTATAAATATCAGCAGGAAACAAGCTCTTCTTTAAACATGGTACCTTAATTGCTTTGTTAGTTATCTCAAGTTGTGTAATTAATGGTCTAATAGGTTTTAAATGGTAACAATTTGTTCTATGACAATTAATTCCCCATATAAGACTCGGTGCAACTATTATCTTCCGTTAATTATTAAAACAAATCAATTTACGGCAAATGTTATAAGTATTGTTTATTGGATTCATGAGTAATTGCATTCTAAAATAGGAAACAACTGGCACAATATTCTGTTGCGTGACAAATATATCGCTCGGATATTTGTTTGAAATATTCCTTATTGTGTTAAGTGTTTTTATTACATAAATTTTAAAGTGTTTAAATAAAACTATAAAAACTTAAATGTTGAATAAAAAGAAATTATTTGTCTGTAAAGTCGGTTTACGGACGATAATTTTACGTGATAACGTCATAAGAAAATATTGATGAATACTCGGACGCATCGGCCGATGGAGTGGAAGAGAGATAGATGCGCCACAAGCCGAACGCTTAGGCCGATCGTGCCTCTCTATCGCTCGTTCCACGCTCTCGCTTGTGCGCTCGGCTCAGGCGGAACGTGACAATGAGCCATGCTTTTTCGTGCGTGCAGCCAGCGTTCATCGATTTATAAGACGTTATCACGTCAAAAATAGTCTATCAATTTATGTTTAATTATTTATATTTATTTATAGTGTTAGACTTGTTTTATACTGCACAGTATCCTTAAAACAATATGTAATGTAAACTTTAATAAGGAACTCGGAAATTAATATAAAAAATAGTATACAAATAACAACAAAATTAAATCTTTAATAGAAAGAAGACTGTTGTTGTTATCATTATTATTTATCTCTAGCGTATTATCATATTATAGAAAGGAACTAGAAGATCAAGTGTACGATATTCAGTATCAAGTTTATTTTTTAATCTATATTTTTATACTATAAAGCTTTTATACTTACAAATTAGGGTTGAGCAAATGTGTTGTCACGCTCCTTTCATTCTCCACGAATCTGACCTTTATTTCAACGCCCGGTATGAACACTTTTCTATGTACTGAATTAAATTTAATTGGTGGAGCGTGAATTGCTTTATATGGCACTGCAGTTGGTAGGGGAGCTGGAATAACAAAACAAAAATACTTTTATTGAACGTTAAGTGACATAGCATTTTACGATCGTGAAGATCGCGACTGAGATAAATTACAAATATGATCTTAGCCAATCAAGATTAGATTTATAGCTAAATTTGTATAAAACAACAAACAACAACTAGAAAAAGGTCCAAAAATTTCTACGGCAAAGGCTGTCAATTCTAAAAACAATATATAAACTATACAAACAAAAAAAACTGTTCTTAATTTAAGATGAGAGATAGCGTTAGATTATCCTTGCGAGATAATAAACTCGATACAACAAAGAGACCTTGCAGTCAATCGTTTTCAAATATATTTTCGACCCTGTATTCGAAGACTGATTGCTCGTAACTGTAGCTAGGGGCGTTGCGTAGATCAAGGGTACGATTTCATTCGCGTCCAATATTCGTCTAGGGTTGTGATACGTTTGTGTTTTCGGTACAGTTGCCTAGCTGTCGTTGAATTTAAAATGTTTATTTTTTTTAATAGCTCTTAGTCACATCAATGAGTTGTGCTATGTTAGTCACACCACTGGTCATGCCGCACACCCGCCGTCTTTTATTATTATGCTGTTATTAAAAT
The DNA here is from genome assembly GCA_905220585.2 of Nymphalis polychloros. Classification (NCBI taxonomy): domain Eukaryota; kingdom Metazoa; phylum Arthropoda; class Insecta; order Lepidoptera; family Nymphalidae; genus Nymphalis; species Nymphalis polychloros. Next base: position 13,329,800 of record HG992245.1, read on the forward strand.
AATGAAATAAGAATTTTATTTAAAGAAATTATAAAACGCTTAAATTATTGTTATTTAATTTTAGTTTTGTTTTATAAAGATTAAACAAATAAATTGATAAGAAGTTATTGTTAATATTTATAAATATGAATGGTTGACGTGTCTTATCTATAAAAGACAGAAATATTATGTTGTCATAGACACATTTAGAAAATCTACAAATCTCTATACAAAAATATTAAGATAAAGTTTTAATGTCTCTATCAGCTACAATTTTAGTAGCATTTGATTAGAAAGCCTGCAGACCGTCAAACATCATCATGCTGTTACCGTCCCGAAGTAATAAGCTGTCATTATTTATAATAAATAAAATTTGATTACACTACATAACTTTATAAAAGTAATCTTTGTCATACTTCTTTAATAAATAAAAACATACGTAACGTATAAAAGACTCGTTTCTCGTCATGTAAACTGTCGTTGATTGTTAATTTTACTTTTTTATAACGTAATTAATCAACTTCAAAAAAGGAGTAGTATTTGTCTGTATATTCATATTACGTATGTCGCGTTTATGAACAGATTTTGATATCTCTTTTTCGTTTTGATTCGAATTGAAGTGTTTATTCCGACAAAATCTTTCAAGTTGTTTTTTATTTTTTAAACATGATAGTTTTTTTTTATTGTATAAGTAGGCGAGCACATGGGCCACCTGATGGTAAGTGGTCACCAACACCCATAAACAATGGCATTGTAATAAATGTTAACCATCGCTTACATTGCCAATGCGCCACCAAATGGGAACTAAGATGTAATGTCCCTTGTGCCTGTAATTACACTAGCTCACTCACCCTTCAAACCGGAACACAACAATAGCAAGTACAGCTGTTTTGCGGTAGAAATCTAAATATATATTATATAGATTAGAATATCTGATGAGTGTGTGGTACCTACCCCGACGAGCTTGCACAAAGCTCTACCACCTAGTAATAGTAATTAATGTTTTTGTTAAATTTTAGTCAAAACAGGTGATTATTGTTATTTTTATACATTTCGTTATTGCCTGTAAATGCAGTCGCGAAGTATTAACATAAGTCACGATCTTAGGTATTTTGTGTGCAGTATGTTTGCATTCAAAAATAGCATTGTAGTTTGTACTTGAATCCGAAACGAACGAATCTTACATTTTTACTAATATAATACAGTATGACTTTTAATATATTATTTTTTATTTATATTAACTAGAGGACGGCCGTTGGCCATAATTCGACGGTAATTCATTGCTAATAATTATATAGGATATATTGATTCGAATGATAAGAAAAATGAGTCTTTTCTGGACAATAACTTGTCATTATTACAATTTTTAAAAAAACCAAAGAAATGTCATGCCATGATTTTTTTAAAGTTGTATTAACGTAAACAATGAATGATTTATTTTATTTAATATAATGTATTTGTAACACATATTATGTATATATATACAAAACATACATCTTAGCTTTCTGCACTCCTTATCTATACAAACTTTAACTCTGCCAAATCTCACCTCCGTGAGTGTAATATACTTAAAAAAGGCTACAAGGTTTTCTCTTCACGTATTAATATATGTATATACATATAAAATATCTCCTGCGTAGTTGTATATACATATATTGTTACATAGTATGTATATTACTGCTAAGCTAATGTATGTTACATCTTATATTTTTACTGATTGGCTAGTCCCTAAAAACTATTATCATCAAGAGTGCGATCTCAATTCATGATCAATATAATAATAATATCCTGGGACATTATTCACACAAGGCCATCTGATCCCAAACTAAGCAGAGCTTGTGCTATGGAAACCAGACAACTGATACTTACATATACTACTTTTCTTTTGTAAATAAATACTTATATAGATAATTACACCCAGACTCAGGACAGACAGACATGTTCATGCACACAAATCTGTCCTGGGTGGGGATCGAACCCACGACCTGCGGCGTGAAAGGCAAGTACATATCTTACCAACCACGCCGACCAGCTCGTCATATTTGTACCTATCGTATATTATCGGTATTTTAGCGGTTTCCTCGTTATATAATTTCCTTTGTTGTTGATCCGTCTTGGGAAACTACTCGAGAAGGTCATATTTAATTATCGGTTTCTCTCATTGTTGTAATATAATACTTGTTTATTTGTAAATTACTGTAAAGTTTAGATGGGGTTTAGTTTTTATGATAAGCTATTTCCTAGCATTTATTTAAAAAAAAGAATATGTAATGTATGTAATGAAAAAACATATTACGAAAAATATTTGTTACTTTGAAGACAATTATTGTTTTGTGACGTGGATAAGTTATCTGTTAGATTAGTATTCGTATCGGTAAAGTATTAACATGTTTTTAAGTTAATATCAATATTGTAATCAATAGCTTAATTTAAATTATGTGTCTTATTAATAACTAGTGTTCTTTCGCGGCCACGCCAGCGTGTTAGGTGAGGGGAGGAGGGGGGACGTTGGGTTTGAGGGGAGGAGTTGGTATAAAAAAATAGCCTATAACCTTCCTCTAGGTTGCTTCCTATCAAATTTCATCAAAATCGCTTCAGTGGTCTCGCCGTAATAGACAGAGAAACGAGAAAAGGTAGGTAGTGGCTTGCGCTTCCGTTGTGAATATGTGAATGTATGTGATGTCCTCCTCAGAATTTTGGCCAATCTTAAAGGACTAGTAGACCAGTAACTGCGCAGGAAATATTATAAGCACAGGTCCGTCCCATTAAATAAGTCATAATCTGATTTTACTTACATTTATAAAAAAATTTAATACACAGCTTATAAAAACCTAAGTAGCCACAGATATATTATTTAATTATATAAAATAATTTCTTTACCATTTAATTACTACATATTTTTTTTAGCGAAGTTAAGCCTTACGCAGGTTTTAAAAATAACTCGCGATTCAAACATGTTGTAATGATTGTTCATATCATTGTTTTCTATTTATTAAGCCTTTCTTTAAAAAATCAAAAGGTTATTCAATATTGTAATATTAAAACACTTTCGGAATAAATAATTTCACTTCTTATAATTCGTCATATTATTAAAAAAACATTAGTGAATGACTTATCAGACTCATTTAGTTATTAATAAAAATTTATAACCTCACAAAACGCAATAGAAAGATAAAAGATTAACGTTTTATTATTCCATACTGCGACCGTAATCGTTATTGAAAATTCGAGGAAAATAACATGTATTTGCATCAAAAAAAATCCATTCTTATTTCCAATTTTTTTATTGCTAAAGCTAGTCAATACAAATTAAACAAATAAAAAAATTGAAATAATTTGCATTTGCCTTAATATACAAATATGTATATAAGTAGGTATATAGTGGTGGTCGTATAATTAGTAACACTACCAACGGTCTTTGACATTATGTAAGATACTTCACCGCAATCGTTTTTATTTTAAAATTAAATAATAAATAGGACAACAATATGTTCAACGATTTATCATTTATTAGAAAAACAATATAAATCCCATTACACAAGTGCAGTTTCAATATTACATTACGGACAAACATTTAAATTAGTTTTAAGGTATGAACAATAATGGCCAACTAATTAGAAACAACAAAAAAAGCAATATTTTTTAAGTATTAGTAATTAGTATTGTTATTTACGAAATAGCTACTATCCACAGCCTACCAATAGTTATAATTAATATTTAGTGGCGTATCTCTTATATTCAATAACAGCACTGCAACGACGTCGCGTTGATTCAATCAATTTCATACATTTTTCTAGGGGGATTGAATTCCATGCTTCAACAAATGCTTCAGATATTTTCTATCGGGTTTAAACCCGGACTATTTGCTGGCCAGTCTAAAACGGATATACGCTGCGCTAAGGAATCATTTGACGCTATTGGCCGTGTGTTTAGGGTCATTGTCATGCTGAAAGATCCAGGTTATAGGCAAGTGGTTGTCCGAGTAGGGAATCATTGTGTGCTCTAAGATATTTTTTATTGCCATTAATGCATTGTACCGCCGCCGTGCTTGACTACATTCCTTGTGTATTTATAATTAAAAGCATTGTTTACAGGGCGTCTAACATAGCGCTTTCCATCGGAATTTACCATATTTATTTTTGTTTCATCTGAAAATAACACTTTTTCCATTCTCGTACCGTCCAATTAACATATTTTTTAGCGAATAATAATCGCTTCTCTCGGTGTTGCTTGGTAAGAAGCGGTACCTTTCGAGAGATTCTTCCAAACAATTTAGCTTCCACTAATCTTCGGCGTATCAGTCTTGACGAGATGTTTCTCGGGTCATCAGGCGAAAAAACTTTTTTTAATCTGGTTGTAGCCTTTACTTGGGTCTTTTTTAGCAACACGAACGATTAGCGTATCTTCTCTGGGAGAGGATTTTCTTGGCCGAGCCTTTCTAAGAACATTTTCAACAGTTCCATGTGTTTTATTAAGATCAATTGCATTAAAAACTTTCTTAACAGAACAATTTAAATGCTCAGCTATTCTTCTGTACGTCCACTTATGATCTATATGTAAATTGACAATGATTTGCCTAGCCTATACTTTTATTTTTGTCCATTTTGAACAAAATAAAATTCAGATTAAATTTTGAATTGCCGCCAAAATAATATAAAAAACCAAGAAAGAAATGTTATTCTCCAATTTCAAAAAAAGAACGAACTATGTATGTTTTTTTAAAATGTTTCTAATTAGGCGTCCAACCGGCCAGTAACAGAAAATAAACTCCTACATGTGTAAGACTTATTTTGTAATTAAAAGTAAGATATGTTTTATATTTTATGCATTTAATGAGTTTTTTATTTGAGTGGCTATATTATTGCATGATTATTAATTATTGAATGTGTATATTTTTTACGAACATTTGTACGTTGAAGTTACACTTTCTTTATTCATAAGAAGTGTTTCTAATTATATGAACACCACTGTATATTTTACGATTAAATTATGTCATCTGTATATATCTGTCCATACTGTGGTAACAATTAGCACTAAAGATAAGCACAGTAATGGGATTTTGTAAGAGCTCACTTCACTACTCACCCGTGACATGTTGATAACCGACTTATGGCAATATACTATTTTGATACGTATGTGTTGGAAATGTTATAATTATTATGGTCAATATCGCATATCATGTTCTGTCGTTTCACGATAGTTTTCGACAGTGAGTTTCGAGTTTGTTCTTACGGAATAGCCTGATGATAGAATATCTGATGATGTATAATAATAATGTAAATAACATATATAAATTTCAGCTTTGTAATGTAAATAATAAACAGGAACCGGAATAAGTGTCTGCCTTTTCATTTATGAATAAAAATAATGCATACTATAACATATTAAAAAGGCAGCCATGCTACGATCATGTTTTAAAAGTCAATTTTGACGATTTTAGACTTCGGGACACGTCCAAAGGAACCGTTGAAGGGAATAGTGAATCCCCATTTCAGCTACGGCATGTGAAATAGTATATCTAGCATAAATTTGGACTTTGCTAATATACCGTAAGTCTGCCGATCAGTGGCTCTCAGTCTATAAATACCATTTTTATTTATAGATAATTCATAAGCTTAATATGTACTATATCTTGATAAGAGTTAATTCTCCTTGGCAAATTGCGAAAGAAGACATTATTAAGCGACCGACGATAGTTTTATCAACGGCTTCATTACAAGTCATCGACTTTTCTCCACTATTTATTCATTTAATAAGAATATTTTACTTATAAATATAAGCATTTCCGAATTAATTACCTAAACGAAAGTTAAAACTGGATTACATTCCTGGTAACTTTTCAGATGGACTAAACGGACAAACAGAGAACAGACGCGACGATAGTGACTTTGTTTATATAATAATAATAATATAATAAAATCTTTATTGCATCTTATAAAAAGCCAGTTATGACATTTTTACATATACCATAGGTTTTAGGAAAAACACAAAACTTATAAAACTCTGACATCTGAACTAGGAGAGTTCCTGTATTTCAAAAGCCAGTGCCCTCGCAAAATGGTTAAACATAACATAACATAACAGTGATATTATGCAGTGGTATATATGTATGTACATCATTACATATTATGCAGTGGTATATATGTATGTATATATGTATGTACATAATTACATATTATGTTTAAGAATTATTTGCTTTTTAACAAGTTATTTTCTATAAGTAACAAATATTGGCGCGTCTTGAGTGTTCAACCAACTAGTATGCCGCGAGTTGTGACGGCAAACCGCATGACGTTTGTGTGTGTGGAGCGTAAATTATATACTTGCAATATAAACTTAAATAAAATAAAATAAAAATATATTTATTTAATTAAAGAAACTATGTTTTTATTTATTTTACTCAATACTTATTTATTGATTTTCTATAATTTCAAATACTTTCAAAAACAATTAATTCTGATGATTCACAAATGCCGTGAGCCCCGAGATGGCACTAATTTCATATCTTATATTTTAAAAGTTACTGATCAAACAATCATTGATATGCGAAATCTAATTATCTACATAAAGTTATTGTTAGTAACGTTAAATGATAATATAAATGATTATGACTTAAAATGTGACTCATACGAAAACTGCGTCGTTATTTTTTAAAAATAATTAGTAACTTTTATAAAAACAAACATTTCATGGCAAAAAAGGCAGAGACACTTATGAAAAAAATGGGCAGAAACTACATAGATACATTTTTATGGTCAAAGTCTACCAGATGGTCTATTAGATTACTGGTCGGAGGAAGAGGTTTAGAATACAGACTAATCAAAAAATTAACTCAAACAAGGGTTCTCAAACTGAAGAGAGATGAGTGGTTTTTTTCCTGTCTGATGTAACATACAATTTACAAATGCTTTTGTATCCCAAAAATGATGAGAACAGTTCTAGGCTTTCTGACCTTAATGGTGAAGAGAATTTAAATTTTTGAATCATCATTTTATAAAGATTAAATGAAATGAATGTTGCCGTCAGTTGATTTTCTCAAATCAAAATAATATTGACAATATAAACACTGCTGTTAAATTTATAAGTCCTGCATGAAAATCAAGAATAACAGAAAATGTATTAAATCTCCTCCATTTAATAATTAATAATATTAAAAGTGATGAATTAATATTCAACACAAAAATTGTTTGTCTTTCATTTACAAGAACGACTTTATTTAAAAAACGAAGAATTAAATTACCACTCGCTTTAGTTTAAGAAGTAATATCTTCATGTCATTCTAGCTTTATTAGAAAATAACACAAGACAGTAATAGTAGTTATTGTTTGAATTAACTAACCTGAAGCATCTGTTTCCTCTTTGTTGTTAATCTTATCTACATCGATGACTGACAAAGATTCTGGAACAGCAAGACTCTCATCAAAGTCGGAGTCAACACCAGTGGGTGTCAGGGAATCCAGATTATGCAATATTCCTTGCAAACAGTCCCCCGGTGTCGTTGAAGGTGTTGGTGTTTCCATACCGTAATTTGTGTAGCCGTAGAGTTCTTCATCTGAAAATATTTTCATTGTTTATTTGTTTAAAAAAAAAAATTAATAAAATACATATGAGGATCCTCTAAACCTTCGGTCAATTTCATATAGCGCAGTACATACAATTATTGGAACTTTTAACTTCATATTTTAAATTTCACTACAATTTCCTAAATTTAACGAACACAAAATTAATTACACAGGATATACGAAAACATCAACATAAAAGTCACAGTAAAATGGTAAATACAGTAATATAGAGTTGTAACAGCTATAACAATCTTTTACAGAAAAACTTTCATTAAATAAGTTTGGTAATTGCAGTCAAAGTAAGAAATATTAGATATTTGTGTGCATTGATGTCAGTTATTATCTTAATATTGAAATAAAATCTAATATAAAACCATACATTTGGGTATTGCATTCTTATCTTGCAATTTTTTTTTCACTATGGTGCAAGAGCTTTTATCTTTTTAATTTAATGAATGCAGTTAGCAATTAATAGGCTGATTTTCTTTTTTCTAAAAAGGGATTGATTAAACTATTTAACTGCTATTATCATAGAAAAAACTTACTGAGTGTTTGTAATTTGTTATTTTACAGATAATTGTGTTAATTAAGTAAAGCTAAATATATAGCCAAAATAACATGTATCCTGTTCACAGTATCAATATTTGTATAATCTTTTCATAAGATTCAATATTTAAAAATTGATCAATTAAAAAATAGTATATTTGTATAATTTATTGCATTGAAAAAGCTTATATAAACAGAATGGTTGATGGATTTCTTGTAATGTGATGTGATGTTTTTTATGATTTATAATAAGAATCTAGTCTGCTACTACTATACAAGTTATAACTGTCATTTTACGAGGTTTTCACTATGAAGTAAGAATGCACATATGTTAATTTTGTAAAATACTTATAGATAATTAGTATTGTTCTTATATAATCCAAGTAAAAAAAAACTTTGTTTATATAAACTTTATAAAATATAAAGTATAAGTTTTGCATTTAAATATCTCAGTGCTTTCTCTTAACCCTGTTACTGAACAGTCTGCCGACTCCTCTGTATCCACAAACAAACAGAAAACAAGACACTATAACACTTCACATGCACTACCTCTTTTGATAAGATTATGAAAACTGAGAGATAATTCGCTACGTTCCATACGTTTTCTTGAGCCTTCTTCTATTAAATCTGTTCTCACTTCACGGTACCCGTTAGGTCTCTGATATGCAATGTTCTGGCCATTACACAGAATAAATTTAACACTTGTATACATAATCTACGTTGATAAGATAGCACTCGAGTCGATTTTCAGTTGTTTTACGGCGTTCGTTAAAATCGGTCAAACAGTGAAATCAATGTGACTATCTTTAGAGGGAAACGATTTCGTTGGAGACGGTTTAACACGCTTCATTGAAGGCTGAACCAAGGTTTTGATTTAAAGTAAAAAAATCTGTACTTACAAAACTTTACGTACAAATTCGTTGTGTAGTTTCTTGATTTATTGTATTACACTATTTGTTAATCATGAGTAAATAGACATCGAATAACTTGTAATGATTTGAACGCTTATTGTTTGAATCATTCATTTAATTACTTATAGAGCCAAGGTTTTTTTGCATAAAAACTATATTTGTTAAGGCCATAACAAGGCCTCCGTGAATGAACTGAATACTGACGTAATTCGATGACGTACCATATACGATACTATTTTGTCAGAGTTTCTCAACTGTATGAGAAAAATGTGTAAAATACGTGGGTAAAATATGTGAGTTTTATTTTTGTGAAAAATGCTACACATGAATAAAAGTAGCAATTGTTATTTTAAACTTCTATAGTCCTGTAGGACGACAATAAAATACGACCGGAGACAGTATTAGATCAGATCGGCATGTAACGTACGTTTACAATTACTTTTTTATTAATTCTAGTTATTAATTTAAAAAAATATGTTACACTATTATTTAATAAAAAAATAAAACATACATTAAGCAGGCAATGAGTTAAAAAAGTAACAACCAATAGATTAAAAAATTTAAAAATAAATTTAAGATGTTGACAAACTCTGTCCAGCTAATCATTTTAACTTTGCTGTCAAAAATGACATAATATATGTTCAGAAACACTATTAAACGAGATAACCACTAATTAAACAAAAGATAATTTAACAGTTAAATAATAGTTAAAATATAATTGTAATATATCTATGAAAAACATTAATAATTTTATAGATTTAATAATGATGTCTCGAAATATGCTAGTTACGTGCCTTTGTAATTATTATAGCAATTATCCGTTATTCAAATATTGCAATTAAATATATCATATTTCTCAAAAAATATTTGGTTCTATATATATATTCTAATATTATTTAGATGATTTAAACATTATTCTAGTAAGCTTTCCCCGGTCGTAACAAAAATATTTTTCTTTTTCATACAATGTATGCTTTTCACGGATGTGTTTTATGTTTCAAGAACGCCGACTTGATGTCGATTACTTAATGTTTTTTATGTTTATATATTGAAGAATATAATTTATTTCATCAAAATCAGTAGTGTCTTCATTATCTTCCAGCTTACATTTCCCCTTTCACCCATTTTCCGATAACTTTAGCTTAAAGAGGTTTAGTTTAAAATCTTTTAATTCTATTAAATATTCACTTTTGTTACTATAGTTAACCATATAATGTAATAAAATAAAATATCGTGTTACAAAATAAATATACAAAGAAAGGAGTAAGTTATTTAGTCAAATTACAAAAAGTCCCTATAAAGGTAAGTATGTATAGTTTCTCTGCGATAGAAAATATGACCCCTAAATCTTAAATATAAGAATTAATGTTAGTTCGTATATATAAAAAGAGATATTGAGACTTCCACACAGTTAAACCGATCACCGTGAAAATGGGCACTATATATAAAGAATACACAGTATGTTTTAACACTTTGTTGTAACTTGCTACTAGATGGCGTTGTAGCACGTCGTATTCTCCACGTTCAAAACGACCGACATGATAATATAGCAACGTCTAGTCTGAAGAGCTTTGCTTGGACTATATAAATGCACATTAATCTCAAAGCAAATTTCAATACAGGATGATGTGTATATTATTATTCAGTATAATATACTTAAGGTGTCTTAAGATCATATAATATACAATATTAAAATTATTATATACTTTATAATACGCTAAATAAGATGCTTAATGCATCGGAACAAGCTGATACAAGTGAGTGTTTGAAATTGCATCAAATCCTTGCTGCTGAAGTAGAAAGTAGCATGATTTCCCTCAATTACCGCAGGGAATGTCAGGCCTAGTGTTTCAGTTTGCCTAGTTGGAGTTTTTTTTAATGCCAATTATTGTTCCTAGACAGCGCTGTTTTCAGTCCCTATTTATGTATTGTGAGGATGTTGGATCGTCCTCCATTGCCGTACTCTTGGTACTTGGTCTTATATGGTTTCCTTTTCCGGTTGTGTGTACGGTAAAGTACTGGGTCTTAGCGATTGTGAAACTTTTCTTCTACGACTTTTATTTGTCACACTATTCTAGTAACTTTGCCAAATTTTAACTACTCAGGCAACGGTTTTACAAACAGATGAGCGGAAATTACGAAATAACACCGGTTTCTCTTATGCTCATATAACTCTCAAAATTTGTCTATTTTTAATGTAATAGACATATTACAAATTCATTTTTTAAATACTGCATTCAATTCACTATAAGTCATAATGATTTATAGTTATTGCTAAATTATAAAATTATGTAAGCACTCAAGTAACGGTACGTTGTTCTAATATTTAAGAACATGGTTTCTTTAAGCGATATGGTCTGCTAATTATATAAGACTAGCTGTGCCCGCGGTTTCAGCCGCGTATTCTTAATAAAAATATAATGAATAAAAATCAGCCTAGAACCTTCCTCGTTAAAAGGACTATACAACACAAAAATATTTTTAAAATTCGAACCAGTAGTTCCTGAGATTAGCCGGATCAAACAAACAAACTCTTCAGCTTTATATATTAGCATAGATATAGATAATCTGTTAAAACAGTATACCAGCTCGTAATCATCTTGCTGCTGACTATGAATAATTTATTGGGATATGCCACATGTACCTATGCGTTTTGAGAATGTTTTTCGGCCATTTTTTCGAAGTGTGAGTCGTATTTCAAAAAAATCTTGTATGGATCGAAAAACCTTCATTCCGTTAAGCCTGACTTCCGCCTTGAGATTGACTTTAAAATAATTCTCTTAGCCTAAATTTAGTAGTTTTATCTAGATTTAAAGTTAAGAAGAAATGTTTTATTGATGAATGTACAATAAATGTACCATTTATTGGGTTTCTTACTTAATCTCTGGTATGCCTTGCAATACATCTTTATTTTTTTAATCATCGGATTGACTCGATCGCTTTTTATTGAGTACTATTTATAGGTAAAAAGGTTTGCCATAAATGGCTCCAAATTTTTATGACATGTTGTTTATCAATAATGAATGATTTTTCATGCCAGAACCGAATCGGCCCATGTTCACTAGTCTAAGGGCTCTGCCTCGAATCTTGCGGGCAGTGGGGCGGCGGCGCGGCGGAGCAGGAGCGGCAGAATCTTATGCGTAAAATCAAATGGACCGGCCTTCGAAAACAGTGGCGCGGGAGGCAGCGGCGCGGGTAACCGATGTGCTTTAAAAGTAACCTATACTTTGTCCATTTTATTAATAGTTTTTTGACAGCTCGACGACTGACAAGTTATAGTGATGTCCTAAAGAACGTAATAATCGATATCGCTTATTTTTTTGAAAATAATATAAATAAAATAAAATCATTAATAGTAAATAAAAGTTAATAAAAGGAAAAATCCCAAAAAACTATTAATAAAATGGACAAAGTATAACATAACCTAACCTACATGACCTTGCCCTAGAATTTTATGTGTAATCATTCGGGTACCCCGAACTAAGTGCTCTTGTTTACATATCAGGAACATCCTAGACCACTCAGACCACCTACATCGAGTCCTACCACTCATTGTTATTTTACAAGTTTTTGTTCGAAGTCTTCCCCCTCCACAATATTTTATTTTTATTTTTATTGTATAGGTAGGCGGACGAGCATATGGGCCCCCTGTTGGTAAGTGGTCACCAACGGCCATAGACAATGGAATTGTAAGAAATGTTAACCGTCGCTTACATCGCCAATGCGCCACCAACCTTGGGAACTACGATGTTATGTCCCTTGTGCCTGTAATTACACTGGCTCACTCACTCTTCAACCCGGAACACAACAATACAAAGTACTGCTGTTTTGCGGTAGAATATCTGATGATGGGTGGTACCTACCCAGGCGAGCTTACACAAAGCTCTACCACCGAGTAGATGCATTGCATGAAATATCATTCATTATTGATAAAAAACATGTCATAAAAATTTGGAGCCATTTTTCACAAAAACCGCGATTGTAAGTATTTACCGGTATTTATAAACAGGTCCAAATCTGTGAAAGAATCCACAAATTCGTTCAATTGCGAAGGTTTTATTCAATTTGTGTTCATAATGTATCTCGTGTTCAAAAGCGCGGAGAAACATTGCGAGAAAATCTACATGCATTTTTATGAAAACGGTGAACCTGCATGCATGGTAGAATGCAAAGTCTACCATGTCTAAATTAACTACCAATCACAATTTACGGCCTGAGTGCCTTTGTATGGGTAGTTTGTTGATATAAAAAAGCAGTAGAAAGGTAAGAAACTACATAATAATAATAATAACTAAATAAAATAATAATTGAGTTTTAATTAATGGAATAAATGCTAAAACTAAGTAGCGTTTAATTTGATTATTGTAACATTTTATATATTAACCCTTACAAACAATTAATGGAAGAATTTGTAATAACTTTAATAAAATTCGTCGATCATACTTTATATATTTTTTATTTTGAGCTTATGTATTTTCACTATTTTCCCTGTTGATTCATTTATCTACATATCTGTCTTCCTAAAATAATTACTTGTTTAAAAACCAAAACCGAGTTCAAATAAAATTCATCTCCTAAATTTTCAACCTTAGTGGTATTTTTTTCTACAAATTAAAATGGGACCAAATGGCAAGTATACTCTTCTGTTTTTCTGTATATCGAGTTTTTATGTTTATAAATACATTTTAAAATGAAAATAACTCTTCATTCATATTTTGCAAGGCTTTTTTAAAAATATGACCTTTAGGGTTTACGTGATTAAGTGTTGGAAGCTTCAAGAATTATATAATTGCTACTGTCTTACAAACTAAAGCTGAAAGCGTAAATGTGAACGCAAGTTGCTTTAGTCGACATATATGTGTATAACGCGGACGGCCAGTCGAAATTGATCCCTTTCAGGCTAGTTAGAGAGGGTGGTCACTGTAAAAGCGTGGCTCATATTAGGGTGGTTGTGTAAATATCACGGTTAATACGTCCAATACACGCCAGGTGGGCAGAGAGTGTCGTGAGAGCAAAAGTGACCGCAGTCGCAACTCGCGCACCGACCGTTCCTCGCGTATACAACGAAGCAACGCACGTTCGACGTACGCACCGTTCCCGCCACATTTCAAACTTGCGTTCGGAAGCCGACAAATAAATTTTATTCGATTGTATTAAATGTGCACTCGCGCGTAAAACGCCGAAACTTAGCGACACTTGCGCTGACAGTGCGCGGATTGCATCGCGGCCGTTGACATCCATTTGGTCGACAAAGATCGGTTTTTGAGCGCAAATTTGAAAATGACGTATTTTGGCGGGATTGTGTGACGTGTTTTTTTTTCTAAATTAATAGTGACACAGGTGTTTTTTCAAAGTGCCAGGAACGATGGTGAATTTCAAATAAATAAATCAGTGTTTTTTTTTGTCTTATGCTGAAGTAAAAATACACGAACATTAACAAAGGTAAGTTTTAGAATGCAGTGTTGATATTTTGCATAATTTTATTTGTTATAATTACTGACTAGCCTCTAGTCGTTACTCAATAAGAGTTAAAATCGTATCTTACGCTTTCTAAATAGTCGACCATGAGTGTGGCCGCAGTCACGACTAAACTGATTTAATTTTACTTTAAGATAAAGCTATATCAAACTGAGATTTCCGTTCCTTTAAATAAGTTAACGTGACGAAATTATATAATATAGTTTTACGGGTCTAGTTTTTCACGTACAGATATTAAGCGCCGAGTAAGTTCAAATAATTAAGGAAAATATTGCTTTAAATATTTTAATAGAAACACATGACGATAAAAAAACATGATTTCATTTTAAACGTTCTGAATGTGAAACTATTCGGATAAGGAAAACTTTTAAGTTACAACGAAAAAATATTGTTCAATTAAATTAACTAGGTAAACAAACTCCTTCAAAACAAATTCTCCTTTCACAATTGTATTCCATATACTGCATCTGGTTCTAGACGACTAAAATGACCACATAAAAAACAATTGATATGGTAGAGGACAAGTTACTAAACAAACCAGATATCGACTTTGCAACTCGATTTGTACGGTGCATTTGTTAGTGATTTCATAAGCACTTTCAAACCCTTATTTTGGACACGATTACTGTAATCATAATAGATTGGCTATTGTCATTACTTTTTTTTATTATGACATTTAATGAAATTGAGTTTTTAATATGCAATGTAAATTTTATTCCGTCTTAAAATACGGTTTTTTCATTTTATTAGTATAAATAAATTCTATTTAAAATGTTTATGTCTATATGTTAACAGAAGGCTTTGTTTACTCCTATATATTTTTATTATATTAAAGAAAATGTATGTACAATATATATATAATAATAAATAAATAATATAAGATATTATATATATCGATGTGAATAGGACTAACTATAAAAAAATTTTTTGTATTGTTTAAAAATATTTTTAGGTGAACTCTTTCCAATTCATTGAAATTCGTGTTGTAAATAAAAACATTTCAATTTAACCATATCGCTTTTAAAATTACGAATACCAAATTTTTTTATTACACATTCTTACTATATTTTAAATACTATACAAGAACATGAAATTCTAGTTATATTAATAATCTAAATTAGGAGCGATTGCGAAGCTCAGCTACTTATATATACTGGTATATATTTATATATTAAATATATTTTTAGTTTATTATTTAGACGTAAAAAAACTTCTCATTTGTCAATATATTTTAATTGAATCATTACTATATCTTTAAAGTTTTGTAAAGACCGTTTGTTGCATTTTATTGATAAAGTGCACAACTGGCTTTTGAAGAAATTAAAATTATACATTTACACTTCTATCTACTAACTTATATATAATATGACTAACTGCTTCGTTGGTCTAGCGGCTAGATATAAGGCCGCAGACCCGGTGGTCTTGGGTTCGATTCCCAGGTCGGGCCAATAAATAGTAATTGGGTTTTTCTGTCAGAAAATTCTCAGTAGCAGCCAGGAGTCTGGAAGTTGGAAGTGTGTATACTCCCGTGCCTCGGAAAGCACGTAAAGCCGTTGGTCCTGCGCCTGAACTCTTTTCGGTCGCATTATGAGAGCTAGGGAATAGTGAGTGCACCTGTGTTTGCGCACACACTTGTGCACTATAATATCTCCTGCGCAGTTGGCTAATCTCTCTTGAGATTGGCCGCCGTGACCGAAATCGGTCTGGAGGACATTATTATTATTTTTTTATGAATATGACTAAATCTAGGAGAATATGGGGATTCGTTAAATAATATATATAAATTATTTAAAATTATTTTCTCCGAAATTAAAATAGGAACTGAAATAAAATGTTTTAATAGTAATATATGCATAAGGTCAATAATTTTATCAACTAAAAGTTAATTGAAATATATTATTTGCATTGTCAAGATCGCTGAGTGTGAGGGCGGATATAGTATTGTGTCTATTGAATACATTACAATTATATTTACTCGTGTTAAGCCTCAATAGCTTAACAATATACGGACAGTCTAGACAAAAGCCGCAGTTGAACACAGGTTCGGTTTCTCGGCTTATGTCGTCTCCTAAAAAACCGTCAAACATTACGAATATTCAATTATCATTAGTTATTCCATAAAAAAGCGCGTCGCTAGAATTATTTAAAAAAAATATAAAGTCGACAAAATATATTATCTGTGACACTGTTCGCGTTAATTACATATTATATAAATTTAAATTATATTGTTATTAATTTTTTTATATAAATATCAAAAATTGCTTTATGATTAGGTATATTATGAATACGTTTTATAAAGTTATATTGAATACGACGAATAAAAAATAATAGTATACGAGTTATTTTGTTATTTGAATATCAAAGTATATTGTGATAAAAATGTTTTAATTTGATTTCCAGTCTTAAAGTACATAGGATACTCATTTTCGTGAAAAGGTAGTAACATGATTAGGCCTAAAATATTTGATTATAATTTTTTACGTGATTTAATAATATATTGACACATTATATTTCATATAACCGTTTTATAATTATTAAACTATTTAAGCACACATAAAATAAATTAACCATCGTTTATAAATATTATCTTGTATAGATATATAACTGTGTACAGTTTATAGCATGTGTATTATATTTGAAATATAATTCATTAGTTAGGAAATAAATGTATACCATACATGAAAACACGATAAATTGTTTTGTTTGGATTTTTAAGTAATACTTAATCGCGTTTTTGCGAATTCAAAATCATATTTTTCTAACTTATTGAGTAAACAATATCTTATAAATTTCGAGTTTCAGACTAAACATTATATAAATTGCCAAAATTTGTGTTCTCGAAAAGAAAGGCTTCAATTTAAACGACGTGATTGCCGGTGAAAGTACCTACGTCCTTGTAGGGAGTGCATGCGAGAGTGATTCTTAAGATGTTGACATAGAGACTTCATTTCCATAATGCAAGTACCGAAATTTATTTGCACATTATTGGGTTGATAGCGATAAAATATTTTGTTATTGATTCTGCTGTTATAATGAAAGTAAGCATAAGTATGTGTGAAGCTCAGACCAAGGAATAAGATCTTTGATTTGAGGTGTGTCTGTAATATTATAAAAATATGAATTAATAATATCAATAGACATTTTAACGTTGTATCAGCAAATTTTTCTCCAACTATAATTTCGAGTCTATATAATATATAGTTTCGGTAGGCTGAGTTCGTATAAGTAAATCTGTCTAATGTTAATTTTTTTTTCTACTAATGGTTTTTTAATTTTCTCTTTAAGTGATTTAAATGTAAATCTTTTGAGAAAATAAATGTTTTTAACCGTCAAAATATGAAGCCATAAAAAACATCATTAGTCGATAACAATATTTGAATAGTAAACTATTAAAAAAAACTAATGCCTTAATTTTTTTGCTTTTTTGTAGACTAGAATGAGAAAAAGCTACGCAAGAGCTTTTTATGAAATTTTATAACAAAAATTTGATACATAAACTATGATATTGATAAGGTTAAGCTAGTAAAAAAAGAAATACGCCTTATGCAAGTCAAATACGTATTTTTATCAAACAAAATGTTTTGCAATATGCATTATGTACTAAGTAGCACGTTGAACTCTTTTCTATGTTGATGTTAATACGAAGTGTCATATATATACTAATATATAAAGCTGAAGAGTTTGTTTGTTTGATCCGGCTAATCTCAGGAACTCAACTGGTTCGAATTTAAAAATTATTTTTGATTTGGATAGTCCTCTTATCGAGGAAGGCTCTAGGCTTATTTTTATTTAGTATATTTTTATTAATTATACGCGGGTGAAACCGCGCGGCACAGCTAATTATATATATATCACCAGTAAGCGATCAACAAGTCAACAACCATTGGAATAACATATACGTTAGACATACCCCCAGTTCCTGTAAAAATATTAACCTTACACATATTTTCAAACACAATATAGTAATACAACGTATTGCTTTTTTAATTTACCAGCAAATCGGCTACAACCACTGTCCATAGACATTGGCACTGCAAAAAAATATTAACCGTTTCTCACATCGCCAATGCGTCACCAGCCTTGGGAGCTAAAATGTTATATGCCTTGTGCCTGTAGCTACACTGGCTCACTCGCCCATTAAGCTGATAAGTAATAATACTAAATAATGCTGTTTAGCGGTAAAATATCTGATGAGTGAGTGATCCATACGGGCTTGCACAAAGTCCTACCAACTAACCGCCTTATTCATAAACTTTATTTAACTGGTGATTAGTTAAACAACAGTTTGTCTTCTTCTTTCGTATGTCAAATCAATAATGACAGAAAGAGACAAATCAGTGTTTAGCTAAACAGTAACTAAGCAACGTTTATAAATAAGGCCGTAAATGTTTAACATTTCCAATGTTTTTAAAGTTACAGTTATTATTTACTACATTTTTGGATAGCGAAAATAAGAACTATGTATGTAATGAGGACATTACATTCCATGACGTTGCACTTAATCCATATCTGTTCGTTCTAGTAACATCATCTGATTATATAACTGTAACAGAACAGAACCACTATCCGGGTTCAGTGCTGCAAAGTGTTTACGCATCGAGGAGCTGGTTACCAACCGTACGAGTGATTTGGTTACATGTATACGGATGCTGACTGATTTTTATGACAAAACCATCAACCATTGCTTATGCTTATCCGATACAGAACAGATACAGATTAAAAAATATTAGAATATCATTTTTATAGTATTCTCTGCCCAGATAACTAAATGACTTTAACAAAAAAAGGTATTATATATTTTCAATATTTTTATTTAATGCCTGCGGTAGCCTGCGTGAAGTAGCGGAAATTAATCTTAACAGAAAATCTTAGTAGCCTAGAATTATTTGATGATAATGCTTTTCAAATGAACTATTTCGGAGTTTAAGAATGTTGCATCAAAAAGTAAATGAAGTGAGTTTTGAAAAATAGGCTGGTACAGCGATTAGAATTTATAAATTATAATTACAGCATAATCGAATTCGTAAACGTGTAACATATTAATGTAACGTACAGAATTTCATTCAGTTTTTACGTTAAATATTGTCACATCGATATATATATGAAACAGGTCTTCGATACAAACGAAATATCTATAAGAGAATTTAAAAAAAAACAAGAATTTATTTAAAATATCTCAACTCAGTGTGCACTGGACTTGTTATCACGATGTTGGTTTTATTTTGGAAACAATCATTAATATAGCTCACAATTTAGACACAAATGTGGGTCAAGTGGCAACTGCATTGGCAATCATTTAGAAAGTAGATCGTATAACCTGTTTGTCGATATGGATAACTGAAATCTAGATATGACTAAGCAATTAACTTAGATTATCGTTTTAATATCAAACCCGGGAAAGTATGTTTCTAAGCTATCAACGAGGATGAAGTAATTGATGCTCTGACATCCGTTTACATGATACATGGTTGATATTATGTTTTGTTATGAATGGTAGAAAATAGAAATATTCGTCTTGATATGAGAGGATCTCATAGAATGCAGGGGCAAGAACAGAGTAACGATTGATGGCCTGTTGATCAGACGGTATTTTTAGAACAGATGTAAAATTTATGATATAATATGGAACACAATGCAGTCGTAATAGTCACATATTACCGTGGGGCTTGGTGTTAGGGCCCGTTTGGGTAGGTCCCATTCTATCACCAAATATACTACTTATGTTCCAATTTTCAGAGTAAGAGAGCCACAAACTGTAACTACAGGCACCAAGGACATATCATCATAGTTCCTATGGTGCAAGTCCACATAAATATTAAATAAGAACAAACATATTTTAGATATATTTCCATAATTTAGATTTGTTTTGTAGTAAGTTATAATAATTTAAAGAAGTATTTAATAAATAAATTGTATTGTATTCAAGGTAATAAGTTATGTTTTTAATTGTGATGTATTTATATTCTCTGAGCGGCTATTACGTTGGTATTACTAGCGAAAGTGTCATTGATATGTTGAAGTAAGGCAGTCGCTTTAGAAAGTAAGTCTTGAGTGAATTCCTGTGCACTCGGTGGTGGCGTGACTCATAATTTGTGCCCCTCGGCATCGTGCAGCACTGTTAGCGCTGATAACCCGTTAAAATAAAGAAATAAGAAAAAATAATACAAACCAAAATGTAATTTTATTGCCACACTGGCGTTATTATTTGATCTTGAATTTTAGTGTTTATATTTAATTAACAAGAAGTTAAAAATTTAAAAATCCGCTGCGTTTCTTCCACTGGTCTTTCTTAGGTCAGAGTATATCTTTTTTGAACCGGTGGTAGTTAATAATTTGACAATCAATAAGTAAGTGTAATGCTTCTATCTTTTAATTAGAAAAGAAACATCTTAAATATTGATAAAAATGTTATATACATAAAAGATATTTCAAAATGAAGTATTTTAATAGTTTTCATAATTTGAATGATTTTTTATAATATAATTTAAATGATTGAATGAATATTTAGTAAGGAAAATACAAATTCTGCCAAATTAATTTTGACATATAGAATAATAACGCTTAGAAGGATAGTGTCAACAAAGTTTCGCTCAAAATTGAAGTCACTAGAATTAATGTGTGTGTAAGTGTCACGTACGTTACATACACCGACACGCCCATATACGACCGAATTATGTTGCAAGTGAATATACATTTTCCCCATAAAGTGAGGACTACCTCGTTGGTCTAGTGGCTAGATATAAGGCCGCAGACCCGGTGGTCCTGGGTTCAATTCCCAGGTCGGGCCGATAAATAGTTATTGGGTTTTTCTGTCAGAAAATTCTCAGTAGCAGCCCGGAGTCTGGAAGTTGGAAGTGTGTACACTCCCGTGCCTCGGAAAGCACGTTAAGCCTTTGGTCCTGCGCCTGAACTCTTTCCGGTCGTGTCGGATTGCCGTCCCATCGGAATATGAGAGCTGAGGAAAAGAGAGTGCACCTGTGTTTGCGCACACACTTGTACACTATAATATCTCCTGCGCAGTTGGCTAATCTCTCTTGAGATTGGCCGCCGTGGCCGAAATCGGTCTGGAGGACCTTAAATTAAATTAAAGTGAGGAAATTGATATTGTTTGAACTTGAATTATGAAATACATTTTTTTGCATTTAATTAATTTGAATTATTACGTAGGTTGTATTCAGATGTGACAATTTGTCAGACAATAATATTGGACATTATTATTTTTTTATTAAAATTAATTAAACAACGCTGAAAGGTTTTCTGACAGTAAATTGTGATAAATAGTAGATTTGTGGATTAAGTTGACTTCCAATATTCTTCTCTTTGATTAAGTTGTATTTTATTTATCCATCGAGCAGCATCAATTGAATTCGAAGGAAAGCTAAAAAATATTACAATAAATCGATAAGTATTATAATTATATATTGCAATATTATTTATTTCATTTTAGCTTTTATTATTATAATGATCTCTTTTTTTAATTTATTTAGTAATATTATTTAGTTTTGCTTTTATTTTATGAATAATCATAAAGAAAAAAAAATTATAATTAGTTGAACAGTATTAATGTTTTATACGTAACTTAAAAAAGTTAAAATAATAATTTTAAATATTTATTTCTTTAATAATTTATTTCTTTTTATTATTTAAAATATTAAGAAATCGTGGTAAATATATTTTCCATTGCTGGTAACATTTTTATTGTAATGGCGTCTTTTGTTTACAAATTATTTTTATGTTTTGATAAATATATTTTAGCTAAAATTATAAGTTGCCAAATAGTACTTCCGTGTGAAATGTGATTTTCTTATCCTTATTTATTTTATGACACTATTGTGACAACTGACGTGACGTCAAATGTATTGAGACTAGTCACAATTTGAATGACTTCAATTCGCTTGGGCTTACACTTCTTCTAAGCGATTATTATTTTATGTTCTGACACATGTGTATCACCAACCCACTTTGGATTGACGTGTAGGAATAAGATTCAATTTTTTTCTTAATAGGAGATCCTTTGCCGTGCCGTGGGATATTGACAAACATCATTATGACAAATTAAATAATTCACACATGTCATCCATATAATGTGCAAATATTATATTTGCTATTTGAAAGTGTTTAACGTCCACACGTTACAAAATCAAATGGCCGTGAACGTGGAGAATACACAACGGTATGGTAATTATTACACAATGAACGTAATCGATTAAGTCAATAGATGCGTGTGAAACTTTTTCGACGTTATATAGTTCGTACGAGGC
Source organism: Nymphalis polychloros (assembly GCA_905220585.2). Classification (NCBI taxonomy): domain Eukaryota; kingdom Metazoa; phylum Arthropoda; class Insecta; order Lepidoptera; family Nymphalidae; genus Nymphalis; species Nymphalis polychloros. The sequence goes on from HG992245.1 coordinate 13,352,537, forward strand.
TGCTAATGTCGATTTATACTATAATCATTCAAATTTAAATTCTACTAGTTACCCGACCCGGCTTCGCACGATGATGAAAAATTTATTTTGTTAAGGATTTGCGTAAAATCCTCTGTTAGTGACCGTCTACGTCGCTAAAGGTGTTAATAGTTAATCAGACTTATAGTTTCAGAGATCTTGCCATAAGTCAGTGTTATATCACTTATGTATCTTATTAAACGTAATTCTTCTGTACGTGTGTTTGTCACCTATCTCCTTGTGACGGCTCGACCGATTTGGATGAAATTATGTGTATGTCATCAAATGAAAAAAAATGTTTTTATGGCAGGACGAAATCTGCCGGGTCCGCTAGTATGTACATATATATGTAGATTACAAGCGATAACTGCGTTTTTATTGACTTATGATAGTTTGAACGGGAATATATTTATACCTTTTGCAAGAAAAAAAAAAACTTATATATTTAATGTTATTAATAAAACTGTGGAAATTCTGTGCCAATCGGTAAAGTAGTTTTAACGCGAATCAGAAAAAGACCCCTGATATAATTTTAGTAAGATTAGTGATTATAGTTATTTTTAATATATATTTAATTACACCTTTAATTGCTTTTTTTTATAGCTAAGCGGGCGAGCATATGGGCCACCTTATAGTAAGTGGTCGCTAACGCCAATAGACAATGGCTTTGTAAGAAATGCCTACCTTGCGAACTAAGATGTTTATATCCCTTGTGCCTGTAATTAAACTGGCTCACTCACCCTTCAAACCAGAACACAACAATAAAAAGTACTGCTGGTTTGCGGTAGAATATCTGATGAGTGGGTGGTACCTACCCAGACGAGCTTGAACAAAGCACTGCCGCCGACTGCTTATTATTATATATTTTTAGATTAATTGATTTGATGTTATTCTATACAACTAGTGAGTTAAAGTTACTTTTATATTTTTGTGTTTGCATCTACTTACAGTCGGTTACAATTAATTCATTTTTTCGTATTATTTGTGGTCATGTATATACCACATAATTTATTGTGTCCGGTTTTGTAAGCGAAATAAATAAATAAGTATCTTTTTTTCAGTACTATATCATAGATTATCTTTGCATTGTAAAAGTTAAAATGTAAGCTTTACAGCTCATGTTAAGCTACGGAAGAATTGCTAATCGTGGGAATATTTGATAGAATGATGTTTGATTTTTATAAAACATGAAATCTTTACTTACATTAAAACAATGGAAAGTCTGAACATACCTTTAATGATTTAATACAAATTTTGTCGCAGTTTGTGGTTTATTTTTAATTTTTATGTTCACTATTAACTTGTATATCTTTAAATTTATTTCACATTTTCTTAATTGGAAAGAAAAACTTAAAGAATGAGTTATTTTTTGTCGAATATATTTCAATCATAACTTCACTTTTCTCATAAATATATTTCTATATTACGATAGTTTTAGTGGTATTATATGATAACAATACTAAAAATATTTAAGTGTATTTTTAAATTGACCGTTATTTAATAATATGCGCGTTCAAAGCGAAAGTGAACGGCGAAATAAAATTACGATCTGTTTTATGCAAAACAGTAAAAAAAAGCTTATAATTGCTGAGATAGAGTATAATCATACGTACGAAAGACTACTTGCTCGAGAAGAAATTGTTATAGTACTTATTATTAGCTAAAGATAAAAGATAAAAGATTCTATTCTAGATTGCTTATAGATAAACGTAGATTCTTAATATGAGTATTTTTATGACGATCGAATGAAAATGACAGTACTAAATGTAGTGTGTGAGTGTTTGAGTGCGAGTCGTGGTGTTTATAAGAAACACAAATCTGAAACTCGATGTACACCTCAATCATGTAAAGTCGTTTTGACGGTCGACGAACGTTTAAAATTAAAAGAGTATCAGTAAAGTACCAACTTTTACTTCGGTCCTGGATCTTCTCCAAGCCCGTCTGGTTAGGTACAGCAATAATTATTGTTGCGTTCCGGCTTAAAGGGTGGGTGAGCCAATCTAATTTGAGGAGCAAGGGATAATTATCTTTGTTCCCAAGGTTGGTGGTGCATTGGCGATGTAAAGTTAGTTCCTACATCGCCAATGTATAAGCGGTGGTGGTGGTACATATCAATAGATGGCCTATTCGCCCGTCCACCTGCCCATATTAGAAAAACCCAAAGTATTTTACAGAACGGTTTTGTGTTGTTTTGTTTAAATCTTTAAACTATTGTAATTGATTCTCCACGGAAGTGTTTAAATAATACGAACAATATATTTTAGAATTGCACAATGTCGGTTAAAACAGCTATTTAGATACAGCATCTTAATAAATTTTAATGTAAGCTTAGATGAATACACATAACAATGTTATCACACGGACTATAATTCTATGTTAGTTAATAGAATATTTTCAAATACAATGCAACAGGAAGATATTCCATTGTCAAGCGATAGTCGACCTTAGATTGGAATACACACTAACCATTTATTGTTTAGATGAAACACAATTCAATGTGTAGATTTATGTAAATATTCGATTCCTGTGATCAATTCACTTACAAGGTTTTGTTACATTGTATAACATTAAATTATGAAAGTCATATGTCAGTATATATAAGTAACATGCTTTGTAAACATTTTATTGTACGATTTTATGTTTTGTTACATAAAATATTTTTCATATAATTCAAATTTCAGAAATCGTTCGTTTTTTCCTTGTTCTTCAATTGATAATTCTTTAGATTTGAAGAAATCAATTATGTTATGAAAATAATATTAGACATCTGTTGCTGTGTACGATAATGAACAATAAAGCTTTAAGATCGTGACTCTTATGTATTAAACAAATTTATTGCACACCCAAACGCATTCTGATCATCATTCTGAAATATTCAGCTGCCTGTACTTTAATTTTAAACTAGTAAATATATTTAATGATGCTTCATACGATTACACAATCCAGGATCTACCGTATACCGGATTGAAATTATAAAATTTAATTGCATGCCGGTAAAATAGTTGAAAACAATCTTGGCAATACTTATCATATTTAATTTATAATTAGTTAATTTATAGTTACATTATAAAGTATATATTTTTATTATAATCATACAGCATCCGTATAAAGATAAGTTAACGTGAAAACAATTAAGGGAAATCTTACGTAAATAGAGTAAGAAGATAACAAGGTCATCATAACATTAATAACAATTAACCTGCTTAAATTTTAGTCAATCCGACAAATTTCTTGTATGTATATTGACGTTTGTATTCCAATATACATTAATTTCCGATAAATTATTATCTTTGTAATATTATAAGCAATTTATTTACTAATATTAGATTAGAATATGAAATGTTGTTCAGTTATTAAGTCCAAGGCTTCAAATGCCAATAATAATTGCTAATCATCAATTTTATTGTCAGTAATTTCATGTGGAAGACATATCGGCCAAGGTGTGATGTGTCTTACATAGGGTTGACTGACAACCGTTCTAAGCATTACGTATAAAAACACATAGTCTCAATGTTTTCTTTGGAACGAAGTTCTTTTACGCGGCTTGCAGTACAGTGAAATGGCAGTGGCCCAAGCTCACGTCATATAACGAAATAAGGTTCATACTGTACCTACCAAATCCTACAAAATACGATGCGTTGGGAGTTCGAATTTAGGAGGTCGATATAAAGGAGGTTTAGGTGCTTTTTGGTGTGACAAAAATACAGTAATATAATCAATTAAAATCTACATTTTGACACGGTTTGAGTCGAAAAAATATCGCCCGAAACTTCGTTCCTGACGGAGGTCCCGCGACCGCACAATTATTTATTTGTATGTCTCTCCTGACCGATTTCGACCACGATATTCGTATGACATATTGTAGTTAAAAAAGGAAATGCAAACATTACAATGTTATAATATGATTCGACAGAAATTCCAACAACCTTTTATCGGCCTGACGACGACCAACGATAGTCTATTGTCAAGCAATAATGTTGTTGCTCCTAGTGGCCATTTTGTAATTAACTTCACTGGTTGGAGCGTAGTACAAGGACTTAGCTAGAAAAGTATTGTTAGATATTTGACGGGGGTAAGGCTGCGTCTACAAATTTAAAATATATTTTGTCGTCATGCGTCGGTGATATTTTTTTTTGTAATTATATTAAATTGTCAACAAAACAATGACTATATTGTTTTATTGTTGGTTCCTTTATGAGTTGCAAACAGAGAAATTGCCAATTATTTTAGTAGAAAAGCACCGTAAAATTTGTATGAAAACATCGATTCTTTTAACAGAATAAACGAAGGCAGTAATTCTTTGAAAACACCACAATTTATCCAACAATATGGCGCTTGTTAGAAGATTAGTAGACATTATTAAAGTTGCCATTTTAGAAAACATCATAATAATTTCGATATTTAAATTTAGTCTCATATGTCACGTTTAAACATCAATTAAACCTACAAGCAATTCTAGTATGTATTATCCTAGTCATATAGGATATATTTGAGTGGATATTGCGAAACGCATCAACGAATAGTAGGAAAATTGCGATCATTAACATAGCAAGAAACAATCGCGGCATATGTAATTAAGTAGTTAAAATGACATATTGTACGAGAGTACGGATCCGACTATCGCGTGTCAGTCGTCACGATATGGCTTCTGAATCAATTGTGTAATATTTATGAGCGATTAATTTATGCGTAGATTTTTTTCTTCCTACAAAGTTTATGATGGGTTTTAGAAGTATGTTCGTTATGGCCACATACACGCAACTGTATAACAGACGGGTTTTTAAACAAAGAACTTGTACAGATAAAATAACGTATTAAAGTTATAATATTATATAGTTTAACCTGTATCCCTGATAGATATATTTATTACTATTTTAGCCTTTATTGCGCGACTCGATACTATATATTAGACATAGGTAATAAAGGAAATAATGTTTGTACGTATGTAAAGTGATTTTATATATAGTTTACTAATACTATACACACAATTATACATACGAATCAATACATATAAAAATTTATAAATATACATAAATTATAGAGGTAAAGTCGGGTGCTTTAATATAAGAGGGTTTGTTTTAAAGTATATATATATATGTTAATTTTGCCGTTGAATTTACTCGTTTGAAAAGATTTTGTTTACTTCCTTTTATTTTATTAGATTGCAATTAAATGTTCTATTCGATATATTTTTGCAAAAAGTTTTAGAATTTTATTGCAATATTTTGCTCCATCATGGGTCGGAAGCATATGTGGAAAGGTAGCATCGTATCGTTCAGATTATTTCTAACGATGTTGTCATAATATCAAAATATATAAAAAGAATTCAGTAGGGCTGTCTGTCAGGGCAAACTCGAAATTCACCGGAGAAATCGGTCGTGATATATCAGAAAGCGATATGCGAAATTGATCATAATAATTATAACATTTTAATTATACTCCTATCGAACCAGTAGACCATACCATAATAAGTCGGTTGCCAACATTTTACAGGTGAGCAATGAAGTGAGTTCTCATAGATTAGCACAACGGTAATCCAATGCTTACAATATTTATATTACTTGTTTCCTTCTTTGTTTAACAAATCACCTCCAAATAAGTTCAGACAGTGAGAAGAATAGTAGCAAAAGTTCGTTCAATATCGTCTTACGTTTATGTAAACTAGTCTACATTTAAATATGAATAGACTAAATATATTTATTAAATAATGGTTAATTAGAACACATTTTGAATTTTAATAAAGAACTTAGATTTCTTTATTATTGTTAAGGCATGCAGTGTCTGCATTGGTTTTTGAAAAGATGAATTATTGTAAAACCAGTAAAACTAGAAATGAGAAAGTCAGCATTATATTAGCAAAACATAAAAAATAAATTGTTTAACTCTTCTAGAAAGCATTTTAATTCTATTTGCATTTGTCAGAAAAACAAATAATTAGTATAAGAACTAACAGACTGTGAGAAAACATGTGGAATGAATACAATGCAATGTTAATTGAATTCATTCTTAAAACGTCGGTTTTATTAAGTACACCAAAAGCAATTAAGTCTATTTCGAAATTAATAATTAATTGAATTAAATAACATGGGATTAATATGTTATTTGTTATTGGTTGAACGCCTTGTTTCTCGAAGTCCCGGGACTTTTACCAGGCTTAATAGTCTCGTGACCCGAGACTTTCAGGTCGAGACTCGAGACTTGCTTCATGATTATGTTATTTACAAAAGATTTGTTTAATCTTTGATACATACAAAACTTTTCATTTCAATATGATTCTAAGATAATGATCATTTTACGTTATTAAATATGTATTTTTATTTTTTTATTGATAAAAATAATCTGGAGTTTTGTGAATTTAACATATGAATTGGTTTGACCTCAATGAATGTTTAAATTGTTTGATTTAATGTTCAGTAAAATATGTTGATTAGGTATTAGAAAGGTGATTTTGTAAATGAAACCAATCAAAAATCGTTATATTATAAAGAAATATCTCGATATTCGGGTATGTCCCGGGATTTTGAGCTTCGGGCAGCACTTTCTCCAACTGGGCCCGAAACGTCGGGGTGTCACGGTAACATCCCGTGGCGAAGCCCGACCAGACGGAGAGGATACCGCTGGTTTTTTAGTGGGTATTCCGGCCCCTTCAGCGCCAGTGAGCCCAACATACCCCACTTGATATGGGGAAAACGCGTATTTCCAGCGAAAAAAAAAATGTCCCGCGTTGACTCTAGTATGTCTCAAGATCCAAGACTTTGAAAATGTCGAGATTTCCCAAACTCTAGAACCTAAACACTCAAACAGGCAACAAGACAAACGATTGATTGATCACATCAGATACAAGCAAAAGTACTATAATATTTGTTCACATATTTTCATGTACATACCTACTGCGTAGTAATTTCCTTTATTAAGTAATTTCTAAAATTAAAAAAAAAAGTTAAAGTTGAAATAGATCAAAGATTACGTTTTAAATTGTTTTAAAGCGGAAAAATTTAAACAAAGTAAAATGCAACCTTAAAAAAAAATTGTGACGAATTTAGTACAATGAGATTACGTTTAATTTTTATCTCAACATTCGAAAATTTATTTGCATTTAGTGTTTTAGGAGAGACGTTTCGTAACAGCATTGTTCAACTTTCTTTACTTTCGGCGGAATTTACCCACGATATATTGTTACATGTTTAATTAGATTATTTTACATGCAAATGTATTTAATCATTTTAAAGTTTTATTTGCTGGTAGCTTTGCTCAAGTCTGTCTGGGTGGGTACCAACCACTTATTATTATTATTATTTATTCTCCCGGTTTGAAGGGTGAGTAAGCCTATATTTCCAGGCTAAGCTGGTTAATTCCTAAGATTGGTGGCGCATTGTTGATGTAAGGAATTGTTAATATTTCATTCTGCCAATGCCTAAGAGTTGTTTCGAGCACTTACCATGAGGCTCACTTGCCAGTCCAACTACTTAAATAATAACACAGACAAAAATTAAAATCAAATATATATTTGAAATATCTTAACAGACACTCAACATTTAATATGGTTTTAGATTATGTCGTTTCTCATTCAAAAAATATATACAATTCGTTTAAAAAAAGCTATTTCTTATTTCTAAGAAAAAGTTGAAAGAGTTTTTTGTGACATGTAACTAGTTCATTCTATAATGTGTGTAAATATCCATGTATATATGTATGGTATACATTTATTGTATTTACAACTTAAGTAAAAGATTATGCCTGTAAATTTGCTAAGTAATACGCTAGTGAATAATTTTTTTGCACGCATACATTTGTATCACGTCATCTATACATGATACCCTATAAGTCTACCATGAAGATCTTGATTTCTAAACGAACGTGTAACCTTAACATCGTAATCTTGACTTATGGAAAAGCAGTGTTACTACATCTCAACTAAATTATTTTATAAATTTCACCTAGAAGTGAAATAGTGAAATTATTTATGATTTCTTATTAATGGATGCGATAAACTTATACAACACACACCGACTAGCAAGACAAAAACAATAACAGCAATGACAAGGAAATAACAAAATTAAGATAATTAGAAAGAAAATGCCGTTACCAAATCGTTCTATGTCAGCAATGACGTGTTGGCCGAAGTCAACAAAAAGGCTTTATAGTATACAGAGGAAAAAAAGAGATCAAAGACACCAATTTATTTGATTCTTATCACGTAATCAGTTGATAATAATATACGATTTATAATTGCGTATATTTCGAGGAATGGGATTATAAACAATGCCCATTTCTAGACTGCGGGCTGCTGCTATTATTTAATGGCAGAAAAACACAATCATTTTTAAATGGATATTTGAACCCAAGAACTTAAGGTCTGCAGTCTTTTACGTTTTGTACAAAGTACCACTAAACTTACTATGCAGTTGTCACCATAAAAGCATAAAATGTGAAATATCTTAAGGGAAACGGTACGCGGCGTGCGTCACTCTTAATGCACTATTACGGATAAAACAGAATATGGAAAATTGGAGAAAGTTCCTTTACAACCTTTAAAGTTACATCGTATTGCTTTGGGTCTAAGGAACAACAACTTGTTTTAAAATTTTATTATTAAGAACACATTTTGCAAAATAACAACCAGTAATGGTCGCACAGCTGTGTAAAGGCCTCTTGGGGAGGAAATTATGTTATTTCAGGGCGAGTATAAGGCCTAATTACATACAATAACACAAATTCAGATAGTGCAAACTGATGATAGTCCAAACCAAACCAAAAACGAAGTATGTTCGAAGTGTGTTCCACTAGACTGTTACAACAGTTAATCTGTTATTAGCGAATGAAACAAAATATGCGAATACAGTTAATATTTAACTATGTTATATTAGAAAACTCGTGCTAGAAAAACATTTAATGTAACCCCGTATGATAACAATTCAAGGTCTAAAAACTTCTAACAAGAAACATAATTATAAACGGGAATAGAGCGTAAATTTGTTAGCGTCTATTTCGCTATGAAAACGGCATGTAAAGTATTACAAATGTTTCGTCAAATTATTTATCGCTACGTTATTTATTGTATTGCAAATATCGATAAAAAAAAATGAAGGAATAAGGACGATATGTTGCGTTGTAAACAATGAGAGCATTACATCAGCCACGTCACCGCTCTACATGGCATCGGGGCTGGTCAGTGGCCGGCGAAAGTGTTGCAAGTGTACTCACGCGTCCCGAGCGTCGCGTGAACGACTTATCTGAGTTTTTGCCTATACTATCTACAAGAATTATCGTAATTATCGATAATAATTTGATCAATTAAATTATTTTCTCAATTTAAATGCAATTAACTTTAAGCATTACATTTATTATTATATAATGCGAAACAAATTTATAAAATATATTTCATTTCTTTCATTAAAAAAGTATTTATATAAATTTTATAATTAAAGTAATCAAAACAAACAAATAGTCAATTCAGTACTGTCGTTAATTTATTTACGAATAAATAATAAGATTCATTCAGATTTCATTTCGCTTTCATATTTCCATTGGTTTACCCGTAAACGTTATCTTTTACTCAATTAGTGGAGACCCGGTATACAAATTCGATCATAATTTAACTAAACAGAATGACAGATGTACAGTAATTTTATATAATTACTGAGCGAGAGTGACGTCGCTCGTATATTTTGATAGTGAAAGTGTTCATTCTTAAGACCAGTGAGCCGGTTGATTTGTATGTGCTGTTAGAACAGAACGAAGTGGTGAAGAAAGTTCAACTGTTAATTAATAATATATCGTAAATTATAATTAAGATTCGAAGTAACGAAGTGGTTAGAATACGTGACGTTTAACCGAAGTTTTCGAATTCAAGGGAAGCATCAGATTCTTCAATGTGCTTCTTTTGTGTTTACAAACGTTTTCATCTTCTTCAATCAATCAAAATTCAATCTTTCACATGTGCACCTACTCGTATATATTTTCATGTAAAAATTCTAGTTAAAAATCTTTTGTTAATAACGAAATCAAATTACACTTCAACAGTGCCGTAGGATATTTGGTTTAGATTTTAATTTGACATTATAATATAATACAAATGTTATGTATCATATATGTACGTGTTCAGTAGTAATACACTCTTATTCACACTTAAATAGCAATAAAATTTTCGCCGGCTAGCATAAAATGAAATCTATCAAAATGGGCTTATTATTAGTTGAGGCGATAAAAAAGACATTCTTTACGTACCAATCACATTATTCAATTAAAAAAATACAGGTTAATATCAAAATTGTAGACAGAATATTTATTTATGCATCAAATCTCGTTATAAGCAAAATTAAGCTAGAAATACTTGATTTCCGATGAAACGCTTTTGGATATTCATTTAAACAACAACTATTTCAATAAATCGTGAACAACTTGCGCTTAAAGTCTAGAAGAATCGACGAGAAAATCAGCAGTTATACTGTTTTGTTAATTACTAGTTTCCGTCCGCGGCTTCGCCTGCATGTGTGTATGTGTGTTTGTGGTGGGATCAGGTTTTAGGTTGGTGTATACGCCCTTTTCTGTATTTAGCATTTATTAAATGCGTAAGGAAAATAAGCAATTTTGTTAATAAATTACAATCAATAAATTCGATATAAAATCGATAAATGCTGTCATAAAAAAAGAATATTAATGTATTGTATAATAAATAAATACATATAAAACTAAAAACATATATTTTGTTTCAGTTTAACGAGGATGCGAGGTGTGTGGTGGAGCGCATTCGCGCTGCTGCTGCTGGTAGCGGTCACCAGTGCCATTCGCGCCGCACAGGTAAGAGACCTTGATTAAAACAACATAATAAACAATTCTTTAATACTTTACATGACCATCTTGGCTTAATTTTGGCTTAGTATTGGCTTAGTTGGAATATTGGCAGTGGCATTGTCGTGCCTTGAAAAGTAAGTCCTGGTAATTAGTTCTACTCCTATTCTTCCATCGTGTCGTCATATCGAACTCTTCATCGGATTAATTCTTCGAATCCACCTTTATCATTCGCACCGCTAAAGTGTGGAATACTTTGCCTGAGTCTGTATTTCCCGATAGGTACAACGTTGGTGTCTTCAAATCTAGAGTTAATAGGTTTCTTCTACGCAAGCGTGCTACATCGTAGACCGTGTCTATGCTTAACAACAGGCAAGACAACGGTCAAACGCAAGCCTATTATGGGTAAAAAAAAAATTACGAGAGTAAGACATTTCATTAAACTGTGCATATATCTCCCACGTAGTTATATGGTTCTTGAGATTGCTTATCAAAACCTTCTAGACGACTCTTCAGTTAAGAGGGACCTTCAAAGTAATTTAACAAAATTGATGCGATAATGCCTCGTGTGGTCTTTAAAGTAAACAGGTGTAAACGGAATACCAAGCTTAATAGTTCCGATATAATTACATAATCGGAAACAAAATGATATTCCTTTCATCAATTGAAAATGATATCAAATTAAAAATTAAATGAAATAATATATAATTCCATTGTTTCAGTTATATTTTAATTTAAGCGCGACTAACATTAGATATGGCAATTAGACAGGATGGTATCTTTGTTTGGATATTTAGGAGTCAATGCTGCAAATCATTCAGCTAGATAACACAAAAGAAGTCTGTCTTGAAAGAGTAATTGTCGCAGGTCTGTCTTGATTTTATCGTCTTATTGTTGAATAGCCAAGGTTGTCACTTCGTCGATAGCCTCTTAAAGATCATTCGATACTATTTTTGAACAATCACAAGAACTAATTAGCGCTAAATATCATGGTCAACTAGTGTATGTTACCTTTCTTTTATAACACGTATGACGACTGCCAAGTATAAAAATTAGGTATTATAAAAATAACAAAACAAAACAACGGCAACAAGAACGACAGTGGAACGTTCTATGTTTTTTTCCAATTTATAAATTTTAGTGAAATAAGTTTTGTAAGGGAACTGCTTTTTGCATTCTAATTATAAGGTCTTCCAGACCGATTCCGGCTACGGCGGCCAATCTCAAGAGATTAGCCAACTGCGCAGGAGATATTATAGTGCACAAGTGTGTGCGCAGACACAGGTGCACTCTCTTTTCCTTAGCTCTCATAATCCGATGAGACGGCAATCCGACACGACCGGAAAGAGTTCTAATTAAGAGATAATATTATTCCATAACCAATTGATTATAATAATAAAATTATCAAAGTTGGTTCTCATATCATAATTTTTTACTAATCGTATTTGAGCGTTTCAAATTATTTATCTGTATTGGTACGAATTAATTGTGTTCACTTTCTAAGCAGTCAACGTAACGTCGCGTAACTTTAACTCGGATTTCCGACGGTCCATATTAGTTATGCTTCCGGTCTGATACTCTTTACGCGCATCTTCATTGATTACTTTAAGGCTAATAAGGCTTATGTAGTACAGGATTGTATAAATGATAGAAGAGCTTGGAATTATTATTCGTTGACGTTCATTTAGGATATAATTATAGTTGTATATTTGCATGAATATGATTATCATATGTAATTTTTTTTATTGTTAAAAATATAATAATAATACCCTGAGACATTCACACACGGCCATTTGATCCCAAGCTAAGCAGAGATTGTACTATGGAAACCAGACAACTGATATCCTACATATAATACTTTTCGTTTATAAATACATATTTATATAGATAATTACACCCAGACTCAGGGCAAACAGACATGTTCATGCACACAAATGTCTGTCCTGGGTGGGAATCGAAACCACGACCTGCGGCGCGAAAGACAAGTGTTTATCAACCACGCCAACTGACTCGTCAAAAAGAGTAACTAGTTTCTTGTCCGCTCTTCTCGATCTATATTCCGAACCGGTAACTTCATATTAAGGCTAAAATTAAAAAAATGATGATTTAAAAATGCTTGTGAGAGCCTTTAACTTGAAATTAACCAAAACGATAATTGCCGCTCATACTTATTGTACTTCTATATTAAATTACTGTGTAATGTACTTTTGTTTGAATAATAAAATAGTTATATTATATAATCGATAGTTTTGAAACCCAAAATAATTTGCCAATATATTATAAACTACTGTTTATAAAAGAAAATGTTATAACAGACGATATTATAATATTGAAATACTAATCGAATATTCGTTTTTATGTAATAACAAATGTTTATATCAAAATTGGATTTTGCGGAATGACCCCGTATAAAATTATATTATGATATTTTATAGTGAGGTTATTGACCTCTTGATCACATCAAATTAACACACGCGCATTAACCGCACTTTCCATAATGGCATGTTGCATAAAATTCATGACTTTCGTGATATCGTCTACAGATGCGTTTGACGCTGAAAATATGCACGCAATGAAAAAATGTCAGTAGATTATCCATTGTATAATATAATTGAGCACAGATTATAATAAACAACTGAATTACACAATTATTTCTGATAGCATTTATGTTCACAGATGTTATGGCGTGTTGTTTCGAAGTATTGTATACTGACATTTTACGAACGTATATATTTAGTTCCTAGATAAAATAATTTAAAAATAAATTAGACGTGAATAAGATAGTATGAAATAAACTATAAATTAAATAAAGATATTAATTTATTAACCGAGATGGCCTAGTAGTTAGAACGCGTGAATCTTAACCGATGATCGTGGGTTGAAACCCGGGCAAGCACTACTGAATTTTCATGTGCTTAATCCTTGTTTATAATTCATCTAGTGCTTGACGATGAAGGAAAACATCGTGAGGAAACCTGCATGTTTCTAATTTCACTGAAATTCTGCCACATGTGTATTCCACCAACCCGAATTCGAGCAGCGTGGTGGAATAAGCTCCTAACCTTCTTCTTAAAAAAGGAGAGGAAGCCTTAACCCAGCAGTGGGACATTCACAGGCTGCTACATACTCTCTTTATTCATTCATTTGTTACGGCCTTATTTAGAAACATTGCTTAGTGGTTATATATAGAAAGAAAGAATTTGACATTCGAAAGAAGACACAGCATTGTTTAACGAAACGAAAATAACGACCACTAAGCAACGTTTATAAGTAAGGCCGTGCTTGGAATATAAAGGTAGACAACGATGTTTAAGGTTTATGAACAATTCGAATAATAGCTAAATCTTCTTAGTAGCGTAATATGAGCTTCGCTAGACGTATTTTAGATTTATAGCTGCTAATAATATGCTATTGATGGTACATCGTAACTTGTGATACGTGAAGTTTTCAACGTATTACATTCAACTGATTTGTTCATTCGTTTATTTTTATTATTAATATATTTGCAACAAAAACGAATTATTTATAAAAACTGGTTATAAAATAGTAAAAACATAAACGATTTTTACTTTACATTCATGACATATAATTAAGCACTAAGCATAATTAAGCACTAAGGCATAAAGTTAAACGTGCTTACGAAAACTGAAATTGCTATTCATTTTTAGGAATTCTTATTCTATGTATACAGTGTGTAACAAAATTCGTGTCCGATCCGTGAAGTGGTTATTACGTATCGTGTGTCGGTTCTATTTATATAATATTTTTTAAAATACTAAGCACAAAATTTATCCCGGATTTTTTTTTTAAATTAAATTACGAAAGTTACCTGGCAACACAGGTGCGGGCAATAGCGATCGATAGTTCTTACCTATCGGGTAGCTAAGACACGTGGTCATGACCTCAGTAGTCCACGTTTTTACCACCAACAGTGTCGTTAAACACAATGAATATATTTTTTTTAGTATTTATTTTGCTTAGTATTTTAAAAATTATTACATAAATAGAACCGACACATGATACCTAATAACCACTTCATGGGTCGGACACGAATTTTGTTAGAATCTGTATATGATAAAAATTTAACATTTGTTCAAAAGCTTGCGATAAATAACATTTAACAGTTATGTTTAACTGGTACTGTTTCAATTATTCATTTATAAACATGTTACTGATATATTAAAAATGATCGAAATTTTATAACTTTTAAAGTAATTTAGATCGAGTTTAAATGTCTGATAAGTATTTTATGAGGCGCTTAGTTAGACACGAACAAATCGTCGACGTCGTTTAATATTTTTAGCCTTTTCTAACACATACATATATTCCTTAATAACACCTTATTCTATTGTTGAATTGTATTGTCAAATATCATTTCCTTTTCACCGTTGGCCTTCGTAAACGACCTTAAGGCTCTATTGCCCTAATATCTGATCAAACTAAACAATGCTATCTTTTATCTAAAAAAGAATTATTGTAGAAAGGAAACTTAAATTGAAATATTAGATCAGGGGTGTAAGATAATATAAACGATTTAAATATAGTTGTATGTGTTAACGACTTATCTTTGGTTCTATTATAATTAGTATTTACGTCACATTAAGCTAATGTGTTGAAATTCAAACTTTTTTTTATAACATCGGCAGGTGGACGTCCATAGGGGCCATGGATAAATGGTCACCAACGACCATAGACATTGGCATTGTAAGAGATGTTAACCATCGCTTACATCGCCAATATGCCACCAATCTTGGGAACTAAGATGTTATGTCCCTGGTGCCTGTAATTACACTAGCTCACTCACCCTTCAAACCGGAACATAACAATACCAAGTAATGCTGTTTTGCGTTAGAATGTCTGATGAGTGGGTGGTACCAGCTTGCACATAGCCCTTCCACCAAGTGGAAGATTAATCCAAAACTTAAGTCTCCCGTTAGTAGAATAAAATTATATTGTTTTAATAGTTCAGTAATTTACTAGTTATTATAAGGTTTTACTTTTAAGAAGTTATTATACTCTTACATAAACTTTAGATTTGCTGTCTGTACTTTTATTGTTCGCAATAAGTTGAAATTGCAATATATATTTCATTTCTTTTATTATTATATTAAAACAGGTTATTCACTTATAGTGTGAAATTATATAGCTAATACCTTTTAATATAGGAAGTTAAAATAGGTATTCGAATCAGAGTAGTTTAGAGCTTAGCACCTTCAACAAACAAGCTTTTGAGCTTAATATGATACAGTATTATAAGACAAGTATTGTTTGTATTTTTTATTATTTTAAATTTATAACAATTCCATTTATCATAAATGGCCTATTAATGACTATGTACATACATATATGTTAAATTCAAATTTAGTCTTTACTAGTCAGTCTAACGATAAAAATATGTATTTAATGATACTGTTGGTAAGTTATATCACATAAACCATTTCTCGATTCAATTAACAATAATATCGAGTTATATCATCGATATTTTCCGCAAATCGTTCGACACAGAATCAGTTCTGTAACAGCAATCGGAACGAATCAGATTGCACACCAGATATTATTTGCGTTTTTACTCCGAGATATTCGGTTCGAGAACAAGGTGGTCAATGTCAAATTTACTAGTTAATTGTCAGCTTCATAGTTTTTGTTTGTTCATTAAGATTTTTTTTTAATGGTTGATGGCGAAATTTCAAGTTTGCTTGTTCTTGAAAAATCTCTTTTGTCATGTAAAGTGAATAATTGTAGGCCTTATTTAGAAACGGTGTTTCGTGGCTGTTTAGTTAAACACTGAATTCTTCCTTTATCATTATCGACTTGTCGTTTAGGAAGGCTGTAATTTTTTAAAGAGAAATAGTTTACTTCAAATGATTTTATATCGATTGTGTATAGTTTTCTACACAACATCAGCGATTATTCTAATCGTACTTACGTTTACTATTATATGGTCAATACAAATATTTCAATTAACAGTCGTGATTACCTAAAAATAACTTACTTAAATACTGAATTAAACGATTTTGAATCGACATTTTTGGAAACTTTAAAATGTTATACGTCCAATTTCTGAAACATCAAATTAAATAATGTGGCTCGTCATTGGTCTGTTGCAGCCGATGACGTTTTACCGACAAACGAGCTTTCAGATTAGAGTCAAATAGGTCAATATTAATTGAATCAGTTACAAAAACTGCATGATAATCATACTAGTTAGCAAACAAGCACATGTTTAACACACTATGTATATTAGATTCACTTTTGCTTAACTTCAGTATCTAAACTTTGGATTTTTATCTATTCGTATCACGCGTATATTTTTTTTATTTTTTTTATTATATTTTATGCATGTCACATTACAATTTTTTAGTGGTTTAGTGTCAACTTTCGGCTCATTTTGCTTGTATTGATGAGTTACATATTACAAATAACTCACAAAAATATTTTTTAGTTTCCTTTAATGATACATGTTATATATTTTAATTAATAAAATATAAATAAAGAAGCAACTCTTAGCGGATGAACGCAAAGCACGAGTTTCGTAAAAACTTTAATTAGAAAGTAGATTACGAATGTATCCGTTATCTTTTGTGCGTCTTATTTATGGTAAGCTGTTAATTATGTTTATTTTAAAGTTTAATTTCAATTTAAACTTTCTAAATAGTTCATTTTTAACTTAGAATTAATAGAATAGAAAAATAACTTCGAGACTAGAAAATATAATAATTCTGAATATTTTACAGTTTCTGATAATAATTAATTAACATATTATGTTGATTTCTAATTTCGTTGATGCTATTTCTTTAAAAAATAATGTATTCTACAATTATGTTTCTTTTATAAAAAAGACAAATCCAAACATTATGAAATATATTAGTACTTCTTCATCATATTAGCCTTAATGATACTAAAAAAATACAATATGCGCAAGACTGATGCAGTGTTATAAAATGTATTGATAACTTGCATCCACATATATGATTTATCACACTGAGTAGGATTGTCTGTACACGACTTACAAGGTCATTCACTATCTTTCCGCTCCGCTTACTCTCAGTTATTGCTGATTTGTAACTAATAATAATTTGCTTCTATCGGTAAACGTGTTTTTAATGAAATATTTATGCTACTTACTTGGTCTTAATTTTTATAGATGGATCTCTTTTCTAAGCAAAATATTCCAAATATTTTTTTGATACATAGAATTTGAATTTCAAAATTTTATGTAGATCTATTCTGTTACAGAATTTAAAAAAATATTTATCATTATTTATGGACAGACACATACATCTAATTTATTAGATCTTTATTAACGATGATAATATTTAAGAGATTGCATTTACATAACAGCTACAAAGATGTTATAAAATATATACCGTAAATACAAAGGAAATTTATTAGATAACATATCATAATTACACTTGCATCGGATAGAAAACTACTGAACCTAAATTACTGTAACGTAATATAACTTTATGAAATATATTTTATTAGAGAGGACGATCTTAAGTTGTTATTCACCAGACAATGTTAAGATAAATCTTATAACATCCAAATAACGGTTATGTTCATAAAACCAGCTTCAATGTACAAGTTTACCTTTAAATTCCAAAGGACTGCGCTTAAAATAGATTGTGCAAAATGACAGACTACATATAAAAAATACGAACGAAAAGCTATAAGGATTATACACGAATAAAAAATATATGTGTTTGTTAATCAAAAGACTTATCTGTTCGAATTTGAAATATTGTAATAACACATATTTTTTTGATTCGTGTTATTATTTTTACTTGGTGGTAGAGTTTTGTCCAAGCTCGTCTGGGTATGTACCACCCAATCATCAGTTATTCAACCGCAAAACAGCAGTACTTGATATTGTTGTATTCCGATTTGAAGGGTGACTGAGCCAGGGTAATTACAGGCAAATAACATCTTAGTTCCCAAGGTTGGTGACGCATTGGCGATGTTAGCGATGGTTAACATCTCTTACAATGCCAATGTCTATGGGCGTTGGTGACCACTTACCATCAGGTGATTATATGAACGTATATCAGCAATTGTTTAACGACAAAATAATTAAATTAATTTGCAACAAAACTTTTAAATTGAAAAAATTTGAAAAAAGATTTATTTGTAATGAATTCATTCTTATTATATTATTTTAAACAACAATTCTAATACAAAAACGAAAACTAATATTTTTCTTTAATTTATAAATTAATTATTAATACATGCTTAAATTTCTTGATAGAAACATAACATACCTACATAATTAACAGTTTTAGATTAATTACAAATAAATCATTCCGGATAGATAGCGATGGATTATTCCTATAACATTAAGTTAATAACAAAACTTTCACTGCCCCTTGCTCTATCCAAGCGACGGAGCGCGTTAAAGTCTTTTATATGCAACAAGTGTTTTCATATAACATAGTGATCCTATGGCCTTAAAACACAACGTTACTGGACTGAATGTTAATATGTGCAACAAGTGGCAAAGATTTGTTCTGTAACTGCAATATATTTAGTGCATAAAATTTATTATTTAAATGCAACTATTTAAAAAAAAGTTTTTATTTTTATTTCAGCTTTAACATGTCTGCAATTATGATTACGTATTGCAGATGCGACACAATTTATTTAAATGAGGGAAATATTAAAAAATAATGTATACATACGAGATATATATATGACTATTCTAGTGTGCCTAGATTGTAAACGATTATGACATAAGAGGTTCATAATTTGGCTGATTTTATTCGATATAATATTTATTTTTATTCTGTCTGTTCGTTAGTTATGAAACAATTTTAATGGTTATTTTTTCTAATGAGCTTTATATCAAAAGAGGTCGGAAAGTTCGAATAAAAAATCTACTGAAATAAGGGTGAATAGCGCTGGAAAGGTAGGGAATGTAATAATAATAATGAACTATAAAGTAAGTATGAATTTTCTGAGCGTAGATAAAAATAAATTTAATTCAATTATTCTACGAACACTTAAGATCATATTATGGTCGGGCCACTAAACTCAACCAGCAGTGAGAAAGCGCATTATAATATGATTAGTATTCGCATCACGCCTCTAATTGCATTCCAGATAGAACGATAATAATCGTTTCTATAGAGGTTGAATATGAACTTTCATCATATTACTATTTTTATTTTATAAAGGAATTTTCAATTCATGTAAGCTTAAGTACGTGGTAACTTTACGGTTCTTCTATTCATAGAGCAATCTTGGCTCACTTGAAGAAATATTCAGTACGTACGATTTTCAACCTTCATCGACTTCTTTAAAACAGAGTCGTATATATCTAGAGTACCTTGTTGGTATATTCAAAACATTTCACAATCACTGTCAAGTTTTAAATGTTGAGATATTATCTACTGTAACGAATATTAGTCCAGGTCTTTTGTCAACAGACTTGTCTGCACTTATTTGCAACATTTTATAAATGTATGCATATTATGGTAGAACTGTAACAAGGCTGGATATAAAATAACTTATGTTAGAATAATATCATACATTGAAATCTGTATTTAAATAGGTTACCTAATGGTTCTAAGGAACCGGTATTAGATTGCGCATGGCAAGTGAATTTGAATTTTATTTAAGTAAAGAATGAAAGTAAGACTCGACATATATAACTAACGCTTCAAACTTAAAGGGTACTTGAATACCTTGTGTCTATAGTTTCACACATGTGCATTTTGATAATGATTTTATTACTTCAAATTGTTTATAAACGACCAAGTATTATATGAGAAGAATGTTTGTCCAATTGTGGAATATTGTACATATTGTTTTTATACACTCTTATATAAATTAATTGTATTTATTTTCTTTATTGTATTCATTTTTATAGAGAATATATGTATATATTTAATTTATTATCATAAACGATACATAAAAACATGTATTTCAAAAATCACATACTACAAAGTATACTTATATATTAAATTGATAAAATATTAAGTTGAATAAAAAGCTATTTAAGCTATCATGAACATAATGTTATTATTACTGAACCTTATTTGGAAATCACACACGAATACATGACATCTGACAGCCTAATTAGAAACTAATAAAATTGATTATACAGTTCCAAAGAAAAAGTATGTATATGAAAATTTATTATTATGTTAATTATATTACTAGTTTGATGAGGAATTTATTTTAAATCAGACATTTAAAGACATTTAAGATCCGACTAATTAGTGATTTCTACGTCCATCTGCTTATTAATCGATATACAATGATGTATTATCTATACTACTATATAAATCTATTGGCTTTGTCTGAAAAAAAAATTTCCACCTAATTTTGTGATAAATAATCGTTTTATGATGCACATTATACAATTTTTTTCATTTTTGTCTGTCTGTCTATCTGTATGTCTGTCTGTATGACTCAAGAACGGCTTGAGCAATCTTGATGAAAATTGGTACACACAAAGAACATGTGATGGCGCAAATGATAAGCCATATATAAGATCGGTAAACCCTACGGTAGCTTATGTGCGCGCGCGCGTGTGTGTTATTATAGTAATAAAATAATTTATTATATTTTTGTTAGCTATACGCGGGTGAAGCCCCTGGGCGGGTTGGGGTATTATATAAAAAATACGGAAAAAAAACGGTTCTGTTGGTTTGCCTATTAAAACATTAGGGTAATATTTTGTAAATAAATTGTTTTCTTTTTTAAATTTTAAAAGCAAATAGTTAGTCTGAATTCAATTAAAATAGGGAATTGCAATAAAAAAGGAGTATAACGTAAGGGGTACATTAAGAAACTATCGGAATATAAAAAAAACAAAATTTAATGATAATAAACTCATTAAATACGTATTGACACAGATGTTGTAAAGTCGGTTAAATGTGAATGTATAGAAGTGCATTCACTCAGTTTTACGTAACATTTTAGAAGTGTACACCAATGTTATCAATTTTAGATGAATGTTTAAAGATTTAACGTTGTCATTATCAAATTTCATTTGTCTTATTTATTTTACTAAATTATAAGCAATATTTATTTATTAAATTATATATTAATTTAAGTAAAGTATTCGACTAAATAAAAATTTCATAAATTAAAAATAAAATGATTGAACAAATCATGATCACATCACTCTGTTTTTACTGCATTATAAGTTGTGGTGTTAAATCTTAAATTTTATTTACACTATTACTCGAATTACACGACATCTACTACTACTCTTACTACTTATCTTTGACACTGTATAATATATTATACACTGTCATAGATAAGTAGCACGTTTTGTATGTTTTTGAATTTTGAATTTTTTTTTTATACCAAAGAAAAGACAATATTATAAGTAAAAGACGATATTGTAAATAACACGAGTAATCATTATAAATTGCGGGTCCATGCTGCGGTAAGCACAACAGTTATATGTGCTGCATGTCTGATGTTTTGTCATAAATATATCAGACATGACTGCCTCGTTGGTCTAGTGGCTAGATATAAGGCCGCAGACCCGGTGGTCCTGGGTTCAATTCCCAGGTCGGGCCAATAAATAGTTATTGGGTTTTTCTGTTAGAAAATTCTCAGTAGCAGCCCGGAGTCTGGAAGTTGGAAGTGTGTACACTCCCGTGCCTTGGAAAGCACGTTAAGCCGTTGGTCCTGCGCCTGAACTCTTTCCGGTCGTGTAGGATTGCCGCCCCATCGGATTATGAGAGCTAAGGAAAAGAGAGTGCACTTGTGTTTGCGCACACACTTGTGCACTATAATATCTCCTGCGCAGTTGGCTAATCTCTCTTGAGATTGGCCGCCGTGGCCGAAATCGGTCTGGAGGACCTTACCTTATATCAGACAACCCGCATTGAAACACAAAATTCGAGTCAGTAGTGTTATACTATTTTGATGTGTGTATTCTTGAAATAATTGGTGTATACCAATTGGTGGTAGAGCTTTGTGCAAGCTCGTCTGGATAGGTACCACCCACTCATCAGATATTCTACCGCAAAACAGCAGTACTTTGTATTGTTGTGTTCAGGTTTGAAGGGTGAGTGAGCCAGTGCAATTACAGGCACAAGGGACATAACGTCTTAGTTCCCAGGGTTGGTGGCGCATTGGCGATGTTAGCGATGGTTAACATCTCTTACAATGCCAATTTCTATGGGCGTTGGTGTCCACTTACCATCAGGTGGCACAAATACTCGTCCGCTTACCGATAAAAAAATATATAATTATGGTCAATATCGCATATCACTCTGACATTTCACAACCGTTTTCTGCGGTGAGTGTCATGTTTCTTCTTAAATACGTCCTAAAACTTCTAAAGAGGAGAGAATGTCTGTCCAGCAGCGCGATATTTACTAGCTCTTACATTTTATGATATCATAAACCATCACAGTCATCATATTATTCACTGAGAAGTTCCAGTAAAGATGTTTATTACAACGTTCATTATTCACAACTGTTTTTAATTTTAAATAAATAATAATTAGAGTGTTAAGAATATGAATAATAAAGAAAATGCCAAATTAGACTGTAGTTTTTAATGCTTTGTTAAATATCTGAACCGTGCTTATTAAAATTTAAAAATAGTTCTCGGCCGAAAATATTTTTTTTAATTAAATGTTTAAATTTAAAAGCAAGTTTTTGTATCTGACTGTACGTCCATTAGCGATATAGGTCAAAATAATCACGGTGCGATGTTACAAAATAGATAAGGTTTCAGTGGCGGGGTCATGGGTCGCCGCGAATCTAATCGACATTAGTACCGCTGCTTACTATTTTTTTTTCATTAGCTTATGCACTTAGATCGCAATATTAAATTAGTGACGTCACCTACTTGCCTGACCTTCTGTAAGTATTATGCTGAGGTCAAATTGTGTTTATTAAAAAAAAAAATTTCAATCGTAGTAGATAATTAAAAAAAATATTTCCTTGATTTGGTGTTGTTATAATTTTATAAAATCTGTGTGCAACGGGGTCATAGATAAAAAGTTTTAAGGCTCATATTTAGCCTTTACATTAAAACAAATATTTAGACAGGATAGGAATCAAGATCTAAAAAAGGATTAACTATTTATTATCATATTTATATTTTTGTTTTATTTAATTGTTTCAAAGGAATAGTATTTATTAGAAACCTTAATTAACAAATAATTTCAGGTAGTATACACTAAAAATGATATAAACCTTCTTATAGACCACAGAAAAGGTTGATATTATATTTAGAATGATTAATAATAAAATAGATTGAAACAAACGACATTTTGTTA
Source organism: Nymphalis polychloros (assembly GCA_905220585.2). Taxonomy (NCBI): domain Eukaryota; kingdom Metazoa; phylum Arthropoda; class Insecta; order Lepidoptera; family Nymphalidae; genus Nymphalis; species Nymphalis polychloros. The sequence continues at coordinate 13,376,596 of HG992245.1, forward strand.
AGAAATATTAAATATTATAAAAAGTTATCTTTAATTATACAATATTTCAATATATAAAATGCTTTATATTTCATTTGATAATGATATTGTCAAATACTTTATAGAATGTTTATAGTTGGGAATCCTGACCTAATCCTGATTGGGAGACCTAATTCACAAAATACCCTGAATGACCTAAACATGATCTCTATAAACCGTTGAAAGGAAATGTATCATAAATATAATCGTTTAAATTGCGCTATCGTTCTAAAAGTTTCTAATAAAGTCGAAATACTTACGTTCTCGTCAAAATATATATGCATTAACATAGATTGTTTTGATAAAACCTGTTGTAGAGAGATTCGGTAAAATAAATATTATATGTAAAAAACGAGAAATTTATAACTATATAATAAATTATTTATTTATTTATACTTTATTGTATACAAACGGTTTTTTTTGTACAAAAACATGGATACAGCTTAAATAAAAGTAGCATACAATTTTGGCGACCTTATCGCTACATAGCGATCTCTACCTGGCAACCGACAGTGTTAGGAATAACCCATAGGATATGAGGTAGGTGGTGCTGTAATAATAAACAAAATAAAATTATAATAATAATCTATACCAAAAACAAACTCATAAATATAAAATACACATATAATATTATTAAAGTACTGAGTATTCCGCTTTATAAAATATTATATCAGACTTGTATTGCTACTTCGATTGTAATTCTGTTTGTTAACTCGTTACAATTTATTCAATTTCAATGAATTTCATATACATAGAGAAATAAAGGGATTTTTAGGCTTAAAATATGTTTGACGTGGATGTAGTCGTTGGGAATTCACGTATTTCTAATACGTGAAATTTGTATATTTTGACTTCTAAGCAGGTGTAGAAAATTTAATACTCATGTAATAATACGTAAGTGAAGTTCTAACGATTTTTTTATTAATATAATCTTATAATAATCGAGTAATATAATCTTATAATAATATAATAATCTTATAAAACAACGAATCAACGTGCATTAAAGTGCTTGTAAAAGCCTTCTTGAACAAAGTTTATTTTTATGTATTACAGAATAAGTTGTTGCAATCTTTAATGGATTACATTTATATTTGTAAATGTCGATGAACAGGCTGAAAAAAGGAACCAGGCTGATTTTTATTTCTATAACAATACGTTCTATATTCGTTTACATATTTATGTGTATTTTTTAAATTAATTTAAAGTCAAGTTGTTTACGCAACGTATTAATTGCAAACAATTAGTATCAAACAAATCCTTTCATCTGTGAAAAACCCCGCATGACAGATATTAGCGTCTACTCGTATCTTACAGACCTTGAACAGAAATGGACCGGACCAGACAACGTTCACAATGTAATGCATTTAAATCATTATTGTGTTAACTTATACGAAGTTATATACTTGAAGCTTTAAGGATCGATCACACTTGCGAGAACGTGATTTTCATAAAGCTAATGACAGATACGTACGACTTTGTTTTAGTTATTCCTCGTGTTTAAATATAGGAATGTATTCGCAGCTTTATATGAATTTTATATTCGATTACAAATTTACCATCATAACTAAAACTTCGTAAAATATTTCAATATTTATTCTTAAATTAATTAGTTTTATTAGTGAATACTACCAATTATTATCAATCAAAATACAAATAAAAATAATTAAAAATTAAGTATTAGTATATAACTCTAAGGATACCTAATACTTGGAATTTATTAGCGATTGTGTTCCTATCCGTACGAATTTTTATCACCATGGAGTACACGATAATAAATACAATTTAAGCATAAAAACTCGGTGTTGCTTACGCTGTTTTGATTCCGCAATCTGAAGCTAAGATTCATGTACTAGGCCAACTGGGATTTCATTCTATAAATAACATGTTTACAAATTAAAGAAACCACGGCGGCCAATCTCCACCGAGATTAACCAAGCTCTCATAATCCGATGGGACGGCAATCCGACACGACCGGAAACAGTTCAGGCGCAGGACAAACGGCTTTTACGTGCTTTCCGAGGCACGGGAGTGTACACACTTCCAATTTCCAAACCGGGCTACTACTGAGAATTTTCTGTCAGAAAAACCCAATAAATTATTGGGTCCGACTTGGAAATTGAACCCAGGACCTCCGGGTCTTATATATAGCCACTAGACCAATAAGGCAGTTCAGTACTTTGTACTGGAACAATGAACCAACACTATAATTTTATATAAAATGTAATTATTTCAACAAGGATTAAATCGATCACTTTACTGAGCTTATAATTAATGTCGCATTAAATAAACTATTATTTCCTCAAAGATTGATTACTTAAGATTTAATATTTGATTTCGAATAATCGTCATTAATAAATTGAACAATCTAGACCAGTGTATCTTTTGTTTGAAATAAAGTAAATATTATAAAAGTTATTACGGACCTTGTAATAATGAGGTGAAGTAATAATAATGTACATTTAGAACTTCTTTGTGTAACAAGTAAGTAATGAAAAGAATGACTTTGTATGGAATAATAGCAAAACTCATTAAACTTACTTCGTACAATAAAAAAACTTTACAAAAGGCTTTTTGCAGATCCGTTTGTTCTATTGCCAAACAGCAAAACTTTGCAATATAAAGATTAGCGATACAAATTCAACTTATTTTACTTCTACTCTATTTTCAAAACAATTTATGTTCTGGTTGTCAATGGTGAGCTGAGTGTTGACTGCTAACTTTCAACCAGGCTATTCATGAGAGTAGTACTTTGTATTGTTGTGTTCCGGTTTGAAGGGTGAATGAGCCATTGTAATTACAGTCATAAGGGGACATAACATCTTAGTTCCGAAGGTTGGTGGCACATTGGCGATGTGAGCGATGGTTAATATTTCTTACAATGCCATTGTCTGGGCATTGGTGACCACTTTTCATCAGGTGGCCCATACTCGTCCGCCTACCTATACAATAAAAAAATATTAAAAAGGAAATAAATACGCATTCAATTATGTAAAACAAAATTGTCTTCCTAACAGTTATATTTATCATTCGTTGCGTTGCATTTCATATTTATTTATAGCTTAGAGGTTATATCAAGATAAGAAAACAATATTTAATTTAATAATCGTGATAAGACATATATTATATGTACATTCTAAATTCTTATTTTATTATATTTATATAAATAGCTTTAATATTGTATAATTATATATGATTTTATTCGATAAAATCAAATAAATAAACGCCTGGCTAGATAGTAATTATATAGTCTTTAATTAGCTCAAGACGAGGATTAAAGCGTTGTAATATATTTTCAATAACGTTTTAAATAAAGTAATAACGTTTTACTTAAAAAAATCAGACCACTTAATTCACTTAGAATCCATTAAGTATATAATTGAATTAAATTGCAATTATAAAGACGATTTTAAGTTAAGAGTTTGATTGTAGTGTTGCCTAACATCGCGTCCTTAAATTACTTCCGAACAAAGCAAGGTTTGAAACTAAATTATCGAAATTGTAGGATAAAATAATAGAACGTTCATACTTTCAAATATATAATTAGATATAAAATATTTTATAATATAAATTTTGTGGTAACATTTAATGATATAACTTAATCTGTGTTTAGATTTTACAGCATTGTGTTCGTTTAATCTTTACTCTGAAATTATATTTTTAATGTCACAATATGCAAGTGAAAGGGAGATTAGAAAAATTATGTTCTTGATACAAGATAATAGATTACAACATATTAGACAAGTATTAGCAAGAATTACTTGAGCGTTTATAATGTACTATTGTTAAATGACTGATCCTGGAAATGCGCAACAGTTGGGAAAAGGCCTCGTTTTGATGTGAAGGCTTGAATTTTACCTACGCAGATCGGCTTGCACAAAGCCTTGCCACTAAGTTAATTGCATGTTAATGAATGTGTTACTGCATATTTACTTTCTAGCTTCCACCAACTGATCCGCCCAGGTTATGGGGAAGGGGGTTACATGTTACAGTGTTAGTTCGTCTATTTGTTAAGACAGGGGATTAATACCTATTTCTATTTCAAATTTCACCATAATCCGTCCAGTCGTCATTGCGTGATTTAACAACAAACTGCGTGATTTAAACATAAAAACTTTCAAACATATACTATTAGTAGGCTTTGTTACTTAGTAGAATCTAGTATCTAAAAACTATAATCTGAATAGATAATCGTGAATAATTTCTGATCGGCCAACTATAAATCATATCATATAATGTACATATAATCTATCTATACAACCTTATTTCTATGTATGTGATAATTATACGTATATAAATAAAAATATTGATATATCTTTATAATAAAGTAAATAAATATAAATATTTAAATTCAATTTGACGAGCCGGTTGGCGTGCTTGGAAGATACTAGCCTTTCGCGCCGCAGCCATTCCCACCCAGGACAGACATTTGTGTGCATAAACACGTCTGTTTGTTCTGAGTCTGAGTGTAATTATCTGTATAAGTATGTATTTACAAAAGAAAAGTAATATATGTAGTATATCAGTTGTCTGGTTTCCATAGTATAAGCTCTGCTTAGTTTGGTATCAGATGGCCGTGTGTGAATAAATGTCTCAGGTTATTATTAAAAACAATGTTGTGTTCTTTAAGTTGTGCTAATTAAATATAAAAAAAACGACACATCGTTTTTCGTTTTCTCATACCTGCAGTGTTTGATATTGACCACAGTTATTAGTCGTGTTATAAAAGGGTACAGAAGGATACATTAAAACAATATTGTGTCTACTATTAACCAGTTTTTTTATGAAATTAACTTCAATAATTGCAGCGTCGAGATAAGTTTTTTGTTCACACAAATTATCTACGGACTTGCGGAAATCAAAATTGATTCGAATTCTTATGAAGTTATAATAGTTTGGTTTTTAACTATTTATTTCATAGTTACTGTAACCGATTTAATTTATTTCCGATTTTAGGAAGAGTAAAATAACGATGAATCTTTAATCTATCCAATATTTGTCACCAGTTTTTGTCTTTATTACGGCAACTCTTTGGCTTACCACCTAATCTGCCGCTAAAAAGCCAGTACAGACACAAGGAACATAACACCTGAGTTCTCTAGTTTGGTGGCACATTAGCAATTATGTATGTGCGGTGTGACATAAACTATTTCAAATACGACCATAATATTTGACCTCATCGAACTCAGTGGTTTCATTACGAAAATTAGAATTTTCTCAATAAATAAATAAGGTTTTCTTTTCGTTATACCCTCAATTTTATAAAATATATTAATATGAATATAATAATAATAATAATAAATTAAACCGCAACAGTATTGTATTTATTGAGACGGTTCTTTATATTCGTCTATATCAAAACTTTAATGATTAAGAAATCATATTGAATTCACTTTCACAAAAAATACTTTCGTAAAATAAAATTCGCATAAGCAACGACGCGTGACATTGAATTGCGTTATTACATAATTATATTTAAACAAATAGACCATTTTTGTGGTTCACTTTTTTAAAACTAACATTGACTTCATAAAGTTTATAACAATAACCCGAACGATGAAAACAAATAATCTGAAATCGTAAAAGAGGAGCGAGTTATGTTTGCCTATTTAGTATAAAAATAAATAAAAAGGAACACTACTAAATTAAATAAAAAAAAATTTATATGTTTGTCTTAACTTTATACATTGTTAATAAAATCTGTGTTGAAATTTCGATTCTAGTATTATTTTATTTCTTTTTTATTTAATTGTTACAAACCTATGCGTAGCAGATAAAGTTTTTTGTGATACATTTCCAAAGTAAATCATAACATCTGTCTTGTTTCCTTAGAGTAAGGAAAATTGCAACTCGGCTGTAATTAAAGGTTGTTACGAGTATAATAAGCAAGTTTGCGCCTGCTTACCTTGTCCTTTTAGAGCGAAATTGTCTGTAGATTGGTTTTTACCCACGTTGAAACGCCTTCTTGCTTAATGCGAAAAAGGTTTAAAATTAATATCGTAAACACTTTTCAAATCGAATGACATTTGCTGTAAAACTTCGAATTAATAAATTTTGATAAATATTTTGATTATATTTTTACATTATAAATATTATTATAAACATTATAAATGCTTTATTATTTATTTGTAGCTTGAAAGATAAGACTATTTACTTGCTTCTTATCTTGTTTACCTTTTTGAAATTGTACGGAAATGTTAGCATAACTATGTTTACGACGGTATGTAATCAATTAATTTATATTGTTTTTTGTTCCAGGTAATTATACCACATTACTTTCTCGCGAACAGTAAGTTATTTTAATGATGTCATTAAGGACTTTGTATTAAAGACTATTATTACAAATGCAAAAGTTTGTTTATTTGTTTGTTACGATTCCACGTCTTAACTATTCAGCTGGTCATATTGAAATTTTGTAAATAGATTATCAGGGGTTCAGAAAAGGGCTGAGGGTATCTAACAAGTGCTCCCCCTCACATGTGAGCAAAGTCGCAGGCTGAAACTAGTTAATTCATATTTATTGATCATAATACAAATTGTATCTGCCGATACGGCGAAGGTTTTGGTTCCTAATCCACCACGCTATGACTACGCTTTATCGTTCATTCGGTTCGTATTCATAAGCGTTCTATAGCAAAAGAAGTAATCTTAGTAAGAGCACTTTTTCTCTTTCTGTTAACAGTAATTTGACATTCAAGTGAAGAAGACGAAACATTTAGTATCTATACTGCTACATGTTACATAAGTAAAGTGAATAAATTTTTGATATTTAACTAACTCAAAAGCAACTCACCTTGTAATGTTACAATACATACTAGAATTTAATAAGTGATCTGGTTCCATCAAAACGACAATTCGATCTCAACTTGTTAATACGGAAATGTCAAATGTTGCCATCGCGTTGCGAGGACCAATGTTTTTTTTATAATTAATGTCACAAAACGAGAACTAGATGGATGAATATTGGCCATTAAATAAAAGCGTATAATTAAATGTTAATAGCCAATCAACGTAAGGTTCATAAAACTTGGAAGTGTTCAAAGTAAGAAAAATAATACCATTTAATTTAGAGCGGTGTTACATATTCTGTTAATTTTTTTTATTAACATATTTATTTCAATATACAATTATAACTTAACATATGAATATATTACTTATTGCATTTAAATTTATTTCGTGCATCTCGGAACAGCTCTAGCTATTTGAGTCAAATTTTGTATTTAGATAGGTTGGAAAAAGGCTAATTGCCTTTCATGAAAAAAATCATGACATTTATCAAAATAAATTGTTATAGCCAAGCGAAGCTCGGTGGCCCAAGTACTTTAATTATTATACTAAAACTACTAAGCAAAAAAAAATACTTTAAAAAATATATTAATTGTGTTTAACGACACTGTTGGTGGTAAAAACGTGGACTACTGAGGTCATGACCTCGTGTCTTAGCTACTCGATAGGTAAGAGCTATCGAGCGCTATTGCTCGCACCTGTGTTGCCATGTAATTTTCGTCAGATAATTAAAAAAAAAAACCGGGATAAATTTTAGCTTCAGCTTAGTATTTTAAAAATTATTACATAAATAGAACTGACACACGACACCTAATAACCACTTCACAGGTCGGACACGAATTTTGTTACATGCTGTATAAAGCCAGCATTTAAATCTAACAAAAATGTCTTATAAATATAGTTTTTCTTATTATCTGAAAAACTTGTTATGATAAATGTAAAAGAAAATTATAGAGGAACACCTGGGGGATCTCGTATATACTGTAACAATAAAGCTTGAACCATCTAAATCAATCTTGTAATTTTTGATCACGTGATCGATAAAAAGAATGCGTTGATCATTTATTCTAAAATCGCCATCTATTACTTGGTACACAGATGTCATAATTTGTATGTAGGAGTCCTTAAACGTAATTTTCTATTACGAAAGCCGCTTACTCAGACTTTACGTAAAATCCTTGTTTTATGACCGGTATATATTTATGTACTAAGTATCATTTGCGAAACGTTAACGCGGGTAAATCCGCTATCGGTTACAGCTTAAGTAATATCAGTTACCAATAAAAATATTTTCATCTTAACTAATTCAAAGTTTATGATATTTTAAGACAAACTTTTACTTTTTACTACTTCAATTGATAAGAATTGAATAATATTTATATGTTATGAAATATTTATGTTGTATTTGTATTATGTAGTGGCAAATGGGTTAGTTGGCAAACCTGATGGTGAGTGGCATTGTTACACTGACAATGCACTGTTACGCGATCCAACATATTATGTCCCTTGTAGTTATCCTTATTAATAATAATAACAGAATAATTTATCTACTTAGTGGTAGAGCTTTGTGCAAGCTCGTCTGGGTAGGTACCACCCACTCATCAGATATCCTACCGCAAAACAGCAGTACTGTGTATTGTTGTGTTCCGGTTTGTGAGCCGTGAGAAGGGTGTGAGAAGGGTGAGTGAGCCAGTATAATTACAGGTACAAGGGACATAACATCTTAGTTCCCAAGATTGGTGGCGCATTGGCGATGTAAGCGATGGTTAACATTTCTTACAATGCCAATGTCTATGGGCGTTGGTGACCACTTACCATTAGGTGGCCCATATGATCGTGCGCCTACATATCCTATAAAACAATGTAAGTGTAAGTATAACTCCAGACAAATCTGCACAAAGCCGTATCATGAAAAGTGTATTCAATAAATACCATTGTTATGGTAGTGGTAGTGAAACTTATTCGTAGTGTTCCGTCTCATATAAAGGTTTAGCATTGTGAAATTTTTAGTTTAAATATTTTATCCCCTGCAAATCGTTATCGTTTTTTTTTCCAACAACTCCTTTTGAAGTGCAAAACAAAACTGTTAGTGGGCGTTATTCAGTAGAACGTAGTAGTCATAGAATGAGGAAGCGTGTTTCTTGATCCGGCTTAAACGTAGTCTATACGTTTGTATTGGACTTATGTATAATTATTAAATTCACTTCAATATTTAGCTCTTTTATACTCGTAGGCTCATAATATGAATTATTTTATGAGAGATATGAGTTATAGACACTTCGTGGTGGGTTTTGTGCCCGTCTGGGTAGGTACCATCCATTTAATAGATAGTCTACAGCAAAACAGCAATATTTGGCATTGTTGTGATCCGGACGGGTTAGTCCATCAGTATATGAACGAATGGTTAGTATTTCTAAGGGCGGTGGTGACCACTTACCATCAGATGGCTGATATGCACATCCAACTACCTATATTATACAAAAAACTCTCGTGGACTCATAGATTAGGTTTGCTTGAAATCGTGGCAAGAATGTTAGTATTAATAACATCCACAAATATGGATCTCTATATGTAAGATAGGGCATCATATATATAAGTACATATATAAGTTTTAATATAACTTATTGATATAAATTTCAAAAGTATTGAAATAGTATGGGATTGAGCTTAAACTAGTTTTTGTTACATAATCATTATTTCCTCAGTGGAACTTTTAAGACCGGTAGTTTCGCGTATTTAATATAAAATATATGCAGGTATAAAAGTACCAATAAATGGAAAAATAATGTGACCTTCATTCATCATATTTTATTGTAATAACTATTACAATTTATAAAATTTATTTAACCTTGTTGTATCAAACTTTGATTAAATAAATCGATGATTAATTCATCAGCCATCTGGAATGCAATTTAGTATAAATTACCAAGGGAAAACATTTTAGCAATTTCAAATTTGATATATTTTTTTTTATTAATTTATACATTGTGTTGAATTAATATGTAACAACAAAAGATTTCTTCAACAATTATGTTGTAAACATGTTATTGCTATAACTCGTTCCATTTTCAATTAAACTAAGTAAGTAAGGAGTGAGTTTATTTCTAATTATCATTAATTTTTATCAATATATTTTAAATTAAGAATATTTTGATTGGGAAAAAAAGTCGACTCGTATGATCACAACGTTCATCATGTATCTTTCAACTAATATTTTTACGCGAAGGGCACGATTTATTTATATATTTTTGCAATAGCGTCTAGGTTAACTGCGATTTGTATCCAATACCGATTATTGTCACTAGACGGCCATGTTTTCAGTCCATACACTAGACATACAGTTCACATTTGAATTTAAGATCATACAGATGATATAAAAACATGAGATCTTTAAAAGTCATGCGACGATAAATGTCACATTTTGACATATTAAATGTCAGTTAACAATTTGTACGTCGAGTTGAAATACTTTTAACTTTTCCTGTTAATATAAAAACTAGTACAAGGCGATGCTTTTGACATGAGACGATACAAGAACGACCTTCTTTATAATTAATTTAAAAAAATGGCGATAATAAAGCACTGCCAAGTCAATTCGCGTTTGGGATTTGCCATAAAAATTCTTAATATAATTTTTGTTAATATATTTTTGAAGTAAAATCTTTTGTAGCGGCGTTGTGCACTTTTTTGTGATGGGTAAAAAATATAAACTCGCTTCAGGTCACGTGACCCTGATTGAAAATTCTTTAATGTAATATAAATTGTCATGTTTGTGTACGATAGCGCAATAAATGAATATTGTATTTTATCACATAAATGATAGTACTTTATACTTATTTTTTATGCTTATTAAAGCAATTCGAGCAAAATTTTTCCCTAATCATTCCAAAATATCAAAAATGCACAACGTTAATATTCAAGTTTTCACTTCTGCCGGCACTCCCGGAGTGCAACCCGTTGTTTTTTTGTTTACTTAACAACATTGAAAACAACTCTTAGAAATTTGAATCCGATTGATCTGTTTTATCTAAACTGAATGAATGAATGAAAAACTAGATATATATTATTTATCTATGACATATGGATATTTGGCCTTACGCTTATTTAAAAGAAAAATACGTCTACAGAAGTAAGAAAAATAATAATTTTCAATTATAATATAACATATATCAAATTTTAAGTTAATAATAGCATTTAATTTAGAATCGAATATAGACTATTTGCAAATTTTAATGTATTTTGAAATAAAAATAAAATTTACGGATTTATAAATTGTATGTTTGATTAATTTTAATTAATAAAAATTTTCCCATTCAATCGAAGCATTGAGACATGAGAAATAGGACAAAAAAAAAAAAACTCGATCGCTTGTTTGCCTACGTTGAAATTGTAACACGACAAGTGTTTCTATATTGGGAACAAAATACACAGTGTGTCGAAATATATACCTAAATATGACTCACAACAAAATAATCAAAATATTGAATACTAATATGATTATGAATTTGTTCTAGTCCTGTCGATATTTAGATAAAAAGTATAAAAACACGCGTCTCAAATACAGCTTTAAAAAAAAACGTGTGCGTCTCGGGACGCTCGAGAGAAGTGATAATATTTATTATTAATTATAATATATTAAATATAATTTAAATTAGTACTTGAGAGTTGCTAAATTATTATAAGTACTATCTGTATACGCTAGATGGCGTTAGGTTGGTAAATCTCAGGTAAAGCAGTCCGCGTCGGTAATAATGGCACCGTAACGCATTACGTTACGAAGCGGTTTACCCTACCATAAGAAGTTATCACTCCAAAAATTTATTTATTTACAAAGTTAGTAATTACGAATGTAGTAGTTAGTTTTGCTCTAGTCCAGTTTCAAAAGAGCAGTTGCTGCAAGACCATTTGTATGTATGTCTAGTTAACTGTTTAACCTTTGAATTACTAGTATTATATCTGATCTAGTTTGTTTTCATCAACGTTACATTCCCTTGACATTTAATAATGATAGTTAATTTAATAAACATTTGTTTTAAATCATTGCCTTTCAATTAATTGGTTTATAAATAGGTTTTAATATTGTAGTAGGCAATAATTAGAGTTTTATCATTATTTGTGTTTTCTATATATAACATTTTATTATTGTATAAGTTTAAATATAAACTACTGTGTTTACCTTTTCATTGTTTGAAGGCATTTACGTATGAATAATTTTATATTATTGAGTTATTGACAAATTATATTGTTCCCGTGATTTGATTGTAATATTTTTTTTATTTAAATAATTAAATAAATGATTTATTTTTGTCGCTTATATATGAAATATTTTTTGATTGTATTGTTCCATTTTAAATACATATTATTACATTGTGTTATTAACATTACCTAACTATTGCAATTTTTTTTTAATGTGGATATTAATATTGTCTTATAATTTGCTAGTAGTTTTAAATAATTACTATTAATAAAAGTTTTTTATGATAAGTCTTGGCTGTAAAAATTTTAGCATTACAATTGTATCTGAAGCCGTGTCCGAAAGCATATCATGTTATTTAGGTTATAGCTGTAGGAGCCAGATTAAAAGCTATTTGTACAGTTCTCACGTTAGCCCGGGTCATGTGCGATTTGTAATTTAGCCTTAAACTGTATTTAACTGACTCTTGACAGTAACAGTAACAATATTGTCTTTAAATTTTAAAGATATTCTGTTGAATTTTGTGTAAGTTTATATTTAAATTGTTACACTATTAATCTTATACATTTTAAAACTCTACCCGTATTTATTAATTAATATATAATTATTTTTGAATTTTTTTTATTTATACAATTATAATGTAAATCTTTTTAAAAATGGTTTATTATTTTATATATATAAAAAAATATTTTGTTATTCACATGAATGAAGGAAAAAATATACAAATTTATTTATTTTAAGCTAAAATATTTATATATATCCAGATGAAAAAAATATAATGATGTACAGCGTACAAACCCGCAGCGGCTTACTATATATTTAAAATGTTTTCGGTGTGCCCCAGAAGCGTTAAGTGTCTTAGATATAATATAGAGCAGGGAAGTGCGAGATCAAGTGCTCTTTGCGCGAGGACAACCACTCTTCTTTTTGTGACCATCGCCACCTTCCCAGTAACGTTGATTAATATGAATCTTAATTTGAACACGCTCCATTTTGCATTTGCTTCTCTTGGATAGGATTATGCGATAGAGCTTATTTCGATATTTGATTAATTAATTTATTTATTTAATACTTATTGACCAACAAATAAAAAGCATAACAGGAAACAATCAAACTAAATATTTATTTAAAAAATACATATTTTTTTTGTAATATACAAGAGCTTCATTTTAAGGCTTATTCATATTAAACTAATTATAAAAATGATAACAAGATTGATAACTGTATTACGTAATGAACAATCGTTTTTTTTATATTTACTTACAATTCGAAATTTAAAAAATACATATGTTCATAACTATTTTTAAAATTAATAAACTTAAAAGAAACTAAAATTATATATCTTTTTTTACAAGTTACAGCAACTTTTTTATGTTCGGCTTAAATAAAATAATATTTTACATTTAACAAATTATATTGCCCAGTGGTTAGAACGCGTAAATCGTAACCGATGATCGTGGGTTCAAACCCGGGCAAACACCACTGCATTTTCATACGCTTTATTTGTGTTTATAATACATTTCGTGCTTGCCGGTCAAGGAAAACATCGCGAGGAAACCGGCATGTGACTTATTTCATTGAAATTCCGTTACACGTGTATTCCACCCACCCGCATTGGAACAGCGTCGTGGTAAGCTGCAAGCCTTCTCCTCCAAATGGTGAGGAGGAGGCCTTAGCCCAGCAGTGGCACATTCACAGGCTGTTACTTTATAATAAATTAATTATAAATTTTATCCAAAATGGTTTTAACTACTATTTAAATATGTGTATAAATTACGTTAGATAAAGTTAGCCAATAAGTAATATACATTACTTAACTAAAATTCCGTAACTAATGAAGGAAAACATATCATAGAAAATTCTTGCTGTATTAATATCAAACCACATATTATTAACAAACGCGAAGGCTTAAATTGATCGCTTATAACTTGATAATTACTTCCAGTTATCTTGAATAATCAAGAGAGGCACTAAAATTTACTATTTGAACATATTTATATATTTAATAAATTACCTAAAGCGCTTTTCACGTTCATCTCGACACCTATTTCTAATTTAAGTATCCTTTTTTTCAGTATCGTTTCCTAAATGACTGTACGTACGGGGTTTGAAATGTCTTACGACAGAGCGGCAAAGTTAAAATAATCATTCGCAAATCATGTGTCATTCGTACCGTAACTAGTGAAATAAGAGCAACCGTGCTTGTGTTGAAACGCATACGGGTATTATTAAAATATTTGAATTTGGAATCAACCTATCGTTTTTATTAGTTATTATAATATTCTGGCCTTCTACATAATATTATGTATTTATTGAATCATTAATGAAAATGCACCACAATGCGTATTTAAATGAAGGACCGTGGCGTCCTGCTATTAATATGAAGTTTGCGGTCAGTATTAAATTACAAATGTCATACAAAGACAACCTTATGGATAATTTATTTCAATTAAGATCATTAGAGCGTAAACTGTAATTAATAACATATTATATAGTTACTTTAGCGGTTAGTGATGGAACGAGAGATGATATTGTGGGTTGACCTCTTAGTACTGCGATACAATTACAAATGAATGAGTAATTAGTATAGTATAAAATAAAGAAAAATTAAGCCTTATGGATAATACATGATCTTATCTTTGATACGAGTAGTAAAGAAAAATGTGTTAAATCAAATTTTCGCCTTGACAGTAATATCCGCAATTACTTTTAATTTTGTTGATTAATATAAAAAAATAAGTGTTAGGTAATATAATAAATAGGTCTTCTAATTCGATATAATTTATACCATTTATTGATTTTAATTCAGGATAATTGATAATTTAATTGTATTTAGTTTTATACCTATGTTATTCAATTGGCGACTACTGAGTACCTACTGAGTGAGTAACTACTGAGTTTTTGGGCATGTTGTTCTTATTAGAATCTATATTCCGAACCAGTGATCATTTTAAATTTAATCTTATTAAATGATGAAGCAAATGTGCTATTAAGAGAGCACTTAAATATAGTTTATATGATTTTGATTTTCGATTGATCCTTGACATACTGGGAAGCAAAATTGCCGTATCTTGTTAAGGCGTTAAAAAAATGATTCATACTTAACCATTAATTGTATTAACGTACATTTTAATATACATCTTAAACTGTTGTTACATAAAAAAAACTAAAACATTTATATAGTTAATTTAATACAAAAACACCTTTTCACCTGTCAATAGGCTACGTTTAAAGCGGGTGAAAATGGTACGGGCAGCTACTTGTTTGAAAAAAAATTTGCTTTCTTCAAAATTTGCTGCATATTCTGGTGTGAGTTTTATGTATATTGCAGTTAGGATCAAAACATTACTCCTCATTTATTTAACTTGAAATAAGACAATATTATTTATATAGACTTTATACGTCACAAAAACTTACTATTAAGAAAGTATGAGTTAATTTGTTTTACATCAATACTGTATTGCTTAACTTGGCATAAATTAATTAACAAAATTATGTCTTTATAAATTTAAAATTAATTTAAATCAAACCTTATTATTTTAATCCTGATCGACCTTTACAAGTAATTTGATAGAAATACCATATATTTGGAATGTGGGGTCTTCCGAGAAGTATCTAGTGGTAAACAGTATCATTTGTCTTCCGTAATCAGCTTCCATGATAAATTTTATTAAAATGTGTGCTTGATTTATATAAGGTGAGCTATATGATTAAATTACTTAAGACCTTTCTACCCAAGAAACGATTCGTTTTACTTACGGATAGTAAAATTGTCTACGAACCGTCAATAAGCTACTTTTGGCTTGCTAATTACGGATCAGAAGGTTATGAATGACGGCTAGTAGGGTAAATGTATGAATGACAGATATAATATCTTCTAATATATATTAGACTCAATTGCCTTGGTGGTAAGGTAAGGTGGTAAGTGAGTGAGTACCACCCACTCATTATATGTACCACCAAGTACTACTTAGTAATGTTTAACTGCAGTGTGACTTCAGGCACAAGAGACATCTTGGTTGGTCACCAATTAAGGGTGCAAGAGATGTAAGAGAAGTTAATAATTATCAGGCCAATTTGCCGGTATGCGTACCTATTTTAAATAAACACATAAATAAGATACGAATTAGTATCTATTCAATTCAAATTGTTACCGTCATTTAGACAACTCCATTATCCGTAGCCAAGACGAATTGTTTTTTGTATATATCGACTGGGCTTTAATATAATTTAAGATGTGTCATGTTTCAACTGAAGGTGTATTTTTAAAAGGTATCTAGACTAACAAGTGAACTTTAAAAATATAATCTGGATGTTTCGAGATTGATGTGGGACAAGTTTTTTATATACTTAAATGGTAGTTGGCAATGTAAATGTCATTATGTAATTATAAAAAGAGGTGGACATGGAATTTAATTGAAGTTTTTGTCTCTTCGTAAATGGCATCTTGAATATAATTGATTACATCGTGAATATAATATAATATTATATGCCTATATCTGGTTATAGAATTACTTTGATTGTTTTTCTTTAAATAAATAACGAATTTTGATTTATAAGGATAATGTTGTCTATTTATTCGGTGGTAGAGCTTTGTGTAAGCTCGTCTGGGTAGGTACCACCCATTCATCAGATATTCTACCGCAAAACAGCAGTACCTGGTATTGTAGTGTTCTGGTTTGAAGGGTGAGTGAGCCAGTGTAATTACAGGCACAAGAGACATAACGTCTTAGTTCCCAGGGTTGGTGGCGCATTGGCGATGTAAGTGATGGTTAACATCTCTTACAATGCCAATGTCAAAGAGCGTTGGTGACCACTTACCATCAGGTGGCCCATATGCTCGTCAGCCTACCTATACTATAAAAAAACTTGACTGCCTCGTTGGTCTAGTGGCTAGATATAAGGCCGCAGACCCGGTGGTCCTGGGTTCAATTCCCACGTCGGGCGAATAAATAGTTATTGGGTTTTTCTGTCAGAAAATTCTCAGTAACAGCCCGGAGTCTGGAAGTTGGAAGTGTGTACACACTCGTGCCTCGGAAAGCACGTTAAGCCGTTGGAACTCGCCTGAACTCTTTCCGGTCATGTCGGATTGCCATCCCATCGGATTATGAGAGCTAGGGAATAGAGAGTGCACCTGTGTTTGTGCACACACTTGTGCACTATATTATCTCCTGCGCAGTTGGAAAATCTCTCTTGAGATTGGCCAAAAAAAATTTTTTTTATATATATTACTAATCAATATTGTAAAGCGGATGCATAGCGATGCTTTGTCTTTTTCTGTCGAATGAGAAATTACTAATGATATAAAGAGTGAAATCGGTGCGTAACTTTGCACGCGTTAACAAGCGTCAACATTTAATACTAAGGCCGATAATATATAGTTAACCGAGAGTATTAACTGAATTACTTAATCTATATTATAGTGTATTACATTGACCCTGAGACGGTAGTCGACTATTGATTCTGAAAGTCTTACTAATTGTGTACAATTACTTCAAAACAGGCGGAAAAAATTCTACACCGTAACCGACTGTTATTATTCACGTTAAGGTAATCATGTATCAGCTGATACAAAGGTTCAATCATTTTTACTTAATAATAAATTGGCTAGTTAAAAACACAGACAGTGATGTAATACGAACGTTACTCGAGTATATGCATGTGTGTGTTTGAAAATACAATTGAGGAAATCCATTGAAAAACTGAGTTGCCTGATTGGCTTTGGAAGTCTGATTTTATTATTAGTAAGTATTAATGGATCACAAAGAAGGCTAATTCAAAAATTAACACAACTACCGAAATGTACGTCAAAATTGTGTTATATATATTTGTTAGAATATTATAATAATGTACTTATTTCAACCTGACGACAGCAATAAATAAATATGGATTGCGCATCTTGAACCTCAAAGGTAGAGCCTTTGAGGTTCAAGGTTCATCAATAAGGCAATTATATATGGTACAAATATAAGTATTTACATTATTGAATTATACATTGTTTTATTACCTTTTCTTTCCTACAATATTCTTAATGTTTTTACCGAACTTACGATTTTAAATTGTAACATATAGCAATGTGTAAGCATGACGTCATTAGTATTCGAATATTGAGAACTTTTCCACCTAAGTGTAATACTTGTCTAGACGTTTGTTACGTATTGAATAAATACTTCGACATGAATTGCAGCCGAGGTTGCCATTTTTAGCAGAGATCACTGGTTCTTAGAAATACCTGTACGCCAGCATGTGCGATCATACGAATGCATTGTCATACTAATGTAACGACATATCGGTGGTAGAGCTTTGTGCAAGCTCGTCTGGGTAGGTTACCACCCACCCACTCATCAGATATTCTACCGCAAAATAGCAGTACTTTTTATTGTTGTGTTCCGGTTTGAAGGGTGAGTGAGCTAGTGTAAAGTTCTTACAGTGCTATTGTCTATGGGCGTTGGTGACCATTTACCAACAGGTGGCCCATATGCTCGTCCGACTATCTATAAAAAAAAAAACCATGAATTTAGAGAGCATTTTTTCGAATTTCTTTCACCTTTATAGGTTCTTTGTAGGTGCCGACTGCTACTAAGAATTAATTTATAGAAAAGCTATATAGCTTTGATTGAACTGACTTCAAACTCGGGACAGTACGGTTGTCTGCCGTATTAGTTAGCCACTACACCCACGAGAAATTTATTACGCATTACTTACGCAATGTGTGTAAATTTTAGATTTTACTTCCTTTTTTCTAATGCGAAGAATTTTACGGAAACACGCGTCGGTATAATCAATTCTTTACAAACTATGTTGTTTTATTGTGGTTTTCCGTTTAAATATACAAGGAAAAAAATATAAAGCTACGTAATTACCGTTGAAAAATTTCATAAATCAAATCCGATTCTAAAATACGACCCCAATTTTCTAGTACGGTTACTGAATAATAAGTTACTAAATTGAAAAAAAACCCTTTTATTTAAACCATGTCGTTACTAAAAGGAACTAACTTTAATTAATTCAATTTCAACATTATCATTAAAAGATTGAAGACGAACCAAGCACATTAAGTATATTATCTGCTAAGTAGTAATAGATATAAGGCTGCTTCCTCTTTATGGTCATTTGTTCTTATACATATAAAGTGTATACACTTTAATATTCCAAATTTAAAAATATTTCCTTATAAAGTCTGGATCACAATTTCCATAATTATTATTTAAAAAAAAAAACATTAATATAGATTAAAGAAATGTATTTTACACAACTTCTTTTAAGTTTATAAAAATAATAAGATATTAAACTTGAGATAATTAAAAATAATAATAATAATATAATTGATATAACCTTGTTATTGACACGTTGAGAGTGTTAAAACTATTTTAAATACGCAATCCACATATTTAAATGTTTCTCACGCATCTCAGTCCTTGGTCCGATCGATGACCATCCTTTCTATCGTCCGAGGTTGTGAACCCTCAAACGTTCCAGTAATTAAAATCGTTTCAAACGTGACCGTTCCATAAAGTTTTATTAAAAACGTGAGATCGTTTTAATTATTTGAACGTTTTGATGGAACATCTAACATAGTTAAACTAACGCATCTTTTAATATACTTATAAATAAGTTTATTACGAACCGCGGTGGCCACTTAAATCTTATCGCAGATCGTTTAAATCTTTGTAAGCAGATCTGAGTTTGCATTTGCTTAATTTTGTGCTCGGTTGAGTGTGCTCGGTTAAGCATATTTGAATAAATATAATTATTTGATTTGATTTGGTCCCACCTTTTATATATTTTTGTGTCTTTTGTTTTTAATTTAAGTAAGGCACAAGATAATCATAAATACATTTATATAATTAAATACCTAAATGAGAATTTGATTTTTTTTATTACATAAATTAAAGCTAGCTTCGAGACTCAAAATTAGCACAAGACTGACTATATTTAAGTCCTTAAACTATTATTGTTAATTTGACTACCAAATGTAATGTTCAAGCGGTCGTAATTTGTATCGTTATTACCGCAGATAAAAAATTATGATCTGTCAGATTACATTCTAAATTTAAAGATGCATTTTTAAAAATAGAACATCAGGTCACGAACGTTATGAAAGATACATTCGCAATCAGATATTAGAAAAAAATATATTTATTTAAAATGGTTTGCATAATGTACATTCAATGTGCTTGTTAAGACATTATATAAAATAAAATAAAATAAAATTCAATGTTTATATGCAAATGAAGAATGCAAAGGTAATTGGCGTTCACTTTTTAACCGACTTCAAAATGGAAGAAGTTCTTTTTTCAATATGATATGATAAGATTAGTTTAAAACTTTGTATATAAATAAAGTTTTGCTTTTAAATTGATATATATAGGGAAAACGTAATATTTAACAAAGAAAAAATAAATTATTAGAGCCGCTTCTTCATCATTCTTCGATGTTCTTTATCTTGTTTCTTTGTTAACCGATTTAGATGATTTATTTTTGTGTTTGGTTCAGTATAGCTGCAATCTTATTGGTTAGCCCAATTTTTTTAAAGGACTTTATTAAGCAAAATTTTTAAGTCGGTTTTTTAATTTTATTTTGCCTTTATATATATTACAGATTATAGCATTATGATAATTTCACTCAAAGTTACATTAAAGTATTACGTATTAAAATAACAGGACAATTTTTTTATTTTATTGTAATTTTATGAGATTCTTCAAAAAGTACTTTTGCCTTTATATTAACATTTGACATTTCCGTTAACATTTCATTAATGATAAAACACCAGTAAATATATTTGTGATATTAATATATTGAATACTATAATAATGTAATACGTAACAATTACTTGAAGACGCGGCTATGGAACCTAGCGAATGCACGGAAAGGTCACAATTGCATGCAAGTTATGCAGCTACTTTCAAAACATTTTGAGCATCACGTAATGGGTCCTCAGACGATCCTATCACTTGATATTATTAGAAGGGATTGTATAATAAATCTTCTAACCAAACCAATTCAATAGTTCATCACTTCCGTATAAGCGAAAGGCATATTTTAAATGAGTCATTATTTAGACTCATATAAAAAATAATGTACTTCTTTATAATCATTTATGTAGTATAATATAAAATATCATATATTCCTAATTCTACGCACACATACACATACACGAACGCATGCACACACAAATGCGTGCGCACGCAGACAGAATCTTAAATAAATATTATTTTGTATTATTATAATATATTGTATTTTTCTACTTAGATGTATAATGTCCAAGTGATCAAAAAAGCTTTTGTAGCTTAAATCGGTTAGGACGACGTTATTTTCAGTATACAGTACAGTATAGTAACAGCCTGTGAATGTCCCACTGCTGGGCTAAGGCCTCTTCTCCTCTTTTGAGGAGAAGGTTTGGAGCTTATTCCACCACGCTGCTCCAATGCGGGTTGATGGAATACACATGTGACAGAATTTCAATGAAAATTTTAATCATGCAGGTTTCCTCGCGATGTTTTCGTTCACCGTTAAGCACGAGATGAATTGTGATTAAAATTAATCAGCCGGGTTTAAACCCACGATGATCGGTTAAGATTCACGCGTTCTTACCACTGGGCCATCTTGGCTTTTATAAGTATAACTTTGTATAAAATCGAATATTATATAACAAAATGGATTCATTTACTAAGAGGTGAAGTGTGACGTAAATTATTTAATGGTTGAAATGATTTTATAACAACAGGAAGAAACAAAGTAATTTATACCAGGTCATGACTTTTTCAAAGAAGAGCATTATCGAGACATAAATTTCAATCGTCAAAAAAAAAAAAAAACAATGTAATAAATTTGAAATGTATATATCATTGGTGATAATTATTTATTCGACACGTGAAATGTGTTATTGTTTCCGCTATTTTCTATGAAATATTTATACAAAGACATACATATGAATGTGAATATTCACGGAAACGAATCGTGACTTAGAATATTGAGGAAATTAAATGACACAAAAAAAATGTAAATTACAAAAGACTACATAAATTTATTGCCTAATAGTCTTATCTATACTAATATATAAAGCTGAAGAGTTTGTTTGTTTGAACCGACTAATCTCAGGAACTACTGGTTGTATAGTCCTTTTATCGAGGAAGGTTCTAGGCAAATTTTTATTCAATATTTTTTTATTAAGTATACACGGGTGAAACCTCCGGCACAGTTAGTATTATATAAAATTAAAAACATGTCATTAGTCTATATTATCTGTCGTGCAGTAGCATGGAATAGTGTCATAATTACGAAACTAACTACGTATTTAACCCCGTAGTTTAATAAATAAGAATTAATATAATAGAACTCAACTTAGAATAAATTTTGCAACCAGAGACACTAGTGTTCATACAGAGACACTTCGATGTATACACTGAGTGTACCGTGTATAGTGTCATAGTCTAAACGTACCATTAGTAAAGTATTTGAGGAAATATTTAAATATATGAACATTATTTGAGGATTGCTAAACACCATAACTTTTTCTTCAAAAATTAAGTTTCTTCATACTATCTTAACTACATTACCTAGCTCTCATGCAATTTTTCATGGCAGCCTCAGTAGTTTGGGTTAGACATTATAGATACGTCAGTTAGTTACTCAGTTTTTTTATATTCTTAATAGTTAATTAAGACCAGTACTCATTTTCAAGGCCTGAATTCGGTATTCATAATACCATCTGCAAAGAAAACGTAATAGCATGTATGGTTATAACAATGGCATACCCTTACACACGAGCGTAACGTAGACTCATAGCTCATGGATCAGATGGGGACCAAATGTGTGTTTGTCGGGGCAATAAAATATCGGGTAGTCAAATAATTTTTTTATTTTGTAATCAAACGGGTAGGTCTGGGTAGGTACCACCCACTCGTCAGATATTCTACCGCAAAACAGCAGTACTTGGTATTTTTGTGTTCCGGTTTGAATGATGAGTGAGCCAGTGTAATTACAGGCACAAGGGACATAACATCTTAGTTCCCAAAGTTGGTGGCGCATTGGCGATTTACGCGATGGTTAACATCTCTTACAATGCCAATGTCTATTGCGCGTTGGTGACCACTTACTATCAGGTGGCCCATACACTTGTCCGCCTTCAAAAAACACCAAATTTATTAATTAAAAAGTTACCTTATCCGAATTGATTAAGATGATGTTTATCTTATTTGAATTAGGTCGTTAGTACCAAAATTGGCTTCTACGTCAGCTATTATTATATTTGTCAAGTGTTAATAAGGATTAAAGGTTCAAAATATAAACGGTTTCGTCATCCTAACTTCTATTTTCGATCTTCTGATTGTGGGCAGTCGTGAGTCAGTGTTTACGTCCGTAAATAAAATGATATATTCATTTTTATTAAAATGCCTTATAAGTGAGTGCGAATTTGGTAAATCGTGGGGGAACGCGTTGAGAATATCCCGGGAGGAAGGACAGTAGGTCATCTTTGAGCCTAATGATTTGTACATATGTGTTATAACAAACACCATTTATAACAGCGTATATATTATATCAGCGTTTTATTTCATAGTTCGAATCAAAGAGAGACATTAATAATAATAATATCCCAGGACATTATTCACACACGGCCATCTGATCCCAAACTGCCATCTGATCCCAAACTAAGCAGAGCTCATACTATGGAAAGCAGACAACTGATATACTACATTTACTAGTTTTCTTTTATAAATACATACTTATATAGATAATTACACCCAGACTCAGGACAAACAGACATGTTCATGCACACAAATGTCTGTCCTGGGTGGGAATCGAACCCACGACCTGCGGCGCGACAGGCAACTATATACCAACCACGCCGCCGGCTCGTCAAGTCAATGTCCAACATTAGTTTTGTTTGTTTATCAATTAAGGATTCATATTTTTATAATGATTCATAGGTTCTAATATAACCTACTTGATAGTTCAATTCTTTCTTAATCGTTTAATTATATTTATTATACTTACTACACGACAAAATTAAATTTGATTAAAAATCAATTATTCAATATAAGAAAACTACTAATAAGTATAACTTGGCTTATACATTGAAATAGTTTAGTGAGTGCTGTTCATCTGACATAGGTCATGTACCTACGAAACGAAAGTGAATGTACTTATTACACAAGTATTATGTATTGCTGGAGATATCAATATAATATGTCTTAATATTAACGCATGATCGGCTTTAGTGATGATCTAATTTACTTAACCCCTGGCAGTGCCGGATTAAGGTAACTTGATGCCTTAAGCAATCTTGCCTTTTAGTCTCTCCTATCTTTAAGTGAACAAAGAATTAATTGAAAAAAACCGAACCGAACGTCAACGATAATTTAAAACGCGCGAATTTTTAAATTGCTTTATCTTTCGTGTGCTCTTTAAATTTTCTCGGTCGTCTCTGGTGCCCCCTAGACGGGATGCCCTGAGCAATTGCTTAAATAGATCCAGGACTGACCCTTGGTTTGACATGATAACCAGCAACAAGTATCATATACATCTTTTTTTATTTAAAAGTGAAGGACGACGTCGTGATGAAACCTGTGTGGTATTGGAGTAGCGTGGTACCGGAGAAGAGGCTTAATCTCAGCAGTGGGCTGTTTACACTCGGTTACTTTACTTCAAATAGACTGACGTGCACTTTTAAATTGTCATATTATATAGGTTTTGTGAAACAAAATATATCATTGGTTCGGTATGTTGACTCAACCAAAAAAACCTGTTAGTGATCTGAATCTTTATTCTTACGGATTAAAATATATGTATTAACTATATATTAACGATATTTAAAAAAGGCGAATTGGCGATGTACACGACAATCGGTAGGACAGCTTTTATTTTTTATAATTTGTAAATTTATGTAGAAATCAAAATTATAAATAGCTACTGAACAAATTGTTAAAGCGTGTTTACGTATCGTTTATTTTTTTGTTTTATAAATATTTATTTTATGTTTTTAAGAAATAATTACAAAATCAAGACCGTAATAAAACTCAAGAGACTTAAAAAACTCTCGCACTTTTTCATGTATTTATATATTAACAAGTAATATCAACTGTATTGAATGTTTGATTTGTCGACTTTTTCTATGTAAATTAATTTAATTCTGTTTTTAAGTTTTTATTTTTTTTTTGCTGACATCTTCGTCTGCGTTTTTAAGTTTCATTTTTGTATAACATGTAGTGACACATGAAAGTGTTTCCGTTAAATTCTTATTATTAGTGACATTAATTACATTACAATTGCATGACGACACTATTATTTGATAATAGCATTAATGTCTTCTTGATATAAAAGTACACGTTAACTAGAGGATGGCTTGTATTATGCCTTGCATTCACTTGATGATAATTGAACAAACAGGGTCTTCAAATATATTACCGTTGGATCGTATACGCCTGCACATGTATTAACCTACATCAACTATAAAAGACCTGTTACGATAATTGAGTGCGGTACGGTTTCAACACGGTTTAGCTACGCTTGATTCGTGTACAGAGTTTAATGATTATTTTAGAACTGTGTCGGATTAATCTGGATGTCTTAGTTTGATGATTAAGGAAATAAGATATTTATATATCGAACGATATGATTAGTTTTGTGCTAAAATGAAGCGATCTTTTATGTTTAATATTTAGACTTTGAGTATATCTACGAGTATGTCAACATTACAGTTTGATTTACTGTGTTTATGTTCTATGATCTACATTCCTAAGGAATAAGGACTTGATAAGAGTTCAAGATATAACGACATAGGCGATATGTTGTGTTTTTAATAATAATCTTGGAAAGATTTTACGAATTTCTGCCATGGAGTCAATCCCTAGTGACCCGATAGGCAAACTGACATGACCGGAGAGAGATTAAGTGTGACGTGCGAGATCATTTGTTTTACGTCCATTCGCATGCGAGAGTAAAACTGCCTACATAAAACGAGACTTCTTTTCTTCTGTGAATTTCTTGATGGAAAAACCAATGACTCATTTTTGTCGACCCGGGGTTTTTATGTCCTTTGTACCTGGAGTTACACTGGCTTATCACCTTTTAAACCGGAACGAAACAATGCTATGTGTACCGAAACAATACATGTATTATATATACTGTTAAGCGATAGAATATCTGATGAGTGGGTGGTACTTACCCAAACGTGCCTGCACAGCCCTACCACCGAGTAGGTAGTGCATTTTAGTTAATGTCCAGCATGAATTGCAATACCTCTTAATTTTTTTTTTGCATATAACTGCTATTCGCGCACAAACTATTGTATGTTAATGATGAGAAACCTGCACACAAATGTCTAGTACTTTAACGCATACAGAATAAACAAAAAAAATTATTCATTTATACAAATATATATTAAAGTTTCTCTCACATTATTATCGAGAATTACTCGACAATTCTCGGTAATACTTGATTAACGTCATGGAATAATACTAATTAATAATAATAATGTAATGTACACGTCAACATAATATTAAGAATATTTTAATATGCTTCCAAATTTTTTATTGATTTTATTATTATATTTGACCTGTTTCTATGTTTTTATTATTCATAATTATATACGGAAGGCCAAGTTTAAGGAAACAAACAAACCAGTTTTTTCTAGGTTTTATATGCATTTATGCAGCTCTCGATTATTTAATATCTCGCGTTTGTACCTATTATGAGGAGAGAATTATAATTATTATGTTTTAAATGGGTCAAAATGTTTATGCAATAGACAGATTTATGTTTATAGTTTAAGGTTTGTTAAAGTAAGATTGAAATTTAAAAAATAAATTTAATGAGTATTTTATAATATCTGGGACTTCGACTCTAATATCTGGGACTGAGTCAACGACTATAGCAAAATCCGTTCAGACGTTATGAGCGATAAACATCTAAGCTCACAAACTTTCGCATCAGATTACGTTATTACGAAATATGATTTGCTCATAATTGTATACGAAAATAAAACAAAATATTAATTATTTCATAAACAATATAGATCTAGAAATCTATTAGAATGGAAATAGTCAAATTCTATTGGAGTTTTAAAATAATTTCTATAACATGTTATTCTTATGTATTTGTATGATAACGTTAATAAGGCGATTTTGAACAAGATGTTTCTTCTTAATAAATGCTGAACTCGGCAGTTGTGAGTTATAAGATTCAATCTTGAAATTATGTCGAAGGTTAGGCATACAAGCTTAAATGAAACCTGGAAAATATGTATTGGGAATATCATGTTCAGAAATATTCTAAATAATGAAAATTCTAGGTAGGTACCACCCACTCATCAGATATTCTACCGCAAAACAGCAGTACTTTGTATTGTTGTGTCCCGGTTTGAAGGGTGAGTGAGCCAGTGTAATTACAGGCACAAGGGACATAACATCTTAGTTCCCAAGGTTGGTGGCGCATTGACGATGTAAGCTATGGTTAACATTTCTTACAATACCAATATCTATGGGCTTTGGTGACCACTTACCATCAGGTGGCCCATATGCTCGTCCGCCTACCTAAACAATAAAAAATAAAATAATAATAATCAAATAAATAACTTTAAAACTCTTGGATTTCTTGCCGGATTTTCGTTATTTTAACGATTTTTCATGGAGTACTCGTAAAAGCCGTTGAAATAAAAATATATTCGATTGCGAATTCGTCTAGACTTCTCAAAACATGCAAACTCTATTCAAATCTGGAACAATAACTTAGCAAAATAGCATATTGATGATACCGAAAGAATACTAATTGCCGTCCTATTACTCAATACGTATTGTAAAATTAACAAAGGACGTTCCGTTTCGACCTAGATCCGCTTCACATGTTTCGATACAAATATATTAAAAAATCATTCTAAGCATGACGTTATGTAAGATAATGTATGCGCTTAGTACATTTCGAATTCAATTACGGAACACGTAATGAAAAAAATGGGTAAAATTAGATTTTTTTTACGAAATATTTTAAGTAACAATATGTGTAGTTAACAAAACATGTCAAAGTTTATTTGTTCGATTTACTGTCATTGAATAAACGTATTCGAAGACAGTTGTATTGTTTTCAGGAAAGTGTCATGTAGAATAGTAACCGTTCATGTTCAGGCATAAATAGTACGTTGTGCTTTTGTTCAGGTATTTGTTGTTTAATTTCCACTGGAAGTATGTGTCAGTCAAAACTTTCAATTGAAATTTAAGTCAGTTATATATTATATTATATATTCAACTGAAAATTTGTAAGCACTTGGTTCTTGTGACAATACAAACAACTAAATATATTTCATTGGAAGCTATTTTCATTTACTTTTTAATGATTTCCAATGAAACAGTTTTCTCGTTTTTCTCAAGTGTTATAATATGTAATCGTCTTATAATATTATTTTTATATTTATTTATTATTTTGCGTATTTCCTGATTATTTTCTTTTTATTATAATTTAAAAATAATAGAAAATATTTTTGTATGTGGAAGAAATTGTTTTACAAAAACGGCTTTTCTTTAAAAGGATACCATAGCCATATCATTAATTTATACTACAAACAAAACTGTCTTAAGTCGGTCCTCACCTCAATTTTTTTGATTTTGATGCTTTACCGTTATTGAATAAATTTATAGTTATTGAGTAAATTTTTTCTCAAAAATATGAGAATACGAGAAAGAGATGAAATTAATTTGTTTCATTATTGGATTTATTTATTACTCAGTGTAAATAAGAAATGAATTATGCAATTATCAAAATTACGAAAGACATTTTATAGTGCAGTCTACTCATCCTAACTTGATTATTAGAAATATGTTTTTTCGTCTATATTTTATCTCAATACAAATTCCTTATTCGCGAAACACAATTTGTCTGTAATAAGCTTCGTGTATTTTATAATATGTCTATTATGATGTGTTTTATCATAATTTCACGTGAGAGTCGCTAAACGCGATATCTACATCAGCAAAGCGTGACACGACACTTCAGATATTATCTGACGTACACATAAAATTTCCCTCTGAATTTTTATGAACACGAGTGTGTAACGCTCCGGTGACATGTCTGTAATATATTTGTCTTTTATTCAAACGATAAGTACTTATAAATGAGGATTTAAAAACAAATCTCTCTTTCAAACACTATAATTGAAAAAAATAACTTATTGAAAATATTGTCTGTATCACAGAACTATATGTAAGAATCGAAATAATAAATAATGTGTATTATTTATTATTTAACGTTGTTATTAAAAAAAACTTTCGATGGAAGTCTTTTCAATAGTCGATTCAATATTTCAACATGGTAGACGTGTGGACAGATTAAATAGCATCGATACAGGTAGATTTACCACTTTTTCATTATATAGTCCATGCCAAGGTAGGAGCAGCCACGTGTACGGCAGATGATCTTAAAGAAATATGTAATTATTGTAACAATTTTCGTTGATTGTAACTTTACAATCCAATCTCTGATGAACGCAGACCGTTAATGTGGCAATGCACATTAAACATCCTTGGATACTCCAACTTAGATGAAATCAAACCTTTCACTGTGGATCGAATCTTTCAAACTTCCACTGTTGTCATTACGAAGAACATGTTTTATGATGTTTAAGAAAATTCTACTATATATTTTTTCTTACTCTATAAAATGCATACTATATATTTTTTTAATATAAGCGTATATTTAGAGATTAAATCTATGGAAATATGCTAAATCTCATGTCATGTTAAATTAAGGCTTTTCCATCTAACATTTGAGTTGATATAGCCAGAGGATATAAAATATGAAATTGAGGTGTTTCCACCAATCAATAGACCAGGTTGGTGGAATAAGCTCTAAGCCTTTTCATTAAGAGGGGTTTTTGCCCAGCAGCGCAAAATTTATTAGTGTTTAATTTTATAAATATAAAAAACATATCAATCGTGCAAGAAACACTGCGACAATAACAACTAAATTTATCTGATCTTTTATATAAATTTCCGGCTCAACTTTTAGCAATTTATAAATTATTACATTTACGTGAGGTGACGTTTGTCGATTTCTATAATTGGTTTACAGGAAACCACTTAATATTCATTCATTTCATTATCTTATACTTGATTCATTGATCATATAAACAATATGATTCCTGATCCCTTCATCATCCTCATCATATAACATTTCAACTCTTGTAGAAAGAGCATGAATACAAATGAAATATTTTAGACACAAATAAGTTTTTATTAAGTATATTCCGCAATATATAATTTTCGCTTAAAATGCAATTTGTACTTATTTTATCTTTGACACTTTCGGTGAATAACCTTGGGCAGTTTATATGTAAGGCATGGTGTAAGTCAGTGGCAAAGCGACTTAAAGCACTTTTTGAAAATTATATGACGATGCTGTCCGCTTAACCGATTTCAGCCAATCCCAAGAGGGCTTAGCGCAGGACATGTTATAGTGCACAAGTATACACATGCCGATGATGCAAACGCAGATGCACTCTCAATGCCCGATAGGAAGGCAATCCGACGCGATCGGAAAGAGTTCAGGTACAGAACTAAAGGCTTTCCAGTAAATTTTTATCGACCCGACTTGCCATTTGAACTCAGGAGGCTATTAAATTTGCAAATCATATAACATTATAAGTCTTTTGTGCTTATATTAACAAGTGATTGAATAACTGATGAATTGATGGTATTTACCTCGAATAAAAATCCATTAATTGATATTTAACGTAATACATAATCTGGTAAATTGAATACCGATTTTTTTACTCATATCCGATTTTTTCGCATTGTGCCACTAAGTAATATAAGTAAGAATTAAGCTCAAACATTATTATGACATGTAATGAATATCGTTAAACTTAAATCGCTCGACCTTGTCACTTAAAGCGATTCTTATAATGTTACATTTAAGATGAAAGTCAGCAGGTTTAGTATGAAAGTGATATAAAACCGGCCAACTTTCGCTTACACAAGAATCCCTACAAACGTAAAAATAAAATCACTTTATTGGTGTTTCAATAATATTATTTTTAATCTGTTGTCGGTAATAGATTTCGTGATAACAATCGTAATAAAATGTTTCATATAACTTTAAAGCCTACTGTTGGTTTTAATGTTCAAAATGAAACACGCAGCGAGCTTTACAACGGTATAGTATAGTACTTAACAATTTGTTTGTTCCTTTATCAAGAACCCTTTTGTAGATTTGATACACAGGAAGACTTAAAAGTGTATGTTACTTTAAAAAATTAAAACTTTAAAATATTTGTTTTAAAAAAATCTGACTTTACCAACTCGCACATGATACATGATACAACCCGCGCCATGGTTGGTTATGACGGAAGCGAATAACTCGATCATATAACTTGTTTACTCATAGTAGTGTGCGTTTATAAAAGTTATTTTTTTATTAACAATCGACGGAAATTCCATTTCATTTGGTCTAATTAAGCGTTTTTCTTCGTTTTTATATGTATCCGTTTATTTTTTACATTCAGTAAGTAGTACAAGTAAAACTTAGCTTGTAAATATACCACGGCTGGGCTACTAGCGCTGACCACCACGTTACTCCAATGCGGGTTAGTGGAAACATACGATTTCATAACGATGATTTCCTTTACCACCGAGTATACATAAATACATTAATATACATATTATAAAAAATATTATTAGTATACATTATTGCATATTTAAACTTGCCCGGATTCAAGCCCGAAATTTTCGTTTGAAATTAAGCATTTTAATCTAAATATATTAAAATAATCAATAAATATGAAAAATACAAAAGTTTTGCTTAGTGTAACTTATTATCTGAGGCAGATTCAGATAAAATACTCTTTTGAAGTGACATTTCTTTGAGACTTATACTTGACTTAGACGATAAATGTAATAATGCAAGGTCGATTTTGAACGAATGGGTTATATGTAAAAGCATGTGATACGGTATTGGCGCAATAAAAAAAAATCTTCAAATGCAAGCTTCTTTTATTCATTTTTATAAATCCTTAAGTAATAATTACTTCAAAGGAATCAAACTTCGTAAAATTTAATTTAATATAGATTCATTCTTTTCCTTTATAATGTAGCACATTCTCCGAAAAAAAGGGTTTTTCATAAAAACGAATATGTAAACAGCCTAAATAAAACTCAATACACTCTTTAGAGATATTTTTACTAATTTTTATACATAGAGTATTAATTTTTTTTATAAATAATAAATAAACTTTGAGAAATTAAATCTTTATATAAACTAAATAAAACAAACAATGCCTGAATAAATATTAATATGACCAACAAACGACCGATTTATATGTATTTTTCATATCACAACACACGAGCAAATTATACAATGACTATATTTACACCGGAATGTCACCGAGGCTTGCAAAAATTCTTATTCATTTCGAAAATAATTTTGCATACCTTTTCTGTAACGGATGGAGCAATACCAGTTTTAATTTTAAAATTTTTGCTTTGGCCAAGAAAGTTGCATAAACCTTTGTTCTAGAACCTTCAACGAACCGAACGAAAACATATTTGTGAATTGTTTTTGTCATCGGGTGTTGCTAATTCGGGCTATTGTTGAATTTCAGAGCGTACTGTTAGTATGGTTTTAAAATTGTGTAATAATTGAGATTGTTTGCTTTGGTATAGTGGACGCCTTAATTATTAATGGTGAATTCAAAGATTCAGAGGCGTTAAACGAATCTTTATTACGTTATAATTAGTTCCAAATAAAAAAAAAACCTAATGTGACATAATTATGAGTGGGTTATTCGGTTATAGTATGTTTAATATTATCAATATTGTAATATTCTGACATTAAACATACTCGGATTTTTAAGGTATCACTTCATTGTGTTAGGTGGTGAAATATATCCATTATTAAATTACATAAAAACATTTCATTCCATTCTAATCGAATTTAAACTAACCTAGTTCGTGTCATGACCTTTTGTATTAATAGTAATACAAGTCATTAGTTGTCTTAATAAAATAGATCAGACATTATATTAGATTATCTTGTGTGTTATATAATAAATTGTAATGGATATAATACATCATAGAGTTACACAACGGTGTGATCGTCAGCCCAGGCGATAGGTAACACTAGTTCTTGATTGATTTCTCAATACATTTATTATGGCGTGTATATAAAATGCTCGAATTTAGTCACGAATTAGAGCGGCGACGTAATATTTTTTCGTGTCATTCTGCATCAACTTTTACACTATGCTATGACTAATTTGGTTTAATTGCTGCTGTGCCCACGACTTCAGGCTTGGGTGCTAGATATTATATGGAGATATTAGAGTTAGCTGTCTAGTAATATAATCTACAAATGTATCTATTGTTGATCGAAGGTGATACGGATTCAATACGAAACTCGATCAAAAGAAAAAAAAGTTTACAACAACTGACACGCACAACACGTTTGTGGAGATTATATCGTTTGCATAACAATAATAAATTATATATAAGCTTCAGACGTAGTGTTATTAGTATTCTACGTTAGACTTATGTTTGATTCTAAGCCTTATATAAATTGATTTATTTATATTTATACAGGCTGGTAGCAATATAGTATTGTTGTGTTTGTTAACTACAAGCGCAAGGGACATAAAATCTTAATTCCAAAGATTGGTGACACATTAACGATGTAAGGGATAGTTAAAATTTCTTATGGTGACCTTGTCTATAGGCAATGGTGACCATATGCTATAAAAAGGTGGCCCTTTTGCCAATCCGCCTACTTATTTTAAACATATATTTAAAAGGTTGTATAAAGCTAACGAAAAATTTGGTTAGTAGAACCCACATAATATGTTTCGTATTCTTATTAATAATTGACCTGTTGAACGATACTTTTACGATTGCGTGTGGGCCTTCTTGTATTACCTTATCTATAACTTGTTTTAAGCATAAACTATTCAAGAACGTTTTTATTCGTTATGTAATGAACCTTATACTAATTTTTGTTTATCATTTTAAATTATTCCCGGAGTCTTTATTGATATGGAAAAACCTTTTTTCTCCAAAACTCTTTTCATTAATTGTTTTAGATTTGGTATTTTTAATACAGATGATATTTTATTTTAAAAGTATCTCCAACAAGGAACACACATGACAAGCTTTAAATAAATTATGCTAGTTACAAGTCTATGTGATCCCTCAGTTACAGGAAACCACAGCATTCATCTTATGTAACTAAGTAACAGCTATTACAGTAAGATTAAAATGAATGACTTTACAAATTACTAAGCGAGCTAAACTAAAACAAAAATAAAACAAACAACAAAGCTTATCTCAAATGACTAAAATTTAACAAAACAATTTGAAAAACTTAAGCAAAGTAATACAAAAATTCAAAAATACTAAAAACAAATGGAATGAATAAATGAATGAACTTTATTTTATTTTAAATATTGCTTAAGATTGTTTTTTTTTAATTTACTTAGATTATCTTCAATATCCAAATTGTCGCTTTTTGCGAGTTTATTGTATTGTCTTCATATTCGAGTTATACCAGAATGATGTCCGAGGTTGGTTTTAAATGTTTATAATTTATATTCGTTTATTTATTATAATATAATTGTTATTGTAAAGGTTAGATCGTAATCACTATAGTTATAGAACACACTTACATTAGGAATGTTAACATTTCCTTGCAAATAATGAATGCTATATTTAGTAGATAATTTACTATAAGCAGCAAATGCATTCCTAAGGTAACTATTAAGTAACATTTTAAATTGCTTGCAGCATCGTGCACGAGATTTATTTCATTCACATTAGTAAAGCGTTACGCGCATTAGTCGAGAATTTATATTATATATTATTGGGCGTAGCAAGAAAGAGCATGATCCTCATGACCTTTCCTCAAAGCTTAGTACGTACCAAAAATCCCTACCAATTGCAATTAATGTAAAACTTTATTTAATTATTCTACATAATATAGATTTATTTAGATAAACAAAGAAATGATTAAAGGATATAATTATTATCAAGGCGTTTAATCATAGAAATTACTTTGTTAGTTCTTCACGGTTGTCTATCTCCTAAATCGTTGAAGTTTTATAACTATATTTAAAAACTTGATAAAATACAATTTGATGGGTGTAGTTGAATATATTTTAATTTAGTCATATTATTTTTAGACAAAAACATCATAGATTGTTCTGAAAATTGCAACTATTAGTTAACTTAAAAATGAAATTAGTCGCCTATAATTCAATTGTTTCGGCTTCTCTCAACCATAACGCTTTTACTTTTATTACATTGTGATTATATGTTTGACAATTAGCCTGCAGCTCCTTAGAATTGTATCATTTGAATTACGTAAATCAAGACAACATTTGCTCCCGTCACTACAGACTTTGTTACAAGTTATAGGAAATAACTTTTTTTATGGTAATATTTCAGTCTTTTTTTCCTCAACCTTTTTTCAAGCTATGTTTAACTATATATATTAAAATTGTTTGTTGAACATAAATAATAAGAATTTATTTCGACGTACTGATCCAAAGCAAGTTGGTAACTAAGCCTGTCTCCTAATTATATCGTTCAGACTTTTTTATTTTCTACATGCATGCACTTATTAGTAACGGTTTTTTTATGGCATAGAAAAACCGACGAGCATATGGGCCACCTGATGGTAAGTGATCACCAACGCCCATTAGCGTTGTCAATCATCGCCAATGCTCCACCAACCTTGGGAACTAAGATGTTATGTCCCTTGTGCCTGTTATTACACTGGCTCACTCACCCTTAAAACCTGAACACAACAATAGCAAGTAATGCTGTTTGCGGTAGAATGAGTGGGTGGTACCTACCCAGACGAGCTTGCACAAAGCTCTACCACCGAGTACTGCCTACCTCTACCTTCTTCATGCATTTCACTCAAAAACTTATTAGTAAACGCATGATTTTTAATAATTAAATGAAAATATGTGCTTAACTGTTATAATTGCTATTTTATTGAACATTTTTACAACAGCAATATTCAGCTGACAAAAATATCTGCGAAAGTAAATTTGTCTTTCTGATACACGTTCACGGCAAAACCACTGAACCGATTTTAATGTAATTTATACTTTATATTCCTAACACCAGGTCCTCCTCTCTAACATGCGGGCGAATTAACCTGTCAATCATTTCTATGATTACATATTTACTTTATAGTCTACTCTCTTGTCCTTTGTACCGCAAGCAAATCAGTCGGCTATTCTTATTAACAATATTGCTCAACACAAGCCGCTTGCTGACATATTTACCTGAAAGATAATTGACCGTTGGTTTAATTTTACCTTCACTAAATTACTTAAAACATATTTTTTCTTGCTTAATATGAGAATATAATAAATGGAGAAGCTCAAATGATGAATGAAATATCGTTTCTCGAATTATAATATAAATTAAAAAAAAAGTTTTACATAAATAATATAAAGTATTTTAATTTAAGCAACAATAAAAATTTGAATTATGAAATCGAACAGGAAAAAGGCGCGTAGGCGCTTTATCGCTCAGATGTTACTCTTGCTTTATCAGTATAAATGGCGCGGTATTGCGATTTGTATTTGGTATTGTTTGTTTAAAAAGGATAGCAGTATAGATGGGACGTACAAATCCACTTCCAAGTAACGGCTAAATTTGATATTGCATTTACACTTAGTGTATTTGTGGCTACTAATGACTCATTGCCACTTACTTTCGCTTCAGTTGGTCACGCAGGTGTGTTCGAACCTTAAATATAATACAGATTTAAGTGCAATCATTACATCTTCAGAATTCAATCTTTTATAGCGATTATTTTAGAATGTTATATAAAGTTATTACTTTTAAGCGTACTTGGTACGGCCTTGTTCAAGCTCGTCTTGGTAGGGGCTACTAATTCATCAGATATTCTATCGCTAAGCAGCAATACCTACTTAATATTGTAGTGTTGTGGTTGGTGAGTGAGCCATTGTAATTAGAGGAACAAGTGACATAATATCTTAGTTCCAAATGTTAGCGTTGCATTGGCAATGTAAAGATTGGTTAATATTTCTTATAGCGCCAATCATCAACATCTTTGTTCTAAACGTTGGCTGCGCATTGGAAGTAATTGTTAATATTTCTTAAAGTGCCAATGAGTTGAGGTGACCAAAAGTAAAGTGTATAATGCCATTAATGAAATAAGTATTCACAGATTAAGTTTGAGGAATGAACTATTTTAAAAATAAATCGTTTTTTTTGTATATAAGTTAAATGAGTTTAATCGTTTTCATTAATGGACTGTAACGGTCACTAATATTCATCAATGAACGTGAAATTTGGTCTTTTAGTATTAAATTTCGTAGTGATCAGTCATTCGAGTAATGAGGAACTTGATACTTTTTATAATTTAAAATATAAATCATTTATGCTGGAAAATTTCCCTTTAAGAATTATGAATCGACTAATATTTTGATATTAATTGTGGACACGCTAAATTAACTAATATTGTAGTCAGACTAATTTAGGCACTATGGCTATACAGTTTGTTTATATGAACCCGAATCTCATTAAACCCTTAAAATCTTTTTAATCATATTTGTGTTATTATTGCAATTAAACTTTTGTTTTTATTATAATGTATTGTCTAGAGTAAAAACCCTTAAATCTAATACTGGTTATACGTTTGTTGTATTAATCGTTTAAGTAGACGTTAGTATGACTCATTGACTAAATCTTTTTGCGGCACCACTTAACTCGATAAATAATAAAGTAAGATACTGCATCCGGTTCAGTTCGGTATTAATATTTCGACTACTGTTCACGGGTGTTATAAATGCCTTGATAAGAACAAAGGTTAATATCAGCGTTGTCAGGGGTGAAAGGCGAGCAAGGACGTGTGAGTAGTGTGACAATTAAAACGATAATTATCCATTTATTATTATAACAA
The DNA here is from genome assembly GCA_905220585.2 of Nymphalis polychloros. Classification (NCBI taxonomy): domain Eukaryota; kingdom Metazoa; phylum Arthropoda; class Insecta; order Lepidoptera; family Nymphalidae; genus Nymphalis; species Nymphalis polychloros. The sequence goes on from HG992245.1 coordinate 13,414,508, forward strand.
TTATCAAAGTACAATTGAATAGGCATGTTTGAGAAATATAATATAGAAAAAATACTCAAGTAAAATACTTTACGACAGAAAAATACTTTACACTTTGTTTTTATCTCGGAAAAACGCATTAACGCGTTTCCGTCACATGAAATGGGGGTTATGTGGGACTTACCGGTGCCTAGAAAGCCAGTTACGCCCTAAGTACCCACTAAAAACCAACGGTATCTGACTCTTTGTTCCTTCAGGGGCGTCAGGGGATCGCTTGCGCGTGCTACCGTGATGCCCAGCAATCGTTACTTTGGGCCAAGTTCTTTTAACCTCTTCTCTTATTTTAAAGCCTTAGAACAATGTCACTCTAGTGCAGGTCTGTGAACCGATTGCTGAAATTAAATCGCTGTCATATAGGAAAGAATTTCCCACGACAAAAAGATGTAGGTTTCCATTTAATGTTTTTGTCATCATAAATAAATAAATAAGAGTTTATCACAAGGACAGGACAAATTACACATATGAAAGTTTGGTGGTGCTTGACCGTAACCGTTTTTTTTGGTTTGTACCCATCAATTATAATTCTAATGAAGTGAGTATAGTACTGTACTCCTCGCTAGGTTATAAAATAATCTGTATTAAGGAATAACAACTCCTGTATTAAGGACTGCTGTCCTGTTCCCTTTTTTTAGTGTTTCTAAATTATTATGTACAACATGTAAAGACGTTATATAGTATTACAAAAATTATACAATACTAGCTGAGCACCGCGGCTTCACCCGCGTATAATTAATAAAAATATAATAAATTATTTTATTACTATAATAACACACACGCGCACACACACAAAAATATAAAGTAAAGAAATACGTAATTAACGATTTGAAATTAATTTTCATATAATACTGTAGGGTTTACCGATCTTATAGATATATTGCCTAACATTTGCGCCATCACATGTTCTTTGTGAGTGCCAATTTTCATCAAGATTGGTCAAGCTGTTCTTGAGTTATAAGAACACATACAGACATACAGACGGACAACAAAAATGAGTTAACACAAAAATTGATGGAAAAAAAAATGTACAGAGAGAGCCAATAGATTTATATAGTAGTATAGATTAGTTTCCATAGTTCATTTTCAAGTGAGTGTGGTGTGGGTGCTCCTTTCTTTAAAAATACTAGGTTAGGTATTTTTCAGTTTCGTCATAACTCTTGTGTAAATTTAACTATAACTCTTGTGTAAAATTAAAACTTTTGAATCCGAATTTATAGTTTCTACCACGCGTTCCATTTAAGATTCCAAGACTCCTAGATTACATATGTAAGTAATATATTTATATGAAAATTGGTTTGACGTATAAGTTTAATAAGTGGCTAATTTTACTCACCTTTTACTCGTTGTGCACCCTACATTTCATATAAAGCCTTGTGGTCAGGTGGGCAAGTGTCGTTGCAGGTTTTGCCCGAGGCGATACAGGCTTTATCCTCTACTGTTCTAAATATATGCTCCGATATATTCACTCACATGGTTAACTAACAAAAGCATCTAATTTTAACGTTATATAGATATAAAAATATAAAATTAAAAAAAAAAACCAAAATGTAAAATAAAAATAAAACATATAAATGATATGGATATTACCAAGAAAAGTATAAAATGACATAAGAAAATGTGTATTATAAATACATTTATCACAACTTGATGATGATTATAATGATGATGACAATGACCTCTAAAGACGTTTCGGTCGCGGAGATTAATCTTTACGGAGAATACGACATCGCGTAGAAGATATTATAGTGCTCTTATAAAACAAAGGGATTGCAAGTGTTCTCAAGTTTTATGCGGTGCTATAGAAAAATTATTGACAAACATCTCAATACCAATTTATTGGTCGACTCGGGGTTTGAACTCGGGATCTCTGGTTATATAGCCTTATAACCTAGCTACTGGATCAATGAGGCAGTCATAGTATAATATGTATAGGTATATCATATTTGTATGTACGTGATAAATTTGCTATCCAATCTGATCAATAAATACATAGAAACTTATAACCCATGGTTGGCGACGCGATGCAAATGTATAGAAGCTCAGTTGCCTGATTACCTGCCTAATCAAAAGTTTAAGGTTTACAACAAAAATATAATAATATAAATTTTATTGTAAAATATTAAACGCTTTGCTGTATTATGCGTGTATTTAGTGGACGGTCCCCTTAATATTATAATGCAATTCGGCCCACGCTCACTGCCAGCTTAGGAATGACACCAATCGCAATGTAATTTTAATTTAGACAGGATGTAAGCCGCTTAAAGTACTTTACTAATACTTTCAACTTTTTTCATATTTTTTATTATGGAAATTATTATATTTCAAAGATAAATTTTGAATATATAATAAGTTTATTATAATATATATAAAACTATATAATATTTGATTGGTATCACATTTAAATAGTGAAAAAGTGAATTGGAAAAATAATTTTATACCTATTAAAAAGTATTGCGTCAAACTGAAATATAGCGTCTTTTATATTATATAAATATCTATATATATGATTAAATCTATACTCATGTGCATTAATCTCAGGTTTTGCTTGAGGCTCATTATCCAACATTGCATTATAATGTGACCTACACTGACGCAATTAATTGTTCAAACGAGATATAATGACGACCATATTTCTGTCAATCGGGCTTGTATATATATCGAGTTTTGCACGCAACTCTGACTTTGAAGTACATTTTGCTACACCTATTTCCATTGGACATCAATTTTTGGTTTTCTATAAATCCATTCAAACTTTCATCAAAACCAGTTCAGTGTACTAATAAAACACTTTACAAAAATATGATTTCGATATTTTTTTTTTATATATAATATATTTTATTTAAAGTAAACCTTTTCGAAAAATATAGTACGAACGACATCGCTTTTACCATTCGAGTATACTTAATTATTATGTCAATGAAATAGAAGCAAATACAATTGTATGTTACATGTTAAGCGTTTCATAATTAATTGAAATCTAGATATAGCCGTGGGTACATATATTGATAATAATATATTATGTAAATCATATGAAAACTTTTGCTCCAACATATCTAGCACTTAATAGTCATAGAGTTCAGTACAGGTCCCAAGGAAATAATAACTATTCTTAGCACTGTAGGCTCGAGTGGAATGCTTTTGAACTAGAATACGTATGCGAGCAGTCACTCGTACAGAGAGCGCGGCATCGTACATCATCTTGAGTATGATAGCAGGAAGACTAGACGGTCTATATACAGTGCATTGTTGTGGGTTAGCAGTAATTATACATTTAGAATAAATTATTCTAAAATAATAAATATGAGCTTCAATTTCTAGTAATAAATGAATTATTATTAATATCAAATATCGCCATTTTAACTTTTGTCCATTTACGCTTTCATCGCACCAAGATGTACTGAATGCTCTCTAGCCTTTCTCCGGTCACATCGCCTTTTAATCGGATTATGAGAATTAGTGAAGGGGAGTATACTTGTGTTTACGCAATATATTTGCACATATTTGCGCATTATCATCTCCAATCGTGCGCAGTCGGATAGCCCATTAGATTTTTCAAATTAGTCGAAATTTGGTCAAACTTTTATCAAATTTCAATGAAAGTTAGATTTTAATCTAACAAAAAACCTTGATGAACGCAAATAAAGCACAAATAATTTGGCAATGATTGATATCATTCCTAACATAGAATTATATATGTAGTACATAGACTATATAAATAATAAAACGTAACATATTATGTCGTGAAGAACATATGTGTGTATCAATAAAATATCGATTATGACTTATCTAGGTTATATATTTATTGCTTAATCAGCAATTATTATCTTTAACCATGTAAATATATAACAGTTATTTATATTTCATAATATGTCAAAGCCTTTCAACGATATGATTCAGAATAAACTCACAGCCACTTCCGTGTTTGTATTGTAAAATTTCCCGGCGTTTCTAAATAATGTTCCGTACAATACATTGAGGTTTGGCTGAAAATAAAAGTTGGAAAAGAAATAAAAATCTTTAATTGATTTGTTTAGGTTATAATACGCGCAATCTAAGTTAGTCGGTAAAAGAATAGTCATAAGTGACTTCGCTGATTATGACTTATTGACGGACAATTACTTTTTTTGTTGGCCTGACCTGAGATTTGAACCCAGAAGCTTAGGATTTGCGGCTTTATATCTAACAACTAGACCAAAGGGGTAGTCGACGCAGAAATAGTTTTAGTGACGAAACTTAACGTACGTACGTAACTTAGGCTAAAAATTCGAATACTCATACTGAACGATTAAACTAAACGTAAATATTTGATGTTTATTAAATGTAAATGACTAAAGATTGAAAATAATTACTGTATGAATTTACAGTAATTGTTGCTTATTATATGTATATTGTATGTGTTGTATATATTTTATATCGTATGCTATAATTTTTTAAAATCATATTTTAGCTTTTACCCGTCCCGGCTTCGCACGAGTTAAAAACGTTTATTAATAATACACCAACGACATATACACAAAGAAAAAATTATGTATTTTTTTGATCAGGAACTATCTCCGGCGTACACGTAACCACCCATCCCAACCAAAGTTTCAATACAATCGGATGAACGGCTTAAAAATGAATACAGAATAAATATAAAATATTTTTTATTTATTTATATAGATTATTTTTGTTTTTTATTAAAAAACGTTCATTTTAAATATTCAATTGCTTTTTGAACGCTCCAATAAAACTAAACTCCGTGAAATTAGACACAATTACATAATAACATTATTTCGAATTCTTAACAAAACAAAATTTGTACATTTATCGTGTTAACACGGCCTTGTTGTCTAAAACAGTTAGTAATATTTACCTCAACGATTATAAATGTAAATATAAATTTACTTTTCACGGGCGTGAATTTATTAAACATTGCAATAAAATGATCGATTTCAATGTGACGTAAACAAGGCAACCCGTTATGCGATATGTACAGTAACACGCATAATAGTATCACAAATTCATGATCTACATGAACTTATCTAAGCTGGCGTTCAGTTTTCGTGTCTTGTTATATTTTTTGCATATTTGTCTCTGACTGTACATAGACGTGTTCCAATTAGATATTAAATGGTTGCGTTTATTGTTAATGGTGGTTCTTTGTATGCCTTTTAGATATTTATTACATGTCATTTGTAATAAATATCATTTGTTTTTTTAATGTATTTATCGAGTTTTTGAACTAAAACATACATATAAATACATTCATATTATCAAGCACTAAATGTTTGTCATGCCAAAGCCAAGCACCACTGTGTTTCCATCCAAAATAAAAAATGTAAAGCTCATATTTGTGGTTACGACATTAGTCCAAGGGATCGAAACCTACGGCTCTCATATAGGCCTATCCCTATTCCTGTAGCCATTGTGCTGTTAAGGCTTATGATTTTATTATTTAAGCACTTACTTATGTACAATGTTATGTTTCTGTCCAAATTATACTTTAAGTATGTTGTTAATAATGTACTGAGAATATTTGAGGCTACAAATGCATACTTCAAGACATACTTTTTTAATATCTGTGACTTTTAGCACAAAAAGTGCTTGGATTCAATGTTCACTATTGAAATAGTGAACAATAAACCAATTTGATAATTTTTTCATTCTTTAAATAATTTCGAAATTCCTTAACCGACCACGAAAAATTTCGCAAAAAATGAAATTTAAAATTTACTACATTATGCAAATTGTGTATTAAATGGATAAGAATAGATAGAAAAAAGGCGGTACAGTGTTAGGTTCACCTCCGATCGTTAATTTCTGAACCCTGGATAAATTTGAATGAGCTATGTATTGTTATACATAAAAAAATATTGTCTAAGGAGAGCGACATTCAGAGCCATTTTTCCATGAAAAAATCCAGATACTATTTGTCAACTTAAATGATAATCAAACAAACGGTTTCGAAGTTTATTAATAACAAACATATATTTTGATACATAAGATTTTATCATTTAAGAAATATCTAATACTTAATCGAAAACAGCTTGAGCTAGCAACCACTACCGCGGGCGTTGGCAACATAATTTCTCTCTAGACAGTAACAACTCACTTATTAATCGTTACATAGCACACTACACATATGACCAGGTGCGCTCAGGTAAATACTAAATCTAGAACATTAACTGTCTAGATTAATACTTAATAAGCTGTCACAGTTTTCGACCTTTGATTTCAAGATAAAGTCGCCCTTCACTTTTTGCCTTCAAAGAAAACGGAACTGTGAAAAAAATATTTCTTATTTGAATATTTGTTAATCTATTTCTTAAATGCCATAAGAAACCCACAAATATTTTGTGGGATTCTTATGGCATTGCAATAATTTAATATAAATACCGTCATATTTAAATACAGAAAAAAATCAGATAGTCAAAATTATTTGGTATTTTATTGCATAATACATTTGTTATCAAAAATTAAAATCTTCAAAGAGAATTTAAAGAATCAAACTGTCATGAAATGTGAGTTTCAAAGTACTGCTCTCATGCTGATGTTGCTAGATTTAGAGTTATGATATTATATGATATTTTTCTTATTTACAATATTGCAATCATCAATACAAACTTCAATTAATAGTGAATACATACAATATGACTTGAAAATTTATTCAATTACTTCATTATTGCTTAGTTCATTCACTGATATAATCATTTCAGTCATAGAATCATTGAAAGTATATTTATTGTATTTATATTTAAACGTATGGCCATAAAAATAAATAATTGTTATACAATATAATTCAATTTATTTCTATTTGAAATTAAATTTAGAAAATTCAAAAATTTAAGCTGTGTTTTCGCGCATGTAATTCAATTTGTGATCAAAATACATGTTGTTGTATAAATTAATAAGTCAGTAACTCTTTAGATTTTTATAATTCAGTATCAAATACAATCTCGCTGAGGTAACACGTCTATCATTTTCACTCACCCTATTACAGTAAAGTGAACGATTGAAGTGACTTTAAATTATTATAGATATGAAATATTCAATGTGCCCATTTATATATTCTCAACTTCATATCCCAAGTTACCTCTCCATAGTTGAGTTAAAAAAATCCATCCTTAGAGTTCAAGGTTGCTTCGTACTAAATTTCATCAAAATCGGAGCTTATTCCACCACGCTGCTCCAACGCGAGTTGGTGGAATTCACATGTGACAGAATTTCAGTGAAATTTGACACATGCAGGTTTCGTCACGATGTTTTCCTTCACCGTTAAGCACGAGATGAATTATAATCACAAATTAAGCACATGAAATTCATTGGTGCTTGCCTGGGCTTGAACCCATGATCATCGGTTAAGATTCACGCGTCCTTACCTCTGAGCTATCTCGGCTTTTTTTTCTTCGGCCTGAAAGTGTAACAAATAGATATATGGAGAGATAGATATAATATTAGTATAAATTATTTAGAATCATAATTTCATATTTTTGACTTGCAATAGGCCTTGGGAAACTCATATTACAGTCCATTGAAAAGCTGCAATGGCTAATGTACTTGTATTTCATGATCTTTTTAAGAAACATAACTATGAGATATGAATGTCCAAGTATAATATAATAATATGGTCACTGATTCCTGTCTACTTTTGTTTCCAAACACTTAATTTAAACATATAACTTCGATCAAGATTAATTAGCCCTCTTTCTATATAAATTAAACGCATTTTAGGTCAAATATTTTGCGTCTAATCGCCCGGTTACTGGCTCACTGTTTTACTTGCGCTGTTGAAACTATTGATACGGTACAATAGTTTCCTGTGCCTTCTTGTGTAAAATTTGTACACACAATCAGCAAGTAGCTAAATTACTTTACTAAAAAACAAATTATTAAAATTCCTCAACTGTACGAAGAACTCAGTAAACTGAATTTCTGATACATACATACAGTATTTTATATCTGTGTGACTGCCTCGTTGGTCTAGTGGCTAGATATAAGGCCGCAGACCCCGTTTTCCTGGGTTCAATTCCCTGGATTTTTCTGTCAGAAAATTCTCAATAGCAGCCCGGAGTTTGGAAGTTGGAAGTGTGTACACTCCCGTGCCTCGGAAAGCACGTTAAGTCGTTGGTCCTGAATTCTTTCCGGTCGTGTCGGATTGCCGTCCCATCGGATTATAAGAGCTAAGGAAAAGAGAGTGTACCTGTGTTTGTGCACACACTTGTGCACTATAATATCTCCTGCGCGACCGAAATCGGTCTGAAGTACCTTATTTAATATAGTTTGGACTAATTTAGTCAAACATATTTTAAATGTCAAAGAAAAAGGGCGGACGATGAGATATAAGATATAAGCACTGATTAGATTGGCTTAATATGGGATATAGTTAGATATTACACACTTAGCTCAGTTTCGTCTTATCATTCATGATTGTATATTCATAGATAGTTTTATGACTTTAATACACTATATCTTTATTGTTCGTTTCGTAAAAAAATACTTTATCGAATACATTATTAAAAGAGTGATTAAATAGTAAGAATTACTTCATTTTTTCGATTCCGATTAATAAAAAACATGTTTTTAATTTCAGGTAGAAGGCACATCGCGTATCAGCAGACGGCTTCCAAATTCCGATAGAAGTCCTACAAGTTCAAATAAACCAGAAGATGTATCTTCTACGTCAAGACCCCGAGGCTCAAGAAGACGAGAAGAAAATCAACCACGAGATATTTCAAGAACAAGAAGCAGAAGCAGGCCTACTGAGTCCCCATCTTTTACTACTGATAAATCTCAAAACCAATCTGAAAGAAGTGACAGATTCGATTCAAGGAGATCGAATAGGGTGCGTAGCAAGCCGGTTGTCAACGAAGCGAACTTTGATACTACGGTGAATAGGGAAAATCAATCAAAAAGTCGATCTAGACAATCTAGCAGATATGTTTCGACCCAATCAACGCAGGTCCCTCTGCTAAATACGTCGCCGTCCATAAGCAATATACAAAAGGATTTCACTGATATCGCTTTTAATGATATAACAAAAACATTGTCAAAAGATGTCGGCGAATTTAGTTCACAAATAAGAAGAAGAAGTTCAACTGTTCGAACAACTGAAAGTGTAATCGCTCCCAGAGGTCGCGTACGTGTTAATACACGTACAAATGTTCGGGCATTAGATTTAGATGTTTCAGGAACGGCTAATGCGTTATCTACAGCTCCTAAGGAACCGACTACTGCAAGAACTGAAGACATAAGAAACTCAAGGAAATTAAGATATAAAACACGACAATCTGAAACAGATACAAATTTAACTGGTGAAGGTATAGCAACATCTAATGAAGTGAAATCTAGTCAAGTTAGAGAAAATATTACTAGTCAGACGGAATCAAAATCTTTTTCTCGGTCTACAACTGAAAAAAATTTAAGACATAGTACAGAAAGTATTTCTTCAAAGTCGAGTACTGTAAAAACAACAAAAGTTGTCAAGCGTCCTGTTTCACGGAGTAAAGGAAAAACACCATCGACCACTGACAAACAAAAGGTATCAGATGAAATCAAAGAAGATGATAACTATCCTGAAACTTTTAAAGCTTTGATACAAGCTAAGAATGCATCGGTGAGTAGAAAAGTAAAGTATGGTTAATTAATTAATAAATATCACTCATATTAATATCACTGTATATCATGTTCGAGTTGCAATAAATAAGCACTTACAACAGAATTTCTGTTTGTTTCATATCACTAACATTGTTCCACATACTAACAATGTATGAATAATCAAAAATCAAAACATTATTTAAATCACTACTTTCATTCATATTGATTTTGATAATAGCATGTACTTACCTGATGTTTGCAACATTACATACAAATAACGAAAAAACAAAAATTTCAGACACAAGCCAGCTCTCCACCCAGCGAGAGTTTGTCAGTGAAAGCATCACAAAAAGTCGTTAAAACTTACACAACATCTTCACAATCCATTCTCACGGCTCCTGACATAGAAAAACATTTTCGGGTAATAATATGAAATTCGTCCATTTTTGGCTTTTAATAAATGACAATACTACTTTTATTACAATAATAATTTTCATACCATTCTTTTGTTTTATTAACATCATTATAAAACCAACATTACCAATAATCGATTACACGTTTGTATACTTACAAAAAGTACACTACATTAAAAAAAAAAAAGAAGTTATTTGAAAGAAATTCGCATTTTTTTATAATATAATGTAACACCTGACTTTCAGCTACGCAGTAAATTAAACATGGAAGGTAGCAACAATAACAGTCAAATTGAAGAGAAGATACCTGTTATATCAACAACGACTACTGAAAAGCCGAAAGCTAAATCTTCAGAATATCGTCTAAGGGGATCATTTAAGCCAAGAAGTAAAAAATCTAATTCATTATCTGCTTCAACTTCAGTTCCTTATAGTCCGTCCATCGATCGAACTTATAAATTTCAAAGAAAAGTTAAGTTAACTACAACTGAAGCATCGAACGTTGAAAGTTCCAATCAAAGTAAAAACAATGAAACTAATATATCTTTTAAGAAACCTGCTGTACGTTCATCTTTGTATTTAAGGAGAAATGTTTCTAAAAATTTTAGTACGAGTTCAGAACTACCAACAAAAATAGAAACGTCAAAAAATAATGAAGGAAATCCAATATATAAATCAAAACAATTGCTGCCGAGAACTTCCTATTACTCGAGGCTAAGAAGTAGCGGATCGAGTACAACATCAACAACCGATTCAAGCATAAAAAATGTAACAGAAGATATAGCAATTGCAGAGAAGAAAGTAGAGAATACAGCAGAATTGCCTATAATTTATACTGATGGTTTACCCAAAGTAAGTGACAATGCAAATATACAAGAAAGCCGTAATTTTATTATAACTGTCAACAGTAAGGAATCTGCAGAAAATGGAACTGACAATGAGGTTATAAGTATAACTGAAGAAAGTGAAAACAAATTTATGAATAACTTTGTAAGTACAACTCAAAAATATCATGCCACTTACAAAGAAAATAATAATGATATTTCTACATCGTCCAAGGAAAATTCAAATGTTACCCCACCTATTAGGAACATACGAACAAGAAAATATGGTCGGAAATCGTCAAAGCCCAGACAAGAGATTTCAGTTGTGACGTCGAAATCTAGAGAAAGAAATTTAAGAAAATATAGTGATACTTTTTCAAAGACTACGGAGGCTTCATCAAATGGCGTAAGTATACATTTAACATATTAACGTCCATGGTATTTTAGAGTTGATTACTTAATGTATAACGTAATGCATATGGTTTATACAATATTTTCCAGATAATAGCTGGTCCTGAAAAACAAAAAAATAAATTTAGTTCTAAATATCGAGCTTCATACCTCGATAAACCGTTTTATAAACCCACTGTACCCACAATTACACCATCCACAGTAAGTAACACCACAAATTATACAAATGTAATAACAACATACAATATAAAAAACAAAATATTCAACTGAAATGCATATTTTAATTATAAAGAATGTGCTCAAACATTATACCATTAACATGATTAATTAAGAAACGACCAAAAAAACCTTTTTCATTTGATAAATGCAACTAACTCTTAGCATATAATTTACGTTAAATATTTGTGTCATTTAATTTACGTGCATTCAAAAAAATATGTCTTTTAGGAACGCTTTAAAGTTTTCTTTTATAATATCCCAAGGTAACTGTAGTTTTAAAACTAGGTATTAGTTTAATTAAGATTTTATACAGTAACGTAAATTTAAACAAAGCCCCTTTATGAAACTGGACATTAAATGAATATCAAATATGTATCATTAATAATATTGCACAATTCATTATCACCTTCATTTAATATTCCATCAATTATCATTTTTTTAAAAGATAATTTTCGGCAATTAAATGCAATCTTTCATTGGCAAATTTGATCATCATAACAAATCGCTATTTGACTTTTAATCTAATCATATTTCATTTTTACATTTTACAGCTTTCTTATTTAAAGAATTTGTAAAACGAAAATTGCTTTTTATAACAAATCCATTAAACTTTAGCTCTCATCAACATTTTAACAATGATTTTCATTACCAAAGGCTTGGCTGAAATTCTTCGTGACAGATCATCTTTTATCAAAGTCTGTAGAGGAGCCAAAATGGTTCGAAGAAGAAGACTTTTCCGATGTAACAACAGAACAGATGTCAAGACAAAATACATCATCGCCGACATGCATGCTCGATACAGCCTTAGAACCGGTTAATCATATCATTTAGATTAAACATTACTTCACAATCATGGTGGCAATACAAATTCACTATTGTAATAAGGCTCTTCAAATATAAAAAAAATAGTTTAAGGCAGTACTTTTAAATTGCATTTAGCCTATACTAAAATGAGTAGCAAACAATGATTACATAATTATTGTATAAGTTTTTATTGTTTTTAAGAAAATGGTCGTGCAAGACATACAATGCAAATGCTTATAAAAACAAAATAGCACCATTTCAACTAAATTATTAACAAAAGTTTTGTATTTAATTTTAAGTAAAATCTATTAAATCGTATTGATGTAAAACATTGTTTCAATACTCACAATGGGTTTTGCTTAATACATTTACATGCAACATTCACTTTCTTTAATGATATCCAAAAGTAGTAAAGAGGCTTTGGTCTACGCACAATTTTCTATTTTTTTCTGATACTTTCTCACCTTCAAGTCCACATTGCTGCGATTTTTCACAAAACTTTTTCTAAACTTATGGGTGAGATTACTTCTTATTTCAGGTAGAGGGAGAAGAAATACAAATAGGGCCAGACATGAACGCAATATCTTTTACTAAATCACGAAGTCCACTAACCTCTGCTGACTTGAGACTTTCCGAAAGCCTGGCCAAGTCATTACAAGTCATGAATGTTGAGGCGTCACATCATTCACCTTCAGTTACAGTATCAATTTTTGACGCTTTAGCTGAAATACTTACGTCTACGCCTAGACCTCGTATTTCCTCAACAACTGAAGTATTACAAAAACAAAGCACTAGTAACGATGTTAAGCAAATAAATGACGGAGTGAGTAATAATATTAATGTAAATAGTGTCAAAAGCTCAGTGACTCAAGACACATTTATGTCAGTGGATAATGTAAACACCGTTGCTAAATCTGTACAAACTACTGAACAATCAACACCAGATGTGGTTAACCGTATTTTGGTTGGGGGTTTCACAACACCATCACAAAATACAAAGGACAGGGATAGTACTCCTACAACCATACCTCCAAATTTTCCTTCTCCTACCCCTCCTCCAAGTACACCCGTATCTGCCAGAAAACCATTTGCTATAAAAGTATTATATGCAGATACTGCACCAACAACAGACAAAACGACTGCCGTAATGACTACAAATCAACCAACGACTGACAGCTCAACAATGGTATATAATACAGTATCTGATCTTGTATTGTCTAATAATAAATTAGTTTCTTCTGATCTAACTAGCATGCTTTCAAATAATATTAAAAATATTATTTCGAATATGGATGAGGATAGTAGAGCTAAACTTTCAGTAGATATGGTAAAATTATTGAATTCCCTAATTCCTAAGTTAAACAAGCCTTTAAAATTGCAAGACGAGATTGACTCTCCTCCAAATACAACTCCTTACAGCTTAGAAGATATTAAAGATACTGAAAATATCGTTATAGATAATACAGACAACACGAATATCCCTAATGTAAATATTCTCCAAGATGTAGTGAATGATAGTATTGTAAATAGCACGGGAATGAAAATTGATTCATTAATTACAACAACTGAAACAATTCTTACTGTAAATAATACTTCTCCACTTCAGAACCAGGAGACTGTATCTGTGCCTGAAATACTCACAACTACATCTTCATTAGTTACTGTTGATATGACAATATTTGAACCAACGGAAAGTAATACACATGTTGAGCTTTCTACAGCTGCAATATCGAATAATGAAATGTCTGTTAGTCCTTCAGGCGTAGACACAGTTTTAACAAGTAGTGATACAAGTTTTAGTTCAAGTGTAAATAGTGATTTTACTAACAGCCCTGTCCTAGTTCCATTCCTCACTAATTTTGAATTAAATGACTTTACTGCGAACAATACAGAAAATTCAGGAATGAATTTAACAAAATTAAGCCCCACTACACAAATGACGTCATTACAAGTAAAAGAATTAGAAGATATAGATAATATAGAAGACCCGAGTCAATTATCACGTCTTCAATTGTGGATTCTTTCGAAAAAGGCAAGAGTTTTAAAAATGATCGAAGACATAATTCGAAATCATAATGATGAGATAGCGAATGCCCCTTTGACTGAACTGATTGATAATACAAATTCAAATAATATTTCACTTTCAAACCGTTTGTCTGAAATTGTTAATACAATGACTTTAACAACAATTAGTTCACTAGACTTCAAGAACGATAATGACCCGACTACAACAGAAGCAACTTCTACTCAAATGACTACTCCTTCCTCAAATCCATCCTTTGCCTCCTCACAAAATACAATAAATATAATTACTACAGAAAGTTCCTTTTCAAATGCACCAGCTAGTATAGCTGATATTTCACTGGCAACTACACCTACACCACTTGATACTGCTTCTACCATATCACAAGAAATAGAAACGACAGCTTTTGAAACTGCTCGTGATATAGCTGACGCTTTCATTAGTTCTACGCCATCTAGTGATGAATCAACAATGACTGAAGGTTTTATAAGAAGCCTTAATATTTCCGATACAACAATGATTAATTTAGATATTACTCCATCTACAATTTCAAGTGATAATGAAGCCACGACTACTGTTTCTAATACTGAATCTGCATCAGAAATTGACTTGACGACTGAAAACAATTTAGAAACTACATCGATATCAGGTACTGAATCAACAACCATTGTTGCACTAATCAATGAGACAATATCAAATGATGTAAATATGATAAGCAATCAAATCAACGTCGCTACTCCATCGTCTATTCCGAAAAAAGATTATGTAATTTTCGGAATACTTCCTAACAATACAGTGGTACGTAAGAATCCTAACGACGATCCATTGGAAACATTAACAGAAGCAAGTCCATACATCATTTACGGCGTACTACCAAATAACACAGTAATACGAAAATTTCCTAATGGAACTAGAGTACCACGAATCATGCAAAAAATTGACATACTACCAATTAGTCCATGGAGCTTAAGAAATCCATACAGCCCTATCCATAACATTCCGGCCATTGTCAGACCGCAGTCTAACCCTATCCGAGTATCCACTAATACTGTGACATCCATCGACACCTCAAATAACGGATCGGAAAACCAATTAACTACCGACACTGTAAATAACCTACAAACTACGGTATTAATTTTATGTTGTTTAGCTTAAATGCTGTGCTTGAAGCTTATTTGTCAGCGCCTAGTATATAGTGGAGATGGCACAAGAGGGATGGTGTTGGGACTATGGTAAGCTGAGCATGCATCCTGCACCCACTCAAAATTAACATTGCAAGGCTTAACTTTCTATTTCATAATTGCAGATATCTTCATCGGCACTTAATATAACAGATAGCAGTTCATTGGGTATAACAACCTCCACAAATAAGCCGCCTGCTGAAAAAAGCACTGCCTCGCATGTTTTGAGTTTACGCACAACAACAATGTTACCTTCTATCGATCAGATTTTGCTTAATAGCATATCTTCAGCCACTAAAGAGGAGATGGTCATATCCTCAATGACAAGTTCTACTCGCGAACCAAGAATATTAACACTGGATATCGATCCGGAGGTATAATCATTACATAAATACTGACAATACATTCTCATACTTATATTCTAAAGCTTTTTAAATTTGACTAATTTAAACGTAGATAGAAAGCCCGATTAGTACAGTTAGTAATAAATATTCTAATTTTATAAGCCAAAAATATTGCATGTGGTAAAAATATAATAAATTACCTTTTTAATAAGGTAAGTGGTGAGGGTCCTGCATATCTTATAGAAAAAGTATTCTTGTTTATTTGAGGAATAGGATGGTATTTATATAATAATAATAATTCAAATATACCTTATTACAGACAAAACAAATTCGCACAGAAAAGCCTGATGATGGAAATGGAAATGCAGTATTTAAATTTATACCTATAGACGAAATAACTGTATCACCACAAGAATCTAATGTTTTAAAACTTGCGTCGACTAAAATGCCAAAAACAACGATGATTAATGAAATGTTACAAGCAATTAGATCCGGTTCTAATACACAAATGACACAAAATGACATGAGTACCAATGGTCAAATAACGTCTACACCAGTTTTTGCAATGACACCAATTGAAAGTACCGATACAACTACACTTATGCCGGAATTATCAATAGTGATGAATAACATAGAAGCTGAATCTACAACTCTCACTCCAGAAAGTACTACATCAACTGTAAACATGGCAGGGACTATGTTTACATCTACAACTGAAACTACTTCGTCAATCCCTTTAACTATTCCTCCAGCAAGATTAACGACTACCTCAACAATGTTACCTACACTAATGACTAGTATTCCGTCCGTAATCGCAACTACATCCACTACTGAAGTAGACAATTTATCTACTCTAACTACAACAATACCTACAACTCTTCAAACAACAAGTCTTAATCCATCTACAGCGACAGTAACGAGCACTACAGCCACTGTCCTAGAAACCGCGGCTTCCAATCAAAAAGATGCTGAGCTACTTCAAACACTCTTACAAGAAATTGGACGTAGTCCTAAAAATCTTAATCGTCTTAGCAACAGTAATCAATTCAATAATCAACAAAATGATAATGCTAAGTTGTTGCAAGCAATTTTACTAGGTGGTACACAAAATTTAGGTACTAATAAAAAAGTAAATGAAAATAAGCAATCTACTACAACAATACGATCGATCGAAGATGATATTCGACAATTTGAAGAAGACACAAAATTACTTAAAGCACTTTTGTTAGCCACTGGACGAAATCCATCAGAACTAAATTTACCAAATCTGGATAACATAAAGAGGGTTGCTGCATCTACAACTTCGATTCCAATAACAACAAAATTAATTACTACAACAGACCAAACAACTACTCAGCGAACAACAACTACTACCCCCACAACAACTACAACTACTACAACGAGTACCACTACAAATACCCCTTTAATTACAACTACTTTAAACCCAACTACAATCGGTAGAACAAACGATTTATCTTTTAACGAAGACTTAAAAAAATTGCAAGAAGACACAAGGCTTTTACAAGCATTGTTGCAAGCTACTGGTACTCAGAACACTGCCAATTTACCAATAATATCTGGAATAACATCTAATGTCAGAATTGCATCTAACCCTTTAACTACATCCATAGAATCAAATCCCACAACTCCTGTAAATAATCGTCCTATATTTACAACTCGACCGTCGCCGGTTTTCACTGCTATTACACCAGGAACTGTTACCGTGTCTACATTACAGCCGCAGCAACAAACAACCGAAGAAATTGGAATCTCAACAACATTCCAACCATTTAATGTAAGATCCACCACAACCACACGTAGTGTGGGTGATATATCGACTACTATGCGACGTGCACAAACTTCAAGATTTCAAGTTACAACAGAGATCCCCAGTACCTCAACATTTTCAGACGAAGAAGATTTGCAGTTTTTGAAAAATTTGGTAAGCTTGGAATATAATCTTGTAAATATTTTTGAGATCGAGCTTTGGTTTTCAAGAATACTAATGGTTTCGATTTCAACAATTTTACTATTATAATTTAATCACTTACCATCAGGAAGCCCATTTGCCAGTCAAAAAAATATATTTATTTTAAAAATCATACCAATAAAATTGCTTTTTTTTAGAAATCCGTTTTAAGTGCACAAAATAGTGGTGAGGATCCAGAAACAGCTCTTGCTAATCGCGTAATAGCACTTGCTGTAGAAAGAAGTTTAAATGAGATACAGACCGGAAAAAATGTTGAAACTTCGACTACAAACAGACCGACCACTACTACAACCGCTAGACTAACAACCACCACTTCAACTACCACCACAGAAGCTTCTACATTAAGTACGCCTTCCATAGAAGAAGATATCAAGCAGTTTGAACAAGATACCAAGCTTTTACAAGCATTGTTGAAAGCTACCGGTCAAGATCCATCTAAGTTTAATATACCTACATTAACAAATACTAATGTAAGTACCACAAGTGATAGTGGATCTATATTGACGGTACCTGTTGTCGATTATTTTAGATAATCTACGAATATGTACTAAATTGACTAAATTTTATTTTATCATATTTATTTTTTAAAACAGAGACCTGTTACTGGTTCAATTCAAACGACGACGGCTAAACCATATGGAGCTAAGATTGCAGTAAAAGATGAACTAAAAAATGAACAAGACGATGCGCAATTATTACAAACTTTGATAAAATTACAAGATGCGCAAGAAACTACAACACAAAGGAGCAAAATAGCAATTACAGGTTTTTTAATTCATAAATATGTATATTTAAAGAAAAGGATAACATTTAAGTTAAAAAATTTATCAAGGTAAATTATTTAAATATTTTTAGGACAATCACCCGACGAGGCACTAAAAAAACTATTAAATCAGGCTCAACCTACTGGAATGGTTTCTGAAGCAACTAAATCTTCAATATCTTTAAGCACGGAATACGGCAATAGCAATGATGCATTACTGGCTGCACTACTTAAAGAACAAGGATTTGGGCCAACAACGGCAAGTTCTTTGGATGAGCAACTTCGACTAGCTGTTAGTTCTAATTTTCTCATCTATTCCGCACTGTGAAAATTAAAATCAATATTATTGAATATAATAGTAAAATAATTTCCTATCATTTTGAACATAACACTAATTGCAAATTATTTAACTTATTGCTTTTTAACATAATGACTTTAATAATTTTCTTTTATCTCTAAAACAATTTTTAAAACTCGAAGCTTTTCCTTTATTTCATGTAACAAATTGATTAATTTTATGGGGTAATCTTAGCTAAACTATAACATCGTAGGCTTTACTGAATCAAGTGGTAGTGACGCCGAAAGCTAGGAGAACAACAACGCCGCCTCCACCACCACCAGCACCACGAAGGCCAGTATTAGATGGTCTTGCGTGGCTATGGCAACAGTGGAGAGAGACAGCACCTGGTCCGGATGTGGCAAGACCTAACAGGAGACCTGCTCCATCAGCGAGGCCTTCTATAGCACCATCTGCATCAACAAGTTCCAGAGTCAACTGGTTCGGCTCTGGGCCTTTCGTTGGTAACGCCGACGAAAGGCCAACATCAAATAGAGTGGGTTTCGCGTCACTTTTATTAAAGTTGTGTGATTGGGGTTGAGGTGGTGGATCCTGTAACCTTAGGTTAAATAATATACATAAGAGAATTTTGCCCTACTCGTAGTTAGCTATTTATAATTTAATCTAAGAAAACTTTTAATTTTGAGTTTTGTACAGATTGTAATTGTAAATATGTAGAGATTTTTTGTAAATACCCTGGGATGAGATGGGAGTATCATACATAGTCCGACAAATCGACACACGACGCTTATAAGCGTTTGTAAATTTACTTATTTACAAACTAACATTATCATATTATAACAAATGTCGGCGACAAATACGAATCTCGTACTTGATTAGTTGTATATTAAAATCATTAAGTATTTATTAAACAAAAAAAAAATTGCTTTTGTTTGCTATCTGATACATATTATTCGCAACGCCTTCGTAATATGCTGTTAAAAGATTGAAATCATTTGAAAACCGCAATATTTTATTATTATATATTACTTTTTATTGTAAATACCTATTTAGTACCTATTTAGATATTTAATACATTCAAAAATTTTAATAAATCCTGATGAATCGCTTAAGTGTCTTATTGTTATTAACACAGTTAATCTATTTCAAATTTCGGATACGGATTTAACCCACAACGGAGCACAATTATAATATCACAAACAAAGTGCACAATTTTAAAAATCGAACTATTTTTAATATTTTGAACGTTATTCTTTATTCAAAAGGAATTCAATTATAAATATTCAAAATATTTATCGTGTCGTCAATAAAATTTGAACTTTAAATTTTAATTCAGCTGAGACTTCGGTAATGTTTATAAGATGAAAAAAAACAGGCATAAAACGTAATCAGGACGCCAATTTCTATAATGTAAAACGTTTATTAATGTTCTCGATTCGAATCCGATCCAATTTCGACTATTCCTCATTAAACCGAATCGGTATGATATTCGCATATACAAAAGATTATGGTAACATCATACCAATTCGGTATTAGAATTGGCCTCCAGTGGGTATTCAATGCACTCATCGTAATGTTCTTTTTAACCTTACTTTAAGTAATTTGTGTTATACTGTAAATAATGTGAGTGTTTGTGTAAATATTAATGTTGGTGAGTAATCGATGTTTCTGAAAGTTAATACAATAATAATTACTTTAAGCTTGCATTTTAAAATTGTTTTCTAACTACTATTCTGCTCAATGAAGAACTACACTTCAATATCTATCCATTTAAACGTCGTTGTTGTTTTTAAACGTTGAAAAAACTTCAATATTTATACGCTGTTATATTTAGTACTATATTCTTAAACTTTTTCATTTTGCAGAAAAAAATCTCATTATTTTAAAACTACGTTAAACGTTATGTAAATAGAAAAAAATATATAATTGTTATATATCAAAATTTAACTCAAACAGTCTGATTGGAGATTTGTGCCTTCAGGTTTTCCTTTCATTTTTCCATTAATCTTTATTTAGCGACTTCACTTTTTGCATGCAACCTTTATGTTCCTATCACAAGCCTTATTTCACTTGCTTCTCTAACACCACATACTGTATATATTTAGTTTTATCATAAGTTACTTTTCAATTGTGATTTTCATTATATTTATCTGTGTTTCATCAATTTATTCTAATTTCGATGGTCTAAAATGTTTAACTCTTAGCTTTCTCATGCTGTTCTTATTATACTAGTATGTTTACTTGATAAATAATTGTGACTTATCATCTAGATACCTCTAGAACCCCCAAGTGTCGTAACGACGGAACAAGGCCCAGGCAGGGGGCAGTTGGTATCAGCGGCTATTAATGTGACTCGAGCGTTCTCACAGTTCTTGGGGGCCGCAATTCAGGTATATCATTATAAACTGTTCAATATATATCAATAAATATAATTATTATTTAGATATCTGTCAATTTTCAGAATTCTAACCGATATAATTTTCTAGTAAGTGGTTATTAATATTGGCTTATTTATAACGAACATCATTAATTACTAAATTATAACACTAATCAACTCTTATAAATCTATAATCTATTTATTCTTCAGTGTTTTGTGTTTTCGAATTTTTATTAAGTTATTTTAAATAAAATAAAAATGGTTAGTAAATTACAGTTTAATAACCCAAAAAAAAAACTGCAGTAAGAACTATATCTATGTTATAGACAGTGTTTTGTACTAAGTATATATTACAGAGAAAAAAAAACCAATTAAAATATAATAAACGGGTTTTCCGTATTATGCATACATCATTTATTGTGATGCACTACATAGAAAATGCACCTAAATCTGATGAAACATTCATAAATGTTTTATCTCTAATTTAAATCATGTTTATTACAAGAAAGAGTATCAAAATTATTTAGTCGCATAAAAATAACTAATTTTGACATTTAATAAATTGTATATATGTAACGTTTTCAGGGAGCAGCTCAAACTGTACAAAGCGTCATACGAGCAGGCCAGAGGGTGGCTTCGGACGCGTACACAAACGGCTCGGGATAAAACGACCATGGACTCAAAACTTTTCCGAAAGTGTCATAGTATGCACTATGTGTTGTGAGTGCTCAAATGTAAATATTTTCTTTAAATTAGGAGCCTCTCGTCAAGTTATAGATAATGAAGTGGTTATTGTTTGAGTTTGAACAATACAGTTAGTCAAGGGAACCAAAATTGTTTGTTGTGTTATTATTGAAACTGCGAACTTTCTTCTCTAGTTATCTTCCTCATTTTGTCTCCATGCTTAATTTTTTTTTGAATTTACTATTAGTGGAACCGTTACTATTGAAATATTTTTATTCAGATTTATTAATTGATTATTCTGTCGTATAGTAAAAACTCATATGGCCCAGTAACTTATATGGCCCATGTTAGTAAAGCAAATTCATTAAACATTTTTCACTTTATTATCATGCGGAAGAAAACCAATTAATTTGCAATTAATTTACACTATACTGTAGTTACAATATTTTGAACTTTGACGAACTTTGACGATTCTGTTTGAACTTAGGACGACTATTTGATTCGATTCGAACGAAGAACTTTTATAAAAAACCAGAAAAAGAAATAAATTTATAGTTCTTACTAATTTTGAATAACTTATACAAATTAAATGCTTGATTTTTCGCTTAATATACGACTAGCTTCAGAAAAAGGTACATACAAAAGTCAACAAAGAACATATAAAAGTCCTAACTTAGAGAGCCGCTAAGAGAACGCTTTCCTAACGTTTGTTGTCATACACTACAAAAATAAACAGTTGATATAACATTGCAGATGGGTTTTAAATATTTAATTGTTTTTAATCATAAGTTGACTTCGATTGTTCGTTATGGCAAATGAACGATGTAAATATATTAAAGAATATTATTCGCTACTATTTAAAATTAAATCGTCTATCCGATCGTACCTGTCAGGAACGCATTTTCTCGGCGGTCAGAAGTTAATAAATAAAGTTGTAAGAGTAATGTACAGAAGCATTAGAATAAGACTCTTAATTAATAATAAGTCTAAAATCATGTGCCATTTACGCACGTGCTTGGGTAAATCGTCGATTCCTCTTGCTTTTATTTATTTAGTTTTATGTCTATTTAATTTTTAATTATAATATTTTTTTTATATCGCCGGTTTTTTATAGTTTATGAATAATGGTTGCACCAAAATAATAGCTTAGTATTTTAGTTGACTCGATGTAGTTCTATTTATGGTACCAATTTGATTCAATATCATTTTTGCTTGTAAACTTATCTTTTTTAAATATTTATTTTGATTTAAAAGAAGATTATTTAATAAATACCACATATTATGTTTGACTCTGTCGACATGTTAATGGGATCTGTCTTAACGAAATATATCTAGGATTCCTCGATATATTTCATAATAATAGATATATAGATAAGAGACATAATTGGAACCTGAATAAGTAATAATAAAAATCTAATTGTACGTAATTTATTTTTTATCTCTATAGGAGTTTACTCAATCTTTTATCATAAATTAAATATTATAAAATTTGGTTCTTATTAAATAAAACTCTAACTTACTTTTAAGACTTAATAAGCTTTACTGCTTATCACTGCCTGTTGTAATAATTAGGTTATAAGGATCGGGTACATTCATTTATGTTTTTATATAAATTCCTACTTATACATATAAGCTATCGAAAAATATCGAACCTTCGAAACAATACGAATTATGTATATAACTCAGTTTTAGTGTAAAAAATGCAAATTAAATTAATTTATGATAAATATAAATTGTTTTATTTAAATACTTAGCAAGATTTTTGCAAAAATGCGACAAAATTACGTCTAAAACCACTTATGAGTGAACTTCAACGCATACACTCGCGTCACACTGCATTAGATTAATTATATTTATACTTATTTTAATACCAAAAATAAATCCGTAATTAAAATTAAATACACAAGCAAGAACACCAAAATATTGTTCTATTAATTTAAATGAATAAAATGTAAATAATACATGACTCGCGAATAATGCAAAAACTAAGGAGGTATTATGCCATTATCATTTTAAACAGTATAGTAAAAAATTAAAGGCTATTTTTAATAATTGTAAACTAAATCTAATTATTACCACATTGTTCCAATGTGGTTTGATGGAAACACATGTGGAAGATCCCACTGAATCCAGTTTCATCACGATGTTGTCTTTCACCGCCGAGCTTAAACACTAATGAAACACATGAAAATTCAGTGGTGTTTACCCGGATTTGAACTGACAATATTCGGTTAAGATTCCTATATTCTAACCACTAGGCCATCTTCACTTTAATAATTGAATAGTACTAAGATTAGCAGGTAATTCAATTGTGTATATGGTAAGTTCTATAAATAATGGATATAAATGAATTTATATTCATGATGAATGTATAATATTTAATTACATCAAGAAAGCATTTAATATTTGGTGACGGTTTTATATGAATAAATATATGACGGCTGTTGCGCCGACAATTGCGAATAACTACATTTAAACGAGAGTGACTACATAGTACGTCATATAGAACGTCAAACGGACAGCCATATATCATCATGTCATCGGCGGATCGCCGCTAAATTATAATAAAATTGTAATTGAATTGTAATAAAGATGAATATACCTAACGTTGTTATTAATATGCTGATATATATATAAAATAATCCGCCTGTTACATCGAAGAAGCCTTTTTTATATGTACTACTTGCTCATTGTTTTATGGCAGGCGCATTACTAAGGAAATATGAAAAACACGCTATTATAATTTAAAACAAAGTTTTTATTGACATTTAAAACTGTATTAAATTAAAAAAAATTCATCTTCATATTTTTACTTAAAAATATATATATTCCCGGAAAGTAGATAACGTATCGTCGTTATATTTTTATGATAAAATCAAAATTTAATAATATCCCAAAAATGTTTTATACAACTTATTTTTAATAGTGTTATGTAAAATATCATGTCTATTAAAATGTGTATTTTATGAGGTTGGAAAAAAAAACTAGTAGCATTATATTATTTTGAAGTTCATAGCGAGATAAATATCTTTACGATTATTTTATTTTTTATGTTGTAGACAGAGTTTTTTTTTGTTTTATAAAATTTACTTGTTGGTAGAGCTTTGTGCAAGCTCGTCTGGGTAGGTACCACTCACTCATTATATATTCTACCGTAAAACAGCAATACTTGCTATCGCTGTGTTTCGGTTTGAAGGGTGAGTGAGCCAGTGGTGGCGCATTGGCGATGTAAGCGATGTAAGATGTCTATGGGCGTTGGTGACCACTAACCATCAGGTGGCCCATAGGCTCGTCCGCCTTCCTATGCCATAAAAAAAGTTACAAAGAATGTGTCCTGAAAAATATATGAATTTCTTCTTCCTACACATGATGCCCAATTTGTAACGATATGATTGAAAAACAATTTTGTGGAATATTACACAGAAACTCAATAAGAAATAAGAATGTTAGATACTATTATTATTGATTTGCTTAGTGAATAGACGGGATTTCGAATTCAAGCCGGGGTTGCAGTCACGCGCACCAACCCGCAGTGCAGCTCAGTGGAATATATTAAACATTTATTGATTGAATATTTACAGGCTGTTACTTTACTTTAATTACTGTAATTAATGAAATTAGTTATGTAAATTTTGTCACGCAAATAACCAACGATTTAAATAAAATTGAGATTAAATAATTTATATATTCAAAGTATTTCTTGAAACCTGTAATTGTGGCTTATCAACTTTTGAACTTTTAAATACGGCAATATTACCGTCTGATGGCTTGCTTTACTTATAAACTTTGAACGGGTATAATAAATGAGTCAATTTTAACATCACCGGCACCTATTTCATTATGTTATGACCTTTGTAAATACTGGCTCACTCGCTCTTCAATCAGGAGGTCAATAAGAAGTACTACTATTCAGAGGAATAAAAAACTAATGTAGACAGTGGTACCTATTCTACCCTACCATACGACTTTGTGCAAGATCCTGCTAACATGATGTTAGCTAGATTTTTGCTTATTGATGTGATTTATCCATTTTCGCGCGTTTGGGGTAAGACTGACTCATATACCATGTCATTGCCCCTCCACGACATTGCTGTTTACTCCCTAATATACTTCGTTGGTATCTATACTAATATATAAAGCTGAAGAGTTTGTTTGTTTGATCCGGCTAATCTCAGGAACTAATGGTTCGAATTTAAAAATTATTTTTGTGTTGGATAGTCCTTTTACCGAGGAAGGTTCTAGGCTTATTTTTATTTATTATATCTTTATTAATTATACGCGGATGAAACCACGGGGCACAGCTAGTGTATTATAATTATAAGAAAACAAATTTATTTTACTAACGAAACCCTACGTTTTTATATATTTTACTCCATACTTATTTATGGGTTATCTTAATTTATAAATTCTTTTAATAAACATAAATGTTTATATGTCACATCTGCCGGGCATCTTGAGACGGCTACATTTTATTTGTTCTTAATTTTTTTTATTGCTAGTAGTTATACAGAATTGTTAATGGGCCACCTGTTAGTAAGTGGTCACCGCTGCAAATAGACATTTACGCTGTAAAAAATATTAAACATCCCTTAGATCGCCTATGCCACCAATATTGGGAACTAAAATGTTATGTTTCGTATTCCTGTAGTTACACAGACTCGCTCGCCCTTCAAATCGAAACACAGCAATACTAGGTAAAGATATTAGTAGTAGAATATTTTATGACTGAGTGGTTCCTACCCAGACGGGCTTACAAAGCCTCCTCCATATGTATTATATAAAAAGCAAGCGCCAGTCTATACATGTCTTAGGATTCTTCTCCTTCTTGAAGAGGTGGCATGGAGTTTAACATTAAAGTATAATGAAAACACAATCGTGTTTTTTTTAGGTTTGAATCCGTTATCATCGGTTAATATTAACGTGTTCTAACCACTCAACCATCTCGGCTCAGTGGAAAATTTATCAATAATGCACCAATCTAACAATACTTAAACCAAAATAGAATATTCACGTGGTAACTTGTTTTTAATTCGATTATTTTTTGCATGACGACCTCGAATGGACATTTAAACTAATACAAGTTTCCACCTCACACAAGTTTTATATATATATATCTGTTTGTAATATCGATTATTGAAAAATCCAGTTCTTGTATTGATTATAAAATCGATTGTGATTAAATTTGATAGACAGATACATACGCTTATGCAATATATTTTTTATCTCGTTAGCTGTCAATGAGCCATGTGAATGTAAATCCACAATAATGGTATACGTTCTAAGAAAATTTTACTCGATGGTAGACTTGGCTTCGTGCAAGCTCGTCTGGGTAGGTACCACCCACTCATCAGATATTCTACCGCGAAACATCAGTACTTTGTGTACGGTTTGAAGTAAACATCAGTACTTTGTGTTCGGTTGGTGAGTGAGACAGTGTAATTGTAGGCACAAGGGACATAAGCGATGGTTGACATTTCTTACAATACCATTGTCTATGGGCATTGGTGACCAACTACCCTTAGGTGGCCCATATGACCCTCCGCCTAGCTATACAATAAAAAAATAAAATAGTTACTGAGTGTTATTATTTGAAATATGACAAAAAGTACATTTTGGTATAATAATATCATGTCATGATAATTTAAGATTTAACATATTTTTATTGAAAATGTGTTTTGTTTCATAATTTCCTGTTAATCAAAGATGAGGAAGTGATTTTTAAAAATTTCAATAATGCCTTAAATACGTGGTCTAACTATTATATACTAATATGACTGCCTCGTTGGTCTAGTGGCTACATGTAAGGCCGCCGACACGGTGGTCCTGGGTTCAATTCCCAGGTCAGGCCAATAAAATGTTACTGAGATTTTCCGTCTGAAATTCTCAGTAGCAGTCCGGAGTCGGTCGTGTCGGATTGCCTTCCCATCGGGTTATGAGAGTAAGGGAAAAGAGAGTGCACCTGTGTTTGCGCACACACTTGTGCACTATAATATCTCCTGCGTAGTTGGTTAATCTCTCTTGAGATTGGCCGAAATCGGTCAGGAGGACTATTATTTCATTATTATTAAGAATATTGTAATTAATGTAGTTTTTCGTGTATAATTTTTTGTGTAATGTAAGTGATGTAAGAGAAAAAGAAGCATATTTATTATTTATTAAATCTTATTTGGTGCATTTATACACATAATTATAATAATATAAAATAACGTCCTCCAGACCGATTTCGGCCACGGCGGCCAATCTCAAGACACATAATTAACATTAAGACAAACAATAAATATGTTCAATATCATCACTCAGACAATCGTAGCCCACTGTTGGACTTAGGCCTTACACATGACCAATGTCTTTTAAACACACGTATAAAATTAAATATTATACACCTCAAACATAGTAATAAAATAACTTTTTATATTAAGTAGCCTTTTTACCAGCACTTTTGAATCGCAACTTTACAAATACAATAAAATATTTTTAATATTACTATTATATAAGAACGTTTTGTAATGTATCGAATTCTATTAGTTTTCGAGATCAAAATCATTCGAGACACAAGACACATCTTATATTTAAAACATGCGTAAAAGTAGTCGAACTAGTTATCATAATATAAATCGTAAAACAACTTTTTATTTTGTTTAAATTAAATTACATAATTATATACGGTCATAATATTCGCTTCGAAATAATTCTTAATAGCCATTTATTTCTAGAAAAATCGTTTTACAAAAACTGCAAAAGTTGCTTGCGGTTGCGATTGAACCACGATTAATATTTTTTTTTAATATTAAAAGACAGACAGGCGAATAGCTTATAAATAAATGTTGACTTCGGTTCATAGAATTTAGTATTATAATCGATGAACAAGGACATTCTACAGTATGAAATGAAAGACCTGAAGAAGTTGGCGGGATCCGACAGACGGAGAACTGAGTGCTTTGACGTAATTTGAGAGAAGCATGTCAAGCAGCGGCGATTAGCTGAATGGCGATGATTATGATATTATCTTTAGACTTGGTAAGAATTTGGTGGTGGTGGATGTGATTGCTGTATAGGGTTTCAGCTGCGCTTTCGGAAACGTTGGACTTTGTGCACATTTATTGTATACTTAATTTTGTTTAAAAATAATATTCTGTATTACCCCAACATATTATATATTTAGTTGTCGACGCGATTTCGGTGAAGTCTAGCGGCTCGCTTGATCACGCGATGGTCATCGTGGTGGGGACTGCCGAGCTCATCGGCCGGCCAGGCTGGCATTATTCACTCTGGCTCGGACTCTCGGTTGAAGCGGATATTTCATAAATAATATTTCAGTTGCTCAGTTTTGATTCCTTTGTTCTATAGTACTTTATTGTTGTATAGTTGTTTTGATTTTTCTTTTAAAAAAAATTGTTTCCATCCTGATTTCTAAAAATATATAGAATAGATTGTGTTGGTTCTTGTTGGTCTTTCTACATTATATTTAAGATTCGTTTTTTCATTATTAAATATTAGTTTGTTTAATGTTAATTATATTAAAGTAATACACATATAAGTAACTAGAAAAAAAATTGAGTCATTTTTGCTTTTAAAATTGTATAAGAATGACTTTATTATACTTTTAAAATAATATCCAGTAAATTGATATGTAATTATTTTAACGGAAAAACGCTGCTGGCATTCTTGCCACCGTTCAACGCGGTCGTGATTTGTACTTTTATTATTATTACAAGCTTTTATTAAACTTAGGTGAATTAAGTGTAGCTTAAGTTTTACCAATAAGTTTTGCAAAAAATTCTGGTACAGATGACGAAACAATCTGTAATTGTACCAAAATAATTCATTTAAATGTCGACATGTATGTTATTACATTGAGATACTTACTTAAGTTGTAATTAATTAAAATAATACATTATTTTTAGTAAGTATTCTTGCACAACAAGATCGCATAAAGCTTAAGATATATATTTTTCGAATAATATCTTTATATATAGCGAGACGCGTGATGGCCCAGTGTTTAGAACGCGTGAATTGTAAACGATATTTGCGGGTGCAAACCCTGCAAGCATCATTGTATTCTCATGTGCTTAATTTGTGTTTTTAATTCATCCCGTGCTCGACGATGAAGGAAAACGACGCGAGGACTTTTATTCTTTTATGTTTTTGATTAAACTTAAGTCTTGAAAATATAATACAGAACATTCAATATTTTATTTTTATATTCGAACTAGATAAAAGATTAGCAATCTTGCTTAATATCTCCTCTTCGAAATGCGTGTTCTTGCAGAGAAATATTTATATTCACGTTATGGTCTTGACATTTCCTATAGTTCAATTGATATCTAACAAGCCGATCGTTCTACTACGAAGAAGATAGACGTAACTATCGGTTAATGATTGTTCTATGCCCTGAAGGTCAATCTACCTTTAAGTATCGATGTTCGCTAGTAACTTCCTACTTTCATATATTTCCACATTTTAATATATACAGAGCTCGCATCTGCGTTTAGAACGATTCTGTGAATATGTTTTTTATGTGTGTATGTGTGTATTATTTTTCGTCATTTATCTTGATAATATCGAGTGCTAAGTCATTTAATCTGAATTATAGCGTAATGATACAAAATAAGTGGCAATCCTGACTCCGGTTTGCTACTGATAATGTTTCTAAAGAAAACCCAATAAAATTTTAATGGCCTCAAACGAAACTCGAACCTCGAGATCTACTGCTTAAAAGGTGAACTAGCCAAGTTAGCCACTAGACTGGTAAAGTAGCTTAATAATAAAGTGTTTATGTAATCATCTAATTACTTTGAACAGGTCATATGAAATTATAATTCAATTGAATATGTATGTAAGGCTAAGTGGTATGGAAAATACTGAACCGTGTTTATATATATCTATCTATACTACTATATAAATGTATTGGTTCTGTTTGTACATTTTTTGTCACCTAATTTTGTGATATATAATCGTTTTATGATGCAGTGATTCACATTATACTATTTTTTTTCATTTTTGTCTGTCTGTCTGTCTGTCTGTCTGTATGTCTGTCTGTATGTCTTCTTATTACTCAAGAACGGCTTGACCAATCTTGATGAAAATTGGTACACACAAAGAACATGTGATGGCGCAAATGTTAAGCCATATATAAGATCGGTAAACCCTACGGTATCTTATGAAAATTAATTTCAAATCGTTAATTTCGTATTTCTTTACCAGTAGCCATATATGTGTCTGTGTGTGTGTTTATGTGAGTGTGTGTGTGTGTATGCGAGTGTGTGTTATTATAGTAATAAAATAATTTATTATATTTTTATTAATTATACACGGGTGAAGCCCTGGGGCACAGCTAGTTTCTTCATGATATATAGGACTCATAGATAAAGAATAAATGACATCATAAAGTAAATCCGTTTGAATGAAATAGTTATATTTAATTATTTAAATAATATATAAGTAGGATAAAGTTAATATAACATAAATGTAAATAAATGTAAACATAAATGTGGCAAAGGATTCTTTCTTTGAGTTGATCGTAGTTATTCCACCAAGCTGCTTCAAGAATTTGTGTATACATACATGTGGCAGATCATCTGACCCATACAGGGGACCAATTCTACTAACAAATTCTCACTTTATCGCAATCGAATCGAAGCGTGATCGTTGCCGTTTATCCGTTTTCCTATTCTTTAATTTAATTATTAACAATTGGCATAAAAGTCAACAATTATTTTTGGTTTTGACATAACGGCATATGTTAACATTATATCGGTTCAATAATATAATCAAAGCAAATCAAATAATGAATAGTCAAAGTTGGATCGGAATTGAATCGGGAACGTATCGTAATCGTTATAGCTTCGCAGAATTCGACCCCTGGTTTCAATTAACAATTGAAAAGATTAACCTACTTCGGAGAGACAATATTGCTATATGAATCTCATTATCAACGCTATAGTCGATTACACATTTACAGAGCCACTATTGCCTCTGTATTTAATGTTTTAATGTGTATAAATACCGTAAGATAAACTCTATCATAGCTAATTTAATGCACACTTGGTGGTAGAGCTTTGTGCTCGTCTGGGCAGGTACCACCCCCTCATCAGATATTCTACCGCAAAACAACAGTACTTGGTATTGTTGTGTCCAGTTTGAAGGGTGAGTGAGCCAGTGTAATTATTAGCACAAGGGAGATAACATCTTAGTTCCCACGGTTGGTGGTGCACTGACGATGTAAGCGATGGTTAACATTTCTTACAATGCCAATGTCTATGGGCGTTGGTGACAACTTACCATCAGGTGGCCCATATACTCGTCCGCCTACCTATGATATAAAAAAAAAACATAAGCATAAATATATCATCAGCTCAGGATGTACAGCAGGTAATAGCAGACAGATACTGTCTTATCTCTCTCTATTGGCTGCCTCGTTGTTCTAGTGGCTAGATATAAGGCCGTAGACCCGGTGGTCCTGGGTTCAATTCCCAGGTCTGGCCAATAAATAGTTATTGGGTTTTTCTGTCAGAAAATTCTCAGTAGCAGCCCGGAGTCTGGAAGTTGAAAGTGTACACTCCCGTGCCTCGGAAAGCACGTAAAGCCGTTGGTCCTCCACCTGAGCTCTTTCCGGTCGTGTCGGATTGCCGTCCCATCGGATTATGAGAGCTAGGGAATAGTGAGTGCACCTGTGTTTGCGCACACACTTGTGTACTACAATATCTCCTGCGCAGTTGGCTAATCTCTCTTGAGATTGGCAGCCGTGGCCGAAATCGGTCAGGAGGACCATTATTTCATTATTATTATAAATATTGTAACTAATGTAGTTTGTTCAGGAGGACGTTATGTCTCTACTCATCTCTTTCAGGCAACCTTTGTCACAGATAATAAACAAATAGGTAGTGTGAATATACAATATATGTTTTTAATTAATTAATCAATTTATTATTAAACATTTCAAAGAAACATTAAAAATAAATATTTTTTAAATGTGAACCAAGTTTGAATCAATTAAAAAGAGAACGTTTAAATTCCTGTTGATATTTTTATTCACAGTATTAGAAGTGACATTTCAACGACATACGTCAAATTACTAAATAAAAGAATTTATAGGTAGTAAAATAGCGTGGAGCTTAAATAAAATAATTTTATTACTATACCTATACTTTTAATGATGGAACTATTCAGATCGCTGCCGGTGAACCAGGAGTAAATCTAAATGAATTTGAATTTTGTAAAATGACGGTTCAAAAGTGCTTCAATAGAGTATTTTCTGATTTAAAGGTAGAGCTTGGGACTTTGTGCAAGCCCATTTGGGCTGATATCGTTAGATATTCTGCATAAACAAGAATAAGTAGTATTTCATATTAGGGTTTGAAGTGCGAGTGAGTCAGTGAAACTACACATCTTAGTTCCCAATGTTTGTGGCGTATTGACGATGTTAGGTAACATTTTTTTCAGCGCTGTCTATGGGCGATGGTGAAATATCATCAAGAGCCCAATTTTTCCTCTACATACCTATTGTATATAATAAAGAGCTTAATACGGCTATTCTAAATACAACCAAACATCGATTTGTTTTGCTTCGTTCCGCTATTAAAGGTTAGTAAGTCAGTGTAATTATAAGCACAAGGGACCAGGGCGAAGGGGGTTTATGGTTATATAAGGTCTGTTTCGATCGTACACGAGTAACGATGGGCTTTTCCTTAAACGTAAATGTAACTAACAAGGATCAAGTCACGGATGCATACGAAATTTGGGTTTCTCTCGACATGTCTTTACTTATGAAACTCGATCGGAATGACGAAACATAGCCGTTTATCGGCGAAATTATTAATGGTACCGTTTCTTCAAACGCGCTTTTACGAAATTATTATATTAGTTACATATATTTTGAAAATATAAAATGAAAAACTGTTGTTAGTAAATATATAAGTGTAAAATATATATAAATGAGTGAATTTCATAAAAACTGCTGGTGTGCAACATTAAATCTAATTTGAATGATATTAAATTCTTCTTCACTTCTCTACTCAGTGAAGATGTAATAGCGTAACAAAATTAATATAACCCCCTAACGCATTCTTCTTATACATTTAATCTTTACTAATATATTTATGAGTGCGAAAGTAACAATATTTTTTACGCTTTCACGCTAGATTACTGAACCGATTTTGATGAAATTTCATATCAAACAAGCAACCCTGAGGAAGGACATACCCCCATAACATAAAACAAAAGTTCCGTAGTAGTGGTCAAGTCATTGTTATCTCACGTGTCGATCGATCACAGGATAACTTGTAACAAATATTCACTTTAATACACGATGTTGACACTTCTTAGAATAAATTTGATAAACAAACAACAAATGTTCCGTGTGCGCATGATTTGAACACCCACTGATACAGTAGTTACATTCAAGTACAGGTAATGTTAAGGGCATTCAGTACATGATAAAATAATTTAAATATTGTTATCAAATACAATAATTTTATTTTTGATTTGATGTTCTTTAATATAAAATCGTTTTTTTTTTATAATATGGTTAGCAGATGGGCCATCTGACGGTAAGTGGTTTACATCGCACATATACATTGGCGCCGTTTACCATTGTTTGCATCACTAATGTACCATCAACCTTGGGAAATATGATGTTATTACCCTGGTGCCTGAAATTACATTGGCTCACTCATCATACCGGATCACTAGAAAAACAAGTACTGTTTCGTGGTAGAATATGTGATAAGGGGGTGGTACCTAACCATAGAGGTTTGCACATTGGCCTATCACCATGTACATCATCATTACTCTGTATTAGAATATATACGACGAACATTTTTAAAATTTATAATAGGTAAATTAACTGATGAACTGGCTTCTCAATGGTAAGTGGTCAACAATAAGAAATAGGTCAAGTGTAAGAAATAATAACTATTGCTTATATTACCAATGTGCCATCAACTTTAGGGTATAAGAAATTATGTTTCTGTATATAATTTTTTTTTATAGTATAGGTTAGTGGACGAGTTTATGGGCCACCTGATGGTAAGTGGTCACCAATGCCCAAAGACAGGGGTTTGTACATTTCTTAAAAAAAAACAACATCGCCACTGCGCCACCAATTGGGAACTAAGATGTTATGTCCTTTGTGCCTGTAATTACACTGGCTCACTCACCCTTCAAACCGGAACACAACAATACCAAGTACTGCTATTTTGCGGTAGAATATCTGATGAGTGGGCGGTACTTACCCAGACGAGCTTGCACAAAGCTCTACCACCGAATAATTAAAATACTCGACCGCCACTCGCCCTTAAAACTCACAAATAAGTACATAGTAATTCAGTGGTGGCTTGCCCGGGCTTAAACACCTAATAAACGGTTAGTATTCACGTCTAGTAACCACCGGACCATCACGGCTCACCATGCAAACCAGGAACACAATATACCAAAAAAACTAAATCTAAATGGCCAATACAAGTATCCCGTATACAATAATTGTCGCTTTTATTCTCGATTCAAAGAATCATCATCATCTTATTAATGATTATTTCAATACAGTATCGTAATTCTTTCATTACGAACTTTGACCACTTTCGAAATTTTAATATGTTTTTTTATAACACTGATCATTTACGTAAGCATTTTTTTATGTTGCGGTTTCTCGGCGTCTGCTGTCTCCACAATTTAGTTACAAAAATTCCACCTTTTTATAAAATTTTGCCGTTTTTTCTTTTTATCCGTAGACTGTTTTTAAAATGGCTTAGATTGATTTAAAATTAAAACGTTCCGGTTATTCGATACTACGCAGAAGCGTGAGTTGGTGGATTTAACGATGTTTTTTATTTAACAATACTTATTTTTGTTTCCTTAAATATCTGGTAAAGGGAACTTACTTCTCGCTGATGTAGATAGCTTGAGGCAGTAGATCCTGGGTTGCAGTCTTGCAAAATTACAATAGATTGTAATTGGATGGAAGAAATTGTCATTTGTTGGTAGAATTTGCTCTTCCGTGCCTCGGAAAGTGTGTAAAGTAAGCAAGTTAAGGAGAGTATAGCATATATGCTAGCGAATCCACTAATATACTATAATATCTTGTATATTTATTTAACGGTTTGTTCATTAATCTCAGTTGAGTATGGCTATCGTCTTCAAAATCGATAAGGAGAGCAAAAAGCGTAAGAATAGTCATTGATGCTACTAATTTTTTTTTATTATTTACTTATTGTCTTTGATTATATAATGCATTTTGATAATGGAATTAATTCATTCTAATAGGAGGGTGAATATGCGAAGGATTCATTGAATTATATTGAATCAAACTGGACATGACGATAGCTTAAATTCTGGATCATCTAAAATCAGGATTTCTTATTTACGTCATAAATTATTGTATTTTTCTTTGTCTGCTATATTATTTGATTATTGTATTTTTCTTACAAAATTTTAATGTGTAATTTAGCTAAAGAAATTAATATCAATTGCTATAACGATACGTAATAATGCATGTTGTTTTTATCATACCCACATTATTTTAAGTGAAAAGTCTAATACGTTGTTCTTTATTTTTGTGTACCATCCGTGTGTTGTATGTATAATATTTAAGTATGTTAATATTGTTTTCTCAAATATTTAAAGTGAATTGTATTCTTTTTTTTTGAGAAATAAATTCTTATAAAATAGAAGTGTGCTTTTTTGTTATTAAAAACCTGACGAAAAGTGCCATAAATGTGGCACTGCTGGAGAATGAAGTATTTTGCTTTAAAGGAGAAGTAGCATAGTTATACACTTTTCTGTGAGAGATACGCAAGTATAATTATTTCGTCCAACACAACATCTCACGATATACTTAATCCCATAGCTTAATTCGATACAAATTAAAAATATTAAAATTCAAGTCAACTTGTTCGGTTTTGAACCCACAATTTTCGGTTACGATTTCAATTCACTGGGTCACCTAGGTTCACACGCTGTACGCAGTATGCAACCAAAGTCGTGGACAATGATTTTATTACAAAATTAACCTTGCAAATTAAATTAAAATTTTATTATAAAGCGAAATTATTGCATAGTGGGTTTTACCGACAACTGTATTATCTTGCCTAACTGTGTAATTACTTCGTTATGACCGTAATAGTTTATGAATTAATGATTCATGAATTGAGAACTGATTGCAAAAGAAACAAGTCTCGGGTGTGCAGAATTATCTCCTGTTTAAATTTTCCATGTTAGTTATGAAATTAATGTTGGTTTTCTTGTGAAAATATATACTTTATTTTTGTAATTATTTTGTCATTTAATTAAATAAATAGATTTTGAATTTCCTGGTTCTGCTACCGTCAAAACAGATGTGCTTACTTTTGTTTATTATATGTACAAGATACTTAAAATTTGAATAGCTGCTTCACGCAGCTTTATTTGCGTTACGGGTCCGCTCTCGAGCGTCATAGCAATATGTTACATAATTTATAACCTTTTTTAATTAATATGCTATCGAACACAAACAGTTTATTTATAAAATTTGACTTGAATGCATTCAATGTCAATAAATGTTGGGACGTCGCGAAAAGAAGAAATGAGCTTAACTCTCTAAGATTTAAAGTTCGAATTTAATCTTGCATTGATTCAAACCTTTCTGTCCACTGGGTCGTTTTTTTTTTGATTGATCATTAATTTTGTCACTAATTTTATACACAACTAGGAAGCTTAGTCAATAGTTAATATAATTTCGTAACATATAACATAATGTGTGATTAAGAATATACGTATATATAAGCTTAAGGTTGAATAGTGACGCATTTTATATTAAATGTGTCATGAAAGAGAAAGGTCTAACTCATTTAACAAGATTATATTATATGGGTCAAGGCACCGGTGTCTATATAATTAATGTTCCGTTTTCCTTATAAATATTAAGTTTGAATAAACAAAGTTTTGTGTATCAATATATCACTAAGTGAAGGAATTATAGCATTAATAATTTACTGGATGCGAAATATAGCTTTGGCGTACCTTAGGAGAAGCCGTTATCCAGCAGTGGATTTCGATTGTCTGATGATGATGATGAGGTATTTGTGACAACAAACCTGACTGTAACATATCAACATAATAGTTTCAAGTTTAGTTTCATGGGTAAGTTAGCCAATTACCGGCACATGGGATATAACATCATAAACCTCATGGTTTGTTACAGATTTACGTTGTAAGGCTTTGCGTCAATTATATATGTCAAATAAATTAAGAGATATGCCTCGTTTTTCTAGTGAATAGCTTTTGAAGCTGTAGACCCGAGAACCTCGGGTCAAGTCAAGCTACGGGCCAATATAAAGTTATTGGGTGTTTTTTTGAGAAATACTCACTTGGAGACAGAAGTTTACAAATTGAGAGTTTATAATCTTCTCCCTTTCTCCTCTCCAATAATACGTAAAGCTAATGATTGTGCTTGAAGTATCATGGACCATTTTGGATTGCCGTCAAATTGTATTTTGGAAAACGAAGGAAGAGTTAATTTAGTTTACGTTCGCATTTGAGGACTATAATACATCCTGCACAGTTGGCTAGCCTCTTTCGAGAATGGCGGCCTTGATCGAAGTCTTTCAGCAGAACATTATCCTCATCATTAACTAAATTACTTATAAAACTCTATTGAGTCATCTCATCTTTTAATTTAATTCATAATTCAACAAGTAATCAACAATTAAAAATATACACATTAAGATTTTATATAATTTCATAAAACCTTTCATACAAATATTCTGTTAAAAGTGTATAATGGCGACAGTCGACATACTGAAGTAATAAATAATATTCGCAATGGGCTGATTAGACTTTAAATTATTTTTAAAACCAAACCCAATCATTATCTGCTTTCCCTAGACACTATGGATAAAGAAATAATAAAAATTAATAATAAGTCTTTATAATGTACTAGCTGTGCCCCGAGGTTTCACCCGCATATAATTAATAAAAATATAATAAATAAAAATAAGCCTAGAGCCTTTCTCGATAAAAGGACTATCCAACACAAAAATAATTTTTAAATTCAAACCAGTAGTTCCTGAGATTAGCCGGATCAAACAAACAAACTCAGGTTCAGGATCAGCTTTATATACTAATATAGATATACAGACTATATAAATACAAACAAATATATACTTAGTATAATAGTATATAATTTGTAGGTACTAGAAACGTTCCTAACATATATAACCTACCAGCGTAATCCACGGTTTATTGAGTGGTAAATTTTGAAATTTATAGCAGATATGAAAGTGTATGCCGTATATTTAATATGAATTTATTGATCAGAAGGATTTCGCTTGACTCGTAGTTGCGATTTAGCTTGACTAGCTTGATTTACAATCGTGCTTTGTAATTGCACAGAATATAAATATAATTGTAACTCGACTTGGACTATAGGATTAAAGGTTAGGACATATTGAGTAAAGGTTCCGAACTTGCGGATATTCCATCATGTTGGAATATATTATTTAAGCGATTAAGTTTATTAAATGTCCATCATTATTTATATACATACATATTTTCAAAAATTACACTTACTTACTCATTATTTTAAGTTGTGGATTTGTATATAGATATTGAATAAGTGCGTTGTATATATATATGTATAGTAAAATTAAAATAAAAACATAGGTACATTTAGTTATTATTATTATAATTTTAAAGATATGTGCGAACTTTGAGAATACAGTAATATAGTTGAAGTCAAAATATATATCCAATACTAATTGGTTTACTTAAATCTGAAAACGAAAAGTAGCTTCGCGGCGATATTGTTTAATTATTCAGTTATCCTTGTTCTTGTTATTCCTAAATGATTTTTTAACTCACACACTCTTCTCTTTTTCTCTAATCATCTCTCACTCCTTTGCACGTGACTGAATTTCATGTCCTCACGATGTTTATTTCTCCGTCGAACACGAAGTGAATTATAAACACAAATTAAGCACATGGAAATTAAATAGTGATTATACAGACTTGAGTCCACACTTTATAATTGAACATGTTTTCATATTTTTTCTTGTTATAAAACCACTGGCCGGTTTATAAGAGTTAAGAAGTATCTATTTGTTCTTCGCACTAATACTTTTTACGTCACAATTTATATAATGTCATCAAATATGGGGACTCCCATATTACCTCAATAACATCTATCTTATATAGGGTTTTCCATTAAGGGCGCTTGATCTTTGAAATGCAAAAAAAAATACATGTAGGAGAGATATTTGCGAATTTTTTTTTTATTTGGAATGTCTATCGACCCTATTATGTATGGAATATGACATCATTCAAATGACCGCCACGGCTTCGGTTGGTGGCGCGCACACGAAAGGTCCAATTTTCGATGACTCTGGCGCACAAATCGGGCTGTATTTGATCGATGGCGTGGCGTATGTTGACTTTGAGGGCATCGGTGGTTTGCGGCTTGTTGGCATAGACCTGCCACTTAAGAAAACCCCTCAAGAAAAAGTCCAGCGGGGTCAAATCGCACGATCTCGGTGGCCAGTTCATGTCGCCTCCGCGCGAGATGACCATGTCCAGAAATTGCTTGTGCAGAACTTCCATCGTAGCGTGTGCTGTGTGGCACGTAGCGCCGTCCTGTTGAAACCACATGTTGTCCAGATCCATATTCTCGATTTCAGGCCAAAAGAAGTTGGTTATCATCGACCGGTATCGCTCACCATTAACGGTGACGGCCACACCATTATCGTTTTCGAAAAAATACGGACCAATCACGCCTCCGGCCCAAAATCCGCACCAAACAGTCACTTTCTGCGGGTGCATTGCCACTTGGTGAACCTCGTGTGGATTGGTCTCGTCCCAAATACGGCAATTTTGCTTGTTGACATAGCCATTCATCCAAAAATGCGCCTCGTCGCTGAAGATGATTTTTTTGCCAAAATCGGCGTCAACTTCCAACTGCTCTAATGCCCAGTCAGCGAACACACGGCGCTGTCTATGGTCATTAACCTTGAGCTCTTGGGTCAGCTGGATCTTGTACGGGTGCAGGCTCAAGTCACAACGCAAAATTCGCCAAGTTGTCGTTGCGAAAGGCCGAGTTCCTGTGCGCGACGCGGAATTGACTGCCGCGGGTTTTCGAGGACACTGTCGCGCACAGCGGCGATATTCTCGGCAGATCTCGCGTTATGTTGACGCACGGGAACCGGCTGATTGTTAACTGACCCGGTTGACTCGAATTTGTCCACCAATCGACGGATAGTCGACTCGGCAGGACGATCATCGCGACCGTAAAACGGGCGAAGTGCGCGGAACGTTGCTCGAACTGAAGACCCATTTTCATAAAACAATTTTATGATTTGAAATGAATATAACACACTGCATTTGACAGCTGTCACTCAAACAACATGGCCGCAATCAGCTGTCAAAGTTCAAGCGTCCCTATTGGAAAACCCCATACCTCATAAACCGACGTTAAGCCGTCCAAAAAATTAATTCATTGCGAAAAGCAATACGCAAAAAAGAGTTAAAAAAAGATAAATGAAAATTTAGTTTTAAACTTAATGCAATACTTCTTCAACATTAACTTTATATGAAATTTAAATTTATATGAAATTTTACTCGGTGGTAGAGCTTTGTGCAAGCTCGTCTGGGTAGGTACCACCCACTCATCAGATATTCTACCGCAAAACAGCAGTACTTTGTATTGTTGTGTTCCGGTTTGAAGGGTGAGTGAGCCAGTGTAATTACAGGCACAAGGGACATAACATCTTAGTTCCCAAGGTTGGTGGCGCATTGGCAATGTAAGTGATGGTTAACATTTCTTACAATGCCATTGTCTATGGGCGTTGGTGACCACTTACCATCAGGTGGCCCATATGCTCGTCCGCCAACCTATACAATAAAATAAAAAAAATAATAATAAAATAAATTAATAATTTTCTGTACTTAAATAAGAATTTGCTTTTATAATATGACTAAAATTCAAAATCTATTTAATTTAAGCAAGCTTTTAACAGCTTTTGAATCATTATTAATATTATTTTATTAAATTAAAAGTTACCT
The DNA here is from genome assembly GCA_905220585.2 of Nymphalis polychloros. Taxonomy (NCBI): domain Eukaryota; kingdom Metazoa; phylum Arthropoda; class Insecta; order Lepidoptera; family Nymphalidae; genus Nymphalis; species Nymphalis polychloros. The sequence goes on from HG992245.1 coordinate 13,456,476, forward strand.
ACCTTAAGATTGTAGATTTTACCAACAAGAACAGGTAAAAAATTCAGTAGCACCTTTTTTTTCAATCACATACACAATTTTATAAACAACTAAATTATAAGGGTTCGTAGAAAACGGTCATTAATTGTGAATTGAAGAATCATGTATTTTTTTAAATACTCACTTTAAGTAACCTGTCGTATTTTAAATTTTATTTCTGCCACAATTATCACTGACATTTATCAGTATACCGTCTCAGAAACTTGAATATTCCAATGAACTGGTTTCCTTTCCTAATTTTGACCATTATTATTTAAATTTTAAATGGAAATGTTAAACGTATTATTTTCATTATTACTTATTTAAATTTTCTAAGAAGAAAATTAATCTTGAATTGAATCTTGTTCTTTCGAATTAAAAAAAAATGAAATGATTGAAAATTGTAGCCACAGTAGGGTTAATTTGAATCTAGCTAACTAGATTCAGATTAATAAAATAAAGTCAAAATAATATTAATAAATTACTGCATATAAATAAAAAAAGGTTTTCTATTGAGTATTTATTGTTGTTTACTTGAAAATAGATACCTTATAATATCGTCTCGAATCTTGTGTCTAATAATATCAGGGTATTACTTTACTGGCGGAAAGAAGAAAGATGAATTATCCAATTAAAACATTTTTATAACGCTAAGTAACTACACGTTAATATATAATATATCGCCAGGAATGATTTCTAACTTTGTTATTTTGTGAATGTGTGTATAAAATACATGTGTGGCATATAAAAGTGAAAATTTATTCAGCGCTTCGTGAATGAGACAAAAAGATATATAGGAAAACGAGTCGGTTTTTACACTGCCTAGTTATACAGATAGGCAGCATTTCATCGGAAAATGAAGAAAAAATCGACGCTCGACCACTCGGAACGTTTCGAAGTAGAACAATGTAGGTCGGTTCGGTCGGGTGGGTTCGTGCATCATCGCTGCCTCTCGTCAATGCTCGTCGACCGGCGCACGCGCACACAACGCCGATATCGCCACGGCAGCAGTCGCGTACATCACACCGGGAATTTTCCCATTAAATAAATGAACGGGATGCAATTTTTCTCGTAAATAGAGCGCGCGGAAATGGACTAATCGTTTATAACAATTAATCTTAATTTGTTTGAACATTTATTATTGAAGTGAGCGAACTGTTCGAGTTGAAAATGTTGTGGGAGAATAATCTTAACGAGGAGACAGAGACGGTGAGTTTTCTATTCGACTGTAGTTTTTAATATTTTAATAACTTTAATTTAATTATAATAAAATAAAATATAAAAATGTTTTGTTACGTTAACGTTTGGATGTGTGAGTGTACGCGCATGTACGTGTAAACTTTCTAGTTTTCGCTCGCTCGCTCGTATTTGCATAAAACGTGAACGGTTTTTCATAATACAAACACATGGGCCGTTTAAAGAGCTTTTGGTTTGTAAATATTCATTGTGCATCTCCGTCGCTGTGACATTGTTAGTAATAGCTTTATTAGATGTAAATAAATGTGGATTTTGACACCAGCGTGCGGGTCGTCACGAATACATCTCTGTTCTATGTGGTTCCATCATGAAATAATCCTGATGAATAATATCTTAATACTTCGTTAATGTTAATATTTCTAACATTAATTAGTGATTATGTCACTTTATTTTGTCAAAAACTTTAACAGTTCTAGTTGAACTTGTTTATTTACATCAGTATAGAAAGTATTACAAGATATTTTTTCTAGTGAATATTTTAAAAATATTACAATTAACGTAAAAGAGATGATGTAAGTTCATTATTATCGTCAAAGCGAATTCATTGAAACAAACAAAAAGATAACTTATCAAATAAAATGATTTATGAAAGGGATAGACCGATTGTTATAGAACGCGTGTGTAAACGAGAGGCAATTATATTCAAAGATACATTGGTATTTATTGTATATATTCCATGAAAATGTGATAGGAATAATAACTTTGAAGGTTTAACGACAGTTTAACATAATGTAATTTTAATCTGTGGTAACATATATTATAATGTGCCTGCGAAACATCGTGAGGAATTTTAAATTTAGAATTCAGTTTTGTTCGAATTAATTGCTTACCACTATTATATCAATCAAACTTTTGTTTGTTTATATGCAAGATAAAAAAATAAAATAAAGAAAGTATGGTAAGTTTTAGAGTATCTGAAGTACCTACAAGTATATATAGAGTTGCACAAATAAGCTACTATTATAAAAACATTTTTGTTTTTCTTCTTTCAGACAAAAATCAATTATTAAAGGCATAAATGTTGACAGTCATTAGTCTATTATAAATTAAAAAATATATATCATCAGAAATGTAAATAGATATTATAAACAATTTGCGAACAAAATATTCCATTATTAAAATATGCTAAAATATTTTGACTTTTTTTTTATTCAATACAAGTTCTCAAAGTATTTACTCATATATTTGTTATATTATCTCGCTTGTAATTTGACAAATGAATACTTATAAAATATTTTTATGATAATACTAGTTGTTTCATTAAATTTGGATGAAACATGGCATTTCATGCACATAAATATTGGTTGACATTAATGGCTTAGACTTTGTTACTAAAGGTCATAGTTATTTTTTGTAGCTTTGTAATATAAAATATGGATACTGATGAAAGTATTTCTATTCCATTCATAATGTTATTTCTATATGAAATTAATTAATTATTTAAAATCTTTTAAAATTATTAATTAATTAATTTGGCACACGTAATTAATTACAGGCAGTACATTATTATATAAAAATAAAGCTTGCTTATTCACAGTGCGTCCACAGACAGCATAAGTACGCAGTATTAGAGCGTGAGCTAGGTACTATTAATAGATAAAAAAATAAACAATAAAAATTGGGTTATTAATTCAGAAAACAAAAAAAGTTAATTATATTATTTAGTATTAAGTAAAATATTGCTTCAATATATTTTTTAATGATTTAAATTCTACGTCTTCATTTACGAATAATAAACTTTTAATAATGTTATATGATTAATGAAATTTCACTTTTAAATATTTAGTTATTTAATTATTATTTATCAAGGGATACTAAAATCTTAAAGGATGGAACTGGTAATAATAAAACATATAAGCATTATGCATGTATATGTATCAATAAACCGTTTTTAAAAGCAAAATTGCGCAATAGCGACAGAGTTGGTGGTAGTTTTAACTTTTATGAATTAAAATGACGAAGACGTAATAGAATTGTAAAAGGCAAGAGCCTACGTAAATAAAGTATACATTGACATTATTAGAGTACGGAACCCGTAGTCGACGTACGACTAGCGTTTGTCAATAGTTAGAATAAGTTTTTTTTTTATATTCGTTACTAAATCTAAATTTCGAAACATTATATTCTTCAATTATTATTTGTACAATTTGAACATAATGAAAAGCGTTAAGGAAAATAAAATTTACTGGTAAGATAACAATAATATAAAAAATGTATAAACAAAACCTTTAATCTTATAAGAAAATTATTTTATGATTATAATACCGACCTTTAAACTTTGGTTTGTTTTATAAAGTACTGTAATATTTATAAACAGATCAATTACTTATCACGTAGGACAAGTTATGGTATCAAATATTAAGAATACCTTTATATGTAAAAAAAATATATTTTAGTAAAAGTAACAATTATAAAAAGATTTTACCTAGTGGTAGGGCTTTGTGCGATCACTTCTGTGTAGTTACCACACCTTCATCATATATTCTAACGCTATGATAATGTAATGGAATGGTTAATATTCCTTATGCCGCTACGGCAAATGTCTACGGGAAATGGTGACCTTTTAACATCAGGTGGCCAATTTTCCCATCAGCCTATTTTATAAAATTATAATTTTAATAGACCACTTTTAATTGCTACCCTTTTTAAACTTGACACCAGAAAAAAAATATAGCAATTTTCGTAGTCCTGTCCAAAATGATGGAAAAGAGAATCAGCAAACCATTTTTTTTTCTCGATAAAATTGTCGACATTACGAAATGGCCCTATTTTTTATTTATTATAATTATGTACAGATTATTCTGTTTCTCTCAATTAAAGTAAGGCACATTAATATACGTTTTCAAGTCGCCATTACTCGTGAAAGCGTTAACACGCGTGCCACTGTTTAAACACGTATTTATTGCACCAAGCTTACACAGTATACATTTTGTTTTAAATAGAATTTTAACTTGAACAAAGCATATAAAATGGTTTTATCTCATAAGAATGGGTTTATAGATCGTTAAAACATTATCTCTACGACGAACAGACGAGCTTCGGGCTTACGGTAGTAGAGTTTGCGAGCCCAGTAAATTTTAAGTATACTTATAAAGGGTTAACTTAACATTGGAATTGATTTAAATTATCTTTCGAGTAAAACATTTTGAATTAACAGTAAATGTGATTCAACCATTTCTAAATTGAATCGATTATTTATAGCTAGCTGTCTTCTCATTAGAGAAGACAGCTATAAATAATCATATATTATTCGTAAAGCGTAAAAAATAAGATTTAAATGGACTCGTGTTTAAATTATATATAAATTTAAATCATATGAAATGGCATGTAGCTGGCATTTTAATGCATAGGGAGTGTAAACACTTACAACTTCCAGACTCCTGGCTGCTACTGGTATTCTTCTCCTGCTTTCTTTATGTGCTCTACCTGGGATTTGCACCCAGGACCTATGCCTTATATCTAGCCACTAGACCAACATGGCAGTCATTGACTCACATAAATATTATAAAGTATATTTTTATTTAAAAACAGCGCAACATTATCATATTTATCGCCCAGAGATAAGTGGCCAGTTTTAACTTAAAAAATCAATAGTACAAAATTAACGGTCACTGTTTTGACTTTTAATTCATCTCATTTGTTTTTTGTAACATTGGGTATCATTAGAAAGATTTAAATAGTTAATAGAATATCGAATGATTTTAAACTACGTGTAACCGTATGTTATTAACAGTTATAATTAATTATAAAAAAAATTACTTCTTCATGAATTTATTTTCACTATAATCTTATAGTTATAAAAATTCATGAGAGTATGGTAATAATTAAATATACTAAACATTTAATTATTAAAAAGTAATGAGCATGTTTTATTCATATTGAAAATTATCAATAAATAGAGAGAGAGAGAGAGAGAGAGTACAAAATAGAATCATAAAAAACGTTTGAGCTTTAACTGGTAGTTAAATTTCTTTGTTTAGCTATTATGTTTTTCAAAGATTATAGTTAAAATGTAATTCATAAGAATCACTGTTAAAACCTAGTAACTAATTTCTTTTTTAAGTTTGGCAATTAATAAATTTAAAGCGTTTCTTACAAATACAATAATAAATTAAGCATATTCCTTAACAATTGATTATATTATAAAGAAGAGTGGAGAGAATTTGTTCATTTCCATATGATTTTAATATATGAATTCGATTGTATTTGATTGACAAACCTTTGTTATTGAAATGGTAGAAAATAATTTCTTGACGGTTCTTCTAGCTTTACATCTAACATAATACTGTAAAATGACGAATTAAAAGTGCTTGTATTGCTTAAGCAATGCTCGATATTTATAAGTAATGTCGCTTAACATAATAATATTAACTACTTACAATCAGGTTGTCTTGTGTACCTTTTGTTCTTGTTAAAAGAGGTAAAAAACAATTACTAAGTTACAACGTTTTATTTACAATCATAATTGTAGTTGGTTCGTTATCTCAGGGTCCCTATTTATGTAATACGTCATTCGTTACAACTTCCGACATTTGCTTGTATCAATCATAATGTCCACAATCAATTAATTTGATCTCTTGTGTCCGTTTATTAAGTACTTACTAATAAATAATACGCTGTAATCGAAATCTAATCGAAATCGAAGCTAATGTTATAACAAATTAATGTATTTTTTACTTTTTATTTGTATCTGATTTAAAATAAGAGCTTCGAGCAAGCTTGTCTGGTTGGTACCACCCACTGATAAACCGTTCTATCGTCAAATATCAATAAATTAAATTACTGAGTTTAGTTTGAAGTACGAATGAGTAATTACCAAGTAGAGTAATAAGCACAAGACACATAACCATAATTCACATCATGCATCAAGCATTTGCTCGTCTGCCTTCCTTATATTAAAAAAAAAAAACATAATTGATAGCAATCATTTATTAAGACGTGAAGACAAATGCCTTTAGTAATCTCATTTTAAAAAACAGTTTAAGTATAAACAGACCTTGAAAATAATTTGCAATGATCATGCTCACCATGATATATAAATTAAATTTAAAAGTCAACGGCCAACGTGACGAATTAACTTTAAAACTGACGTTAAAAGTATGCTAGTAATAAAATAATAACGCAGTACACACTTAGCTCCAAGACGTATTTGTCTTGATCCGATAAAACACCTTATTCGAAGTATAGGTTGAACCTGATATCTTTTTATTTTCAGCATACTAGTCTTCGAGTCTTAAGTTTGCAGTCAGATCATTTAAGAACTCGGAAGCATTCACTGAAGGCCATATCTTTGTTGTTTTCCCAAACCAGTTGCAAGCGAACAAAGCAAATATTAACTCTATCGCGTTGTATTAAAGATGATTTCCCAACGAAGCTTAGATTACTAAGTTTTTTTTTCCAAGATATCGCAGATGTCTAGGTGATAAATTTTTATAGGTTAATTTTTATTGTTCTTTAATGTCTTGTAGATGTAAATTAATAGCCTGTTAATATTACTTTGTCATATTTCAATCGTTGATTAAATCAATACGATCTCGCTCGAAGTAATTTATACAATTATAATATATTTTGTTGTAAGCTACTATAATAATTATATGTTAAATTATTTAAAAAATCAAAGTATTAAAAAGCTTTTGATATCGGCTTATATTTTTCAATTAATATGCTACATATAAGAATTGTATTTTCGTATCACAACAGTAAATAAAGTGAATGGAGGATGTTTTTATGACTACAGTAATATACTTATATACAAATACATAAACAATAATCATATTATGTAGGTATCTATTTTCCCACTAATTGGTTTACAATGTTATTACATTGCAATATGGTAATTTAATTATACAATTTCTTCCAGATTGTATGAAAAATATGCGAATGAATCTAAACGTATATTATTAGTCATCGGGTGTAAAGTTTACACTCAGCGTTAAACTATTTATAGTGACCTCAGAGCAATTTCGTCGTTAATTTAATAATGATGAATAATTTTAACACGGCTAATTTGAATAAGGCCCAGATAGCACAATGATTTTAAATAATTGAATCTTAATCGAATATTGCGATTGAAATTTTGGGTACACACCAATGAATTTTCATGGTTATTTTTTGGGTTTATAATCATTCATCTCGTGCTCGACGGTGATGGGAATTATCGTGAGGATTTGCATGTATCAGATGAAAATTTATCACATTGTATACATCCAACCAAAAAGTATTGGAGTAGCAGCAATAAGGTTCAATTATTCTTACCAAAAAGAGAGGAACGTTAGCCCAGCATTCCGATATTTACTGTTGCTTTTATTAATATCTCAGATTCCACTCCATTACACGAACCATACAATAACGGTTATTTGATTCAAAATGAAATAACGTTTTATATTATCTTTAAATAAAAATCACTTACGATATATTATCTGTTTTATTCTATTTATATACGGTTATTAATAACAAAATGTAGACACTGTACCAGTTTAAAAATGAGCATGAAAAGTTTCAAATATTTTCCCGCGATTATAAAACTGTGTCCGAGTTCTAGTACAAATGCTTTTCTCATACTAGTGAGCATTACACGAACTACTCATTCGTGTTGAAGCAATTAGTGTAATATGGATTTTAATTTGTATTACTTTTATAGAAGTATTAGCACATTACCTGTAACGCTAAGACTCGAGTAGAGTTTTGAAAGAAACTGATCCTTTATTTTACAAAAAAAAAAGAAAAATTAATTGCAACAAGTTTATAATGTAGATTGGACTGAGAAAAGCCAGTAAGATACGCAGTAATTTTCACCAATTAATTTGATTTATTAAGAGTTAGTCCAATTATAACAAACCACGTTTACGTACTGTTTTTATTGTAATTAATTAGTATATGATGAAGAGCAATTAGGGATTAATATGTCGTACAATGTTGTTCATCCATTAATTAGTTGTTTAGTCATATCATCTAATACATAGACCAAAGACAAAACATATTCGTAGACATGCCAAAGTGTCAAATACATTCAAAAATTTCATTCAATAGGACGGTTCGTATATTTCATAACAGCGAGCGGTCAGAGAGATTTTGGCGATTGTTCGCGGGCCGATTTTCACTTGTCTCTATTCAGGTCGAGGACACCGCTTCTGGTTTAAGTTACGTGATCTGAGTCTAAGTTAATACAATACATGGATGCGGCATGACTCATAAACCGAATGACGTCAGAAATTTCGAGAGATTTCGTGTAAAAGTGGAGGTAAAATTATTGATGACTATCTGTTTTAGATTTTTTTTTTTTACTTTTTAATATCCGATTAGAATTTTATTATTTCGAAATTTAAAAATTTCCATATCTGCGGAGTAGTTTATATGCGTAATTTTGATAGTTTGTTGTTTTCCTCCTTCCTGTCGAATTTTGATTACTGGGCGAACAGTAGTTGAATTTAAAAACGTTCGAAAATGTTTTTATATGTTATCAGATAAAATAATTTGTGATATGTCTTTCTATATCACGTTATGTATCATAATTTAGATCAATAATCAAGACCTGTAAATTATATTAATAATGAATCCTTGATAATAATGCGTACTGCGGTTAGATAATTTCTGTTATATATACATTTTATTGTCATAACATATTTTTTTAATTTCATCATTGTATAAAAAAATCCTAATAAATATTATATTCCGAATAAATAAAAACGACCTTCTTCAGTGTTGCAAGGTTTTCAGACTTTCCATCTTAAAGTGTGATTCACAATTTTTCGAATAAACGAGGCCCTAACAGGTAAATAAGAAACGAATAAAACACACATTTAATAAGTCCGACAAATGATTCAGTTTGTATTTATTATATGATTCAGTTTGTATTAATTTTCGATCCAATTTCTAGGAAAATGCGTTTATTTATCGAAAGGTCACGTTTGTTTATATCATGAACGTAACTTTAATGTTTGAGTTCTTAAACGATATTAATTTAATTTAAAATTATATGTGTATTTTTGTGAATCAATGATCAAGTTCAAGGCAATGCAAGTATTGAATTTAAAAGATGCTTAATCTGTGCTTAACATCGAAACCTGCATATGATAAAATAGAGATAAGTAACAGAACGCACAAAAACTTCTCAAAAAATGCAAGGGCATAAAAACGATAAAAAAAAATGGGTTTCGATTTCGAGTATCATGACATTAAATTCGTTCAGCCTTCGCTTGCTGTTTTAATTAATATGGCTCTTATGTTTTTGTTATCCGACTCGATTCTATATCAAAAATTGTGAATCTAATATATAATGTATAAGGGTTGCTCTTTATACCAAGTGTTTGTGCTGCAACACCTGACACCTTTCATCTGTAGTACATCATTATTTATTTACATTAAAACCTTAAATAAAAATCAAATAATCTTATTGCCTCTACTGGTGACATGGTGGCTGGTTCATTTTTCGCCCAGAGAATCGGAATTGCGATTCAAAGGTGAAATGGTGCTAGCATTCTTGCCACCAATCCAGCGGTCACGATTTGTATAGTAAATATTTTTAATTTTTATTTGTATTTATCTGTAGTTCAGTTTTCATTTTGATATTGTTAAATAAAAGATAACGATTTTCACTATGACGATGATTCGAAAACATGTTTTCATTAAAGGCAATTGACAAGCAAATACCAAATGGAATTATAGTGGAATTTTACCTCATTCACACAAATCATATTTTTTTATATTTACTTTATGTTTACATAAATAGTTATTGGGTTTTTCTGTCAAATAATTCTCAGGAACAGCCCGAAGTTAGGGAGTTTGGTTTCGTGTCGTATGTCATGTCGTTGTTCCCGCACCTAATCTCCCGTCGAGTTATATTACTGTCCGAGTTCTGATTACAACAGGATCCCAGAAATCGTTCAAAAATATTCGATTACAAAATTTAAAAGAACCGTTATGGAACGTATTTGTGCTAAAGAACACGACATAATATTATGTTTTAGAAGACGTAAGTTTATTTCTCGATTAGTGGTAGATTTTGATAATCAATAAGCAAGTATAATTCTTCTATATTGAATAAAGATTTTTAACTTTGAATACGAACAAGTATACGATACATATTAAACCCTGCCTAGTCATTGTGATTAGACATTGTTATTATAAAATAATTTTATAAGAAAAAATAATATAAATAAAGTATTGTTTTTAACGATTAATAAAATCAAAATATATTTTAAAACAAGTTATTGCGTATCAAGTTGATCTGTACGATATTATTGATAATATTATTTTTTTCCTCTATTTGTAACAGTAGCTCTTCTTGATTGGTATATTATTCTCACTTGGATATTGTATTTGTATTTTAATGGCTATGACTTAAACAGACCCTTAAACTATGTATGAAAAAAAAGCATATTGCTTAAATTATTATTGAGTTCTACGAGAAAACTATTAGTGTGAAAGGGATAGACATAGTTTTTCACTGAACATTGTATTGTAAAATAATAATATAATACATAATCATTGTTCTCATATAAATACTCTCAAGTATAGATTGTTGCGTTATTATACCGATCGAGCGAGTGAAAGGTACTTGCGTCATATTAATTCGTCGTAGCTATATGTAACGACCTTGTGAAACCGCACTAAATTATACTAAATGGTGATTTCTTGATCCTTTGTCTTATATTAATAATGTATTTAATAAACTGTTAGTTATATAAATTAAAAGTACCCACATGTAACTTTTGTACTGTGAAATAAATATTTTAAGAACACTGCAAATTTTATTAATTATAGAATTTTATTTTTCTAAAATATTGCATTAATTAATCAGTTTCATAATCGTTTTCACGCATAACGATATTTTTGTTATTATTATTAATCAAATTAGAGTTTAATGAAAAGAAAAAAAAAAGCTCAAACGATTATTTATCTCTGTCTTAATTATTGAAATCGAAAAGGTAAAGAATTCTAAAACCTGATTGAACAAACCAATATTTCTGCTTCATTAAAACATTAAAAAATAATTAAAAATAAATTTGGCGCCCATGATCGACTATACCTAATTTGAAACAAGCTGTAAAATATATAAAAATAGTGCCTTTTTTAAGTCTGTTGCTAGGTCGAAACAACCACCAAAAATACATAGAAAAAAATACCTTTATGTAACAGAAATAATGACCAAAATAAAATGCATATTTAAAAACTTAATTTTCATAACATACGTGAAGTCTAATATTGATATAAACGAATGGAAGCCCTATGCAGAAGTAATAGAGTTTATTATTCAATGTGTTTTAGTAAAGGCGTTATGTGCTCGTATATAAGACGCCATCTTGTTTCACCGTGAGCGGGAAAACCAGAGGCCTTGAAGACCTGTTTTGTTTGATCTTACAGACGGAGGACTGAGCTTTGTGCCAACAAATGTTCGATTAAGCTAAGTTCGATTATGATTACGTATTTATCTAACAACAAATACGATTATATAAAACTCTCAATACAAAGACGAAATGTATATATACTTTATAAATTCAAAAAGTTTTATATGAAATGAAATTAATAATATTATTAGTACAAATTTTATTTTAAAGTTTTTAATCGTCGTCATTACAACTATACAATCGCATTAATCTTTTTATTACAATGACAAACAAAACGTAAAGTTGAAAAAACATACAAGGCACGTGTCAGTATTGTTATTTTTTATCTGTATTTTTTATAAAAATCTTGTTCATTTAATTTAATAGAAGCTTTAAATTATTTCTTATTTGATAAAATGAGATATTATTATTTTGATAGAAACTATTACGTATTCGATCTACGAGAATAAGTTTAAGACATTACTAATTTTGGTGTTTATTTACAAAGTAATCTATTTTAATAATGGACTATTACTGTCCTTGTCAACGCAATATGTCAGAAAGACTTAGTCTTTTTAAACTTTAGTTAATACTACGCAGTATTGCAATAGAAATCAGCACCGTTGTTTTATATAATACAGTATAACTTGTTTATGCCTACACATCTACCTTATGTATATTTATTTATATTTTTTGTATATATTACCAATGTTAAGAAAAGATCGTATCGTGAATTGAATAAATTATGCAGCATATTTAAATGTTAATTATTGCTTGCTTGGTTTCTGTTTTAAGCTTTTAGAAATTGCATTTAAAAAAAAGTTAATATTAATAACTAATATATTATAAGTAAAATTAAAACGCATTAATTTAAACAAAATTGTATTAACCAAATAGAATTTACAAAATATTTTGATAATTTCAATTTATGAAAAACCAAAAAACTGTTAGTTATTTATTAAAATTTAGATACATTTTTTATTTCAATATCCTCTACACCGAGGCCGACCATGCCGGCCCCTTTCTAGGATGACTAACCTGCATGTGCACCAACAAAATTTCACTCTCTATTCCTTCAATTTCATAATCCAATAGGATAGCAAATCTGTAACTTTTTTTGTTTTTTTATTTTTTTTTTTATTTTTATAAAAGATTATGTCACAATAATTACAAACAGGTCAAAAAAAAAAGATAATGTGTTTGTCAATTTTTATATTTTATTTAATTGAATTGTTTTTCTAGTTTATGTTGAACAAATGATAAAATGAAAATGTGCTGTCGATTTGGAGGGCGTTAGTAACTACGACACAGTGTAATACTATAGTAGTTGCTATCGTATAAGTTGTTTGTGATACATGCTAATTGTTCAAAATAAATAAATAAATAAGCTCTTCAAAATAACTATACACGCACGGGAGTGTCAGCACCTCAAGGTGATACATTCTGATATATAAAATACTAATTAATGTTTAACAATACAAACAATACCAAAAATATTAATCCTCGATGATTAGCTGACGTCAAACTAATAACATTGTCTTCTGTGACGCTCGGTGTCAAGCTACCTTATCGAGTAACTCTGCACTTTGTTCCCGAGATAACTCTTTGATAAACTCCAGAATAAATTCTGATAGTGAAAAAAAAAAATCTAAGTGACACACCGACGTTTTGTGTTGCATGTTGTCGAATGTGTTTTAAATATATTGTAATTAGATTTAATTAATGTAAACTTTACGTTCCGTTCATTTCTTCATTAATGAATTATGATGTTATACTGGAGATACAAAACATGTGCAAAAGATTATTATCAGGTATTTTTATTTTATTTTTAATCTTTTACATTAAGTAAATAAACAGTGATGTCAATTCTGTTGTGCAAAATATCTAAACTAAGTCAATCTGAATGGATTTGAAGAATACCAATCCTTTTTTAACACTATACAAGAGACAAACAAATGTACTGTTAAATAAATTAAGATATAAGAAATTAATATACAACAGAATCGGCAATAATATTAATGTAATTAAAAATAAATATTGATTTATTTTGTATGAAAAATCAAATGGTGTCAAAGTAAGCAAAGACTTTGCAATAGCTTAAATCATTGGTGCTGATAATTACTGTTAGAGTTTGTTGGCCTCTCTACATTAACACAACTATACATAATACTACCTTGTTATCAGATATATTGATAACACAATACAAACCACATAGTGGTGTATATGAAAATGGTAAACATTGGTTAGTTCGTGTAATTATAAACATAATGGATATATAATTGGGTATGGGGACTGATTTTCTTTATGGTGATACCAGTTCAATTACCTCTTACTATTATCTTTTTTTTTTTAAATAGATAAATGAGCAAATGTCTCTACAATGGAAAGCGGTCCCCTTCGTTCTTAAACGCTTCTTATACCATCAATGTAATCAACCATGCGATTTAAGAAGTTATATTATTGCTGTAATTACACTGGCTCACCATTCAAAGCGAAACATGAACTTCAAAGTATTGATATTTGGAGGTACAATAACTGATAAGGTATCGACTCAGACGTCCTTCTATACTATGTCTGCCGCAATATACTATTGATAAATTGTTATAATTGTTTATTTAATTATTTATTAATTGAAATTTTTTATACGTATTACAATCGAAAGTAGACAATACTGCAAAACCAACGAGTAGATTTTACTTAATAGCAAGGCTTTGTATAAGCCCTGCGTAGGTACCACCCACTCATCATATGTTCTACCACCAATCAATAATCATAATCAGTATTGTTGTGTTGCGGTTTGAAGGTTGTTGAGTGAGCCAGTGTAACTACAGGTATAAGATAACATAACATCTAAGGTTAGTGGCGCATTGGTGATGCAAGGGATGATTATTATTTGTGAATGTGTAAATGTCTACGGGCGATAGTGTGCACTTACCATCAGGTGGCTGTTTTGCATGTCTGCCAACCTATTATAAATAAAATTATATATATATATACTAAAATAAAGGGCTTTTTCAAATGCGCGAACATGCCGCCCTGGTTGAGGATTCATTATGAGGATATAAAATACTATATATTAAACTTAAAACTATCTTAATTAATCACAGGTCTATGACTTAATTTGGACAACATATTTGCGAGATTTGACATTGGATCTCCCAGAATCACATTGCATTGTCCAACAGACTTTAAATCTAAATTAAGTTTAGTTCTAACTGATTCGTTCTGAGCACATTCCATCAATACGTGCAAGAGATCATCAGGTACATTACAAGTTGTGCAATTCGGGGGATGTTGTTTTCCGCATCAGAAATGCAAACTTATTGCATGGGATATGCCCAGAACGAAGTCGCAGAATTAATTTTGTTTCATCAAAGTTGAGGTTACTGTTCTCAATCCAAGGATATCTGCATGTATGAAGCTGGATGGTTCGGTACCAAATAACTTTCTCCTTAGCTCTTTCGTCAAAGTACCATAGCAATGCACTTCCAGCATAGGTAAGTCGCTTTCAAAAAAAAAATGTAAAGAACACTTCAACACCGTCAGATATCTTCTTTGGCACATCTACTAGCCTATTATAATTTAAAAATAAAACTTTTGAAGGTTGTTAATGATTACACCAAAGTCAAAGTTATTTAATACATGAATATCCTTAAGGCTTTTACGAATGTACCTAATTGTTTTTTTCTCATTTGCTTATGTATGCGAGGTGGGCGTGTCGTTGTTTTGCTTATATAAATAGATGAAGTACTATAAATAACTAATGACCTTAGCGTGGCATTGCGATCCGTTGTATTTATAACAAGGTCTTAATCTGAATTAGATAAGTATCCTCATATAATTATAACTTTTACGAAAGCTTTGATTAAGTGGTATTTTTACTTAATAAATGTTTATACAGATGACAAAATATTCGTTAATATATATGCCGAATAAATAATAATTTAATTATATAAATTGTTTGTTTGGAAATAGTAAATACTAAGATTTTTTACGGTTCTTGTCTTTAGAATCTACATTTAGAACCGGTGATAGCTTTAGATTTAATTTAATCTTGTAAAACGACGAAAATGCTCTCTAGAGCCTACTTTCATAAAAGAAAAATAATTTCTTTTGAGGAATCGGTTTGATGAATGGGTTGGAGTTTAGTTCACCACCTTGATTTTTTATTTGACCGACGTGGTAAGTGAACCGAGGAACGCAAGATCTGCAGCTTTATAATTTAACCTCTGGCCAACGAAGCCGATTGTCATAGGCGTTAGTCAGATGGCATTTCCGATTACATAACGCATTATGTTTATCTATTGGCGATTCTAAAATCGTGCGCGTGTTCTGCTTTTGATTCAGTAAACCTTTCTCGACCCTTCGATGAATACATTATATACATACTGGAAACATTGAATGATAATTTGATAGCCAATAATTTACATATGCAAGCGCATGTTGGGTGTATGAATATCCTACATGTTTTGTTATGAAATGTTTTTATTACTTGTTAAGTATTACTTAGCAAGCAATGTTTGTAAATAGGAATCTCAAGATAAAGGGCGCGATTTATTAACAGGTAATAAATTAATCTTTATGTTCTTATTTATGTTCTTGTTCAAAATAAATAACAATATTTTATTTTTTTCTTTGTCATGTGTCTCTAATATGTATCGAATCAGTTATAAAATTAATAGGTTGTACTTGTACGTCATTTATAGATAGTCGATTTGAGTCGCGATAATTGTTATTGACTAAGTGCTCTGCGCGGTATTAAATGCGTTAAACGATTCTGCTCTACCTTCGTAGTTTATTATTTAGATTATGATGAGGTGTGCAGCCTTGCGACCGAGCGCATCAATGTTATTTCAAAAAAAAAAAATGCTGATCTTCTTTCGCTGGCTCTTCTCAGGTCCGAAGTAATTATTTCCGAGCCGGTAGTGTCTCGAAATTAATTTAAACTCTTCGTAATATGTTTCTGGCATGTAATTAATGGTACCTATTAATTTAAAGTAGTTATTGATAAGATTTGGTAGCTTATCTTTATTATACGATTATCAATTAATAAACATGAGTAGAAATAATGTTATTCAATTTAGTTTGGTAAATACGAACTAGCTGTATATTTGGTACTTTAAAATGTTACTGATTACGTTGTGTACGCTACCAGAGCCTCGTATGACGTCATCATTTCTGAAAAAAATTATGTTATGTTAGTGATTTTTAACAATTTAGTGGATATGCGATATCTAGCCTACCTGATGCCGGGTCTGGAGTCATATATTTACATAGTAAAAGGAAATCTTTAGATCTAACATATATTATTATATTGGGCACAAGGTCGTGGAATCATTCTTATAATTATGAGGCCTGCTATTTTGTTTTAACAAAAGTATATTATTTTATTATTTGTTTAACTTACACTTTACATACATTGTAAGTTTGTTGAAATAATATCTTTAACCTCAATTGACCCGTCAAATGAACAAAAACTTATCATTTCTTTTTTCTATATTTTATAAATATATCCATAAAATAATAAATTTAAAACAAGGCCATGACATTATATCACGTGGTACAAGACCACCTTACTGGGTAAAAGCTTTTCTCCTGTGTTGTAAAAAAGCTTGGAACTTATTTCAAGATATATAAGAGCTATATTATTTAATTATATTGTTTTATATTTTAATTTAATGAATAATCATAATGTTTAATAATTAGATGCAAAAGTATTTGCATTTTTTTCATTTCACTCACAAGCTCGTCGATGTCTTTTTTATGAGTGTTTGAATAAGAGGCACGTGACGCGCAAAACGTACCCTTTTCCAATCATTATAATAAAAGAGATGATATTACTCGATACTGATTATTACGTACATATATAATTCTAGGAATATTAATGGAGATGTACTGATGATAATCATTATATATCAAATAAAACGCGTTACTGAAATTTTGCTTTCATTCCAATGAAATAGAGTTCATTTTACGTTTAATACAATTACATTTGTGTTCTTTTAGCATGTTGTCGTGTACGTAAACAATTATATCACGAAGCAAAGTTTTTCCCACGTGTTTCACGTCACATAAAAGCTGTGGTTGTGTGTGTTATTTGATGTTTGTATGTGTTGGGCAGTTTTATAATTAGACTATGAATGAAACGAAGGCTGGTGACGTCATCGTTTCTTGGCCTATAACAGTGCAGTTGGTTATTATATTTATACGTTGGGTTTTCTTTACAATGTAATGGGTGAGGTTCTTTTTTCAAACTAATTGTCTTATGTGCATTTTAAATTCACACATATAAAATTGATAACAATTTCTCATAGCCTTGGATGATATATAATAGTTTAAACGAGTTAATTTAACGCAAGAATAATTTGTCAAAACGAATTGGTAGTTTTCGCAGAGACAACATATATAGTCCAGCTATATCATATAATATTAGTAGAATACATACAGATAACAGAAATAGCATTATGTCATCATTGTTTTATTTATTTAATAGCGTTGACCTAAGTGATTTTATAATATTTTATCATATACTTAAAGCATTGATGTAGTTGCTAATGTCTTGTTATATATTATATTTAAAAAAATAATCTATTGTACGGAAAATTATAACGTCAGACGGTCCTATTACAACACATGAATACAAAGGGATATAGCATCCCCGGCTTATAATTATTATAAGCAATCTAAATCACATTTATTATTTAATATTGTAATAAATTTCATACAAAAAGGTTTTTTTTTATTACAAGACTTGTGTCTTCGGAAATTAAAGAACGTTTCCCTATGGATCTAAAAATTTCATAAATGACGTCATCAATGTTTCTGTTAATAAACTGTTCTGTATTCCGTAACTCAATCATACTAATATTATAAAGCTATATGTTAAGTTTATATGTATTAAATCAGAAACTATTAATGTTATTAATACGTTCCATTATCATTTCACTTCCTAATAAATATTATAAATGCGAATGTGATTGTTTGTTAAGCTTTCAAAACTAAATCTTTAAACTGATTTTAAACATTCTTTCACCAATGGAATGCTACATTATCAGGTAGTGTCATACACTACATTTTGTCCCCATATTCCCACGGGAACGGGAACTACGCGGGTGAAACCGCGAAGAAAGGCCAGTTTATAATATTTTCAGAATAAACAAAGTTAATGTGATATGTACATATTCGTATATTTTATTGTGGCATAACGTGGTAACGTTGCCAGAGAGACATATTTCGTTTCGTGCATTTTATAAAAGTAAACGTACATACTAGATACAATATTTTTTTCTTACATCTTCCATTGTCTATATATTTTTGTTCTCTAACGACACAATAGCTAATAAGTTAAATTCGTAACATTGTCCAAATCCTTATCATAATAATTAATTTATGAATATTGAGGCATATATTTGTTTATGATTTGCAATATAAGTAGGTTTAGTCGGTTTTCTTGCCGGTTTTTTTACATAGAATCTACCTATCCTCCGAACTTGTAGTTTGTAATTTAATTTATCTTAAAATGATTGAATTCTTAAAAAATAATAGAAAATCTGTGTATACATATAAGTAGTGTATATATATGTATTGAGATAAATATATAATCGATACTAAGAAATTGTATAATGGTTCCAAGGTATTGTCATTCTAGGATCCTTTATGGGATTTTCATGTCTTGCTCAGTATCATTAATAACATTATATTATAGGCGTTTTGGAATAACCAGCTCGAGTTTATAAGTAAATAATGGAATATTAATTACATTATCACGTGACATGCATTAAATTATTCAATATTCACGTTGCATTATTAATTGATATAATATTATTCAATTGAACTTTATTTTATATTTACATTCACAGCTTGTTTAAGGCGATAATCTTTGGTCTGAAAACAGATAAATACAATTGTTCTTTAAGTTTGCTTTGCTTTCAAGCCATCGTTACTAAAAAATATTTTTATTGTATTAATAATAACTTAATGTTAAATTGTTTACATGTAGAATTTACTTATTTATCTCTATCCTATATACCTTTATGACTACCTCGTTGGTCTAGTGGCTAGATATAAGGCCGCAGACCCGGTGGTCCTGGGTTCAATTCCCAGGTCGGGCCGATAAATAGTTATTGGGTTTTTCTGTCAGAAAATTCTCAGTAGCAGCCCGGAGTCTGGAAGTTGGAAGTGTGTACACTCCCGTGCCTCGGAAAGCACGTTAAGCCGTTGGTCCTGCGCCTGAACTCTTTCCGGTCGTGTCGGATTGCCTTCCCATCGGATTATGAGAGCTAAGGAAAAGAGAGTGCACCTGTGTTTGCGCACACACTTGGGCACTATAATATCTCCTGCGCAGTTGGCTAATCTCTCTTGAGCTTGGCCGCCGTGGCCGACATCGGTCTGGAGGACTTTATATACCTTTATGTAGTAGTAACTAAATAGTTACTCTTTAATATTTAAAATGTATTTATTATTATTTAAAATTAAATGTTATTAAAAACGAATCAATAACAATGTACATATTTTACGATTTTTTTTCTATCAAACTGATATATTGTTTGTTCGTAGATATTTATTTTGAGTGTAAGATAGAATCAAATACCGTTTTTTCTTCTTGAGTTTACAATATTCCCGCTTAATCAAATAAATAAAGAGTTATTTAGCTTATAAACAGGAAACGTGATAGATAAATTCAAAAAATAATTATTTCCCGATAAGATTTATATATTTACATAAAACATGAAATGTATTATAAACTATAAATAATTTTTAAGGCGTTCGAAAGAGGAAGGACGAAAATCTATTAATTTGTATCATTAAAGAGGTGAATGGAAATTATTCGGTACAAATTACTTTTTTTATTTCTATTTAAATGTACGTCATCGATAATTAAACGAATAATGACGTATACGGTGTAGTATTGTTCAGATTACACTATTAAAGTTCGATATTAGTTTAGAAGCGTATTTCCCGGCGTGACGCAGGCCTTCATTGAATCAAAGGCAGTGTGCGCGGACGCAGAGCTCAGTGGCTGTGTGATCTACTCGCCGTACACACGCGGTCATGGGCCAAAAAAACTACGTAACCTCAACTTAAGTAACAGCCGAGTCAGTCGCCGGTGTAGCCTAACCTCAAAATCCAACATGGACGCGACAACAGAGGCTCAACACTGACACGGCTGACATTTCGAGTGAGTGGGGATTTTTGTTTAATAATATCAGTGATATTGAACTGTTTTCTTCGTTGAAGAGCGAACCCTAATGTGAGTTATTAGATTACGAACGATAAGATGTTTCTTTTACAGCCGGCGTCGAGAAATTTTCCTCTGTTTTATCGATTCAATCGATATAAATCGATTTTCAAACCGGTGTTTGATTTGTTTATATTTAAAGTTTTCGCGATTATAAATCGTACCCCAAATTTTATTTTATTATTTCTTCGTTTATTTATAAGTCTTTCAATGTAAGATGATTAAATGTTAAATCGCGACTACTAACTTGAATAAGATACGTTCTTGTCGTTTATTCATAATTTATTATTCTCAAACTTAGCGGGATTCCCGCCAATTTGTTTTTTTTTTTTTGTACTTTTTAACATTTTATATTTATAGCTGTCGAAACATGTTCTAAATGTTTTGTGAGCTTTGTTTAAGTGCCATAAAAAGGAGTAAAGAGCACAGTTCAAACCGAATTGATACAAATACTGTGCTGCAAAGTACTGTCAACTTTATTCCATCCAAATAGAGTTCTGTTTTGTTTTAGCGACGTTCAGAAAAAGTTTTGTAAATCGGTGCTGTTCTGCCAAAACTAATGGGCAATTTAAGTTAATCTGTCTGAGACATCTCGTAACGAGACTAGTATGGCTATTGTTGTATTATGCAAACGTATAGTGTTGAAGTACACGTGACTTGTTGTCAAGTTTAGGAAAATGCTAAATTTAACATTTAACTTTGAATTAATGATCGATCGGCAACCAACAAGCAAGATATGTAAAGTATGAGACAATGGATCGTCAAAAATGACCACTCGATATTTACACGTGTTATATATTTCGACAATGTCTAAATACAGCTCATTCGTGAAAAACCCAAGGTCTTGTCGAAGTCGCTACAGAAGGCTGAGATCTGTCTGATCACGCGCATGTCTGGGCTGCTCTAAAATCAAGCACAATAGATATTACGTCAGACCCGCAACCGATTTTCAACGGAAGTTCAGAAACCTTACGTTGAAATTCGACGATGACGATGAATAGTGTTAGCTTTAACAATAACAGTATAACATTAAAAAAAATATTTGTGAAGTTATTTCACACACCACACATTGCAATGTGCTATTTACGATCACCGTTGATCAATATACTGAACATCCCGTGGATGTCACGCAGCTGGACTAAGCATATCAGTATACTTTTTAGGTGAAGGTGTGGAGTTCATTTCACCATGCGGGTTGGACGAATTAAAAAGAAATAAGCACATGTATTGTAATCTTTGTTCATGATTCATGTGCTCTAAACGCCATCACGTTATAATTATATGCACAAGAATTTATTCCGCATAGGTTCCGATTGTGCAGACCCAAAATTCTTTTCATACACGTTGGTAAGTTTAATGCTTCCGCATTCCTAACAGCTTTAGTTAATAACTACATTTATACATTTTTTATTCATTTAATTCGGACTCACGCGTAATATTCGTCAGTCGGATGTCATTTTTTTTAAAATTAAAGTCATATCAATTGATGTAGCATTGATTTTGACGTGACATGCATTTACTTAAATAAAAATTATATATAAATAATTGAAAATGGGAATTCTATAAAATCATGATTGGACTGGTAGGAATTTAAGTAATTTAATTTAAATTTAATTTAAGCACCATTCCTCCTTGAATCGCAATTCCGATGCTCTGTTATTATATCCAACTAAATTAAATTATAATATAATGAAAATAAAAATAAAGTGTATTTTATAACGTGCTACAAACACATTTTGATCATCATTATTACTTTGATAGAAACAAGAAAATGTTCAACGGAAATTAAAATAAAATCTGATATGTTGTAGAAAAAAAACCTGTATCCTTATCTTTTATGTAAATTTTATAAAATTAAATCCTACATAACTATTTCATTTAATAATTATTAATAGTAATGGTTAAACTGTTAGCCGTTTCCTACTTTACATTCATAGATTTAATCGGTCCCAATATTTTGATGTTTCAACCAAATGAAAAATTGTTTTCCCTCTCATTTTTTTTTTTAAAGTAGAAGGCTTGTACGAAGCCCAAGTAAAAAGCTAATATAAAATCGATAAGATATTTATGGATCGTGAATTTTAATTCAAATCGTTTACGTAATAAATGATTTACATACTGCTCTATATAATGACATTAAAATATCTTGTCGGGCATCTGACCTTAAAATAATTTAAGCCTATCAATTATATCTCGAATGTGTAATATATAAATGAGGTTGTTTTTATATATTTATGTATATAATTGTTACACAAGCTGCTCGTTCGCTATAAATGAGAATAATATAAGTATAATTATAAATATGTATTTTTATTTTATTTATTTTTTATAAATGACAGTGCACATATTCTCAGTACAAATATCATTCGTGACTTATAACTGTCAATGATGATCAATACGTTTTTCTTACGTAAAATTATATTTTTTAAATGTAAACCAAATTTAAATATGAAAACTATTACTTTCTCGATAGACTTTCTTATATACTAGGTATATAAGAAATACTAGGTATATCATAAATAATATAAACGAATTGAAGACAATGTGATATTGTATCATATTAGATTAAATAAATATTTAAGCATAATAAAATATCGATAAATAATCGCCTTGAACCATTTATAAATACACTATCTGCATACGCATCTCGCAATGATAATGGGATTGAATCTAATATGAATGTAGAATATGTTTGTCTTAAAGTAAAGTAAAATAACAGCCTGATAATGTCCCACTGCTGGGCTAAGTCCTCCTCTTCTTTTACGAGTTGTAGATTTTCATCCGACACATGCAGGATCTTTCACGATTTTTTCCTTCACCACCAAGGAGACTAATAAACACAAATTAAGCACAGTAAAATTAAACATATCCAGGCTTGAACTTCCGCTGGGCAATCTTATCTTATCTAAAAATTTTAATCAAAAAATCATCATCTAAATTGCGAATAATGTGCAGGCTTGTCTTTGAATTAAGCACGTGTATTTATCGTATCAATGTTCTCACGTTGTGTTAGGCAATTATCAAGATGTCACATGGGAAAATCATTGTTCTGATATTATTAATGCAAACACTTGATTACCTTAACCGACCGGTTAAACTTGCACTTACTTTTGGAATTGAAAAGGAAAATTTCTCAGTTATCCACTGTTCTAACAACGATGGGGTTGTCGCTGTGGAGAGTGAGTATTTTCCTTGCCTTGGATATTTTTTTTTTTTGTAATTAATGACATCTTCATTAAGTTCAGGTACCAGGCAATCATAAAACGAAGGGAGATTGAGATTTTGATAAATCATATTTAAAATTTGGAATAGCTATTAAGTAAATTTAGACAGTTTATTTTTATCTCGCTTCGTTTTAATGAGTCAGGTCTAATTTAAGATTACTTTGACGCTTAGATAAATAAACAAAGCGTAAAATGTAGAGGATATTTTGTTTAGGACATCTGGTTTCACGTCATAGGCTAAGTTTGACGCAAGCGATTGACCGAACATCTCAAGATCTTAGCGTTCGTATGGTTTTAACTATTAAAATTTGGCCTCCGTTGTGTTCATCTAAACTAAACTTAAACCTTGTATTTAAATTATGGATATACAAATGATAAATTAACTACCGTTAAGTGTTATTTCACACATTTACATATAAAATATGCCAGATTCAAATAATTAACATAAGTACTAAAAATGGATTTAGTTAATATGTTAGATAGTTTAATAGAATCATGCAAGATAGAATTGCTGTGAAAGATCACTTGTAGATGTTTATAATTTTAATTTATATTAAACTTTTTTATTTCTTTGTCAACAGATGCCACAGACGGTGCCCCGGTCTGGGTGCAGCCCCCCATCGGCGTCCCAGGGTGAAAGAGCGGTACCTACTTCCCCCGCCGACATTCATCATCTTTTGCGCCTTCTCGGCGCCGAATCCCCACCAGAACCCATGTTGCACTCCCCCCCGACACATATCAAGCCACCGCCACCATACCCAGAAGATAACAATTATCTTGAACGCCTGTACGATTTCGAAGGTTACCCAACTCCATCTCCTTCATCAGACGACGGATCAATCCCAACCGTGGCGCTCCAACCTCCTTCCCCTTACAATTCCTTACAATACTCCCCGATATTTATCAAGGAGGAACCAAACAGACTATCAGTTCCTGGCTTCGCGTCACCCTACCCGTTATCACCGTCAGGTTCTTGCGTATCGTACGGTAGCCACAATCAATACTCATCACCTGTTCCTCAACACGAAGAATACATAGATATCGAGGAGCTCCTGAAAGAGAATCAAATATTACAAGAGAGTGTACAACAAAGCTACATAACTCCTAAAATAGAAGTCGAGGAGCCAAGAGATCACATTCTCTTACGATCGGCGCTTGAAGATACGTCATTCCAAAAGCGGCTCAATTTGAGGCCTATTCCATTAGAATTAGGAAGTGTCAAAATGGAAGAAAGTAGTGGCGGTGCCGGAGACGAAGCTCTCGTGGCGCCTGATATAGACCGCGTGCTCACTATGGCTATTGAACAGTCTAAACGTGATGTCGACAACACTTGCACCGTACTGGGCATATCACCAGGTGAGTCACGCACATGTGCATTGACTATTTAACATTTAAATACAATTCATAAATATGTGAACGGGCCCGTAATATACATTCTTCTATGATGTCTAACATGTGAGAATGTAGGCACTGCGATACAATCACGACGTTAAACCTATGACAGAATAATTAATATCAATTACGTCATCATTACGACAATACGGTAAAAAACTAAGTATTTCCTTGTAGAGACTTAAGCTACTACATCAGCAAATAAAAATTATAAATAGATTCTAAGAACTTTATAAAAATGGTTGATTACGCAATGTTCGTTTTTTAAATACGTCTATTGATGATCTCTAACGCAAATAAAATCATGTCATATTTTTTCGCATGTTCAGTACAATTTTCATAAAAAAAATGTATTATTGTCGTCATCATTAATCGAAATAGTTATAATAATGAAATAGTTGTATATAAAACTTTCTCAACAGATCCAATGCAATGGAATACCAGTGACGTAAAATCGTGGGTCGTGTTTACACTCCAACATTACAACTTGCCGATGGTACCCGCTGAGTACTTTGCAATGGACGGCGCAGCACTAATCGCGCTCACTGAAGACGAATTCAATCAAAGGGCACCACAAGTAAGTTACATAATATGTTTATACGAGAGCTTACATTCGCATGTAACATGTTTAAGAACTTGAGTTCAGCAGCTATAATATCGTGTGTCACGTGTGAAATGTTGAACACAGACGGTGATACGGTGTTTTGATGCGTGTGTCTTTTATCTAAATAATACTAATATTATAAATACGAAAGTAACTCTGTCTGTCACGCTTTCACAGCTAGAACACTGAACCGATTTTGATGAAATTCGTTCGTCGTTTCTCGGGGTTCAAGCGAACAAATGTCATAAGATGTTTACAAGAAAAACAAATGACATAGGATACTTTTTATAACAATTCATCCAACACGAACATCTCCCAACCTAATGTGGGCGAAACGGCGGGCCACATATCACTTTCTTACATTTTATTATTGTGTTCTACGGCGAGCTATTGTTACAGAATCTCTACTGTTCCTATTTCAATATTAAATGTTTAGTGGCAATTATAATTTGTTTTGAGCCGTATTTACTATCATATTAATTAAATTTATATTATATATAATTTAACTTACTAGACACGTGTGAACTGGAAGATGAGTCATTTCGAATAAAATTAATCTAATGGCAATCATTGAATGTCTTCTTAATATCATTTATATGACAAGTCTCTTTGACCTTTACCGTATTGTCAATAAATATCCAACTATCGTTAGCCTGCGGGCTAATTCTGTTTTATGTGACCCGTTTTTAATGCCCCCAGGTTCCAAATTCGATATAGTGATTTTTCAAGTTTTTATTTTTATTTGAAAATGACTTAAATGTTTAAAAATTGTACGTATAGCTCTTTTGGTTAATATGTAATGTTCTTAACTTCTTAGAGACTGCAATTGTTTTGCTTAATTATGAGTACCGTTTTATATTATGAAATAAGGAATAGTAATAAATTGTAGTATTGATTTTTATCCTTAATTATGCTTCTTTACCGCCCCACGTCTGTTTATGTTTGATTTATTTTATTTTATTAATAAGTTTATTTGTTAGTAAATATACAGCATAAATAATTATAATAAATTATACCTTTTACCTAGAGTTAAATGGGCACTGTACCGGATAACAATGCCGTACAGATGAAAAGGATAAGAATTTATTCAGAGTACATTATTAACCGGGGAAATGTAAAAGTCACATAATCTATTTGTATAACCTGTATGCACAAAGTGGAAGTGTGTACACTCTCGTGCCTCGGAAAGCACGTTAAGCCGTTGGTCCTGCACCTGAACTCTTTCCGGTCGTGTCGGATTGCCGACTACTGCTTGTGCACTATAATATCTCATGCGCAGTTGGCTAATCTCTCTTGAGATTGGCCGCCGTGGCCGAAATCGGTCTGGAGAACGTTACGTTATTATGCCCAAAGTCCATTAGAATTAGCGAGGACAGTTTGAATTTAAACGTGTTATTAATCAGTGTCGTGTTGACATTTCGTTTAACTTTGGAATAGTTTCAATCACGTGACCCCGAGGCAGATTAAGGGCATTGATAAACATAGTTCGAAACTCGAACGCTGATATGACTTGTTTATTGGCTTTGGTAAACAAAATATTACTTCAAAATATATATTTGTATATTATTATGAGAATCTGACTATGACTCCGCGATTCGCGTATTTGGATTATTTTAGTTATGTTTTTGGTCATGTGATAAATAGTGCAGCATTCATTCTTATTAACGTTTGCCAGAGGGCCTTACTTATTTTATATTATTAAACTTAAATACCTCGCAAAAATAGCAAAAAATAATACCTTTTTATTTACTTAAATCTAAGAATTGTGTCTTGATGCCTTTTCGGATGACGATAAAAATAATTTTCAAAATTTCATCTATAATCGTGCGATAGCTCGTGCTTGACCACATACCTTATTAAGCACTATTCGCGATATTCGAGAGAAACGTAAAAATATAGGAGCCGTCATTTGTATTGATTGGTAAATTTGTTTCCAAAAAAAACTTGGAAAATTCCATTCTTATGAGTATGCCATAAATAGAAATGACAGAATATTTGATGCATTCATAACCTTTAATTCTGTTAGTCAAATTCAATATCTTATCGCATATAATCAAGTTTAAATTATTTAACAAACAAAAAAGAAGTTGAAATGTATTTAATTTTACAATGAAAGTGTGATTTATATGTTTGCTAATTTAAAAAAAAATGTAAATAATTTTCGAGTTCTTTATATAAATTATTAAATTATATATAAATTATTATTGCTTGCATTCGGTCTAGTCTTCGAAAATTATTTAGACTTCACAGTTCGCCAAACAAGGAAATCCGTTTAGGGGCTACGGTTACGCAACTTTCATGTTTTAAATACAAAACTTGAGTTGTAAAGTTATTGCACTTTGGAAATTCCGTATGTAACTTTGAAGATATTTATTCAAGTCATAACGCAATCATTGCGTTATCAAATTATTACGTTGTAACTGTTTGCCTTCATTAATGGATAGTATGACGACACTTACGCTGTTATACGACGCGATCGCAAAATGCATTTTTTATTTATTTATAAATTTACGTCTTCACGGCCTTGTGTTACGAACAATGGAAAGTGAGCTTAAGTACACATATCAGTAAATTGTCAATTTAAAAAATAATAGAAACAGCGGGAACCATTTTATCGTTTAGTCTTTAATTATCTTTTATATAATTGCTTTGCTGCGAAACAATTGTAGCGATTGTTTTCTAAAGCACTCAATATTATAGATGATCAAACAAAGATTTAGTACTTGAAGATCATGTAATCTATTTGAAGAGATAAGATGAATACCTATCTATTTGAAATTCGAATAAATCGAAGATAATTCGACATTGATGGTTATATTTTGAGGATTTTACTATTGCTCTATGTTTTTATTTCCTTATAGGTGAAACTATGTTTGTTGTAGGACGTGTCATATACATGTTTGTACTTAAGGTATATGATGAGTCCTCTCGTAACTCAGTAGTTGTAGTATTCTCAATCTAATCACAAGACTTGACAGTTGTCATCGTACGCGTCAGTGCTCCGACTTTCTCCAAGGCCGATGAAAGTTCCGCGACATCGCTACAACCGATGTTTGCATACAAATTGTAACGATCTGTGATTTCAAATCATAAATCGATGTAAACAAGACGAGTTCATGAGATAAACGGAATAATTTAAAGTCAATAATATATAAATAAGTGCGAGTCAAAGTCATGATAACATTTAAGCTTAAAATATGTCGAACCAATGTTATTTCTTCTAAAACATTTAATAAAAAAAATGTTTTAGGAAATTCAAACTCGTTGTGATGTGCTTTTAATTGGATTTATCGGAAAGCTTGCTCTTTTTGCCGGAAAATGAAAATATTATGAGCCATTAATTAGTAAACAAATTATATAATAATATGATTCGTTGTATTTTATGCATCTTTGCTCAAAATCCCACAAAAACTGTTTTTTTTTGTCGAAGTATAAAATAAATAACTGTGTATAATTATTGCTATAATCAAATACTTTTGATACCTTTTGTGTATGTGTTGCATGCAACACACATACACATATTGACCTGTAAGTACATGTACTTACAGTTCAAAATGTTTTGATAAATTTGTAAATATTTCATATCTTGTGTTTTGTTACATTATATTACATCAAATATTTGATCAACTTAAATTATTTCTTAAAACACCTAAAAAAAATTAGTTGTACTTTATCTATGTACACATACCTCATAACATAGTTTATTTAATACATTAGATATTGTATATAAATTGCTACTTGGACTTAACAAAATTCCATTGTTTTAGGCTGGAAGCACACTGTACGCTCAGCTGGAGATTTGGAAAGCAGCGAGGCACGAGAGCTGGAGAAGTCAGTGGGTGGAACACGAACAACCTTCACCTACACCAGCTCCACCTTGCCTACCATCGCCTGATGATATGAGTGATGGTAAGTAATTACATTCTACGCTAACTGCTAACCAGTTTTTTTTATTACAACAAGAAGAAGTGAAGCGAGTTAATGAGAATTACTATAGTATGAGATTATCAAAGCCCATAGTGTAGTTCATGGAGATTGACTGAACTTGTTATTAACCAAGGGCATTGTAGGCAGTATGCTGTATAACAAATACAGGGCCAGTATGTAAAATCAAAATCTTAAGTTAGTTAAGCAAGTTGAGAGGTTATCCCCCTGTGTAACTAGGGTGCGCGATTTTCCTACATAATGTTTTTAAACAATACTTTTGTTCGCATATTGGTCGCAATTAGACCATGTTAACTTCTATCAATTGCTTTAAACACTAACATGAATGATAATAAATACGGTTCTGGTTCCATTTTTTTCTATACAGAAAAGCTAATTAATGGATGTCAAACAAATAAAACAGATAAAGAATTTTAATAGAGATAAATTAAAATATTAATTCGAATTCATTGAAATAAGATGATTCAATTAGAAACTACACATCAGGCGGACCGTATCTATGCCGGCATAGTTTGTCCAATCATTAATTTCGAGATATTTACAAATACAATACACTATTGAATAAACTATGTTATTACTTGTCTATGGGCATTTAAAATTTAACAATAGTTAATATGAAACAGCACAAAGGCAGTTGATGCTATGTAGCACGGCAATGCATCAGCTTGTATTGTGATCACCGTTAGCCGATGCGAGGTCCCACATTGAGACAAACGAGTCAATGATATATGGCCTAGTGAAGCTATACGTTGAAACTATTCACTTGCTTTACGAGGGAATTGTAGATGGACAGAAAGGGGACGTCCACTGTATTGATAATGCGGAACGCTTCGAAATTATCTAGAATACTATAAACATAATATAATACGTATATTCATTTGACACATTAAATATCTTAATGTCAAAATTACATTTTAGTAATAACAAATTTCGATTCGAAATTTAAAATATTAAAAGTTTATTTCAAGCCGTTAATTGCGCTGATAAATTACTAGATGAGTAAAACTTATTACATTAACAGAATGAGTATATACGCGATGTTTACAGACAGACGTTTAAAAAAAGTATTGATAGTGGCACAGGAAACAGCTACGGGCAATTATCTGTAGCTGTTCAACATTCCAAACATTGTGTGGGTCATACTTTATAAAGTTAGTTACACAAACGTTCAGTAAATAACAATTTGCTTAGACGAAATATATTCGAATCAGACAATTGTTTGGATAAAAAAGAATCATTATTTACCACTAAGATTTGCAGTTTGTATATAAGAAAATAATCAAGTTATACTTCACATCGTGAAAACTATCACGCAATTTTATCTTATCCTTATCGTTAGATCGATGCAATATAAAATATTATAAATTTTATCAAAATCACATAAATATACAGTTAGAATATCACGCACATCGTCAATGACTTCTATTCCTCTCGACATAGGCCCTTATATGTCAAGCCAGCTTTTTATAACATTTCTCGAAGACCTAGTTACAGGGAGCTGTGCCACCGGACCCGCAAGGTCGAATATGTATTGGTAAAGATGAAACCGTTGACATTATAAAATTTTATATATAATCCAATTGATACGTATCGCTCTTTTGATCTAGAATGCGTCAGGAAGGCGTTATTATTTGTGTAATTTCTTGCGTCGATGAGTTTAATGATCTAAAAGAAACGCTTTAGAAAAAGAGAAATATGTTCTCAAACAATTAATTTGATTTATATACCTATTATTTTCCTGTGTTTTTGCTTAATAATATATTGCTTTAGTAAAATATTAAAATGAAAACATAGCCGAGAAAATATATTTTATGAGAACATGACAGGAACATATCAAAAAAAAAATAGGTTCAGTTAACTTAAAGATATGATCAAGAGATTGTTAAATTGAAACTTTTGATATAAAAATTTATGAATTTTTAAAAGGCTATTTAGATAAATAATTTAACATGCAAAACGAAAATAACTTTATTATATATAATAACAAGAAACAGAATTGTTTGTATCAAATAATTTATCACTCGCCTCTTTAAATATCGTCTGAGCTGTTTACTGAAAATGTTTTAGTTTATTGGTTTACGCGTCTTAAATCGAGGGTCATCTATTATGCTACTTCAGGCCTAATGTTGGTTTAGATTAGGTTCAAAACGACCTACGTTAAACAATAAAAAGTTAAAGGGCTTATCCCGAATTAATCAGCGAATTCCTGGTTCGGAAGTTAGTAATGAAGCATGCGAAACCGTTAGTTCTGCGTCTGAACTATTTCCGGTCGTATCGGATTTGCCGTCTCATTATGACTTTTGTTTGCGCGCATTGTATTATATTATGTTCAATCAGTTGTCTCTTCCCCCGTTGCCCTGGCCGAAATCGGCTATCACAAATTTAACAGCATGTTACTAAAATGTTAAAAAAAGAAACGCTTAAGTATACACTTAAGCACATACTACACGCATTGATGTATGTATGCCACTTTATAGTAAATACGTATGCACTTATGAACAATATAATTAAATTGATTACAAATTATAAGTTTACGGAACTCGTGACGATAATAATTGAAAACGTTTTAAAAATAATTTATTCAATAATACTATTATATTATTTTATTTAATCGATAAATTAATTCCGTATATACACGTCTATACCCAATACACGCAGAAACAAATAAATCAATCGATGTGGACGTTTCGTATGATTTTTGCTTAGTTTTAACTCGGACATATAGTATGTCGACATAGTTGGATGTTTTTTGCGGACAAACTCTGTGAAAACTATAACAAATTCACGAAAACTTTTTACTATGCGTTCTTTGTAAAATCCGCGAGAGCTTATGTCTTTAATAGACGTTACGGTATTAATTTTCCTGTTGAATATATGAGACAAATTTAATTTTGCTTATTCAAATAAATATCTTACTTTTCATAAAATATTCTACCTAACAATGATTCCAAATGTTTATAACACAATACCAAAACGTTAACTTGACAGACGCCTGACGAAAGTTTCTTATGTAAGGTTGTATAACCGAAAGGTATTAAGTCGCTATATAAGTTTGACGACTTTAAATTTTAAAACGTTAGGTAATAATTTAATTTATTATTTTACAAAGATAACGATTATTAAAATACCCGAAATATCTCAATAAAAGAATCAAAATCAACCCGAAATATCTCAATAAAAGAATAAAGAACATCTTATGTTTAATTTAAATTTAAGTCGTTAAGATAAATACCTAGCAAGTTCGTTATGTGTGTATTCACCATGCCACTCTAGAGCAGCTTGTGGAATAAGTTCCAAACGTTATCTGTAATAGGGAGAGGCTTCCGCCTACAAACATAGCTGGGTTGTTACATAGATTATTATGCTACAAACATATATATGAGCAAAAACGTTCCTAAAACAAAAATCTCGCAGTATCTCCGTTAGTTTTGAAACGGTTGGAAAATATGCGAAAATTGAATTGCTTAACTTTCTTGCTAAGATTCCACTCGGTCAAGATTTTCACAGTTGTAAAATTTTAGTTTTATTAATATATAATCCATTAAGTAATGTAAATACTTTTACTAATAGCGGAAATTTCGCAAGCAGATGAAGACTCAGAATCCGCGGGCACCAGCGCAACTCAGGGTGGAGGCAAAGTAAAGACAGGCAGCACGCACATTCATCTCTGGCAATTTCTGAAAGAGCTTCTGGCGTCACCCCACGTACACGGCTCCGCGATACGGTGGTTAGACCGAAGTGAGTATCATATGTCTATTTACAAATATTTTTATTCTTTTGAGTATTTATTTATTCGTTTAATATTACTTACATTAATATATTATCTGTTATCGTTTCTCTGACTGTTCATATTAAGCCTATGATTCCAATTTCAAATATCTAAAAAAAAAACAAATAGTAACGATAGACTAATAACAGACGCTTAAAACATATTTATCAATTCCTAGGCTATCACTGATCTTTAAACGAAATCCTTAAAATAATGTTAGCAACTTTGACAGTTTTACTCGGTGGTAGAGCTTTGTGCAAGCTCGTCTGGGTAGGTACCACCCACTCATCAGATATTCTACCGCAAAACAGCAGTACTTTGTATTGTTGTGTTCCGGTTTGGAGGGTGGGTGAGCCACTGTAATTACAGGCACAAGGGACATAACATCTTAGTTCCCGAGGTTGGTGGCGCATTGGCGATGTAAGCGATGGTTAACATCTCTTACAATGCCAATGTCTATGGGCGTTGGTGACCACTTACCATCAGGTGGCCAATAAGCACGCCCGCCTACCTAATTTATAAAAAAAAAATTGTGGCACATATACTTTTGTATACCTTTTTTGAAATTATTTTTTTAGAAATTTGTTTATAAGTAATACTCAATTTGATGAATTGAATTATCAGACACTGAAACCTACTTCATAAGGAATACCTTTAATTGTTCGATGATTTATAGCTATAAAAGCTAGTTACTATATATAAAAAAGGTACATTTACTAATATCATAGCAGAGTTATAAAACAATACATTTATAAACAATTACAATGCCACTCGGATTGAGTTTTAACGACCTATGTAAATTCATGGAAGTATTCAGAATAGCAATTAGATAGAACATAGCTTCTATGGAAGAATAATTAAATGTGTATAGTAGAAGTTGCATTCTAAATAAATTATTGAATTGTTCGCGGATTTTCTTTCTACTGAATTATTTAATTATATTTACATAAAACAATACTTGTTCTTGCACTTTCTGTTTCCTTGTAAAATATTTAGATCCTTGTTTGACTAGATTCTATTGTGATTCTATAACAATACAAAAGCAGGAATAGCTGTAAGGCTGGGGAAACCAGATACTTATAATTTATATTCATAAACTGCTAAACAGGATTTATTTGTGATTATGAGCGATAAACTTGTCCGTAATAAAATCAAGTATTAATACAATTGAAGTATAATTAGATTCGTAAGTAACGTCTTTAACTTTAAATGTATTTAAACAAGAATTCAGTTAAATAGCTTTAAATGAATTACTTATTTTAACGATGGTCATCAAGATTTCTGATTATCTAAGAAGTCGTAAATCATAGTGTTAATGCGGTATCAGAGATATCAGACAGTGGATAGAAGCTTTAATATAGTTATTCACAATGAAATTGAATATTTAAGTAAACGCATCTTTGTGTATCGAAAAAAAAATTGCATAAAAGTTGTACGTAGTCAATCAATTAAACCCATATAAAATTGTAATGCCATATTTTATCTCGTCAACGCGAAACAAAGGAAACCCCTTTGTTTCGCGTTTTATCCAAGTTAATAATAATACCAGCAATTTATTGATTGATATCTTTTAATTGGTTAACACGGAAACAATTCGCATTGTCATGAAACCTGATTTCACATAATATTTTAGTGATGTGCTGATATTGAATCAATTTAGTTTATCATATATTTAGAGCATGTCAATGTTGTTTCATAATCTAATATTCCCAGAAAAGGGACTGGGTATTCCTTACACAGTCCAGTTCATGTGAAGTCATTGATATTACTTAAGTGTTCTCGTGTTTATATCACTTGAAAAATCCATAGCGACATTCTCAATCCAAGGTGAACGAGCCGTTTACTTGCCTTGTGTTAGGTACTCTATAAAATACTCAAAAGGTTAGTTTTCTGCTTCGTGACTGATTCTATATACTATCGTTATCGATACGTTGTCTAGATTTACAGCTATTATTGTTAACACGTCTATTTTTGGTATTAACGGCGGTATTATGGTAATTTTAGCTGTATTGATTGTGCGGAATAATCTTGCAATAGTTACGAGAATAGGATTTTGATTAGTCCTTCGTGCATTCTGGGTCATTTAATCATAACGTAACATAATATTAATATTATATAAACAATTATCGTAACCTCAATGCAAATCTCGTTCGATTTGTTTATTAGGAAATCATGTCTTTGATTAAAAATACACTTGGCCGTTAGCCTAAAACTTCTATTTTGAAAGTAAATTTACCTCAATCTGATAACGTATTGCACGTTTGTTTTACAAAAACAATAGCCTTATTATCATAGTTTATCTATATACAAATGGTTAATTCATGTCATGTTTCACAGGTAACGGAGTATTCAAAATTGAAGATTCAGTCCGTGTAGCCAGGCTGTGGGGCAAGAGAAAAAACAGGCCCGCGATGAACTACGACAAACTGTCCAGGAGTATAAGGCAGTATTACAAAAAAGGCATCATGAAGAAAACTGAGAGGAGTCAGAGGCTCGTCTACCAGTTTTGTCATCCTTACTCCTTATAAAATCTTCGAAATAACTTAGCATAAGTTATTTGTAAATATTTATTGTAAATAAGGGCGTGTGAGAGCCGCGGTAATGCGGACAAAATGAGGAACTGGTTGTGTTTTGCGATGTAACGTAAAATTCAACGCAGTTTTAGAGTTTGTCGATGTTCTAAATGCATCTCAAAGAACTAGTCTCAGTTCGGGGGTGCGACTAAAACATCGATCAACACTCCTCCATAAAATTCGGGAAAGGTAATTTTCTCTGGAATTCTATTGGACGGAGACAATGATTGAGATAGTATTAAGTACTTTTTTACCGGCGATTAGACGACGATCATCATTGTTTGTTTCGTAATCAGTTCTCATGATTGATTTTCGTTCGTCAGTCGAAAGCTGGTAATGTTTATCCCATATATCTATGATATATTTCTAGTACGTTCTATGAACTTTTAGATAACTAAGCGATGTAAATAATTACGTTCGAATTTTGTGAAAAAAAATTGAGCATAAGCTCGAATTAGATAAGATGCAGAGGTAATTCTCATTTAATTATTAATTATTTATAAAACATTTATAATAATCGAGAATAATTGTTTTATTTAATTTTAAGCAAACGATTGACGTTAGCTTTGTTAAGAGAAACGTAGCGTGACTTTATAGTCGTTACTGATGAAGTTTATTTGTGTGTGACACATGTGGGACACTTGCAATGTAGGTGTAGTTAGTAACTTGTAAGTCATAACAATGGCGGTTCAATTTGGACTTGTAAGAATATAAAATTTTGAAATTTTGTGCCAAATAGACATTGTATTCCTTCGTATTTATTCGGGACAAAATTAATAATAGTTTTATCGGTAGCCCGCCGATATAAAATTGTAAAAACGTAAATAATTTAGAATGGTGTTGGTTTAATGGGGTTATAGGTTAAGTTACTATCTTAAGAATGCGACGCAGTTAGCGTACATAATAATTTTATTGGACCAAACTAATGTAGATTTTATGAATCATGTAATATTATGTTCCATCAAAATAAATGGCCATTCATATATAACGAACTTTTATTTGCTACCCTACTTACATAACAAAGACAACAGAATAGACAATCAAAAACAAATCACAAGTATTAAATAAGCGAATTTAAATGAACACACTATACTGATGACTATTAAACTCAAATGAGAGTCTATTGAATCTGGAGACGATAGATCCTTAAATTCTCTTTTCAAATTAAGAACATATCATAAATAAGATATGACATATGCATATTATTATATTTATTTGGTGCGGGTTGCATCACGTTGCGCAAAAGTGACGTCACAGCATCGTCGAATTCCTCAAGTGAAAGTGCCTTTCGACTTGGTAAGAGGGGAGGGCGACCTCGGAAGGCTTTAGAGATTTTTATTGAATGCAAGCATGTATGGACTTATCTTTTAGAAGGATTTTCGTCATTTTATAAAAACGGATGATCAATAAAATCGATTGGTACGGTGTTATAAGCATATTATATTAGATATACCTATTAAAAAAAAAATCGTGCTTAGTTAGTTCCGAATCACGATCAACAGTAATTAATTTATACACAAAGATCATTTATTTATATCTCTTTATTTAGAATTTATTTTTTAAATATTAAGTTAGCCTATAATTGTTTATATATTTTGTTACAATATTTTTTTTTATATATGTAATTAGACAAATGTTTTTCTAAATATATAACGTTGGCTTCCTATTACATAAATAAATAAAAAGACAGTCAGAGCAGTCTGTCTATCTGTCTGTCTGTCTGTGATGGCGCAAATGATAGGCCTATATACTCGTATATAAGATAGGTAAACCCTACGGTAACTTATGAAAATGAATTACGTATTTCTTTACCAGTAGCCATATGTGTGTATATGTGTGTGTGTGTGTGTGCGTGTGCGCGTGTGTGTTATTATAGTTATAAAATCATTTATTATATTTTTTATTAATTATACGCGGATGAAGCCTCGGGGCACAGCTAGTAACTAATAGTTTTATGGACAGATCTTTAGATATTAATTCTAATTATTTATTTAATTCTTAAGTAATATTTCTTACCTTATCTTTTCGCTAGCCACTTTTCTTCTGTCTATCCTAATGAAACTACACATACGATAACTCCTAGTGCTATATATGACACTACACACACACACATAACTCACATTCTAACATTACAACACTTACTAAAATCACATAATTCAGTATATTATACTGAAGCAGAAGCTTAAAAAAAATTAAATCATTCCCAAAAGAGTGCAGGACGGATCTGCTCTAGCGTTTCCGTTGATGATCATTTTTAATAGTTCTATGAAGAACGGTATTTTCCCCGAGGAATGGAAAAAAGCTAGTATAGTACCTATTTATAAAAAAGGGGACCGATCGGACATTAAGAACTACCGTCCAATCTCCATCCTCTCCTGTCTTTCTAAACTGTTTGAGAGCCTTGTGTATTCCTTACGGAGCAAACATTTTAACAGCATACTCACACATTCGCAACATGGTTTTAGAGACGGGTTATCAGTTCAAACTAATTTAACACTTTTTACTTCAGACTTGGCATTAGCGATGGATAGGGGGGACCAGATAGATGCTGTTATACTGATTTCAGCAGCGCATTTGACAAAGTAAACCATCAAATACTTCTTAATAAATTACATCAGTATGGCCCTTCCCTACCCTTCTTAGATTGTTTCAGTCGTAATTGTCACAAAGATCTCTTACAGTTGCCGTAACTGGGTTTGAATCTGAGACATATTTTGCTAAGAGTGGGGTTCCACATGGCTCACATTTGGGTCCTCTTTTGTTTCTCATTTTTATAAACGATATTACTGAGAATGTAAAGTATTGTAAGTTTTCATTATTTGCAAACGATCTCAAAATAAACAAAATAGTAAAATCCAATTTAGACATAGATTTAATACAATACGACCTCAACAATATTATTGCATGGTGTCATGTCAACAATATGACTCTTAACGTAGGCAAATGTTTTCATATAAAATTTACCCGAAAGAAAAAACCGCTTGTTTCTATTGAAAATAAAACACTACAAGAGTTATCGCAAATTAAAGACTTAGGAGTCACTATAGACGGGCGATTAACCTTCAAAACTCATGTTGATAACATAGTTGTTAAAGCTGCACAAAATCTTGGTTTTATTAAGTGGAACACACAAGGATTTTCAAGGAAAACTAAATTACTCTTATACAATTCTTTAGTGCGCAGCTGTTTTGAGTATGCCAGTGTGATATGGAATCCACTGTATAGCGTACACTCTCAGCGTATTGAGAGTGTTCAGCGAGCTTTTACGAAACACCTTGCCTTTCATGAAAAGGATTTTTCGCACAGACAGTTATAAATAGAGCGTTTGGCAAAATTTAATATGATTTCTCTTCGAAGTAGGCGCGAAATGTTAGAACTTAACTTCCTACATAATATAATTAACTATAAGCTCACCAATTCAGAATTAATCGATTTTTAAAAATGCATGATTAGTTTTAAATTGTAATTAATATCTTTTATAATTTCAATTATGATTTCGCCAATTGATTGATTTTTTTTTCTTTTATTATTGTAACAATGACAATAATTACTTACTTAATTTGGACATTTTTAAAATTTGCTGATAAATTTTTTGTTACTTTTAATTTGAATTTGATTTGATTAGAATAAATTTAGAAGTGCTATGGACACTTGTAATTGAAATGCATATTAGATACACTATTATTGTTTTATAAGTTCATTTTTGTTCTTTCAATGCTTTATATGTATGTTGTAAGTGTTCTTTTACAAATAAATAAATATTATGAAAATTATCAAAAATGGCAGTATGAAATATAACAATGTTATCCAATGCCTGAAATTATATTGGAGAAGTAGTATAATTGTCTTCGTTATTAATGACGACTATTACTTAAAAAACTAGAAAAATGTTGGGATTTGTTACACACATGCTCACTCAACCTAACTGGAACACAACAATACGTAGGTATTGCTAATTGATGGTAGAATATCTGATGAGTGGGTAGTAGAGCAGATACCATATTTGTACAAAGTCTTACCAAGTAAGTGTTCACGAGCTGGTCTGACTCACTTGGCAAGTTCCCGAGAAATTTCCTTTAAAAGTGAATGCTTAGTATTTACTTGAATTCGATATTTTATTACAAGAAAAAGGCATTCATGCTTGTCACGCTAATAATCTAAATTAAAAGAGAATAAAAATGTGAATTGCAACTACTTATATATTAATACTAGCCGTCCCGGATTCGTGTAAAGCGGGTTGGTAGGTGTGCTACCCTATGTCCTTTTCTGTACATCTGACAACATGTATGCAAAATTTCATGATCATCAGTTGAAGATTTAATAGCGTAACAAAGAAACAAACTCACTAAGTAGTAAGGCAGCCAAGCTGGGAAGGAATTTGGGATACAATTTAAAGAATATCAAAGACCTAAGACTGAAAAAATATAATTGGTGATCCATCAGACCCTTTACATCTGTAATATAATTTTAAAATTAGAATAAATTAAGTTATAGAAATTAAAAAATTAGATAAAAATATATATTAACGATATTCAACAAATTGTCTAATAAACTAACTTAAAATAAAGTTATTCATAACTTATCAAATTATGAGAAAGAAGAAAACAACAATAGAAGGCACACAGCGATAAAAAAAAAATTGAATTTATAACCTTATTTTGCTTTTAATTGTATATATATAACTGACTGCCTCGTTGGTCTCGTGGCTTAAGGATATAAGGCCGCAGACCCGGTGGTCCTGGGTTCAATTCCCAGGTCGGGCCAATAAATAGTTATTGGGTTTTTTTGTCAGAAAATTCTCAGTAGCAGCCCGGAGTCTGGAAGTTGGAAGTGTGTACACTCCCGTGCCTCGGAAAGCACGTTAAGCCGTTGGTCCTGCGCCTGAACTCTTTCCGGTCGTGTCGGATTGCCGTCCCATCGGATTATGAGAGCTAAGGAAAAGAGAGTGCACCTGTGTTTGCGCACACACTTGTGCACTATAATATCTCCTGCGCAGTTGGCTAATCTCTCTTGAGATTGGCCGTCGTGGCCGAAATCGGTCTGGAGGACCTTATAACTAATATAATCTTTTGTACATAATATAATAATGATACTGATTTAGAAAATCAAGTATCGGGGTTCGACCTGGAAGTTTCGGGAAGATTTTTAAATCTAGAAAAAGTCGTTCCGTTCCAATCTCTAATTAATATTAACTATATTTACATAATCCATTTTCTAAGTACTTACTTTCTATTAAAATTACGAACAACTTATGTCAATAATTATATATCACTATAAACTTCGTTTGTAGTGTTTTATAATGTGAATTAATTTAAATAATTAAATAATAATTTCCTCCTCCTTCGCTCGTTGTTTAACTCGAATGTATCGCTTGGTACAAGTTAAAAAACAATACACATTTATATATTGGTATGAATTAATACCTTGTGCGGCAACAACTTTTGTATTAACATCCCTTAAGCCTGTAGTTACACTGACCCCTCAAATACCCGGAACACAACAATATTCAGTGTTATTTGGTGGTCGAATAGGTATGTGATGAGTGGGTATTACCCATTTCGGCGAACTTGTACTTACAAGTTAACATTTATAACACATTAAATAATAATATGTTACATTTCAAAACCTTTTAATTACAATATTTTTCAAAGTCAAAAATCTTTATTCAATATTCAAGCATTACACTTACTTATTGATTGTCATAAATCTACCACCGGTTCGGAAATAAGCACCTCAGACCTGAGAAAAACCGACAAAAGATACTCAGAGGGATATTTTTTATCTCATCTTTACAATACACACAATTTATACCATGATTGAATTTTTTTTTTTTCATTTGAAATACCCTGGAGTCGATCGTTTCATTCCCAAGGTGTGCAATCATCTAAGAAGTCATTGGTTGTGTAATATCCCCCTGCACA
The DNA here is from genome assembly GCA_905220585.2 of Nymphalis polychloros. Lineage (NCBI taxonomy): Eukaryota > Metazoa > Arthropoda > Insecta > Lepidoptera > Nymphalidae > Nymphalis > Nymphalis polychloros. Next base: position 13,498,742 of record HG992245.1, read on the forward strand.
CAAGCGTTCCTTAACAATTCTTTTAAATTTCTCAATTGAATATTTTTGAATAACAGTTACATATATCAAAAGTATTTATCGGTCTATTAAATTGGTCGGTACAGATATCTAGCACATTATTAATTTTTAAGAGTATTAATTATTATTCGTTAATATTCAATTTCTTACAACACGTTGAAATCGACACGCATTTTATATTAAAATATAGCTCAATAAGTTAAATATTTTTATTTAAACGCTTACCGCTTGATTTTTAGATGGAAAATAGGCGTTGGCTAAAGGTCGGTTACATTCCAAAATTGTGAGTCCAGTCCAGTCTCCACCTGGTACGGCGCTAACTATTGTAAGCATTTTGTATTTAAATATAATTTTATAATACATAAATATAACTTTACACTTATATGATTTTGCATTCAGGTAAGGTAATGTGTTAGGAAATTGAAAGTTTATAACGAGTCTCTAAGTGGATAAATTATTACTTTATGTGTATAAAGTAATCTTATCCACTTAGAAACAGTAGTTACATACTACATACTATGCTGCTAAAGTCAATCGCACATATAGTCAAATTTAAAATTGATTAGATAATAAGCATATATATAACGGAATAAAAGTGTATAACATAAATAGCAGTTTTTAGTTCGTTTCATATTCAAGTAACATTACAGCTTTACAAAGAAACAAATACATTATCAGGGAGTGTTTCTCAAGTAAACACTTGTAGACATAACAACGCTACGCAGAGATTTCAACACTGGAATTTTCAGAGAAACCAGAACGAACGCAAGCCTGAACAAACCTGGATCAGACGATCGAACAGACGGTCAAAGAAATTGAACAATCATTGGAAAATTAACAAGAAGGTCCAAACCGAATGAGGTGGCAGTTGTACCCCCTACCATCACCTAGATTTTTGATCTTAGGACATTAAAGGAGAGGACAGGATCAATTGTAAAAATAATTTAAATCAAATTATAAATAAGAATAATTATAAACAAAGACACGGACAACACGTTTGTGGGGTGCAATAATAAATAAATGAAATAAAGATATTGACTCTCTAACAATTCGAATTGTTATTACTACTAACATTAAAGTCCCGCAATATCAACATAGTTGGAGAGAAAATTGTCGATTTGGGCGTATTCCGAGGAATGCTGCCAAGAGTAAATGAGGTACTTACAAGACGAATTTTAAAAGTGGGATTTGTAGATATTTAAAATGTCTACCGAAAATATTGCCACGGTATTATGTATTAGGTATACATACCTGTATTTATAATTTAATGTTTTTTAAATTATAATAGGTAAGTTGGTAACATATATAAGCCACCATAGACTTTGGCTTCTTAAGAAATATTAACCGTTCCTTACATCGCCTATACACTAACAACTTAAGACTAACTCTTACTAACTTTTAGATAATAAGCAAAACATTAATAACTAATTAAACACTAACAAATAAATACCAACATTTGAAATGGAAATTAAGGATAAGGAATTACAGGCTTTTTTATTTTTTTATTTTATTTTATTATTACAGCGATATCCTAATTCAGTGGTACTTGTCTGGCTTTGAACCCGCTATCATTAGTTAATATTTACGTGTTCCATCACTGGGCCATTTCGGTTCTAAAGAAGTATAACAAAGTTTTAATAATATTCATTGAGTTCATTCTTAGAATCAACAATTACGCATATCTTTAAAAACTTAGTATAAATAGGAGAGTACGAAAAGCAGTATCTCAAGTTTTGACACAAATTATGCTGAGCGAAACAGCAAAATTTCTTTTTTCTTTTTTTTTTTTATTGCATTGGAAGGCGTACGAGCATATGTGCCACCTGATGGTAAGTGGTCACCAACGCCCATAGACATTGGCATTGTAAGAGATGTTAACCATCGCTTACATCGCCAATGCGCCACCGACCTTGGGAACAAAGATGTTATGTCCCTTGTGCCTGTAATTACACTGGCTCACCCACCCTTCAAACCGGAACACAACAATAGCAAGTACTGCTGTTTTGCGGTAGAATATCTGATGAGTGGGTGTTACCTACCCAGATGAGCTTGCACAAAGCCCTACCACCAAGTAAAATTTCACGTAATGGTGTGTGTTTGTGTAAAAAAATTCATATCAACTATCCAAAATTTCGACCTTATCTCTAGTAAATATAATAACCCTAACAAAGGCAAATAATTGTAAATCATTTAAATAACAAGTCAAAAAAATTACGAAAAAAGGATTTTTACATGGCCTCGATTTTTTCGAAACAATTCAGGTAATGCTGATTGTGCCTATAAAGGCAGTAATGCTAAAAAAGTTTGTAGTGTGAAACGGAATGCATGTTTTTGAATGACGTCAACGTGACGTCATTGGCGATTGACATTTGGCATTTAAGTTGGTATATCGAAGTTCCTTTGTTTTTAATATGAGCAAAGTTGTGCAAGAAGGTTAAATAATAGGAAAAGTGTATTAAAACTACAACATAAACATAAACAAACATGAGAAACATTATAAACTATATCATTACTAGATAATTTAAAACGTTTGACTTCTTAAATTATCGCGGTTGATTTAAAATACTTAGGCGTGCGTGGGTGAAGAAATTTTAAATATGAAGTCAGGTAAGAGCTTAGAAACTAAAGAGGAGATAGTAGAAGTCCACACAGCGGCTCGGTCTCCATCGCCGAAGCAGAAAGGCAGGGAACGGTCACGAAGTCGTTCGGATTCTCGTAAACTATCTAACGGACATGCTCATCTAGAAAACCCTGAAATAACAACTGAGGAACCAACAGAAAAGGCAAAGTCCAGAGATAATTGGACGAAATCAGAACAGGAATCACTCGATACAGAATTACCGATACATGATCAAATAAAAATGGGCATACTAGGTTTCGTTGAGAAGGAAATTAAAAAGTCTGATAAAAATCCATCATTTGTGTTTTATTCTCACGATCCTAATGGTTTAGATGAGAAGTTTATGAAGACGTTATCGAGACCTTCTAGTGGTCACAAGGAGAAACGGAGTCCTTCATATAGAAAAAAGAAACGGCATTCATCAAAACACAGAGATAGAGAGTTGCATGATTTTGAAATACCCGGTTCCAGTCTCATAGCCTTAGAAAAGGTGAGCAATACAATAAAATATTATTTTAGTGTGGAAAGTGATCAATACATATTGATAAAACATGTGTTGTCTTCTATATTATGTCTTTAAATTAACTAGAACAAAATACTGCCAGATATATAATAATTAAATTTTCTTATGAAATAAGGCTAATTTATTTTGGTGATTGTAATAAAGTACATACTTTATAAAACCAAATGGGCTTACCTATAAAAATTGTTTTTGAGGCTGTATATTTATATTTATAGTGTCTTCTTCTTTCGAATCTCAAATTATTAATGGAAAAAACAGCAAACTCAGAATTTAACTAAACAGCCACTAAGCAATTTTTACGTAAGGCCGAAACTAACTTTATTTTCAAATAAAGAATTTTAAAATGTTAAAAGCAACCCCATAGTAACTTTACGTTTAATTTATCATATGTAGTATTTTTAATTTAGATTTTTGTTAAGTTATTTACAGCTTACTAATTAATAACTTATTAACTTTCAGGTGGATGACTATTTAAAAGAATACAATAAAGAAGAGGTGGTCACTCTTAGTGGTGAATTGGAGATTGAAGCAAATGATGTTGAAAATAATAATGGTATGACCAAAGAGCTGAGGCACAAGCCAAGGAAGACAAGGCGGAAAGTGAGAGAGGAACGCCAGGATACTGTTGCCAATGGGAGGGATGTTAGCCCTAAAGTTTTCAAGACTGGTACCCGGGCAAAGACAAGTGCTAAAGCTAGTGAGTTCATTGAAATGTTTAAATTCTTAAAACATTTCATGAATTAAAGGAACAATAATTATGTTTTTATAAGTTATAATTAATATAAATTAATTGTTTCAATGTCTGTCTGAGTAAATATGTTCTTGTATGTAGTTTTGAATAAGTTTTTTTAAATATCAATTTAAGTAGGCTTCGTAAAGACGTTCTAGAATTAAACTATATCCATACATAATAATGAAATATTCATTAAAAATATATGTATTCCAGCTCGACCCACAGATCTGACTACTATGTTAGAAAGCTTAGAAGCAAGTGTTCCATATCATGAACAATATATTGACAATCCATTTTCGTCACCATCACCACTCACTTCACCAAATGATGAAAGACTGGATCCATTTGGTCGTAGACCAGAAAAGATATACTTGCAAGGCAGTGGTACATTTAGAGCGGTGTCTCGTGATAGAATATTAGAGTCGCAACAATCGAGAGATGAAGATAAATATTTAAGGTATTTTTTTTTACTGGTAACATTTGCCACATTATTGAATTTTAAATTAGTCAAAAATCTTGAAATAGATAAAAATATATTTTTCATTTTTGTAACTGATAAGAAAAATGCAATATTATATTTAAACAAAATTAGAAATGTTGCTAGCATTCTAGCTATCACTTAATAATAATATTACTGAATATTTTGTATCTTTTTAAATTAGAACTCTAATTTTTTTGTCATAATCAAATTGATTAATTTAAAAGAAAAAAGAAAATTATTATATGATGCCATTTAAGAAATGTTTTGTTATTTTTTTTAATCATCTTAATATTCTCTGAGGTCCATTTAATGGTGTCACATTAATAATGCCTTGATATATAATTAATATTTTGTAATATAATAATAATGATATCCTGGGACATTATTCACACAAGGCCATCTGATCAAAAACTAAGCAGAGCTCGCACTATGGAAACCAGACAACTGATATACTTTTCTTTTGTAAATGCATACTTATATAGATAATTACACCCAGACTCAGGACAAACAGACATGTTCATGCACACAATTGTCTGTCCTGGGTGGGAATCGAATCCACGACCTGTGGAATGAAAGGCAAGTATCTTACCAACCACATCAACCGGCTCGTCAAAATCTTTAATATTTTACAGATTAGGTGATCTGACTCCATTAGATGTTGCAATCACGGTCCAGAAGGCTTGGCGTAATTGCGCGCCAGCCTGTCACGGTATACTTGGCGGGCTGTCCCTCATGCATCTCCTACTTATAAGCTACTCGGACAGTTTGGATGCTGGCCACTTATCGTTCCATGCAGTGGTCACCATGCCCTACGTAGCGTCTTACTATTTCTTCTGTGTACTGAGTTTGTTGTCTGTGTTGGACAGGTGAGTTTGAGATTGTTTATATCCTGTTCAAAATAATATGTTAAAGTAGAAATCATATAAATTTGTTTCGAATTAAGGATGTTGAATAATTAGTGGTCAAATCTACCTATAATAATTTGGCTTCTTTTCATTGTCCATTGAGCCAATATGTCCGAGTGGTTAAAAGGCGTGAATCTTAACCTATAATGGCGGGTTCAAACCCATGCAACACTGAATTTTCATGCGTTCAATTTTTGGTTATATAAAACCAGCATGTGTCACTAAAACTCTGCCACATGTGTATCCAACAACCCGAATTGGAACAGTGTGGTGGAATAATCTCCAAATCTTCTCCTCAAAGGGATAATAGTCCTCAGTCCAGATGAGTGGGATATTCATTCATTGTACATGCTATTAAATCTAGTTAAGCAGTTTAAATTGTTGTCAAGTAATAATAACTTATATCCTTTGAGGGGGAAAGAAGCACAGTTTGGTCGAATTAATTGCTTGAGTTAATTTTAACTGTATAACATTTATAAGTATTTATTAAAATATTATACACAGGAAATATTTAATTGTTACATGCTACTTTGGGACAAGTAGTTGTACAAAATATTAATTTATAAATATATAATGACATAATATGTCTAAAATCTTCCATTATCAGAACAATTGGATTTGTTGTAGAATTAAATAAAAAAATGTATGATACATGTAAAGACTTCGATTTTTAGATTAGACGTAACCAGCATTGACCTGAGCCGTGGTCTTCAACCATGGTTCCAACCCATCGTCCTTGTCATCTTGTACACGGCTTGTCTATTGGTGTGCACCGCTGCCAGGATGTATGATGAGCTGATGGTATACCAGTATGCACCGATGGTGGCCAACTTTACTGGCAATGTCACTACTGTGAGTTTTTTTTATTTGATTTTATCTTTCATGCCCACAGAGTCTATATACAGTGTGTAACAAAAACCCTGTCCGACCCGTGAACTGGTTATTAGGTATCGTTAGTCAGTTCTATTTATGTAATCATTTTTAAAATTCTAAGCATAAAATTTACCTCGAAAAAAAGTTTAATTTACTTTAATGACGAAAATTACATGGTAACACAGGCGCGAAAATTACATGGCAATAGCGCTCGATAGCTCTCACCTATCGGGTAGCTAAAACGAGGTCATGACCTCAGTTGGGCATGAAATTTTCGTCATTTACAATTGAAAATGACAATTAATATTTTTTATGGGTAATTTTTTTTCTTAGTATTTTACAAAAGATTACATAAATAGAACCGACTCACGATACCTAATAACCACTGCACGGATCGGACAGGATTTATGTTACACACTGTATACTTGATTCTTTGAATAGGTGTTAAATTGTATGAACTGTACTGCATAAGTGCATACATTAAAAATTAAATATAGATTTAAAATAGCTTGAAAATAACGTACAATTAAAAGAGTATGCGTTTTTATTTTAAATTCTTGTATTGTTTCAGCCTACAATACCGACATTTTACCATACGTGGACGCACTTTTCGATATGGCGCGCCGTTTTGTCAATACTAGGGCTGGTTTACTTCGTCATATCGAATCCTCAGGACTTGGTACACATGAATCTCAGTAAACTTTTGCAGTTTAAACATACATTGCAAAGTATTGGATGATTGATCTGTTTTATATTAATAGAAAGCAAGCAATGTATTATATTTGACAAAACAATATTCACATACAAATATGGCTTAATTAGTAAGAGGTAGTGGAATGGACATTTTCATTTCATTTTCAGTTATATTCTAGTGTCCGAATATGTTTATTTTAAACCAAATATTAGGTCCTTACATATGAAATTGGCGTTTTGTACGGGATAAATATAAAGTCAAGTTTTTTTTTGTAAAATATATGTAATTAATCAAAGTATGCTTCGTTGTTATCTATGCACTTTTGCCATCTTATAGGTAGTTCATTGATCCCTTTACTAAAAAAACCATGGGGGCGACAATCAATACACTCTTTGAAGGCGGTTTGGACTCCCGCATCAGAGTTGAATTTTTTTTTCTTGGAAGAAGTTGTCCAAATTCCGGAAAAAATGGTAATCTGTTGGAGCAAGGTCCGGGGAGTACGATGGATGTCGCAGAAATTCCAATTGTAGCTCATCTAACTTAGTGGTTGTTTGTTGTGCAGTGTGTGGTCTTGCGTTGTCGTTAAGCAGCAGTGGCCTAGAGCGAGTGACCAATCTCGGTTGTTTAGCAGCTAGTTCTTCCTTCATGGTTTGTAGTTTCTAACAATAGATATCTGCTGTAATCGTTTGGCCAGATTTTAGAAAGCTGTAGTGAACAACACCGGCGTTAGCCCACCAAACACTCACAAGTAAATTTTTCTGAGTCAATTTTCGTTTAGGGCAGGACTTGGCTGGGTCTCTAGGGTGGAGCGTCAATGCGTCATGCGCAAGCGATCCCGTGGCGCTCCCGTTAAGACGGGAAGGGTACCGCTGGGTTTTTTAGTGGGTATTCCGATGACCGAGGCACAATCGGTGCCTTGGACATACGGCGAGTCCCACATACCCTCCCCACTGTTCCCGTGGGGGAAACGCGTCATGTGTTTTCCCAGCGTCAAAAAAAAAAAAAAAAAGGGTCTCTAGGGTTCAGCCATTGCGACGAGTATCCACTTTTTATCACAAGTAATGATACGATTTAAAATCCCTTCATTATTGTGTCGGTTGAGCAAAGTAACACAGCAGTCGACGCGTGTTTACAAGTTCGATTCACTCAATTCATGAGGTACCCATCGTTCAAGTTTTTTTACTTTCCCGATTTGCTTCAAGTGGATTAATACAGTTTTATCACTTACCCCGAAGCCTGCAGCTATCTCTGAAGTGCTTTGTGATGGATCCGCTTCCACAATAGCCTTTAATTCTTCATTTTCCACTTTAATCTCCGGCCGTCCATGTGGTTGGTTCTGAAGGTCGAAATTTCCAGAACGAAAACGTTGAAACCAAAAACGTACCGTGCTTTCTTTTGCGACACCAGCGCCGTACACATCATTAATCCTTCGCTGTTTCTGCAGCACTGGTGCCACGGTAGAACTCGTACTCGTAAATATACCGATATTTCATGTTTTCCATTGTGCGGTAATAAGCGACGCCAAAGAAAAATACAATGAGGAAAAAACAAATGAATGACTGTTTTCAAAACTCAAATGCCCCAGCTAAATGAATTTATAAATTTGAATTTGGAATTCCTAACCAAAGAGGATATATTTCAGATCAAAGTGGTCAGTACGACAAAACGCTAATTTCATATATAAGGACCTAATTCATATAATTCAGTAGTATTTGTTCAAGTCGAATACTTTATTTAATATTATCATGACAAATGGATGAGATTTGGTTATTGTTTGTAATTTCGTTTGAAAATAACTACGTCAGTTTCGAGAAGTATCGAAGACAGAAGCTTAACAGGTGGGCTGTTTTGATTTTTTAGTATTAATTTGACCGTCAGCACAAAAAAATGTTGATATATTTTTATATTTTTAATTATTGACCTCGGATCTGTTGTAAATAAAATTCCGTAAGTGAGATATGATTATGACTGTTTCTTGTTTTAGTTGTATGTACGTCACAATTTCTCCACATATATATAAATAGTGTGTTAGTCAAGCCAATATGATTCTTATATATTAAATATATTAACTTGTATTACGTAAGGCAAATATTATTTATGTAATCTCTTTGAAGTTTAAGTTGGTAATTTTTTTTTGTTGAAGACGCTATGACGATACATTTGTATTCTCAATCTTTAATATAGAAACATAATTTATTTAACCTAAAACGAAAATTCCAATGACTTCTAAGGCTGAAATAAACATTCCAAAATAATGTTATCTTGCATTCGTTTATATAAGCATATCAAAATATATTCTTAAATATATAGTTATAAATTAATATAATCTTTATATAGAAAAATATAATATAGCATTTGTCACCTAGTCATAGAGATCTCCTATACGCTCATCAATATAGTCCGAGAGGCGATGGTATTAATTTCAAGAGAATTGTAGACAAACGTTTTTAATATAATAAAAATGCTGCATCTCTTTACTAACGGCTATAAATAATGCTAAGATAATTTAGTGAATACAAATTTATCGAATATATATCAAGTTGTTCCAGATATTAGATTTTTTTTTCTTAAAAGTCAAAATATACTTTTTCTATGTATGTAAGTCGAAAGCTTGGTTTTATAAGTTTATTTTTTCTTTTTGTGTTTATGCAATGTTTTTCACTTTTTCTATCAAACTCATCGATACTATTACGTAAATGATGATGTTGTAATAGCCATAGCCTCCGGGACTAGCTTGACGAAAGCTAAAGGTGACCGCAATTGATTGATCAATGGATAAAATGTTGATTTTGATTAAATCAATCAATCTTAATTCGTGACTATGATAGTGTACAGCCGTGATATTCTGTAAGAACTTCGCTCTTTGAAATGTTAACAACTGACTTATGATCGGGGCCCGGAGGTAACGCACGTCTCGGTGACCCTTTACCTTTTCCTAACTTCCTAAAATATATTTTTTTTCTACCACATATACACATATCCATATTATTCATAATTGCGTTATTTTTTTATATTACTAAGGTAATCCATCACCCTGTTACTATACAAATAGGAGAAATATTTGGTTTCAACAATTTCATTATGATATAATATGCTTACCTGTATACCTATAATATACTAACCTTATTTCGTAAAATATTGACGTGCCCAGGGGCCCCTACCTTGAACGGGGCCCTAGTGGTCTTCACTTCCTAACGGATAATTCGGTCCTTCTTACAATCTTTTTTGTAAACACCATCGCGTATCCATTATACGCTATTTTGATCCTTGTACTCTTTAAATATTATAAAATGTCCAGTCAAAATTGCATATCACTTTCTGTCAATAACGATTACGTTTAGCGGTGAGTTTTCGTGTAGGTGTGTTGTTACAGAATAACTGCTGATCTGTAAATATGCCGATGATTATATTCGTAATTAAGCTTATATACTTACTAAATATACTATTAAAGTTCTTTAGTACATAAACAAATGGCATGACTTCCATATATAATAAATAAAAATATGTAAATATATGGAAACTATATAGAATTACATATAAGGCCAAAGTTATAGTAAAATGTATTACGTATTTAGTTATTCATTTTCGTATAGCATATTTATAGTACGAGATCCGGCTGCAAGATCACTACGTTCATAACAATCCAAATCTTTTTTAATTATAATCATAAATGGGAGAAACTATTTTTGCCAGGTTGCCAATTAAATTTAAAAAACTTTTAATTAAAATAATATTTATTTACTTTTTTTTAAAAAAATTCATTCTCTTGCTATGAAAATATATTACAACTCACTCCATAGCAGTGTATGTAAATAACTCGGAAAGGTATGGTTGCTGTTACCCAGTCGGCCGCAACCTATTCATAGCCAGGTTTAAACAGGTAATATTTTGTTACGTTGATACGTTCATGACGTATAAATATCTTTTATATATCAAATTGAAGCAATTTTTTTTCTGTGTACGTTATGAACGTAGTGATCTTGCAGCCGGATTTTAGGCTATTATGTGAATGTTCTGTGAATCAAAATCTATGTTTGCCTCATCGTATTTTTGTATACAATTTAAATGATGAAAAATATATATGTTATATGTCACAGATTATAATATTATGTATAGATAAAAAATATTTATCGTTCGCACAAGAAATTATATACCAAATTACCTCCAAAGAACGTTACAAATTTATGTGTAGTTTTTTTTTTTTTTTCGTTGATTCTGCGTTTTTGTTGCTTTTTTGCGTATTTAATTTTACATGCGTGAATGCTTACCGTCCATTGTTTAGTAACTAATTTGTTGGTGATATTTATTAAAAGTATAAAATCGAGATTTTTTTAACTGATGTTTTTTTTTTTATTACTCTTAGTGTTATCACTTAAAATTTAATGAACGTGTAATGAAAAAAAGACTCAGTATTAAGTTATTATTGTTAATTATTTTATAAGTTATGACAACTTAAATCCTATCATTGACTGCGCATGGAAATTCAATCTAATTTAATATTTAGTCTGTGTACCTAACTACCTATAATAATAAAAAATATATTGTCTTTTGTATTCTACAGTACAGTTATGCTTATGACAAAGTTTTTACTTGGTTTATAATGCGTATGTAAAATTTATTCAATGTCAGATTTATGAAATTATAATGAAATAATCTAGTCAATAAATAATGAATCGAGATCGAAATACTGAATTAAAAAACTTTATTTCGTCTGCTGTCAATTATTAACTGGCAATACTAGCAAGCACTAAAAACGATAGCAAGCCAAGCATCTATGTCATATTTTGAAATTGATGTTAGGAGCCATATATGTCACACTGCGTCGTTGGTCTAGTGGCTAGATATAAGGCCGCAGACCCGGAGGACCTGGGTTCAATTCCCAGGTCGGGTCAATAAAAAGTTATTGGGTTTTTCTATCAGAAAATTGTCAATAGCAGTCCGGAATCTGGAAATTGGAAGTGAGTACACTCCCGTGCCTCGGAAAGCACGTAAAGCCGTTGGTCCTGCGCCTGAACTCTTTCCGGTCGTGTCGGATTGCCGTCCCATCGGATTATGAGAGCTAGGGAATAGATAGTGCACCTGTGTTTGCGCACATACTTGTGCACTATAATATCTCCTGTGCAGTTGGCTAATCTATCGTGAGATTGGCCGCTGTGACCGTAATCGGTCTGGAGGACATTATTATATGTCAGGGTGGCGAATACAACCAATTTAATTTTTAAACTATTGTTTTTATTCTGTAAAAAAAATCGACTTCTTTATAGTAAAAATTGAAACTGTCAAAATATAAATGTTCTATATATAATAGCTCATGTTTCATCTCGTTCTAACATCAAGTATTTTCAACGATATTATTGAATTGGAATGCGATGAAAGATAACTCTTCACCGCCTTATTCATAAACTTTATTTAACTGGTGATTAGTTAAACGATATTTTGTCTTCTTCTTTCGTATGTCAAATCAATAATGACAGAAAGAGACAAATCAGTGTTTAGCTAAACAGTAACTAAGCAACGTTTGTAAATAAGGCCGTCAGTCTATATGCTCTTCATAAATTGTTGATTATTATTATTCCGTTGAATTTAATGTTATTAAAAATAATGGTTGTATGTATAATTGTATTTAGAACATATATCAAATACAACTTATTTTAAACTTTATAATTATTGTACGTAAACGTTGCTGTTTTTTCAATTAGGTATAGTTTTAATCTGTGGTTCCTTTGATATTGTCTAGTCATAATGAAATGTATGCACTTATTCATATGTTTATTGTTATTGAGTAAGAATAAATATTTGTGGTAAATTTTTTGGATTTTTTCTTTTACCAACATTATTGTAATAGCTTGTAAGTTGATATTTCGTTAACATTATACTTGCTAAAGAAATGGGTAAATACTTTTAAATCTTTATTCGAGACAAAACCGATTCCATAGTGGAATATATTCGTATTACAATAAATGACTGCTTCATTGGTCTAGTGGCTAGATATAAGGCCGCAGACCCGGTGGTCCTGGGCTTAATTCCCAGGTCGGGTCAATAAATAGTTATTGGGTTTTTCTGTCAGAAAATTCTCAATAACAGCCCGGAGTCTGGAAGTTGGAAGTGTGTACACTCCCGTGCCTCGGAAAGCACGTAAAGCCGTTGGTCCTGCGCCTGAACTCTTTCCGGTCGTGTCGGATTGCCGTCCCATCGGATTATGAGAGCTAGGGAATAGAGAGTGCACCTGTGTTTGCGCACACACTTGTGCACTATAATATCTCCTGCGCAGTTGGCTGATCTCTCTTGAGATTGGCCACCGTGGCCGAAATCGGTCAGGAGGACGTTATGTTATTCTACTATAAATAAATAAATTCGTTTTAATTATTAAACAGTAAGACCGCGATTAAAGGAATAGTTGTTTCGTCATTGATTTGATAAATTCCTTCTTTATTAGTGCAGCCAAGCATTTGTTCCATTTTATGCTAAAAAATAATTGTATTGTGCTAGGATCCTTTTTGTATTCCGAATAAATAATCTAGGGTACAACCACACCTGTGCGATTACGTAAGGAATTCGATAATCCTTACTAACAAAGTCTGTGTGAAATAACTAAATCTTTGATCGATTCAAAGAATTTCTTTTTAGGACAAGCCTACCTTTATACTCTTTGTTTTTCTTGTTTATTTAATATTTGTCTACATTATAAATATTTTCAATGACAACAACGAACCTATTAGAAAATAAATAAATACATTAACATAGTAAATAACAGTATCATGTAGATTGACAAATGATTTTTGAAAATTTTAATTAAATAATCATGTTCATAATTTCGTTGGTTTTTTTAACGATTTTTTACAAATACGTGTTAGCCTATAATTATCTTATGTCATATAACACACTGTTTAGTCGCTATCTTGTAAGACTGCAGATTCTAAGGAACCTTTAAAGTTGGGTTACCAGATTAAATTTATAAGGTTTTTCGTAGAAGTTGCTGAGACAAAACTAAGCAACATCAGAAGATAAGAATTTCGTAGCTTTACTAAAATTCTATTATATTATGAAAATCGTGTAATGATTGCCATAATCGAGGAATAACACCCTGATATCAAAACGATTATGTAAAATACAATTATTATCACATTTTTAAATAGTATATAGGAATATTTTCCCAAACCCCTGTCCCATTTATGTACGGTCTGTACGATTATAGGAATTAGTAGACCAAGCGTTGAGAAAAAAATGGCGCCCACTAATCCAATAAGTATCTCCAGATCTGGTACTGCGACTGCTAATATAACTGAAAATAAAAAAGGAAAATTGCATTAAATAGGTATCTATATTATATCCGAATATGTTCAGTGGTTAAGCATGGGGCTAATCAGACCCGTATACCGTGTCGGCAAACGACATGACGCTCTCTTATGCGCGCTCACTACTCTTTTCTGTATGCTTGGCGCGTATACTATTATAATATGGACTTTGTTGGTTCGCCGTGTGAGCGCGAGTTGCGCGTAGAAAAAAATATTTTAGTAACAAAACATTTTTTTTTAATGCACATTTATTTATTGGCTTTCTTTTGAAATATTATATCGGCCGCATTGTCAATACGATGCCCTTTTCCCTTTTTACCAAAAAGCATAATAAATAAGTCCCCACAATATCCTTACAATAATTTAAAAAATAAGTGAAGTGACAATAAAATAGGTAAATATTTTTGGGCACGCTTGTAAAAACCTTAATAGTTGAACTACATTATTTTTTGTGACTCGTCTTCTATTTTGACGATTACATTTCAATGAATGTGTGTATGTATATCTTTACATATTATTGAGTTCTTATGTAATTTTTTTTTGGCCTTAGAAGCAAATGGTACATAAAAAAATACTGCTGTTTGGCTCAAGCCAAAGTTTTTTTTCTATTCAATGTAATTAGAAATTTGTCCAGATTATATATAGTAAATTAATTGTTTACGCTGCTATATTTTGTTAAATACTATTCAAACTATTTTCTTGGGTAGCTTCGCTTTATTTAATAATTTTTTTAGTAAGCCTTTATATTTAAGTCTAAGTCGTTAACAGACTGCTTATAGGAGTGACGATGAGTAACGGTTTGCTTTTAAATAAAAAAAAAGATAGAAAAAAATCGATTTAGCTTAATTCAAAGAAAAATAGGCTCTTAATAAAGGTATCTAAATGTATGATTGAATAGAAACGCAGATGAACTAATACGGAAAGGGGTGCAGATGCATCCCCTATCAGATGATAACAAGCGCCCATTAACAGTACCAGTTAGCTGAATATTACTAATTTTTTACTCCATCAATGCACCGCCGCAATTTTTATTTTATTTTTATGTTCCTTAGGCGGACTAGCATCTGGGGCACCTGATGGTAAGTGGTTACCAACGCCCATAGACATTGACATTGTAAGAGATGTTAACCATTGCTTACATCGCCAATGCGCCACCAACCTTGGGAACTAAAATGTTATGTCCCTTGTGCCTGTTATCACATTGGCTCACTCACCCTTCGAACCGGAACACAACAGTACTAAGTACTGCTGTTTTGTGGTAGAATATTTGATGAGTGGGTGGTACCTACCCAGACGAGTTTGCACAAAGCTCTACCACCAAGTAATTTGTCGAGATTATATATTAACACAGCAATTAAACGTATTGCTGTTTGGACAGTATGTACTAAAATTTTAACAGCTTATTGCTTACAGCTTGAACATTGATTCAAGATCTTAACTAACCAGTTAGAATGACGCTCAGCGACCTCATCAAAATCTGCCCGTGATTTTGATACTTCTGACTTATTTTCCCTTTCAGTCTCATCCACAATATATCCATTGGCGCGTACATTTGTAGGAAGTATGTAAAGAAGACAGCTATCGCTACTAAAATCTTCGCTGTTAATGCTAACCTGCGAATAAAGAAAACATTGTTTATTTTCAAATTTAAGGGTAGGCAATAGGGGGTGAACTTCGTATGAATTTCACCCGTAAGAATTCGAGACGGGCAGTTAGTTAATAAACGGGCATGTTGTAATGTTCTCTTGATTGATTTCAGCCACGGCGGCTAATTTTAAAGGAGATTAGCCAATTGTTCAGGATACATTATAGTGCACAAGTATGTGCACAAACACAGATGCACTCCCACATTCCCTCACTCTCGTAATCCTCACGTTATTGCCGTCCCAGGCAATCCTATACGACCGGAAAGAGTTCAGGCGCAGGACCAACGACTTTACTTTCTTTCCAATGCAAGGAAGTGTACTCACTTCCAACTTTCCGATTCCGGGCTGCTACTGATAAAAACCAAACATGGGTTTTGAACCCATTACCTCGGGTTCTAAGGTCTTATATTATAGCCAAAATAATATTATTATCCGTGTCTACCCAATTTGCCTGTTTAACTAATTTAGTTGAAAATTTAATAACCTAATTTGGTTCAGTGTTGAAACTCTCGCATGTATGAAGATTGTAACAAAATTGAAATGGCACGTGTATTTAATCTGCTACAGTCATTTGTCGTCATAACTTTTATTTTATTACTGTTACAATCAAACAAGTTTCCAAATAAATGGAGCAATTCCGGGTGTTTCAATAACAATTTAGTGCAGCATACAAGGATTATACTTGTATTTTACTATATCATTATAATATACTACATTAAATGTTTATAATTCTCGAAATTGGGATATATTTTTTAGAAATATCTATTGTGGAGGCCTCGGGCTGAAGTCCCGGAGTCTCCACAAATCCCGCCCTGGTTACAATATCCTTGAGATAATTGATAGTGAAATGTAGAAACGCGTTAAAAAAGATGTAAAATCTTGAGTTACATTACTTTGTCTATTAAAGGATTAATTAGGTCTAATTAAAAGACCAATTCGGTTACCGGAGTTGTTAAAGTTTTATTCGATCATTAATTTAAGGAACGAAATGAAACTAATACGGCTTGCAACGTGATGTGATAAAACCTTAAGAGATAGAGTGAAAGCAGCGGACATTCGCAACAAAACTAAGGTGACTGACGCCATACTCTTTGTTAAAACACTAAAATGGAAATGGGTTGGCCATCTAGCAAGATACACCGATGAAAGATGGACACTTACAATAACAACATGGAAAGGACCAAAAGGAAGTAGAGACAGAGGTCGACCATGCACCAGGTGGCAAGATGAATTAATGTCAGTTGCTGGCAGAAACTGGATTGAGACAGCAAAAGACAGAGGCGTTTAGAATTCTTTGGAGGAGGCTTATACCCGAAAGGGGTCCATACAATTTACAACTAAATAATTCATCTTAATATTTAATAATTGATTTTAATATTCAATAGTTGATTCTAATAATTAAATGCATGGAAAATATACAATGAATTTAAATATTTAATAATTGATTTTAGTGTTCGATAATTAATTTTGATAATTGATAATTAATTTTAATATTTTATAATTTATTTTAGTGTTTAATAGTTGAATTTAAAGAGTGATAATTAATCTTAATATTTGATAATGATTTTATTGTTCAATGATTAATTTTAATATTTAACAATTAATTTTAATAGATGATAGATACTAATCGATAATAATTGAATGAGAAATAATGAGAATCAAATGTCTAATTTATGCACTACAACTATATATTATTATAATGTATTTAAACTTACTTTACCACTAATGATCTATTTGTTAATTCCTGTTATTTTTATTTTCTTAAAATGTAGCATGTATGGAATAAATAAAGCTTTATTATTATTATTATTATTATTATAGATAAGTAACATATTGATGCCGTAAGAAATATTATTCTGAACTGCCATACGGGCTCACTCTTTCTTCAAACCGGAACACAAAAATACTAAGTATTGCTGCTTAGCGATTAAATATGCGATGTGTATGTAGGTTTACCCAGACGTGGTACTCGGTGGTAGAGCTTTGTGCAAGCTCGTCTGGGTAGGTACCACCCACTCATCAGATATTCTACCGCAAAACAGCAGTACTTTGTATTGTTGTGTTCCGGTTTGAGTGGTGAGTGAGCCAGTGTAATTACAGGCACAAGGGACATAACATCTTAGTTCCCGAGGTTGGTGGCGTATTGGCGATGTAAGCGATGGTTAACATTTCTTACAATGCCATTGTCTATGGGCGATGGTGACCACTTACCATCAGGTGGCCCATAGGCTCGTCCACCTACCTATACAATAAAAAAAAAAGTTTGGAACCCTATTGACGGCGATATACGTCGTCATAACATTTCAAAGACACATGCATAGAAATAGCATGTATTATAATTACTGTCAATATTTCATCACTTTATGATATTACTGTAAATCTAGTTCGCTCGTTCGTGTTTTGATATTAAATTTTTTAAATTTAACGGAATTACGATTATATTTAATGATCATGAGTTTAAAATAAGAAAATCTTGTAAACTATAATGTATAATTTGTAGAACGCTTGTCTGAATTACAGATATATATTTTTCTACTTCGAACATAGATGCTTAATAGTTTCATAAAATCAAATAATTATTAGAAAAAGACGACGTACTTGTCTCATACCTGTGGTATTTTGATTTTAAATACTCTGAGATGACAGCATTTGAAGTGGGCTAATGAAAATCCTTAAAAGTACAAATTATTTGCAACTTGATTTTTCTGTCTCGCTTACAATGTAGGTACCTTGTAATTTCGACCTTTCTGTCGGTCTTACGAGCACTTCGCAGCTTAATTAAAAATGCTCAGTCCATACTGAGTATTATTGATTCAAATCAAGGGTTGATAGCTGAATTTGAGTTCACAAGGAATCCAATTAAGAAGGCGACTGAAGCCTTGACGGGAATATTGAAATATTTCTAAAACATCGTATAATTAAATCGAATCATATGTTTCTGTAGTAAGAACATTAAAGTTTAATTTAAAGATATTGGAAATTGCGAAGTTTTAGGGGTATACCCCTTACAATAATGTGGGTAATTCTATTTATAATAGAACTCTTTGAATGCTACAATTATAGTATTTAATAATAAAACATAAATAATACATACTCACACTTCATTTTCTGGTAGATTCAAGGTTACGCTTCCGAGTGCATCGTTTCCGTATTTCATATATCCAAACAACCCAACCACAGCGTAGAGGGATGCTACGAGGCCCATTGTTGTATTAAGGACTCCAGGACAACCCAGAAAATGGCCAGGATTAGCCATTTCATTTTCAACAGGCATCACCACATTAATACCTTCCATTGCGAATATGGCTGTACTGAAAATATATAATTAATTAAATATTCAAATAATATTAGAATACGTGATTATTTATCGAGGACGAGGAACGTGAACACGTCGACCTTTGTTATGGAAATCTGAATATAATCTATTCTTCAGAAGCCTTTTCATTAATCGGGACAATAGGATTCCTGCACATATATCCAAAGCTTAATATCCTCAACGCCTTGAGATTACAACATTTTAACGTCACGTTCAGACCACATGTATGATATAGTACTAACAAAATTCGGCGAACATGGTCTTTTCATTATATATTATATTATATTATATGCCAAGTGTCATGGCGTTCAGTTCAACCGTATAGCAATCGATAGCTGCTGCGATATCTGTAGGCGAGTTACAAAGTGGATATTATAAAAACCATCTCCATGAAAATTTACTTAAATATTATGGTGATCAGTCGAACTGTCTCGAGGTCTATTGATCTCAAACCTTCCATTATTTTATATAAGAATGTCGGACGAACCTTCTGCATTGGTAATGATGGGAACTTATGTATAAGCTGTGTTTAAGAATAAATAATTTGATTCCAATCATGCGATTATATAGCACTTTATATTTGACTAATTCCTAATTAAATATAGAATATAAAAGTCAAAAAGGTAAGTTAACTTATATAATTGTGTCTCATGAAGACTCAGATTTTGAATTCGCGACCTTCGATTACTTTTGCAAATTTATTACGAAGTTTTATCTCATTTTGAAAAGTAAAAGTCACTAGCACAATGAATTGTTAATTTTGCTTCTATTAAATACAATTAACACAAGTACTTACATAATTACAATTAAACAGTTTTTGTGCAATGTTATATTTTAAAGGGAAGTGCATTGATTACATTCTTGTGGATTTGAACGATTTTTAGAAAATTTTGATAAGATACATCATTATAATTACTGTATTTTAAAGTAACTTAACGTATAAAAATGAACATAGTGTGCCTAATACTTGCCTCCTCCACTCCTCTTGTCTCACGTACATATATTTTAGGGGTTTGTCATTTTCTATAGACAGAATACCTTACCTTCGAAATTCTTGTTAAAAAAAAATCTTTTCCTCCAAAGTTATATATGTATGTACGAGTAGGTATGCTTAAGCATCCTTACCTTAAGAATAAAGGCCACTCCAATATGTTTGATGCCAGCTTAACATGCGACAGGCTTGGAATATTATTAAAAGTATAATAACATGTGATAGCGAATGTCACGAAGAGACAAAAGTTAGCCAATATTGAGAACGGGACGAGAAATTTAAGATGTCTCACTTGTGTAAACAAAATCAGAGGTATAAGTAAGATGGCGCAGTATACTTCGACTGGATAACTTTGAGCGGGGAAGAAGTAGTCGAAAATCTGGAAATAAAAAGATGTAAAGTTAGGATTCGTTGAACCAAACAAGTTGAGATTTGAGCCCAAATCATCCTAGCTTTATTATAAGGTCAGCTCGACTTGTATGACTGAAGTTTTAGACAATACGTCTTAGTGCAGAACCTATGACAGATTTATTAAAAAATAGCTAAGTTAAGTAAAAGCTAGTTTTCATAAGATACCGTAGGTTTCCATGTACCGTGTTTCGGTACCGTACTATATTTCGTCAACAGTTTTCGCAGTGCACGCATAATAATGATTTTTATAGGCAATATTTTGATACCTTGGGTTACATTGTTCCATTTTAGGTAGGGATCTCTAATTCTTTTGAAAATATTATATATCCTATATTACTTGGTAAAGATGTACCTTTATAATAGTGAAAGAATTTTGACAATCGGTCAAGTAGTTTTTGAGTTCAATCGTAACAAACAAACAAACAAAAAATCGAATCTTTCCTCTTTATAAAATCGGTATAAAAAAAACTTATAACAATACATTATTGGCGTGGAATATCTGGTAGCACGTCTTGGCGGCAAGATCGTATGTATCATGGCGACAAACACCAAACACCATAACGATCTCATGCCTTAATGCCCTTTCTCCGTCGCCATTCTCTTCTCCCTTGTATGTGTGTGTGCGTAGTTTGTAAGAAACACTTTTAAAAGTAAAACGCTTAGAAGGTTTCATTATAAGTTTCACAATAGCTATTTGCAGGTGAATTCACTAGTCACTGCATTCTAATAATATCAGCATACTCGGAATGTTTTGCACACAGAATAACTAATATTTTATAAACATGGCTTGCAGAAATGATTACTTTTTTTTTTATAATACACTATATATTTTTTTATAATAAATTAATTATATTATGTATTAGATTTTTATATTTTATTCTAAAAAAGGAATTATTGATATCAAATAGAATAATTTATATTATAGTTTCACCATGCTAACACATATTAAACTTAAACGGGTCGTTACGATGAAAAAAATTGAGCGGGTAGCGTCTTAATTTAAGATGTTTTTTTCCAAAATCATCTACGTCCGTCACATGTCAAGTCCCAGTGTAATAAAGTTAAGGCTGTGCATTAATACTCAATCAACCAGGACATTGTTAAGTAAGTGTAGTGTTTCAAGTAAAGGTCGGAGTACATCATGGATGACTGTTGAGTCGAAGTTACGTACGATTTAACTATGGACTACTTAAGGAATATTAAAGGCCCTCTACAACCCTTAGGATCGCTAGTACTAAAATATATTAAGGATAAAAGGGAATGATGAGTATAAGTTAAATATACCATTTAAACTGTAACAATAAATTGATTGTTTCATTTTCATTGTTCAATTTTAAAAAATCTTCATTTGTGCAGGCCTCCTGTGTAAAGGGAATGGTTCATTAAAATTTGCATATGGGGCCCCAGTTTGGGCTATGTGTTGTTATTTCAGTCAGACAATCAGTTATTCCTTTATATATATTTATTATGTACCATATATTTACCAAATCAATATTGTACATACAACATTGATTTCGTAAATATATGGTAATTAAACAGATTATCACGAAGAATAAATCTTAAGTACTTTTGAACAATTAATAATGTTTGAGTTGATCTTATTTTAATAATTAAAACAATAATTCATTTCCAAGCGGTCAAGTATTACGTGCTTCGTTTTATTTAGTGAAACTAAGCATTCAGAGAATTCAATAAAAGTTACTCAAGTCAATTTGCTGGTTCAATTATATTATATTGCCATCAATTACATTTGAGACAAAATGAGACTGATAATTGTTTTGAAAAATACATTGTTATAGGTTTCCTGAATCAGTGCTTCAGCAGTCATTCAATTTATGTATCTCGCTGTTGTTCCAATAACGTGTTGAATACTGCTATTACTGTAATTAAATGCCTGTTTCCCAAAAATGTGATTTTATTGCATTTATTTTTAATGACAGATAAGAGAATAGCAGATGCGGCAGCTATATTACAAAGCGTGCTAATACATTTTAAACGTTGCTCGTAATTGACACTTATTTATATTAAAAAAAAAAAACAGAAATGACTGTTTTTTTTGTTCCTTTCAAATGTGTCAGGACAGTTGGCATAGTGTCCCATTTCGAACATAAAATAAAACCCTAGTATAACTTTAATGTTTTGTGTTGTTTAAAAGTATTGTAACCACACGAACTATTGAAAACGTATCGATTATAACATTACTTTTACGCATAACAATATACTGTACAACGTTTTGCGAGTCATCGATCGCCTTTTGAATAAGACGTACATCAATCGAGTGTTTAGATTTTGTAATAATAAAAAAAGTGTTATTGTTATTTAAAATTTTGCACGTGACAGTTATAAATGGCTTCTTATTTGTGTCGTTCGATATTTGTAAGTATAATATTTGTATATTGCTGAGATTTTCGGTAAATTTAATAAAAAAAAAAAAAAAAACAAATTATACAATTAAATTTCAATAAAGTAGAAAAACGTTGGGTCAATGTATCTGCTGAGAAAAGAAACAACACAATGTGTAAAATACATGTTTTATATAATTATTAAATATGCGTCTATTGGTTGAGGATTTTATTTATAATATTTTGAATCAATATAATATTAAAAGATTATCTTTAACCAGTTTCTAAACGAATAAATAAATATTCGATCAACTGAACATAATCGTTTAACCCATCGAAATCTTAATTGACTTCTAAGAAATTAAATTTGGTTGAATTTTCAATTTTCATTTAATTAATTCGTAATGGGTTGATTCGTAAATCTTTTGTCGAACGACCTTTCAGAAACATAACCTAAGTGTTACAAGAAAATATAGATTAATGGGTAACTTTGCGTAAACATTTTCTGATGCAAGGGAAATTTTAGAACCTTAATTGGCAATGTCAAATTTACACATAAAAAAACCGTGTACATATTGTAGTTCTAGGTAATGCAGTGGCTTCCAGTCTCACAATTTTAATTGTAGGTTAAATGATACGAATAGGTAAAAAAGTGTAATAGTGAGATTAGAAATTTAGAAAATCTTCTGATACATACGAAAAAGACAGTCATTACACGTAGTACGTATGAATATGCGTTTGCGCAAATGACGAAAGCCCTCCGTTCGACGCCCGCGGCGCTAATGAATTAGGCGGTGTTGATCGAGAGAAAGGTAGAATTGAGCTGAGAGTTTAATATCTAACAACGCAATAAAAGCCTTTTTTTTAATATAAATCACTATTCTAATTAGTAATAGGATAAATTTGTGACTTTTCTATCGACATTTTTTATATTACAAAGAGTTAAGTGATTAATTGAAAAAAAAACAAATGTATGCGGCGTTTGGGGTTATAGACCTTTAAGTTAATACAAGATCAATTGCACTTAAATTGATAGATGTAAGTTATTAAATAATGCAGATAATAGTAGGTATCATAGACAAAATCAAATCTATACATACAATAAAATTGTATCAGGCTGATGTCTGTACATTAAAGATATCGGAAAAATACCTATATCTTTATTTTTATTATTATTATTTAGAAACGAAAACAATAACTTTTAGAATTTTTGTCCGTCTGTACGTTTGTACCACGCAAAAACTACCACGGAGAATTGAATTCGATTCTCACCGATGTATTGGTAGAGGTCTAACTTAAAACTTGTCAAATTGTCTGTTTATCTGTGCGTTTGTGCGCACTAACCTTAGAACTGATTTGGGAGCAGTTTTCACTAATATATTGTGGCAAACATTACTTGAAATTTAGTGTTTGTTTTTTTTTCAATCGTTTTATAAATAAAAAAGTTATGTCAATTTAAAGAATTACATTTATTCGATAAAACTGCTATAAAATAACTGTTCGGATGAATTGGTTGCAACTTAGATACCTAATGATAGTCTGTAAAATGATGATTGAAGGTAAATAGGAACAAAAGAACGTAAAAAATTGATTGAATTAAAAATTGAATATTGTCACATTAAATTAAATATTTTAACCATATTTTAAACATCAAAAATTTACAATAGTCACAGTAAACAATCATAACAGTCTACAATAAATTAAATATTAATAGCTCGATAAATAATAGTCTAATATTTTTCAATAACAATTGGTTTAAATTTCGTTTTAGACATTTATAAAATAAAATAAACAATAATAAAATAAAATCGATCATTATTGTCGCCTGAAGCGCCACCTATGAACACAGATATATAGTTACTAAGAAAGATCGTGCCATTACAACGTAGTATCTCTTATTACCACCAGTAATATAACAATATTATAGAATTTTATACAACTTATAAACATTATACATTTATCCATGACTTCGTTTTCTCTTATTTGGAATTTATGTCTTATCATTTTTAACTAATTTCACTTTTACGTTTACTCATCAACTGTATAAAATAGAAAGAGACAGTAATGAAGAGAAAGAGAGGGGTAGGCATAACGCTTAATCGTTATGCGACGTTTTCTGTTATTTCACTCTACTGTAAGCCGTGTAAAAGAACTTCGTTCAAAAAACGCCGTTCTTACGTTTTTATAAGCATGTCATTAATTATAAAATACAGTTTTTAATAGTTTGTACTCTTGCAGTACTTTTTATAGTTTTGACCTATTTCAACATGTAGTTGAGTAGGTTGACGCCGGTGTGGTGAGGTGTACGGTGCACCCATATGGGTGGATGAGAGACCACAGAGGGTCATAGTGGTGACGGCGATACGTGTTTACCGGACGTTGTCGTGGACAGCGGCTACACTTCTCGCGAGCGATCCGATTTGGGAACTCCAAGCGGAGGTGCTCGCAAGCAGCGACTGTCCAGGATCCGCGGAGGTAGGGCCAATCAGGGCTCTAGCCCAACGAGCGCTAATTCGCAGATGTAAGGAAGATCTGAGGCCAGCAGGCCTGGTGACAGTGGAGGTGATCCGCCCTCACTTAAGTTGCCCGGTAGCACGGAAAAGCGGCACACTTACGTATAGGCTGACGTAGTTGCTTCCTGGACATGGCTGTTTCGGTAAGTACCTGCACGTGTTAGCGAGGCGGAAGGTTTCACCCTCCTGCCACGAGTGTGGTGTGCTACTAGACAAGGCACACCACATCTGACGGAGTGTGCTGCGTAGTGGCTTCAGAAGCATACCCTGGCGGCGATAGTCGGCGGGTATCGCTCGCTGCCGAGCGTGATTAACGTCGTTCGCAACAGCGAAAGGTACTGGTTGGAAATGGTCTCTTTCTGCGAGAGTGTCATGGCGCAGAAGGAGGCCGCGGAGCGGCACCACGAGAAAAGTACCTCCGCTGATTCGATTCGCCTAAGAAGACTGGAAATGTGTGCATATGCACCCCTTCTTCCCCCGCCTTAATAGCCGCCGGGGATAGGTAGGCTTCCTGTACCCACGAAACCCCCCTAGAAATATAGGCCTGCACAGGTGGGCCGACTGTCAGGGCGTCACGGTAGCATGCGCAAGCGACCCCGTGGCGCGCCCCTAACAGACGGAGAAGATACCGCTAGTTTGTTAGTGGGGATTCAGCCCCACATATGAAATACGCGTAAACGCATTTTTCCAGCGAAAAATAAAAAGGTAGTTGAAAATACTCATTTTTAAGCACTTGATTTTGGTTTGGAAATAGCTTTGTAAGTTAAAATTTATAGTTAACGAGCCGGTTGGCGTGGTTGGTAGATAGTTTTGACCACTGATTTGTTGCCCTTTCTAGATCCGGGTACGCTGAATACCAATAAACACCAATATCTTACGAATATGTTAAAATTAATAATGTTGTATGTACTGAAATATTATCTCCCTAAGTAATTTCTTTAAGCTATGCGCGGGTGAAACCGCTGTCACAGCTAGTTTTACAAATAAAGAAGTGATCAACAAAAGCAAAAGAGATAAATAATATAAGAATATTTTATAGTGATATCTATAAGGCATACGTAATATTTGCGAGACAAATGTGATAAACGAATATTTCGAATTACCCTTTGAAGTGAACAACATGTTGATTTAAATAATTCTCGTCTTTTTCTTTGATATTTATTTGCTTGAAATAGAAGGAAATGTTGAAATGGGTAAGGAAAGATAAATAACTATGGCATTCGTTTTTATGATTATTTCCACATACTTTAAAAATAATATTTCTCTATTTAATTTTTTACTTATTCTTAAATTTATCGTATTGATTTATTAATTTTGTTATTATTTTTTCTAAATTTTTGTTTATTATTAGTAAAAATTTGATTGGTTTATGTATTATTTATTGTTTTGTAATGTTGTACTGTTTGTTTTCTGAGTAAAGTATATACTACCCTATATTTTTTTCTATTTCATCTGATCTCTCTTTGTCTTTCTTATTGTCTTTAGCCGTACCTTGGTTGATATTTAGCGCTATTTTTTGGTATTATCGTTTACATAGATGCATAATGAAATGATTAAAAATTTAATTGTGCTACAAATAAATTACATATATTTATAACATTCAAAATGTATACTGAATCAAATATTAATCCTTATATTAATACCTAGGTCACCTTCGTTTCACGTAAACGCGATTCATGAATCTGTTTGAATACAGCGAGCGAGCCTTGATTATTAAATACCTCATGATATTCCTCAGTTCCTACAAATATATTATAATAATTAATATTATATTAAATAATTAATTATTGTAATTATATATCATTTATAGGTAGGCGGACGGACAAATGCCACTTGGTGGTAAGTGGTCACCATCGCCCAAAGACATTCTTGATGTAAGAAATATTAACCAATTCTTACATCGCCAGTGCGCCACCAACCTTGGGAACGAAGATGTTATGTTCCTTGTGAATATAGTCACACTGGATCACTCACTAGTCAAACCGGAACGCAACAATACTAAGTATTGCTGTTTAGTGGTAGAATATCGCAGACGGACTTGCACAAAGCGTTACCGTTATATATAATACATATTTATATACTAAACTTCGGTTTCAACCGCGATCAAACTTTATTCAAGTAAATCGCATAGAATAATAACGCTTAGAAGGTTAGTGTCATATAAAGTTTCACTCAAAATTGAAGCAACTTTAGAATAAATGTGTGTGTAAATGTCACGTAATTACATTACAATAAGTTATTTTTTAATAAATTTTGCGAGCTTTTTACTATGACACTTTATCGTGACGGCTGACGTGACGTCAAATGTATTTCACCTATTTGGATGGAATTGAATGGCTTCAATCCGCTTAAGCCTACACACCTTCTAAGCGTTATTATTCTATATTAAAATGTTTGTGGTATGAATTTAAGACTTCAAGATTTGAATTTGAATGTGTATTTCAAGCGTTAAAGTATTTGTCTCCTGAGTTACAGCGCTCCTTTTATATTTTGTTCGTTACAGTTGTAAGGGCGCGGCTTTTAGTAATGAATGAATATGACAATTAAGGAACAATCTATAAAACTTATATTGTTACATATTTTGTTAGTCCTTAAAAGGTCACACTGGTAACATAAATACAAAAAGTCCATAAATGTCACGCTGCTGGTCAATATTCACCTCTTCTATAAAAGACGAGGATGCTGGTGCACTCTGACTTAAAATGTCAAGTTCACGAGATGTTATTTTCATTCTTAATTTGGCTCGAGAAGATTTATAATTTTTAGTAGTGATAGCTGACATGATGTGGTTTAAATTAACTGTTTTTTAACTAGTGTAGCTAAAGAAATATATGTACTATGTGTATTTACCAAAGTTCGTCAACATCGTGAGTTTTAGCAAAAGTGTTCGTCACCTTTATGGATATTTCAGACTTTTACTTTGTATACAAAATAAATCAGAGACTAAGCACCTATAATGGCTTTCCTATCCCTTTGTCTTATGTGACCTTTCGGAATATGAATAATTGAATGATGTCCTCGTGGTTTCACTTTTTTATGTCTATTTAAACTATACAATTGTCGTTTTTACTTTAATATTGGTTGTTGGTTGGTTAAGGCCCGCAAAAGCATTCTTTTTTCTAAATAAGACTTTTAAAAGTTTGTATGTGTAAAATATTGCTTGACATAAAAGGATACTGTAATCACTATATGTTTGATATTTACGTGTTATTTATGTATCCTCCATAGATACTGTTTACACGTAGCCTTGATTAAACCATGGACAATTTATTACTTTTTAAACATTCATAATCTTAACGTCCTCCTTTTTCTGAAAAATGACTGACCATTTTTTATTTTAAGCTAATATTCTCATGGTATTTCTTTTCCTTGTATCTTCAAATATAGTTTTTTATTATTTTATCATAATTTGTTTTAAACTAAGAATATTGACAGGCAATTAATTATTTATCAACAACATTAACTTATGTAGTACTTGTATTCATCTAGTATTATATTGATTATTTTGATTATTATCTGCTTTGATTATTATCTGATTATTATGACTTGCCTGGATCTGCTCTGCCAACGCCTGTATGTCATTATCATGTCTAGAGACGTTTGACGATCATATTATACGTCTCTGCTATTGAAATTTGTACTGCCATTATCAATAACGCTTATAGGTATAATGTCATTCGCATAATTGGCTGAGTGACAATTACTGTTACCAATCCTAGTTCGTAAATGAATCATATTGCTTATACATTATATATGACTTGCGACGTTTCTAATTGTACCCAGATGCTATCCAGATCCAGTTGCTATTTGGATTATACCACCCATACACATTTGAGTAAAAAAACGTACTTTTTTCAATTATTCGATTATGACTAGCGAGAACTTTGTTAATTTATTTAAGAGGACAACCAACAGTGGACACAACATCACATGTAAAAACAAAATTAAATTTTAAAAATCATCTTGGTTAATGTTCCACTAATTACAGGTAGTCTCAGCATGCACTATCTCATTATACAATGACCATTGGCTTAACTATAAATACAAGGTGTCCCAACAAGAGCGCCGGATTTATATTTGCCGCCATTTTATTTTCTTTGTTTTTTAAATTTGTCACGTACAGACCACGCGATTTAAGAATATGGAGAAGTATTCAAACGAACAACGTTTAATTATTGTAAAAACACATTATAAAAATGGTTAGTTTTTCGAATAGATTTCGTCAATTACGTCAAGATTCGGTCGCAATAATGCGCCAAATGAATCGAAACTGTCGGATTTGGGGTGCTGAAAACCGCTCTCCCGAATCGGATGTAATTTATGTGGAGGACATGTTTTTCTAAAGAGACGGTTTAACCTGCCACACAGCACGTGAAACAATGGTGTTACTGCAGATCAAATTTCCAGGCCGTGTCATTTCCAGATTTATCAATCAATATTGGCTACCAAAATCATGCGATCTGACACTGATGAACTTGTTTCTTTGGGGCTATGTGAAGGAAACGGTGTATGTGAATAAGCCTAAAAAGTTGAACATCTTAAAGAAGATATACAGCGCGTTATTGGTGAAACATAGTCCCATTAATGCGGAAACGTTTTCCAAAATTTCAACAAAAAAATAACCCTGTGCGAGATGTTTCGTGTTAGCCATTTGCCTGGTGTTGTATTTCACGTATAATCGGAACGATTTTTCTTGATGTTGAAATAAAAATGTTTACTTACGTGTTTTTCTTTAAAATTATATCTAGCGCTCTTGTTGGGACAAGAATTGAAATTAATCACATAATATTATATGTCAATAAAAACACAAGTGAAAGTTGGAAGAGATAATAATTGGTACAAACTTAAGAATTCAAATACGTAATAAAACCTGAGATGGATAACAATTTGTTTTTTATGATTCTTAAATTACGTACCTACTTAAGTTTTTTAGATAACACAACCGTGTGATTATTATGACTGTTTTGGGCTTGTGATTATTCAAAAACCTCGTAAAATATGATATACTAGATATTACGATCAAATCATCATCAAAAATTCAGCGTAAAGTATTGTAAAGGGTACATAAAATATTTAGTATCAATGCAATTTATGATTTTTGATTTTTTATTTGTTTATTACGATTTAATTCAATGACTATTAGACCGATTTTAAAAATTCTTTATTAAGTTTCACGAATCACGATATAGTCACGACATTATTGGAGTATAACTAGTCAGTTCAAAATTGTCAAAAAATACCCACCCGGAAATTTATTGCTAGGATCTCTAGTGTAGTTAGGTAAGTTATTGTATTAATTTAAAGCTTATTTAAAAGGTAAATTGCAAAGGTATTCGTTTTGAATCAATATTATTTTTTTTATTTATCAACGACGCAATTTTATTACTTATATTTTTTTTTTTTTTTTTTTTTTTTTTATGTAAGAGGGGGCAAACGAGCAGGAGGCCCACCTGATGTAAAGTGACTACCACCGCCCATGGACATCTGCAACATCTGAGGACTTGCAGGTGCGTTGCCGGCCTTTGAGGAAAGAGTACGCTCTCTTCTTGAAGGTTTTTATGTCATATCGGTTCGGAAAAGTCGCCGGCGAAAGCTGGTTCCACAGAGTGATTGTGCGAGGCAGAAAATGCCTTAGGAAACGCGCTGTTGTGGATTTCCAGACATCGAGGTGGTGAGGATGGAATTTTGAGTTCTGGCGTGATGTCCGGTGGTGAAATTCAGCGGCCGGGACTAAACCAAACAACTCCTCAGAACACTCCCCGTGATATATACGATAGAGTATGCAGAGTGACCCAACATCTCTACGCAAATCCAAAGTATCAAGCCGGTCGGTAATAGCTTGATCGTCGACAATTCGAACTGCTCTACGTTGTATGCGGTCAAAAGGAAGAAGCTGGTACTGGGGAGCTCCCGCCCAGAGGTGAGAGCAGTACTCCATGTGGGGCCGAATTTGCGCCTTGTAAAGTTTTAGGCGATGGGCCGACGTGAAGTACTGTCTCGCCTTGTTGAGCACTCCAAGCTTTTTGGAAGCCAGTTTGGCTTTAACTTCCAATTGACCGCGGAACTGAACAACGTTCGAAATCTCAACGCCAAGTATCCCGATACTGGCTGTGGGATGGAGGGGAGTAGTCTCGAAATGAGGGGATATGACAAAAGGAGACTTTTTAGCGGTTAACGCGCAAACTTGAGTCTTATTGGGGTTGAATTGGACCAAGTTTAGTCGGCCCCAGTCCGAGACTTTGGCTAACAAGGTCTCGACTTCAGACACAAGTTTATTCCGACACTCGTCGACGTGTTCCCGAGAAATATTAGCACGGCCGGTGTAAAGGACGTCTACAGTGCTGTCATCCGCATAGCAGTGAATGTTACTGATTTGTAACATATCATTGATATGCAGAAGAAACAGAGTAGGTGAAAGAACGCAGCCTTGTGGAACACCAGAATTGACGAATTTTAAGTCAGAGCATGCACCGTCGACAACGACCTTGATGCTCCGATCTGCCAAAAAGCTGGTGATCCACTTGCATAATTTCTCGGGAAGCCCGTAGGAAGGAAGCTTCGTGAGAAGCGCTTTATGCCACACCCGATCGAAGGCTTTCGCTATGTCCAGACTGACTGCTAATGCCTCCCCCTTGGACTCAACCGCTGTAGCCCATCTGTGAGTAAGGTAAACTAGAAGATCACCAGCTGAGCGACCCCGACGGAAGCCGTACTGGCGGTCACTAATCAGCTGGTGCTCCTCTAGGTACCGCAGGAGCTGGCGGTTAATAATGGACTCCATTATCTTGGAGAACAAGGAGGTGATAGCAATAGGCCTATAATTTGTTGGATCAGAGCGATTGCCCTTTTTAGGGATCGGATGCACCAAAGCAGTCTTCCAAGAATTCGGGACTACGCCTAATGTGTAAGAGTGGCGGAAAAGACGCGTTAAGACCGGTGCCAACTCGGGAGCTTAAGCACGCAGCACGATCGGAGGAATGCCATCGGGCCCACTCGACTTATGGATGTCCAAGGAAAGAAGTGCTTTACGAACTGCACTCTGCCGGAATTTAATTTCCGGCATCACGGTATCACACCGCAAGATTGTCGGTGGTGTCTTTCCTTGATCATCAAGAGTCGAGTTGGACGCGAAGAGAGATCCCAAAAGGTCGGCTTTCTCCTTCGCAGTATGGGCCAACGAGTCATCGCTCCTGTGCAGAGATGGAAGGGAGGGCTGACAGAAATTCCCTAAGACAGCCTTAGCGAGAGACCAAAATGCGCGTGTTCCCGAAGGAAGACGCACCAATCTCTCGCCAATCCTGCCAATGTGCTCCGATTTCGCCTTGGCAATAACGCTTTTGAAAGATCTGGAGGCAGAGTTGTATTCCTTTTTAAGTGCGCTGGTATTTACATCACGAGATGCCGATGCTTCAGCCCAGGCTTGATAGCATTCTACCTTTCGGCGTGACGCCGTTTTGCAGAAGCGACCAAACCAGGGCCGGGATCTGCCGCCGATGGGTATTGCAGAGTACGGAATGAAGAGTTCCATACCCTGAAACACCACATCGGCGACCGAGTCAGCAACGACATCTGGATCATCCGGCGAGAAACAAATCCGCCCCCATGGGTAGGATGCAAAGAAGGACCGCATCCCATCCCAGTCTGCTAACCTGTAGTGCCACACACGGCGACATCCCACGAGTCGAGGCCGTGAGGTGCGTGTAATCGGCACTGTACTCCGGACAAGACAGTGGTCCGACGAGCCAAGAGGAGGCTCTACGGAAACATGGTACCCGTCCGGATGAGAGGTCAGCAGAAGATCTAACAGGGAAGGTGTATGATCCTCCACATCTGGGATTCGCGTTGGCGAGGTAACCAGTTGTGTCAGATCATACGCCAAGGCAAAATCGACCACAGATCTCCCCGCATGATCGGTGGTATGTGATCCTAGCCATTCGGCATGGTGGGCGTTGAAATCGCCAAGAATCACAATCTCTGCGGATGGGATCTGCTGCAGCACGGAATCTGTAGCCCGTTGGATGTGCTCAACGAGCCGGTCAGTTTCGGCATTACCGCTATGGGACCTATAGAGGCACGCATAGATTCGCGGATGATCATCACAGTCTACGCGCAGCCAGAGAATGGATAGGTCCCTCCCTTCAAGATAGGCGAGGCGACGAAAGCAGATACTCTCTCTGACGTAAACACACACCCCAGCCCGTGGTACAAAGGAATGTTCCAACTTGTACCCCGGGTAGGAGAGGAATGAGGTGTCCGCCGGAGATGATATCTGGGTCTCGGTTAGAAAGAGCAAGGCCGGCTTCGCCGTCTCGAGATGGTAGTGGACGGCGTTTAAGTTGGAATTCAGTCCCCTAATGTTGCAGAAGTCCACAGCGAAGGTGGAAGGGGTTGCCTTAAGATGCCTGCTCCGTTTGCCTCGTCTATTTTTGAGCGCAAAATTGCCCCCCCCAGAATTCGAAGGGCAGCCTGGGCATCCCTGCTCAGGTGGTGTATGTCCTGAGCATGGATGCCCAGAGAGGGATTGTCCACCGCGGTCGCAGATGGTACCCTCCTGGGGTAGTTTTCTTATATTCTGCGCACTCATTTTGTTGGGGGGGGGGAATTGGGCCTCCGGGACTCTCACATACCGAACGAAACGCGGTAGCATGGCTACCACTTTACGCCGATTTTAAGTGAGAGAGTGGTACTTCCCCGGGCGTGCCGGCCCATTCAGCTACAACCTGAAGGTATGCAGCGTGGCACTACCACTATAAAATAAATATTAAAATATTTTTTAACATTTTACATTCCACGTAAACCTGCTGAGTGAAACGGTAGAATAACTTTGTTACCTCCAATAATACGTGCCTATATTACCAGGAAATATTTTAAATTTCAGTTTTGATTTCAGGCAAGTGTTACTCACATTTTTCAAAGAAGAGGCAATGAAAATCACGTACACGCTTGTACCTCCGAGGCACACTCCCGCCATGGCGTAATCAACGAAGTGTCTGTAAACAAGTAAGCTAAATCAATATCAAGGCATAAATATATATAATTTATTGGCAACCGTATGAACAATAAAAAAGGAGAATAGAGATCGCTATTATGTACAAAAAGAGGTCGTAAAATGTCAGAAAGTCGTATGCTATATTGACCATTGTAATTTTAACATTTCAAGAAAACATCATCAAAATAGTACGTATCACCATACGTCGCGTCGATTGTCAACATCAGGCCTGAAATGAGTCAAGTTGCGTTAAATGTGAGCGACGCCATATCAGTTGAAAGCGTTATTTATTAGTTTATTATATTTAAAAGTTTAAGCTTTAGTATATAATCGTTATCATTTTTATTTATATAATCATTCACTCTGAGGAGGCAAGTAATCATGTATAAATCAAAATGAAAAATATTTATTTTTTATTTTACAATTCTACGGAATTATTCGAGGTTTATTTCATAAACTGTTTACTGAATCTATATAAATAATACTTCAGTGCTCGATCATTGCCCTCAGAAACAGTAGTCGAGGACATTAATCAAAAAGTGATTTATGCTGATAAAGAGACAAGGAGATAATAAATTTATCCACAAATAAACTTAGCGAATTAAAAAAAAGGTAAATAAAGAATACTTTGTTTCAAATAACTCGTATTCGTTCTTTTAATAATAATTATTAAAATTGAAGTTGAATATTTTAATTACAAGCCAATTTACGCAAATAAAAATCAAATGCAATTTATAATAAGTTATGCGTAATTACATATTATAATTGTTCTTTACTGGTAATTTTAAGTGAATTATTATTTTTTTAATTGTCTCCTGTAATTTTTATCGACGATTTCATTGTTGATTAATTAGTTCAATGAATTTAATCCGTTAAGTCTCATTTGTTATAGCAACATTGTGTTTTTTCACGTTTCAATAATGATTGATGTCGATCGATTTTAAGCATTGAAAATGAATTGGCCGACATATTAGTATGTATTTGTGTGCAGACATAAGTGCTCTTTTTTCTTCCACTCTCAAAATTAATATCATTTCATACTCCCATTGGAAAGCAAAACATGACCGGAGACAGTTCAGGCGCAAGGCAGGCGCCATATTTACATTATTTCCAAGGTTTGGGAGTGGTAACATCCAAACCTTAGGCAAAACTTCATCTAAAGTTCTAGAACTTAAATGTTATAATAATTATTGTAGTCAACGTTATATGACTTTCTGACATTGACATCAGGTAATCGTGT
This sequence comes from Nymphalis polychloros, assembly GCA_905220585.2. Taxonomy (NCBI): domain Eukaryota; kingdom Metazoa; phylum Arthropoda; class Insecta; order Lepidoptera; family Nymphalidae; genus Nymphalis; species Nymphalis polychloros. Next base: position 13,534,332 of record HG992245.1, read on the forward strand.
TCTGCGTTGAGTGTCGTGTTTATTTTCTGACAGAATAATAAATTTGAGGCCTGTCTGTCTCGATAAACTCAAAAATTACCGAACGAATTTTCATACGGTTTTCTCCAATGGACGGAGTGATAAAAAATATTTAGGTGTATAATTTGTTGTACAAAAAGTAAAGTAACAGCCCGTGAATGTCCTACTGCTGAGCTAAGGCCTCTTCTCCTTTTTTTGGGGAGAAGGTTTGGAGCTTAATCCTCCACGCTGCTTTAATGCGGGTTGGTAGAATACACATGTGGTAGAATTTGAGTGAAATAAGACACATGCAGGCACGATATTTTCCTTACTGCCAAGCACGAGATGAATTATGAACATAAATTAAACATATGAAAATTCAGTGGTTCTTGCCCAGGCTTGAACCCACGATTATCGGTTAATGGTTCACGAGTTTTAGCCACTAGGCTATTTCGGCTTTCCTTTATTCGTTTATTGATGGTTTTGTATAAATTGGGTAAAATATGAAGATGATTGCATAAGATGTCGGAAAAAATATGCCCGCTGGGACATTTAAACCATTAGAGTTATATGTATAACTAGCTGTGCCCGCGGTTTCACCCGCATATAATTATTAAAAATCAGCCCAGAACCTTCCTCGATAAAAGGACTATACAGCGCAAAAATAATTTTTAAATTCGAACCCCAAGTTCCTGAGGTTAGCCGGACCAAACAAACAAACTCTCCTGATTTATATATTAGTATATAGATATAACGATATAAACTTTTATTTACAACCTTCTTTAACTGTGCGAATCCGGGGCGGGAGCTAGCTTAATAATATTCCATAAGTATTGCTACTCTAAAGTACTCCAAAGCCAAGGTTAAGCCTTGCAGGAGATACTGTAATACATAGGGTATGTGAAAGCTCGATACGATCACATAAAGATTAGCAACGGCTTAACGACCTTTCGGGAAAAGGTAAATTAACAACTTCCTAACTCCGAGAACAGATTCTGAGGCCTTTTTAGATAGCCACTAGATAAACGAAATGAAGTTTCATAGTTGTAAACATGACAAAGTTTATATAACAAATAAAATCACCTTACGAATTCCGAGTATGACCTTAAATTCTTCGGTCCATGTTTGAATACCTCGACACACGTGTCAGTGTAGGACAGATAACCTCTGCGACATTCTTTGCAAATATCCCTTGATGTTTGTACCTGAAACCATACAAATTGTTTTAAAAGGTAACATGGAATATTTTACGTTCAAAATACTAACACAAGATTTATTCAAATGAAAACACACTAGACGTTACTTACATAGATGTATTATATGTATAATAAGATTAATTATAAACGACTGTACGAGCCAGTGTACCAACAGGAAAGAGGGACATAACATCTTAGGTCGGTGGTGCATTGGTGATGAAAGGGATGATTAATATTTCTTGCAATGCCTATATCTACTTACCATCAGGTGTATCTATCTATACATGTAAGCGAATTCGATAAAAAATATATTTCTAAATCACCATTTCTTTATACATAAAGAATAACAAGGCAGATTTATAGCTCAATTATATTTAGTTATTAATTATCTATGCAATTAAATTGTTGGAAAATAATAACTATTGGTACTGGAGCCACTTCATGATATCTGAACTGATTGTAATTTTTTTATATTAATAGGAATACAACGATTCAAACGTGCTTGCAAGAGTCTTCTTAAATATAATATAAGTAAATATAATATTTTATTCACTGCTATTATTTTTCGTCAAACAAAATTAGATGACCAGAAATATTACCGTCCAAGATTACACAGTCTAATATTGTACGTCGTCCGCTTTCATGCATGATTTCTTTTTAATACACCACGAAAAGTCAAACCTTGTCCATTTATTAGTTAGCTCCAGGACTTTTGTTTTATGTTTAAATACAAGATTAAAGTAAGTAATTATAGTATTATAGTTTCACCTTAACCTACGTTTATTTTAAAACGTCGTAAATGTTTTAGAATTAATAAAATAAAATCTCCTTAAGTATTAGCATGATCAAAAGTGACTGCTCCGTAATTTATTTTATTTGTAGAGATAGCATTTACAACGATACTCATAAACCTTGTCGCAATTTCCGTTTCTTATTATACGTATAAAAGATTATCTATACACTTTTGAATTAAATTTATAAGATATATTAAAAAATAAAACTCCTGTCCTCGGTTATATAGGGGAAGGTTATCACCATCCAACAAATGCTGATTTCCTTATAAATATAAAAAGACTCAGTGATTGCTCGGATTTGAACCTGTGATTTATATTTAAGTACAACTCACAACAGTTATATGATTTGTACTTTAATTTTAATTTTGATAATTGAATACATGGAATACTTTCGAATTTAATTACGTAATGTCACTAATAAGGCCTCTATTAGAAAAAAATTTAAAATATCTTCAAAGATCCCAGAACAAATTACTAAAAGCGCAATTTCAACTACACTACTACATCCCGACATAAGACTTATATAATGAAAACGAACACACTATCCATTAATTCAAAACATTCATTCTAATTAGGAAAATTCTTACGGGTTAAGTACACACATAAGTAACCTTTAAAACAAAATCACATAACACATACAATATACGAAACAAACACAAATTACAATGACCAAAAGTCAGAACAAAAAGTTATGACCTAAAAACCGTATTGTTTAACAGGGCACTACTCGACAATAGCTTACCTAAAAAAATTATTAATGAAAAATCTTTTGAAAAATTTAAGACCGAACTGACAAAAAACTGTCAAAGATTGAATTGAGAAAAGATATATAGTCACCTTTGTTTTTATATAAAGACACCGATAATGATATAAGAAAATAATGTAATTAGGTTGGGTTTCTAGACATTTATTCTCAAAAAGACGTGAGTCACTTACATGAGAACACGTATATAAAGTAACATAACACTGATGTTCATCGTTAATCAGGCAGTCACTCAACGCATTGGCTTATTTTCCTTTTAGTTTTTTTTCCTCTTATTGTCCCCACCAAAGTGAACGCTCCGATATATGGTCAGCTAGTTTGATCTTAAAAGCATTAAATGATTGTACATTTTTAATGTATGCAGATATTTTGTTATACAGTCGTGCTCCTTGACATGTGAGGGTTTTTGCACTATATGACGTCATACTTTTCGATAATTAGTTTCTCGTGTAAGTGAACTTTTGTTTTTAATGAGAAAATAAACTTCTTAAGCCTTAAATCTTAGTACTTCGAGCATCTTAATAAGACAACTAAGTAATTAAAACTACATGTAATGACTATTCAGATGCTGAGTTTGTTTTAATAATTTATATCATTTTTGAATAATATCCTCAGGAAACTTGGATGTGTTAGATGAAACTGCCAATTTACTTCAAAAACTATTCGTTTCCCTGAATTAAGTCTTTGAACAAAATATTAATGTAACAAAAAATCACCATCTAAAAGTACTTTAATGCTTAGTGTTTGCATACACATTAATGTATTGCTGTGTTTTAGTTGAAAAGGTTAGTTAGCTATTTCGATTACAGGCACAAGGGATATTACTATATGCTTAATGTTAGGTTAATATATTAATTGTTATCCAATAAGTTACAAATATCAACATCAAGCGATGGTTGACTTCTTCATATTTATTTTATTGTAAGAATATGTATATTTGAATAATAAGTTTCATGAATATTTATTAGGTAATTGGAATTGTTCAATAATTCAATAATAACGGTAATTGTAAAGTTACTAAAGAGTTTTTATTATCACAAGAGGTCCCATTCTGTTTTCAAATGAATTCAAAAAATGACGTTAAGACAAAAATGTAGCGAATTGTAAAATAGACGCGAATAGAGACGAAATTGTGACTTGAAATGAATGCTAGAAAATGAAATAAGAGTTGTTTTTTTCAATAACTGAACGTATCCAACATTAGATATTAGTTGGAAGTTTTGGTAATATATCTATACTACTATATAAATCTATTGGCTCTGTCTGTTTTTCACCCAATTTTGTGATAAATAATCATTTTATGATGCAGTGATTCACATTATACTATTTTTTTTCATTTTTGTCTGTCTGTCTGTATGTTTTCTTATAACTCGAGAACGGCTTGACGAAAATTGGTACACATAAAGAATCACCAACCATCACATGGCGCAAATGTTTGGCCATATATAAGATCGGTAAACACTACGGTATCTTATGAAAATTAGTTTCAAATCGTTAATTACGTATTTCTTTACCAGTAGCCATGTGTGTGTGTGTGTGCGCGCGTGTGTTATTATAGTAACAAAATAATTTATTACATTTTTATTATATACGCGGGTGAAGTCGCGGGGCACAGCTAGTTGATATATAAGATTTTTTATCAATACATTTATTTCAAATACATATTATTATTATTTTTTTGCGACGAAACCTTCGAAAGTTGAAATGGCTTTAAAATTTAAATCATACATGTTAAATTTCAAATCTTTAGATTAGAAAAATATTTTGATTTCGTTATGGTAATAATACCCTAGATAAACGCAATAAACCGACGCGTAAATCGAAAAAGTACTTTGAGGCGTGAGAAAATGTGAAACAGCAAATAAAGTATACGAGTGTTTTTAAATTGAACGTTTTATCAGACCAGTACACATAGTATTGCTTACTTGATTTGTTAAAAAGATAAAATCTTCACTTTTATGTACTTACATATAAAAAAATAAATATGATTGTAGTTGATTATTTTCAATTACTAGGTCTTATGACTTTGTTCAAGCCGATATTCTATGAGAAAATTTACAAGAAATATTGACCATCGCTTTCATCAGCAATGCACCACCGTCCTAAGATGTTATGTCCCTCTTGCCTGTAATTACACTGGCTCACTCACCCTTCAAACCAGACTACAATAATACTAAGTACTGCTGTTTAGAGGTAGAATATCTGATGAGTGGGTAGTACCTACCCAGACGAGCTTGCACAAAGCTCTACCACCAAATAATTGTTCCGAGAGTGTTCACACTTCCAGACTCCGGGCTGCCATTGAGATTTTTCTGACAGAAAAACCCAATAACTTTTTATTGGCCCGACCTGGGGATTGAGCCCAGGACCACCGGGTCTGCGGCCTTATCTAGTCTACTTAGCTATATATTATTTAGCTAGTCAGAGTTGACCTTTTGATAGCAAAGTCAAATTTCCTTACTCTATTCTTCTACACAGAACGATCAAAATTGGAAACAAAAACGTAAAAATTAAAAAAGTAAACTCGTCGTGTTCGTTATGTTAATGTAAAAGTCTTGACTGCCTCGTTGGTCTAGTGGCTAGATATAAGGCCGCAGACCCGGGGGTCCTGGGTTCAATTCCCAGGTCGGGCCAATAAATAGTTATTGGGTTTTTCATTCAGAAAATTCTCAGTAGCAGCCCGGAGTCTGGAAGTTGGAAGTGTGTACACTCCCGTACCTCGGAAAGCACGTTAAGCCGTTGGTCCTGTGCCTGAACTCTTTCCGGTCGTGTCGGATTGCCGTCCCATCGGATTATGAGAGCTAAGGAAAAGAGAGTGCACCTGTGTTTGCGCACACACTTGTGCACTATAATATGTCCTGCGCAGTTGGCTAATCTCTCTTGAGATTGGCCGCCGTGACCGAAATCGGTCTGGAGGACCTTATTAATGTAAAAGTCTTAATTATAAAATATTAGTACAACAAGAAACAAAGAACTATCAGAACGAGAATGTAATAAATTTACTTATTAACATATTATATATTAATATGTTTAATGTAATTACCTTAAAATACTATACACAGCTAATAAAATGTATTTTGAATTAACTGGTATCATAAGAATGACGTCAAAAATATACAATCTTTGAAGTAATAAAACGATGTATATATTTACACAAGAGGATTGTCGACCAAAATACTTAAATTGAAGTAGGTTGATTCAAGCGGCTTAAATTAACCATGTTAATATTTATCGAAGGAATCATTTTTATCTGTCTGTGGATTAGAAATTATAATAAGCAATTGAAAGCAATGAAAGTTTCATTTGATACGACATTGAGCGCTTCTTGATTGGCCGGCCCGACAACGACAGTACTCGACGCGACGGCCCGACATGACACCGGCAGCTACATTCTTCATTAGACCGACACCGACACGCTCCGACCCGACACGGCTTTATATAATTCCAGACGTGGACGTTTTTAATTGTTGTTAATGTTTCCATTTGGAAATCTATCACCTCTACCTCGTTCATATCCCGAATGTATGGCAAAAAAGATAACAGTAGTGTTTCATGATCACTTCGAACAGTGGATTGACTTGCGGCGGGGTGCGCGGGCGGGTTCGGTGATCACGTTTGACTTTATTGTCCTTATAATTATGATAACTATTTTTTTTATTTAAATAAATTATAGCATTATTTTTTAAATTGATTATTGTCATCGGATTTAAATTATCAATACAAATGGAGAATAACAATAGCAAGTTAATTTGTTAACACGCAATGCATTTTATTAGATAGAAGGGTTTAACAGGGGCCGAATTCTACTAAGCCATAACGATTACGATACGTTCTCGATTCAATTCCGATCCAACTTTGACTATTTAATATTTATTCGGATCGGTACCGAACCGATATGATGTTAACATATACCTTTATATCAAAACCAAACGTAATTGTTAACTGATATGCCAATAGTCGATAATTAAATTAAATAATAGAAAAACGGATAAACAGCAACGATCGCGCTTCGATTCGATTGCGATTAAGTGACAATTTGATAGTAACATTGGTCCTCAGAATGTAGTAATTACTAATGATTACTATTTCTCCTTTATTTATTATATAAATTTAAAATAAGGCCGATTATGTGCGTAATGTAATGAAGAGATATTGTTTTAAAAATATTTTAATTGGTGATAGGACAGGACTGTCTTGTGGTTAATTCATCTCATTAATAATTCTAATCGTTTGTATTCCGGTTTGACGCCAGTGTAAAAACATACACAAGGGACATATCTTACATGTCACACTTTGAGTACACGTGCATACTTTGATTAATTAAATATATTTTACAAAAAAATAAATTACTTTATATAAAAAGCCAATTGATATGTAAGAACCTAATATTAATTTAAATAACTTACCTAAAATGATTGAATGTTACCTGATGCAAATGCCAGTTATTACAATAGACGTTTATCTATCTATCGCTCATCAGTAACTGTGGAAAAACTAATATATAATGGACACCTTAAGGCTCCATCACAAGGCAAAATATGCGACGTTTTTAAACTGGGAAGTAAATCAAATTTAAAGGAAGTGAATTAATTCTTAAAGTCGTGTATTTTAATTAATTCAATTAATTCTTCAAAGAATTTTTAACAACCCTTAGACAGTTCCTCTCATCATTTAAATTTAAAAGGGAAACTTTTGTTGATCGATTCTGTTTTTCAAAGAATTTAATTTCAATTAAGAAAAGATTTACTTATAATTTGAAATTTAAACAGAATCCTTTCCTTAAAGTTTTTAAAGCGTTTTTTTTAATGTGTAATAATGATTGAAACAATTTAGGTTTCAAGGAATTAAAAAAGAACTAGGAGGTCAATGCCATCTTTACGGGCAATAATGAAAGTTAAGTAGGTATTTTGTATTTCAAATATATTTTATAATTGACTGTTTTGTTTTGGTTGATTTCAATTTGATACGAATACACTAACTGATGATCCATTTAGTTAATGTATTTTTATTTCCACTTAGTAAACTTTAAGTACTTCTACTTTCGATAGGATTTTATAATTCAAGTGGGGATATATGGGTACATTTTAATTTTAATATAAACCATCAGTTTGAAATGTGAATTCTACGGAGCAGGGTTCGCAAGAATTTCAGTAGTAATAAAATGGTCCGCGGAGTTTTATAATGGAATCCAGGTAGCATATTAACTTTGTGAAGTCAAAAGTTTATTTTCATGAGTTTACATATCGTGTTTGTTCAATGTTTGTCACTGTTATATCCATGTTCTATCAATATCATCGATGTTGTTATGGTTATACATGATGTTGTGGCAAATATATTGTGACGCTACCGTAGCTAATATTAGATTACATTATTAGTTCTTCGATTACAAATAGAATGAACAACCCGATAAAATTTCTGTTTAGATAAAAATATCTCTTGAGTTATATATTTATAGAAACAAATTGTTTTGATGATAATGATGATGATAAACGAATACCATGCCTCAAAAAGTATAAATTGGTTTTACGTAATTGGAAATTAGGTTTTTGAAGTTCAGCCTAATTTCTCGTATTCCATAATGATTATTATATAATATACATATTATATATGTTATATAATACAGAGTTTGGTAGTTCTTATGTTGGCGGTATGAGCACTACATTAATATTAATTGCAAAACAAACGTAAAGGTCCTTGCTTAAGCCAACGTGAAATAATACGAGCCTAATATTGATTTCCATTGTTACGTACAAATAAATAAAAATACATAATATGATTAAGTAATGTTTTAACTTACCAATATATGAACGCAATGGGTAGCGATGACTGCCACTAGGAATGTTCCAAGGAAGCCAGGAATCAATCCTGTATGCTTAAAGGCAGCGGGCATTGCAAGCAATCCTGATCCTAACGATGACTTCAATAAGTTGAAGAATGAGCCTAAAGTCCTGTGAAAGTACAAGATTTTTCAACAAAATTATTTTTATTAACAGAACTGTCTATTATTCTTTTAATAAATAAACTATATATAAGAACTATCTAATTAAAATAATTTGTATTTATTTAATTTTCAAATAGACTTTTTTGGTGCTTTATAATTAATGTTTGGAAATTAATTTCGACAGCAATTAAGCTATTCTAAACTAGCTGTGCCCGCTACTAAGAGCAGATTTATAATAAATATTTCAGTACATACAACATATTTTGTTTTATTTTCGTGGGATATTAGTATGCATTGGCTTGGTTTGGTGAAAAGTTAAAACAATGTTTGCAACAACAATTGATTATTATATTACGGTTCTGTGTAGGTAATTGTCAATAAATAAACTAGTGACTTGATTTTATTTTTATATACAGCTTATAATTAGCTATTTTATATTTAAATTTTAATTAGTTTCTATTTTCCTTAAAACTCGGTGGTAGAGGTGTGTGCAAGCTCGTCTGGGTAGGTACCACCCACTCATCAGATGTTCTACCGCAAAACAGCAGTACTTGGTATTGTTGTGTTCCGGTTAGAAGGGTGAGTGGGCCAGTGTAATTACAGGCACAGGGGACATAACATCTTAGTTCCCAAGGTTGGTGGCGCATTGGCGATGAAAACGATGGTTAACATCTCTTACAATGCCAATGTCCATGGGTGTTGGTGACCACTTACCATCAGGTGGCCCATGTGCTCGTCCGCCTACCTAAACAAAAAAGCAACAAAAAAAAAAGCTTACTTAATCTTTGATTAGAGAGAGTTGAAGAAATGAGTTGGAGGCTCTTTTTCGTATGACAAAAATACAGAAATATAATCCATTAAAATCTAAAGATTTGTTTCTATTAACTTTCAATCATCATATTTTATCGAATAAATATTCGACGTGATTCTTTAAATTCACATAAGTTTTTTTTATTGTAAGCCGATTGAATTAAAACAAACGTTTACTTAACTTAAATTAAGTGAAGTTTGCCTCAATACATAAGCGAAATCCGCAGCCAAATAACACCATAATAAAATTGATACAGTCATTTATTATCAACTTGTATAAAAAAACATGTTAACAACGATTGTAATTTCTGTAATAGGAATTGTACGTTACAATAATTGCACTTAATATCTAACGGCCATTATCGATACAATTATTTTGAATAACAAAGAAATCTGACTCGAGGTTTATAATTTTCAATTGTTTACAAGAAAAAAAAAGAACGATTATAGTCTAAGAGCTGCTACGTGTTCGATATTAGTATATTTTGTATATTTTTCTAGATAGTTTCGATAATTTTGAAGATTTAAAAATAATTAAATAATAAATATATAATGATATATAAACAACAATGATTGATAGACTTTCTAAAGTAACAGAAAATTGCAATAATTTGAATTTCTTTTCAAAAGGAGTAATGGAAGTAATGCATAAAACATACGCGTGTTTGTCTGTGCGTGCGTCTGTGGATGTGTGTGTGAAATAGATAATATATACTAGGAATAATCATCATGTAATTAAAATTTTGCTTGTGTTAGCGGGTACTGCTCCTCCATGTACTGTTACTTTATAAATGAACGTAATATTGTATACAAAAACAAAATAAAAACATGCAATAAAATATTTGTCTGCGTAAGTGTACGTGTGTGTTATGTGTTTGTGTGTGTGAACTAGGTTAGAGTGTACCAATATATGTTGGGGTCGGAATAGATAACATATTCTTCTAAACACAGAACTATAATAAATAAACTGACTCGAAGTAAAATAAAGAATAAAGGTAAGTGAAGTAGTAAGTAGAGTGCATTTAAAGAAAAAAGAAAGATTCGAATATTTTTTAATGTTTTATATAAAACATATTTAACGTACAATAAATAAATCCGCCACCGGGTCTTTATATGATATATACATACCATATTACGTACGGATAATGAATATATACATATGTCTATATATATTTATTCACTATCCGTATCTCATATATATGTCGGCGAGAATTTGGTGCTGTCATTAATAATTGGACTATTGAATTTGAGACGAGAGTGATAGCAGACTTTTTTTTGTTATGTCACTCTGGCGGAACGTCAAACGGGCAGCTATATATCGTGGTTGGATTTCATTCACGAATCGCCGTCAATTTTAATTACGTTTGAACATAGAATAATAACGCTTAGAAGGATAGTGTCATATAAAGTTTCATTGAAAATTGAAGTAACTATAGCATTAATGTATGTGTCACGTAATTACATTCACCGACACGCACACATACGACCGAATTATGTTCCAAGTGAATAGACATTAATTCCCCCATAAGGCGCGGAAATTGATGCTGTTTGCTTGTAAAAGTATTATATTTATATATTACAATATTATTTATTTAATTTTAGCTTTAATTATTATGATGATCTCTTTTTTATAATTTTTTTTAATAATATTATTTAGTGTGTTAATCACAAAAATTTTTTTTTTAAATAATTATTTGAACAGTATAAATGTTTTATACGTAATTTAAATAACATATTTTTTCACACTTTTGCGCCACACGGCTAATTATATTATTGTTGTTCTTTTTGCTGTGTAACGGGATATAAGTCAATCGTCCCAGATTGGGACGATCGCTAGATGCGCGCTATTTTGACGCGTCCCATTTTGGGATGCATGCCAGTTGAGGGGTTATTTTATATTACTAAAATGAGGGACGGAAAATTATAATAGAACTTTCATACGCTATTTATTTACTGACTAGCTTCCGTCCGAGGCTTGCTTGTAAGGAGAGGTGATAGGTACTCTGTGTTCTTTTTTACATTTCTTTAATATTAAGGATACCAACGTCCACGAGGTTAAACATCAGAGCTCTTACTACATATATTAAGATAAGATCTACATTATAATTATAATAAATCTTATCGCGACATACTATTTATGTATATCAAGAGTATGCAACAAAGTAACGGTAAATATATTCTTAGATTACTCAATAGATTATCTATTACACTTGACTGCTTTACTCGATATAAAGAAACTCTATATTATGTTAACATCGTAAAATTGTATTAATCAATTAATGATATCATATTTTATTATTGAATTTTACTTTATGCTAGGGTTTTGTACAAGTACATGTATGATTTAATCACTTACTTATGTTACCACTAAATAGCCGTACTTATTGTTGTTTGATTTATAATAATAATAAAATCATTTAATTTGACCAAACAAGGATCATATATACAAAACGATAAATAATAAAAAGACAAAAATTACAAAGAAAAATATTTTACAAATTTTACATATTATACATAAGATTAGATTGATTCGAATGAAATCATAATATCAAATTAAATCAAATCAATTCAAATACAATCAAATCAAAACAAATCAATCACATTAAATTATATCAAATCAAATTAAATTAGATTAATTTAAATTAAATCAAATCATATTACATATATTTTATTATATTAAATTAAATTAAATCAAATTCAATCAAATTCAATCAAATTAAATTAAATTTATGAATTGATAGTTTGCGGTTGGTCCAAATAGCCTGTACCGCGTCACGGGCAGGCAAGTCGTAAAATACTCATCTGATTGTTGAGAGTCTAAGGGTTCAGAATACGCGCATCCTGAATTGGGATAACTTTTACAGGTACATTAAACTGACGAGGTGAAAAGGCACTTAAATTATTTAAGCAGAGAATCATATATAAAATTCAAAACGAGCGAAAGTTCATTGACCTTAATAGCCAAAAAAGTCAGCGATTTAATTTGTCATCATAGATCCTTGAATTAATACCACAATTACTTCCAGACAACCTTTATGACAGAACCTAATTATAATAAATAACATAAGCATAATAATAAAATTACAACCATAATCAAAATTTAATAAATAAAATTTTATCATATTGCTCAATGCTAATTAGGTTGGCGACAATTTCTTAAAAAAGCTACTTAATTCATTGATGTTTTATAGCAAAATCAACTGTCATGCAGTTTGGCTTGGGCCGGACTAAAAACAAGAATAACAAGATTCAATATTTTTACATTAATGAAAACAGGATTCTATTTTAATAGCAGTACACGAGTTTTCGCCCGCGTGGAATTCGTTTTATGACAAAAATACTTCCAAAATTCGTGTTGTCTATAAAGTTTACCTATTTGTCTATTAAGTTTAGTGTAGAGAGTTTAGATACAATGATTTAATGCCTTTTTCAAATGCTCGAAATCAAATATTTAAATTATTAAGAAGCAGCGATAGTCTAGTATGGAGTGCAATGAAAAAATTTGATCACACGGCACGCACAGCACGGCACGGCAGTTATGCCGGTTATAATTAGTAATGTTTCATTTACCGGTAAAAGAAAACATCGCATTGTGAGGAAAACTTGCATACCCCTCGAATGACGAATTAAAAAACAAATTTTCTGTATTTATGTTGAATTTTTCGCAATACCATATTTTATTAAAATCCGCTCGGTAGCTTAGCTATGTAAGTATAACAAGCAGACAGGACTACTTTCGCATTTATAAAGTTAGTGTGGACCACACTAGCGTACACGCGTTCCTACGTGCGCGCGGTGCGCTGATGCTATTGGTTCCCTAAATCTCTGTAATAAATAAAATATCCGAATTTCGTATTACGTACTTATTATAATATTAATACTTACGAAGAAGGGTATGTAATATTTCTGTTTTCAAAAGGATTGTACTCTTCTTTTTCATCCATGCTGCTGCTGTCCAAAGCAACGGTTGATTCCATTCGAAAAACATCATTCTTTTGCTCTTGACTGTATAAAAAAAAGATATAAAAAGTGACATTTAAATTATTATTTTATTAAAAATTGTATATAAATGGAATTGATCAGAACAGGCTTAAGCCAGATATAAGGGGCGATAAACATAGGGATCAAGTCTTTTATTACGTTTGTAGTCACTGAGACAGAACAAATAAAAAATAAATAACTGAGGTGGATTTCTGATGTCTTGTAGAATGAAGTCTTAAAGATGTCTGATCGATATTTTTTTTTTGTTGTATTTACATTTATTATAACCAGTCTAAAAGAGAAAATAGTTGGTCTAGCCTGTTCTTGTTGGTAAAATCTACATTCTAAAACGAATTCAATAGTGTTTGTAAGATAATTTTTAAATAAATATTATTTTGGTTATAATTTCATATTAATGTTACGAGAATGAGCTATTGTTACCATACAATGGGTAATATTTTCCCGAGCTTTTGTAATAATTATAAAGTATATAGTAACTCAAGGGACAATGTAATTATGATGACCACAATTCACTTGGAAGCCTTTTCTTTATCCTCAATTCCTATCAATAATGAAAATCGTAAGAAACTATAAAATTGCCACAAAAATCTCTGAGTTTTTTGTCGATTTTACGTCTGGATATTTATTTCAAACAAATTACAAGTTTCTACTTGATTGTATATTTGTTTTGTTAAAACCCGATTAACATAAGGGTATAATAACGTAGTATTAACGACGTAACACAGCCTTCGCATAATAAAAGCCTTATTAAGAGTAGGAATTTAGGCTTAATCGTCACTAAGATACGCATTTTACCTCCCGATTAGTACGATAAATACGAGTACAACGAGTAGATCCCTGTTATATCTTATATTGTTTATGTTATAAACGTCAATTGGCTTTTTTTCTTCACGGCTCACGGTTGGTCTTGACATGAATAGATATACAGTCCAGGGGCTCAATTCTACTAATAAATTGTCACTTTCGAATCGAAAGGCAATCGTTACCGTTAAATAGTTTTCGTATACTGACACAATGATCTAGTTTCGTTTCGGTCGTAATTGAATTGGAATAGAATTGTAAACGTATCGTAAATCTTATAAATTAGAAGAATTGACTCTCAGACCCTATAGGTAGGGGTTACTTCCAACCTTTATCTACTCTAAATGCAAGCAGGTGAAGATGATACTAATACCTAAGTAGTCCTTAATAAGTTATATTAAATTAAACTTCAGTCTAGTATGGAAACGTATATTTTTTTTATGTTAGCCAGCGGCAAACGGGCAGGGGCTCACCGCTCATGTACAACAACACCGGAGGGCTTACAGGTGCGTTGCCTGCTTTTAATACGTGTTGAGTATGTAAAAAATATGGAAATTCACCCTTTTGAAAAATAAATTCCATTGAAGATAATTTGCAAGTAACTAAAATACCGTACTCTTTATCTAAAATGCAAATACATATTCAACTACATACAATTGAATTTATATATTATCCGTGTTTTCTTATCGTCTGTGAAAATTTGTAATGAATAATCCGCCTCGTAAATCGTTTAAATGTTCCTTAAAATATGATTAAAATGTATAAAAATTTAACTACTAGAAATAAACTCGCATTTTTACTATTCTAAGAACACAAAAATAAAATTGTTTACTTTAGTCATAAAAAATATAAATCATAAACGTGGTTCAATTGAAATTAGCAAATAAAAATAAATAAGCAATGATTAATCTACCAACATCTTAATATATTCAGTCATCTATTACATATTATCGAGAAATATGATATATTTAATTAAGTACTCATTAAGAAGTAAACCATGACGATATTAATTTTATTTAAATAAAACTGACTTCAATCAGACAACGATGTTCTATTTTCGAAATATAAAATGATAATTTCGTATGTGATATTTGTACAAAATTCATTGTTTTATGATAAAAAAAAACTGGCCAAGCCGAGTCGGACTCGCGCACGTAGGGTTCCGTACCATTATAGATAATAATATAACTCAATATTCTGTGAATATTTCAAGCGCCTGTTGCCGTTATCAATATCGAGCAAAAACAAGCAAAAAAATCACCTATGTTGTATGGCAGCCCCACTTAAATATTTATTTTATCCTGTTTTTAGTTGTATTTATTTTATTTGTTGTTATAGCGGCAACAGAAATACATCATCTGTGAAAATTTCAACTGTCTAACTATCACGGTTCATGAGATACAGCCTGGTGACAGACGGACAGCGGAGTCTCGGTAATAGTCACAACCTTTGGGTACGGAACCCTAAAAACAAACACGTTTCAATATGTTCAATGTCATATAAAACAGACGTGAGAAGTCTTTGTTTCATTAAAACTATTTTTATAAGATGTTTATATTATTTGGCGCATTTTGGATGACTACAAAATTTAAATATTGCAAAAAATATTTTTATTCACGAATCGGTTTTTATCTATCTTTTAGAAAAAAAATTACCTTCATATTTAATAGTCTTAACAACATAGCCTTAATTACCATTGTTTACCTTTTCATAGTTCCTAAGTTAATTTATTCTTTATATTTTGTTTAATTCTTTTTAATTCTGTTTAATCATTATTTTATTTGCTTGGTCTCCTGTAATTGAAGGAGCACACATATTTTATAACATTATTCCACGAATAAATAAATAAATATATGTCAATATTTTTTCAATTGTATTAAATGATATATTAACCTTTCTTCCGCCATATTGAAATGACAACACAGCAAACTTCACTATATCGCACTATAATAATAATATTATTAGTAATTATCACTTTTGCTAATCACATTACACCGCGGTGCTTAGACTTTACGAGACGTATAGAATTGTATTATGTTTAGCTATGACTGAGCGTATTTGCAACTTGTCATAAAGATTTAATTGAATGTAGGGTGACCACGTCGAGTCACCTTCGAGAGTCGAGTCGATCTTACGTTCAGTTTATAATCTTATAAATATTTAAAAAAAAAACCTAATTACGTTAAGATATAAACGAAAATTGAGTAGAGATGTTTCATTCTAACATAAACAGATTAATTCGATTAACTAGTTCAAATCCGGTCTAACGATTGTAATGAGTTGAATAGTGGGTAACACGGAAAAAACGTGACGTATTTTATTGGGAAAAGTTTTAAATCACCTTCATTGGCACGTATTCGCTTTTGAGTCGATTTTGTACATCGTACTTGTATTTATTTTAGTTTATTTCGGACACAAAAAGTACAAGCAAACAGTTGATACACAAACATAGAAGACACAAATGAACTATTGACCAAAAAAGAAAAGACAGTCCTGTAATACTTAACTAATATATAGAAAAGCTATATAATATATCTTTCATATATGAATGTGCATAAATCATTATCATTAGGACAGGAGGACACTCCTGACCGATTTCAGTCACGTTGGCCATTACATATAATATATGCTTGAGTATATGCGTAAACACAGGTGCACTTTTTATTCCCTTATAATTCGATGGGACAGCAATGCACCATGCCCGTAGAGGACTTAGGCTTAGGAATAACGTCTTTACGCGCTTTTCGAGGCACGGGATAATTAGTTAATCAGGTCTAAAACATTTCACAATTATCTGTGAAATACTTACTTACATTAAGTCGCTCTAGTTAGTAATAATATAGATATACGCATATGTTCAGTATAATCTAAATTTAGATCAAGTCGTATATCCTGGAATTCTCACACGGTTCTGTGAAACAAACTTTTGGTTACATCATTCATAAAGTGTAGGTTCTCGTGAAATAATACTAGATATTCTAATTATAGATTGATATAAAAGTGAAATCGTATTA
The DNA here is from genome assembly GCA_905220585.2 of Nymphalis polychloros. Taxonomy (NCBI): domain Eukaryota; kingdom Metazoa; phylum Arthropoda; class Insecta; order Lepidoptera; family Nymphalidae; genus Nymphalis; species Nymphalis polychloros. The sequence continues at coordinate 13,551,650 of HG992245.1, forward strand.
TTTATTTTAAAAAATTGCAATTTTTGGCATCAAAATATCGTAGAAGCATTAATCTTGTTTTCTGAAGACGAAGTGTTCTTACTATGCTAGTCCATGCCTGTACGTCATGTGTTTTATTATATCTTTTACCAAGTAAATTTATAACGTCACAGCGCCTTATTATTATTAAATTGATCGCAGTGTTCCAAGATGGATTACTAGATATTTCTATACTGATAACCATTTTCTGAGTAACAAATTGAATATAATTTATGAAAAACAAAAAATATTTCTTAGCACATTTTCAATCTCTGACTTTTGTAATGTAGTCCTAGCTACAATTGTCAATTCCGAAAGATATTAAATCGCCATAAACCAGAAGGCTTTTTTAGATGGGAAGTGATGGTAAAATGAAACGATTAAGAAAATAAGTAATAAAAATATACAATGGAAATACTTAATATTTTATGGTTATGTCGATGGGATTTCATTCCATTCCATTCCAGCGTCGATGGAATGAAATCTTCGATTAAGATTTACCTGGCAATGTTTGACAGTAATCTAACTTCGATACAAAGTTATACCTTTTAAAGGTTTTAATAGCTAGTACATGATTTTTGCTCACCCTATTCGTAGACAAGTACAAAGATAAATTTTAATCGTGAATACATCTGAATCCACAGTGAACGATTCGCATTGCGCGGTTTCATCTGTGAAGACATTTATATAAGATAAGATAAGATAAGGTCCTCTAGACCGATTTCGGCCACGGCGGCCAATCTCAAGATAGATTAGCCAACTGCGCAGGAGATATTATAGTGCACAAGTGTGTGCGCAAACACAGGTGCACTCTCTTTTCCTTAGCTCTCATAATCTGATGGGACGGCAATTCGACACGACCGGAAAGAGTTCAGGCGTAGGACCAACGGCTTAACGTGCTTTCTGAGGCACGGGAGTGTACACACTTCCAACTTTCAGACTCCGGGCTGCTACTGAGAATTTTCCTGACAGAAAAACCCAATAACTATTTATTGGCCCGACCTGGGAATTGAACCCAGGACCACCGGGTCTGCGGCCTATCATATCATCGGCCTATAATATATCTAGACCAACTACATTAGACCAACGAGGTAGTCAGCCATTTATATACTACACTAATTTTACATTTTGTTTTGTATAGTACTAGTTTTCTTCGGCTTAGTCCACGGGAAGGCTTAGCTGAAAAAAATCACGATGATTGATTGGTTTCGACAAACTCAGGTTCGCATTTATAATAATAATTATTAGCATATATATAAACCAATAAAAAATATATTGAAAGATTATCATTGTTTTATTTTATGTTTTGGTAATTTCATACTATCAATAACCGGTTGGTACACTTTTTCAAGATATATTTTTAACAGACTTGAAATAATGAGGGCTCCCAATACAACTCGTATTTATGTCTTCGTGTGGCTTTATATGTATAAATTCTATTAAGGTAACTCTTAAAGTAAATTTATAGCCCTACTACTTCTACTAGTAGTACTAGTAGGAAAAAAGCCAGAAAGAGTCTCTTATTCCCTTGAGCAAATACAATTTAAAGAAGAATCCGAATCGAAGCCAACTTCATTAGACCTGCTACCTTCAGATTGTATTCAGTCACACGTGGAATAACGTTTTTGTTCACTTTAATGTAACTAAAAACAAATTATAAGATCCTATACAACAAGGCTGCGAGTAATACAAGCAATGACTTTGACAGACCGGTTTCCGCCTCGACTTTGACTTGACACCAAAACATAAATTCCGAGGCAACAGAATGGATGATTAATCTAATAACGAAATGATTAGCCGTGAATTTAACCCGAATCACGGATTAAATTCACGGCAGTAAATACAACTATAAAGGTACCTAAGTTGACATTTTCACAAGATAGCCATAATGTACATAATGAGTTTTTTAAATGGTAATTAGCATATTAGTAGCTTGTGACTACTACCTACCCGTTAATATTTCTCGCTAATATTATAAATGCGATAGTGAGTTTGTGTTCACGTATTTACTAATCGACTAATAATTAAATTTTCAATACACAATGTTATGGGCACAGAGAAATAAATATAATATATACGGTACCTATATATTACGTTGAACATCTTGAGTGAGTAAAAGTGGACAATATTATGTAATATTGCAACAGATAGAACATCTGTTCTGAAGTAGCCAAAAACCTGTATTCTAGGCGACCTCCTTTTTGTACGAAATTGAACAATTTATTAAGTTAGGCTTATAGAATTAAATGTAAAGCTACAATCGATTCAGAAAGTAAATTCTACCGATAAGAACCATCGAGAACTTATGTCACTCTTTTTCATTCTTTTTATTACAATCAATCAAATAAATTAAATTTATTTATATCCTGCTCGATAATCAACAAATACTAAATCGTAAATATATACTAAGACTTTAATATATATAAATTATATAATATATATCTCGGATCTGTATTTTGAAACCTTTCTCTTGCTGAGCTATATAAGTGGCAAGCAAAATTATGGCGATGACTAGAGTTACCTTTATTTTACCCGACATTGTATTTTTGCAAGAAATATACAGTTGTAATATAATGTTAGTCAAAATTATATATTTTTTATAGTTTATGCAAAATATGGAAATTATTTCGATGTAATATTTAGTGGTAAGCGATAAATCCATGGTATTCTTACATATAACTATGTAAAAGTTATTTCAGTTGTCCATATAACGCTGCTGTGGATTTTATGATACTACATTTTGTAATTAATCTTATGATTATGAGTAAGGAATTATATTAATACAATTATTTATATTAGGTCCTTACATATGAAATTGGTGTTTTGTACGGGAGGAATATAAAGTCAACTTTTTTTTGTAAAATATATTTAATTAATCAAAGTATGCACCGTTGTTATCTATGCACTTTTGCCATCTCATAGGTTTGCTTCAAGTGGATTAATACAGTTTTATCACTTACCCCGAAGCCCGCAGCTATCTCTGAAGTGCTTTGTGATGGATCCGCTTCCACAATAAATAGCCTTTAATTCTTCATTTTCCACTTTGGTGTCCGGCCGTCCACGGGGTTGGTTCTGAAGGTCGAAATTTCCAGAACGAAAACGTTGAAACCAAAAACGTACCGTGCTTTCTTTTACGACACCAGCGCTGTATACATCATTAATCCTTCGAGCTGTTTCTGCAGCACTGGTGCCACGGTAGAACTCGTACTCGTAAATATACAGATATTTCATGTTTTCCATTGTGCGGTAATAAGCGACGCCAAAGAAAAAACAAATGAATGACTGTTTTCAAAACTCAAATGTACCAGCTAAATGAATTTATAAATTTGAATTTGGAATCCTTAACCAAAGAGGAGATATTTCAGATCAAAGTGGTCAGTACGACAAAACGCTAATTTCATATGTAAGGACCTAATATTAATATTGCAATGTGTTTATCTAAAAATTTAACACCTGTCACATAGCTGCTAAGACAAAAAAAATGTTTCCTCTAATACGCTTATTTTTTTATTTTTTTATAATATAGCTTGACGGACGAGCATATGGGCCACCTGGTGGTAAGTTGTCACCAACGCCCATAGACATTGGCATTGTAAGAAATGTTAACCATCGCTTACATCGAAAATGCGCCACCAACCTTGGGAACTAAGATGTTATGTCCCTTGTGCCTGTAATTACACTGGCTCACTCACCCTTCAAACCGGAACACAACAATAAAAAGTACTGCTGTTTTGCGGTAGGTATAAACCTGCGTCGTCGACTAACAGAGGGAAAACGTTATAATTTCAAGAACCTTTTGTATTTAAACGCACAAGAATAATATTATCGTTTCATCAACCGCAAACTACTGCTGGCTAAATTCCTCTCCAAAGTTTTGCTAACGGTTTAGTTCTCCCCCTTTCCCATCCCTCTACTTCCTTTAGTCCATCTGACTGGAGGATTCGTACAATATCCAAGTACATATATATATAATCTAATTAAAACAACCAAATATTGAGAAGAACTAGTATAAATATTTTTATCTCTTTTAATTTATATTATACTAAAGCAATAGTTCCCAGGCTATAAATTACGCAATTTTTTTTTCTGCGGAATTAAGATCGTATTGATATTCTTTAATATCTATAACAATACATTGTCATTTACTGCTAAACAATTTTTATCATAATACTTATAGAATGTCGTCAATAAACAATACTATCTCAAGTTTGTTACTTAATTGATAAGGCGATATACTAAACAAATAGCCTGAACTACCTATATATGAAGTATATTAGCAATAATATATGTCGGAGATGTCAACATTACGGTAGTTGTTTTGACAACGAGCCGCAAGCGTTGTCAGTATTAGATAATGCTTGGACGGAGTCTAGATGATGGGGAGCGAGTCGACGACGCGACAGTTCAGTGCCAGCCGCCGTACTTGCAACACGTCTAGAAACTGTCTTACGACTCGTTGCTATAATTGCGTATAAAGTGTTACTGTGTAAAAGTAAGCCGTATGAGTGATTCCGGATTTGTTATTTGTTACCTGTACCCCACATTCGCTCACACATAATGTTTGATGTTGAGGACTGAGCGGATGCTCACATCCATCAACTCATTCCGACATATAGATAAACCATGTTCATTGTCAGACTTATCGAATATATCAAAATCAGTCTACAAATCGACTACGGTCAATTAGGAACACGAAGAATCATGAAATTTTGATCGTGACGACATTTCGCTCGGATTAAATAATATAAAAAAAATTTACTACCTACATTAAACATTATTTAAGGCAAATCGTTAGAGTCGTTTCCGAGATACACGAAATCAATTTTATAGTTCATTTAATATATAAAGGCACGGTTAACACAACATTTTAATTTGGAATTTATTTAGTCTTTTTCACAGTATTCTTATGTTCAATTCGAATTCTTAGAACTTTCATTTTTTACTGTTTGTAATTCAATGGCCTTAAAATTTTCGGGATTTTGTTATCTTGGGTCTGAAAGCTTATATAAGTTTTTTTAAAAAGGTTATATTTTACTAAAACGATTTAAAATATATTTAAACAAAATTTTAAATTTATGAAAATACTGTCAACAATATATGTACGTATATTTATATATCAAGCACCATGAATAGATTATCTATATGAAATATATACTTAGAGTTACTCTTCAAAGCCTTTGATATAGTTTAAAAGTCTGAAAAAGTTCTGATTAGTGGTATATATAATATAAACAAAACAAATAAAAAAAAAAACTAATAAATTAGTTTTATTATATGTAAGCACTACAGACTTTTGCGTAAGCGTTTATTATTAGCAATAATTCGGTAATAAACATAAAACGTAAGTTATGAGGCATATGACGTAAGGGGTACCATTCTATAATAAAAGTGTTGTGAGTGAGTGAATGTCATGAGTGATATCGTTATTACACTGACATTGAGGAAATAAAAATATATTACTTGGTGAAAGGGCTTTGTGCACGTTCGCCTTGGTAGGTACCACTCACTCATCAGATATTCTACCGCAAAACAGCATCACTTGGTATTGCTATGTTCCGGTTTGAAGGGTAAGTGAGCCAGTGTAATTACAGGTTCAAGGGACATAACATCTTAGTTACCAAGGTTGGTGGCGCGTTGGTGATGTAAGCGATGGTTTACATTTCTTACAAGGCCTATCTATGGGCGTTGGTGACCACTTACTATCAGATGGGCCATATGCTCGTCCGCCTCCCTATAATACCATATAAAGTCTTAGGGAGTGGCAGCAGGTATTCAGTTTACAAATAGGCTATAGCAATACAGCTATGTAAATGTACAAGCCAAGTTTTACATTCAACAACGGCTGAGAACCAACTTGAAGTACTTTGAATTAAAATATCTTATTATTTTTATTTAAAATTTTCTTTGTATACCCAACGTATTTTTTTCCGAGAAAACTAGTGCAAACTGTTAAGTAAAAATCAAAAACGTCTAAAATTAATATTTTATTAGTTTTGATAAGTGTAAATACTGTGCTTTAAATAATTTGAACTAAAATTTGAAGAGAAGGTTTGGAGCTTATTCCACCACGCTGCTTCAATGCGGGTTAGTGAAATACACATGTGACAGAATTTCAGTGAAATTTGACATATGCAGATTTCCTCACGATGTTTTCCTTCACTGTCAAGCACAAAATGACTTATAATCACAAATTAAGCACATGAAATTCTGTGGTGCTTGCCCAGGTTTGAGCCCACGATCATCGGTTAAGATTCACGCGTTCTACGAGCCGGTTGGCGTGGTTGGTAAGATACTTGCCTTTCACGCCGTATGTCGTGGGTTCGATTCCCACCCAGGACAGATATTTGTGTGCATGAACATGTCTGTTTGTCCTGAGTCTGGGTGTAATTATCTATATAAGTATGTATTTACAAAAAGAAAAGTAGTATATGTAGTATATCAGTTGTCTGGTTTCCATAGTACAAGCTCTGCTTAGTGTGGGATCAGATGGCCGTGTGTGAATAATGTCCCAGGATACTATTATTATTATTAATCTTACCACTAGGCCATCTCGGCTTTTATATCATATAATTTGTGTAATTACGTTATAAGTTGATAGTAAAAGTTTTAAAGTAAAAGTTTTTTTTAGGGCATTTAAATAAAGGCTTGTTTTTTAATATATACTTTTAATTTATTTTTTACTTTTTAGTTATCGCTGGATACGTTTCTCAGTGTTTATCTCATTCAACGCATCATTGTAGCAAGGTCGTTTGTCGGTTAATTTCGAACAGTCCAGCTCATCAATAAGGAGACCTTCTAATGATTTTACCCTACTTAAGACCACGTACGCTTGACCAGCAGTGAAGAGCTTCGAACCTAAGTATACAATGGCATGGTCGACGGTACTACCTTGAATTTTGTGTACTGTGCAAGCTCAATATAATATAATTGGCAGCATTCTTCGTTCTGCAGTGCCGTCTTGGGTTGAATGAGGTGAACACCGTCTTTACCGAAGTCATTAAGGACGGATGGTATGTCAGTATCTGACTGCTAAGTCGTTGGCGTTTCGCATCATTGCTTTCGGTAAAAAGTTTTTCATGTCGCTTTAATTTTAGTTTTCTCCAACCTTCTCTTCCTTTGTGTTGATGTTTTTGTTTTCCTATGTTATTCCCACGAGTACCGAAAAAATATTGGTCGACCCTCCCAGAGCTTCGCTTAGAAGGGTAAAAGCTAATATACAACAGGGTTCGCCCCCAGTGCCTTGAGGCGGTACGTTCACGACATCATATTACACCCTGATGCCAATCAGTCCTCGGCACGGCCTCAAATTGACTTGGGTGTTTGGAGGAATGCGCCACTTTTTTCAGCTTGAAGCTTATTTGTGCCTTACGAAACACAGTTCTGGGTTTGATTTTGGAGTTATCCTTCTCCTTGATAGGGTGAAAAACAATGCTATTGACGCCTGTCTCACTAAATTACACAAGTCAAAGTTGATCAACCGCTGCTACAGACTTGACTAATTTGACCTCAATATCATAATCGAGGACTCCAAAAACCCCAGTACAAACCAAATTCCAGACGGATTGGAGCAACGGATTTTATGGCCAGCATCTTATTTTTTAAAACTCCTATTCGTATTCTCAGCAAGCCTAATATTGAAGAAATTCATTAAAAATAATTAGTCCGCCATCTTGGCTGTTCCACCATGTTTGATTTAGAATAACGTCACATAACTAATCATGTATTGTCATCCAAACTGAATGTTTGTAAAAAAATTCAGCTCAATCTGTTGAAGATATCTGATTCAAAATTAAGTTTCAAGCTTTACAAGTCCGCCATATTGGATTTAGAGTGATGTCACTTTATTTTTCGAGTTATTCTTAGCAAGCCCTTTCATTTGATACCCATATTATAGGAGTGCATTAAAAATAACTAGTCCGCCATCTTGGGTGTGCCGCCATGTTGCATTTAGCATAATTAACTATACATTGTCATCCAAATTGAACGTGTATACAAAATTTCAGCTCAATCGGTTGAAGATATCTGCTTCAAACAAAATTTCGTCTATTTTTTGTTTTGAATAGATCGTAAAGCGTAATCGTATACGTTACGTTTTGTTAGCGAAAACCACGTACATGGCTTTTCATTCAAATTGAACAAATAATGCGAGTTCCAAGCGAAGCCGAATAAGTGAGAGTTGCTTCCACTGAAAAGTTTAAGAATTATATAAATGTAAGACAAAACTGCTTAAGCTAAAATGCTTATAAATGTTTTAAGTAACTAGCTTGTTGAAAATTAACAGAGAAAAGGAATGCAAAGCATTTTAATACTAAAATTCTTTAACATTTGTAGAAAGCTATTGATAAAACGATTTCATTTTTCGTACAAACTCAGTTATGAATTATGGTAATGGTTTTCTTTGCTAATGGAATACCCACAAAGAAAACTGAGATACTTCTCGCCTCGCTACCCCACGAAGTTATTACCGAAACACTCATGTCCGGTAAACACGTGCGACAGCCTATACGTGAGTGTGCCCCTTCTTCTTGCTACGCAGCGACTCAAGTGTATAGGCACCGACATGGTGATTTCGGCTCTTCCACGTTGGGTAGGAGGCGGCCCAAGGCGGCAGAAGACATTGGTGAGCTTCGGCCCCAGTTGGACAAAGTGTTTTCCGAAGCTCCATCTTCCGACGCTTCAGCAAACTCCAATTAATTGTACATGACTGGCTTGATATATATATATGACTTGATATATATATGTGTATATATATATATATATATATATATATTAAGCCAGTCAGTCAGTAAAATAATATAATTTTACATACGAATAAATACACGTATTTCACATAATATACTTCTGAAGTGTCATCATGGGGGCTCAGATACGACGCTTTTCAACAAGCGAATTAAAAACACGCTCTAATTGTTGTTATTTTTTTTATATGTATATAAAATATATTTAGAACGGAAATGAATTATCAACTAAAACAGTAATTAGTCACAACATTATGAATTTAACGACATTTTATCAAGACAATAGCGACAATTTAAAATTAGCTAATTATGCGATATAAATCATTTATAGATTATGTCAGTATCTGCCAGATACCCGGCTAAAAGAGTAATAAAAAACAAAACAAGTCTGTGACAATTACGACGTTGCTAATGTATAACTGCAGATATTTGCTAACAATATATATATATTCAAACTTAACTATTATATATAAGTGAAGGTTGGCGTGGTTGGTAGATACGTTCCTTTCGCGCCGCAGGTCTTGGGTTCGATTCCCACCCAGGACAGACATTTGTGTGCATGAACATATCCGTTTGTCCTGAGTCTGGGCGTAATTATCTATATAAGTATGTATTTACAAAAGAAAAATAGTATATGTAGTATATCAGTTGTCTGGTTTCCATGGAACAAGCTTTGCTAAGTTTGGGATCAGATGGCCGTGTGTGAATAATGTCCCAGGATATTATATATAAATATAATAGTATAATAGTTAAGTTATATATTCATTTATTTACTCTCGGTATCCTTAATAGTAAATATTTGATTAATATGCTGTTTCGAAGTAGAGAATATATAAATCACGTTTACGATATTTGAAATATCCTCCATGTTATGATATATGGCTACAAGCAGGTTGAAATCGATAGGCTGATTTAGCTATATTTGATGGCTGATGTATATTTATAATATTCATCATCATCATCATCATCAGCCTTTCGTCGTCCACTGTTGGACATAGGCCTCTCCAATGGCACGCCACTGAGCTCGATCTTCAGCTCTCAAAATCCATCCGCTGCCAGCCACTTTGCGTATATCGTCACTCCACCTAGCTGAAGGGCGCCCTACGCTACGTTTGCCGAAACGTGGTCTCCACTCCAGAACACGTCTACACCAACGGTTGTCGGTTCTGCGACACATGTGTCCAGCCCACTGCCATTTCAGCTTGCTAATTCTTTGGGCTATGTCGATAACTTTGGTTCTCTGTCGGATCACCGTGTTTGGGATTCGATCCTTCAGAGAAACTCCGAGCATAGCCCTCTCCATCGCTCGCTGAGCGACCTTAAAATGGTGGACCAAACGCACGGTCAGTGTCCATGTCTCGGCTCCGTAGGTCATAACTGGTAGGACGCACTCGTTGAAGACTTTTGTCTTCAAGCATTGTGGTATCCGTGACGAAAAGACTTGACCAAGTTTCCTATACGCTGCCCAGCCCAACTGTACTCTTCTGCGTGACTCCTTCTCGAAGTTGTTTCGACCCAACTGCAAAGTTTGCCCAAGGTACACATATTCCTGAACAACTTCGAGAGGAACTCCGTTAAGAACTATTGGTTCCGGACCAACGTGTCCATTGAACATTATCTTGGTTTTGTCCAAGTTCATCCGGAGACCAACTCGAGCAGAAGAATCAGCCAGGCTGCTCAGCATATACTGCATGTCCTGCACGGTTTCTGCCACGATGACAATATCGTCCGCAAATCTCAAGTGTGAAAGGTACTCGCCGTTTATGTTTATGCCCCGCCCTTCCCAGTGCAGCGTCTTGAACATATCCTCTAATGCATTTGTGAACAATTTCGGGGAGATGACATCCCCTTGTCTCACTCCTCGATGCAAGAGGATGGGGTCAGATTGCTGATTCTGTACTTGGACGGTCATAATAGCAGCATCATGCAGACCTTTCAGCACTTGGATATATCGCCAATCGATTTGGCACCGTTGTAAGGACTCCAGAACAGACCAGGTCTCAATAGAGTCAAAAGCCTTCTCATAGTCCACAAATGCTAAGCACAGGGGCTGATTATACTCCTCCGTCTTCTGTATAATCTGCCGCACTGTGTGAATGTGGTCTATGGTTCCGTATCCTCTTCGAAACCCGGCCTGTTCTGGGGGCTGAAACTCGTCAAGTCTACGCGCGAGACGATTTGTGATGACCCTGGAAAACAGCTTATAGACATGGCTCAAGAGGGAAATAGGTCGGTAGTTCTTCAATAAGGTTTTGTCACCTTTTTTGAAGAACAACACGACAATACTCTTGCTCCATGCCTTTGGAGTTCTCCCCGAAGAGATGACAGAGTTGAATATGCGTTGGAGCTGCGCTAGTAGAGGTTTTCCAGCTGCTTTTAACAGCTCCGTCGTAATTCCATCTTCCCCAGGGGCTTTTCCATTTTTTAGCTGTCCCAAAGCCATCACGATTTCGTCTTGGCTGACTTCTGGCAGCTCTTCTGTGAAGTAGGTTAGGGTGGCTCTAGGATCTTTAGGGTCGGGTTGGGGACGAGACGCTTCTGATGTGTAAAGTTTACCGTAGAAGTCCTGCACTTCCTTCAAAATCTCGAGCTTAGAAGCGACGACTTTTCCCTTTGAAGTGGTCAACTTCGTCAGATGGCTTCGGCCTAGCTGTTGGACGAAGACTTTTGACCCCCGGTTTCGCTCGATCGCTTCTTTTATAGAGCGCGTATTGGAGTTTCGGAGGTCACGTCTTATCAGCTTATGTATTTGCTTATTCAGATCTGACGAAGTGACTGTTGGGTTTTCACGTCGTTTTCGCATTAGCTCTAGAGACTCTGTCGAAAGCTTGGACCTCTTGCCGGCATTTTGCGCTTGATAGAATTTCGTCCCTTCTTCCCTAAGAATACCCACCACTTGTTCGAGCTTCTGGTCGATGTCAACGTCGATATTGGTTTCCAAGGCAGCGAACCGGTTTTCCAGTTTTAACTGAAATGTATTAGACTGAACCGGTTGGAGCAGATTTGGTCGGAGCGTTGACCTCATCAGACGAGCGCGCTCGAGCTTATAGTCAATATTTAGAGTGCCTCGTACAAGTCGGTGATCACTTCCAGTATTAAACCTTGTGATCACAGAGACATCTCTAAATATTTGCTTCTTGTCCGTCATGATGAAGTCAATCTCGTTTCTAATCATAGCGTCAGGGCTTCGCCACGTCCACTTCCGTTGAGGCTGTTTCTTAAAGAAAGAGTTCATCAAGAATAGCCCCTCTTTCTCAAGAAAGTTGACAAGCATTTGCCCCCTATGATTCCTGCTTCCAAATCCGTGTTGTCCTACTACCGTTTCGCTGCTAGTATGTACTCCCACTTTAGCGTTGAAGTCCCCCATGACAACGTTGAAGTGGGCATTTTGGTTGGTGTGCAATGCCTTCGAAATGTCTTCATACATTTCTTCCACTTCATCATCCGAGTGTGTCGAAGTCGGTGCATATACTTGGATAACCTTGAGGCTATACCTCTTGGTGAGTCTGATCACAAGATATGCTACCCTTGCCGACACACTGGAGATTTCTAAGACGTTGTCAGAGAGAGCCTTGTGGACCAAGAAGCCGACGCCACCATGGGATGGTTGGTCTCCCTCTCTGAAGTACATAAGATGGCCTGATTCTAAGGTTATGGTATCCTCCCCCTTTCTTCGGATTTCACATAAACCCAAAACATGCCATCTTATGTTTCTCAGCTCTTCTTCGAGCTGTACCAGGTGTTCGTCGAGCCGTAGCGTGCGTCCGTTATACGTAGCCAGAGTCAGTCGGTGTTGGCGGCCTACCGTAACCCGGGGATTCTTAGCACCCCCTGCCCCGCCTTTACCATGACCGCCGCCTTGGCCAGGAACAGCGGGGCCACCGGGAACTAGGGGCCGTTGCGCTTGCGTGTGTGCCATTGAGGTTTTTGCCCATAATCACCACGCTGGGCAGGCGGGTTGGTGATCGCAGAGCGTAGCTTTTGATACAGGTGACGCTGCTGCCCGTCACCAGTCTGCGGCATTTAGCTACGCCTTTATCAAATGGTTATACCGCCATTAGTCGGTCGCCAGAGCCTCGTTTGTTGACCGGCAGGATGCACCACGTGCAGGTGAGGTTGGCTTGGAGCAGTTAGATGTAGGTGTGCTCCCTTACATCCCTCATCCATCATTTATAATATTAATACAATGTTATTACTCATATTATAAATATCATATTATTCATCAGTAACTGTTCACCACCGCCCATAGAAATTTATTTTGTTTGAAATATTGACAACTTACATATTGATCCCTTACACACTTTGAAACACAACAATATTGAGTACTGTTGTGTGACACTCGAATAAATCCAGTTGGGCTTGCATAAAGCTCTATCACCAATATAATAATCAAGTATATATTAGGTCCTTACATATGATATTAGCGTTTTGTCGTACTGACTACTTTGATCTGAAATATCTCCTCTTTGGTTAAGAATTCCAAATTCAAATTTATAAGTTCATTTAGCTGGTACATTTGAGTTTTGAAAACAGTCATTCATTTGTTTCAAACGATTACGGCAGATATCTATTGTCAGCAATTGCAAACCATGAAGGAAGAACTAGCTGGTAAACAACCGGAGTGGTCTATCGCTCTAGGCCACTGCTGCTTCACAACAACGTAAGACCTCACACTGCACAACAAACAACTACTAAGTTAGATGAGCTACAATTGGAATGTCTGCGACATCTACCATACTCCCCAGACCTTGCTCCAACAGATTACCATTTTTTCCGGAATTTGGACAACTTATTACAAGGGAAAAAATTCAAATCCAATGAGGCAGTTCCAACCGCCTTCAAAGAATTTATTGATTCTCGCCCCCATGATTTTTTTAGTAAAGGGATCAATGAACTACCTATGACATGGCAAAAGTGCATAGATAACAACGGTGCATACTTTAATTAATTAAATATATGTTACAAAAAAAAAAAGACTTTATATTCCTCCCGTACAAAACGCCAATTGCATATGTAAGGACCTAATATACAGTGCTAGTGTTTTATGCAAGCTTGTCTGGGTAGGTACCACCCATTCATAAGTTATTCTACCGCAAAACAGCACTACTTTGTATTGTTGTATTCCGGTTTGAGGGGTGAGTGAGCCAGTGTAATTACAGGCACAAGGGACATAACATCTTAGTTCCCAAGGTTAGTGGCGCATTGCCGATGTAAGCGATGGTTAACATCTTTTACAATGCCAATGACTATGGGCGTTGGTGACCACTTACCATCAGGTGGCCCATATGGTCGGCCGCCTACATGTGCTATAAAAAATAAAAAAACGTACGTAGCATTGACAAGAGAGATCTGATGCAGGATCAACTTATACGTGCTTTGAAGATATAGTTAACTAGTCACAGCCTGCAAATCAAATCAATCAAAATTTCACAATGATTTGTTGAGCAATTAAGATGTGATTCATGAATGTAATAATATTGTTGGGTGTTCAACTTTTAATACTAAATTCGTGGGTAGATTTATTGTCAACGCTCTATAAACGCAGCGCGAGTAACATACGCCAAGCATTATTCTTCTGCAATTCGGTCGTAAGCGATAGCTCTGTCGGTTTGACTCCGGCTCGGATTCTCGGTTTAAGCGGATATCTCATAAATAATATTTCAGTTGCTAAATATTGATTCCTTTGTTCTAATTTTGTGTGTAAATTGTACTTGTCGATATACGTTTACTTTATTGTTGTATAGTGGTTTTAATTTATTTTAAAAAACCTATTTCTATCCTTATTCCTAAAAATATTTAGTTTTATTAAATATACTGATAATGATGTCATAGTAAAAATTAATATTTATTTCCTGATTTTATTTTTCTAATAAACTACTACACTGCGCGTCCAATTAACGTAAATATTGGACGTGAACTGGATTGCAGACCTCATTTTCCAACGAAACTAATTTGCTCATTGACAAAATGTAATTAGCAGGAAATCTTATAACAAGAATGTTTTTATACCATGTTTATTTAATTAATTATTATAAATTAAAGGAGATTAATGTTACATTTTAAGTTAATAATATGTCATTAGTTAAATATGAAAATGTGAAATGAAATTAATTAATATTAATTAAACTAATTAATATAAAATAAAGGTTTTATGACTGAGGCGTACACTTATTATCTCATATTGTGAATTTGACCGTTTCGAGGCGGTCGGAGAAAATATATGTAGTAGTCTCGTATATAACGTAATACATCCTTTTACGGGTTTTGTTTTAATTTATTAATTAGTAATTTAAATTCAGAAGTCTTATAGTTTAGTATATAATACTAACAACCTGTAATTGACCCACTACTGGGTCTCCTCTCTTTTTGACTACTTTAAGGCTTCGAGCTTATTCCGCCACGTTATTCGGGCTAGTGGATACGCAGCACATTTTCATCCGACACAATATGCAGGTTTTCTCGCGATATTTTCTATCAACACCGAGCACGAGATTAATACTGTAAATACAAATTTATTACGTTGCCGTGCTTGGACCTGCAATCTTCGCTTAAGATTGACGTCTTCTTACCACTGAGTTATAGCGGCTTAATATACAGCGGTTATATGTAAAATATTAATAACCTCACAGGACCATATCACTAATGTCATAAGTGAGCGTACCGGCGGCGTACCGTAATGACATCGGCTGGGCGTCGCTTGAACTTGGCCTATTTATTTGCGAACATTAGTATTTGACCACGAGAAGCTTCGCAAAGCTTGTCGTACGTTATAACTCAATTTTCTGTACATAGTGCTTCAAAGACCTCAATGATTTTCACGATGACTGGTTTTGCGTAAACCGCATCCAAGGGCATCCTATAACCCTTGCAATATCATCGGTCCGCCTTATAGAGGGTAGTCGTCACTTCAGAACCTTTCTGCCCCAAGGCAGCCACCAGAAAGGTTCACTTCTGTGAGCGATTTGCAGCGCCAACTGCTACTTCAAGTCACCAAGTCTTTATTTTGTTGTGGTATTGACAAGTGTGACATATTTTATTTATTTCCATAACACATTATTACTTAAACACATTGATGTTGTTAATACGATCATAATGTACAAAGTTACTAAGCAAATAATTATTCAATATTTATAATTAAAAACACAATTACAGTATGAACACTGCAATAATAATACATTATTATCTGACATTATTTTATGATATTTTAAAATATTTATACAAAAATCTTTGATTACTAATCGTAGACAAGTTAACGAATAAGAAGTATGTTAAATCAGTTAAATATGTTTCAGGGAATATTGTAAACAATTTAATATGAATACTGCCAGACACCTGTCGGCAGTATTTATTGCCAGACATTTCAATTATCGAAAAAAATAACGCAATCTTACTTACAGTCTGACACTTGATTTTTATCTATGATATTTAGCGGGCTATTTTAATAGATTTTGTAAGCTGCCACACCAATCCTAGGGGCCACACATACCCTAAGCGTATTTAAAGTGCCGCAGTACGAGCGAAAGTCCATTATACGTACGCTTGAGTGTGAACGAGATATCTATACGCATACGTAAAACGTACGTATTATTCACTTCAATTTAGTGTTTGATCGAGTCTGTTCAGCACTACTGTCATTTTGATTTCATCATTTGTGCCGCTGTGAGTTTTTACTCTTACGCACAGCTTCATTAAAGTTATCTTGTAAATTGTCTAATGGAAGCCTTTAATTATAATTAAATAATTTCTTATTCAATAATTATCTAAATTATTGCAGAATAATACTAAGTTAGTAAGAATTTTCATGTTTTTCGTTGTCTATATGCGGGCGGAGATATAATATTTTATATTGTTTTATTTTCTCATATTTCTATTCAGGAATTTTATTTCATATTTATAGTTGATTTTGAAACAATAAAATCTGTCTCTGTTCGCGCCGTTAGATAGTAGTTTAGAAAGTTTTCGTGTCTATACAGCTTCTGTTAGATCTTTACTGTGATTGTTCCCGTTCCAGCGTTGGTAGCTCACATTGTAAACGCAAACAAAAACTTATCTGCATCATACACGTTATAGCTAGCACGACTTTAGCAGCCGTTATTATCTCATCGTCCATGCTAAGAGTGAATTTATCTAAACTAAATCAGCATCTTATTATGTATGTGCATTCAAGACATGGTTTTTTTATTGTATAGGTAGGTGGATGAACATATGGGCCACCTGATGGTAAGTGGTCACCAACGCCCATAGATAATGGCTTTGTAAGAAATGTTAGCCATTGCTTACATCGCCAATGCCCCACCACCCTTGGTAACTAAGATGTTATGTCCCTTGTGCCTGTAATTACACTGGCTCACTCACCCTTCAAACAGGAACACAACACAATAACAAGTACTGCTGTTTTGCGGTAGAATATCTGATGAGTGGGTGGTACCTACCCGGACGAGTTTGCACAAAGCTCTACCTCCGAATAAAAATTACCGTAATAATAGTATAAAATATCTATCGTATAAAATGCATAAGAGGCGTATTGGCAAAACATTGCGATCTGTTGCTTTATAAACAAAAAGATAGCAAATATTTTTTAGAAACTTGTCATTGAGCTATAGTCATGCGTAATTAATTACAGATAATTTTTGAATTTCTCAAAAAGTTATATACACAAGCCTTTGCTAGAAATGTTTGTGTCGAGATCACAGTAGAGCTATTGTTCTGTAATAATAAACTCGAAACACTGTAAAAAACTGTCGTGAAATGTCAAAAGTGTTATGCGATACTGACCTTAATAATCATAACATTTCAAGAAAACACGCATCAAAATAGTATATCACCGTACTACGGTTGTCAACATTTCACGAGGCGAACGCAGGGAATGTTGTCCGATCCATTTTAACATGTGTTTTTATGTAACAGCGACTATTAAAATGTGCTACGCAGTCGTAGCACATTTTAATTTGGCTTTTTGCATAAAATGCAATGCTCTAAAAACATTTCAATTATTTAATGAACAAATATTGATAATGAACAGCATTTATATGAAACAAAATAATTAAATATTATCAATAGTTTACAGTAACTGCCTGTGGATGTTCCACTGCTGGGCTAAGGCCACTTTTACTCATTTTGAGGAGAATGTTTGGAGCTTATTCGACCACGCTGCACCACCTGCACATGTGACAGAATTTCAGTAAAATTTGACAGACGCAGGTTTTCTCACGATATTTTCCTTTATCGTCAAGCAAGAGATGAATTATAAACACAAGTTAAGCACATGAAATTCAGTGGTGTTTACCCGGGTTTGAACCCACGATCATCGGTTAAGATACACGCGTTCTTACCACTGCAGTGGTAAGAAAGCCACTGGGCCATTTCGGCATCAATAGTGTAACAATTCAACAGTAAGAACCTAGAATTAATATGTAATAATCTTATTACATATTAATTTTCCGTTTTTTATTGTTTCATAACTCCAATAACATTTGAACAATATACCTATTGAATGATCTTATGGATATTGATTTCATTTATGTTTATGAATGTCTTATATTTTGGTTGTAGACGGAAATTTTGCTTGTAAGCAACCTTTGTGAGCTTTGAATCCGTAATCACTGAGTTATTTGATAAGTGGTAACATATTTTTATTGAAATATTATTTAATATCACAATTCGGTATTATTTATTGAATGCCTTGTGTAAAATCAAGTTCTATTATTACGTATATTAAAATATTATTGAAATAAATACGACAACTTACTTAGCTGTCGAAAAATTATAACAGAGTTGAGCGAGAGAGAGCGAGAGAGACAAAAAAAAGCACTTTGTATATTTTGAATTTTATAGTATTTATTTTTGTTTGATCAAGTAATACTGTTCCCGAAACCCGAAATTTATATGAATAGAATTTTAAATGTATTAAGTAACATATTACACATAATGTCTGGCTTATAAAACTAACTTTTTATATTATAAAATTATTTTTGATTTATAAACAGGTAAATATAGTAATCGTTAACCATAAGACGTATTATTCAATTCTTAAGTCCCTGTTACATCAACCCTGTAGCCATAAGAAAGCGATAAACTTACGCGTGATGATTGGCAAGGGGTCGCTTGTGCATACTACCGTGACGCCCCGACGGTTAGCCCGCATATGCGGGCCTCCTTTCTTAGTTGGGTTCACGGGATACAGAGAACCCAACTAGTTCCAGCAACGCTTACGGGGGGCGAATATGCGCATAGCCATGCGCATGTAACCCGATCGTGACACCGACGCCCACGAAGCACAGCCCTTCCTGAAGCTGGCGCAATATAACCTTGCGTGAGAGGCTTCACAGCAACCAAGGAATTCCTGCAAGCTGCTAACAGTAAAAAATACACTGCATTATTTTTGCAAGAGCCTTATGTTGGTGAGCTGGAGACGTTAACAACAGCGTTTCCAACGTACCAAAAAATAAAAAATCGCATAAAACCTGTTAAATCCGCCATTGTGGTTCTCGACCCTAATTTGAAAGTAACTCCGAGTGTGAACTCAACATCCGAAAACGTTATAGCTGTAGTAATAGATTTAATAGATTTTAAGTTAGGCCTAATCTCGGTATATTTGGAAGAGGACACAGACATAGGAACGCAAATCGCGGAAATTGACAACGCCTTAAAAAACCTCCAAGCTGACAACATTATAATCGGCGGTGACATCAATGCAAAAACACCACAACGCTGAAGATGAGCGGGGTGTATCATTTGCTGCCTTTCTAGCGGAAAGGAACTTGGAGATCTTAAACGAGGGTAACACGCCTACATTCTCGGTATACCGGAGGAAAAAGTTGTGTCAAAGTATAGTAGATGTGACGGTGTGTACACAGAACATGCTGCAGCGGGTAGGCCCGTGGAAGGTGGACACAGACATGGTCACCACGTCTGACCACAGGGCGATTACGTTCAGTGTTAAATTGAAGAAGGGGCAGGAGTTATACCGAAGAAACTCAACCAGAATTTACAAAACAGCGAAGGCTGACTGGGAGAAATTCGGAACCACCCTCGAAACCCGGAAAGTATAGCGGATCAACATCAACTCGACCCACATAGAATTAACAACATTGACGGTATAGAATCGCTAGAAGTTATGGTCAACAACTATGAGGAATGTGTGCAGCGTGCTTGTGACGCATCTATGCAAAGGCTTGGTCCGATGGCGCGTAAGCAGATACGCTGGTGGAGTGCGGATCTGGACCAGCTTAAGGCCGAAACCACTAGATTGCGCCACAAGATACGCAAAGCAAACCCAATAAGAAAACCATATGTCATAAAAAGTTACCTAGACAGCCTACAAGATTACAAAAGCGCCATCGAAAAGGCTATCACCAAGAGCTGGGTCGACTTCTGCACAAAGCAGAACAAGGAGTCAATGTGGGACTGTGCGTACAGAATAATAAGATACTCCGAAAAAAGCTACGAGGAACCAAACTGGAAGGGATCAGCATCAGTAGAGCTAACCCCCAGGGAATCAGCCGAGCTATTGGCAAACACATTCTTCCCGAGGGATAGCCCAGAGGAAGACGACCCCTCCCAGAGCAAACTCAGGCAAGAAGTGAAGGACAACCTAAGGGACCTCATAACGGAAAAACATCAGTCGCAAAGGCAGAGTATAACCCATGAAGAAGTTCGAAGCGTGTTCGCCAAAATGGTATAGACGGTCTTACCTCGGACATATGCGAGAAGGCATACTGCACCCTGCCAGAGGTATTCCTAGCCATCTTGAATAAGTGCCTAGCGCTGGGATACTTCCCAGTAAAATGGAAGAAGGCTTACATTTGGGTTCTTAGGAAACCTGGCAAGGAGGACTATGGAATTCCAAAATCCTACCGACCCATCCACCAATAAACGGGAAAGTACTGGAGAAAGTCATGTGCAACCGCCTGACCTGGGATTTGGGTAGCAATAACAAACTAAGTCCGCGACAATATGGTTTTACACCTCAACGCAGCACTGAGGACGCCTTATATGACGCGATAGAAATGGCCAGAAAACGCGTCCGTGACAAACAGATTGTAGCCTTCGTGTCATTGGATATACAGGGAGCTTTTGACAATGCATGGTGGCCGAAAATATTACAACAGCTTATGGCCAAAAAATGCGACTTGCAAGGTGCAAGTGCTCCACATGTTCAACAGCTATCTTGACCAGAGAAGCGTCCTACTCAAATATGCGGGCGAAACGGTAGAAACGTCAACAAATAGGGGCTGCATACAGGGTTCCATCGGGGGACCAATATTATGGAACCTCCTAATGGACCCTCTGCTACAAAAAGCCGAAGCCTTCGAAGCCCATGTACAGGCTTTCGCCGACGATATTCTTGTCATAGGATCAGCAAATAACATGGCTCAATTAAACCAAAAGATCAATAACACATTGGAAAAAGTGGCTGAGTGGGGGAATGAAAACCGATTAAGATTCGCGCCACAAAAGACCCAGGTACTCATCATCACCAAAAAACTTAAATACGACCAACCTAATTTTAGACTATACAACGACAGCCTCAAGACCAACCAGAATCTAAAAATATTAGGCATCACACTAGATCCGACACTAAGCTTCAACGTACATATTGATAATGTATCCACCAGGGCAATAAGTCTCTACAAAAGGGTAACTCGTGCGGCCAGAGTCACCTGGAGGCTCAACCCAGAAATACTTCGGCTTATTTACACAACAGTTGTGGAACCAACGATACTTTATACGTGTAGTGTGTGGGAACCGGTGGTCCACAGACGTTTTATTCATACAAGGCTAGATAAGTTGACATGGCTTTTCGCCATCAAGATTGGGAAGACACACAGGACAGTATCCTTCACGGCTAGTGTCCTGCTGGCTAATATACTCCCACTCGGCTTGAAAGCAACAGAAATGGCCGAGCGCTACAGACACAAAAGAGGGAAACCACTGGACCAGTATCCAGGCAGACCCATCGAGAGGAATATCAGCCCCTTCGACCTTCCTCCTCCTATGATACGAAACACGATTACATTCGACACACTTGACACCCACCAAGATCTCTACAAAATAAGAAACGTTTGGCCACAGCTATAAACAGACGGCAGCAAAATAGAAGGCAGGGTCGGGGCTGCAGTGACCTGGTATGAGGACGGCTCAGAGATACGACACACCAGTGTCAGATTAGATAATTGCCGCTCGGTGTTTCAGGCCGAACTCACAGCCATAATTATAGCCCTAAAACTGCTCCTAAGACCAACAGTTAGGGAAAAGAAAGCCAATCTGATATCGGACTCCAAATCGGCCCTACAAGCCCTAGCAGACCCAGGGAACCTCCACCCACTCGTTCAAAAAATAAGAACGAATCTGGACGATGTAGTGAAATCGGGGGGTGAGGTGGAATTTTACTGGGTCAGAGCTCACATAGGGATAAAAGGGAATGAACGCGCGAATGAATTGGCTTCGCCTATTATCTAAATAAATTTAATCTAAGATCGAATCTATACTGTGACTGTGATGACACCAGCCCCGAGACAGTGATCCACCTGGTTTGCCACTGTCCCAAGTTTACGCTAAGTAGATACAATGCTGAATGTGAAATGGGACTTGATATAGTCCCGCAAAACATAAAAGAACTCATGTTAAACGACGACACCAGGGAGGCATTCATGAGATTCGCCCTGAAGGTGGTAGACATAGCAAATGCTAAAAACAAAACATGAAACGGTATGAATGTGTAAATATAAGTAATGTAAATAGTGAATAGTTAGAGTAGTAATTGTAAATAGGATCATTTAGCATTAGATAATAGAATATAATTAGATAATAGATTTAGCAATTAAGTGGTAATAGTCAATGTAGATCAAATTATATTTGTAGTCTTTAGTGGTAAGCTAATTGTAGGTGTGTAGCACCAGAGATAGTTGTAAGTGCTACAGGACAAAGAATAAGGAAAGAAACACAATGGCGGAGGGAATTCGAAAAAGTGTAGCGAACAGTTAACCTGCTAAATACTATAAATTAGATTCTATGTATTGCTTAATGTAGTGTGTGCTTCTGTAGAAGAAAGCTTAAGACAAATTATATAATCGCTTTTGCTATCATATGTGTAATTGCTTCATTGCTTTAAATATGTGTAGAACCATAGCTTGTAGAATTGCTAGTTAGTGCTTAAGCTAAAAATTGTAAGCCTACTGTTTGCTATAATAATAATAACAAAAAAAAAAAAAAAATTAGTAAGTAAGATTCAGAGGAAACAATAAAAGAGGGAAAGAATAAAACAAAGAAATTAAAGATGTTGCAAGAGTAAGGCATAGATATAAGATAAAAAAAAAAAAGAAAATGCGCTTAGCGTCGACGCCTCCTCTCTGGTCTTCTTCAGCGGATCTGATAAGTGGAGGCACTCTCCTCACAATCTGGGCTTGTTAGACTAGATTCGCCCCACCATCGCTAATCCTGGACGGTCACCATTCGCTCTGGCTTACACCCGGAACCGGTACACTTGTACCGGGCGAGCACCTCGAGTTCCCAGGGCAGATCGCTCGCGAGAAGTGTCGCCGCCGTCCACAACACGGTACGGTAATCTCTTATCGCTATACTTTAAATTCAGTCAGGCAGGCCGCCTCCTGGAAATTCCGTCCTGTCACCGTGATGACAGTGTCATCCACATAACACCCCTATTCCGGTGCTCGCAGTCGAGACCGACGTTGCACAGGATGGGGCCAGAATAGAGTCCCGTGGAACGCCGCAGCCTACCCGTTGCCGGATAAGTCGTCCCTCGCACCCCCCTCCCCCCTAGGGAACCGCCTGGTCCTAGAAGTATACAATAGTCTTCTGAGATAGGAAGACACCCCGTGGTATCGGAGTGCTTCCCCTATAGCCTCATAGGTAAGACTGAAGGCGTGTGCTACGTCCAGCAATATCACCAACACCACATCCCTTCGGGCCACCGCTTTTTTAAGGGCGTCCAGGGCCATCGATGATTGATCAACACGTCGTGAACCCGTTCTGTCTCTGAAAGACCCGGCCCTACAAGGTGCTGAATAAGAGTAAGAACGAGCAGCGAGAACATTCACGAAGAGTTTGCCCGTCTTATTTAGCAGCTCAATTGGATTGTATGCAGAAGGAGAGTCCAAAGAACGAGTGTCCAGGACCAACTTGCCCTCCTTCCACAGCTTCGGGAACTGCCCGCTGGAAAGACACTGGTCAAACAATTCCCGAAGTCTCCCACCAAGGTATTCCAGGGCATTGCGCAGAACAAGCCCTGGAACCCGTCCGGACCCGGGGCTGTAGTTCTGACCCTCAATCGGTCGAAGGCCATCTCCATCTCTCGCTCCGTGACTTGTGGTGGAGCCACAATTTCATTAAGCTATTAGTGGAGGAAAGTGCTCGCAAAACGTCCCCAACCAGATAAAGGAGGCGCTCTGGCGACAGCGTTTCCGTCGTGGAGGCGCCATGAATGATAAGCTCGGTTGTAATTTTGTACTATTTTTACATTTTAGTTTTTAGATTATTACTTTCACTTTTAAGGTTACCTTTTCCTTATTTTAATAAAGTTTACATTCAATTGTTTAGTTTTAGTCTTATTTTCAATAAGATTAGAAGGTATTTTTATAACTTTTTACACTATGTAGCTATTAATTATATAATATATAGTCTTTTAGTTTTGAGTTTTCATTAATAGCTTGCATAAATCATAGAATTTATTCAAGTTTGCTTTAAATTAGTTAGTTTTAGATTTGATAGATTAGAATATTGGGTTGTATTTTTTTCTATTACTTGCTGCTAGGCAACTATATGTAGCATGTCCACGTGTAACTAATGCCAATGATATCGTTTTCCTTGCAAATGGATAGACTACACCTAATATTGTATAAAAAGTGGCATTACAATAATTATACTCATATTATGAATACGCACGGTTGTGTTGTTGTGAATATTTGGTTCTTCTTGATAATGTCGCGGGCAAAGCCTCGGGTGAACCGCAAGTATATTATATTTGTCAGTGACAAATGGAAGCCGAGTTAAAATCCCTTACTTAAAAAAATTGTTACTATTGCGAAAATATAATAATTAAAAAATAGATATCGATCTGTAACCTCAATTTTCGACTGTCTTCAAGTAATATTCTAAGAAAGAAAAGACGGTATATTTTGGAATTTATCCAAACATATTTTTTTTATTTTTAATGAAAATGTACACATATATTTCACTTAGCAATATTAACAGCTTTATTAATAAATTGATAACGATACATAATAATAATGCGGTACTCGTAAATGACGTTATTGAACATAGATATAATATTTTGTGAGACTTAAATTTAATGATTAAAATCTACAACACAGATCATTACAATTATTGTATTAAAATTATACATCGTCTTTAATTAGCAACAAATGTAATAAGAATCGATTTATAAATCGAATATCGAATAATCGAATTCGAATTTTATTTTCGATTATTCGTTTATCCTCGTTTTCCCGTTAACTATATTATCTTTTCGATTTCTTTAGGATTACGAGTATATTCAGTGCGCTTGAAACTGTTTGTTTAACTACATATAAACGCGACGAGAGCGTTTCAACGAAAACAAATATAGTAATGGTCAAATATTCTTATAATTATTAATTTCATGTTTACAATTAGATCAATATTTACAAACATCATGAAATAAAAAAATATTATTATTAAATACACATTTCACTGACATTTAATAAGTTTTTTAAAACACGTTTATGGTTAAAACCAGTCACACAGAAAGGAAGTCGATATTAACACAGAGCCTGTTTTTCACAAATCTTGTAAATTGTCTTCATCTTCATCAAAGTCTTACTCATAGAGAGGTTTTGTTGGTACAGCGGTCTTCAACTGCCCTGTTCTGGGCCACGATATTCGATATAGGAATTGACTCCCCTCCTCGCCTGTCTCGATTACCTGGACAAGAAAATTTTATATTAAAATTTTACGAAGAAAATGAAATACCTATTTAGTAGTTACAAATTTGACACTTGATTTCTATTTTATAATGAACAGATAATGAAATGAAATCCAACGGCCAAAGGCCCTAGGTACCCCAGCCCGAATCTGGAAGTTGAAAGTGTGCGCACTCCCTCTTGCGCCTGTACATTGACATCTGCATTCCTACTACTACAATACTATCTGCATTCGATTGTTATTAAATCAAAGCTAAAATTTCATTCCTGAAATAACTGTTTACCTGTCAGAGATTTTGTTCGTAGTAGAATATTCCTCATTCTTCTTTCTTTTTAATATAAAATCTTAGAGGCAAACAGCCAAATGAGTTTTCGAAACTACACTTATCACCAGATTGTATTAGTGTATGAGAAATTTAATCAAAATTAATTAAAAACTTTAATATTTTATATACAATACAGACAAAGATAGCATGAGCAAACTCGTGGACAAATAGATTCATATATATTAGGTCCTTACATATGATCTGAAATATCTCCTCTTTGGTTAAGAATTCCAAATTCAAATTTATAAATTCATTTAGCTGGTACATGTGAGTTTTGAAAACAGTCATTCATTTGTTTTTTCCTCATTATTTTGACTCTTCGGCGTCGCTTATTACCGCACAATGGAAAACATAAAATATCGGTATATTTACGAGTACGAGTTCTACCGTGGCACCAGTGCTGCAGAAACAGCTCGAAGGATTAATGATGATGTGTACGGCGCTGGTGTCGCAAAAGAAAGCATGGTACGTTTTTGGTTTCAACGTTTTCGTTCTGGAAATTTCGACCTGCAGAACCAACCCCGTGGACGGCCGGGGACCAAAGTGGAAAATGAAGAATTAAAGGCTATTGTGGAAGCGGATCCATCACAAAGCACTTCAGAGATAGCTGCAGGCTTCGGGGTTCACTACAGCTTTCTAAAATCTGGCCAAACGATTACGGCAGATATCTATTGTCAGCAACTGCAAACCATGAAGGAAGAATTAGCTGCTAAACAACCGAGATTGGTCAATCGCTCTAGGCCACTGCTGCTTCACGACAACGCCAGACCACACACTGCACAACAAACAACCACTAAGTTAGATGAGCTACAATGGGAATGTCTGCGACATCCACCGTACTCCCCGGACCTTGCTCCAACAGATTACCATTTTTTCCGGAATTTGGACAACTTCTTACAAGGAAAAAAAATTCAACTCCGATGCGGCAGTCCAAACCGCCTTCAAAGAGTATATTGATTGTCGCTCCCATGGTTTTTTTAGTAAAGGGATCAATGAACTACCTATTAGATGGCAAAAGTGCATAGATAACAACGAAGTATACTTTGATTAATTACATATATTTTACAAAAAAAATTTGTCATTATATTCATCCCGTACAAAGCGCCAATTTCATATGTAAGGACCTAATATTACGCTGAATTCGAATCAAATCTTACCAATGTTATAATACATGTAAAATGCACGTCAGCGGCTATTAGGAGTGATACGTACGTACATTTCGTACTGGTGACAAGATATATTTGATTCATGCGAGATGAGCGCTGCAAGTTCATGTCACAAATGCGTAGGTTTCAAAGACAATTATGTCCTACAGCTGACGGATACCGAAGATATTCCGTGTTCTCACCTAATAGTTTACAGTCTATTCTTATTTACAAACAGCATGATAGATGGATATTCGATCTTTTGTTCCTATTATTACGATCTAGTAGAGATAATTTTTATCAAAAATCATTTTGTGATAGCAATAAATTTAATAAATATTACTTAAGAAATTATCAATTCTTAGCAACTTCAAACTTTATCGATATTAGAATATTTTATAGGGCAAAAGCTTTTGAACCTTTAACACTTTGGTATATAATACCGTTGACTACCATTCATCTTCACTAATGATCTATTTAATACATTTTATCATAATTTTTTAAAAAGGCACTTTATCTTTTTTTTTACGTATTGGTAAAACAGCAAACGTACAGAGAATACAGGTAAGACAGGCAAATAAAGGATAATAAATGTTTAATCTCTTGTAACTATATATCAGAGTAATATTTGAAATACAATATGGTGCTAAAGCGATATATTCGCTCTAGTGCTTATTTACTGATCATTACGTTATAAAGACAAAGTCTTTGTATTGTATTAATTGTTGTTTTGAGTTAATAACTCAATTTATGTTTAGGTAACTTGTACTTCAAACTTTAATAAGGTTCTTACTCACAACCTAGATTGCTATTGAGTATTACTGTGTCGTATATTTAATAATATTTTTATATTTTATAAAACGATTGGTTGACATATTTTGTACTAACGAAATTAGCCTTACTTGGGTGATGGGTCTTGAGACGACGACTGCGGGCAGTGCGGGGTGAGCTCCGCTTCCCAGAGCAGTGCTTTGCGAACCGCTGCTAAACACAATCCTCGCCTTCTAGTCCATCCAGTTCTATGAAGAAATATAACACTTTTGTTTAAATAAATAAGTTTAGCCGTTATGTATCCTATTGCTGAGCTAATGCCTACTCTTAATGATAAAGTTTGGAGCATGCTGCTTCAATGATTAGTGGATGTGGTCGTCGGATTCAGGCAGGTGCCCTTATGTTGCCTTCCTTTACCATAGAGCATCAGAAGAAAATTTCAGAAACTAAACACATCAAAAGTCAGTAGGTATTGTTTGTATTGATTTGAACCAGTAATTATCGTTTATGATTCACCACTAAGCCATTGTTAAATATAAATGTGATAACTGGAATAAAACCAATATGATATGTTAAATATGCATGATAGCATCAAACGTGGTCCTCTAATGTAACATTAACACCCCGCCCTGACTTTTTTGTAATACCTAACTGATGTTACTATAGGGTTTTCCAATAGGGACGCTTGAACTTTGACAGCTGATTGCGGCCATGTTGTTTGAGTGACAGCTGTCAAATGCAGTGTGTTATATTCATTCCGTCCTCCCAAACCACCATGGCAGGTTACAGTGTCGAGCAGCACGTGCAAATCATAAAATTGTTTTATGAAAATGGGTCTTCAGTTCGAGCAACGTTCCGCGCACTTCGCCCGTTTTACGGTCGCGATGATCGTCCTGCCGAGTCGACTATCCGTCGATTGGTGGACAAATTCGAGTCAACCGGGTCAGTTAACAATCAGCCGGTTCCCGTGCGTCAACGTAACGCGAGATCTGCCGAGAATATCGCCGCTGTGCGCGACAGTGTCCTCGAAAACCCGCGGCAGTCAATTCCGCGTCGCGCACAGGAACTCGGCCTTTCGCAGACGACAACTTGACGAATTTTGCGTTGTGACTTGAGCCTGCACCCGTACAAGATCCAGCTGACCCAAGAGCTCAAGGTTAATGACCATAGACAGCGCCGTGTGTTCGCTGACTGGGCATTAGAGCAGTTGGAAGTTGACGCCGATTTTGGCAAAAAAATCATCTTCAACAACGAGGCGCATTTTTGGATGAATGGCTATGTCAACAAGCAAAATTGCCGTATTTGGGACGAGACCAATCCACACGAGGTTCACCAAGTGGCAATGCACCCGCAGAAAGTGACTGTTTGGTGCGGATTTTGGGCCGGAGGCGTGATTGGTCCGTATTTTTTCGAAAACGATAATGGTGTGGCCGTCACCGTCAATGGTGAGCGATACCGGTCGATGATAACCAACTTATTTTGGCCTGAAATCGAGAATATGGATCTGGACAAGTTGGACAGTTCTGCACGAGCAATTTCTGGACATGGTCATCTCGCGCGGAGGCGACGTGAACTGGCCACCGAGATCGTGCGATTTGACCCCGCTGGACTTTTTCTTGTGGGGTTTTCTTAAGTCGCAGGTCTATGCCAACAAGCCGCAAACCACCGATGCCCTCAAAGTCAACATACGCCACGCCATCGATCAAATACAGCCCGATTTGTGCGCCAGAGTCATCGAAAATTGGACCTTTCGTGTGCGCGCCACCAACCGAAGCCGTGGCGGTCATTTGAATGATGTCATATTCCATACATAATGGGGTCGATAGACCTTCCAAATAAAAAAATTCGCAAATATCTCTCCTACATGTATTTTTTTTTGCATTTCAAAGATCAAGCGCCCTTAATGGAAAACCCTATTCATGTATATAAAATTTGCAGAATATGCAACACGTTTCGGAAAAGGTTTTATTATATATTCTATATATATAAAAAGACATGTCCTGACTGACTCATCAACGCAGAGCCTAAACCACTTGGGTTAGAGGTTTGAAATTTTGACAGTTGATGCATTTTATGATGAAAAAGCGTACTAAGAAAGGATTTTTTGGAAATTCCACCCCTAAGGAGGTGAAATAAGGGATGAACCGTTGTATGGAAATCCATCATTTTCAAAGTTAGAAGCATGATATTTCGTATACAAGCTTCTGGTTGGAAATAAATAAGTACGCAAATCAGAGTTTTTCAGAATTCACCACCTAAGAGGGTGAAATGGGGGTAGAAAGTTTATATGGGGAGTTCGTCATATTTGATGTAAGAAGCATGAAATTTTATATACATATTTTTAGTTAGATACAAATAAATATGTATGTATATCAAGGTTTTTGAAAATTTACCCCCCAAGAGGTTGAAATGGGCGTTGAAAGTTTGTATCGCGTGTCCGTCATTTTTTATGTAAGAAGCATGAAATTTAATTTTAAAGCTTCTGAGCAAAATTGGTCTGATCTGATTGAAATGTATTGTTTTCACAGCTTAAATAGACCATAATTAACATATTTTATTATTTTAGATTATGTCGCGGGCAAAGCCGCAGGGGAACCGCTAGTAATATTATATAAGTGTCTGCGCTTCGTACTTTCAATCACTTTAAATTTAAACTATTGACGTGGCTAGCATGAATATCATATTATTGTTTCGTATATATAAAGCAAAATATTGTGAGATGTTGTTTATATAAATAACTGCACTATTCAAAATTGCTAAATACAAAATTCCATGGCTCAAATGCAAAAAGCAAATAAAGGATTTGCATACAAACATAATATATCGCCGCTATCACTACCGTTGGGGTTACATTTAAACAAAATATTCCTTTACTGTTAACCCACTGGGTTAAAAAGAACCCGTATGCAAGTTTTCATGGTAGCTCATGCTATAAAGGCGATGTAAAAAATATTTACCATTTCTTCGTTCGTATTTTCGTAGGTTCGTCAATGGGCCACGAACCTTCTGAACTAGAATGTTATGTTCTTTCCTTTAGTTACAATGGCACACTGACACATTTTACTCGGTGGTAGAGCTTTGTGCAAGCTCGTTTGGGTAGGTACCACCCCCTCATCAGATATTCTACCGCAAAACAACAGTACTTTGTATTGTTGCGTTCCGGTTTGAAGGATGAGTGAGCCAGTGTAATTACGCGCACAATAGACGTTGGTGACGCATTGGCGATGTTAGCGATGGTTAACATCTCTTACAATGCCAATGTCTATGGGCTTTGGTAACCACTTACCATCAGGTGGCCCAAATGCTCGCCTACATATAAAATAAAAATAAAATGTGTGTGTGGTACCTACCTAGACGGGGTTGCACTAGTCTGCTAGGCTATATAGGTAGCATATATAGAACATAATTTACAAACAATAAAATTATTCAACAAGCAAGTGAAAAGCGATGCAAAGAGAAGAATTTATATTTTTCTTTAACAATTATATAAATGGAGAAATAAATGAAAGCGTTCTTCCACAGTAACTTGATGAGGTATTTCACTGACCTTTTAACTTGAGAATATAAATGCAAAAAGTTTTATTGTTGGTATAGTGTTTTGAAAATATTACGAAGATAAAGCATCAAATACGTGTAGTTGTAAGTTTATTCTCATTTAATTTTGAGTACACAATGTGTCTATGACTTAAAAAACTCCTCCAACAAAAGCAATGATACTTATGGCACTGCAAGAAATATGCCATATTGTCAAAGATGTTACCTAATGGTGCATGTAGTTACACTAGTTTAATTATTCTTCAAACTAAAATGCATCATGTAAGGTCGACTCTTCTCATATGCAATAACAATCATCCATGAAATTAAAGTAATCAAAAGTCAAATATCATGACTTATATTCATTGTAACATTACTAAACCTGTGCGTCCTGTGTGGCTGCCCCTTACTACACACGCCGTAACCTCCTGGCTCGACGGCGGCGGAGTCACCTGTTTCCCAGTTTCTGATCTCTGTGGAAAGCAGCACCTGAAATACTGATAACATTTAATTTATATAATTTTTGACAAGCCTGGTGAAACCATTCTTATTTCGACCTGCACTTGCAATGGCTGGAAATTTCAATTTATTCTATCAAATAACGTATTTGCGCAGTTATCAGTGAAAAGTGGTAGACTCGTGGTTTCGCGTCACCGACAAGCAAATGTTAATATACTGAAATAGTTGAAAGCACAAAAAATTTAAGTATTGTGAAAATGAGTGAGGATAATTATGATTAAAATTTATCTAAATATAATACTGACAAGTATAACAGGTAGCCATGGCATGATGATAAAATTATTTATAAATTAAATTTTTATTTATCCTAGTAATAACAAAAACGTCCTCCTGACCGATTTCGGCCAGGGCAGCCAATCTTAAGAGAGATTAGCCAACTGCGCAGGAGATATTATACTGCACAAGTGTATGCGCAAACACAGGTGCACTCACTAATCCCTAGCTCTCATAATCCGATGGAACGGCAATCCGACACGACTGGAAAGAGTTCAGGCCAACGGCTTTACGTGCTTTCCGAGGCACGGTACACACTTCCAACTTCCAGACTCCGGGCTGCTACCGAGAAATTTCTGACAGAAAAACCCAATAACTATTTATTGGCCCGACCTGGGAATTGAACCCAGGACCACCATAAAGCATAACCACCACCATAACATAAAGTCAATTATTACACCAATTTATTAAGCACAAATGAAAGAATTGAAATTAATAAATGCCCTTATTATAATAGAATAAATATGACGATAAAGATCAGTGCAATATTGAGGAGAATGTTAAAAAATATCTGTTATACACAATTCTGCGAACCAAATTAATCCTTCAATTTCTCTGAAAACATTAAGTCAAATATGGGCGATAGATTATGTTTTCATGGAAACAATATATTTATTTAAAGGTGAAAATATTTAAGTATAAATATCCTTTTTTGAAAATGTGTAAATGTATCGTTTACATTGAATGTTGTTAAAACAAGTAAGATCGAACAAAGTTAATAATTTGCT
Organism: Nymphalis polychloros; assembly: GCA_905220585.2. Lineage (NCBI taxonomy): Eukaryota > Metazoa > Arthropoda > Insecta > Lepidoptera > Nymphalidae > Nymphalis > Nymphalis polychloros. Next base: position 13,584,621 of record HG992245.1, read on the forward strand.
ATAAATTGGCGTAAATGGAGCTTAATCGCGCGCAGCATCGCCATCGGATCTATATTTACCATTACGCACTGTGCTTTTTCAGTGATTGCTCAGCAGTAAATTGACAACGTGTTCGTTTCTACAGTAAACGCGTTAGATTAAGCCAAGCGCAAATGTACGAGTGCGGTAGGCTTAAGAAGCGTAATGCAGTTTTGTGTCAATCAATCTGTCAATATTACATGGCCATAGTTAGAGTGCGTAGCTCGGGTTGAATTAGGCTACAGCTCAGGTCAAGAGTGCGTTTATCGAGAACGAGTTTGGATAGAAGTGGGATGTATGTTAAGATTTAAAGTCTAAAATTTACTGTACTGCTGTTTATTTACATTTATAAAATCATATAGACTTACATTTTCTTAATTTCAAAAAATCACTCATTGTCAAAAAATGTCAATCCAATTTACGTGTTTAGTATGAGTACACGAGGCCAATAAACATTCCACGATGCTAATATTAGATTGGCTTAGTGGATTGACTCTGCTATAATTGGACTCGTGGAAATGCACTGTATGTATCATTTCATAATAATTAATCGCAATTATAAATATAATTCATACTGCTAATAACGCAAATCGACGATTGCTAAGGCTTATGACATACTGGTGGTAGACCTTTTTGCAAGCTCGTCTGGGTAGGTACCACCCGCTCATCAGATATTCTACCGCAATACAGCAGTACTTTGTATTATTGTGTCCCGGTGTGAAAGGTGAGTGAGCGAGTGTAAATACAGGCACAAGGGACATAACATCTTAGTTCCCAAGGTTGGTGGCGCATTTGCGATGTAAGCGATGGTTAACATTTCTTACAATGCCATTGTCTATGGGCGTTGGTGACCACTTACCATCAGGTGGCCCAAATGCTCGTCCACCTACCTATACAATAAAAAAAAACTGAATGATAACTTTGCGTATTTGTGTAAATATTTCTTAGTTACTGGATTATTTACTGTTATTGTTATTATTATTATATTTTAGATATTATAATTATTGTTAAAATTGGATATAATAGAATATTAATATTATGTATGTACTTATAGAATATATGTAACCTCAAGTTTGTACTATTTTATTCTTAAAACTAGCTATGGCGGCGGTTTCACCCGCGTATAATTTAAGAATAAACTTAGAGCTTTGCTAAGAGCAAACTTATATTATTTCAGTATATACAACATTTTTAGTTTTATTTTCGTGAGTTATTAGTATTTATTAGTTTCCGCCGCACCCGGGTCTAGGTACGGCAATATTCAATTGGCTATGAGAAAAACAGCATTTGTGCACATGGTAATTTACAGCATTAACAACGACGTGGATGACGGAGGCTACCGAGCTATAGCATCGTAGATTGGAAGACATGTATAAGATAAATTTTGGTTCAACACATTTAGGTCACAGTAAGACTGCAAGTTCACTGACGAAAAAAAACACAATATACTTTTTTCTAACCAGAATCACATTTCATGCTTTCATTCTTATTTTAAAATCACAGACTTCCATACAACCATTCATTCTTAATCTATACTTACATGCAAACGAAGCCGCGGGCGATAGTGCAATAAAAAAAATTGAAAATTAAATATATTATAATATCGAAAAATAAAAGAAATGTGTACTACATATAATAATGTTATTTTTTTAATACGTAATATGTACAGATTTAATAAGCTACTACCCTAACCTAACAAAATATATTACAAACGAATACAGACAGGTTTACCAGGTCCCTGTTACCAGAGAGCGCCGTGCGTCTCCGACATACGTGCGTTCACTGCAAATAACTTAATGCTACAGGCAACAATGTAGCAATCGGCATTTACACATACTTTTGGGCACGTTTAAGCGACGTATGTCCATCATAAGCACCCTATTTAATATGACTGATCATATAGATCTGAAATACTTTGTCTGAATTAGTAAATCTCTGTAACTGTCCTTTTTTTAACGTTGTTGTGTTTCTATAGACTCTCAATCATCATCATTTTACAGACTGTCATTTAAAGGTAGCTAAAGTTTTGACCAATTCAACTGAACAGTTATTTTACAGCATTTTTATCAAATAAATGTTTGACGTGATTCTTTAAATTGACATAACTTTTTTATTTAGAAGCGGATTAAACCGTTTCTAACAAGCAGATAAAAATTCTAACAATCATTCTTTTGAGTTCTATAATTAATCTATTGTGTTGATAAAGGCCCCCGATAATAGTTTTACTCATATATCTTTCATGTACATACAGACAGCGATCAGTTACTTTTTTATTATAGTATGTAAAGTTGATGATACTTACCGCAGCAATTTGCAATTCTTGAAAAGACAAATGAAGGCTTGACGAAATTTTCTATTCATGAAGCAATATGTGATTGGGTTGCAGCAAGATGAGCAATAAGCGAGGAGCTGCAGGGAGACGATTCCTTTTGATCCAATATATTGGTACAGTTCTTCGGGATAGAAGAGATAAATCTGTGAGAAAGTATATTTATTACACAAATGATTTAAATTAAAAATCAAATTTATTGTTCGATATTTAAACTTTTATGTATGTTTTTTTAACATAATTATTTACATTAAAACAGTTAAATATATACAATTAAAAGTTATACATAGCTACTGTACAAATCGCGTCTGCGAATGCGAATGCTAGCAGCATTTTGCTAGCCCCTTTGAATCGCAATTTCGATTCACTGGGCGAAAAAATGAACCAGTTCTCCTGTACTTACTTAGATTATACAAAATAAATATCACAGATCGAGTGAATTTAATGAAAACTCAGCGAAATTTAAAAACAAAATGTCCCACCAATGTATAGTTCATACTAAGGGTCACTATGAGTTGTAATTTAGATTAAGAAAAATTGAAGGGTAATAATCAAGTTAACTCTAATTCTAACCAAAATAAATGCCGAGTAGGAAAGTCGTGGCAAAAACCAATGAGTTCGTTAGTACTCATGCTCGCTGAAGCCTGCTCGCTTCGCTCAATTTCAAAAGTTTGTTACGTAAAAACTTCGAATATAAGCTTTTTAGATTTCGTAATATTTTAAGATAACCTTATTACAGGTAATGCTGTTTTTATGTGGTTAATGGATGTGCTTGAAAAGTTTGAGCAGCGGTTGATTGGATGAATTATGGTGGCATATTTTATATAAATTATGGAATTATGGCAGCATTTCACTAGACTTAGGTAAATACAATGATAACGGAGCCATAAAAGATCATATATTGAATTGTAAAGGAAATTCATAGCACATAATTATAAAATACACATATACATACACACACGGAATATATATAAGGCTTTATTATTTTTTGTTCTAAAAATCGTTCTATTTCAATGGTTCTTGAGTACAATCCATTATACTGACTGTCTCTATTAAGACGAAGTTAATATCTTCTGTTATGTAATTAATAACTGATAATATTAAGATATAATCTATATCGATATCTATACTACTATATAAATCTTTTGGTTCTGTCTGTACATTTTTTTCCATCTAATTTTGTGATAAATAATCGTTTTATGATGCAGTGATTCACATACTATTTTTTTCGTTTTTGTCTGTATGTCTTCTTATAACTCAAGGACGGCTTGACTAATCTTGATGAAAATTGGTACACACAAAGAACATATGATGCCGCAAATATTAGGCCATATATAAGATCGGTAAGCCCTACGGTATCTTATAAAAATTAATTTCAAATCGTTAATTACCGCGTGTGTCCGCGCGTGTGTGTGTTAAACTAATTTATTATATTTTTATTAATTATACGCGGGTGATGCCTTGGCGCACAGCTAGTTTTAAATAAAATTTTGTAAGACTTTATAGCATTTCATGACTACTATATGGAAGACTAGCGGCCGGTCCTGATTTTATTAGGGTTAATTCGTATAAAGTTAGTTTTCTTGATGTTCGGATTTCGATTGAAATAGTTATATATTTTGTTACTAAAATAAATTTTATAATACTTCAAAGAATAAATAATCGATACCATTAAAATAAAGCTAGGAGAATTAGTAAAAAATCGTAGTTGGTTTTATAGTTCATTATGCTTCGAGTATTTTTGTTGAATAATATGAAAATTGTTGAAAATTGCCTATCCAACAGCCGATATGAAAATTACACCAATATTGGATATCAGTATTTCTAAAAATATTTCCAAATAGAACGTTATATACCTGGGCCGAGATTACCCAGTGGCCAGAACGCGTGAATCTTAACCGATGATCGTGGGTTCAAGTACGGGCAAGCATCACTGAATTTTCAAGTGCTTAATTTGTGTTTATAATTCAACTCGTGCTTGACGGTGAACGAAAATATCGTGAGGAAACCTGCATCTGTCTAATTTTACTAAAATTCTGCCACATGGTGTATTGTAACCCGCATCGGATCAGCGTTGTGGAATAAACTCCACACCTTCTCCTCTAAAAAAGGAGAGGAGGCCTCAGCTCAGCAGTGAGATATTCACAGGCTGTTACTGTTATAGAACTTTATATTATTATTTAATGCCGTCAGTTGAACGAAAAAAAAGAGCCGCTGGTCCTGCGAGTTCAGTTTCATCTATTGAGTCATATTGTAAATCATTTTAAAAATATTATTGGGATATCCTCGTGATCCTCAATTATTACACGCTATGTGTGTATTTAAGTATATTGACACAACGTCAACATACTTAAATATATAAACTATTTTTTAATAATCGAAAAGATAGATAAGATATAGCGAAAAATATTTACAAAAATTTATATTGATTTATTTGCAACACACAAAAATACGTATCATAAACACTAATATCTGCTAACAAAATCACATGCACGAAGTCGTATTATATACACTCGGTAAATAATTGGTGACAGAGCTTTGTGCAATCTGCAAGCACCGATTAATTGCCAAGATATACTACCCTAAAACCACAGGACTTAGTATTTTTGTGATCTGGTTTGAGGGGTGAATGATGCAATGTAACAATAGCACGAGGGACATTACATCCTTGTTCCTAAAGCTGGTTGTGCATTGCCGACGTAAGGGATGGTCAATATTTCTTACAGCACCAATGTCTATGAACGGCGGTGACCATTACCATCAGGTGACATATTTGCCCGTCCTCTTAGTTATTCTATAAAATAAAATATTTTATTAACAGAATAAGCCTTTAGTAAAATAAAATAAACCTAAAATAATGTACAAAGGGATTTATAAAATTATTAAGATATCTTGGGTTCTATATTAAAGTCTTACATTTTTTATTAATTAATAGAAATTTAATCAAAACATTCAAAATGATAATGTTATATTATTTAATTAAAAAAAAGAATAATAATGGCACCTAATTATTCGAAACAGTACAAGTACAGTATTCGGCAAGTGTAAAGTTACTCATACAATTTTTTTTCATTAAATCGAACCGTTTTTGTAGCTATAACTTTAGCCAGATGTCACTATATTAAAACACTTACACAATACTAATGAAGATTTGCGGGCAAAAACTTCTTAAGTAAAAGTGGTCTGCAATACGATTAAGCTAGAACAGCATCTGGTGACTTGGCCGTCAGTTGGACGTTCTTCAATATAGACGGTATACTTTGATAAATGGGAGAACTTATTTCTTATAGTCTGATTTTATAATAAAAATATATATACTTGAATCATAGCGAAACTATTAAATAATAATTTCGCATCGTATGGTTAGAGCAGAACTATCTCACAAACAACAAAAGAAACAGCGAAAACACTTTCATCAGGGGATTACACAACGTCTCAAAACAACATAACATCATTAGAAATAGACCAAACACAAGTAATTTACAACATAGAAACAAACTATATGTATTACTTGGTGGTAGGGCTTTGTGCAAGCTCGTCTGGGTAGGTACCACCCACTCATCAGATATTCTACCGCAAAACAGCAGTACTTGGTATTGTTGTGTTCCGGTTTGAAGGGTGAGTGAGCCAGTGTAATTACAGGCACAAGGGACATAACATCTTAGTTCCCAAGGTTGGCGCATTGGCGATGGAAACGATGGTTAACATCTCTTACAATGCCAATCAGGTGGTGGTGGTTAATTGATTAATAAGCTAGTAACGAACAAAAGTACGCTGAGCTCGAAGACAATAGATCTCGTTCGAAAAAAGAAATAACTACTTAAAAATAGAAGAAATAAAACAACATTGCATGAAATCACGAAACTAAGTAAGTCGCAATATAAAATAAGATACGTCGAATAAAAGAATCAAATGTATCCAAAAGCACGTTACTAAAACAGGAGGTATTAATAAAGCACTCAAATAATTAAAAGAAGTGATGCCATGGGTCCCGAAAATGAAAAGCAAACACAACAAGGAGACAGCTAATTTTAAAGATAGCAACAGAGTATTATCGGAAACGATACTCTACCGGAAACACCTTGAAATACAAAATAAACTTTGAATAAGAAACAGAAGAAGTCCCTCCGATTCATAAAAGGGAAGTCCAGCATGCGATAGGAACACAGAAAAATTATAAAGCTCCTGGTCCTGATCTAACCAATGAGACGATGAAAGCTACATTGTCAGAAATAACGAAAAAACTTGTTTAATCTTATCCTGGAATCCATATCCTCACAGAGGACAATGAGCACTATAATACTCATCTTTAAGAAAAGAGATAGTTCAGAAATAGAAAACTATCGCCCAATTAGTCTCATGTCGAACATATAAGGTGGGTGGGACCATGGAAGGCCATGCTCCTTTGAAGGCCATCTATTAAAAAGTCTTAGTTATTGTCATGTGATGACAAATTCCTTCTAGTCACACTTAAGATCCATCAAACTTAAGGACACAGACGCGGCGGCGAGTCGCTCGCGTCTCTATTTTGTTGATGAGGTCCCTCGCTTCGTAGACTTTGGTCGTCAACGTTAACATTGTTATTCGCGCGCACAGCATAACGTAAGTTTTTAAGTAACTAACCTATTATTATCTTATTTTTTTACTGTGAATTATCATATAAGGATTTGTTATGGTACTAAAGGCAAAAATAATAATTTTGTTTTAGTTTCAGTTAAAATATCGGTAGTGTTCCTAGGAAAGCCGGTGGTTCCTTATAAGGCCCATCAAAATTTTAAGGATGGCCTTGCTAGGGTACACGGGCCTTACTAGGAACATCTACTAACAAACATACAAAACGACGATTAAGAAACGAGGAAAGTCTACAAGTAAGCGAGAACAAAAAAGGAACACATAAATACGTGTCTATTACCTTTTTAAATATAAAAAAAGCTTGTGACGAATGCTAATTATTGTTAGTTTGGCCTTCTTAGGAACATTTTGGCCTTACAAAGAACGGACCCATAAGAAGGCCAATTTATTTTTTTATAATTTCAGCCTAAAACGCATTGGCAACCTATGTGATATCGATATAATACTCATTACTATTAATTTTAAATAATTTACATTAATATATTCTTAGTTATACCATGGCGTTCAAAGAATGTTCGATGAGCTTTTTATAGATAATTGTAATATATTAAGCATTTAATGTTTCGTTTAAATGAAAGAGCTTTTTATGTAGTTTTAGTAAAAGCGGATATTTTGATTGTTGCAACTCTACTTTTAAGTTGAACGACTAATTTATAAAATTGGCCTTGTATGGAGCCCTGTTCCTTGCCGATCCGTTCCGTTCGCTTCCGTTTGGAAGAGCTAAATAAAACTTAAGTTTTATAAATAGTAATTACATCTAGAATAAAATAAAAGTAATTTATATGTTACACAATAAAACAAAGTATTACTTATTAATTAGTTTCTTTCATTTATCCAGTAAATAAATGAATAAAAACTGTTTATTCGTTAGAGTGGCCTTCCATGGTCCACCCACCGTACAAAAATACTGAAAATACTGAAACGCATCACCAAAAAACTTGACGAACAACAATCAAGAGCTTGACGAACAACAACAAGCAAGGCTGGATTCCGATCGGGATTCGCAACTATAGATCACATACATGTGATCATCATGATACATTTTAATAAACTAAGAATCATTACTCTTATGCTATTTAGGGAGAAAGATTACGACCAGCGAAGCGGATGGATTTTTATATGAAATTTTATTACAATTCGTTCAGTTTTATTTTCAACAGATAATAATTAGCTTAAATATATAAGGGAAAATATATAAAAATTTACTATATTTTCTGTGGCACTACTTATTAAAAATTAACTATTGGGTCTTCAATTCAAATGATAAACAAAAATTTAAGTCTGTAAAACAAAACGCTCTGTAGACGTGTAGTTGATTGTTCTATTTAATCATAAATACAATGTTTAATTTTATCAAGTTCTAACTATGAATTATTGTTATTCGATTAAAATAATAACTTACCGTATTGATGACGTGCAGTGGTGTCCAACAAACGAAAAACTCTAAAATGATCACGAACAGCATTCGAATGACCTGTGCAAGAAATAAAATTATTAGACTTAGAAAAACATACTATAATAATTTGCTTGCTAGAAACCTATCAGTTTTTATTAGAAAAATATAAATAGATTAATAATTATAATTCAATATAACTAAAAAAAACAAATAATATAAATCCACACCCAAACCAGATGAAATCTTAGGTTTGATTGTTATATTTTCTTTTTATTGTTGTAATTTCTTATCACCTTTATTAATTTGAGTGTAATGACAGATTTATAATTGTATTGTTTATTTTATAAGTGTAGCGTCATTCAATTGTATTGTCGTAAATGCCTATATCACCCTTTATTGGCCTACTAACTATTATCGTATTTTTTTGTTAATTTTGTAAATACGCTTCTTATAAAAATAAATAAATATCTATACGAGTACACTATTCGGCCATTGTGGTCGATATCTCGGTTGTTCTTGCAGATACGTTTAATACTTTAAACTTCTTTAATATTAAATAAAGGTTACTCAGTTAAGTAAACTGAGTAGGCACTCTACTATTCAATTTTACTTAAGTGGATTCCACCCACATCGTATAGTTATTGATTATTATACTAACAAATGTTTATGGCTCATGGTCAGCTTGCTTCGGAAATATAAGAAATAGTTATTATTCTTAAATAACCTCGTTACTAAATATATAAAGGCGGACAATATACTTAACTTCGTAAAAATGAATCAAATTTTTTAAACAAAAAATAAAAGTAAATTAGAAAAAATGTTAAATTTAAATCAGTAAACTAACGTTGGTGATATTACAATCATAATTGAAATTATAAAAAATATTAATTAACATAATAAAAAATTATTATCTAATCAAGCGTTTTATAATAATGAAATAACTTATTTGTAAAGATTGAGGGAGAGTCATATAACATGTCAATGTTATTACACAACCGTACCAAGGAAGCCTGTTTATCGATATGAAACTTAACACGAGGAGTATGAAATATATTGTGGTGCGATTGAATATTGGGTGTGATTTCTTCTGTGTCCTGACGGAATTTATGTCAGTATTCTCTCGATTATTTCTGAATTGGTTAGCTTATTGTTAATAATACTGTGCAAGGAATTTAGTTCTAACATTTCGTGCTTACTCCGAAGAGAAATCATATTTCTTGTAATATTTCATTTTCAATTGTGTAACTAGATACGAGCGATTTTTTTCTTTCGGGTAATTTTTTTATGAAAAACATTTCCTACATGAAGAGTCGGATTATTGAGATGACATACAATAATATTATTGAGGTCATATTATATTAAATGTATGTCTGAATTGGATTTTACTGTTTTATATATTTTAAGATCGTCTGCAAATAATGAACACAATTACAAATTACAATACTTTAAATTCGCAGTAATATCGTTTATAAAAAAACGAGAAACAAAACAGTACCCAAATAATGATAATCTCTTTTAGCAAAATATATCTCAGATTCAAAACCAATTACGACAACTATAAGAGGTCTTTCTATCAATTATGACTGAAACCATCTAAGTTGAGTAGTTCCAAGGCCATATTGCTGTAATTTATTAAGATATATTCGATGGTTTACTTTGTCAAATGCACTGCTGAATTCTGTAAATATAGCATGAATCTAGTCCCTCGTGTACATCGCAAATTCCAAATCTGAAGTAAAAAGAGTTAAATTCATTTGAACTGATAACCGTGCTGCGACTGTGTAATGATCCTGTTAAAATTTTTACACAAGACTCGCAAGCAACTTAAAAAAACATGAAAGAATTGTGATTGGACGTTAATTTTATTCTACATCAAAAGCGTTTTATGCAAATAAGTTTGGTTTGTACCGTTGAACTATTCTCTTCCATTCGGTTCCATTGTTTATACCCTCTAACTGTGAAAATAATTTATCTTTTGATTATGTAGCTTAAATTAACTACATTTAATTTAGTCGTTTGTTATGTTCAAAAGATGCTTGTTCTATAAACGTAAAATTTTAATTAAACGTAATTGTAAGAAAATCCAACATGGCCTAGTGGTAACGCGTGAATCTTAATCGATGATTGTGGGTTCAAACTCGGGCAAGCACCACTGTATTTTCATGTGCTTAATCCGTATTTATAATTCATCTCATTCTTGACGGTAAAGGAAAACATCGTAAGGAAACCTGCATGTATTTAGTTTCACTGAAATTCTATCACATGTGTATTCCACCAACCTGCATTGGAGCAGCGTGGTGGAATAAGCTACAAATCGATATAAGAATCGATCGAATCGAAAGGAGAATCGATTACGTTGTGAAGCAATTTGAGCAAAAATATCTGATCTTTCACAGTGCGTCGTTTTTCTAGTGAGACCTAAACCAGAAACATCTTGATCAGTAACGGAGCATCTGGACTTTAAATCCTTTAAAAATGTATGCTGAACTTTATTTATTGGATGTTAACTTTATAATGGGGATTTCAAACGACTGAAACAAATGAATTAAAAAGAAGGACCAACGTTGAAATTTATTTAAAATCCTTACTGATTCTGAGCACAAAACCGAGCAGACGATAGGCTTTTGCAGTCACATACCTATAGTGTATATTAAAATTTATCTTGGAGTCAAGGTACACGCCCAAATCTCTCACCTCGGAGACCCGTTATACACAATTATCGTTAATTATTATTTTTTGGCATTTAGTTGTAAGAAGTTATTACTGCAATATTCACACAACTCATTCAAATCATCCTGTAGCAAGTTGCAATCAGATGGTTAATTTATTATTGTATACACCTTCATGTCTTCAGCGTAAAGAAGAATTGAAGTGTTTAAACACTGCATTAATATCGTTGATAAATAAATTAAAGAGAAGCGGTCCGAGATGATATCCCTGGAGTACACCTGAAGTAACCCGCACGAAAGTAGAGCAATAGCTTTTAATTGTAACGGCTTGGCTTCGATCCCTAAGGTAGGAAGTGAATACCAAGTTCTCCAATTTTACGAATGAGGATGTTGTGACAGATTTTATCAAATGCTTTTGAGTAGTCGGTATACACAGTCTGTCGGTAAAAAGCCGAGATGGCCCAGTGGTAAGAACGCGTGAATCTTAACCGATGATCATGGGTTCAAACCCGGGCAAGCACCACTGAATTTCATGTGCTTAATTTGTGATTATAATCCATCTCGTGCTTGACGGTGAAGGAAAACATCGTGAGGAAACCTGCATGTGTCAAATTTCACTGAAATTCTGTCACGTGTATTCCACCAATCCGCATTGGAGCAGCGTGGTGGTATAAGCTCCAAAACCTTCTCAAAAGAGGAGAAGAGGCTTTAGCCCAGCAGTGGGACATTCACAGGCTGTTACTTAACTTTTAGTCGGTATACACAACGTCCACCTGGAAACCTTGATCGAGTTACCTGATGAACGAATTCAGATAAGTTGGACTCTGTAGATTTTTTATTTATGAACTGTTGGGGAATTATAGTGGTTCTTAATATGGGAAAAACACAATCATAAATATTTTTTTCAAAGACTTTAGCAATTGTACATAGTTTCGATATAGGTCTATAGTTTTTAACATTGTGCTTATCGCCCGATTTTGAAACAGGTACCACGTAACTTTGTTCCCACCATTTTGGTATTTCGCCACTGCATAAAGATTTGTAGAATAATAAATAAATGGGAAAAGAAAGACAGTTTCGACACATCCGAAAAAAAATAGGGGGCAAGCCGTCAGGTCCATATCCCTTATTTATGCTGCTGAGATTTTTATGCACGGTAAGATCCTATACTAGCATTATTGTTGATGTAAGATGCAACAATACGATTATTATTACAAAATAGAGGGGACTCATAAGCCGATTCGAAGTAGTCACTAAAAAGAGATCAAATTTCATTTCCATTAGAGGCAGTAACTTCATTTAGGTGCATAAACTCAGGGATGATGTAGGAATATTTTTTTGATCCAACAAATGACCAAAAAATTTACTACATTTTTTAAATTATCTATCTAATATATTATTTTCAGAATCAAAAATATATAAGTCGTAACATTCAATTTGTAAGCATTTCTCACGTTCGCGAAAAAGAATAAACGTATTGTAGTCAGAAGTCCTATTGTATATTTTCCATTTCCTATGATACCTTAATTTATTCTTAATAACCTTGGTCAAAGAACTAGAATACCAGCAAGGAAAATTGTTATTAGATTTAACAATTTTAACTGGAATTGACGAGGAGATAATTTTAAATACGGTTTCATAAAAAATGTTAACGGCATCTGATATCTCACGATCGTGGAGTAATTTGTTCGGATAAGTAAGTTTTTCATCCGATATTAATTCAAAGATGCAATGAGTATGTCAAAATGATAGTTATTGTTTGGAAAATAGCAGAAATAAATATGAAGCAGCTTAGATAAGAGGTAGATGCTAATGGCATTGTATCTTTAACAATATCAGCTGCACAATTGCCCAGATGTATAGACGTCGATGAACAAACAATTAAATTAGATTTTAAGGCACTAAGCACACCGCCACCCATTGTATCGCCACGTTTGTTGTAATTTCTATCACATCTATGGATTGTGTTCCGGTAATCAAATAAATCAGAATCGAAAATACCATCATACAACCACGTTTCGCTAAGACAAATTATAGCGTTATCTCCCTGCATCATTGTTCTAAAGAACGTATCAGATTTGGTCTGTAGACCTCGAAAATTTTGGTAAGATATAATGTTAGTGTAACTCTCGAAGATGAAATATGTTAATAACAATAATACAAATAACAATAAATTTTGTAAAGGTAACAACATACAATCGGCTAATAAATAATGAATGAAAACTTTAAACATTAAGTATGCCACAGAATAATAATAACGAATGGTTGGAATACAATAAATTAAATCCACAACAGACAATCATATCAAAACTTAAGTTATTTACACATATGCCTTCATTAACGATACACGTTGATAATGTCATATATACATAATATAAATCAAAATAACAGTTACTATAAATATAATAAAATAACGGGCCATTTTAACATGAAATGAAATAGAATAGAAATGAAAGAAATATATATAACACATATACAACTTCTTTTAAATCACTTAAGCTAGATAAATGCAGCACCTCACTATTTTCGGAACGTTTAGCCATTATACTGCAGTTTTTAACCCAAACAAATCTATAGTTTTTCTCCTTTGCCATTTTTTTAACTGATTGTAGTTAGGTTTTGTTAGTACTGGTGAGGTGGTCATTAAAGTAGACGTTATTGTTAATGGTTGCAAATCCTAAGTCATTACTCTTAAGCTTTAATTTTCTAGCCTGTGCAAGGAATTCATCTTTTTTCCATTTACATAAAAAAAATACTATAATAGGCTTACATCTTTTACTATCTTTATTTTTAGTTGCAACTCTAGTTATAAAATCAATGGTATGCTAAGATCAATTTTCAAAGTTATTTTATTGGCAATATTCTGTAAAAGTTAAAAAAGGTTTTCATTTTTCTGCTCTGGAAATCCATAAATTTCTATATTCGATCTGCGAGCCCACTGATCACGGTTATTATTCTCAGTAATAATTGACTGGATTGTCGGTTTCAAAGCATCAACCTCGGAAAATTTATCCCTAAGCATCCCTAAATAGATTCTTTTTCACAGTTTTCAATACTTCAAATTCAATAATTCTTCGCGAATGGATATTAATTCTTCTTTTAGGGAATGATCGCTTGCTTAATTTCAGCCTTTAAGCCTGAAATTTCAGTAGAAACTGCTGATCTTATTAATTCAATTACATCTTTTTCTACCTCAACATAGGAGTCATTTTGCAAAACAGACGAGGAGCTACCATCTCACTTTAGATTAATATATCGTGTGACTGCACGTCACACGATTATTAGACTATATATCGGGCAAAAATGCATGGATTATATGATTGCTAGTGGTAGGAATTAAGGAATTGTATGTTATTTTCTACAAATTTAAAAAAAGAGTAACTACTGATATTCCATTGCAATTTGAAATCTAAATGAAAATTATCAATCCAAGCTATTTCGAATATATTACATATATAAATCATAAATGTGTAACACAGATCATTTTTATGTTAACAACTAGCATATCGCCCGTGGCTTTGAACGCATAATCAAAAAACCAGTTAAATGGGATAAAATCGCCAAAATATGTTAATAATTTCATATTATAGCTGCGATAAAGTTTGAAAGAGCTACAAATATTCATTACACACAAACTTTCGTATTTATGATATTAGTGCGATTATTATTGTTCTAGTCATATAAGATACATGGAAACACTGAATTGTACTGCCTCCTTATATACTATATACATTAGTTGTAGTAGTGTTTCACCTACACCTAATATATCAATTTTTCCTTGATCACTAGAATAGTAATACAGTAACAGCCTGTGAGTGTCCCACTGCTGGGCTAAGGCCTCTTCCCCTCTTTTGAGAAGAAGGTTTGGAGCTTATTCCACCACGCTGCTCCAATGCGGGTTGGTGGAATACACATATGACAGAATTTCAGTTAAATTGACATATGCAAGTTTCCTCACAATGCTTTCCTTCACCGTCAAGCACGAGATTAATATAATCACAAATTATGCACATGAAATTCAGTGGTACTTGCCCGGGCTTAAACCCACGATCATCGGTTAAGATTCACGCGTTCTTACCACTGGGCCATCTGGACTTAATAATAATCACATATAAATATCATAAATACGAAAGGTTGTGTGTGTTGTGAATATTTGTTACTTCTTCACGGTTTATCGCTAAAATATGATATCATTAACATATTTTGGTCTTTTTGCCCCATTTCACTGGATTTTCGATTATAAATATTGTCTTGTGAATTTACAATTTGAACCGCTAGCTTTAGGGGTTGGCTTTAGAATAGCGCATCCCGATTTTGCATGTAATAAGTGTTTTATTTTAAAGAAGTGTGTTACCTCTTTCGAATGACAGCCTCCCAGAATTAGGAGATCCGTAGTTTTTTTTTATACGAGTTTAAGGTTACGTGCTAAAGAAAAGTCATTTTGGGTTGACATGTGCATTTTTAAAGTTCTAGAATACTGCGCCTGCGCTTGAACTCTTTCCGTTCGTATCGGATTTCCGTTCCATCGGGTTATGTGACTAAGGGAATAGAGAGTGCACCTGTGTTTGCGCACACACTTGTGCACTGTAATATCTCCTGCGCAGTTGACTAATCGGTCAAGAGGACCATTATATATGTATATGTCGGAGACAGACATTAACACAGTTGCTAAACAAAGCGAGGCGATGACAGCTCTGTCACAAATATCTGTCCGCATAATGTCCAATTATTGTAACCGGTTATACGGTGTATACGGTTCATCCGATATATTTTATATATTCATCAATATTATTTCAAACTTATACATAGATTAAGTATTAAAATTTACATAACGTAATTTCAAAAATATGCTCCACGATATACATGCATACTTTCCGAAACATGCCTTTTTATTTTATTTGTCAGTGATAGTCATGTATGTCAGCAGATATGTTGTCTTTTGCAAAAGTGGTGACAACGAAAACCCCTTTTGTGTGCAATCAAAATAAATTCCATCGTCATAAACGCTAAAAAGTGCTGGCCCATACTGTTGATAATAGAATCGCGCTTCACTTTATATCTTTTTTACATTCACTCGTCGAACAATGTCTACACAAATATTAATTTTCATGACATTGACATTTTCAGCCAAATCTTCTCTAACTTTTATACACTCGATTCTAGGGTTATCAAAGTAATAGTATTGTTATGTTCCAATTGGAAGGGTGAGCCAGTGTAACTACAAGAGACATAATATTTTAGTTCCCTATGTTGGTGACAGTGATGTAATAAATATTTATATTTCGATACAGCGCTAATGCCTACGGTAGCAACCACGTAAGTGCTTTACAAAAAAAAAAAATAACACAATTATTTTTATGTGTCATAATTTTATGTTAAATCATAAATATGACTTATATAATAAATTAGGCTAGGCGATCAGTTTTTAAGTAGGTTATAATATTATGTTTTACTCGGTGGTAAAGCTTTGTATGAGCTAAAATAATAAGTAACTAAAATACCGTACTCTTTATCTAAAATGCAAATACATATCCCACTACATACAATTGAATTTATATATTATCCGTGTTTCTTATCGTCTATGAAAATTTGTAATGAATAATCCGCCTCGTTTAGATGTTTTTTAAAACATGATTAAAATGTATGTACATTTAAGTACTAGATATAAACTCGATTTTTTACTATTCTAAAAACACAAAAAAATATAGTCATAAAAAACATAAATCATAAACGTGGTTCAATTGACATTAGCAAATAAAAATAAATAACCAATGATTAATCTACCAAAATTTTAATATATTCAGTCATCTACTACATATCACTCGATGGTAGAGCTATGTGCAAGCGCGTCTAGGTAGGTACCACCCACTCATCAGATATTCTACCGCAAAATAGCAGTACCTACTTTGTATTGTTGTGTTACGTTTTGAAGGGTGAGCGAGCCAGTGTAATTACAGGCACAAGGGACGTAACATCTTAGTTCCCAAGATTGGTGACGCATTGGCGATGTAAGCGATGGTTAAAATTTCTTACAATGCCATTGTCTATAGGCGTTGGTGACCACTTACCATCAGTTGGCCAATAAGCTGGTCCACCTAGCAAAAAAATTTAATAAAATGTACTCATCAAAGATATAAAACAGGCGTTATGGAAGAAAGTATGTTTCTTGGAATGATAGAATGTTGCTTTTTGGGAGAGTATTTAATAAATTAAATACTCTCAAAAAACATCAAATGTAATAAAAACAGAAATAACAGTCTGCTAGAAAATATCTTTCCGTATAAAATTGAAAATAGAATCGGCTTAGTTTGAATAAAAAGGTAAAAAAACTACCTTTCGCTTGGCTTCGATGCTTTTGTCTATGTGTGTTGATCTCACAACATGTCTGAATTCAAATTCGGTTTGTACGCAGCAGTTCTGTGGTTTTTTTTCCGAATTAAGCTTTTCTTCGTTCTCCTGTAAAAAACCAAATAAACATTTATATACCTTCAGTATGAACCAACATTAATCAATAGTCATTTTGAATAAAGTATTGAAATGCCAATAAAAAATCAATATTTAACTCAATAGTGCAAAAATCATGACGCGTGGATCGGTGTCAAGAATGCTATACCCCATTGATTTGCACTTATAATAGTAAAACATGTTTTATTTTATAACTATAAGTGGTATTTACAATTCCATTAATATTTGTCACAGACCAACTAGTTACATCGCATAGCCTCTAGTATAGTGCAAGCATAACGACGCATGGACGGTACGGAAGCGCCGCGTTTCAAGTAAATGTGTCGAAACATAATTGTAATTTATTCTGATTACAACATCGAGTCACGTTAGACGCCTTTTATATTAATTAGTTTATTTTTAAATAAATATTTTTATAAGTAAATTTAGTTTATTTTTGGGTCCTCTGGTAGTGTCCTTCTAAACTAACTTCTTGCAAAGTACACATAGCATCCTTCACCTGAGTCAGAGATAACAAAAGAATAAATAAATAAGAACTCGGTTAAAATCTCGGGGAAGTGGCCTTTCTTTAAAATAATAAAAATACATAAAATTATAATAATAAATTATTATTAATGTCATAATATTAAAATTAGACACAATATACTGTTTTTACAAACAACATAATATCGTAAATTTAAAAATGTTATAATATAAATTTATTGCCAAGTTGTTAAAACATGAATTTCTATCGAAGATTGCGGGTTCTAACCTCGGGATGACAAATCGGTATGTTTAATAATGATTTTATTAAACCACAATAATAATATTTATTTAATAATGAAATAGTAAGCAATTGAAGTTTTTTTACTAACCATATTTTTTTGTAATGAATCATTTTTATGATTATTGCTTTAACTGAGATTTCCTATCTGACCTTCACATCTTATTAAGGGAAATGTTTTAACATACAATCGGTAAAAGGTTGACGATAACTTATCATGACAGCTGAATACTTGACCAGTTTTGGACAAGGCGACCATTTTCAAATACTAAAATGCGAAGAAGATGCCTATAGTTAAGAACTAAATGCAATTGCAAACCAACAAGATACATAACTTAAAATGTCTTGATAAATATACATCGATATTTCTAAAGTGAACTGCTTTAATTGAATGTAAAAGACGAGACGAGAAAATATAAAGTAGTAAAGTAAGTAAGTAAAGTAAAGTAACAGCCTGTGAATGACCCACTGCTGAGCTAAGGCCTCTTCTCCTTTTCTTTTTTGAGATGGTCCATTTTTCCTTGATCACCAGAATAATAATACAGTAACATGATCCATTTTTCCTTGATCACCAGAATAATAATACAGTAACAGCCTGTGAGTGTCCCACTGCTGGGCTAAGGCCTCTTCTCCTCTTTTGAGAAGATGGTTTGGAGCTTATTCCTCGAGAAAATATATGACGACTCAAAAGCAGAGATTATTTTCAACAATAAATCTACAAATACTGGTTCATTCTCTCTTCGAACCGAAATGTAAAAATGCTAAAAATTACTGTTTAGTGGTAGAATAAATGATAAGTGGCTGGTACCTACCGAGACGAGCTCACACAAAGTAAAAAAAATAGTTAAATGTAGCAATAAGATAAAAAATTATATCATTCATTTACTTCACTTGCAAAACTATTGAATTGTTTTCGATAGTGTGATAAATGTTTAACATTACTTACAATTCCAATGATGGACAGTGGAAACCACTAACCATCAGGTGGCCCATTTGCCGATGTCATTATCTATATTAAATAAAAATAAATAATTCAATAATATCACAAAAAGTACATAACTATGTAAAAGCACGGACCTTGCATTGTATATTTTTATTTATTTAATTATACGTGGACTCTGTTAATTTATCTATAATCAAAACCTTTAAGATATCCAACTTTTGTTGTCCAACTAAAATTAGTTTAAAATCAAAGCATTGCAGAAGACAAGTCTGAAAGGAATAGTTTTTGCTCAAACATTAACTTTTGACGTCTTTGAAACAGCGCAATTCACATTTCCTAAAAATTGCCAATTCACCCTGCATGGTAAACTTTTTAGAGCGTGCTTAGTCTTACTGACTTAATATTCTATTTTCTATTCATTTCCTAATATAACCTCTAGTTTATGCGTCAATATAATTAACTAAGTATTCAGTTTGGGTTTCAACAACCTGAACAACCTGAACAAATAAAATAAATACATTTTTCTATCGAGAAAATATGATTCTTATATTAAACCTCATTTGTTTAGGTCAAATATTGTAAGCTGCATTAGAACCACTTTTTCTTATCCTATATAGTTGAATTTTATATATTTGGACAGGACACAATTATTTTTTTATTTAAATTATAAAATTGGTAGGGGCAAAGCCAGTAGAGATATTATTATATTTTTTACTGATGTTTATTTTGACAATGACATTAATTTAAAATTTAATTTTAACATGTTTTTAAATTTACTTATGATTTTTATTACTTTTAATTTATGAATCTGAAAGATAAATTTTATTTAAATATTGATAAATAATTAACAACAAAAGTTTCCAAAGATTGACTAATTCTAATAATATAGACTAAAAATTGGTATTGAACTTCGATAAAACGGTTATGTATACGTTCAATTTTATAAATGATAAAAGTTCCACACAGAAGAAGAATATTCTAAAATTGATCTTATAAAAGTATTATATAGAAAGATAAGCGTTGACGGATGCTTAAATTCATTAGATACCCTCAGGACAAAACTAAGCATCCGGTAAGCCTTATCAGCCATATAACCAATGTGATCATCGAAAAGTACCTAAGAATCAATAAAAACACCAAGATTTTTAATTATATTGACTTTGTGGTTTTTGGGCAGTCTTAGGGCTTTTTGATTATTTTATACATCTTATTTTTATCAGCATACGTCAATTTACAAATAAATAAATAAATGTCAATGCACCACCAGCATTTGGAAATAAGATGTTATACCCTTAATGTCTTTAGTTTCATTGGTCGCAGACCCTTTAATCCGGCGCATAACAACACTTAGTACTGTTGTTTGAAGGTAGAATGACTGTGCAATACAAAAGATAGAGTAACGAAAACACAGATTAAGCCTTTTATTTTTAATGTTCTGAAAGTTAAACAAGTCGACGGCTTAAAACCATTGTGAACATTAACTGGCATTTAAATCTCATGAAATGGGAAGGCGAAGTTTTATTTCAGATTATTCATCATTCAAGTAGCTGCAGACAATGAAGTACTATACAAGTAGAGTAGACGTCGCAATCCAGATGTTTGCGCAATGAGTTGATGCCGATCGGCATCACCTCATTTAGTCACTCGCCGACGCTCATCGCGATCGGACGTACCGAAACTCTGACAAAGGTTTTTCAGAAATGACGTCTTGTGTGTTAAAAACGTGTAAAAACCAATCAACTGGGAAGAAACAAAACAGCAACTAAATCCAACCAAAACTATTTTTTATACATGAAATTTATTTAATTTGACTGCACCCGACATTTTGTATGAAAATCATAGATTATGAAAATTGAACTGTACAGATGGGACACATAGGTACTAAAGTTAGTGTATATATATTTGTAATTAATTATTTTTAGCCGACTGCCCAGAAGGAGGGTACCGTATTTCGATTGTTTGTATGTATGTATGTATGTATGTATGTATGTATGCATGTATGCATGTATGCATGTATGTATGTATGTATGTATGTATGTATGTATGTATGTATGTATGTATGTATGTATGTATATATCTATGTATGTATATATCTATGTATGTATGTATGCATATATGTATGTATGTATATATGTATGTATGTATGTACGTCTGTCTATTTCGTTGGTACGCTCTGCAGCCTAAGCGACTTGATGGATTTTGACATATGAGGTGTCATTAGATTTGTATTGACTGTGGGAGTGACATAGGTTAGTGTATTAATATATGGCGTCAGTAAATAGAGAAAAAAAATTGTGCGATCGGATACCCCTATCAGGATCAAAGTTCTTAAAATGTATATTCTAATTGATTATATTATTATCAGTATTTTTGTCACACCAATAATCGTTTAATCAACTCTCTCCCCAATTTGTATATTTTATATATATTTCAATTCATAAATGTTAAGTAAGGATTAAAATTAATAAATTTCATTTTACATTTTAGAATATAATAATTTATCTAAAAAAAATATAAAAAAGCGAGTTATAAGTTATGTACAATAGCACCTATTTAAGTCGAACCTCGATAAGTCGAAAACCTACCAAACTTGAAAAAATGTTGTGTTCCCTTCCCTTCGCAACCCAAAACCTCAAATGTTCGACCCCTCTACAAATCGAAATAATTAGTGAATCCTTACAAGTAAATTCAGTACATATTTTCTCTTTATAACTCGAAAATAAACCAATTCTACGCTAAAGATAAAGTAATTTATGGCTGACGTTAACACGTGCATGTTTGTCGATATCAGGTTTGACGTTTGAAAATCAATAACAATAATAAGTTTTTTATTTCGTTTGATTTAATTAAAATTGCGTATTTAAATTTATTTAACTATGTTCCTACCAATACCAAATCAATAGGCATGAAACAAAAAGTTTCGCGTCTGTATGACAACTCATCTATGACTAGTTAACTCCGCCCCACGCGCCACGCCTTTCCGCGTTGGTTACAAACATTTTGTTCGCGCCGTCTCCTCTACTTGTATAGTACCTCATTGGTTGCAGATTACAAGTTTAGTAAATGGAAGTATTTTATTTTTACAATAAAATATTTCATACAAATTAATTTTATGTTACTTTTGCTTTTGCGCACTTAGTCCAGTCGTTAAATACATACATATAAATGAGCGTTCGCAAAAGATTAAGGAGAGCTCAAAGGAAATTCGACATCTTGAAAAAATGGCACTGCAGACCAGCTTTTCGAAAGCATTATCGACATTAAGTAATTAATGTGAAAATTATACAGCATAAAATTTCCTGCTAAAATTTTGGTAAGATTTTTTTTTGAATCAGATAAATGTTTCAATGGTTACAGAGAAGTCAAGATCTGATACTTTGTATCTAAGAGTCTCTCATTTCCACTCGACTCTTTGTGGAAATGAGTAAAAAAACAATAGTAAGGATTAATAAATTGGAACTAAAATTAGAGAAAAGAAACTGAAGGAACCCTTTTTTTACCAAAAAATGAATAAGGACAACACAAATATTATTTCTTTATGTCATTGAAAATAAAACATTAATTCTAGCATTGCAACTTTGCAGGAGGAAAACTAAGGAAAAAAAGAATAAATATTATTAAAAAATTGTTTTTACAATTCCATTTCACAATCTGTTCTGGTTTGAACAAAAAGAGGATTGTTACTTCAACAAAGCATTTTACATTTTCAACATCAAGATTTTAAATCTTATAATGCAGAATCAGTAATGAAAAAGTGTTTGATTCTAGCAAACAGTAGATAGAATCAGTCTAAGAATAACTAATTTTTAGCAGGTCTTTAAATAAACAATGCTATAAAGAACATATAATTATTTGAAAACAAGAAAGTCCTGAAATACATCGGAATTTATTATGTATTCTGCTCTATTATCGTCCACATCGAGTCCACAGTCCACATCATACATTTTTTTTTCATTTAATAAATTTTAATTGATCAGGTCTTAATCTGCTATATTTTGCCTGTAAAAGTGGTGCCAGCTAAGAAAATATAAATAATAATCAGTGTTTTGGGAGATTTATCTTTACATTATGCTATTTATAAACGTATAATATGTATTTAAGACGACGGGACCCTTTCTTAACTATAAAAATGTTTTTGAGGGTTTTTTAGTTCTGAAATAAAGTTGTCGTGTTGATATGTAATGTACATCTTAAAGCGAAGTGGTGTGTGAATTGCTCTATTTTACACGACTACGAATTTATTGACAGAAACCGGAATATTAATACAACCCAATATTTTAACTTGGAGGTGAATCGGTTAGATTTATCACCCAGTATTTGAGATGAATATTCGTACTTACAGCATATGTACTTACGTATGTTTATTAATGAGTCAAATAAGTCACTAAGCTGCTACTACAAGCAATTAATATTGAAGAGAAAGATCGAGATAAGCTGCCTAAAATTAAAATGTAAAGAACATTCGTGTTTCATACCGAAACATTTGAATTTTTTATATCATAGTCAATTCTGAATAATTCCTCAGATCTCCCCGGGGCTTGCTTGGGAATATGATTTGTCCTTATAACATGCGCCCCATAATATATTGTGTCTCATTTAGGACAAACGACCCATCTTACCGCAATCTAATCAATTTCTATTAAAGCACGAATTTTTCATATCTGAACTAAATCGAATAGTTTGATTCACTGTTGTAGTTGAATCATTTACCTGGCTGGTGATAAAGAATAAAGTTCAGTTGTCAATGACGTGACGTGTTTAATTTACAACATGGTGACAGCGGTTTTATTAAATATTAATAAATAATATTTAAAAGGTTTTAGTTATATTAATTATAATTAAAAAAGAAATACCTTTAGTGTCGTATACACATAACACTATACCAATAAAAGGAATTTGTTTTCTGCCTTGGTCATATAAAAATGTGACATATAAATTAAAATTTGCGATAGCTGACATGGAGTGTAATAGTGTGCTGGGTCAAAAATCATGTGAGATTTTAGGCTTAGTTAAACGTATCCGAACAATTGAAATATCGAATTATAATGATGTTTTTGAAGGATTAGGATGTTTACCGGGGAAGTATCATATAGTTGTTGATCAATCCGTTTCACCTGTCATATCGACATCGAGAAAAATTCCTCATGGCTTACAGAATCGATTAAAAGAGGAGTTAGAAAAAATTATACAGTTAGGTGTTATTAGGAAAGTTGCATATCCTACTCAATGGGTTCATCCATTGGTACTTGTAGCAAAGAAAAATAATGGTATTCGTATTTGCTTAGATCCACGTGAACTGAACAAAGCAGTCCAACGTTCTCATTTTCAACTTCCGACTGTATCCGAACTGGCGTCGAAGCTGCACGGGGCTTTTGGACTGTGGCGTTGGATGATGAAAGTGCAGATTTGTGCACGTTTAGCACTCCTTTTGGTAGGTACCAATTTATTCGTCTTGCATTTGGTATCAACTGTGCATCAGAAGTTTTTCATGGTAAGTTAAGACAATTATTAGAAGATCTAGATGGAGTAGAAAGTTATATTGATGATGTCATAGTTTGGGGTGAAACAAGAGAGATTCACGATAAGCGTTTAAAGGCACTATTAGAGAGAGCAAGGAAAATTAATTTAAAGTTTAATAAGGATAAATGTAGATTTTGTGTGGAAGAAGTTAAATATTTTAATGCCAAGGGCATAAGTCCGGATAGTGATAAAATCAAAGCAATTAAGGAGATGCAAATACCGAAAGATAGAAAAGATTTAGAAAGATTTTTAGGTGCAGTTAATTATTTATCTAAATTTATTCCAAATCATTCAGAGTTAGCTATTCCTCTGACAAATCTTTTAAAAAAAGATAATCTGTGGCGCTGGGAAGAAAGCGAAAGTTTTGCATTTAATCGATTAAAAGACGTAGTCACGGGTGCTGGTGTTTTGGCACTATATGACCCATGTCAGCCCGTTGTAATGTCAGTAGACGCGTCATGTAATGCGTTAGGAGCTGTACTACTGCAGGGTGGTCGCCCTGTGGAGTATACATCTCGAACGCTCACTGACGCACAAATAAGGTATGCACAAATCGAAAAAGAAATGCTGGCGATTGTTTTCGCATGTGAGCGGTTTCATCAATATGTTTATGGTCAAAAACACGTAGTAGTAGAATCTGATCATAAGCAATTAGAGAGTATTTTTAAAAAGCCTTTAATGTCTGTCCCAGCAAGATTACAACGTATGCTGTTAAGAATTCAAGGTTATGATTTAGTTGTTACATACGTTCCCGGGAAGTATATGTATATTGCTGACATGTTGTCCCGAGCAGCACTTCCTGATCGTTATAGTGATGAGGTTCATAATAATATTGTATATCAATTACAAATGATAATTGGAAATATACCGATGTCTAATGACAAGTTAACTTTAGTAAAACGGGAAACTAAAAAAGATCAAGAATTGCAAATATTATTAAATTACATTAATTCGGGTTGGCCAAGTCATAAATATAATGTTTCTAATGAAGTTAAATCGTATTGGTCCATGAAAGATGAATTATATGCCGTGGATGGAGTCTTGTTTAGAGATAACGTTGTATTAGTACCGAGAGCATTGAGGAATGATATGTTAAAGATTGTCCACGAAGGACATTTAGGCATCGATCGTTGTAAAAGGAGAGCGAGGCAAGTGATTTTTTGGCCCAGTATGTCCCGTGATATTGAGCAGTATGTAAGGCGATGTCGTACCTGTCAAGAACACACAAACGCACCTTCAAAAGAACCCATGCTACCGATAGACATACCTGAACTCCCGTGGGCTAAAATAGGGTCAGACATTTTTGAATTTCGTAAGAAATATTACCTTATTGTAATAGATTATTATTCCAACTTTGTAGAAGTTTGTAAATTGAATAATCTCACATCTGGTATAGTTATAGAAAATATGAAAGACTTATTTTCGAGACATGGTATTCCGAACGTTTTGATAACTGACAATGGCACGCAGTATTGTAGTCGAGACTTTAAAAAGTTTGCTTTTGAATGGGGATTTGATCACGTTACTTCTTCTCCGAACTATGCACAATCGAATGGTAAAAGTGAACGCACGGTGCAAACTATTAAAAATATCTTAAAAAAGTCGATCTCGAGTAACGGAGATTTTTCGTTAGCCCTACTTAATTACAGAAATACTCCTAGAGATGGTTTGTGTTCTCCAGCTCAGTTACTAATGGGTCGAAGATTACGTTGTCAGCTACCTGTACATCCAAATATATTAAAACCTAAGCCTGTTGATCCATTAGAATATAATACTATGATAAGTGCTGACTACAAAACGAGACTTGCACACTTTAATATGATATCGCTTGAAAAGCGCCGTATAATGAGTGATATTTTGATTTTATATAAACTGATTCACGGTGAAATATCATCGTCTGAACTACTCCAGCATATCAACCTAGCAGTTAACCCGTATTACTCCAAGACATCCAACAAAAATAAGCTTTTGCACTACAATCTCAAGAACAAATTTAGGTAAATACGCACCGCTCAACAGACTCATGAATTCGTACAATTACCTGTCATCTTATGGCGATATCGACATCTTTTTTAATAACAAAAATTTTTTTGTTAAACTTGCGAAAGATCTCATTAATCGATCTCATACAAATATATATATATAATTAGTATAATATAACTAGTTTTGGTTTTATAATTTGTTATCGAAATATGTTATAATAATGTTATTGTTTCTTTTTCTTTTTAATTTGATTAATTCTGTTGTATTAGTAGTTAAGGTTGGATTTAATTCTTTTTTTTTTATATAGTTTAGTTTGGTTTATATTATTTTTGTTACAATGGTTAATGTTGTTTACGCCTTTAAAGACGTATCACCTCGTATGAGTACTTGTTTAATTTGTTAATTTTAAGTGTTTAGTGATAAGTCGATGGTGTAACTATCTTAAATAAATAAATAAATAAGTAAACAAAATAAAGCTAAAATATAAGGGGTTTTCCAATAGGGACGCTTGAACTTTGACAGCTGATTGCGGCCATGTTGTTTGAGTGACAGCTGTCAAATGCAGTTATATTCATTCCGTCCTCCCAAACCACCATGGCAGGTTACAGTGTCGAGCAGCACGTGCAAATCATAAAATTGTTTTATGAAAATGGGTCTTCAGTTCGAGCAACGTTCCGCGCACTTCGCCCGTTTTACGGTCGCGATGATCGTCCTGCCGAGTCGACTATCCGTCGATTGGTGTACAAATTCGAGTCAACCGGGTCAGTTAACAATCAGCCGGTTCCCGTGCGTCAACGTTACGCGAGATCTGCCGAGAATATCGCCGCTGTGCGCGACAGTGTCCTCGAAAACCCGCGGCAGTCAATTCCGCGTCGCGCACAGGAACTCGGCCTTTCGCAGACGACAACTTGGCGAATTTTGCGTTGTGACTTGAGCCTGCACCCGTACAAGATCCAGCTGACCCAAGAGCTCAAGGTTAATGACCATAGACAGCGCCGTGTGTTCGCTGACTGGGCATTAGAGCAGTTGGAAGTTGACGCCGATTTTGGCAAAAAAATCATCTTCAGCGACGAGGCGCATTTTTGGATGAATGGCTATGTCAACAAGCAAAATTGCCGTATTTGGGACGAGACCAATCCACACGAGGTTCACCAAGTGGCAATGCACCCGCAGAAAGTGACTGTTTGGTGCGGATTTTGGGCCGGAGGCGTGATTGGTCCGTATTTTTTCGAAAACGATAATGGTGTGGCCGTCACCGTCAATGGTGAGCGATACCGGTCGATGATAACCAACTTCTTTTGGCCTGAAATCGAGAATATGGATCTGGACAACATGTGGTTTTAACAGGACGGCGCTACGTGCCACACAGCACACGCTACGATGGAAGTTCTGCACGAGCAATTTCTGGACATGGTCATCTCGCGCGGAGGCGACGTGAACTGGCCACCGAGATCGTGCGATTTGACCCCGCTGGACTTTTTCTTGTGGGGTTTTCTTAAGTCGCAGGTCTATGCCAACAAGCCGCAAACCACCGATGCCCTCAAAGTCAACATACGCCACGCCATCGATCAAATACAGCCCGATTTGTGCGCCAGAGTCATCGAAAATTGGACCTTTCGTGTGCGCGCCACCAACCGAAGCCGTGGCGGTCATTTGAATGATGTCATATTCCATACATAATGGGGTCGATAGACCTTCCAAATAAAAAAAAAATTTTGCAAATATCTCTCCTACATGTATTTTTTTTTGCATTTCAAAGATCAAGCGCCCTTAATGGAAAACCCTATATTATGATAAACGCTGTAAAACTCTACCGACTTTAAACGAAGGTGACCCTGTTATTTGTATTGATGGAAAATATCGGAGTAGAGCTAAAGTAGTCGGACATACTAATGCTCCTAGATCATACATTGTGCAAACTGATATAGGCCGTAAGTTTAGACGAAATCGTCGTCATTTAATAAAATGTAAGTCTAATGTAAGCCCTGATAACGACAACAGTTTCGAAGTGTTTAGTGACGCTAACGAGGATGTAAGTTCATCAGAAGATTTGCCTGTACCTAAAGATTTTAATATTGCAAATGATAATGTAAACATCGCAAAACCTACATCCCCTAGGCCTTTTCGTAGGGCTAAGGAAATTGCTAAGCAACGTCTAGCTCAGAATATATTTAAATGATTTATTTGTCTTATGTTAAGAAATGTGTTGATTTTTTTTTCCGTTCATATATTGTTATATTTAATTTAAAGGGGGAAGGTTTTAGTTATATTAATTATCAATGTAAACTATAACTTTAATACTTAAAAGGGGAAGATGTTGTAGTTGAATCATTTACCTGGCTGGTGATAAAGAATAAAGTTCAGTTGTCAATGACGTGTTTAATTTACAACATTCACATTATTTATTTCGGAAAACATTACGTTAGTGAGGAAAATAAAGATTTTCATAATATTATCCGTTTGCCAGAAGACCGTTTAAAAGGGTATGAGAAAAGGTTTATTAAAAACTGGTTATATCACACAGTTCGCAGTGTCACAGTTAATTTTATTCCGGAATATTAAATTTCTGGGAATACAAAGAAAACTATATTCATATACAACGAATTATAAGTTCTTTCTTAAAAACTCTCTCATTCTAGCCTCTTGTAAAAGAATAATAAGGTCCTCCAGACCGATTTCGGTCACGGCGGCCAATCTGAAGAGAGATTAGCCAACTGCGCAGGACATATTATAGTGCACAAGTGTGTGCGCAAACACAGGTGCACTCTCTTTTCCTTAGTTCTCATAATCCGATGGGACGGCAATCCGACACGACCGGAAAGAGTTCAGGCGCAGGACCAACGGCTTAACGTACTTTCCGAGGCACGGGAGTGTACACACTTCCAACTTCCAGACTCCGGGCTGCTACTGAGAATTTTCTGACAGAAAAACCCAATAACTATTTATTGGCCCGACCTGGGAATTGAACCCAGGACCACCGGGTCTGCGGCCTTATATCTAGCCACTAGACCAACGAGGCAGTGTAAAAGAATATTAATTAACTCGGTATGTTTTATTTCAAGGAAATGTATGATGTATTTCAGTTTTGATTATTTTAATTACTCTGATATGATTTATTTTAAATATTGTTACATGGTATCCCATAGTAAGTTTTTAAGTGTTTATCTTATTTGTATTGTAAAATAAAACATACCTTCTAACTTTAATAATTATAATAATTAATATTTGTTTTTAATACTTTTATATTAAATTATTGTCCCTAATTTTGGTCGGAATCATTGTTAATGCTTCATTGGCAAAGTTATTTTAACAATGTAACTTAAAGTATTTATTGCTTTTATGTAAAACAACAAACAAAAAATATATAACAAGACCTAATAAGCTATGGTTGAAAATGGATACAATAGAATATATTTACGTAGAAAATAAATCCACTCATTGAATATCAGAAACAGCGGTACATACTTAGTAGTTGTGTTCAGGTTAATGGCCGATCGTGGCCTTTCAACATCAAGTGGTCAATTTACCAGTATGCCTATCTATTTTGTATACAGTTTGTAACAAAATTCGTGTCTGACCCGTGAAGTGGATATTAGGTATCGCGTGTCGGTTCTATTTATGTAATAATTTTTAAAATACAAAGCAAAAAAATTACTTAAAAAAATATATTAATTATGTTTAACGACACTGTTGGTGGTAAAAACGTGGACTACTGAGGTCATGACCTCGTGTCTTAGCTACCCGATAGGTAAGAGCTATCGAGCGCTGTTGTCCGCACCTATATTATGTAATTTTCGTAATTTATTTTTTTTTTAAAATCCGTGTTTAGTTTTTTATTAAGATTATGGCTGAAATTGGTCAGGAGGACACCACTCTTTAATGAAGAAATCTGCTTATGTTCGCTAAAATTTTTCAACATGTGTGTATTTACAATGTACATCAGATTAAACTCTGAAACTTTAAATCTTTAGTTCAAACATATTATGTTCAGAGATGAAATGTCTCGTTGTCATTTTTAATGTGAAGAAAAAATAATATTCATGATCACTTCTAACAATGATTTATTCAACAAAAATAAAATGTAATTTGAGCGAATGTACCGTGATAGGTACCGATATGCGAGGATGAGTTTTAACGCATTTTGTGGGTAACATATCAAATTCTAGAATTTATCGAATGCACACATGCATTATCAATCATATACACGTCATTTGTTTCTAAGTAAAGGTATTTTATATTTTTTACGTGAAATTGAGCTCTATTGTATTAGTATTAATTTATTTTTCCCCTGTACTTTGAGTAATGATAACATGTTTAGGTATTTTGTCTGGAATAACTGAATGGGTTTTAAATATGCGCTTATATAAAAAAGTAGTAAAGTTTCTATATGTATGTGTTTATATGTGTTTCTGTGAAACTTACCTGATTGACTGAAAATAGCAAATCCTAAAGAAAAATTGAAAAATACAACTCGATTTATTGTTGTTATATTGTGAACATTTACAACATATTTGTATAACCTGGTGATAAAAGATCTTGTTGTTTTATAAAATCTTTCTCTAGCTTTTTATCGTGTGGTTTTTGTTTGAGTTCATTCCATAAGCAGTTTCTTTGGTTGATTTTCGTGATTATATTTTTTTGATTTCCATTCTTTCTGTGGGTTAAATATTTTTGTTTTTGTTGTTTTATATCTTTTTATTATTTCTTTAATATCTTTTTCTAGGCATGTAAACTCTGAGTCTGATTTGTCAATAGGATATATCTACGCGTGGGCGCTTTAACCGACATATGCCAGCATAAGCTGAACCCTATTTAATATGATTAATCATATAGATCTGAGCTCATGTAAGTTATATTGGAAGTATCTAAATCTCTGAAACTGTCCATTTTGTTTTCTGTGTCGTCAAACTTTGTTTTGTTTCTATAAACTTTCAATCATCATCATTTTACAGACTGTCATTTAAAGGTAGCTAAAGTTTTGACCAATTCAACTGAACAGTTATTTTAAAGCACATGTCATTTTTACTGACGACGTTCGACGTTCTTTAAATTGACATACTTTTTTTTATGAACCGATTGAAATAAAACAAAGCGTTACAGTGAAGTTAGCCACAATTCATTACTTATTATATTAGACAAACAGATAAACAGACAGAAATTCTAACAATCTTGGTTTTGGGTTCTATTGCAGTGATAAAGACCCCCATAACATAAAACATATGGTTTTACTCAAATATCTTCCATGTACAGACAGCAATCAGTTACATATTTATTTCATGAACAGACTAAAAAAGAACATCTTAATGTTTTTATAGCTTGTACTGATTATTATAATTATAATATTATATATTTAAAAAAATATAATTTACTAAATAACTAGATATTAGAAATCTTTTCATCCCTTCCATCCGGTCCATTTTGATCGATCTTTTTAGTTGTAACATGATTTTAATTTAATTATTTTTTTTTTTTTTTAGTAGATGCATTATGATTGGTCAAACACTTTTGGAGTATAATCCGACTCTGGTTGAACGACAGTTGGAACATCGTCGGATTAATTTCAAATGAACATATGTTAATTCGAGATATATAATTAACATATATATGTAAATATGTGATCTACGAGTATATGTCGGAGAACGAAAACCAGAACGTCAAGTGTATGTGTAAGTGTAGTTTATTTCTCGGAGACAGATCAGCCAATTTAAGTCCGACTTCGCCGCCTTCCGAAGAATAATCCGTTCACGTGTACATTTTTTAAGTGTGATTATTTATTAATTCGTGTAATACCTATCTAATGTATACGAAGCTATTTTCCTAAATCTACGGCAGATGAAGAGCTAAAAAGCAATGATTGAACCCACATTATATAAATTATATACGAGTTGATTATGTGCCGTCAGCACATCGCCTTTTTAGTTGTACTTCATATTTGGCATGATGACGAAATCATAACAATTTCTTATTAGATTATTATAATGTATTGATCAGTCAGTACAGGTTACTCAAATAATTGTGAGGTGTCTTAAATAAATTATATTACTTCTCCGGTCTTTGAGTATTGCTTAGCCTCATACCCGGATCTTTCTCTGAATAATATACGCCTCAGTATTTCAAGATAGCCTACACGCTAAAGTTGGTGACCCCGACATGATTTGAGGCCCGATGTGGTTTGAGGCCCGACGTGATTTGAGGTCCGACGTGATCAGAGGCTCGACGCAAGAAAGGACGAAGTCACACTCTAAGCCCGAAGGTCGACTTCATCCAGAGAACAACGTGATTTTTTAAAGATTCCGGCTGCTTCTAAGTACTGAATCGCAAGAAAGCAACAATAAATATCCCCGCCGCGCAGTAGAACAGATGTGCAACTCATTCGGCATCTGAGAACGACGCTGTGGAGCTTGCTTCCGTGACGGTTTCGTCAAGGATACCGGATTTCTGGCACGATCAGCCAAGGTTGTGATTTCTGCAGTGTGAGGTGATTTTAGAACCACAAAAACTGAGTGACGACACAAAATTTAACCTCATCGTCACTAAATTAAGCAAAGATGTCATTCAACAAGTTAGAGATATCCTTTTGAGTCCACCGGAGACAAAGAAATTTGAAACTTTGAAAACCCGATTGTTGGCAGTGTATGAGGAATCGGAAACCAGCAAATTTCAAAAATTCATTAGCGGTATGGAACTATGCAACCAAAAGCCTTCACAGCTTTTGCGTCGAATGAGAGATCTAGCGCGTAGAAAAATACCGCACGATACGCTTCTCATCATGTGGCAAGGTCATCTTCCTGCTTCGGTTCGACCTGTCTTAACTGTAAGTGAAGTTAAGGACCTCGAAAAAGTAGCTGCTATGGCCGACAAGGTGATGGAAACCTCTAGACCTGCAAATATTTCCGCCATTCAAACACCTGGTTCGAGTGATAACGCATTTATTTTCGCTGAAATCGCTAAATTAAGCTTGCATATACGTGATATGGAGAGTAGGTCAAGGCAGAGAAATTTAAGCAATAGTATGCAAAACACCGCCGTTCAGTCTCGCGAGAGCGTAGTACAATACGCCGTACGCCCGAAAGTGCTGATTGCCTTTGTTATTATCATCTCAGGTTTCATAGTCGCGCAAAGAAATGTATAGAGCCCTGTTCGTGGAAAAAAGACAAGAATTCGAGAAACTAGGAGTGGTGCGATCGCCGGCGGAGATATGCACCATTACTCCTTCTCACCGCCTTTGTGTAAGAGTGGACTTAGTTTTTTAGTGGACACTGGTGCGAACATTTCCGTGTTACCTTGTTTTATTTTTTTTTATTTTTTTTTATTAAGGAACACCAACAGTTTACATATGCAACACTTACATTATACAATCTTACAGATTTTTTTCAGGTCTTCATATGTACACCTATTACAGGTATTCACAACATTGTCTAAAAAAAAGTTTTATGACAAGCGATAACACCTTAATCTAACTTAATTAAACTTAAATTAGAAAAATAAAATAAAAATAATAAAATATATATATATATATATGTATATATAACTTATTTAATACACAGCCTATAAATCAAAAGTAATAAGAGTAAATAAAAAGTTACAATTTTGGGGAGTAGTATTTGTGCAGAGTCTGTTTAAATTTTGAAAGAGAATCACGAAACATGTCCAGATCAGTTACTTCTTTGTTTAAATAGTTATATAAGTTGCACATCCTAGCAAGCGGAGAATTCGCACCTAGATTAGTACGAACTTTTGGATGATATAAAATTTTAGTTATACGTTGACGAGGAATTTTGTTGGGTACTGAAACAAAAAGTTGAGCCAGTAGATGACTGCAATCAATTGTGTTAAGAAAGTATTTAGTGATAATAAACAACTATAAACTATATGTCGCAAACGGTAGCGAAATAAAAACGTACGGTACAAGGACTCTAGATTTAGATTTTAAATTACGAAGGCCTTACCGTTGGACTTTTGTGATGGCCGATGTAAAGCAACCGATATTAGGTGCAGATTTTTTAGATTATCACAAGTTATTAGTGGATATTGATAAAAGGAAATTAATAGACAAAGTGACTAATTTGTGTGTGATTGCTTCAGTGACATTAAATACTCAGCAATCAGTGAGAACTATTGACTATTCTAGTGAATATAGTGACTTATTAGCAGAGTTTCCTAATATAACGAAACCAATGTGTTTCAAAGAGACTCCATGCCATTCCGTTGTCCATTATATTGAGACGACAGGATCACCTGTCTTTGACGCCCCCGCGTCGTGGGCGCCCGCGCCCTTGTACCGCGAGTTTCAGCGTATGATGGATATGGGATGTTGAACTTTTATAGACGTCACTTCCCTAAGGCAGCAAACATACAGGAAAAGCTTAATGGTTTCCTACACAACGCCAAGAAGAAAGACACCTATTCCTTGGACTGACGACTCCATAGAAGCTTTTGAACAATGTAAGGAAAGCTTAAAAAGCGCCGGTACATTGTCCTTTGCATCTCAAGATGCTCATATATCACTGATGACTGATTGTTCTGCCACTTGTGCTGGAGCCGTCTTACAGCAGAAAGAAAAGAACTCATGGAAGCCACTTGCATTTTTTTCAAGCAAGCTAAGTGAAGCGCAACAGCGATATAGCACCTATGATAGAGAACTTTTAGCTATTTACATGGCTATAAGACACTTCAGGTATTTAATTGAAGGTCGTCCCTTTACTATTTATACAGATCACAAGCCATTGGTTTACGCCTTTAAAAATAACGATACACCGAGAAGGTTAAGACATTTAGATTTTATTTAACAATTTTCCACATCGATTGAACACGTAGCGGAACCGACAACGTTGTAGCCGACGCTTAATCGAGAATATCCATCAGCGACACCTCATCGCCAACCGACTATGAAAAACTCGCAGAAGCTCAGGAAAAGGATAATGAATTAAAAAACTACTTGACTCAAAGAACTTAAAGTTTAAGAAACTTATTATGCCAAATAGCAAGATAGCTATTTTCTGAAAACTGTCTATAAATAAGGTGCGACCTAATTGCCAGTAGAGTTTCGTGTAACAGCATATAAAGCCATACATGACTCAAGCCATCCGGGAGTTCGCACAACAAGAAAATTGATCCGCGATCGCAATTTTCTGGCAGCGATGAATAAGGATATTGCCTTATGGGCCAAATCATGTTCAGATTGTCAGAGATCGAAAGTCCAAAGTCATACAATATCACCTATCGGAAATTTTCCTACGAGTCAATACTTCGAACATTTACACGTGGATATTGTCGGAGAACTAACTATTTGTTACCGATACCTAATTACCATGGTAGACCGAGCGACTGGTTGGCTAGAAGCTTACCCAATTAAAGATATTACAGCTGAAACTGTAACTAAGATTGTGTATTCCGGCTGGATATCTATTGTGTACGACGGATCAAGGTCGACAATTTGAATCCAACTTGTTCGCATTGTTGGCTAAGAGAATGTACATAACTAAATTAAGAACCACAAGCTATCATCCGCAGTTAAATGGTGCCGTCGAACGAACTTATCGAACATTAAAAACAGCCCTTATGTGTAGAGGCAATACGGACAATTGGTTCGACGAATTACCGTCAGTTTTATTAGACTTAAGGGCAAGCTTACGCGATGACACTGGAATAAGAAACGAGATTAGAGGCAAAACGGTATATTTGTACATCCAGAATTAAGTGAGTGTACACACGTTTTTGTCCGATGTGATAGAGTTTCGAAGCCACTTACGTCACCCTATTCTGGACCATTTAAAGTTTTAAGCAAATCAGCGAAACATTTCAAGATAGTGATTAATGGTATCGAAAAAATAATAAGCATCGATCGCCTTAAGCCGGCGTTTCTAATTACTAGCAGAGATAGTATCGATCGAATCCCAAATAAGGTAGAAGCTAATAAAAACAATAAGCCTATGACGACGAGATCTGGTCATATAGTTAACCCTGTCGTGAGATTTGCATACAGATAGATCGAAATATTAAGATTTTTTTTAAAAATATAATTTAATTGTAATTAAAAAAAATATTTTGATGTACATTTAAAAAAAAAGACAAAATGATCATATTATATACATGTTTTTTGCTTTTTGATGATTTCTTTGTTTAAAGAATTTAATTGTTTTTAAAAAATTTTGAGTTTGCTTTTATTTCTAGTTCATAATGTTATATGGACCGTCTATTTTGAAAGTGGTGTAAGTCCATTTTCTTTTGTTTCGAGAAAATTAAAGGTTACTATATTTGTTGATTTAAAAATACAGGCAAATCATATGAGGTCTGGCATTGTTTCTATTGTTTTATCAACATTTAATTTGTTTATATAAATTTGTTTTTGGCTAATTAGACTACGATAACACATATTTATGTGCTGTAAATGGACTTACACCACTTTCAAAATTAGACAATTGTAAAAATCGTTTAATTTCTTAAGTTCTTTTTTTAAGTTTTTTTTTTTGGGTAAAGGTATCGCCAAAAGTACGTAATAGATTGGTTTTAAATTTAATATACAGCTGGAGTATGAATTGTAATAGTACATAGGCTACATTTTATTGAAAAATTCAACTCCTAAATAATATAAAATTAGAAAAATCGTAATAAAATTGCGGATTTTTCTGATTTTGAGTTGTTTTTTTTTAATTCGCCAGAATACGGGCAAAGATACGGAGTCATACAGCCTTGTCGTATTTATTTTCTTCTCACGGTTATACGCTGTACATTTTCTAATACATTTCTCTAATTTTTTAATATCTATCTTTTAACTTACGAGTTGTGGAAACACGGAGGGGAAACAATGCAAATCGTCCGCGGGTGAAACCGCAGGACACAGCTAGTATAAAATAAATGAAAAATAACAAAACACTGATCGGCATCCATCTGCTATGCCACCTACCTCTGTCAATTGGACTTACACCACCTTCATAATCGATGATTATGCAATTTCATTTACCAACCGATTTTAAGCTGTACAAAACATGAGATTTTTTTGAGAAATTAAACATGGACTAGTTATATATAAAAAAATTACATTAAATTAAGCATGAATTACGTGATAGCTCATTTTTCTCAAAAATGGACTTATACCACTTTCAAAATAAACGGTCCATACATAAATTTTTGTTGTATTGAATGTTTGTTACTAGTTTATATTTATTTTTTCTAAAAATTGTCAATTTTTTCTCTCAAAGGGGATGCTTTGTGCCGTCAGCACGTCGCCTTTTTAGTTGTACTTCATATTTGGCATGATGACGAAATCATAACAATTTCTTATTAGATTATTATAATGTATTGATCAGTCAGTACAGGGTACTCAAATAATTGTGACGTGTCTTAAATAAAATATATTATTTCTCCGGTCTTTGAGTATTGCTTAGCCTCATACCCGTATCCTTCTCTGAATATTATACGCCTCAGTATTTTAAGATAGCCTACACGCCAAAATTACATCTATAACAACTGCCTTTTTTGTATTTCAATGACTTTTGTCGTAAATATTTAATAAATTATTCCGAACCATGGGTGGGTTGCAGCCATAGTCATACAAATATTGACTGCCTCGTTGGTCTAGTGGCTAGATATAAGGCTGCAGACCCGGTGGTCCTGGGTTCAATTCCCAGGTCGGGCCAATAAATAGTTATTGGGTTTTTCTGTCAGAAAATTCTCAGTAGCAGCCCGGAGTCTGGAAGTTGGAAGTGTGTACACTCCCGTGCCTCGGAAAGCACGTTAAGTCGTTGGTCCTGCGCCTGAACTCTTTCCGGTCGTGTCGGATTGCCGTCCCATCGGATTATGAGAGCTAAGGAAAAGAGAGTGCACCTGTGTTTGCGCACACACTTGTGCACTATAATATCTCCTGCGCAGTTTCGCTAATCTCTCTTGAGATTGGCCGCCGTGGCCGAAATCGGTCTGGAGGACCTTATTATTTATCATACAAATATTAACAAAATACAACTATTAAAATGGGCGTGCCATTGAAATATTTGTTCCTCCTTCCTAATTTAATTAGGTATTGACAATCCTTTACTAGTTTTTGATTATAAAATAAAATAGCTTTGACAGCACTTTCCAGAATCAGAAAGTATGATAACAGACTATGTTGATACAATTAGTTTGTTTGAAATACTTCATGCCTTAGGCCCAGAAACTATACGTCATTGGTAAAAACTGGTAAATGGAAGCTGATTGCGTCTTTTTTATTAAATTATGTAAAATCTGCTTTTCTCGGATAAAATTTTGACCCATGTATATCAACCATCCTTGCATAGCGCGCTGGAATTAAGTTCAAAAAACATTTTTGAACTTTATTCAATTACAGGCTGTTATTATCAAA
This sequence comes from Nymphalis polychloros, assembly GCA_905220585.2. Taxonomy (NCBI): domain Eukaryota; kingdom Metazoa; phylum Arthropoda; class Insecta; order Lepidoptera; family Nymphalidae; genus Nymphalis; species Nymphalis polychloros. Next base: position 13,623,679 of record HG992245.1, read on the forward strand.
TAATGTAAGTCAATGGAAATCATTTTATACGTAATTTTATGTAATCGTGTCATTATTAGCAATATAATAGTTATTTTTATTTAATTATTAACTTTTATTGCGTGACTGTGACGTAAACACGAAGGTATTGTTGTAACACGCAAATTTCATTGACCTTTTAGAGGCAATTTTTTCCAATAAAAGATTACAATACGTAGTTTATTATTTTAATAAACCATAAATAAAATCACTTCTATATATCAATTTTATTGTTATATTTATAAATACAAAAAAGAAATGTAATTGATGTGAAACATCGAGTGCCACTTGGTATTATCGTCTCGGGTCTGGTGACAGCAAAGGGAGATCTTATGCCATCGGCTTGATGGCCCCACCATCGCTCTCTTCTCCCATGTATTTGTGTAGCGCGTAAACTGTTTACATGGATATATACTTCGTTGCCATATAACATTATTTTATTGCTAGAATTCTACATTTTTATGTATTTCACTCCTCATTTACACATCTGCCTTTGCATTAATTTACAAATTATAGTTAAAAGGACGATACAATATTCTTTAGAATAATTTGTAAAATATATTAAGCACAACGACGTGCGGATAAAATCTAAAATTTTGCTAACTGTAGACGCACTCTTTAGCTTGACTCGAATTCAATCAATTCCTCGAATATCATTGAAGGTACAAAATACAAATGGCATTAAATTTAGCCTAACTGAAACTATAATATTTCAGAGTACCACGGAATCAGTTAAAACCGCCAGTTAAATATTTTCTTTAAGATATCAGTAAATTTAGGACGAAATGTCTGTCTGTCTACTGATTCGTTGGTCTAGTGGCTAGATATGAGGCCACAGATCTCCTTGGCTCAAACCTCAGGTCGTGAATGCTTAATAGTCCCATCCAGGACAGACATTTTTGTGCATGAATTTGTCTGTTTGTCCTGAGTCTGGGTGTAGTTATCTAAGTATGTATTTACAAAAGAAAAGTAGTATATATAGTATATCAGTTGTCTGGTTTCCATAGTACAAGCTCTGCTTAGTTTGAGATCAAATAACCTTGAGTGAATAATGTCCCAGGATATTTATTTATTATTATTTATTTATATATATTATAATTTTTAACTAATATCACTTTTGTTCATACATCGACCATATAAAATAGGAAGAGACAGTTATAAAAACAAAGAGAAGAATGGTCGCTTAGAATAGGCATAGCGCTTTTTCGTTAAGTGATAATTTCTGTCATTTCACCATACTGTAAGCTTAAATGAACTTCTTATCAAAAGAAAGTTTTTTTCTTCTTCGTCTAATGCACATTAAAGCAGCATGTAGCAACGAGCAATAAGCAACGAACTTAAATTAATTAATTTTTTTAATTACATTTGTGCTCAGACGCTTTTAAGCGCCATTATAATAATGCAATCCACTTCGTGTATTTTTTCTCCATTAAGGCATGTGAATAAATTCTACTTGAGTATTTTCTTTTCAATGTGTTATTTGAAGTATTCGTCTTGATAACTTTTTCTTTAGATAATTTTGTTCTTAGCATTAGTTTTGTTAATCAATGTTTTTCGAGCCATCATTGTACGTTTAACCTTACTATTTATTCATTTTACGTCATTTACTTTTGACAATTACCTAAATCAAGCCTGTGTTGAAACAATTGAGCGTTACAAAGTTAACAACTAACAAAATTTCTCAAAGCTTCCTAGACACTTTGAAAAACAAAGTTGTTTAGGCACATAACTTTGTCTGAGTGTATTTAATCTCGTAACTACCTCATATAAAACCAGCTATGCAGAAAATTAAGTGCCACTATGAAATTACATACATAAAATTAGATTTTAAAATTAATTGTGGCATGTAATCATGAACGTAGTAGTTTATGTTTTGACATACCTTGGTTAGTTTTTTCGTAGTGCATCCATTCCTGCAGCACATTTCTGTTCCATTTCCTTGCAGGATAGGCGTTGTTGGCGGTAAGTGATTGGCTTTGCATGATCCGTCCCTTGATACTGTAAAAAATAATAAAATTTACAAATTGTTTTTCTACTGCAACTACTTGTTTTTGGTTTGTATAGGATTTTTCATTAAGGGCGCTTGATCTTTGAAATGCAAAAAAAAATACATGTAGGAGAGATATTTGCGAATCTTTTTTTTTTATTTGGAAGGTCTATCGACCCCATTATGTATGAAATATGACATCATTCAAATGACCGCCACGGCTTCGGTTGGTGGCGCGCACACGAAAGGTCCAATTTTCGATGACTCTGGCGCACAAATCGGGCTGTATTTGATCGATGGCGTGGCGTATGTTGACTTTGAGGGCATCGGTGGTTTGCGGCTTGTTGGCATAGACCTGCGACTTAAGAAAACCCCACAAGAAAAAGTCCAGCGGGGTCAAATCGCACGATCTCGGTGGCCAGTTCACGTCGCCTCCGCGCGAGATGACCATGTCCAGAAATTGCTCGTGCAGAACTTCCATCGTAGCGTGTGCTGTGTGGCACGTAGCGCCGTCCTGTTGAAACCACATGTTGTCCAGATCCATATTCTCGATTTCAGGCCAAAAGAAGTTGGTTATCATCGACCGGTATCGCTCACCATTGACGGTGACGGCCACACCATTATCGTTTTCGAAAAAATACGGACCAATCACGCCTCCGGCCCAAAATCCGCACCAAACAGTCACTTTCTGCGGGTGCATTGCCACTTGGTGAACCACGTGTGGATTGGTCTCGTTCCAAATACGGCAATTTTGCTTGTTGACATAGCCATTCATCCAAAAATGCGCCTCGTCGCTGAAGATGATTTTTTTGCCAAAATCGGCGTCAACTTCCAACTGCTCTAATGCCCAGTCAGCGAACACACGGCGCTGTCTATGGTCATTAACCTTGAGCTCTTGGGTCAGCTGGATCTTGTACGGGTGCAGGCTCAAGTCACAACGCAAAATTCGCCAAGTTGTCGTCTGCGAAAGGCCGAGTTCCTGTGCGCGACGCGGAATTGACTGCCGCGGGTTTTCGAGGACACTGTCGCGCACAGCGGCGATATTCTCGGCAGATCTCGCGTGACGTTGACGCACGGGAACCGGCTGATTGTTAACTGTGCCGGTTGACTCGAATTTGTCCACCAATCGACGGATAGTCGACTCGGCAGGACGATCATCGCGACCGTAAAACGGGCGAAGTGCGCGGAACGTTGCTCGAACTGAAGACCCATTTTCATAAAACAATTTTATGATTTGCACGTGCTGCTCGACACTGTAACCTGCCATGGTGGTTTGGGAGGACGGAATGAATATAACACACTGCATTTTACAGCTGTCACTCAAACAACATGGCCGCAATCAGCTGTCAAAGTTCAAGCGTCCCTATTGGAAAACCCTATAATTAAAATCACAAGTCAGTTGAGTCGGATATAACTACCACATCCGGCGATGACACAAATTCATCCAGCCATTAAAGATAGGACTGACAAAAAAATATCTTCTGTATGATTTCTCAAAATAAACGTAAAAAATAAAACTCTGTCGTAGTTATGCTAAATTTCACCTTCAGTACCTTTCCCTTTTGACGGAATAATAGATAAAACTTTTCCTTTCAATTTAATCCTGACCAACCTCTATATCAACGGTCAGCAACAGGCGGACCGCCGAAAGGTCGAACCTCGGACGGCCAAATATTGTAACGTATTGTATACCAAGTATAAATTAATACGTAGATAGGATATATTACTATACCTTTATTAATTTAAATAATATTTTTAAGGTACAAAGAATCTTACTTAGTACTTATTCTATTTTAAGTTGCCTAGTTAACCTGTTTTACAGGTACCAATGACTGATATTGTTTGATTAGTTTCCTATCTAGCCTGTGTGTGTGTGTGTGTGTGCGAATTAGTTATAACTGATGTGATTTAAATATCTTTAAATCTTTGTTATGCACACGAAACATCTATATATTGAACTATGTACATACCATCCTTATGGAAATATGTGCGGAAGCATTTTACAGCGCCCCGCGTACACGTTTTGTGAATTGTCAAGTTTTTGTTCGTTTAATAAAAAATCTTTTTCTGCATTAATATGGATCCTAAAAAGCGAAAAGTGGACAGTTTAAGTTGGAGGTTTCTGACAGGTTTTACGCTGCCTGATAGGCTTCAAGCGGTTCCAGTGTGCCTTATATGCAATAAAACTATCGCTATTGTTAAAAGTGGAAATTTGAAGCGACATTATGAAACAACTCATCAGGAATTCCACAAAAACATTCCTCTTGGCAGTGAGGTTCGTAAAGAAAAACTTCAGTCATATCACATTTCTTACAATAAAAGCACAAAACTACTAGTTTGTTGCATGAGCGAGCAATAAAAATCCACAGAAACTGCGTTACGTGTGTGCAGGACGCTTAATAAACACCAGAAACCATTTTCAGATTCTGAAATAGTGAAGGACATACATATGTTCGCAGTAGTCACGGCACTTTTTGAAGAAAAAAAAGATGTTGTCGCTGCATTTAAAAGTATTCCATTCTCAGCGAGAAGTAATACACAAAGGATTGAAATTTTAGCTACTGATATGAAAAACACTCTTCTCAAACTTCTACAAGGTGCCCACCTTGCTACGTCATAGCACTTGATGAATCATGTGACATTGTTGATGATGAACAAATGTCTATTTAAGTAAGATTTATTGACATTGAGTGTCAAATTTTTAGGGAAAAGTTGCTAGCAATATTGCCATTGAAAGGTAACACTCGAGGAGAAGATTTATTCAAGGTCATTGATGAATTTATTACTAAATCCAACATCAGTTATGATAAAATAGTGTCGCTTTCAACTGACAGGCCCCAGCAATGATTGGCAAAGAAAAATGTGGAAAGACAATCAGGGATAAAAATTAAGCTCTAATATTGTATCAGTGCATAATTCACCAGGCAGCCCTTTGTGGAAAACTTAGTGCACTAAAATAAGTGATGGACAGCTTGGTCAAGTTAATTAATTTTATGAGATCTCATTCTGCTCTTCAGCACCGACATTTCAAGGAGTTTATTTCTGAATGTGATTCAGCGTATTCTGACTTAGTGCAACACAACAATGTTCGTTGGTTAAGTAAAAGTCAAGTTATTGAACGTTTCTGGCTAATAAAAGAACAAATAACCTCCTTCTTGCAAAACTTAAGGAGCCAGGAAGCACTTTGAGTTCTTAATAAATAAGCACAATATGCTGGTTGTGGCTTTTCTAAAAGATATTTTGAAATTTTTAAATTCGCTCAAAAAAGAGTTACAAGGAAATGGAAAATTAATTTGTGATCTAATACAAAGCGTGTCTGCTTTTCGTCGTAAGCTATCTTTGAAAAATATGTATATTGCAAGACAAGAATTTATTCATTTTCCGACAATTCTTGAATAAAAAAAGGAGAACTCTGGAGAAGACATTGCAGTGTTTGTAAAATTTTTGACCGATCTTAGGAACCAATTTGCTACAATATTCCAAGACTTAGCAGAGATGGGCAAACTATCTCCGTTCCTTAAATTACCATTTGAAATTGATGTAGCGGCAGAATAGATAGATGTGGCTGCCAAGTTGTTTAATCTGTCAAAGCCACATGTGTCTTTCCAGATATATAAAACTGTATCCACTGAAGAATTTTGGACCAAACATGTCCCAGAAAAATATAAAAATTGCAAAAAACTAGCTATCAATTTGTCCACTATGTGTGGCTCGACATACGTATGTGAAACATCTTTCTTAAAGATGAATTTTTTGAAAAACAAATATTGTTCGAGATTACTGAACGCCCACCTAGAAGACATACTTAGATTTGCAGACTGTCGGTGCAGTTTCTCGCATTAATTTTAGGTCTTGTGTTTTATAATTCAGAATTTTATTTGAAAGCATACAATAAATAGGTAGCACTTAATTATTATCAGTTGTTTTTTTTTTTCTGGACCTCGTTAAAATTTTGTCACAGTATCCGGATCGCACCTAAAACTATTTGCCGACCCCTGCTCTATATCTATACTACTATATAAATCTATTGGCTCTGTCTGTACTGTTTTTTCACCTAATTTTGTGATAAATAATCGTTTTATGATGAAGTGATTGACATTATACTATTTTTAATAAGATCGGTAAACCCTACGGTATCTTATGAAAATTAATTTCAAATCGTTAATTCCGTATTTCTTTTAGATAGACTTTTGCTTAAGTTTTTAGTTAGATATAAATAAATTTGTAATTCAAGGTTTTTGAAAATTACCCGACAAGAGGGTGAAATAGGGGTTGAAAATTTGCATGGAAACTCCGTCATTTTTGAAGTTTTTGAAATTTTGTATACAAGCCTCTGGTTGGAATTGAATAAATACCTATGTAAGGGTTTTTGAAAATTCAATTCCCAGGTCGGGCCAATAAAATAGTTATTGGTTTTTTCTGTCAGAAAATTCTTAGTAGCAGCCCGGAGTCTATTGTTTATGGTGAGTTCACTGTAGATTTTTTTTAATTCTATTATTTCCTTATTATGCCGCTACCTGAATACAGATATCTTATACTCTCTTTAGTCTTCTGGAATACCTCTGATGGTATCTTCTCTTTCTATAGTTTGTTTTAATAATGATATATGTTATATCTAAAGAAAATAGTACTGAAAAATACTTAGAACAAATTAATGTAATTTTGTACTGAAATTGAATTGTTTTATCATTAATTAGCTATTTATTTCACAATTTAAAGATTGGCTGTTGTGTATTTGTTTAAGTTCTTCATTCAATTTAAATAGCTGTTCAACTATCCATTTGTTACATTTATTTTGTCAGTAGCATCATTGTCAGCGATTCAGTGAAGAAGAAAAGAAATAGCAGACAAAGTTGCAACTTCTTACTATAAGTTCGTTGTCTGTTTTTACAGCAATTCCTCCTAGTTGGGAGTATTGTTTTAATAATGAATGAATTAGGAGTTCCTAAAACAAGATATTTTATAGTAATCCCTACACGTATTGGCAACAATGCTTGCATTGGATGCAGATAATTATTTATTTCCCTTGAACGGATAGAATTATCCACAAAAATGAATAAATCTACAATTTTGCTTATACTCATCACAAAACATAAAATGCTATCTATATATAAATGTCACTGTCGCTGGCAAAATTGCAAACATAAACTTAAATCGTTGTTCCATTCACTTTAAAATATGTCCCAAGGAAAAATATTTTATAATTTGCAGTGCAAGCAATGTACGAGGTACAGGAGTTTTAGCGCGAGAAACGGTTCTACTTAAAGCAGCAGCAATAAATTTGTGAAGGAGTAAATGGTGGTAGTTGGTAGACACCCATTGTGAGTAAAGTACAGTTTGTTTTAAAGCTAGAAACTTTTTCACAAATAAAAATTTTGCAATGTTACAAGTTAATAACGTTCTCATAAAGTAGTTACAACATTTTGTTTCTGGAACATTGTTAAGAACACATGGTCGCTTTCCAAAATATATTTCATAAAGGACGATTGAAGTAGAATCAAAATGTGAATCCATTTTACTAGTATTTACTGCAATCATTTTCTTCTGGCTCAGGGGAAATCTTTGAAAGATTCACGTTTGTTGGAAAGCAGCATAATTTAAGATTTATACCTACTGAAAGATTATGTCAAGGGAATTCTCAGTCAAATTGGTGTACTGTGTGAAATTAAGTTTTAAGTAACTGATTCTGCGGTTTCCTTGTTCAATATTATAATTGCCTCGTGGGCTAGGTGATTCGTTCAAGCCAATAAACTGTATTGGAGTTTTCAGCGGATATTTTTTTGATTAACGGCTCTGACTTTGGAAGTTGCCAGTGTTTAAACTCTTGTGCAGTTTATCATAATGATTTAACAATTTTCTATTCAAATTTATGGTAGTACGAGTTGTTTCATATAGGTTATTAATATACTTCTCAAGTGATTCTCGCACTCTCGGTTTTTATATTCAAAAATTCAATCCAGCGGTTTACTTAGCTTAATATTTTTTTTAACCTGCTACATCCAATATTAGATAGAAAATCAAATCGAATATATTACTTTGTACATTTTAGCATTGAATGATGTTCATTCGTCATCTAAAAAAGCTTGGTGACACGCGAAATACTACCGGTATATCAAAACCGGCGCACCAGATATGACAGTAAAAGACAAGAATGACATTACACAGTCGACATCTAAATGTCGTAGATGTCTGTTCTTTGTGTAACACTTTCGCTTTTGCTTTTGAAGTTATTATTTCCCACATGCACCCCTTAAAATTAACAACGAACAACTACAACAAAAACACAGTGAAAAATATCTCGGATTAAGGATGGACAGTAATTTAACCTGGAATACTCATATTGAACATAAAACAAAAAAAAATGCTTCAATGATAGGCTCAATTCGAAACCTAGCCCGATGTATTCCGCGAGAGCTGCGTTATACCATCTATAACACGCTAGTCAATCCTCACTTACTATATCTCATCGAAGTTAGGGGAAGTGTAAAATAAGACTAGACAACCTACAAATAGCACAAAATAAAATAATCAAAACTATCTTCGGTTATCCCTTTCGAACACATTCTACAAAAATTTACAATGAAACCAAAATAATGAATATTCGGCAGCCTTATATATACAGTGCATGTATCTTAATCAGAAAAAATCTCAACAAAACGATCCACACTAATATAAGCTTTATCAAAATAAAAGAACATCGTAAGCGTAGCAGCCGACGAGCTACCTTTCTTGTCATACCGAAAACTAGGACGTCATATGTTGCAAAAACCCATGTCAAGGAGCACGTCTATATAACAAAACACCTGTACACATTAAAAATGTACAATCATTTAATGCTTTTAAGATCAAACTAGTTGACCATATAACGGAGCGTTCACTTTGGTGGGGGAGACAATAAGAGAAAAAAAAGAAAAGGAAAATAAGCCAATGCGTTGAGTGAGTGACTGCCTGGTTAACGACGAACATGAGTGTTATGTTATATTTTTTTTATAAGTTGTGCATAAGTGACTTATGTCTTTTTGGGAATACATATTTATAAACCTTAAACCTCTATTTCGTTACAGCGAAATGGTGTTAGGTAAAAATAATAATAACCTAACATATTCTTCCACGTGTTTCATGTTTGTTTGAATTTGAGAATTCTGATACTAGTATCATATGTTTCTCATAACTATACATAAAATATAACAAATGTTGTTACTGAAGCTATAAATCCATTCCCTTTTTACTATACTTGAAGGTTCGTAATATATGTAAAATTATTCTGACGTGGCTTTACGTCTAATTAATTTATCATTCAACTAACAGAATAAGATCATCAATCGATCAAACTATGGGTAGTTTCTGAACATCTTTCTGTCAGATATTACTTTATGTGCTCTCATAATACTACTAAGCGTAAAATTCACGAGTTTTACGAAAATACAATCTTCATATTTTACGAACACGAACGGTATTCAAGTTTAAACCATAGGTATGGTTGCCTTAAATTGCTAGTTTAACATATATGTTTACTATAGAATTAATAGAAAGAGAGAACTGTCAGAAATACATAAAAGGCATTATTTCTTAAATGAAAATTTGACTAACAAAACCCACGGTTTCGACAACGTGGGATTCGGATTGTGGCGTAATTTCCTTTAGAATCAGCCATTTTAACGCACATATTTTATATAATAACGTACGTGACTATTTGAATTATATATACAAAATATTATAGTTATTATAGTTTGTGATTATATATATTACACGGGAGTGTATACACTTCCAATTTCCAGACTCCGGGCTGCTACTGAGAATTTTATGACAGAAAAACCCGATAACTTTTTATTGGCCCGACTTGGGGATTGAACCCAAGACCACCGGGCCTTATATCTAGCGACTAGACCAACGAGGCAGCCAGAATAATATGCAAAATATGATAAAATAAATAAAAACAATGCCTTTTCTATCTCAAGCGAATGGCACTTTGAAATAGAAAAAGAGATCACGTTTTAATCGCGTGTAACGAACACGCGGACGACAATTCAAAATATTTGCTGACTTTAGGCATTCTTAAAGGAAAAATGCTGTATGCATTTTTGAGACTTCTCCACGAGCTCATGGTACATTGATACTTTCAAGTAAATACGTAGTTAAATACTCAAATTAAATACCTAATTATTATAAAACTAAAGGTTTTGAATTAACAAGTATATAGTTTATACAATTCTATATTATTTTAAACACACACACACACACACACGCACGCACGCACGCACGCACGCACGCACGCACGCATTCACACACACATACACACACACGCACAGCTGAGAGTCTGAAATTTGGAAGTATGTACACTCTCGTGCTTTGGGCAACTGGTGAAGCAGTTAGTTTTGCGCCTGAACGATTTTTGGACATATTGGATTTGCACCAATAGTTACGCACACACGACGTATATCTCTTAAGTATCGCTAACGTGAAAAGGCTCAATAATTCGAAATCTCTTTAAACAAAACGTTTAGTAAGCAAGTCGTAAGAGCCTGGATTAGATATTGGTAACTTCCGAAAGTTACGAAATCCCTCGTAAATCGCAACTCAAAAAACGATATATTACTGATTTATAATAATATTTTTTTAAATATACAAACACAAATGTCTCAGTTGTAATTTATTTATAAGTCTTATTATAGATCACGAGTTCTTAAGTTCGTAAAAGTCAGCGTTTTGTTATTTTATTATTAAGTCACGTTCAATGAAAATAATAGAAAAGTAATTTCTCTGTTTTTTATGGGCAGGTTTGGAGCTTATTCCAGCACTCTGCTCTTTTACGGGCTGACACATATAAAGTGGTAATTTTTAATTTGATTCACGCCTATTTCCTTACAATGTCTTCAATCAACGTCGAGCACGAGATGAATTAAAAACACAAATATGAACCCAGTCATCGGTCAAGATCTATGTGTTCTAATCACTGGGTGTAGATTTTCGAAAACCCTTAAATACGTATTTATGTATTTCTAACCAGTCTTATATATAAAATTTCATGCTTCTTACATAAAAAAATACGGACTTCGATACAAACTTTCAACCCCTATTCCAAAATTCCTTCCTTAGTGGGTGTCTACATAATAAAACGACCCTACTCACCAAATTTCATGGCCCTTACTTTAATGGCTTACGCTCGGCGATGATGAATCAGTCAGTCAGGACATGTTATTTTATATATCTACATATATATATAAAAATTTCGTGTTACAGTTTTAGTGTTTATACTCCTCCGAAACGGCTTGACCGATTTTGATGAAATTTTATATGTATATTCTGTAGGTCTGAGAATAGGTTTATAACAACATTTTCTGGACAAATACTTTTATTTTTATTTTTTTATTATGTGGCATTAAAAAATACATACAACCCTAAATGGTCACCCTTTTACCATCAACTCCTATTTTTGAATAGTATCACTATTCAAAAATAGGAGTTGTATAATTTAGTAATACAATAATTTTCAACCTCGGTTGATAACTGGATCAATTAACACTTGATCAGTTATCCCCGTCAGCGGTCTATTGGTGTCACTTCTCACCATGTAAGCAGCACTGAGTAGGGATGGGAGCGTTCTCCTGTCTCTTGCAATAAGCTGTATCTCATTTCTTATACAGTTTTCGGAAAAAAATCGGCCATTATTATTGTTTGTACATCGATCGCAGTAGTGACGTTTACAATTATTATTTTATCATTTCCGTGTAATTTTCAACTAAATTTACTATAAATTTGCAGTGCTGTAATAATAATTATTATTAATTATTAATATTAAGTGTATTTTATATTAAGTGTATTATTCTTAAGGGAAAATATTGTGAAAGGTAAGTTAAATAACAAAAATGTGTGTAATTACTTTTAAAGTTAGGTTATGTTGGCATGAATTCTATTTACCTTACTGTTTCGTGTTGGTGTGGATTTCTATTCGATTATTTATCGTTCTTATTGTATATTTTGGTAAATTTCTTGTTTCTTCCTGATATTTCGCGCTATTTAATTGTATGTTTATTGTTCACTTGTCTTTGTTGTTCGGCCGGATATTTGTTGATTTTTCACCAATTTATATTTATTTACGTTTGTTTCCAGCATTATTCTTCCTAATTACTCTTTTTTCAGATCTTATTAGTACTTTTTATTATTTTTATTTTCAATTTTGTCGCGGAGCTCGCAAAACAGCGGTTGACAGCGCAAAGCGCCCCCTAACATACCTTAATCCACATTTTTCCCTATCCACAATCTAATAAATATTATGTCATTTGTTTTGAAATTTTCCTGCAGCACATCTACATTGCTTAATAAGCCTTCATGCGCAAAACACTTGAAGCGTTAAAGTGATTAATGATTTAAAACTTTCGATTAAATTCCTTTCATTTTCTATAGGAAATACCGTTTTTTTATAATAATTAATATTTTTCTGTATTTAAGATTTTCGTCATAAAATTTACAATGCAGGTCTTGCAAGGACATCTTTTAAATAATAAACATGAGATTAGTATTGTACGCTGATGACACTTCCTTCATTTTTAAAATTAAAAGACGCTTAACAATATATGAGAGGTAAACAATGCTCTCTCTGAAATAGTACATTGGTTTAGTGTTAATAATTTACTGTTAAATAGTAAAAAGACAAAATGAATTAAATTCACTATCCCAAACGTGAAATTTGTAAAAACTAATGTTCTTTTAAATGGGGAAACTTTAGATTCTGTCGAAGCAACAGAATTTCTTGTTTCTATCTCTCTCAGAATTCTAAGCTTCAATGGAGCTTTCATATTAATAAATTGGAAAATAGACACCGCAGCTTTCGCGGTAAAAAAAATTAGAATGTTGACTGATGTTGATACGGCTCGCCTAGTGTATTTCAGCTATTTCCACAGTATAATGTCTCATAGCATTCTACTCTGGGGTAATGCAGCCAACATAAATATGATTTTTGTACTGCAGAAGAGGGCTAATCGTGCAATTTACAACCTGGGCCCAAAATATTCATTAAGATGTAAATTTAAAGAAATTAAAATAATGACTGTCGCTCCTCAATATATATTTGATAATGTTATGTATGTACGCAAAAACATAAAAGATTTTCCCAGAAATTGTGACGTACATACTGTTAACACCAGGAACAAGTATAAACTTACAACCACTATTACTAGATTACACAGGGTTAGTAAGTCTTTTATGGGACAATGTATACGCTTTCACAACAGGATCCCAGAAAGCGTTCAAAAATATTCAATTGTGAAATTTAAAAGAATTGTTAAAGAACGCTTATGTGCTAAAGGATATTACGCAATAAATGACTTCTTAAATGATTGCACACCTTGGGAATGAAACGATCGCAACCAGGCTATTTCAAATAAATAAGAATATTATAATGTGAATCAACTATAAATGTAATATAATAAGCTGAAAATTATTCATGTTATATTTAAAAGTACTAAAATACTTACAATGTTTCTGCCAGTTGAAGTTGTGTTGTATTTCATGTCTCATCCCTCGCCACAATTTCTTGACGATGAGGGAATAGGCGAAGGACATGATGAAAAACGGGATCAGCAGTAAAGCAGCATCAAGGCCCAGATTAAACGCCCTCTCCAGCTCTAGGCCAGTCCAAACTTCTCTGCATTTGTATGCTGTTAAAATAGGTATTATTACAGGTGATATACCAAAAACCACAATATCCGTTTAATGATGGCAAATAATAGTGAGTAATTATTATGGTAATAAGCTCGTAGCCGAGAAGTAAACTTGTTAAAATTACTATGCACGGGGCATACATTGCACCCGATCAGACTGCATAATATATCACTGCTTTGATTGTCTCTTCTTTATTCTTCGTGAATTGTAACAACATCAGGATTTCCTATTTAAAGCTATGAGGTTAAATTTGTCCAACTGTAACTTTCATTTAATTTATTTCAACCAATTAATACGTATAACGCCCTCTAAGCAACACATTTAGTTATAATTTATTCAATGTAAAACATTTACAAATATAGTATAATCGAACAAAAATTTTAAATTTACAAATACCTTTTTTGTAAGCTGATCATGATGATTATAATTAATAGCCTAGCATAATTATTGTAAAAAAATCTGAATTAAGTAAATACATAAATATGTTTTATAAAAATTTTTAATGAGGAAGGGTTGAAGTCGGGATGATGTTTAAGATACGCTAATGGTATATTGTTCGTTTAAGTAATAATTCAGTCTCTTAATATCCCGATTTGTGGATAAAAGCCAGTTAAAATTTGCAGTCAAATGAACATTACGTTTTGATTTTTTGTTTTTTGCGATAATGATGTATTTTGTCTTATTATTAGACCATCAGATGAAGTATTATCTTTGACAACAGTAACTGTCACCGACAAATCTGTCAAAGCTTCGCTAACCATGAGCAACATATTTTATGCAGGCATATCACAGTCGATAATCGTTTTTACTAAACCACAATGAACAGCAACGATGTTCATTCGAAATAGTAAGTGTTACCCACCTCTACAGACAAACCAACGGTGAAAATGCTATTAAATAATGTGATATATTAAATTATTTAGTTTACAGTGTGTCAAACTCATAACTTGAACTGAATAAATGTACAAAAAGCTCAATGGCTCTAATTGTACTCGTGTGAGTGGTTGTATAAGTTATATACAAACTTCGTCCTTGCATCTTTATGATTAAAGGATCGACTCGATCATGATATTCCGAGATTCGTAAACATAGGAATTTTCCAATCGGACAAACTATACATTTAAATGGCATGTAAACAAAATTTCTAGTTTAATTAAGACGAACCGGTTGGCGTGATTGGTAAGATACTTGCCATTCACGCCGTAGGTCGTGGATTCGATTCTCACCCAGGATAAACATTTGTGTGCATGAACATGTCTGTTTGTCCTGAGTCTGGGTGTAATCATGTATATAAGTATGTATTTACAAAAGAAAAGTAGTATATGTAAGTATATCAGTTCCATAACAAGCTCTGCTTAGTTTTGGAGGCAAAGGGCCTTGTGTGAATAACGTCTCAGGATATTATTATTAATTTATAAATAAAATACTCATCATTATTTATCATATTTAAATATTCACGTGATCTAACCACTAGGCTATATCGGGTTATACTTTATTATCATTCCACGTCTAGATTGAGAAAAAAATACTACAGAAATCTAAAAATTTCATATCTAAGTATATTTCGTTATCTTAATATATTTGCTACGAGTAATATATTAAGTACAGTACTGTAGCAGCATGTGAATGTCCCACGGCTGGGCTAAGGCCTCTTCTGCTCTTTTTAAGGAGAGGGTTTTGGAGCTTATTCCACCAGGCTGCTCCAATGCGCATTGAGGGAATGAAGTGAATTGAAGTGAATAATATATTCACTTCAATGAAATTTGTCATAGCTTAAACTTTAATTATTAATTGCATAGAAAATATATAAATTCAATCTATCTTATATACTGACTTGACTGCCTCTTTGGTCTAGTGGCTGGATATAAGACCGCAGATACGGTGGTCCTGGGCTCAATTCACAGGTCAAGCCAATAAAAAACTTATTAGGTTTATCTGTCAGAAAATTCTCAGTAGCAGCCCGGAGTCTGGAAGTTAGAAGTGTGTAAACTCCCTTGCCTCGGAAAGTACGTAAAGCCATTGGTCCTGTGCCTAAACTCTTTTCGATAGTGTCGGAATGCCGTCCCATCGGATTATGAGAGCTAGGGAATAGAGAGTGCATCTTTGTTTGCGCACACACTTGTGCACTATAATATCTCCTGCGCAATTGACTAATCTCTGAGATTGGCTGCCGAGGCCGAAATTGGGCTTTTTTATTTATAATAATGTGCTCGAGATCCAGGCTTGCTGAATGTACTTACTACCAAGTAAGTAAGATAAATAATTATGTCGTTAATTTTATTAATTTAAGTGTTAAATTAATTAATTTAAAAATGATAATGGATGTGCCCTTATTATTTATTCTAGATATATGTACGTTCTGTATACTTGACCGCGCTATCTTCGTACTAATTACTATAATTATACGGAACATGTTATATCAGCCTTTATGATTTTTTTTGTAAAAGCAAAGAAATACACAGGAACCTAATCTACAGTTGAATATTACTTTTTCTAGTTCTATTTTTTTTTCATACAAGCAATATTTAAAAAAAAGAATTAAAGTTTTTTCTTTGTGTGCTATCATTTGTATTCAATTGGTCAGTGCAACTAAACCCAAGATGTATCATAAATAAAAATAAATTTTGTTTAAATGAATACTATAATAAGCAAACGTTTTTTTTGTAATGCTAAACCTCTTTCAAATGTGTTTTTTTTTCCAAAGCTCGTGCTCGTTACAAGGCAATCAGTATTTATTTTTTATTTTTAGAAAAGCAAACAAGTTACTCTGAATTTATAATTTTCTGATATATAAAGCACATAATATTACCTCTAGTATCTCTAGTGGCTATAAATTGGCAGTCTCGAACTAAATTCTTCAGTTTTAATAATAATACTATTGAACCTTCGATCATTATTAGTGATCGAAGTATTGAACCCATGACATGAGTCACATAACAAAAGATCGTTTCGAAGGTCAGACATTTCACTGAGCGAATGACAAATTGCTGAATATGCTTCTGTTCAGTTTACTTGAGTTTTTTTTAATTTCATGAAATTCCAGCAAATTTATAATAAGGTATTTTTCAAAATTTGTGATTAAATCTCATGATTTAGTATGGTCCGTTTGTAAATAGACACACATAGACGAAATTATGTGTACGTATTAAGCAATATTTTGCAAAAATGTAAAATAATATTAAAATTAAATAATAATTATCAATTATTATTGTAGCGACATCTATCTCGCCACATACGAAAACTAAAAACTGACGTATCCTACATCGCGATATTAAAGTTATCCGAGCGATTGAACATATATACAAGGACACGACAACAACGGTCGGGCAGTAGCCCACCAGACTAACACCCGTCTGGTCGGAGGATCCTTGCTTTTCGATGGTAGATGAGGAATTTTACACCTTGTTCCTCCCAACCCCAAAATTATCAAGGTAACACAAAAATACTAAGTATTGCTGTTTGACGAATATGACCTACCACCAAGTAAAAAAAATAGTAAGTGATAAATATTATATATATTAAGTACAATAAAAGATGAAGTATTGTTTAATTACTATACATATTATTGTCCAGTTTTAATTTTCAGTTGTATGAACTAAAGGCCATAACGTTACTAATAAAGCTACTATTTTCTAAAATTAAAAAAAAAATTACTTGGTGGTAGAGCTTTGTGCAAAGCTCATCTGGGTAGGTACCACCCATTCATAAGATAGTCTACCGCAAAATAGCACGACTTGTTATTGTTGTGTTCCGGTTTGAAGGGTGAGTGAGCTAGAGTAATTACAGGCACAAGGGATATAACATTTTAGTTCCCAAGGCGCATTGGCTATGTAAGCGTTGGTTAACATCTCCTACAATGAAAATGTCTATGGGCGTTGGTGACCACTTACCATCAGGTGGCCCGTATGCTCGTCCGCCTACCTATTCTATAAAAAAAACCCAGGTTAATGAAAAAGCCGAAAACGCTGTCGCGTTTCAATTCGAAGCTGCGACATAAATAATAAAACCAATATTTTGATACCGAACTGTCCAATGTTCTTAACAATTTAAATAACTTTATTACGTGGCGTTCTGATTAATTTTTCTGAAAAAATTATAGATACATGTTTAAACAATATATTGTGTATCAGGAATGAGCAGTTACTCTCGGCGACGAGCACACACATCGTAAATTGTATTTTTAGTAGATTTTTTTAAATAACATACTTCACATAACAACAAAATAATGTATATGGCCAGCAGTAACAACATATTGATACTGATTAAAAAGTATAACGTAAAAGTAGTAAGTATATAGTAAAAAGTATAAAACGTTACTCACGTTCAAAGTATAAATTATGTCTTAATTATCACCAATCTACCCATACTAGATTCTGATACCCTAGTAGCCAACCAGAAATATTTTGCAATAACAAAAGGAATCATAAAATTAAAAATTTGAATTACATTGAATTTAAATTTCAAAAGAAATTCCTTTTTAAAAATAAATCTACATTATGTACGATAAAATTACATTTTAAAACGTTTTAAGAAACTTTCTGATGTTTCATTTAATCCCTGTAATTCACGACAGAATTGTACCGCCGCCTTGTTTACGTCAGTGTCGAAACGTCAACAGGAGGGCGGATTATTTCAGCACTGCCGAGAAAATGAAGGGTGTAAACAGTATAAGCTTCTCGTGGTCTCACTTATAAAAAACATCCGCTTTGAAACTCAGAGCTCATAATATTTATGTGATCCTTTTTATGTGTATTATTAATATAGTATGTTCTTCTTCTTCAAGTGTCTCTCCGACTAATGCAGATTGACAGTCAGCTTCACACACTCCCTCTTGTTCTCCGCGAGGTGGAAAAGCTCGGTGGCACTCGCGCTTAGCGTCCATTCTCGGATGTTGCACAGCCAAGACTTTTTCCTGCGACCTCCCGGCAACCTTTCCCATAAGAATAAATTGTAAAAGTTGATATCTGTTATGCCTAAGCACGTGTCCGAGATATGCATCTTTTCTCTTTTTGACAGTCTCCAAAAGTTGCCGCTTCTGGTTGACGTGTCGCTGAACCTCTACGTTCGAGATCCTCTGAGTCAAACTAATGGCCAACATACGTCTGTAAGCCCACATCTCGAAAGCTTCTATTCGTTTCTTGAGGTCTTCTTTAATTGTCCACGCCTCACATCCGTAAAGAAGTATGGGCCAGATGTAACAATGAAGTAATCGTATGCGCACAGGGATCTTAAGTGTGCGATTGCAGAGTACTTTTTCTAACGTGCAGAAGGCACTTCGAGCTATTTCTATGCGAGTCTTTAGTTCACAGCTCCAGGTGTCATTAAGCCATGCCCCTCGATATTTGTATTTGCGCACCCTCTCAATTTTATGGCCCGCTACAATTATAGCAATGTCAGAATTCTCGTAGATTCTCCTTTCTTCCATAAGATTATATATTTTTTCTGTCCAACCAACTCTGCTTAGGAATCCAATGTCTTTTTAAGTGTGTCTTATTGATGTTTAATATTTTGTTCTTAATTGAACACCACTCCTCCTCAACCGTACACATTATCACAGGTTTCTTATCTGCTGCCCACTTATTCACTCCTTTCGCCACTTCATTTTGGATGTTATGCTCTTTAAGTTTACTCACATCTTTTGCATGGTATTGTGTTCTTCTCTTTGGTGTTTAAGTCTACATGATATTGTCGCGATAATTGGATTATGGTCAGATCTTATATTAGCCCCAGGATAAGTCTTAGCACTTTTAATGCAATTACGAAAGCGATTACTGATCATGATGTAATCTATCTGATTTCTTACAATTTGCTGAGGGATATATTTTGGTGACGTCCATGTATACAACCTCCTTGGTGGTAATTGAAAATAAGTGTTTATGATAGCAAAATCACGTTCTTGGCAGAATTGTACAAAGGTATCACCTCTGTCATGCCCTTGCCCCAAGACCGAACTTCCCGGCTATTCTTGGGTCTTCTCCTTTCCTCACTTTAGCATTAAAATCGCCAATCACTAGATTTATTTCGTGATTTTTTGTTATTTGGAGCAGGTCTTCTATTTCCATATAAAAGTCTTGAACTTCTTGATCCGACCCATCTGTAGTAGGAGCATACACTTGTAAGATGTTAACATTTCTTGGCTTGGCTTCTATTTGAAGTAACATGGTTCGGTTTGATTTTGGTACTAAGTTCACAGGTGCATTAACGCATTTTATGTTTATGATTACTCCCACTCCATACTTATTGGAGCTATCGTCAGAACCAGAGTAATAATGGTGTAGTTGTCATCTATTAATTGATGTTTACCTTTGCCTATCCATCTGATATCACTTAGTCCCATGATGCTAATCTTCATTCGTCGCATTTCCTTGCAGACATTATAGATTTTTTCAGAACTCTTCAAACTTCTGACGTTCTACGGTACTATCTTCATTTCCTGTTTTTTCCACCTGGGGATTCTTAGCACCCCTGTCCCATCTAAGGGACGCCAGGAACTCGGGGCCATTACTCTGTGACTTTTCCATAAAGCTGACGATAACTAGGGAAAAATAGTGCAGTAGTTTCCCCTTGCCTTCTGCACCAGACATTTTAGAGGTTACTTGTACCTCGAGGTCGCTGCTTGCCTTTTGCAATCATTGTGTTGAATTAGTATGCTTATACCGCCATAGGTTGGTAAGAATATAGTAGATATATTTATAATCGTATGATATTATTATAAACTACTTATAACTTTATCCAAGTTATTCCTATTTGACGTTAGCTGTACAAATATATATGTAGACTTTATACTTAATATATTACTCGGACGTAGGGTAGGGTTGCAAGCCCATCTAGGTACCACCCACTCATCAGATATTCTACTGCCAAACAGAAATATTTAGTATTGCTGTATTGCGGTTTAAAAGGTGAGTGACACGATCTAGACCCATGATTGGTTCCTGACGAAGGAAGCGTGCAATGGTCGTGCGAAAATTAATATTTTTGTATACAAAAACTTTATCTTTTTAAATGTTATTTTCATGTCGGCAGCTACGAAGCACCCGTGAGATATAAAACATCAATATTTAAACATCAAAGTTTGTAATATAATAAAAAAATCACAGTAAAAAACAGTAAAAAAATCGTGATAACTTAATTGCTAGGATTACAAAGAAAAATAAATTAATATTATTTTCAAGCAAATTATACGAGAAATAATTTATGTTTATTAAAAATATATTTTAAAATTCAGAGCAATCACAAATAATATGATTTAATTTGTATGTAAATTTCTTCATATTTTTGCATTATATTTCAATATGTTGGATATTAATATTATAAAGTATAATATTTTATAATATTTGAACTTACAATTTTCAACATTTAACACACCATAAACAACTAAATCATTTGAAAATATAGTTTTTTCGTTAAAAGTTACGCGAATCCTGGTAACGACACGCAAATAAGATATGACACCTTAAAGCGAAACTAACAGGATTCCTAGTTATAATATTATAGACTAGCCTAGACTAGGATATAGCCAGAACAATACTTGCTGACAATCAATACAATAAACAATAGGACTTTTTAGATAAAGTAAATTATAAAATACAAAGAAACATAGTGTATTTCATTGTTTCTTATACATAAATAGTATATGTATAAAGTTGTGTTATTTTGGTACTCAATCTGTTGGTAATAAAACAAAGATTTGAATTCTTCAACAATGATAATTTTATAACCAAATTTTGACATTGGTGTTATATAACAATATGGTTTTATAACACACCAATTTTCGCCAACTTTACACGTGGCAGTAGGGGCGCGGGGGTAGGAGAAGATAGTAGGTGAAAAGGATGGGGTTCAAATTTGCTTCATACCAAATTTCATCAAAATCAGTTAAGTGTTTAGGTGTATAAGCGTAAAAGACAAATATACTGACATAGATAGAAGCTAATCATAGCATACAGATACTTTCAAAACTAAAACAGATGTATTTATAAGTCTTTATTCGACACAATGGTCATACAATTGAATATAATCACGACCGATGCGATTGATAGTATTGATACTATTGATAGTATCGAAACAATACGACTAATATAATATTCGAAATACATTCAAAACCTTCAAGTGAGGATATATTGATTTACTCGTTGGATTTTTCAATTTAACTATATAAATTTACATAATGTGCCATTAAGCGCTTAGTTTCATGACGGCCATTCTCAGTTAAATGTTTTTCATTCAACAAGTTGTATCTTAAAGCTCACTTGATAGGATGACAGAAATAACAATAACAACCCAAGAACATTTTAAAAGAAATATGTTGAAACTTATCTGAATATAGTATTGCTTAAAATTACACTTTTGATGAATATTTGATTGAATGTTTATTTAGATACGTACCGTTTCCTCTCATAGGTTGTAGAGTTGAAACAATCAGAATCGGCGAGTTCAAAGCCACGGAGAAAACCCAAACCATTGCTATCATCTTGTATGCATGACATTGTGTCTGCCATTTCCTCGACTTCAATGGTCTACATATTGCGAAGTATCTCTCCAATGAAATCGCTACCAAAGTCCAGACGTCCACGGAGACTGATACCGCTAGAAGAAAAAAGATTAACTCAGTAATTTCACTAAGACATAAAAAAAAATGGTGTTGGGGCCCCCGTTAGGAGCAAAGTTCTTTGCGATATTTTTTCTCTTTTTTCTTGCGTGCGGCTCATAAGCTGTAGCGCTTTTAGTCATTATATGGTTTTGTATTACCTTTATTTATTTATTTTATAGTATAAGTGGTCACCAACGCCCATAGACATTGGCAATGTAAGAAATGTTAACCAAAAGACGAGCTTGCTCATAGCTCTACCACCAAGTCATATAATTATTAATTTAAAAAAATCACTCTATCGTTTGGCGTCGTTTGGCGCTCAAAAATTCGACATAAGTCCTACTTCCAGAAGCGCTCGCGCATTACTGAATTCGAACGCATAACGTATTTTGTAGCATTTTAGAGGTAGGCCTAATATTTTGTTATACTACATATCCTACCATTTCACTCTACTGTAATCCGTTTAAAAGAACTTCGTTCCAAAAATAATACGTTTTTATTTTTGATTGTGAAGTTAGCGTTAAAATTTTATGTCATGTGGATAAGTGCCGCGCGATCTCAGCGATCGATCTAGTATCAAATATTAATGCCCCGAGTTGGTAGATAAGTTAATTTATGCTGTGTGCGTTACACTGCAGACAAAGTCTACACGTAATAATACAGGAAAATAAGACGGAATTGATTTAAACTTTATTTTAGTATTTCATAAAAATCATTATAAAACAAATAAAGCATTTTATTTGGTAAAACGACATTTATTTGCCTTTATGTAAATGTAGGTACATGATGATTTATATCTTTCATTATATCTATATTATATATTGAAATATTATTATGATAATAATAATATGAGTAATTATACCAGGTGCACCCAGAGATGCTATAATTAATCTTCGCACTACTCCGCCCTGTTTTACCTTCCTTCACCTTGCCATTACGCATAAGCTAATCATTATTCTATAGCCGCTGATATTGCCGGTTCCGATTTCAAGGATGGGTAAGTCTGTGTAATTAATTACCGGTGCAAGAGACATCTTATCTAATTTTAAAGAATACTTTATATTTCTTACGGTACTAATGTGGAAAAGTGGTCAAAAATAATGCAGTGGCTTAACGACCGTCTACTTTCCGGCTATTAATAAAAAAAACATGCAGTTCAACATTTTAATGGGTAGCTTCGGCTTTGTAATTAATGCCATAAAGGAAACTTCATGGTAATGGACAACAATCATTAAAGAACATTTAAACACCATTAGTGTTCACATCAGTGTCACATTGTCTTTTACCACAACGTATTCTAGTTTGATGAGATAAAACTTGTCTAATTACATAAAAGTTAATAAATTTTCCATCAAGAATTTTCGGTAGCAACTCGGAGTCTGGTAGTTTAATTCAGAATACATTATATCCTCAAACACGCTTATATCCCACGCAGTTCGTTTATCCCCATTGGCAATATAAAAGTAAACACATAAATGTTGTCATAACCAACAATTTTAATTAACTGAAATTATGTTAAACTCAGGTAAAATTATAACATACAATTATTGCGAATGTGTTTGTGATGAAGTTGTATTTTAAATTCAGAACATAAATTTAAATAGTCTTTTATAAGCAGTTTCGAGTCATCGCATAACAAGCGAGTGTTTAATGAACCTACTGGGAGATCGTTGATAACACGTAGTTGGGAGTTATGTTTATAAATTATGTAGCCACGTTTCAGTATCACATTCATGTTATAATTTGGTTTTAACAACTATCATGTATTGTATTTGTATCTACGACGACCACACTGGACAAACTCTGCGGCAAATGATAAAAAAATATTATTTTAAAACAGTATCACTTCCCGACACCCATCTTTTTACAATTTACTATTTTGTTCCTAACATAATGTTTTTTGTATGCTTTTAGTAATAATCAGGTCCTCCTGACCAATTTCGGCCACGGCGGCCAATCTCAAGAGAGATTAGCCAACTGCGTGGGAGATATTATAGTGCACAAGTGTGTGCGCTAACACAGGTGCACTCTCTTTTCCCTAGTTCTCATAATCCGATGGGACAGCAATCCGGCACGACCGGAAAGAGTTCAGGCGCAGGACCAACGGCTTAACATGCTTTCCGAGGCACGGGAAGTGTACACACTTCCAACTTCCAGACTTCGGACATATTTTTTTTATTGTTTTTTTTTCTCTGTTTGTAATGTAATGTATTTTCGCGTTTCCCCCACATGAAGTGTGGGGCTCACCGGTACTGAAGGCGCCGGACTACCCACTAAAAAACCAGCGGTATCCTTTCCGTCTGGTCAGGGGGCGCCACGGGATCGCTTGCGCATGCTACCATGACGCCCCGACGGTCGGCCCGCCTATGCGGGCCTCCATTTCTAAGGGGGTTCCCGGATACAGGGAACCCACTTAGCCCAGGTGGCTATTAAGGCAGGGGGAGAAGTTGCGCATAGCGCCTACGCCTCCTCCTCGAGACTCCGGGCTGCTTGGCTCGACCTGGGAATTGAACCCAGGACCACCGGGTCTGCGGCCTTTTATCTAGCCACTAGACCGACGAGGCCGTCAATACTATGATCACATCATGCTATTTAAGGCAGCCTCTTCTAGTAACTTACTCGATGACTAAGTAAGTAACTTAGGCTTTGTCTATACTTATGCGTTACTGATATTTTACTTCTTATACATTTATTTTCATTGGTTACAAAAATAAATGATGTTACTACTATTACACGAAGTCAATGTATTGGAACAATCACTTAATAGCAAAAAATAAGTGTGCGGTGGTAAGGTGATGTAATGGAAAGTAGTCTTGACGACGACCAATAAATAAAATTAATGACGAAAGCCTACAAAATGTCTGAGGGCCACTTTCATTAAGTTTATCGAATGTGTTGCAGCCACAATTAAAATTCAATTGAATGAACGGACAAGTAAAATTTCCTAATAAAGTAAATAGTTGAATATGTACACTAGTATATTAGTCGAATATGTACCTATCTTGGCGTAGTAACAGAGCTACATCACCACATGTTCATGTTTGGTTTATCAGCAAAGGGCATGCTATTAATATTGTTATTGTTTCTATAAGTAAATTGGTGTCTAAAAGATATATAATTTTTATTAAAATAATTTACGGACTATTTTAAATAATATAAAGAAAATTTGATACTCATAATATTGGTATAAGGTTATCAGAAAATTTGATACTCATAACATTGGTATAAGGAACAAACACAAATTAATTACTCCTGTTACTCGACTGCATAGAGTCAGTAACTCTTTTGTGGGGCAATGTATACAGTTCTACAACAGGATCCCATAAAGCTTTCAAAATGCTTCAGTTGCTAAATTTAAAAAAATTGTAAAGGAACGCTTGTGTTATTTCTTTTTTTTGTAAAAGATATAAAATAAAAAAAAGACAAAACAGATATCAACCCGCTGAGTTTCTTTCGCTGGTTCTTCTCAGGGCTGGGTGTTTCTTTTCCGAACTGCTAGTAGTTTCCAGTTTGATAATCAATAAGAAAGTGTAATACTTCTATATTGAATAAAGTATTTTGAATTTGAGTAATATTTAAATGAAATATAAAACAGCTAAAACATTATATGACCTCTTGTCATACCTCATAAAAATTGCTTGTCATATTGACGAATGGTTAGGTTTAATGAGGCATAAACAAACGTTAGGTGTCTAGACTTAATTTATGTACGTAATCTATACAACTATATAAATCTATTGGCTCTGTCTGTAAATATATTTTTTTCACACAATTTTGTGATAAATAATCATTTTATGATGCAGTCATTCACATTATACCATTTTTTTCATTTTTGTCTGTCTGTCTGTATGTCTTCCTATAACTCAAGAACGGCTTGACCAATCTTGATGAAAATTGGTACACACAAAGAATATGTGATGGCGCAAAAGATATATAAGATCGGTAATACCTACGGTATCTTATGAAAATTAATTTCAAATCGTTAATTACGTATTTCTTTACCAGTAGTCATAATATGTGTGCGTGCGTGTGTGTGTGTGTGCGTTATAGTAATAAAATAATTTATTATATTTTTATTAATTATCGCGGATCAAGCCGCGGAGCACAGCTAGTGAATAATAAAAGCGTATCTATGTGTTCTAAAGATAAAGTAAATTTTATTATATTCCAATACATTATTTTTCGTTTTCATCACGTGACTTCTGTTTAAATTTTAAGTAAAATTTAGAAAAGGCTACAAACAGTATCAGAAAACGGTTTTTTTAATTTCACTTCATAATTCAGAAATATGCGGTATTCTTAGATAATAATGTATTTCTTATTTTCGACGAAAAACGAAACATCTAAGAGAATTAATGTCCCTGTACTGGCTCGCAAGGTGAGTGAACTGGAATACTGTGAATTATTTTCGAGTGGATAGTACCTACATGCTAACACTCTCTCTATATGAAGTAACAAACAGTACGTTCTCTTTTACAATAATATTATCCTCCCCGGTGCCGAAAAAAATACTACTAAAATTCCTGTATGACGTTACTGCCAGCGTTTGAATGCTATTTGGGCCGTTTAGGCGTTTACACAATTCCAGTTATCTGTCGCCGTCGCGTTTGATAAAAAAGAAAATCGACTTGTATTCTGCATTTCATACTTTGGGACTGGATTCATGCATGCCAGTACTGATTTCAAGTATTTCAATACAGAGCTGAATTCTACCACGTTACTGAAATGAAATGTAAAAAACACTATTAAACTTTTTTAACTTTTGTACCGTTAAATAAAGAAATTAAATATTGTTTATATTAGTCACTTCTATCATCTATGTCAGTGTAGGGCATAATCGTCCCTTTTACAAAAAAAAAAAATGATATGGTTCTATAATAATTAAATTCATTGCTATTAATACTTAATTTATACTAAGTCTTGTATTTATTTACCTACAATTATTTTCCAGGTAATGTTTGCTTAATGAGCCTCCCAAATTCACTCTCAATTACATTCCATGCTCTAATTTCTCATTGGAATGTGCAATTTAATTTATATATATGTAAGCATGTTGTAAGTAAGCATCCTTAAACTATTCTAAGACATTTTCATGTTTCGATTGTTTCATAATGTATAAATAAATAATGTCCTCCTGACCGATTTCGGCCATGGTGGCCAATCTCAATACAGATTAGCCAAATTAGCAGGAGATATTATAGTGCACAAGTGTGTGCGAAAACACAGGTGTACTCTCTTTTCCCTAGCTCTCATAATCCGATGGGACGATAATGTACGTGCTTCGGAAAGCACGTAAAGTCATTGATCCTGCACCTGAACCCTTTCCGGTCGTGTCGGATTGCCGAGGGAATACTGAGTGCACTTGTGTTTGCGCACACACTTGTGCACTATAATATCTCCCGCGCAGTTGACTAATCTCTGTTAAGATGGGCCGCCGTGACCGGAATCGGTCTGGAGGACATTATTATTATTTTTTATGATGTGTAAATAATTTATATTTTTTACATTCTAAGAGATTTATTTATACTCTTCACGAATGAAAATACGGAAAGTTTTTAAAGAGAACACGGTGACAAAGCTTTGGAAGGAAAATTAAAAAATATATAATATATTTTTTGGCTTTATGTATCAATAGTTCAGTCGAACTATATTTCGAAACTCAATCACAAACAGCTTTGTTCATATCACACAATAATATAATTTTCGACTGCACTATAGTCAGTTAATTAACTAAAATTCTCTTTGAGCCCAAAAATATTAAGTGACTCGGGGAATATTCAACTAGAAAGTCGGTAATATTGCTCATTTACATTTTCAAAGGAAATATAAACGGAATAATTCGGACACAATTCCATAATATAAATGGAATGAGTAATTAAACCGAAATATATGTGGATACAAATTAAATGTATAAAGTACCGATACATTAATATTCCAAAACATTAATATTTAGACAAGGCAATTCGCCTCATCTTTTAACAACGGTTGGAACTTCTCGATACATCTGCAATTCTGATTGGACACACGTGTCATTACATCCGATAAATGCATACTTACAATGTTTTTCTACATCTCCGAGCATGAGACGATAATATCGTCATAATCGTAGAATAGTGCCGGTTTTGCAAAAAAATCTAAAATCACTTTTTGCTATATTTGGATTCTACATAGCTGAAATATTGTTACTACATTAAAAAAAAAACAGTAGTTTTTAAATTACACAACCGGTGGCGGTTTTGAAAACTACTCGAAGGAAAATGACGTATTATATGTGCATATTTGTACGATGCGCGGGAGGGCCCTACCGACCCCTCCTGCCTCTCCAGATCTGTGCAAGCGTCTTTGTTCATTATAATTACAGAAAATATCAGCTTATTTAAGAAAATTATAAATTCATCGCAACGCAGTCATCGCTGATTGCAGAAATGCATAAACATCAGGTAATTTGTTTTGTATTCGAGTTAAGTTATAGCAATTCATTCATCTACATAAAGCGGTATTACCAGCGAGTAAAATAGACTTATTTTATTTTCAAAAAATTTGAGATTCCTACGAAAATTGCAATGATTTTTTCCCTATATTTTTTTTTATTTGGCGTGCGTTGCAAAAAACCATTGAAGACACCTAAAATAATGTACAAGTGTTAATTCACAATAAAAGCTTTTTGTCTGACAAGGTCTATCGCATAATGTGGGTCTGATGTATAATGAGCAGAGGCGGCGCAAGACGTGGGCGACGTGGGCAACCGCCCACTGCCTCGTGCCTTGGGGGCTTATGTATTACTTAAAAGTCGTGAATGCGAGGAAAAATTGGACTCGTCATGAATGAAGAGCACCTCGCAGAGCAAGCGTACAACTACGTATCAGCAAAAAGAAAAAAAAAAACAAAAAAGGAACAGCGCCTCCCTTCATATGGAAAGCGATGGCCTCGCAAAATGTATCTCGCTCACATAAAATTTCGGTCTTGCGCCGCCACTGATAATGAGCAATCGCCCACATATAGAAGCCATACATAGAAGACGAGAATATAATAATAAATGCATAATGCACATAACTAGTTACTTTTGTGTGGGCGCGAACCAACCAAAGTAAGTAATATTTTAAAATTTCCCTGAAAAATAAAAAGGATGATCACTCCGATATTATTGTTTCCGCCCGGATCGAACCGGTGACCTTGTGCGTGTGAAGCACTCGTGATAACCGCTACACATCGGAAACGTTGTTCGTTATTGACAAATACACGATAAGAACCGACTCGCAAACGTAGATGAGTTTTACATATAACTAGCTAATCGACCCGGCTTCGCACGGTACGTTGAGAGCGTCCATCTATAGCGCACCACAACGGCGTCAACCTACTCAACTACCTGTTGAAATGTGTCAAAACTATAAAAAGTACTACGAAAGTACAAACTATTAAAAATTGTACATTACAATTAATGACATGCTTATAAAAACATAAATACGGCATTTTTGGAACGAAGTTCTTTTACACGGCTTAGTAACAGCCTTTGAATGTCCCACTGCTGAGCTAAGGCCTCTTCTCCTTTTTTTGGGGAGAAGGTTTGGAGCTTGTTCCAGCACGCTGCTCCATTGCGGGTTGGTGGAATACACAAATGGCAGAATTTGAGTGACATTTGGCACATGCAGGTTTCCTCGCGATGTTTTCCTTCACCGTCAAGCACGAGATGAATTATAAGTGCAAATTAACTACGTGATTTAGTAGTGCCTGCCCGGATTTGAACCCACGATCATCGATTAAGATTCACGCGTTTTAGTCACTGGGCCATTTCGGCTTCACACGGCTTACAGTAGAGTGAAATGACAGAAAATGTCGCATAACGATTTAGCGTTATGCCTACCTCTTTCTCTCATTACTGTTTCTTTCTATTTTATACGGTTGATGAGTAAACAAAAGTGAAATTAGTCAAAAATTATAAAACCATATATTCAAACTTTAAAAAATACTTAAAATGAGAGAAAACGAAGTCATGGATAATGTTTTTGAAGTTGTATAAAATTCTATAATATCGTTGTATAAAATTCTATATTACTGGTGGCAATAATAGACACTACGTCGTTGTAATGACATCTTTTTTAGTAACTATGTTCATAAATTGCGCTCCAAGCAATAACTATGATCGATTTTATTTTTGTTATTGTTTAACTGATTTTATTTTATAAATGTCTAAAACATTACTTATCAAGCTATTAAGATTTCATTTATAGTAGTTGACTCTGTTTTGATTGTTTGCAACTTTTAAATACGTTTCATATATTGTTGAAATGTGTCAAATTTCAAAATAAAATCCGTTAGAACTCATATCATTTATAATCATAATTATTCTGAATCAAATTTAATTATTTTATGCAATAAGTAAAACTTTATTCCATTTGAATTCTATTTGCAGTGCCTCCTGTGAACAGAGTTAAAATAATGTTAAATAATATGTAAGTTCACTGATGAAAAAAACCCCGAAATTACACTTTTTTTTAACCAGAACAATGCATGATTTTTAATTTAAAATCACAGACTTCCATACAACCATTTATCCTTTACCTATTAACTACAGTGAAGCCGCGGGCAATAGCTACTTAAATATATGGTATCGATTTATATTTTATCCGTAATATGTACAGCTTTTTTTAATAAGCTACTACCCTAATCTAAAAAAATATATTACAAACGAATACAGACACTGGTATTTGTATTCCTATCCCTATTAAAAATACCAGTATAAGCTGAACTCTATTTAATATGATTGATCATATTGATCTGAGCTCAACTTACATTAGAACAATCTAAATCTCTGAAATTGTCCATTTTCAACGTTCTTTTTCAATCATCATCATTTTACAGACTCATTTATAGGTAGCTAAAGCTTAAAAAAAAATTCAACTGAACAGTTATTTTATAGCATTTTTATCGAATAAATGTGATTCTTTAAATTGACATAATTTTTTAATTTATAAACCACTTGAAATAAAACAAATACTAAATTTCAAGCTAACTTTGCCACAATACATTATTGAAAACCGCACCCAAATCAGTGACGCTGTTTCTAAGATTAGCACGCACAAATGCACAGACAAACAGACAATCTGAAAAACAGATAGCCTATGTTTTAAGTTAGACCTCTAGCGATACATCGGTGAGAAACGCATTCAATTCCGCGCAGTAGTTTTTGCGTGAACGGGTACAAAGGTACAGACAGACAAAAATTTTATAAATTATTGTTTTGGCTTCTCTTGCTTTAATAAATACCCTCTTTTTTCCGATATATTTAATGTACAGACTTCGGCCTGTTACAATTTTATTATATGTATAGATATAACTAAATTATAGTGATTGAACAACATCAATATCACTTAGTTATATATTATATAACTTACATGCCGCATTCTGTGGACTTCAAACTTCCATTTGTTAGACAGACAACAAACAAGGTTTCAAGTGAAGTTTCAAATGTGAAGTGAGTCCGTAACGATAAAGTGATATTGAATATTAGTTCAAAATTTAGTTAATTATAATTTTAAGCCTTATTTTGTGTTTTTGACATATTTCAATACCTTTTATTTAGTTGTTAAAAAGAGACAGTATTCTATGTACTTTATATTAAAAGCATTAAAAGGTTGCCAGTAACTTTTATTTAAAGGTTTAATATTGATGTGTCGCACGATACATATATACTTGAAAGCAAAGGATCACAGACAATGAAAATGAGTTTTAGTTGTTTGGAATTGTGAATTATGGTTTACTAAGATTTAATCATAGAGTATGAGTTGGATCGTTCAAATCTGACGCATTATTAAAAATAACAAATGAGTAAATATTCTATTGATATCTAACAACGACCGCATTACTAACATATTGCAAAAGCCCCTGTACTAGGGTGTTACTCTGAACCCGATCATCCGCAAAGAAAAATAAGACACATTTTACTCGGTGGTAGAGCTTTGTGCAAGATCGCCTGGGTAGGTACCATCCACTCATCAGTTATGCTACCGCAAAAAGCAATACTTTGAATTGAAGTATAATTAATTTTATATTACTATCATAATATCGAAGTATCATAAATTAAAATATCAATAAATTCATAGGAAGGACTTACCTTGTAGGAAAGGTATTAGCTTGCAAAGTGCGGCGCCAAATAGGAACCGCCTATATATCTGCCCCACGAGTGTGAAAGGAAGGCAGAACACGCCCAGCAGGAAATCTGATATTGCCTGTAAATTAAAAAAAATTAGAAATTTAAAATGACGACAACATTATTTTCAGGTCCTCAATAATTATTTGTGTAATGTGATAAATTTTAAGCCAAAGTTCGAATTTATTTTATGTACATATATATAATAGAAAGTACCCTCCCAATTTTTTTTAGTCACGCCATGTTATCTCAAACCCTGACCAAAACATATATAATCCATGCATATATTTGAGTTCACAATTAGTTTGTGCGCAAACACAAGTGCACTTAGAGATCAATTCTCATAGTCCGACAGGACGGCACAATCCAGAGCAAATAAAAAGGTGATAAGCGACTTTACGTATTTTTTACGGCATGATAGGATTTTAGCGTAACACTGTCAGTTTGACGACAGAAATACAATATGTCCCTTCGAACCCCGGAAATCGGAATCTGAAGCCTCATAAGTACCACTAGACCAAATATTCACTATATCTGTAATTGTATATCCCAGTTAAATTGATTGTTTTCCAATTGGTTTACTAGGGTTCGTCTGAACGAGAAAATGTTTCGTGTATGTGAGCAATGCCTTCAATCATCTAGAAATATTTTTCCGTGAGATGAAAATCTCTTATCAAACGGAACATACATTTTGCTAGATTTGTTTCGCTGTTATTGTATGAAAGCCTGGTTCGTCTAGTGGCTATATATAAGGCTACAGATCCCGAAATCCCGGTTTCAAACACCAGATCGGGCCGATAAAAGTTATTGGGAATACCCATCGAAAAATTCTCAGTAGCATTTCAGGGTCTGGAAGTTAGAAGTGTGTACACAGCTGTGCTTCGGAAAGCACGTAGAACCGTTGGTCCTGCGCCTTAACTCTTACCAGCCATGTCGGATTGTCGTCCTATCGGATTATGAGGGAATAGAGAGTGTACCTGTGTTTGCACATATACTTGTAAACATAGTGTGTCCTGTCAGTTAGCTAATCTATCCTAAGACATTTTCGCCATGGCCCGTGGAATCGGTCACGAGGACATTATCGTTATATGATAAACTCAATAAATTTTAAAAAGTAGAGAATTTAACTCAACTTTCAGGCACTGTCAATTTCCTTAACTGCCTTATAAAAATTAGCAGCTTTAAATAGCATGAGAACTTTTACATAAACGGTACGAACGTTATAATTGAAATTTAGCATTTTCGTTTCTTATTTTATATAAACTTTCAAAGTTGTTTTTCAGGCCGCTAGTTAAAATTTTGGATTCAATGAAATGAGTATTCTAACTGTATCATATTCTAGCCTTATATATTTTTATAGGTCTTCCAGTTATTTCTTACATTTGGAATTTGAAATGAACCCTTACTGGTTGTGTTTAACAAATTTTACTTTTGTTTATAGATATACAAATGTATTATAATTATATTGTCAGAATTATAGGATACTTGTCTAATGAAAAAAAGATATCGAGTTTTATGTTAATTACATTTGCTTCTTATGTTTTAACTCTTCTAAAGTTAAGTGTCTAAATCCGTTTCTTCACAGTTGAACATTTTTGATTTAAGTATAAACAGCCAATACTGTGCAGTAATTGCACAAAAAATAAAAATAAATGTTTATAGGATTTGTTATAAACATAAATAAATACATATTAAAAACTAAGCGAGGAAAAGTAAGTTGAATGAACAACATGAATGTGCACTACCTCTACGAGGAAATACGTTACATAACAGTAATAAATCCAATTCAACTTCCTAGAATTCTGCAGAAAAATGCAGGCCAGCCGATTTCGAGCTGACGTTCGGACGTCGTTGAGTGAGATTGTGTTTACTGCGACAAGATTGTTCGTTTTGATGAATTCAAACGACATCTGGCGTTGTAAAATGTATGTTATCTCTAATGCGAAACATCTTGTCACTGTGCTTTGTACATGGATGGACTTTTCTCCCGTGCTAGTGCGCACGGCAGCGCGAGACCATCTCGACTGCCATCCTCCTCAGAGCCGTCTTAAATAGGACACGTGAGGCCCTTACCTCGCGCATCCAAAGCCCCAGGATTACGCCCTATCTTTTAAGGTCCGGGCGTCGGGGCTGTGGCAGGTCCTAGACAACGCAGACATCATCTCCGCCGAGCAGGATAGGCCCTTTCCCGTTTCCGCTCCGCTGTCTCCTTTTGGACCATGATGGTCTCATAGAAGGAAGCTACAGCCCTCCACGCCAAATCCCTGCGGAGCATCGCCGACACGATTGCTCGCAGGGACAGGTCTTGTCAGATTTCACGGACCAGGATCTCCCTCTCCACACTCCACGCTGGGTACGCTTCCATCGTGTGCTGGGCAGTTTCCTGGTCCGAGCCGTGACAAAAAGAAAGCGGAGGATCTTTGCACTCATCTGGCCGCAAGGCAGCCGTCATTTTAGACGTGATGCAAAAATCCTTCAATTTGAAAGGAGGATCTACAAAAACACTGAAGGAGTAAGTGGCTGCCCTTCAGGGTATTGATGTCCTTGCGTCTCGCGCGGAAGCGCAAGAGACGCGAAAACTCTGTGCCGATAATGGCCACCTGCGCAAGGAAGTAGATAGTCTCAAGGCCGAGATAAAGGCTCACCGCCGGAAGTTCCGGCAGCGAGGGGCAGTCAATTTTAAAATGACGGGGCTAGATGAATCTGTCGCAAAGAAGTCGCAGTCGCTCGAGAAGGGAATTCCACTGAAGTGGTTAAATGTGGAGAGGTGTCACGTGGACCTGGATATATGGGGATGGCCCTCATGACATGTCCGATAGCTGCGGCGAGAAAGCTGTCCGACGCCGGTCGCCTTCTGGTTGGGTGGAGCTCGGCCAGAGCTTACGTACTGGAGCAGCGCCCTCTGCGTTGCTTCAAGTGTATGAGCCTTGGCCATCCAAATGCACTTTGCACATTCAAGGCTGAACGAGGGAGCTTTTGCTGTCGGTGTGGTGTCAATGGCCACAAATCAGCGGGTTGCACCGGGAAGCTGCGCTGTGCATTTTGCGCCAGCAAGCCCTCCGGGCACGTGATGGCGTTATTGAGTTAGTACTTGTTGATTTTCAGGCATGATATAGATATATATTTAATTGTATTTATATGAATTAACTTTGTATTTGAAATGATGGAAAAAATTCACTACTGAGTTACTCGCCGGTTCTTCTCAGTAAGATTTTTAAAAAGAGCTAAAATGTATTTTAGCCATTGTACTGTCCATGACACTGCACTAGACTAATAGTTGAGTTAAGTAGTCATCGTCATCATATTGAACGATCTCGAACATAACTAAAAAAGGAAGTTTGGCTGACAAAAACATGTACGTATCACTAACACTGATTTTAAAATATACAAATATTTTGATTATACATAATACCTTATAAAAGTAATCAAAATCAAAAAAAAAATATTTATTTTTAATATACTTTACACAATATGTATAAAAAATATCTCAAGCATTACAACGAACAAAACTATGAGTTTTGATCTTATTGAGTCGTGAAAGTAGGTACCAAATATTATTAATTTTAACATGTCGAATAGATCGCTTGGTTTGATAATAGATTATTTTATTATAAGAATATTTATTTATATTTCACTATAAATACACAAGCTTAATATAATAAGATTAAACTGCTTTATGAAAATAAAATAACCGTATTATATTTTCGCGTATAATACGAATAAATTTTCTTTATCCTACAGATCTAATCTCACTCCTAGGACGATCCTAAAAATAGAATATGCCACTTCCTACCAGCCAAATTAAAAAGGAAATATTTTAAAGAAAAACTTGAATTCAGTCTCTTCAGCATACCGTCATTAGTTTTTAATAAACCTGGTAAGAAGCATGTATGCTAAGAAATAATATGATGCTTATTCTGCAAATGCTTAGGTTGAGCTCTAATTTTATACATTTTTGTAGGACATACTTTTTAATACAAAATTATGCGTCCCATAATTTATGTTTCACTATTCGCTGCATTGTATGTTTTCTTTATTTTTAGCCTGCTTTTTTATATGTGCAATTATACATATTGCTTTTAATGTGGCTTTAAATAAATCTTTGACATTCAACTTTTATGTTAGTTTAATTGTAGAGAGAATCTTTTAATATTATTTAATATTATATATTTTAATGTGTAAATGTAATATAGAGTTTTATATAAAAGCTTCTAAAATTACACGTTAAGTATATATGTATTTTATGGACGAAAATCACAACAAAATTTTAGGTACCGTCAAGTGTGGCAACATTACCATATTTTTTTACTTTTTTGCAAATTACTTCAACATGGAGCTTGTTGTTTAAGTTTTTACTGATGATTTTTTACAAATAGGTGTTTCTCTTTTAATTGCTCTATTGAATTCTACTAAATCTCACATAGAAACTCTATAATAACCAAAAGCATGAGCGAGGTAAAATTGACACTATTTTGGCATCTTTACCTAACCTACAGTTTGCATAGATAGTGTGCCCCAGCGAGCACGCGCCACAAATTTACCGATCGTCCTGGCGCTATAAAAGCGATGTATTTATTTTTGAAGCTGTTATGTTTATTTTATTAAGCACTGCCAATACATAGGTAAAGTTGACCCAAGAATTTCATAACTTTCATAGAAACATGTTAATGTCGGCAGGGTTGTCAAAAAAATAATAAAACATTTTTTTTTTGAAGGCGTCTTGAATTTGTCTGAAAGGTAATCAAGCAAATTAGTTACCTACATACATATGTAGTTCTTTAACATCAAAATAATTCATCAAAAAAAATCTATATACAGTGCAAACTCTATATAGTGAAATTGAAGGGACCGGGTATTTTAATGCGTTATAAAGAGATTTCGTTAAACGGATAGTAAAAAAAAACCAATATATTTTTTCGAATAAGTACGTTTTAATTTTAAGGCAATTAAGTGAAAAAAAATATTTCGTCAGTATTGACGTCACATGTGACAAAGTCTTTCTTTTACTCGCCATGTTTCCAGTTCGAAAATTTGAAAGCAACTTAAAATAACGTAAAGATAACCCATAGCAATAAGATAGTACAGTGGTAAACACGTGCTAAGCAATTACAACAAACAAATGGACACATTTCTAAGAATTTTATGGTACGTACGAAATATTTACGACTCTGTATCATTATTGTGTGTAAAGGTCAGTGAAATTAATGTTTATTGAGGTCTAAATAACGAAGTATTTTTTCGCTATTGAGAGTGGTTGCAACGCTATAAAGAGTGTTTCAATACAAGAGTAACAATGTAAACCAAACAAACCTTAGCAATTTCTACATTTAAGGAGTTTTTCGTTTAATAGAAATTCACTATATAGTGTTTACACTGTATATTGTATTTAAAGTTACTGTTCTGGATGACTGAAATCCAGAATACTACTCGTGCAAAATTTGACAGCCCTAGTCACAGGTAAAGTTGCCATTCGTGCTAGTGAGGTAACTTTACCTAAGCTCAAGCAACATTACCTTTTCTAATAACTCAAGAAATGAGAGTTTAATAGGATTGAATCATTTCGATACGCTTCAATAACAATATATCAAATAGAATTTAATATAAGTCACTTATCTACATTTTAATTTTCTGTAAGAAATACCAATTTCTAAGCGACGACGTTGCGAACGCAAGTGACCATATGTCATGAAAAAGTACAATATTTTAACAATTAACAAAGCTGCCAGCTTGAAACACTTTTTGGGATACCACAATTTATTATAAAATCTACCAATATGATTAAAATTGTGCCTTCCACATATAAAAAAATATTCAATGGAAACTAGTATAGGGTATGCTTAGGTAAAGATGCTTACGAAAGGTAAAGATGCCACGTTTGACGGTAAGGTCTCTGTTTAAAGTAATCGTTGAATCAACATCGCAAAGGCCAACAATTTCAAAAGACAAAAGAGAAACATCAAACAAGACAATAATTGATCGTCGTTGTGTTCTTAAAAGAAGTTTGAAAATCGTTTTTAACAAAAACACATTCACAAATTTTGAAAAATGTTTATTTAAATAATACTATGTATTGCACAAACATGTTTTCTCAGATACATTACATATTTTAATCTGTGGTTACCAGCAAAATTTACCTTGGAATAACTTCGTTTCAATTTTTCCTTCTCAACAATTAATAAGATAAATTCGTCGAAACAAATTTTATTATATTTAATTTCATTGAGTTAAGTATATTATTTGGTGAATAGTCTTAGTTGATACAAAGGGAATTTTATAATAATACGATTCAGCTTGTAGTAAGCATTATTAGGACGCGTATTCACTGGGTTGGCTGCTCTCTTCTGTATTAGTACTATCTACAATTGGTGATAGAGCTTCGTGCAAGCTCGTCTGGGTAGGGGTGGTACCACCCATCATCAGATATTCTTCCGCAAAACAGCAGTACTTGGTACTTTTGTTTTCCGATTTGAACACAACAGTACCAATGTTAGCGATGGTTAACATTTCTTACAATGCCTTTGTCTATGGGCGTTGGTGACCACTTACCATCAGGTGGCCTATATGATCGTCCGTCAAACTATATCATAAAAAATAAGCATAAGTGAAGGGTACCTAGGTACGTATTTAGTTATTTTATTTTCATATTTAAAAAAATAAAATTTGGTGATTTTTAATTATAATATTTGTTTTGCAAAATGATTGCAAAACAAATATTTGCGCAAAATGATGCGCGATAAGCTGCGTGACTTCTCATTTAAAATTACATATGCATGAAGTTAAGGTGTCAAGTGATTATAAGTGATAAATTTGCAAGTGTCTTAAAATAAATGATAGTGCTAAATTGAAATAAACGGACTAAACTGCAACAAGAAACAGTAAGTAAAATTAGTAGTTTAATTACGCAGCTATTGGTGGTCCCGTGTCACACGTATCAGACTGAGTCGTTTCATTGTGGCGTGTACGAGTTAAAATCCAGCTTCAAGTGAAACTTTTTTTTTTGGAATTTATCATGCCTCTGAAACGTTTTTCTGAACTTATCCCTGATAAAAAATCTGTGAGGGATCTGAGCCTGAAGGAATGAAAGTTACGCTTCGGCATAAGCGACAATAGTCTGATGAAGTCGGTGATAAACTTGCTGTGCATTTATCCTTATATAAATTTATAATTAACGACAATAGCATTGATTTTAAAATGATAATGTTATATACATTTATTGCACGCTAAGATAAAACAGATTAAAAACACATCTCGAACGCTAACCATCGAGCTTTTTTTATTTATTTTAATATTAGAAGTGAATGCTCGTAGTGAATTCTCGCCTATTAAGATCTCCAACGCCAAGTCACGGTGCGGACTACCAGCCTTACCCGCATCTTCTGAATTAGATGCCCCCCTACCCTTGACGAGTTTAATAAAGCCGTTAATAGACTCAAGAACGGCAAAACATCAGGCCCAGACAGTATACCATCTGAACTTTACAAATATGGTGGACCCAACATTCAAAGCTGAGCTCATATTGCGCATATGGGAGTCTGAGACAACACCGCAAGGATGGAAGGACGCCCTATCTGTAAACTGTATAAGGGTAAAGGCAACACCTCTGACTGTAGTTCATATAGAGGTATTGGCTTGTTAAGTGCAGCGGGTAAAATTTTGGCACACATAATAAACCGGCGTCTGGGTGAGCTGGCGGAACGTCTATTACCTGAGAGTCAATGTGGCTTCCGACCAAACAGAGGCACGGTTGATGCAATCTTTGTCGTGAAACAGTTACAGGAAAAGAGTCTGGAACAACGTCGCCCTTTACATATGTGTTTCGTCGACCTCGAGAAAGCTTTCGACCGTGTGCCTAGATCTGCTCTGTGGGTTGTTTTAGAGAAAGCTGGATGCCCTATGAAGCTCATTAACATTGTGCGTCAATTTCATGATGGCATGATGGCCAGGGTACAACAATTTTTTGTAACCAGCGGTTTAAAACAAGGTTGTGTGATGGCCCCGACTCTTTTTGGTATTTATTTTGCTGCAGTCCTGCGAGACTCATATATCGACTGTACAGGAAAAATCTCTCTTGAAGTAAGATCTGACAAGAGTGTATTTGACTTGACACGGTTCAGGTACAAACGTATGGTGCAAGACGTATCGATTGCTGATATACTCTATGCAGACGACGTCTGCTTAGTAGCCGACAACGCTAACAATCTGCAGCTTATAAACCGCCTTCATGAATCGTGCAAGCGTTTTGGCCTTGTTATTAGCACTTCAAAGACCCAAATACTGAAACAATCCGCACGTGGTGATACAAAGGATACTTATAGTAATACATACCTCAATGTCTTTAGACGGAAAGGCTTTGGAGGAAATGTCATCATTTCGGTATCTGTGTAGCTACATCAGTGATGATAACCGCCTTGATTCAGAAATTTGCTCCCGTATTGCAAAGGCGTCGGCATCTTTTGGCATACTGAGAGCCAGAGTTTGGGATTCGCATGATCTTAAACTGCACACTAAGATCGCTGTGTATAATGCCATCATATTACCTATTCTCCTCTACGCTTCTGAGACTTGCTGTCTTTATAAGAGGGATATAAGGCGCCTGGATTCATTTCGTTTGAGGTGTTTGCGTAAAATTTTGCGCCTAAGATGGCAAGAGCGAATCCCAAACACCGAAATACTTCGGCGTACAAGGTCAGACGGCATTGAGCATGCTTATCCGAGGTCAACTTAAATGGTGCGGTCACCTTGTTCGAATGGACGACTCCAGGCTACCTAAATCTGTGTTTTATTCACAGCTGAAGGAGGGAAAACGTAGACCTGGAGGCCAATTCCTTCGATACAAGGATGTTTTAAGGCGACACCTGACTGCCTGCAATATCCCTCTGAACTCTTGGGAATTGCTCGCTAAACGGAGACCTGCGTGGCGTAATACTATTAATAAAGCTTCTACAATCTTCGAGCAAAACCGTTAAGATGACCTCGATGCCAAACGCCTTATTAAAAAGACCCGTCCCAAACCCACGTATTGCTACACGTACAATAGTAAAGGCCAGTTGTTCTGTCATCCCTGCAACAGAACGTTTAAAACCAAATGTGGCTTTTCAAGCCACCTTCGCTAGCAACATACTAGCCAAATTCGCCTTTGACGGACACGTCAAGGAGGATATCATCATCATCATCATCATCATTAAGATCTCGATTACTCGTACATTAAGCTTATTGATATTTCTGTCGTCTAAAATATATTGAGATATAAAATCATAATAAACTTTATTCATGTAGGGTCTTATAAGCACTTTTAAATCGTCGTCCTGCAAGATTATAAAACGTAACGCAACCCGTTAGGAATGTACATACATTCTATGGAAATTGCCAGATATAAAACGTAAGAGTTTGCAACGTAATATATCGAAAAATATATTTGTCATAAAATCATGATTTGTAACAAAAAGTTATACAAAGTAATATTTCAATAAATTCAACTCAATAATAAATTTTAAATAATCTTGTATATTTAAAAATCATAATTTTTATTATATGTATTTTATTCTAATCATTTATTAGCTCTAGTGTCATGAATATCGCGATTTTTTAATACGAGTATACTATATCCATATATATTATCTCGACGCTCAATACTTACCAAATTTAATAAATACACGTTCGTGACCGTCCTCATTCGTCTATTGCTCGCCAATGTTGCTATCACGAGACAGTTTCCGGATATTGAGAGCAAGAAGATTAGGAAGTATGGTGGCAGGACGAATCGCCATTCGTATGCGTTGCTGACGATACTGACGTTCCGAACGGTAGCATTCGTGACAGTCGATGTAGCTTTCCTTACCAGCGAACTGGCGTTGTACAGAGTTATGTTGGATTCCATTTTTGAAATCTAAAACAGAAAATATTTATATTTATTACAACAAAAGGAATATTACAAATGGCTTATGAAGAGGCACATCCAAGTGCCCAGATTTTTAATTTTTAAGTCTCCAGATTTTCAATATTCAACATTGAATGATTCCCTGTAGTAACCAAGTACAACGGTCATATCGCATTTTGACGAGCATTGTAATGAACATGTAACATAAATCATAAGCTTCGTCCAATTGATCTGCAAATGCTGATAACCAAGTTTTATACGTTTTTGAGATTAGAATTA
Source organism: Nymphalis polychloros (assembly GCA_905220585.2). Lineage (NCBI taxonomy): Eukaryota > Metazoa > Arthropoda > Insecta > Lepidoptera > Nymphalidae > Nymphalis > Nymphalis polychloros. Next base: position 13,666,241 of record HG992245.1, read on the forward strand.
AGTCCTGTGTTAAAAATTTGATTTCCTTAAAAGTTTGGTGCTAAAAATAAGACGAAGCGTTCGAGGTGATGTTGTGGACTGTTAGTAGATGAAGGAGCTCATTGCATCAGTTTAAAGTGTAGTTTTTTTAGCTCTCAAATACTCTTGACAAATAACCTTAGTTATTTATAATTTAGAAAATAGACAAAAATAATACTTCACACATATTACAAACAAATAAAGTCAATTGGTTTACACAAAAAAAAAATACAATTTTATTCTAATAAACGATGCCTAATCAAAAATTAGGCCAATAAACCTTGATTAATGACTAATTATTATTTTCGTTATGATACTTTTTATTTTTATTGCTATTTAAATAAATTTTATATTTTGTTTTGTAATAAATATGTACTTAAATCACAGTTGCACAGCAGTCTTAATAACCATTGCCTACCTTTTTGTAGTTTATTTATTAACTCATCTTCTCACTCACTCACTCATCAGATATTCTACCGTAAAACAGCAGTATTGTTGTGTTCCGGTTTGAAGGGTGAGTGAGCCAGTGTAATCACAGGCACAAGGGACATAACATCTTAGTTCCCAAGGTTGGTGGCGCATTGGCGATGTAAGCGATAGTTAACACCTCTAACAATGCCAATATCTGGGCGTTGGTAACCACTTACCATCAGGTGGCCCATATGCTCGTCCGCCTTCCTATACCATAATGAATGTATCATTTGTTTTTATTCTGTCTAGTTATTCCTTAATGCTCCTATAATTAAAGGAGCACACATATCTTGAAACATTATTCCACGATGTAATGTACTAGTAACTGTGTATTCTTTGTTTGAGATCCTAAATAAAAAAATAAATATTCTAATTTTAATTATTATTTTTACCATAAACAAATTATTCTTAAATATATCTGCGGGGACGAAGTTCTTATATATATCCACGATATTTTTTCAAAATGTAGATTTTATTTGATTTTATTAATGTATTTTTATCAAACCAAAAAGCCACTCAACCTCCTTTGTGCCACTCATCAATCAAAGATTAAGAAACGTTTTTTTTTTTTTAATTCAGTTATCAATGGTATAAACTCCATTTTAAGGAATTTACTAATATTCTTATAATATTATTTTATTAATTCACCCCTTCAATTAAACAAAGCTTATGATGGGAATTGTTATAATAGCCCATTGTAAAAAAAGCAACCTACTGTGTCCAATCTAATCCTTACAGTGTGGGTCCCTCAGTCAGTCCAGTCGCTTAGGAGAAGTTCAAGTACAGTGAAATCCAAACATACAGAAGAGTTATATAAATAAAATCGCCTATCAAATTATGGTTGAATTTTAAAGAGAATTAAGCAGATAATTTAAAAAGTTTGAGTTGCCGCTTCTCATTTCGCGGTAATCTGTTGTCAGTTAAGTAATACTATGTAATAATTTGTAAAATGATTATATTTAAATCATAAAGTATCAACTAAAAATACTTATATTATTCCATATCGTGAAAGGCTTAAGTGTAAGGATCACTCGAACAAGAAGATGTCCTTTTCGTTGTATATTTTATCAATTGGGTTAAATAGATTATAAAGATAAAAAGGAGCAGCAACCTTCAGCTACTCAAAAGAGCCATAAAATTGACATCGACATCTCATAGAAATTTATTGCTTTGACTTTATTTTGTTATTATATATTCACGAAATGTTAGGAACTCGTCCAACGATCGATTTTACAAATCACGTCATTTAGGTAAAATGATTTATTCATAGTGCACACTATCAGTAAACAAATAAAGGGCTTGGCTATTATTAATTAAAACGGTTCTTAATTTTTATATAAAATGAATAATTACATTTCTTGCTTTATCTAATTGTTTATGTACAAAAATAACAGCCTTTAAATGTCCTATAGTTGGCCAAAGCATTCCTTTAACCTTCCTGAGGAAACTCGGTGAGGAGTTAGGTATCCTGCTAATTCCAGATGCATTAGCATCAGGTCAGTGTTACCATGTTATTGTCAGATCATTGAATTCAAATGATACAAAACTCGAATTGATCAGGTAAGTATAAATTGCAGATACCACTTCAATAACAGTCGAATAGATTACATTTAATCATAGCTAAGACCGCTCGATCAAGACCAAATAAAGTAGGCGAAACTGTTCTTACTACGGTAAACTCAAAGTAGATACATCAACGCCCACACTAGGCGGTCTACGTTTTCAACGCTAAAACGGTATATATATATTTTTAGCGAAAATAATACATATTTCATGAGCTTGTCATATAGCAAAAAACTAAGAGATGAAGCTTTTGGATATTATTCTACCACGCTGATCTATTGTACATTAGTGAACACACATGTGGCAGACTGTCATTCGAGACATGCAGCTTTAAGCATTAAACACATAAATAAACCGCAATCATCAGATAAGATTGGCGTGTTCCACCCAATGGATCGTCTTGGATCATTATACAATATAATATTAAATTTTCAACAAAATATCTAATATATTTTTATTTACTTATGCTTAAATTGGTCACATTAGATAGTTAAAGCGCAAAAAAAGTAAAACAAAAATATTTGCAGCTCAAAATGACCTTATCACTTGCTGAAAATATTTTGATGAAATATAGGTTGACTCATCTTGTAACGCTGAAGTGAAATTAAAAGCTTTTATACTTTCGAACTTAAGTTAAGCGAAGACTTTTTGAAGGACTCAATTGATCTTGTGTGAACAAACGTAAGATATTAGTTTGAGAAAGAATGTTGTCATAACTGGAACCGGCTATTTACAAAGACCTAACGCAAAAATATGTATTCATTGATTGGGCAAACTTTGGTAGATTAAATTCAGAATAACTAATGAACGATATTATTGTAGCCTTTATTTAATTAATATAAATCAGAACTTATATAGTCCAATCACTGACTTTTGGGAAACAAATGAAGTATCGATTAGCTAATTATTATATAACAGAACCTTTGTTCGGGCTTCTCTCATTGGTCAGTCTATATACCAACAATATATAGTTCGAATTGCTAAGTTCCGGATTAAAGGTTACCGAACCAGAATAATCAATGGACATAATCCTAGATTCTCGATTTGACGGTGTAGTGTCTAAAATATTGTTGGCTATAATTAAATTAAAATTAAACGATAAAAAACCTTAGATAAAAAATCAAACGGGTTGCACTCCAGGAGTGCCGGCAGAAGTGAAAACTTGAATATTAAAGTTGTGCATTTTTGATATTTTAGAATAATTAGCGAAAAATTTTGCTCGAATTGCTTTAATTATCAGTATAAAAGTACTATCATTTATGTGATAAAATACAATATTCATTTATTGCGCTATCGTACACAAACATGACAATTTATATTACATTAAAAATTTAACACTTCAAAATCCGTCTTACGAATTTTCAATCAGGGTCACGTGACCTGACGCGAATTTAACATTTTTAACCCATCACAAAAAAGTGTACAACGCCGCTAAAGAAGTTTTTACTTCCAAAATTTAACACGTCAGAATCCGTCTTACGAATATTCAATCAGGGTCACGTGACCTGACGCGAGTTTAACATTTTTTACTCATCACATAAAGTACACAGCGCCGCTAAAGAAGTTTTCACTTTAAAAAAAGAAACAAACGTTAACTACAACATAGGTAACGTTTATAGCACCATACACAGATATAGGACCCCTTACTAATCGGATAGAACAAATGAAATTTAATAACAATATTTGCTACACACACTTTATAAATATTAAATTAACAAATATTATATAAAGTAACACGTTATCACTTAAAGGCAACCTCTATAAGGAAAGTTTTTTTTAGGATATAACGATAATCGGGCGTAGTGTGTACTTCCAATCAACTTATAATTAAAATTTATTAAACATTTAGAAACTTAATAAAAATATGTTCGATATATTTCATGTATACTGTTATATATGTATATAAATCCACTTATACAAATATACAATAAAAATATACACATACATAAGACATATATAAGAAATACAAAATACATATATAAGAAATAAAAAACAGCTGATATTAATACGATTTATGTCCTTCGGAAGAGGGCTACTCGTGCAATATATAACCTGAATCCTAAGGATTCACTAAGAAGTAATTTAAGGAAATACCAGTATTGACAGACTCCTTAATATATTATATTTGATAATGTAATATAATATTTCCGTAATAGCTAACAAATGAATTTTCTATAATGTGTTATGTGCACGCTACGCACGCAACAGGAATCGAACACGACGCGCTATACCTTGATGAGATTTATTTAAATCTACCTAATACGAATTAAGTATATTTAAAATGGGATTTCATATGATATCCTACAAATATATATAAATCAATCAATTAAAATAACTTACTAGCGGTTTCACCCATATATATATATAACTTAAAGAAACCATTAAGAGCAGATTTATAATATTTCAGTATAAAAAACATTTTTCGTTTTATTTTCGTGGGGTATTAGTATGCATTGGTTTTCGCCGCATCCGGATCTAGATAGGGTAACATACAATTGGCCACGAGAAAAACAGCATTCTCTTAAATCTATTCCGACATACCTATGTCTGTCCCTGTGCTTTATGTATTGCGACTTCAAACGATACATTCAAAGGAAATTTAATCATTTTAAAACTGAAAGGTGAATCTGTATTTAAAAAATAAGTGCTTATTATCAACTAACCATTGAAAAACCGACTAAATAGAAGTTTATTATAACAATGACAAGAAAATCTATGCGATGACGTCACAAAATACTAAACCGAAAACAAATACTTAAGCATGAGCTTCTTCAAATAACCTACTCAACTTAGAATTATGTCAAAACTATACAAAGTACTAAAAATTGGTCATGATGTAATCTCGATACTTTTCATAAAAATTAATACCATGTTTATAAAAACGACTTTGCATTGAATGCATTGTTTTAGAATAAATTTGATTAGCATATATAAGGATATAATAAGTCAACGTTAAAGGACCTATCGCGGACCTTTAAAAGGTCTTTAAGATGAGGAGATTCTTAGAACTTTTTAAAAGGAACAATTCCGCCTTGTAACATTATTGCGTAATTTTAACAGATTTTGCCACATTGTTCATTGAGGCTTCCCTTTTATTGGTCGTGGCGTGATGGTTAAATATACTCTATAGCCATAAATAAATACAAATCAAAATTAAAAATAGCTACTGTACAAAAGGTGCCGCGTAGAATGGTTGCAAGAACGCTAGCAGTCTTTCCCCTTTGAATCGTAATTCCGATGCTCTGGGCGAAAAATGAACCAGCCCTCTTGTCACCAGTAGAGGCAAGAAGACGGGGTGATATTTTTGGTGATTTTTTTGCACTATTACTCCAAGGCCCAAGCGTTTCAAATTAAATTTAAGGCTTTAATGTGATAAAATGATATATTTTACTTATTACGTCCCTCGATGAATAGGTTATCCAACACAAAAAGATTTTTCAGTAGGTTCCGAGATCAGCGTGCTTAACCAAAGTAATTCTACAGTTTTTTAATATTAGTATATATTTTCATATTCTACTGCCAAACAGGAATACTTAGAATTGTTTTCTTCCGTTTTAAAAAGTGATAAAAAATTATTGTAGTCTGGGGACTCCTTGCATTGTTAATAAACCTTTAATATATCTTACAACGTATATAAGCGGTTGCGACCACCTTCTGACAGCCCGTTTGCCAGATTGCCTATCTTTTGAAATAAAACATAAGCAATGAGTATTGTTTCTTATTTTATATTAATTATTTTATCACTTAAACAAACGAATATCATTTCTTTACTAAGTTAAGTCATTTATGAAATATCTAAATTGACTTATTTTAATAGAAAGTTAATAAAAGATTTTTAGTATTCAAATCATCTACAAACATTTAGGCTATTATACTTAACAGGTATATTTTTTTAATTTATTAAGTTAACAAAATACGTTTTATGTTTTTTGATAAAATACGCTATTATTTAATAAATACTTTTGACTTATAAAGAAATAAAAAAAAATAAAGACATTAGTTAAGTAAGTTTAACATAAAACGATGCAAAAAGTACTGTAAAATGATTTGTTTTATTAAATATTTCCTTACCTTTAAAATAAACACTTAATTTTTACACAATAAAATTCTACCCTTCACTTAAATTTATTTTTCAAGCACATTTATATGACTTATGTACATAATTGATTGTTTTTAAAATTCAAAACGAACGCACCAACTATTTTAACACATTACTTTAATTTTAACACAAGTATATTCACTAAGCTATTTAGCTTTTTTAAACACTGCACTTATTTTAAATGTTAGTTTTTAACTTTTCATTCCGTTGCCGGAGTTTCAAACTTTTGTGAGCTGTTAAACGTTTGAGGGAACGCGGGACTCGACAGCTTACTGCAAACTAGCCTTGCAACTGCCTTGTAGAGCTTTGTGGTGTTGTTAGAAGCGCACGCATGCGTGTAAATACATTATTGTAGAAGCACTTTCTTGTTATTTATCATCAGTTTTAAAATCAATTTCTCATGTAATGTTCATGATAACAGAGATAAATGTAATTCGTGTATTAAAAACAAGGTCAATTATGTTTGGTTGCTTGGTCCGCGTTTTTACGTCACTCCAAACGATACGATAGTAGCATATTTTGTATGCATCAGTTATATTAGTTAAATAAAACTATGATTCCATGGAAATGTAAAATATATGACTCTGATTATGTAATATATAAATAAGTGACTCGACAGTGACAAATGTACAATTGAAATTTACGGACAATATTATAAAACTCAAAATTATAATGATTCATAATAAAAATTAGTTTTCGTTGTTTTTACAGGATATCGATATTATAGTTTTATTTATTTATTACATGGTAAAAAAAATTACAAAGTTTATTTTCAGTTCTTCTCAGTATAATTAATACTCAACGGTAGCTTTAATGCCTACGTTTTATATTTGGTTTACTTAAATACAATCATAATTATCTTCGAATATTTAAAATCACTCTAATACCTCCTCAGACTAAATTCTTATTTTTGTCTTATTATTCAGCGCTATTTCACTTTATATTAAAAAAATGTTAATTTCTTAGCGATTCCAACGATAGTGATTTCGTTCTCATGATAGACGATTCTCGGAATTCCTTGTCACGAATGTCGTGTCACAGTTTTAGTGTTTACACTCTTCCGAAACGGCTTGACTTGATTTTGATGAAATTGGTAGGTCTGAGAATAGGTTTATAACTAATTTTTATACCCCTAAGTGTAAGGGTGGCTCACACAAAGATTTTTTTTTTAATTCTGCGGGCAAATTATTTTATTTTTATTTTTTTATTATGTGGCATTAAAAATACATACAACCCTTAATTTTCACCCTTCTACCATCAACCCCTATTTTTTAATAGTTATATTAGTAATTCAATCATTTTCAACCTCTGCCGATAACTGGATCAATTAACACTTGATCAGCAGTTATCCCCGTCAGGGGTCTATTGGTGTCACTTCTCACCATGTTACAGCACGGAGCAGGGATGGGAGCGTTCTCCTGTCTCTCTTGCAATAAGCTGTATCTCATTTCTTACATAGTTTTCGGAAAAAAATCGGCCATTATTATTGTTTCTACATCGATCGCAGTAGTGACGTTTACAATTTATTATCATTTTATTATTTCCATGTAATTCTCAACTAAATTGCTTTTGTCATTATTTATTATTATTAATTATTAATATTAAAAGTATATCTACTGTATTATTCTTAAGAAAAAATATTGTGAAAGGTAAGTTAAATAACAAAAATGTGTGTGTAATTATGTACATGCGTTAGACCTATTATAATTTAAAAAAAAAACAATAACGGGCCAACTTTTTAAAAAAAGGTCTATATCATAGTGTGGGACTATTGTACGATGAGCATGAGCACATAGAAACCGTAGACAGAACCGAAATATATAATAAAAAATGTGCGATCGGGGGACCTCCGGGGCGTCACGATAGCATGCGCAAGCGATCCCGTGGCGCCCCCCAACCAGACGCAGAGGATACCGCTGGTTATTGAGTGGGTATTCCCATTGGTGATGAGCCCCACATACCCCCCACTTCATGTGGGGGAAACGCGTAAATGCATTTTTCCAGCGAAAAAAAAGGAGGAGGTTCTTACTGTTTTATCACACCAAAAAGCGTTGCCCTTCTTAATCAACTCTCCATTTCACATGTGTATATTTTATGTTATTTTTATTATTTTATTGTGACGTACATACTGTTAACACCAGGAACAAGTATAAACTTACAACCACTATTACTAGATTACACGGGGTTAGTAAGTCTTTTATGGGACAATGTATACGCTTTTACAACAGGATCCCAGAAAGCGTTCAAAAATATTCAATTGTGAAATTTAAAATAACTGTTAAGGAACGCTTATGTGCTAAAGGATATTACGCAATCAATGACTTCTTAGATGATTGCACACCTTGGGAATGAAACGATCGCAACCAGGCTATTTCAAATAAATAAGAATATTATACTGTAAATCAACTATAAATGTATCAGAATAACCTAATAAAAAAAAAATCCCGCTGAGTTTCTTTCGCCGGTTCTTCTCAGGTCTGAGGTGGTTATTTCCGAACCGGTGGTAGATTTATGACAATGAATAAGCAAGTGTAATGCTTCTATATTGAATAAAGAAATTTGAATTATCTTTTCAATGCAAAAATGTAAAGTAAGAATTAAAATTAATAAATTTCATTTAATACTTTAGGAAAACAGTAATTTATTCAAACTTAAATACAAAATAGCGAATTATAACTTTAAAAAAGAGTTCAAATAATATTTACATTTGTATAGAATTGAGGTTATCTCATTGGCCGCACACAATCCTTATTGTCAAATCTGAAAATTGCTCACTTACACATACATACACATACAACCGCTAGAATAGAAAGAATCAGTAAGAAAGAAAGAGGGGAAAGGTCGCTTGGAGGACAACGCTTTTTGGTTAATTTCTGCCAGGTCACTCTACTTTGCAGTAGTAAAAGAACTTTGTTCCAATAAATGAAAAAAATATGTAGAGCATGTTTTACTTTACTTTATGCATTATTATTATATGCCCTGTACCGAACACACATACACTGTACTGTACGGGCGAATGTTTCTATCTTATTGATTAAAAAATGGACGGGATAAAATCCTTATTTTACCCGTACGAAGTCGGGACGGACAGCTAGTATATATATTACGCCTGTAATAATATTTATTGCGAAACAAATCGAGAACGTTTATAAAATTGTATATATTAGATAAGGTTTTTTGTAAATACCAATTAATTTAATTTTTTTTTAATGTCTGTGTAACTAAAAACAAAATACATAATATTTAAATCCTATTTTACGTGAATAGTGTAAGTTCTTATGAAAATGAATGCCCTTAACCCCTAATCTATTTAACATAACTTTTATATAAGAGTAGTATTATAGTTACAGAATAGATAAATAACATGTTTATCGCTTTATCGAATTCACATCACACTGCATCGAATCCAAGTGTCTGTTGGAAGTCATATCAATGTCATCTATGTAGTGTATTGTCAGGACAGGAAACATCAAGAATATCATATGAAATTGCCTGAGAATGAAGTCCTACAATTTCTCCTATAAAAATTAAGCGTGCAACTGAAAGACTTGATATGTAACGTCAGTTTGATGCTATGGATATTGACCGAACATCAAGCCAGCAATATAACGATCAGAATATGAATATCTCGTATACACGTGTCACTGTGGATTTAGATCATGTCAGCAGGTGTTTCAATTAATGGGCACACGTTTTCACGTGAGCATTATTCTGATTTGCGTTTTGCTATACTTTCAAGCATATTTACAATGCAATATTTTTTTTCTTTTTTTTCCTAAACCTAATTCCTCTCGACTCAAGCAGTAAGAATAGTACTAGTGTCAATCATACCACAACGACTGACTTAAAAAACAATTATTATATTTTGAAATATGGGTAACGAGTATACAATGCTCACCGCAACGGAAGATGTGATTTTTCGCGAATAGAAAATATAATAAACGCCTAAAGCTTTTCATCGTTATGAACATTAATTGAAAGGGTTAAAGAATAAAACGTATTTTTGTCTCAATGACTAAATTATAAAAACAGAAAATTTAAAGCATAAGTTTTTATGTTTTTGATCAGACACAACACTTGTACATATAATGTAGTTTACATACAGTTTGATTGTAAAACAGTTTGCGATACTGGTTTAAACGTGTTTCGCAATAAATACAATTTCTCTTTCCCCCAAGTTCCGTTTTATATTCCGTCGACTAATATTCGAAAATCGACATTCTGCTAACATATTGCCTTTAATATCCGAAGAACAGATATAAAAGTCAGGGCGAGGGTTGGATAAACGCGCCATTTGTATAATATAATGATATGCTCCTGAATAACTGACTGAATTATTTTAAGAAGTATTTCAAGAGTCCGTTCAATCTATATTTCATCAAAAATTATAAAACATATAAAGCTCACCTGGGTTTTTGTTGTTATAATATATGTTGCGGTCAATAACCCATGGATGGCGGTGTGCTATATACGTCAATTTCTGAATTGCGGTTTCCGTCTGGAGTAGAGTGACTCGAAAGTGATTAGTATTTCGAACAAAGCAGTTCTACAATAATACAAAAAAATATCCGTCTTCTGAAATGTTTTACAATTAGGCCCCTATTTGTAGGATATAACGATAAATTTAATTATATAGAAATATTAATTGTCAAGTATGCACAAGTATAGAAGTATAATATAAAGATAATAATTAACAAAAGAGATGACATATTTCATCGCTCCAACAGCCTGACTTCATGTTCTGTTAAGATTTTTATTTCAGAATTCAGTTAGGTTGCCCAGAGCCGAGACTCAGACGAGGAAAGTCGACTCCCCTGGGTCACGTGGGATCGTCATGTTTGTCGATAAAATTATCTATTCATAGTATATACGCAAAAATAAACAGTTTTCTTCCACTTTTGCTATAACTTTCAAGTACCTAACTAAATTTTAATGAAATTAACATAAAGTATTCAATATATTATCTTAAGATTAACAAAAACAAATTCTACAATAAATGCAAAACGTGCCTACTTAGAAAGTTTTCAAAGTAGTATTGATAGTAGGTATACAAATATTACTTCATTCCCCAAAAGTTATGGCATTAATTTTTCTCAGGTACCTAATCTATAAGATAATTTTTTAATTTATTTTTATATTAATGTTATTAGGAATCAGGATCTCCGCCCCATCGAAAGATATTGCTAACATTATACATTTTATTATTAACTAACTAGTAAAAAAATATAAACCATAATATGATACTTCTAATGCTACTTACGCGAAAGTTCAAAGTAGTTTAAGAGGCGGAGGATGCAAAAGCGTCTCCTAGCTGATGGTCTTATTAACAAAATAATTGTACGACCAAACACACAAGTAACGACATCTAGAGAGTCATCGTCGAAATTTTGGGAAGACCGCGCATGTCTCAGTTCCCAAATATCGGATCCCGTTCTGACCGCGCGCGGATTATATCACGTCCCTCGTAAGTTATATTACCAAGTACTACGTTAATATAACTTACGAGGCGTGACGACTCGATAAACTGTTTATTTTTATTTATTTTCAATGCATGGTACAAAAGTCAGTCTTGACGCCATTCTCAGCTAAATTAAAAATATATTCAAAAAGCCATTAAAAATATAAATATAAAAAAATATATATATAGTAGCAAGTAGAGTACATTGCAAGAGAGATGGATCGCCAGGAAATGCGTAGAAGACGTAGAATGCTCCTTTTACATGGAGTACCAGAAGAGAAGTCAGAGGAAACAACATCCTGCGTCACTGGTCTCGTAGCTAAGCATCTGCTTCTTCCGAATTTTTCTAGTGCATGTATAAAAAATTCCTACCGCTTAGGTCGCTTAAATGACAAGAAGCCTAGACCTATCGTAGTTAAGTTCTGTGACGCCACGATGCGAGACAAAGTGTGGTTTGCCAAAACAAAATTTAAAGGGACTGGAGTCACGCAATCGGAATTTTTAACAAAAAGTAGGCATGATGTCTTTCTTGAAGCAAGATCTCGTTTTGGTATCGCCAATTGCTGGACGCGGGATGGCTTTATATATATCATAGCTCAAGATGGTACTCGGCATAAAGTAGAATGTCTGTCGGATCTTAATGCTGTCCCATGTTCGTCGAATGTGAAATCTCCTGTTCAACTGAAGACTACCGGCAATAAAAGTGACAAGGTGACTATTCCTCGCACTAAAAGGGTGATTAAAAAGTAACTGTTAGTTTTCCTTACTTTTCCTATTCTTCTTTTTATATATAGTTACTCTTTTCTGTAGGTTGTTTTGTTCTTTTATATTGTATGTTAAGTGTCACGCATCATTGACATAACTATCTGTCAATATTAAACGTCAATGTCAGTTGTAGACTAAAAATCCGTTTGGATACATAAAGTAGATGGACAACGGGAAAGGAAACGAGTTAACAATTATATTTTATATTAAGTTAATCATTATGTTTATCAAATGTTTTTCTTTTTTTTTTTGTTTTTTTTTTTCTTTGTTCATTTGCTTTGCTTTATATTATTATTATTTTTTATGTTTTATTTTTTTTGTTTTTCTCTTTTATCACTTAGTGTAATAATTGTTCTGTTGTGGATCTGAATTAAAACTTTTCTTTAATATTAGTCCTTTTAAGATGCTAACTGGCGGGTTATGGACATGCTGCAATAGAATTACTGGTACACATATTTTATACTAATTATAAAATAGTTCATTTATTTTATAATATATTTATTATTATTAGTTTATTATTATATTTATATATTATTATTTATAATATATATATATATATTTTATTGCATTTTTTTTTTTTACAATAATGGCAGCAGACGACAGCGTCGACGACCTCTTTCTTTCTCTTTCTTCCGATGATTTGAATAGTGACTGTAGTTTCCATAGTATTCCTCCTTCTCTTTGCGATTCCCTTGACTCCCTATTTTCCGATGTTTCTAATAATTTTAACGTTATACATATAAATGCCCAGAGTATACCTGCACATTACCCTGATATGTTATCTTCTTTTCAAATTAATAATTTACATGCAATTTTAGTTTCAGAGTCTTGGCTTAAGCCATGTTTACCGTCAACAGCCTATTCCCTTCCTGGATTTCATCTGATCCGTAATGATCGTAAGGCAAGAACTGGTGGTGGTGTCGCCATTTACCTAAGACCACATATACCTTTTTCTATTGTAAGTTCTTCGAATTCGAATACAGTTGGTGAGCCAGAGCATCTTTTTATTGAGGTTGTCCTCTCTCACTCAAAGTTATTACTGGGTGTATACTACTGTCCGTCGCAGAATATTGATTACTTTTTATCCTTTGAGAACTTACTAGAGACATTTACTCCTTTGTACCCTCATACCGTAGTAATGGGGGACTTTAATACTTGCCTTCTCAGGAATGACTCTCGATCATTACGCTTATCCTCCATCATCAATGGAGCTAATCTAAATGTTCTGCCACTTTCTGCAACTCACTCCTTTCCAAATTCTACCCCCTCCTTACTTGACCTGATTTTTGTGTCATCGCTTGCTCATGTTGAAAAACATGGGCAATGTGCTGCACTTGCTTTTTCATACCATGATCTCCTCTTCCTTTCTTATAAAATTAGACCCCCTAGACCTAAACCTAGAATTTTCCTGCAACGTAATTTTGGAGGAATGTGTGTGGAGCGGTTGCGTGAGGATGCTGCAAAAATAAACTGGCTGGAAGCTTTGAACGGTGTAACGGTTGATGAGCAAGTCAATATTTTTAATTCTCTTCTAACTCAACTGTACGACGTTCATGCTCCTATTAGGCGCGTACGAATTAAGCATTTGCCAGCACCTTGGATAACACCCGAAGTTAAAGAACTCCAGAGGAAGAAAAATTTGGCAAAAGCGAAATATAAGTTCAATCCCTCAGATAAGAACAAATTAAAGTATAAAAAAATTCGGAATCGTTGCAACTTGCTGTGTAGGGATACTCATCAAAGGCACATTTTTAAATCTGTTGTTGAAGACGACAACACTTCCAGAGTCTGGAAATTTCTCAAATCTCTTGGAGTTGGCAAATCACATACTCATACGCCCACTAGTAATCTAGATCTCAACCAACTTAACCATCAATTTGCATCTTCAACTACCATAAATAGTACAACAAAATCTAACACTTTAAATCTTCTTTCTGCTTCTACAACTCCGACTTCCTTGCCCTTTACTTTTCTTGATCCTACCGAAGGAGATATTAAGAAGAATATCTTAGCTATAAATTCTGATGCCGTTGGTTCTGACTGCATTAGCCGTAAAATGATCCTTCCTATTATTGACTATTTAATTCCTGCTATAACAAGCATATTCAAGACTTCCATTAGTTCCTGCACCTTTCCTACTTCCTGGAAAGACGCTCAAATAGTCCCTCTACCTAAAAAAAACAATCCTACGTCATATGGTGATTATCGTCCTATTTCCATCCTTCCATTTCTTTCTAAAGTCCTTGAGCGTCTTTTGTATCAACAACTTAACCTTTACCTGTCTTCCTACAACCTGCTAAATCCCTTTCAATCTGGTTTTAGATCTGGCCATAGTACGGTTACTGCATTAGTTAAGATTACTGACGACATCAGGCTAGCTATGGATAACCAGGAACTTACAGTTTTAACATTGCTAGATTTTAGTAATGCGTTCAATACAGTCGATTTTGACATACTCCTGGCTATCCTTAATTCTCTTAATATGTCTCCAACGGTAATCAAGTGGTTTTATAGCTATCTTAATGGTCGACGTCAGCGCATACGAGCTCAGGATTCCTACTCAGACTGGCTGACGGTAAGTGCTGGTGTCCCCCAAGGAGGTGTTTTATCTCCTCTTCTTTTCTCAATTTTCATAAGCTCTGTAACTCAAAATATTTCTTCTTCCTACCACTTGTATGCCGATGATCTCCAAATTTATACCCATTCAAAAATTTGTGACATACCTCAAACTATTGAATCGATTAACTCTGACTTAGACAAAATTTCAAAATGGAGTTTATCTTTTGGTCTTAAAATCAATCCTGTTAAGAGCCAGGCTATTATAATTGGTAGTTATAAATTATTGCCGAGGGTAGACTATTCCCTTTTGCCACCTATTATCTTTAACAATACTGTAATTCCATTAAGCAACAAAGTAAAAAATTTAGGTATATATATAGATCAAAACTTCTCGTGGATGTCACAAATAAGTGAAGTGAGCAGGAAAATGTTTCACTCGATTGGATCCATCCGTAGACTACGTAACTTTCTACCAATTCCTACCAAAATTGCGTTAGCTCAAACTATTCTCCTACCCATCCTTGATTATGCCGACACCTGCTACCTTGATCTTAGAGAGGAGCAATTAAATAAACTCGAGCGTATTCAAAATCTCTGCATTCGATTTATATTCGGGCTTCGTAAATATGACCACATTTCCGAATTTCGCAAAAAACTCGAGTGGCTCCCAATCCGTCTTCGCAGGAATACTCATATTCTTTCTCTTCTCTATTCTATACTTTTTCATCCCAACTCTCCTCACTATCTTAAACACCGATTTGAGTTCCTTAAGGACTCGCACGGCCGAACTCTGCGATCTGGTGATAATCTTATCCTTAAAATTCCTTCTCACTCTTCTTCCTTCTATACTAACTCCTTCTCTGTCCAAGCAGTTCGCCTTTGGAATACCTTACCACTTTACTTAAGACGATCCCAGTCTATCAACACTTTTAAAATCAGACTTAAGACATATTATTTGTCTCAATAATTGCCAGTTCGGATGTTGTTTTATCAACTGTCGTATTTTATTGCTATTTATTATTATATTTATCTTAATTACGTATTTTTATTCATATATATATATATATATATATTATGTATGTATATAGGTATAGTTTATTTATACATATATTTATGTATATATATTTATATATATATATATATATATTTATGTAGACATTCGTAAATATATAGTATACAATGCATGAATATTTATTTACACATATTTATTTAAAAAGTAAAATTGATCCTGTGCACCTCCTTGTCTGGAAGAGATCGCTCTTTTAGCGATAAGACCGCCTTTTGTACTTATATTACTACTCTTCTTAAATAGCATTTATAATTGTATGTTTCTGTTATCTTGTATGTGTACAATAAAGCATATTCTATTCTATTCTATATATAATACATAGAAACATGCACATGATTAGACATAATGAATATTTTGCGAATCTTTTTTAACTGATATAGTGTTGATATATAAAAATATATATTTATTATGTCAAACATATGCAGTTTTACTTATAAATGTTGCTTAGCCACCATCAGTTGAATTAAACACTGATATCGGTCTTTCAGTCATTATTGATTGACATCAAGTAATATTATCAAGTAGCACATGTAACAAGCCTACTTATTGGTAAATAATTAATAAATAAAACTATGTATGTATCCTTTAAGTGTTGTTATGTTTTAATTTTGATAATTTAAACTGAGAAAATGTATTAGAAGCTTATTCGTAGATTTAAAAAAATATATATACAATTAATGTATTTGTAAAGAATTAAAATTAAATATTACACCTGTGTCGTATTATATATGTGACTTAATAATAATATTTGTACACTAAAGGATAATTAAATAACAAGATTAATTAGCTTGAAACAATCAAGCAAAACGAACGATCGATCTTTATAATATCGGTATAACAATTCCTTTATGATTCGAACAATTGATACGATTTCTTCAGTTGAAAACAATGTAAAACATTATTATTGTAACAAAACAAATAGACATCCTGTTATATAACGACAATGTTCATAATAAATCACTAAGAGACATCGTCTACTTCGTACACGCGTTGACGGCGTGGCTTCATTATCAATATCGTGCCCCGGCTTCGTTTGTGTGGAAGAAATTGTGTGAATGAAAATATGACAATAATTTTGTAATATATTTAATAATAACGCTTATTATATAAAAATCTGTTAACATTATTAAAAAGCGTTCAGTAGTAGATCATTTTCATTCAGAATAAATATTAATTTAATTAAAAATAAAGTAATTACACTACCAACCAAATTACGTAGGTACGCTACGTAATTTAGTTGGTAGAGTATAATAACTCGTGCCGGTTCTTCACTTTGGAAGTTTACATTGTGTCGGGTGTAGTTTTATATTTAATTGAATCCTGTAAAATATTTGTATTACAATTGCACTTGAATAAATAATCATATAACTAATATCTTTTTCGTTTATCGTCATAAGTTTTAAAAAGGAAACACCGATAAATTAGCTGTTGGCCTTGACGTATTCGTATCACATTATAAAATTAAAGTATAAAATAATATGTTTATTTCTTGTATAGTTTTTGAGATTTATGATTATAAGAAATTGCAGGAAAATCTGTTGGAGCGTTTAGTCTAGTGACTATTATCGAAACTATCTTATATAGTTTTTAACAAGATATACAAAAATAGTGACTTAGATTTTTTTTTAATTTTATAAATATTTTAGATACGTCGTAAAGTAAAATATATACGGCCAACAATTTACTGCTTAAACTCTTTAACTCGCTAAATAAAAATATCAAGCATTCATTCGCTACTTTGGTGAAACCGTAAGATTTGAAATATGGCACGTCTTTTCCTCATTCTACGAAATACCGTCATTAAAAACGGATTTTGAGGTAATCATTTTTCTAAATCGACTATAACCAAATTGACAATCAAGGAACACTTCTTAGATGAAATTTATGCTGTGAAGTTAATTTTTGGTTAAAGCACTATCAATTATATTAGAAGCGAAAAGAATATGACAAACATACACAACTCGCAGGCATTCATATTAGAGTTTTCTGAAAATAAGAATATCATTTTATTCTTCGTAATATTGATTAGCCTATAATCATATATGACTAGTTAAAAAATATATAACGTACCAAAGACCCCTTGCCGCGTCTGACTAAACGCGATAAACTCAAATATTAGCGAACATATTTTAATACGATTTTCACTAATCGACAGAGTGATTAATGAGAAAGGTTTTGGTATGTAATTAAATAAAGTTACTGACGTACATTGTATAATCCAATAGTTGTATTATGAATTACGACAAAGGTTTTATTTAAACCCTCATTTATTATTTATTTATTTATTTCTTTATTAATAATGAAATATTACTATTTATTTTTATACTTGGCACCCATAAGCCTTGTCAGCTTGTTTGGGTGTTGCTTAAACTAACAAACATAAAACTAAACTAAAATATAAACTTCTAGACAAAAACAAGATAATATTATCATAACAGGTGAGCTTTCAATAAATAAAGCATAAAAAAAAAGAACCTAAATATTAATTAACAATATTATTATTATTAATGATTATTATAATAGTATTTTTCGTTATGTTATTTAATTTTTAGTAAATGTTGTTTGAGTTTATATTTAATATTATATTTTGTTAATTTTGATTTAAAATTTGATGGTAGTTCATTAATCAGTTTTGGTAGGAGATAATCTGTAGTTCGTTTTCCATAAATGTTGTTTGCTTTAAATGTGATTAGTTTGTGTCTTGTTATAGCCCTTGTTGTGATTTTATGTGTTATTAAGTTTTTGTTATAATCGAAATAATTTTGACAAAGGAGTGCATGTTTGACTTTTTTGTGTACTGACAGTACTTTACAGTATTCGAACATTTTTTCACTGTCGTTTTGTTTGAATTTATCTTTTACTTTTGTAGGCATTATAATTTTTAGTGTTCTCTTTTGTAAATTGTGTAATTTGTCTAGGTGGGTTTTGAATGTCCTTCCATATACACTGAGGCCATATGATATAACACTATCCATAAGAGTATTGTATAAGAGTAGTGCAGTTTTAAAAGTTAGTTTGTCTTTTGCTAAATATAATTTTGCCATAATTGTCCTTAGTTTGTTGCATATGTTTTCAATATGTTTATCCCAATTAAATCTGTGGTCTAACACTAGTCCAAGATAAGTGTGCTCTGTAACTTCTTCAACGGCCTTGCAGTTACAATTCGGAGGGTTAAACTGTAAGCAGTTGTGCGAATGTAAAACAAGGTAAGGTTTCTCAATACTTCTATTATGGCTTGAACAAATATGTAGTAATTTTGTTTTCTTGTCATTAAGCACTAACTCTACATCGTGAGACCATCTGCATAAGGCATTATAATCCTGTTGAAGATCAGATACGGCTACATTGAGATTTCTATTAGCAGCTATAATACAAGTATCGTCCGCATACTGTAAAAGTTTACATTTAGTAATTACGTTCTTCATATCATTTACATATGCCAGATAGTGCAGTGGACCAAGAACGGATCCTTGTGCTGTTCCCCTATTTACTGCTATCTTGTCACTGACTTCACTGTCAATCCGTACCACATATGCACGACCAGTAAGGTAGTTTTCAAACCATTTTAGCAAAGGTCCTCTAATTCCTGTGTCTTCGAGTTTTTTTTAATAATATGTTGTGTTGAAGGGTGTCAAATGCTCTACTATAGTCAATGAACACCATCAATACATGTTCTTTACTATCAAGACAAGTGTTGACGTAATCCGCTAACTTAACTAAGAGTTGTGTTGTACTTTTCTTAGGCTGAAAACCAAATTGTTGTGTTGCTAGTATATTATTTTCTTTATAAAAATGTTGTACTTGGTGACATATATATTTTTCTATAATTTTATCTATTACTGGTAATATAGTAATCGGGCGGTAATTACAGTATTCTTTCTTACAACCATTTTTAAATATTGGCCGAACCACGCCGAGCTTTAGTTCATCAGGGTACTGACCAGAAGTAATACTTAAGTTGATTAGTTTAGTAATAGCTTGTGTGATTTTAATAGCTATACCTTTAACGTCTATTGGTTTAATTTTATCTATACCTGGGGCTTTTTGTGTTTTAAGATTTTTTATTATTTTGTAAATATCTATGTTTTCAGCTTTTTTAAATCTAATGGAGACATTAGCTGTTTGCCTGTATAAATCAGGATTTAATAATGAGTTATTACAGTTATGAAGAATATCTTTAACGCTCTTGTCAAATCCCTTAGCAAAGTTGTTTGCTATTAATTTTATATTTGTATTATCACTGAATGCATTAAGAATTACATTATCTAATGATGTTTTTACTCTTCCTAATATTTTATCCAAGATAGTCCACAATTTATGTGGTTCATTTTTATATTTCTTTATCTCTTGCCGAGTGTGTTTTTCTTTTAATTTGCGTATTAACTTATTGCATTTATTTCGTGTCTTCGTATAATCGAGTTTTAATATTTTGTTACTTATATCTTTTTTCCATGCAATAAATTTTTTATCTTTAATTTCACAAAGCTTTATTATTTTGGTATTTAACCATCCCTCTGAACTTCTTCTTGAGATTTTACTACGAACTATGTACTTAGCTGATTCGTAGCATTTTTGTATATTATGTTTTAGTTTATTATATAGATCAATAGGACTTTCTGTATCACATATATCATCAAAATTTATTTTATTTAACTCCTTGTAAATTATTTTGTTATTATACCTGGTTTCATATTTTGGAGCAGTCTGAATGTCTCGTGTCCCAATGCATGTAATAGCCGTAATGCAATGATCCGCTAGTGTTGTTGCAACCACAGCGGAATATACTGTGTCTTGAATTTTTGATCTTATGAAAATGTGATCAATGCAACTTTTCGTCAAACAATCTTTCGCGAATTCTATTCTTGTGAAGTCTGAAATCCCACAATCTAGTCCAAACTCAGACATTAAATTTAAATATTGCGTACGAATTTTACTCTGAACTTTTAAATTTATATTTATATCACCTAGTACAAATAGATCGTGATTTGGCACGGAAAGTAAATTATGTTTTAGTTCTGTTAAAAAACCCGGTACACTTTTTGAAGGCGGTCTATATATTGCGCACAGATATACGACATGATTGGAAGCAGTTTTAAGTTTGCCTGTAATACTTTCAAAATATTTAGTTTTGTGAGGAAGTTTATTGAACTTGTGTTTATTATTTATATAGATAATAACACCACCTCCTTTTCGATCGTTACGCAATTCTGTGTACATAGTGTAGCCGTTTAATTGGAACATTGAACTAACACAATCACTAATGCCTACCTCACTTAATACTATAACATCTAGAACTCTCTTACAGCCATATACAAGCAATTCTAATTGGTTATAATTTCTAATTATAGACCTAATATTAAGATGTATAAAAGTTAAATTATTATTACATTTAGGTATAAACTCAAAATAATCTGATATATTGACACAGTTGTGAATTTCATTGATATAGTTATTTAGAGTAATATTAGCCATGTAAATATCTTTTAATTATATAAATGACTAGGTTTAGTTACTAGGTAGGTCCTTTAAATCATCTTCTGTTCTAATAGTATACACTTTTGAGTTCTCCGATTTACGGACCAGTATTTTTCCATCCTTACACCATACGTATCTGTATTTCTCTTTACAATGTTGTTTGGTTTTCCACAGCAGAATCTTATTAAATTGGGTTAACTCTTCTCGCACAAATACTTTTATCTTACCGAATTTTGACTGTATGCCAAAAACAATGTGATCAACTGTTATCTGTGAAGAACGCGCTTGCTTTAACCACTTAGATCTGGTATCCACGTCGCGCATATGTAGTTTAATTACACCAGGTTTTCCTGGAGGCACAGTAATGCGTTTGTATTTTTTTATATCGTTTGTATCCACGTTTAGTTCTTTGGCAATATTTTTTGTAATATCTCCTAGATCTTCTTTTTCTATATAAGGTATTCCTATTATTTCAAGGTTTTGTTGTAGATTTGTTTGCTCGAATTCATTGATACGTTGTTGCATTGCTGCCATCTTGGTCTCTATAGATTTATATTTGTTATCTAAATCATAATTTTTCTTCTCAAGGTGTTTTATTTTTTCTTTGAATGCTTCCATACATTCAAGAAATTCGTCAACTTTATCGCTGCAATACTGTAGTGCGCAGTTTGTTTCCTTCAGTTCCTTTTTAATGATTTTATGTATTTCCTGTGTTAAATCCGTTAGTAATTTCTTCATATTTATCGGACCTTCGTTGTTTGAAATGTTGTCATCTTCTTCGTCTTCTGTATCATTTTCAGGTGTTATAAAAGAGTCACTTCGGGGTGATTTACGTGAGCAGTCGATACACTTCCAGTCTGAGTTCTCAGCAGATTTTAAGGAACTCAGTTGTTTTTTAGTTAGTCCTGCGCAAGCTGACATAGCGTGGACTAGAACGCCACATTTATTACATTCTAGACCTGTGTTCTTTTTAGTAATACTTTTCGTACATTTAAAGCACTTTTTCATCTTTCTTGACTGAACGTTGTTGACGTAATGTAATGATTTCTTCTTCGCTTTAATTCAAAAAGATAACGTTTACACTTGAAAATGTAGACCTTTTAAATACTTTAATAGCACTTTCACTCGATATAGTTATTAGAAAATAATTTTACAAATAATTTATAAGGAGAGCTATTTATTCGAATTTGACAGGTTGACATTTTTTTTATAATTGACCAGTGGGAAGCCGGGACGGGTAGTTAGTGTAATCAGAAAATTGGGTCTACTTAAGTCTTAGGCCTCTGCCTCGCTAAAAAAGCTAAGCAATTGCATGTCAGCGTATACCATGCAGTGGTTGCAATAATGCATCACACAAAGAACTTCGTATCGTACATCAACAACAGTGACGACGCGGCGGGGGAACTGGTGAATTGCCTCAATAAAAGGCGATTACCAAGGAAATTCTAGACTTATTACTTTCGGTTAGCGATGCATAATAGAGACCGACCGATGGCTGGCCGAACACCATCCAGACCAGGCTAAGAATCCAGATCCCACTATTATCAATTGACAACTGAAACAAAACAAAATGTAGACAAAGTATAAATAAAAAAAAAAAGTAATCTAAAAATTTTAATCGTGATGCTACTTGCAAAGGAAAGCAAGCAGACATATAAAACTACGACATTTTGAAACGATAGGAAGTTACAACAAACAACAAGTCTGTGAAGAATACACGACAACATAAAAAAAATAAACCAAAAAATACACGCTAGCATCTAAACTAAGCCGAGTCGATACGTCTATACTATTTAAATCCGATAGCATTACAAACCAGTGTTGCATGTCGATAGTCTATCGATAGACAATCGATTATTTATCGAAAGTTAAGGTTTAAACAATGGTATCGATATTTTGTCACGTGTCAACACTGTAGATAGTCACCGTGAGCAATAGCAATTCATTCGATATAAATGATACTATCGATAGCATCGACAAGTTTTTGGTTAAAATGAATGGAATTTGCAAAACTATCGATACTGTCGAATGAATTACTATCTATAGCATTGATAGTATTGCTGTTACCAATAGTATTGTTCACGGTAAGCTATCGTTACCATTGATAGTATCGACAATATTGACACAAGACAATACTTTCGATAGTACTATCGATATCCTGAATAGTTTTCGAGGTCAACTATCGAGAGGCAAACTATCGATTGTTCTGCAACACTATTACAAACGTTTCAAAATTTTCATCAAAACCATCTTTCTAGAGATTAATAAATCTATACGTATAAATAAAATTGAAGTGTCAAAAAATCATATGTCATCTTGTGCAATATGGACGTGTTTGTGTTACTCTGGACATTTTAATTGTAAAAGTCTAGTTAAGGTGACTTAAGTGACTCAAACAGTGTATTACTGTGTATAGTATAAATAATATTATTGAATTGAACTTATAGAAGTGATAAAAATCGTTTTGTATTATATTAAAACTAAAATTAAACCAAATTTTTGTCGGTAGTTCTAAATACTTTTTCACTAAAATGTTAACATCAAGTGAATAGTACTCAATAAATCGAAAGAAAAAACGCGAAACGTCTACAAAGTGGCAGTATAACTTGCATATATTCGTCACAGGGACATAGAAAGTAGTTTGCCGTGTGGTCGAGACTGAGCATCTCACGCCTGCGAACCAAGTTCAAATCTACGTAACAAGATTTTTTTCATCTTTTCTTTAGTCATTTGTCATAATGAGTAACAAAAGCCACAAAGACACAAATAATATTACCCAAAGACGCATTAAACCATCAGTTTCGTCCGTGCAAAGTCCGTCTACATCAATAGATATTCTTGATCCAGTGTTAACTCAATTAATACGAAACGAAATACGACTGGTAATACGCGAAGCAATAGCTGAGGAATTTGACAAAATTCTTTCAATGAGTCTTTAAAATTTATAAGCGCTAAATTCGATGAACTACAAACTACTGTCATTGAATGCAATAATGAAACAAAGAAATTTAGAATTGAAAATGAACATCTACAAGGAACAGTAAAAGACTTGGAATCAAAAGTATTAATTTTAGAACAGGAGTCTTACCAATGTAACTTAGAAATACAATGTCTACCTGAGTATAATAAAGAAAATTTAACTGACACGATTCAAAAAATTGGTAAAGTAGTTTCCTTTCCAATCACAGAAAATGATATTCAGTCATGTACCCGGGTAAGAAAACAAGATCAGAAATCCAAAAAACCCCGATCGGTGATTTGTAAATTGTCGAACGATGAAAGATGAAAACGCTCCTACAAGAATAATCACTCACAAAGATTCACTGCAGTTAATTATCTAATTATTGTATCTTTTAGCTAATTATTTCTGAAATGATTCTGTACTTAAAGCTATAAAATTCAATGAATAATTTTTTTATTACCAAAATATTAGAGGTATGCGTACTAAGCTGTTAGAAATCCATAAAAATGTATTAAAAATAGCTTTGATATAATTATCTTAACGGAAACATGGCTGAATAGTAACGTTTTCGATGCCGAAATATTTGACAATAGGTATCAAGTATTTAGAAGAGATAGAGAATCAAAAACATTTTCAGAGGGTAAGGAAGGAGGTGGTGTTATTATAGCTGTGCACAGATCTATGAATTCATTTAGAAACTATTCATATGAAAGTCATTGTGAAGATCTGTGGATAACTATAGAAATTAACTCAAAAAGAAAATTACATTTGTGTGCTCTGTATTTGCCTTCCCCAGTTCAGTTAGGCCACTTCCAACATTCTAGTGAGAAGGTTAATACATTCATTAATGAATTGGATTCTGTTATGATTGTGGGTGATTTTAACATGAGTGGAATATCATGGACAACGAATTATACAAATATACACAGTATTCCTAGTAATTATAATAATCAGTTAGGCTATGCATTTGTTGATTTTTTGTCTTCTAATAATCTAGTACAGTATAATCGAATTCATAATAATTTTAATAAAATCTTAGATTTAGTTTTATCAAATATATCCGATCCATTATCTGTACTAAGGTCAAAGGAAATAATATCTACCGTTGACACATATCATCCTCCATTGCTTATACAAATTAAAATTGGCTCCTCCAAGGTCTTGATGCCAAAATCAATTTGAGCTTTAAATTTCACAAGGCTGACTACAAAAATATTCAAGCTCGCTTAGCTAAAGTTGATTGGGAGATTGAATTTAAAAGTTGTGAAACAGTTGACCAACAGTTACATAAATTCTATGAAATTTTGAATATAATTGTTAAATAATTCGTCCCATTTCAAAGAAACTTTAAAATAAATTATCCTATTTGGTTCAGTTCTGCATTGGTTAAAATACTAAATGAAAAAGAAAAGCATAGAATAAAGGTAAAAGTTTTTAACAATGACCTTGATCGATACGAGTATGAATTATTAAAGGAACGAGCCAAGAAAAAGATGGATGCCGACAACTCGTTCTACATTGAATGCGTGCAAGCTAATATTTGTAAAAACTTAAAGTTCTTTTGGAATTATTTTAAAAGTAAATACAAAAATATAAATAGCATACCACAAAATGTAAAATTAGATAACCAATACGCTAATGATGGACCATCAATAGCCAATTTGTTTGCCAACAATTTTGCTGCTGTCTATAAAACGTCTCATCCAATAAATCTTGATAGTTTATCACAAACTCATATTAATAACCATAATAAACTCAATTAACATATCACAAAGTTCGATTGAAAAATCATTAAAAAGTTTAAATGAAGACAAAGGTGCTGGTGAAGACGATATACCTCCAATTTTCTTCAAAAGATGTGCAGCACAGTTATCTAAGCCTTTGTACATTATTTATAATAAATCTTTACTAGATGGTCATTTTCCTAAAATTTGGAAAAAAGCAAAGGTGATCCCAGTTCCAAAATCAGGGGACAAACCAAATATAAGAAACTACCGCCCTATAAGTATACTTTATGTTCTTGCTCAAGTGTTCGAATCACTACTGTGTCCAATTTTAACATGGCATATAAAGCAGTCTATTAGTGATAATCAACATGGATTTATTCGTAATCGATCTACTACCACTAACCTTACTAGTTTCGTAGAAAATACTATTGAAGCCATAAGCTCAGGTAAAGAGGTCGATGTTATTTATTGCGATTTAAAAAAAGCCTTTGATAAAGAAGATCACGGTATACTTATTAGAAAGCTATATGATTTTGGTATTTTCGGGTCACTTTTACGATGGTTTCAGTCCTACCTAAGTGAAAGAATCATGGTAGTTAACGTAAACGGGTATAAATCGTATGAATTTATCTCAGCCTCCGGTATACCTCAAGGCTCTAATTTGGGACCAATTCTATTTTTAATTTTTATCGATGATGTCAAACGTTGTAAACAAAATTCTAATTATGAACTTTATGCCGACGATTTAAAGTTATACAAAAATGTTTCTTCAGAAACTGATAGGCGGAGACTGCAAGACGACATTGAAAGGCTATGTACCTGGTGTCAAATTAATGTAATGGAACTAAATCCTGAAAAATGTTTTCACATGAAATTTTCACGAAAAAAGAATCACTTTGGCACAACATATAAAATATATGGACATGAACTTAGTAAGGTATCAGAAATAAAAGATCTTGGTATAATAATGGATGCTGAATTACGGTTCTTCAATCAAATAAATGCTGTAATGGCAAGAAGTCTTCGAATGTTAAGTTTTATCTATCGGAACACCAAAAGCTTCAAATCAATTAATGCATTGAAAACTTTATATTTTTGTCTTGTCCGTTGTAATATTGATTATTGCTGTCAGATTTGGTATCCTATATATCAGAATCATATACAACGTATTGAGAAAATCCAAAAACAAGTTCATAAAAAGACTTGTTCATATTACTCATACCAATCTAGATACCAAATATGAAGAAAAACTAAAATATTTCGACATGAAAACATTGCATCAAAGATGTAGTTATTTAAGAATATTTATTATTTATAAATTGCTTAATAACTTTATAAATTGTCCGCCACTATTGTCGCATATAAATATACACATACCCCGCCCCTCAGCAAGAGCAATTAATTATAAGCCACTGTTTATACCGCAACGAAAAAATAAGTATGGATCAAATTCACCATTGGTACAGGGTTTTAAATTGTATAACTCTTCGTTTCATCAATGCAATATAAATATTTTTTCTGATAGTCTTTGTAATTTCAAAAAAAGGTTATATCGAAATATAAAATAATAAAAAAGAAAAAAAATCGTAAGCTGTCACAATTTATAGTGTTATTATAAAATATATAGTATTAATGCTGTGCATACTTGTAAGTTAAATTTATATAGAATATTTGTTAATAATTATGTATAATATATATCTTGTCACTATATAAATTTAGTAAGTAAGCCTATTTAATAAAGTAAAGTAATAAAGTGTCTGTCTGTGATTTCAAAATAAAACCTTTGCCTTTTTAAAGGTAAGTTGGCTATTTGCCAATTACCAAAACCAAAACAATCATTTTTTTATTTTTGTCTGTCTGTCTGTCTCTTTTCTGTCTGCCAGGCTAATCTTGGAAACGGCTAAAAATTTAAATAATTAAATTATTATAAGAAGTATTTTGAGGTTCCGACTTCCGTTTAGTCTTTGTTTCATCAAAATAGGTTCGGTCTATCAAAATTAATTAAAACGTACGTATTTTTGTTTTTACACTATAATATGTTGCGGCCATTAGCGCATAGATAGCGGTGTGCTAAACACGTTTATTTCTGAATCGCGATGTTCAAAATGTTGCTGAGTTGACTGACCTTCTAACATAATCCGATACGTACAATATCGCGTTGTCATTTCATCTGATTGATTTGAGTTTTTTCTTAATTAAACTTAAATAGGTAATCTATTATATTAAGCATATTGTGGCTTTAGGTTGCAATTATTAAATCGATTTTATTTATTTTCTTTTAGTATTAAATTAATATTTTTGTTTTGAATTTTATAGATTAATGAAAGTTATCGGCGGCTTCGCTCACGCTTTTAAGTACCTATAAGTAAAGAAAATTATTGTTTGGAAGTCTGTGACTTTAAAGTAACAAGCATGAAATGTCATACTGGTTAGAAAAAAGTATATTAAGGGTTTTTATTTAATTATTCTTAATTAATTAATTATTTTAATAATCATCAGTGTAGTTTGACTTAATATATTTTAAAGTGACAGAAACGGATTAAAGAAAATTTGATTTTATACATGCGTTCCGATGTACGATTGTGTTGCTTAAATACCCCGGTCAACTATCCACGCTGTTGGATGTAGTTAATACTGTAAATGAGCAAACGTACGAAAATATTTTTTTACTCTATCGAACTAAAATTAAACAAAACCATTCAACTCAATGCAACCTTTATTTTTTATAAATAATCCGAGCACCTCTTTGTAAACGGCGGTAGAGCTTTGGGCTAGCCTGGTTAGGTACCAACCACTTATCAAATATTCTACCGCTAAATTACAATACAGCTTTGCTTTAACATGTTCCAGAGATAAGCCAGGAGAGAGCTTTGCGAGTAACACATTAACCTACTTACCACCCTTAATATACTTTTTTTTTATCCAGAATGATATTTTATGCTTCTTACTTTATAACCATTGACTAATTCAAAGTCCAAACAATCGTTTATCATTTACTTATAATTAAGCGCGACCGAAGCCGAGGGCAACTGCTAGTATTTCAATAAATGGGAGAATAAACGTAGGGATCTGTTCAAGATTTTCAAGTAAAGTAGATGAATGCATCTACCCGTTTTTAAAAATAAACAGAAGTCTTGGTACATAAAACGTACGTAAACGACTCTCAAAAATTTATAATATTTTATTTTGTCTTGTCTTGAGTAAATGAGGGTTATTCGGAAAGTGAAATTGTACTAGAAATTCAAGCTATATAGAGATACGAATTGAAGCAAACGATAGCGCGATTTAAAGTACAACTAACGCCATCTAGTTGTAACATAAATGAAACCTTGTTACGCAATCTCTGTTAACAATAAATGATTTATATCGAGAATAAGCAAACATTATATACATACAGTAATTTAATTTCTCTCTAAATTAGTTAAAATAGTTATTTGCAATTAATATCGCAGAATTTATTTAAATAAAAACGTTTAAAAGGCTGTTTACTTATATTTCTAATCAAAGGATATATATTATAATCTACTAGGACTAGTTTACATATATATTTTATATGTAAAAGTGTAACAGACCGGCAGTGTTACTTTTCTATTTAAAATATTAATATAGATACTTTAAGAAAATTATATTTACGCTTTAAGTAGTGAGACAGTATAATGTGCACAAATAGTCAAATGAGGCTTAAAAATTTTCGATGCCGATTAAGTGTAACGGGTCTAGTTGATAAAATTAAAGGATATTCAGTAGGCTCAGAATGTATCAGTCATATGATGGCTTTTTTTTTTTTTACTCGTATTAGGCCTGCGTTTGACCGTTGTCTTGCCTGATGTTAAGCATAGACACGGTCTACGATGTAGCACGCTTGCCTAGAAGATACCTGTTAACTCTTGATTTGAAGACACCAACTTTGTACCTATCGGGAAATACAGACTCAGGCAAAGTATTCCACACTTTAGCAGTGCGAATGATAAAGATGGATTCGAAGCGCTTCGTACGTAGGCGGGGAATTTCCACCGTGTACCTATGGTGCTTTGGTCGCGTTTGCCTGGCCGTTCGATAGTAAAAGGGGGCGGGCGGAATTAAATGGTGTAATTCCTGAGCACATTCGCTTGGAGTACATTGAATTTACATCACGTATAGCTGTCATCACTTTTTACAAGTTTGTATATTTTCTGGCAGTTAATTCTAAGCCAATTTAGATACTATGCCAGATAAATTATACAGATAATATTTTCAGTAATAACATGATTATAAGTATATTTTTTTCCTCAATAATATTTAAACATAATCAAGTACAATGTTATTTTTTAACACTTAATGCTATCGCATAATACTTGACTAATTTATGAGAACTATTATATTTTTAACTTTGTTGAAGTATCTTAAGGTAATACAAATGATAATGCTATAATATCAACATTTCGTTTTAAAAAAAATGTCTACATGAATGTTAATTAGCTTACGTAATAAGAACAGTGTGTACAATATGATAACAATGAAACGACAATAAATGATATACTTCTAGTTGATTTGCATAACTATTTAGTATAGTATTAACGGTACAAGCACTATCATTTAAAAAGGAAGTATCGCGTTTTAATTTTCAAAAATAGAAAAGTTTGAAACAAGTGAGAATGGAGCTATGATTAATAATAAAGATTTATTTTCATATCCAAACAGTCATCTAATCGTTTACTTTATGTAGTACATTGAGATAGTACACACAGAACATAGCCGGACTTTTAAATACGCTTGATTTGATTGTATTATATTTAAATGAATAAAATGATACAGTTTTACTGAAACATTTTAAAAAAAAAGAGGAGGTGAATACAACAGCAACAACAATTCACACAACATTTTCTTGGTGGTAGGGCTATGTGCAAGCTCGTCTGGGTAGGTACCACCCATTCATCAGATAGTCTACCGCAAAACAGCAGTACTTGCTATTGTTGTGTTCCGGTTTGAAGTGAGCCAGTGTAATTACAGGCACAAAGGACATAACATCTTTGTTCCCAAGGTTGGTGGCGCATTGGCGATGTAAGCGATGGTTAACATCTCTTACAATGCCAATGTCTATGAGCATTGGTGACCACTTATCATCAGGTGGCCCATATGCTCCGCCTTCCAATGCAATAAAAAAAATGTGACGTTTAGCAATTGTTTATATATGATCAAATTACACGCCGATTACATTAATTCAAATTTCGAATAGTTTCGAAAACAATATCCGTAGAGGGTTAACTGATTTTATAAATAGGAATAACACAATTAAATAAGAAAATACCAAAATTGTTTTAAAAAAACCTACATTAGCACTTTTCAATCTTATAAAAACTTTATATAATTTTATTGAAATTTAATTTAATTTGATATTTAGATATACTAATTTGACTTAATTTTCACAAGGAGTTTAATAAATTATTCAATTACTTCTGTGAGATCTACAATATTATTTAAAGAAAAGTATATTTGCATGGCTATAATATATTTAAATATATTATACCACCTACAATTGTTTTTCATGCAAATAAATGATTCTTATTATTAATAGGGATAAAAATTAATGTGACGACGGTGCAAAAATAAGCGATTAAAATGGTAAAAATTGACTTAACCAGTGTACATTACACGCGAAATCTGCAGTCAGCATGTTACTGCATGTAACAGACCGGTTTCCCTTAGTTTGCTATTGGTTTAAAAAAGTATGAAAATCTCATGGATATTTGTAATTTATGAATACCTTTTGCAAAGCATTACTAATTTGCATAACAAAAACCTGTTTTCAACAAAAGATTATTAGTATATGTAAAACATATGACGCACGACCCAACATCTATATAAAGCATACAGACCAATGAAAATATCATTTATAATCTAACTTTCATAATATTCATTTATACTTAACTATCTTATCTTCAACATAAATTATGCGAATATTTTACTCTGCTCTAACAGTTTTTCTGGTTTTTTCCAGAATTCGTGCTGAAGTCAATGATCGGTACTATCCCCGATATCATTTGGCTCCTCCTCGAGGATGGATGAACGACCCGAACGGCTTTTGTGAATTTAAAAATGAATACCATCTATTTTATCAACATAACCCTGATAGTAGTTTGGCTCCAGGGACTATTCATTGGGGACACGCAAAGAGCAAAGATCTTTTCCACTGGGAACATCTACCTATAGCTATGGATCCTGATCAAGATTACGATCGATCTGGAGTATTTTCTGGCAGTGCTATTGTCGAAAATGAAACAATGTATCTATTCTACACAGGTCATGTAAATCACCCTGGACAATCACCTGACCACGAGGAGCACCAATGCCTAGCTACTAGCATAGATGGAATCACTGTAACTAAATACCCAAATAATCCAGTTTTAATTGGCGCAGAACATCAACCTGACATCAGAGACCCAAAAGTTTGGAGACATCGTGATACTTATTACATGGTATTAGGTAATTCTTTTAACAACAATACTCTTGGACGTGTTCTTTTGTATACTTCGAAGGATAAAATTACATGGAATGAAGTGTCGATTATCGATGAATCCGATGGTGATCTCGGGTACATGTGGGAATGTCCAGATTTCTTTGAGCTGGATGGACATTTTATATTACTATTTTCACCTCAAGGAGTGAAACCTGAAGGTGACAAATACAGAAACCTTTATCAAACTGGTTACATTGTTGGAGATTTTAATTATTCAACAAATACTTTCAAGCCATTAGCTAAGTTCCAAGAATTGGACCACGGACATGATGTTTACGCAACTCAGACTATTATCGATGATTTAGGACGTAGAATAGTAATAGCTTGGTTCGATATGTGGGACCAAAATTATCCTGAACAGCTTGATGGTTTTAATGGACAGATGACAATACCCAGAGTGTTGTCTCTGTCCAAAGAAGGTCGTATAATTCAAAAACCTGTTCCTGAAATAAAAGCAATCCGCGGAGAAACAATTCACATAGGAGAGTCTACAGGTGGTACTACGGTTCCACTTGATGATAACGCCGCTGAAATTAGCATTATCGCTAGAGGTTCAAATGATTTGGACTTGTTTATCGAGTCGCAAAATTCCTCGAAATCAACAGTTCATATTAAGTATGACTCTCGGAATGGAACAATAAGTCTTGACCGTGGTGGAAATGATGGACTACGCCGCACAGTATGGCGACCAAGAGGAAATTCGAAAATTAAGATTTTCATTGACGCGAGTTCTATCGAAGTGTTCTGTGGCAAAGGTGAGGTTACTATTTCTAGCAGATTCTTTCCTAATGGACTGGTACAAGTTCGTTTAGGTGAGAAAAGCGCAGTTAAGCAAATACGTGTGACAAAATTAAATCGTACAGTATTTGTAAATAACAAATAGCACCTACCGAATAAAAACGCGTAAATTTAAAACAAATTATATCAATATTAAACAATGTCTGCAAATATCTTAATATATGTATCATATCAAAAAAAAATTGTTTTATTTATGTTTGTGTTTATATTATAAAGTGAAATACACTATTTAATATCAACATAGTAAAGATGTTGTAGAACAAATTGAAAAAGTAATCCAATAATGTTATTTTATTTTGCCTTTACGTTATACATTTTATGATTTGAAAAAGAGTTACGACAGTAAGCATATCATATACATATACAAAATATATCAAATCATTATTTATATTTATGAATTGGATAACTGTAATAGCATACGAGTAACTGAAACACGCGAGTCACGAGTACTGAAACTTACTAATAATACAAATGTGAAACCAATTCTGATTGTTTAGTACTTCACCACGACTAAACCGTAATAAAATAACGCGAAGACTGGTGCTTGCAATAGGAAAACCTGTAACCTATTATAATGATCCACAATGTCTTGCATATACATTCTCTATCCGTTGTTCAAGGTTTCAATATGGTAAATTAAATTAGATACCGAGATATAAGATTCATTAAGTGCCCAGTACGCAAATCTTACGAAGTTCTTAGTATTTCCATCTTTCCCTTTTGCAAACAAGTTACAAAGTTTTAATTTGATATAAATTAGTTTTTAACTGTTTAACATTGGCTGTTATTAAATAATTAATATAGAAACATAAAAGATATAGTCTTGAATTTTAGGTGTACAAATTTACTCCAAGAATACATAAGTTATTTCTTAGATTATAAGGCGGACGAGTATATGGGCCACCTGATGGTAAGTATTCACCAATGCCCATACATTGGCATTATAGGAAATGTTAACCATCGCTTACATCCCCAGTGCGCCACTAACCTTGGAAACTAAGATTTTATGTCCCTTGTACTTGTAATTACACTGGCTCACTCACCTTTCAAACACAACAATACCCAATGCTGATAGATGATAGATATTAAAAGAAATTTTGATGAATTATAATTGTTATACCTCCCACGCCAACATGCGCTAAAGTATTCGATATTTTATGATCGTTGTAGATAATAATAAAGACTTTATAACGACGCCATCTTCCCCAACAGTATTAACACATCTAACTTCCAGACTCCGGGCTGCCATTGAAAAATTTTCGACTGAAAAACACAATCAATTTTTATCGGCTCGAACTGGAGTTTGAACTCAGGATTATTTGTGTTTATAATTATTAATCTCGTGCTCGGCAGTGATAGGTAACATCATGAGAAAACCTGAATGTTTCTGATTTCAATGAAGTTCCACAACATGTGTATGCACCACCAAACCTCTTAATGGAAATCCCGGCCCGACAGTGTCTCCCACATTTACAGGCTTTTTTAATTTCTTTAAGTAAACTATTTGTTCGATGTAACTTGCCTATCTGTATATATGTCTGCATAGTTGTTGTAATCGCTCGAAATATTATAGTAAAGATAGGTTTGAAGGTAAGTTGATTATGGTTGCGGACACATCGACGTCGTAGATTGTATTATAACTAATATATCAGACGAGGTAGAGGAGCCCAATCTAGTGATGCAAGCATATATATACGATAAACGTTACGACGTTAATCTTGCTATAGAGAAAATACCTAACCTTTCTATAAAATTCACATATTAATTTGATTAGAATAATTCTAAAATTATCTTTAAATTGTTCGTAGATATCATTTCAAAAGTTCGTTTGGTATTATTTATTATTGTTATTAAATATATATATATATATATATATATATATATATATATATATATATATATATATTTGTTATTTTGTATTGTTTATAAATAAAACACATTATATTTTAGGTTCGAATTTCATTTAGTATTGCGGATAAATACTATTTACAATTCACACTTTTTTTTAATAACAATTAAATTACATTTATTGTCTTTATTAGCTTCATTTGTAAAACTAAAAGTGCTTTACAAAAAAGCTTATGATTTTTATTATACAACATTTAAATCTAAGCTTAAAATTACTGTACATTCTGTGTTTAAAATAAATACTTAATAATATCAATAAAATAATTAATTCAACAGCTCAAGTAGTGATAAATGAAATTACTGTGTATAATCTACTTAATAACTTAACTACTTATAAAAATTAAAACAATCAACAACAGTTAGGCAATTTTGTTTAATAAGTTAAAGTTGAATTCTCATGTGTGCTGCCAGAGAAATCTTCAATCATACCGACGATAGAAACATATGAACCGGACACAAGAGCTATAATCGATATTATGATGATGATGCCGTTCTTGATGAGAACATAGTTACATCTTCCCAAATCCTTATCCCAAAGATAAACAGTGTTTATTGAAGCGGGAATCAGAAGGCCTAGAGTAGAAAAAAATACGGCACCAACCAAACTGATGACCAGCTCCAAATTAGGAAAAGCCACAGCAAGTACAACTGTAACAAATGAAATAATATAAACCAAAATTCTGTGCAATAGTGAATGGCACTATTTTATAACACCATAGAAAGCAAAATCGGTCGATCGTCGAATTCACAGAAATTCAGATTATGAACACAATATTATTTTGATAAAAAATATCTTTATCAGTTCCAGAATTCTTGCTTATATCTAAATCGATACCTATTTTTTTCTTTGTAACAAACGAGTAAAATACGAATAAATTTTATTGTTGAATTTTTGTACGTACATTTTGATATTATATCAATCTTAAAAGATTACAAGTACAAACCGGGGCAACCTTTTCTGAATTTTTGTTCGCTTTATATATGTTTATAATTCATCTCATGCTCAGTGGTAACAGAAACACCGTGAGCAAACTATTAACCTACAATGGAGCAGTGTGGTTGAAAAGCGTCAACTCAAAAGGACAGGAGGCCTCAACTCAATAGTAAGACATTTAGAAACTGGTAATTTACTTTGACTTTACCTTCTATTATTTAATTTATTACGTCATTGATGATTTTGTCTTTGGATACTCACCAGATATTGTTACAAGAACTGTTCTTATGGTGATTTGCATAATATTTTCGAATTTGGATGATCTATTTAGCAAAACTCGCGTTATCATTTCCATGGGAACGTAGAACTGTAGGGTGAAGGAAAAATACATGACCAATGCCATTAAAAGCTTAGCGCATTGGGCGATCCTGCAAATAAATGTTTATTATGAGTTTTATAATTAGTTTTTTCGTTAAATCATCTCGTACTGGATTTTCCTCTTTCAAGACACTGTTAACCTTTTATAGTATAGAGTACTACACGTGTAAATATTGTTGAAAATAATATAATGCAGACATATTTTGCTACGTTATTAAATGCTAGTTTTATTATTACTCTTTGATATTACCTTTCGATATCACGATTAATATTCTAATATGAACGAATAAAAAAGGATACTATTAATGTCGAACTGGATAAAATTATAAACAAATCACTTTTTTTACATAATTGATTAACATTTGATTATTGTTAAGGTTTAACTTATAATAATAATGTCCTCCAGACCGATTTCGGTCACGGCGGCCAATCTCAAGATAGGTTAACCAACTGCGCAGGATATATTATAGTGCACAAGTGTGTACGCAAACACAGGTGCACTGTCTATTCCCTAGATCTCATAATCCGATGTTACTGCAACGAGCTGCAAGAACATGAATAAATCATACCATTGATCTTCAGGTAAGTTCAGGGTAATGCTTCCTTTAACAGCATCACCGAATTGTACATATCCAAAAAAGCCGACAATTCCATAGAGCGTAATAACGATCACCATTGAAATATTCAGCACTCCAGGGCAGCCGAGGAAATGCTGAGGCTTGGCCATCTCGTTCTCAACTGGCATAACTACGCCTATACCTTCCATTGCAAATATCACTGTGCTAAAATATAAATGTATTATGTGCATATGTTATTATAATATTTAATATGACGAGCCGGTTGGCGTGGTTGGTAGATACCTGCCTTTCGCGCCGCAGGTCGTGGGTTCGATTCGAGTCCACCCAGGACAAACATTTGTGTGCATGAACATGTCTGTTTGTCCTGAGTCTGGGTGTAATTATTTATTTATTTATTTATGTACCAACAGAGTATACAGAAAATTATATAAATGAAAAATGTGTACAAAGGGATAACTTATCTCTAACAAGAGATCTCTTCCAGAAACGCTGAATCTAGTGGAGATTATTTGTAATACATATTTATGGTGTAGGTACAATATCAATTAGTTTTATATTATAAAATTCAAGTAGACTTAACGATAAATGAATATATTACACACTAAATACAAATAAATATATTAATATATACCATTATCTATAATATATATATATATATACATTCAACTTACATAGATACAAAAAAAAAAAAAATATACATACATATAAAATAAATAAAACTTAAGTGGAAAGAAAGTGTTGCTTAACTCTGATTTTAAACGATCTTATTGTAACATTATTATGGAAAATATTATCTGGAAGAGAGTTCCATAGGCGAGCGGCAACAACGGAAAACGAGTTACCAAAGGAAGTAGTATTAAAGAATGGTACCTCAAGAGTTTTCGACGCCACACATGCGCGTACTGGTCTTTCACGAGCAGGACAAAACAGAAAACGCTCATGTAGGTAATCAGGGCTACCATGGTTTAATATATTAAAAAGAAGCGATAATATGTGCAAGCTCCGGCGAAATCGGATAGGAAGCCACTTTAACTGACGTCGATATTGAGAAATGTGATCAAATTTGCGCAGACCGTAAATGAAACGAATGCACAAATTTTGAAGTCTATCTAGTTTGTCAAGTAGCTCTTCATTCGCATCAAGGTAGCAAACATCAGCGTAGTCCAGGAAAGGAAGAAGAAGAGATTGTGCAAGTAAATTTTTTGTTTTAAAAGGAAGGAAATTCTGCAAACGTTTTAGAGAATGCAGAGAGAAATGGACACGTTTACTGACTTCGTTAACCTGAGCTCTCCATGATAAATTGCAATCTATGACTAACCCCAGATTACTAGCTTGGTCACTATATGCAATTTGAGTTCCATCATAGACAATTGATGGTACAATGTCCCAATTAATCTTGCTACGTAACTGTCTGGTACCTATTATCAATGCCTTCGACTTCAAGGGATTAACAAGAAGCCCAAAGGATGCAGCCCAGTTCTTAATTTTTACAAGATCATAATTGATATCATGTATGGTCGAACACAGATTTGATAAGGTGACGTGTCTATAAAGTTGTAAATCGTCTGCATAGAGATGGTAGTGAGAAGAAATAACTTTGGTAATTTCATTAATGAAGATTGAAAACAGAAGAGGAGAAAGTACGCCGCCTTGCGGAACGCCAGCAGAGAGATCAGCCCAGTCCGAGGAAGCCTCATCAGACTTTACCATCTGCCGACGACCACGAAGATAAGATTGGAACCAATCAATCACAGGCTGAGCAAAGTTAAGTGAGCGAAGGATACCAAGCAATACATCAAAGTCGACTGAATTAAAGGCATTGCTAAAATCGAGCAAAATGAGAATAGTAAACTCCCTTTTGTCCATAGCAAAGCGAATGTCTTCAGTGACTTTAAGCAGTGCGGTGGAAGTACTGTGACCGGAACGGAAACCGGATTGAAAAGGACTAAGGAGATGATTATGTGTTAGGAATTCTGACAGTTGCTTATGTACAACGATTATTATCTATATAAGTATTATTATCTATATAAGTATGTATTTACAAAAGAAAAGTAGTATATGTAGTATATCAGTTGTCTGGTTACCATAGTACGAGCTCTGCTTAATTTGGGATCAGATGGCCGAGTGTGAATAATGTTCCAGGATATTACCAGGACATTATATTATTTCGCTTTGTTGGTATGGCTTTGCGCAAGCCCGTCTAAGTACTTAGACGGTACTTAGTATGTTGGTTTCCGGTTTGAAAACTAAGTAAACCAGTTTAACTATAGGCACAAACATAACATCTTTGATCTTAACATATTTCTTACGTCAACTATGTCTTTGAGAGGTGATGACCGCTTACCATCAGATGGCCCATCTCCCCGTCTACCTACTTTTATTATAAGAATATATATTTGTATAACCCTTTATTATAATGTCAAGTAAAAAATAGAACTTAATAATTTGGTAAGAAGATGTTAGTTACCTCAAGAAAAGCGGCCATTGTGAAATGCTAGCAACCATATCTCGGTCGCTTAATGGTGGCAAATCGACAAACGTGTAATACAACGTCACGGCGAACACAACTACAATAAGAATGTTTGCGATGGCTGAAAAGGGTACCAAGTACTTTAGGTTTCGAATCTGACATATTAGTATAAGTGGTACCAACGTCAGAATACAATACATCCGTATGGAGATGTCGTATTGTGGATAATACACATCCATTACCTAAAATTGACAAAAATATGTTATTACAACTATCTGCTCTTCACGACTTTATTAAAATAATAATTCAAATTTTTATTTGAAAAGCAGCATAAATATTGTATTCTATTGAATGGGCAGCATACCTTGCCTCACAGCTGTTTAAAGAAAAACATCTTCAAATTTGTTTGGAAATATTTATTCTCAATAAATGATAACAATAGATTGACGAGCCTGTTGGCGTGGTTGGTAAGATACTTGCCTTTCACGTCGCAGGTCGTGGGTTCGATTCCCACCCAGGACAGACATTTGTGTGCATGAACATGTCTGTTTGTCCTGAGTCTGGGTGTAATTATCTATATAAGTATGTATTTACAAATGAAAAGTAATCTATTTAGGTATATATTTAGTATTATTATTATTATAATAGATTATTAGCTCAATAATAC
The DNA here is from genome assembly GCA_905220585.2 of Nymphalis polychloros. Taxonomy (NCBI): domain Eukaryota; kingdom Metazoa; phylum Arthropoda; class Insecta; order Lepidoptera; family Nymphalidae; genus Nymphalis; species Nymphalis polychloros. The sequence goes on from HG992245.1 coordinate 13,706,636, forward strand.
CTCCTTAATAGATGATCCTATGAAGACAACGTACACACACAGTACGCTAAGATACGTAAGGGCCATGGAATAGTCTATAAATGTCCTGCAATAAAAGATAAAATGAACTTAAAAATTATAAGCCGGGCTCTATATTGCTGATTATGATTAACATATTTATATTTCATACTAAGTGAGCAATTATTGTATACGTATAAACTTATTTCATGCAGGAACTAAGTGTATCCGATTCAGATTTGTATTTAAAAAAAAAAGAAGAGTAACTACTGTTTCCTGCCGGTTCTTTTTAGTAGAATCCACATTCCGAACTGGTAGTAGCGCTCGACGATTTATAAGTACATACTTGAAAAAGTCTATTTGAATAAACATTTTTTTTTTATTTGATTTTATATAGGATTTCATTTAATAATATTATAATAAAGTGCATTCAAATATAAATAATTATATTATATGGCTTACTTCACAAATTCTCCCCATCTTTGAACCCTCTTGGGTCCATAAGTAAATGCTGCACCGCAAGTTTCAGCAAAACTCATTGAAGGCTTCTTTGCCACGACGCAAAGTTCTTGAGAAGTTTTAACCTGAAAATATTAATTTTGTACCAATCGTTATTCATATCGTGTCAAAAGTAGTTACAATTTTTCTGTGTATAATTTTATATTATAAAGTGTAAGTGTAATATGTGTATAAATTGCCTCATTGTTTTACAAGTGTTATAAGACTGTAATATCTGGATTCGCAGTAAAATAATAAATGTTTTCTGGAAATTCTCCGCAGCAGCTCAGAGTAAGAAATTTACAGTTATTACATTCCCGGAAATACTATATTATTTTGTTTGTCCATTTTCTGCATAAAAATCAAAATCAGACGGCTTACTGGAAATACTAACGAGTTTTTGCCATACTTTTAATTGGAAGATGATTTATCACGTTTTTGAATTGGTTGTTAAAGTGCCATTACAAACTTCTAAGAATTGTCTTGAAAATTTTCAATTGTTAGATCGGTTTGATGCTGAAGTCTCACAATATATGTAAGATGTAATTCATTTCTTTTGTATGATTTCTCACTGAGCTGTTCTTTGTCAAATTTTGCTTTGATGTTATTCGCTGTTATTTCCGATTGTTCCCACAATTTACGGTATAATGTTGCTGACATATCTGCTGATTTGATATTATTTTCAATGATTTGTTGTTGAAACTCCAGCTTAAATGGTGGTTACAGGAAAAATGCGTTATATAGTTACCCGCGACCTGATGTGTTTTCTTTACTAAAACACGCGCATATGATGAAGTACAGCTTTGTGACAAAATTACTAGTTTTCGAGTTTTACAAAAACAACCATGATGATGAATGAACTTGTCTCTGCCGATCCGTTGTAAAAATTTCGTCCAAATACTGTGATTAGTCTGTACTAAATAATATACGTAAAACCTGTGTTTTATTATTTTAATTCCTATCCATTTATATTATTATTTCAACGGTTGATAATTCAAGCGGAACAGAGTACTCTTTGACTGCTCATTTAAATTAATTAGGAGCGATACCATACATATCATGAATACTCACTACCAAATGAACCGTGTGTGTGCATATCAGACCAGCGAGTAACGTTCCCAGAAATCCAACAGCGAGACCGGCATTTTTAAAAGCTGATGGCATAGCTAGAATTCCAGAACCCAAACAAGCCTTCAGAAGATGTAACATTGATCCAATTGTTCTGTAAGCCAAAAAATTGTAAAGTTAATCAAGTTTAGAAATGGTAATTTATTTATAAATATTTTTTGTTTTTTTAATTAACCTAAATATGCTTTTTCTTCATTAATATGTTCTGTCGTTTGTTATTGAATCCAATATTTTTTTATCAATCTGTTGATTGAATTTAATCTTTGAAATGGTTAAAGTAATTTCGATGGGACTTTCACAGGTAAGCTTTTGAACATTCTAGAATAAAGTACTAAGTTCAACTTAGTATTCAATTAAAACAACAACGGGGCTGTTATGTCTTCAACATACTATAAAAATACCAATACATTGACTGTCTACATCAATATGACTGTGGCCAAAAACCATTAATTTTAACCAAAAACCTATCGATAGTATCGATAGGTTGGTTAAAATTAATGGGTTTTTGGTTAAAATTAATGGGTTTTGCAAAACTATCGATGCTATCGAATAAATTACTATCTATAGTATCGATAGTATTGCTGTTACCAATAGTATTATACACGGTAAGCTGTCGTTACTATTGATAGTATCGACAATATTGACACAAGACAATACTTTCGATAGTACTATCGATATCCTGAATAGTTTTCGAGGTCAACTATCGATAGGCAAATTATCGATTGTTCTGCAACACTATTACAAACGTTTCAAAATTTTTATCAAAACCATCTTTCTAGAGATTAATAAGTATCTATACGTATAAATAAAATTGAAGTGTCTGTCTGTGATTAAAAAATAACAGTTGCCTACTTGCCAATTACCAAAACCAAATAAATATTTTTTTTAATTTTTGTCTGTCTGTCTGTCTCTTTGGCCAGGCTTATCTTGGAAACGGCTAAAAAATTAAATTATTATAAAAAGTATTTTGAGGTTCCGTTTAGTTTTTGTTTCATCAAAATCGATTAGGTCTATCAAAATTTATTAAAACGCACGTATTTTTGTTGTTATACTATAATATGTTGCGGCCATTAGCCCATAGATGGTGGTGTGCTAAACACGTTAATTTCTGAATCGCGCCGTCCAGATTTTTTTGAGTTGAGTAACCTTCTAACATATATATTATTATTTATTAGGATTCTCGTTACGTACAACTTCGCGTTGTCGTTTCATCTGATTGATTTGATTTTTTTTCTTATTTAAACTTAGTAGGTAATATATTAAATTAAGCACATTGTGGCTTTAGGATGCAATTAATAACTCGATTTTATTTATTTTATTATAGTTTTAAATTAATATTTTTGTTTTAAATTTTATAGATTAATGATAGTTATGGGCGGCTTCGCTCGCGCTTTTCAGTACCTATAAGTAAATGATAAATTATTGTGAATTCTGTGACTTTAAAGTAAGGAGCATGAAATGTCATTATGGTTAAAAAAAAGTATATTAAGGGTTTTTATTTAATTAATTATTTTAATAATCATCAATGAATTTACTGTAAATTCCTGTAGTGTGACTTAATATATTATAAAGTGACTTAAATGGATTAAAGAAAATTTGATTTTATACATACGTTCCGATGTACGATTCTGTTGCTTAAATACCCCGGTCAACTATCCACGCTGTTGGATGTAGTTAATACTGTAAATGAGCAAGCGTACGAACATATTTTTTTATTCTATCGAACTAAAATTAAACAAAACCATTCAACTCAATGAAACCTTTATTTTTTATAAATAATCCGAGCACCTCTTTGTAAACGGTGGTAGAGCTTTGGGCTAGCTTGGCCAACCTTTTTACCAACCACTTATGAAATATTCTACCGCTAAATTACAATACAGCTTTGCTTTAACATGTTCCAGAGATAAGCCAGGAGAGAGCTTTGCGAGTAACACATACACACCCTTAATATACTTTTTTTTTTATCCAGAATGATATTTCATGCTTCTTACTTTATAACCATTGACTAATTCAAAGTCCAAACAATCGTTTATCATTTACTTATAATTAAGCACGACCGAAGCCGAGGGCAACTATTTTAATAAATGGGAGAATAAACGTAGGGATCTGTTCAAATTAATACACCTACTCGATTTTATAAATTATACAGAAGTCTTGGTACATAAAACGTACGTAAACGACTCTCAAAAATTTATAATATTTTATATTGTCTTGTCTTGAGTAAATGAGGGTTATTCGGAAAGTGAAATTATATTTTTTTTTTTTTTTTTCGGTTTGAGTATGCTGTTGGCCCTATTGGCCTCTACAGCGTCACCGGGCGGGATGGGCCGAGATGAACTCAGGCCGGAGAATGGGAGCCGACATAAATGTGGCTCAAGGGGAACGGACGTCCTAAGGGTGCCTCCTGTGAGGCCGGACCTCGGCTTAGGACGCCGTTAAAATCGGGTAAAAAGAAAGACGTGTGCATTTATTTACGCCGTCAGACACCTAAGCGTCGACGGGCCGTAATGAATGAGAATGAGAGTCTACGACCCCGCCGGCGGGGTCGGTGTGTGTTGACTGTGGCATTTAACAAGTTAATGTTGGCTGCTGTAAGTCCATCGACTGGATCGTATAGGACGTGCTTTGGACGCCTTCGATCGGGATAGGGTGACTCTAAGGGGCTATAAGCGCACGCCTTAGAGATAAGGGGGTTAGCGTGATGCGACGCTTTATTGAAGTACCTAATAGAGAGATCTTTAAGTACTTTTGCTATCGAATCTAGTCGGAAATCTTTGTGTAGATCTACGTTACGCGCGTACCACGGGGAACCCGAGGCGATGCGTAAGAATCTATTTTGTAGGGACTGTAACCTAGCTATGTTGTGTGGGCTCGAGTGAGCGAACACAACGCTAGCGTAGGTTAGTATGGGACGTATGCAAGTTTTATAAATTGTAACCTTATGTCTAAGGCTCAATTTACTATTCTTACATAGCATCGGGTATAATCTACTTAAGACAAAGCCGGCTTTGGTCCTAATATGCTTTATATGTTGTCGAAACGATAGAGAACGATCTAATATGACACCTAAGTATTTAACTTTAGGTTGCCAAGGGAGTGGTTTGCCGTAAAGGGTTATCGGCGCTCCCGGTTTGCGAAGAGGCGATTTGGAGAAGAACACAGTTGTGCTTTTCTCGGGATTTATTTCGATCTTCCATTTCCGGAACCATGCACCTAGTGCATTAGCAGCGGATTGGAGGCGGGCCTTTATAAATATTGCGCTGTGGGACGTTGAGTATATAGCGGTGTCGTCCGCGAATAGGGCTATTTCACTACCTCTTGTTCTCGGGATATCCGAGGTGAACAGAGAATATAGTGTGGGAGAGAGCACGGAACCTTGTGGAACTCCTGCTCGGATGGGTCGAGAGGTGGACAGGGAGCCTTCCACTCTATAGCGGAATGAGCGGTTTGACAGGTAGTCTCGTATGATGTGTACGAGCGTGTCGGGTAAGCCTGCATCGCGGAGCTTATGAATAAGCCCGTTGTGCCAGACCTTGTCGAAGGCTTTAGCCACATCGAGGAAGATAGCGCCCGTACACTTATAAGCGCGTGCGCGGGTCCGACCTGTGTGTATGTGTTCCGTTAAACGGTGCACTTGATGTACACTAGAGTGTCCGGCGCGGAAACCGAACTGCTCGTCTCTTATTAAGTTTTTATCCTTAATAAAGACTTTGAGTCGGGCTAGAATGATGCGTTCGTATATTTTAGCCAACGAATTTAGGAGGCTAATTGGACGATAACTGGACGGTAAGTTATAAGGCTTACCGGACTTGTGAATACCTATCAGTAGGGCCTCCTTCCATTGTTCCGGGAAGGTGCATCCGGCCAGTAGGACATTGAATATGGCTACTAGTAGACATATTATATGACGGGGTAGGTATTTGATTACCTTGTTGGTTATTCCGTCCGGCCCGGGGGCCTTCTTGGAATGTAGATCTTTAACTATCGCTTCGACCTCATCAAGCGTTGTCGGGGTGAGGGGTTGATCGCGAGGGGGTGTTATCGCGAATCTGTCAACACTCGCGTCCACCGTCTCTTGGTGGACCCGAGCTTCGCTGTGTTGCGAGTTGGGAGAGCACTGGCTCTCTAGGCAGTCCGCTAAGCACTCGGCCTTATCGATGTCGTCGAAGGCTAACGTCTGATCGGGGCGCACTAAGGGTGGCATTACTGCCACCGTTTCGCTCTTTAGTGAGCGGGAGAGGGACCAGAAGGCCGTGTGAGACGGTGTTAGCTCACTCAGCTTCCTATCCCACCGTTCTCCTCTGAGTTCTGCGAATCGAGCTTTAACCTCTCTTTGCAGTCGCCAGAGTGATCTTTTATTGTCGTCTGTCGGGTAGGCATCATGGGCTCTATGGGCTGCGTTTCGACGCGTGAGTAGGTCTCTTAGGTCTGCCGAGAGGGCCCAGCGACCGACTGGTTGCACCGGGACCTCCCTTGTGCAGCTTTCGAGAGTGGTATTGATGTATTTGGTGACTTCTAGCGAAGCCTCTTTAGCAACATCGACCGCGTCTATGACGTCGGGGATGGCATCAAGAGAAGAGGGTTCATCCGATTGAAATCGCTCATCGAGCTTTTTCCAATCGATGATCTTTTTGGTGAGAGCGGAAGGCTCGGGATTTGGTCCTAGATGGATTAAGACGGGGCGGTGATCCGAGTCCAACTCGGCGAGCGCCTCGATCGAGCGTAACTGTAAGGCCACGTCTTTCAATAGCACTATGTCGAGTATATCGGGGGTGCCGCGTCCGTTTGTAAAGGGATATCGCGTCGGGGTGAGGGGAGCTACTATTTCAAAGTTGAATGTAGCGAGGGAGTTGAGACGATCGAGAATAATACCGTTATGGTTGGTGCGTTTGGAGTTCCAACGAGAGTGTTTGCTGTTGAAGTCCCCGGCCAGAATGACTGAGTTACCCAAAGCAAAGAGCGACTGAAGGTCGTCTTCGAGAATCGGTTTATTCGAACGTTGATAGACTGAAGCTAATGTGATCGGTTGATGACCGGTCAAGCCCAGCCGACAGACAGACGCCTCCATGTTGTTAAGCGGCGGCGGATCTAGCGGAACGCAGTGAAGCGATCTCTTATAGTAAATTAGTGTGCCACCTTTTGTCGTGAGCCTATCATTGCGTACTATATTGTAATTCGCTAACTTAGAAGAGCGAGTACATGGTTTTAGGAATGTTTCCTGTATGAGGAAGACATCTAATTGATGGGCGGTTACAAAATCGCGAACTAAGTCGATTTGATCGATAAGACCGTTTGCATTAAACGTCGCTATTGTGAGCGCGCGGGGTTTAATTCTACAGGTTGTAGAAGTCATTTTAGATCAGTTGAGCGGGGATTTGATAACGCCATATGGCGTCGATTAGGCCTGCGTGTTCACAGGTGGCTTGGAGCCTAGCCTGTGGATTGTTCTGCGCTGCGCGCAGCTTACTAGCTAAGATAGCTAGTTCGGAGGGGTTGAACGACCCTACGAAATTGCAAACTAGTTGCAAGTCGCCCGCCATGCCAGAGGCGGGGGGCGCGGTGGGTGGGCTAACCGTGGGCTGTCTAGGAGCCGTTGCGGTATTTTTGGCAGTCTGGGAAGGCTGCGGGGTTTGTTTCCTTACCATAGGTAAGGGTTTGTCCCAGGCGTTAGCCTGGGGAGGCGGCGGAGAGACCACGGGAAGCGGTTTCGCCGCGACTACTTTCGGCGCTGTAGTGGATGAGGTTTGAGGGGGCTTACCGCCTCTCCTGCCTCTGGCCGGTCTGCGACGAGGAGCTTTGGAGCATCCTCGGTAATTCGCGGGATGGCCCTTTGTTTTGCAAAGGACACAAGATGGCGGGTCTTCTTGATTGCGCTCCTTGCGGGGGCAATCGCTTGTGCCGTGGTCCCCTAGGCACTTAACGCACCTGGGGCGGGCGAAGCAGTTGCGGTGACATTGCCCCGGAGCACCCCGGTTTCGGGGGGCTTCGATCCTGATTCCGGACAGGTGACCGATGGATCTAATGTTAAAGATCTTCTTCCCTTCCGGGGAGAGATCTAAAACAACGAGGACCATGTCGTAGGCCTTTTTCGTTTGGGCGTGGTACATCCTGTGTACCTCGCGGACCGGCAAGCCTTGTTCTAGGAGGCCCTCCTTTATGAACTCGGTGGAGAGTTCTTGGGGTAGGCGCCTGATGACCACTCGTAGTTGCTTCTCGTCTTCGAGAGCATACGAGTGAAAGCCAATATTCCTGGCTCTCAAGAGGGACGTTAGTTTCCTGTGGTCACTGGGACTAGGAACGGTAACTTTGATTCCCTGCGCGGTTGACTTCGCGTGGGAGTAAAAGATCTGCTTATTCGTGATAAGCAGAGAGACGGCCTCCCAAGCTTTTTTGTCCTGTATGAATACAGGAGGGGGGGCCTTAATTTTAGGGGCGGTGGGCTCAGCCGTATTCGCCGTCCCTACGCAGGGAGGCATCGGCTCGTCCGGACGCTGGATCGCACCCTCACTGGGAGGCGCGGTATCCTTAGGACGCGTCGGCTCGCTGGATTTGCGAGCCGGTGGGCTAGGCTCCGAGCGGATCGCTTTAGCAGGCGGGGCCCGCTTTGAAGGAGGCGAGGCTTTGGGGTTAGCGGCTTTGCGCTTATTAGCCTTCGAGACGGTCTCGAAACCGTCGTCGATGTCCATCGAGTGCTGCTCAGATGCAGCGGGGGTCGGGGGAGCCTCGGGGAACGCGGGGCTCGCGGGGGGCATGGGAGTCGCGGAGGGCGCGGGGGTCGCGGGGGACCCGGGGGTGGATTCATGCCGTGAAGGCGAATCCGGACGATCGGGGGCGGCCGGCGAGGCCGGCGGCTCGGTAAAGACTACCGCGGTGGTAGACTTAGTAAATCCGGCGAGGATTTCTGGGTGGTTCGCTTGGAGGAACCGTAGGAGGCCATCGAGGACCTCAGCAGCCGACCAGTTTACTGTGTCCATGGTGACACAGGTGTTTAAAAAAGCCTCCCTGCCTGTAGGCAGGGAGTTGTGTGCCTTACAGTGTGAAGGACTATCTTGGGTCTCTGTTATGGTGATAACAGAGATGTGTACCTAGTAATAATAAAGAGTGTAAGGAATTACTTACGTTAACGGACCGCAATACGAAGAGAAGGTATAACAAAGTTGCACACAACACAACGTAGATCGATGAGGGTGCGCACCCGCACCGTGCGCAACGCAGCAACCGCGCGTCGCTCCGCCTCCCGAAGGACGCCGAACGAACGAACAACACTACGCACTACACGGACACGGTCGAACACTTGCACTTTATGACGAGATCGGTTTCGGCCGTTAGAATGTTCGAAGTTTGACTTTGACGAACAAGTCGTCTCAGTTGATGCAACGAAAAAACCAACGAACTGTGAACTGATGCAGACAACCGCCCAGGTCGGCTACCTGAATCGGACTCCAGTGAAATTATACTAGAAATTCAAGCTATATAGAGATACGAATTGAAGCAAACGATAGCGCGATTTAAAGTACAACTAACGCCATCTAGTTGTAACATAAATGAAACCTAGTTACGCAATCTCTGTTAACAATAAATGATTTATATCGAGAATAAGCAAACATTATATACATACAGTAATTTAATTTCTCTCTAAATTAGTTAAAATAGTTATTTGCAATTAATATCGCAGAATTTATTTAAATAAAAACGTTTAAAAGGCTGTTTACTTATATTTCTAATCAAAGGATATATATTATAATCTACTAGGAGTAGTTTACATATATATTTTATATGTAAAAGCGTAACAGACCGGCAGTGTTACTTTTGTATTTAAAATATTAATATTGATACTTTAAGAAAATTATATTTACGCTTTAAGTAGTGAGACAGTATAATGTGCACAAATAGTCAAATGAGGCTTAAAAATTTTCGATGCCGATTAAGTGTAACGGGTCTATTTGATAAAATTAAAGCATATTCAGTAGGCTCAGAATGTATCAGTCATATGATGGTTTTTTTTTTTACTCGTATTAGGCCTGCGTTTGACCGTTGTCTTGCCTGATGTTAAGCATCGGCACGGTCTACGATGTAGCACGCTTGCCTAGAAGATACCTGTTAACTCTTGATTTGAAGACACCAACGTTGTACCTATCGGGAAATACAGACTCAGGCAAAGTATTCCACACTTTAGCAGTGCGAATGATAAAGATGGATTCGAAGCGCTTCGTACGTAGGCGGGGAATTTCCACCGTGTACCTATGGTGCTTTGGTCGCGTTTACCTGGCCGTTCGATAGTAAAAGGGGGCGGGCGGAATTAAATGGTGTAATTCCTGAGCACATTCACTTGGAGTACATTGAATTTACATCACGTATAGCTGTCATCACATTTTACAAGTTTGTATATTTTCTGGCACTTAATTCTAAGCCAATTTAGATACTATGCCAGATAAATTATACAGATAATATTTTCAGTAATAACATGATTATAAGTATATTTTTTTCCTCAATAATATTTAAACATAATCAAGTACAATGTTATTTTTTAACACTTAATGCTATCGCATAATACTTGACTAATTTATGAGAATTATTATATTTTTAACTCTGTTGAAGTATCTTAAGGTAATACAAATGATAATGCTACAATATCAACATTTCGTTTTAAAAAAAATGTCTACATGAATGTTAATTAGCATACGTAATGGGAACAGTGTGTACAATATGATAACAATGAAACGATAATAAATGATATACTTCTAGTTGATTTGCATAACTATTTAGTATAGTATTAACGGTACAAGCACTCTCATTTAAAAAGAAAGTATCGCATTTTAATTTTCAAAAATAGAAAAGTTTGATACAAGTGAGAATGGAGCTATGATTAATAATAAAGATTTATTTTCATATCCAAACAGTCATCTAATCGTTTACTTTATGTAGTACATTGAGATAGTACACACAGAACATAGCCGGACTTTTAAATACGCTTGATTTGATTGTATTATATTTAAATGAATAAAATGATACAGTTTTACTGAAACATTTTAAAAAAAAGAGGAGGTGAATACAACAGCAACAACAATTCACACAACATTTTCTTGGTGGTAGGGCTATGTGCAAGCTCGTCTGGGTAGGTACCACCCATTCATCAGATATTCTACCGCAAAACAGCAGTACTTGCTATTGTTGTGTTCCGGTTTGAAGTGAGCCAGTGTAATTACAGGCACAAAGGACATAACATCTTTGTTCCCAAGGTTGGTGGCGCATTGGCGATGTAAGCGATGGTTAACATCTCTTACAATGCCAATGTCTATGGGCGTTGGTGACCACTTATCATCAGGTGGCCCATATGCTCCGCCTTAAAATGCAATAAAAAAAATATGACGTTTAGCAATTGTTTATATATGATCAAATTACATGCCGATTACATTAATTCAAATTTCGAATAGTTTCGAAAACAACAAAATAGGAATAACACATTTAAATAAGAAAATACCAAAATTGTTTTAAAAAAAATCTACATTTGCAGTTTTCAATCTTATAAAAACTTTATATAATTTTACTGAAATTTAATTTAATTTGATATTGAGATATACTAATTTGATTTAATTTTCACAAGGAGTTTTATAAATTATTCAATTACTTCTGTGAGATCTACAAATATTATTTAAAGAAAAGTATATTTGCATGGCTATAATATATTTAAATATCATAACACCTGCAATTGTTTTTCATGCAAATAAATGATTCTTATAGGGATAAAAATTAATGTGACGAAGGTGCAAAAATAAGCGATTAAAATGGTAACAATTGACTTAACCAGTGTACATTACACGCGAAATCTGCAGTCAGCATGTTACTGCATGTAACAGACCGGTTTCCCTTAGTTTGCTATTGGTTGAAAAAAGTATGAAAATCTCATGGATATTTGTAATTTATGAATACCTTTTGCAAAGCATTACTAATTTGCATAACAAAAACCTGTTTTCAACAAAAGATTATTAGTATATGTAAAACATATGAAGCACGACCCAACATCTATATAAAGCATACAGACCAATGAAAATATCATTTATAATCTAACTTTCATAATATTCATTTATACTTAACTATCTTATCTTCAACATAAATTATGCGAATATTTTACTCTGCTCTAACAGTTTTTCTGGTTTTTTCCAGAATTCGTGCTGAAGTCAATGATCGGTACTATCCCCGATATCATTTGGCTCCTCCTCGAGGATGGATGAACGACCCGAACGGCTTTTGTGAATTTAAAAATGAATACCATCTATTTTATCAACATAACCCTGATAGTAGTTTGGCTCCAGGGACTATTCATTGGGGACACGCAAAGAGCAAAGATCTTTTCCACTGGGAACATCTACCTATAGCTATGGATCCTGATCAAGATTACGATCGATCTGGAGTATTTTCTGGCAGTGCTATTGTCGAAAATGAAACAATGTATCTATTCTACACAGGACATGTAAATCACCCTGGACAATCACCTGACCACGAGGAGCACCAATGCCTAGCTACTAGCACAGATGGAATCACTGTAACTAAATACCCAAATAATCCAGTTTTAATTGGCGCAGAACATCAACCTGACATCAGAGACCCAAAAGTTTGGAAACATCGTGATACTTATTACATGGTATTAGGTAATTCTTTTAACAACAATACTCTTGGACGTGTTCTTTTGTATACTTCGAAGGATAAAATTACATGGAATGAAGTGTCGATTATCGATGAATCCGATGGTTATCTCGGGTACATGTGGGAATGTCCAGATTTCTTTGAGCTGGATGGACATTTTATATTACTATTTTCACCTCAAGGAGTGAAACCTGAAGGTGACAAATACAGAAACCTTTATCAAACTGGTTACATTGTTGGAGATTTTGATTATTCAACAAATACTTTCAAGCCATTAGCTAAGTTCCAAGAATTGGACCACGGACATGATGTTTACGCAACTCAGACTGTTATCGATGATTTAGGACGTAGAATAGTAATAGCTTGGTTCGATATGTGGGACCAAAATTATCCTGAACAGCTTGATGGTTTTAATGGACAGATGACAATACCCAGAGTGTTGTCTCTGTCCAAAGAAGGTCGTATAATTCAAAAACCTGTTCCTGAAATAAAAGCAATCCGCGGAGAAACAATTCACATAGGAAAGTCTACAGGTGGTACTACGGTTCCACTTGATGATAACGCCGCTGAAATTAGCATTATCGCAAGAGGTTCAAATGATTTGGACTTGTTTATCGAGTCGCAAAATTCCTCGAAATCAACAGTTCATATTAAGTATGACTCTCGGAATGGAACAATAAGTCTTGACCGTGGTGGAAATGATGGACTACGCCGCACAGTATGGCGACCAAGAGGAAATTTGAAAATTAAGATTTTCATTGACGCGAGTTCTATCGAAGTGTTCTGTGGCAAAGGTGAGGTTACTATTTCTAGCAGATTCTTTCCTAATGGACTGGTACAAGTTCGTTTAGGTGAGAAAAGCGCAGTTAAACAAATACGTGTGACAAAATTAAATCGTACAGTATTTGTAAATAACAAATAGCACCTACCGAATAAAAACGCGTAAATTTAAAACGAATTATATCAATATTAAACAATGTCTGCAAATATCTTAATATATGTATCATATCAAAAAAAATGTTTGTTTTATTTATGTTTGTGTTTATATTATAAAGTGAAATACACTATTTAATATCAACATAGTAAAGATGTTGTAGAACAAATTGAAAAAGTAATCCAATAATGTTATTTTATTTTGCCTTTACGTTATACATTTTATGATTTGAAAAAGAGTTACGACAGTAAGCATATCATATACATATACAAAATATATCAAATCATTATTTATATTTATGAATTGGATAACTGTAATAGCATACGAGTAACTGAAACACGCGAGTCACGAGTACTGAAACTTACTAATAATACAAATGTGAAACCAATTCTGATTGTTTAGTACTTCACCACGACTAAACCGTAATAAAATAACGCGAAGACTGGTGCTTGCAATAGGAAAACCTGTAACCTATTATAATGATCCACAATGTCTTGATTATACATTCTCTATACGTTGTTCAAGGTTTCAATATGGTAAATTAAATTAGATACCGAGATATAAGATTCATTAAGTGCCCAGTACGCAAATCTTACGAAGTTCTTAGTATTTCCATCTTTCCCTTTTGCAAACAAGTTACAAAGTTTTAATTTGATATAAATTAGTTTTTAACTGTTTAACATTGGCTGTTATTAAATAATTAATATAGAAACATCAAAGATATAGTCTTGAATTTTAGGTGTACAAATTTACTCCAAGAATACATAAGTTATTTCTTAGTTTATAAGGCGGACGAGCATATGGGCCACCTGATGGTAAGTAGTCACCAATGCCCATACATTGGCATTATAGGAAATGTTAACCATCGCTTACATCCCCAGTGCGCCACTAACCTTGGAAACTAAGATGTTATGTCCCTTGTACTTGTAATTACACTGGCTCACTCACCTTTCAAACACAACAATACCCAATGCTGATAGATGACAGATATTAAAAGAAATTTTGATGAATTATAATTGTTATACCTCCCACGCCAACATGCGCTAAAGTATTCGATATTTTCTGATCGTTGTAGATAATAATAAAGACTTTATAACGACGCCATCTTCCCCAACAACTGACACATCTAACTTCCAGACTCCGGGCTGCCATTGAAAATTTTCCGACTGAAAAACACAATCAAGTTTTATCGGCTCGAACTGGAGTTTGAACTCAGGATTATTTGTGTTTATAATTATTAATCTCGTGCTCGGCAGTGATAGGTAACATCAAGAGAAAACCTGAATGTTTCTGATTTCAATGAAGTTCCACAACATGTGTATGCACCACCAAACCTCGTCAAAGGAAATGGAAATCCCGGCCCGACAGTGTCTCCCACATTTACAGGCTTTTTTAATTTCTTTAAGTAAACTATTTGTTCGATGTAACTTGCCTATCTGTATATATGTATGCATAGTTGTTGTAATCGCTCGAAATATTATAGTAAAGATAGATTTGAAGGTAAGTTGATTATGGTTGCGGATACATCGACGTCGTAGACTGTATCATAACTAATATATCAGACGAGGTAGAGGTATACGATAAACGTTACGACGTTAATCTTGCTATGGAGAAAATACCTAACCTTTCTATAAAATTTACATATTAATTTGATTAGAAAAATTCTAAAATTATCTTTAAATTGTTCGTAGATATCATTTCAAAAGTTCGTTTGGTATTATTTATTATTGTTATTATATATATATATATATATATATATATATATATATATATATATATATATATATATATAATATTATGTATATATTTGTTATTTTGTATTATTTATAAATAAAACACATTATATTTTAGGTTCGAATTTCATTTAGTATTGCGGATAAATACTATTTACAATTCACACTTTTTTTTTAATAACAATTAAATTACATTTATTGTCTTTATTAGCTTCATTTGTAAAACTAAAAGTGCTTTACAAAAAAGCTTATGATTTTTATTATACAACATTTAAATCTAAGCTTAAAATTACTGTACATTCTGTGTTTAAAATAAATACTTAATAATATCAATAAAATAATTAATTCAACAGGTCAAGTAGTGATAAATTAAATAACTGTGTATAATATATATACTTAATAACTTAACTATTTATAAAAATTTCAAACAATCAACAACAGTTAGGCAATTTTGTTTAATAAGTTAAAGTTGAATTCTCATGTGTGCTGCCAGAGAAATCTTCAATCATACCGACGATAGAAACATATGAACCAGACACAAGAGCTATAATCGATATTATGATGATGATGCCGTTCTTGATGAGAACATAGTTACATCTTCCCAAATCCTTATCCCAAAGATAAACAGTGTTTACTGTAGCGGGAATCAGAAGACCTAGAGTAGAAAATCAACAGTTCATATTAAGTATGACTCTCGGAATGGAACAATAAGTCTTGACCGTGGTGGAAATGATGGACTACGCCGCACAGTATGGCGACCAAGAGGAAATTTGAAAATTAAGATTTTCATTGACGCGAGTTCTATCGAAGTGTTCTGTGGCAAAGGTGAGGTTACTATTTCTAGCAGATTCTTTCCTAATGGACTGGTACAAGTTCGTTTAGGTGAGAAAAGCGCAGTTAAACAAATACGTGTGACAAAATTAAATCGTACAGTATTTGTAAATAACAAATAGCACCTACCGAATAAAAACGCGTAAATTTAAAACGAATTATATCAATATTAAACAATGTCTGCAAATATCTTAATATATGTATCATATCAAAAAAAATATATATTTGTTATTTTGTATTATTTATAAATAAAACACATTATATTTTAGGTTCGAATTTCATTTAGTATTGCGGATAAATACTATTTACAATTCACACTTTTTTTTTAATAACAATTAAATTACATTTATTGTCTTTATTAGCTTCATTTGTAAAACTAAAAGTGCTTTACAAAAAAGCTTATGATTTTTATTATACAACATTTAAATCTAAGCTTAAAATTACTGTACATTCTGTGTTTAAAATAAATACTTAATAATATCAATAAAATAATTAATTCAACAGGTCAAGTAGTGATAAATTAAATAACTGTGTATAATATATATACTTAATAACTTAACTATTTATAAAAATTTCAAACAATCAACAACAGTTAGGCAATTTTGTTTAATAAGTTAAAGTTGAATTCTCATGTGTGCTGCCAGAGAAATCTTCAATCATACCGACGATAGAAACATATGAACCAGACACAAGAGCTATAATCGATATTATGATGATGATGCCGTTCTTGATGAGAACATAGTTACATCTTCCCAAATCCTTATCCCAAAGATAAACAGTGTTTACTGTAGCGGGAATCAGAAGACCTAGAGTAGAAAATCAACAGTTCATATTAAGTATGACTCTCGGAATGGAACAATAAGTCTTGACCGTGGTGGAAATGATGGACTACGCCGCACAGTATGGCGACCAAGAGGAAATTTGAAAATTAAGATTTTCATTGACGCGAGTTCTATCGAAGTGTTCTGTGGCAAAGGTGAGGTTACTATTTCTAGCAGATTCTTTCCTAATGGACTGGTACAAGTTCGTTTAGGTGAGAAAAGCGCAGTTAAACAAATACGTGTGACAAAATTAAATCGTACAGTATTTGTAAATAACAAATAGCACCTACCGAATAAAAACGCGTAAATTTAAAACGAATTATATCAATATTAAACAATGTCTGCAAATATCTTAATATATGTATCATATCAAAAAAAATATATATTTGTTATTTTGTATTATTTATAAATAAAACACATTATATTTTAGGTTCGAATTTCATTTAGTATTGCGGATAAATACTATTTACAATTCACACTTTTTTTTTAATAACAATTAAATTACATTTATTGTCTTTATTAGCTTCATTTGTAAAACTAAAAGTGCTTTACAAAAAAGCTTATGATTTTTATTATACAACATTTAAATCTAAGCTTAAAATTACTGTACATTCTGTGTTTAAAATAAATACTTAATAATATCAATAAAATAATTAATTCAACAGGTCAAGTAGTGATAAATTAAATAACTGTGTATAATATATATACTTAATAACTTAACTATTTATAAAAATTTCAAACAATCAACAACAGTTAGGCAATTTTGTTTAATAAGTTAAAGTTGAATTCTCATGTGTGCTGCCAGAGAAATCTTCAATCATACCGACGATAGAAACATATGAACCAGACACAAGAGCTATAATCGATATTATGATGATGATGCCGTTCTTGATGAGAACATAGTTACATCTTCCCAAATCCTTATCCCAAAGATAAACAGTGTTTACTGTAGCGGGAATCAGAAGACCTAGAGTAGAAAAAAATACGGCACCAACCAAACTGATGACCAGCTCCAAATTTGGAAAAGCCGCAGCAAATGCAACTGTAACAAATGAAATAATATAAGCCAAAATTCTGTGAAAAAGTGAATGGCACTATAAATATTTTATAACACAATAGAAAGCAAAATCGGACGAGCATCGAATTCACAGAAATTCAGATTATGAACAGAATATTATTTTATAATTCATCTCATGCTTAGTGGTCACAGAAACACCGTGAGCAAACTATTAACCTGCATTGGAGCAGTGTGGTTGTAAAGCGTCAACTCAAAAGGACAGGAGCCCTCAACTCAGTAGTAAGACATTTAGAAACTGGTAATTTACTTTGACTTTACCTTCTATTATTTGATTTATCACGTCATTGATGATTTTGTCTTTGGATACTCACCAGATATTGTTACAAGAACTGTTCTTATGGTGATTTGCATAATATTTTCGAACTTGGATGATCTATTTAGCAAAACTCGCGTTATCATTTCCATGGGAACGTAGAACTGTAGGGTGAAGGAAAAATACATGACCAATGCCATTAAAAGCTTAGCGCATTGGGCGATCCTGCAAATTAATGTTTATTATGAGTTTTATAATTCGTATAAGTTTTTTCGTTAAATCATCTCGTACTAGGATTTTCCTCTTTCAAGACACTGTTAACCTTTTATAGTATAGAATACTACACGTGTAAAAATTGTTGAAAATAATATAATGCAGACATATTTTGCTACGTTATTAAATGCTAGTTTTATTATTACTTTTTGATATTTACCTTTCGATATCACGATTAATATTCTAATATGAACGAATAAAAAAGGATACTATTAATGTCGAACTGGATAAAATTATAAACAAATCACTTATTTTACATAATTGATTGCCATTGGATTATTGTTAAGGTTTCACTTATAATAATAATAATGTCCTCCAGACCGATTTCAGCCACGGCGGCCAATCTTAAGAGAGATTAGCCAACTGCGCAGGATATATTATAGTGTGTGCGCAAACACAGGTGCACTCTCTATTCCCTAGATCTCATAATCCGATGCTACTTCAACGAGCTGCTAGTACATGAATAAATCATACCATTCATCTTCAGGTAAGTTCAGGGTAATGCTTCCTTTAACAGCATCACCGAATTGTACATATCCAAAAAAGCCGACAATTCCATAGAGCGTAATAACGATCACCATTGAAATATTCAGCACTCCAGGGCAGCCGAGGAAATGCTGAGGCTTGGCCATCTCGTTCTCAACTGGCATAACTACGCCTATACCTTCCATTGCAAATATCACTGTGCTAAAATATAAATGTATTATGTGCATATGTTATTATAATATTTAATATGACGAGCCGGTTGGCGTGGTTGGTAGATACCTGCCTTTCGCACCGCAGGTCGTGGGTTCGATTCCCACCCAGGACAAACATTTGCGTGCATGAACATGTCTGTTTGTCCTGAGTCTGGGTGTAATTATCTATATAAGTATGTATTTACAAAAGAAAAGTAGTATATGTAGTATATCAGTTGTCTGGTTTCCATAGTACGAGCTCTGCTTAGTTTGGGATCAGATGGCCGAGTGTGAATAATGTTCCAGGACATTACCAGGACATTATATTAATATTATTTCGCTTTGTTGGTATGGCTTTGTGCAAGCCCGTCTAAGTAGGTACTTAGTATGTTGGTTTCCGGTTTGAAAACTAAGTAAACCAGTTTAACTATAGGCACAAACATAACATCTTTGATCTTAACATATTTCTTACGTCAACTATGTCTTTGAGAGGTGATGACCGCTTACCATCAGATGGCCCATCTCCCCGTCTACCTACTTTTATTATAAGAATATATATTTGTATAACCACTTATTATAATGTCAAGTAAAAAATTGGTAAGAAGATGTTAGTTACCTCAAGAAAAGCGGCCATTGTGAAATGCTAGCAACCATATCTCGGTCGCTTAATGGTGGCAAATCGACAAACGTGTAATACAACGTCACGGCGAACACAACTACAATAAGAATGTTTGCGATGGCTGAAAAGGGTACCAAGTACTTTAGGTTTCGAATCTGACATATTAGTATAAGTGGTACCAACGTCAGAATACAATACATCCGTATGGAGATGTCGTATTGTGGATAATACACATCCATTACCTAAAATTGACAAAAATATGTTATTACAACTATCTGCTCTTCACTATTTTATTAAAATAATAATTCAAATTTATATTTGAAAAGCAGCATAAATGTTGTATTCTATTGAATGGGCAGCATACCTTGCCTCACAGCTGCTTAAAGAAAAACATCTTTAAATTTGTTTGGAAATATTTATTCTCAATAAATGATAACAATAGATTGACGAGCCTGTTAGCGTGGTTGGTAAGATACTTGCCTTTCACGTCGCAGGTCGTGGGTTCGATTCCCACCCAGTAAAGACATTTGTGTGCATGAACATGTCTGTTTGTCCTGAGTCTGGGTGTAATTATCTATATAAGTATGTATTTACAAAAGAAAAGTATTCTATATATTTAAGTATATATTTAGTATTATTATTATTA
Organism: Nymphalis polychloros; assembly: GCA_905220585.2. Classification (NCBI taxonomy): domain Eukaryota; kingdom Metazoa; phylum Arthropoda; class Insecta; order Lepidoptera; family Nymphalidae; genus Nymphalis; species Nymphalis polychloros. The sequence continues at coordinate 13,726,768 of HG992245.1, forward strand.
TAATAGATTATTAACTCAATAATACCTCCTTAATAGATGATCCTATGAAAACAACGTACACACACAGTACGCTAAGATACGTAAGGGCCATGGAATAGTCTATAAATGTCCTGCAATAAAAGATAAAATGAACTTAAAATTTTAAGCCGGGCTCTATATTGCTGATTATGATTAACATATTTATATTTCATACTAAGTGAGCAATTATTGTATACGTATAAACTTATTTCATGTAGGAACTAAGTGTATCCGATTCAGATTTGTATTTAAAAAAAAAAGAAGAGTAGCTACTGTTTCCTGCCGTATCTTTTTAGTAGAATCCACATTCCGAACTGGTAGTAGCGCTCGACGATTTATAAGTACATACTTGAAAAAGTTTATTTGAATAAACTTTTTTTTTATTTGATTTTATATAGGATTTCATTTAATAATATTATAATAAAGTGCATTCAAATATAAATAATTATATTATATGGCTTACTTCACAAATTCTCCCCATCTTTGAACCCTCTTGGGTCCATAAGTAAATGCTGCACCGCAAGTTTCAGCAAAACTCATTGAAGGCTTCTTTGCCACGACGCAAAGTTCTTGAGAAGTTTTAACCTGAAAATATTAATTTTGTACCAATCGTTATTCATATCGTGTCAAAAGTAGTTACAATTTTTCTGTGTATAATTTTATATTATAAAGTGTAAGTGTAATATGTGTATAAATTGCCTCATTGTTTTACAAGTGTTATAAGGCTGTAATATCTGGATTCGCAGTAAAATAATAAATGTTTTCTGGAAATTCTCCGCAGCAGCTCAGAGTAAGAAATTTACAGTTATTACATTCCCGGAAATACTACATTATTTTGTTTGTCCATTTTCTGCATACAAATCAAAATCAGACGGCTTACTGGAAATACTAACGAGTTTTTGCCATACTTTTAATGGGAAGATGATTTATCACGTTTTTGAATTGGTTGTTAAAGTGCCATTACAAACTTCTAAGAATTGTCTTGAAAATTTTCAATTGTTAGATCGGTTTGATGCTGAAGTCTCACAATATATGTAACATGTAATTCATTTCTTTTGTATGATTTCTCACTGAGCTGTTCTTTGTCAAATTTTGCTTTGATGTTATTCGCTGTTATTTCCGATTGTTCCCACAATTTACGGTATAATGTTGCTGACATATCTGCTGATTTGATATTATTTTCAATGATTTGTTGTTGAAACTCCAGCTTAAATGGTGGTTACAGGAAAAATGCGTTATATAGTTACCCGCGACCTGATATGTTTTCTTTACTAAAACACGCGCATATGATGAAGTACAACGTTGTGACAAAATTACTAGTTTTCGAGTTTTACAAAAACAAACATGATGATGAATGAACTTGTCTCTGCCGATCCGTTGTAAAAATTTCGTCCAAATACTGTGATTAGTCTGTACTAAATAATATACGTAAAACCTGTGTTTTATTATTTTAATTCCTATCCATTTATATTATTATTTCAACGGTTGAAAATTCAAGCGGAACAGAGTACGCTTTGACTGCTCATTTAAATGAATTAGGAGCGATACCATACATATCATGAATACTCACTACCAAATGAACCGTGTGTGTGCATATCAGACCAGCGAGTAACGTTCCCAGAAATCCAACAGCGAGACCGGCATTTTTAAAAGCTGATGGCATAGCTAGAATTCCAGAACCCAAACAAGCCTTCAGAAGATGTAACATTGATCCAATTGTTCTGTAAGCCAAAAAATTATAAAGTTAATCAAGTTTAGAAATGGTAATTTATTTATAAATATTTTTTGTTTTTTAATTAACTACTTATTCCTAAATATGTTTTTTCTTCATTAATATGTTTTGTCGTTTGTTATTGAATCCAATATTTTTTTATCAATCTGTTGATTGAGTTTAATCTTTGAAATGGTTAAAGTAATTTCGATGGGACTTTCACAGGTAAGCTTTTGAACATTCTAGAATAAAGTACTAAGTTCAACTTAGTATTCAATTAAAACAACAACGGGGCTGTTATGTCTTCAACATGCTATAAAAATACCAATACATTGACTGTCTACATCAATATGACTGTGGCCAAAGATCGATTTCAGGCCGAAGGTTTAACAACTTTAAGAAGTTATGTTCATGATTGACAAGTGAAAACAATGTTTTTTAATGAAATAAATTTAAAGTGTATATAAGCACCTTGAATTAATAAAATCACCACGCATTAAGTGACAACTATAAAGCTTAGTAAGGTAATTATATTTTATTTTACTTTTTATATTAACAACATCAAACAAATTATTAGATTAGTCTTCAAAAATATTACGTCCTATGAATATCGTGAGTTTTTTGAATTTAATGACAATAAAACATGGAGGTGTATAAGAATTAATGTAAAACAATACTATATTAAAGGTGCACAAAAGACACGGACAACACGTTTGTTGTGTTTTAGTAATAAGGTCCTCCAGACCGATTTCGGTCACGGCGGCCAGTCTCAAGAAAGATTAGCCAACTGCGCAGGAGATATTATAGTGCACAAGTGTGTGCGCAAACACAGGTGCACTCACTATTCCCAAGCTCTCATAATCCGATGGGACGGTAATCCGACACGACCGGAAAGAGTTCAGGCGCAGGACCAACGGCTTTACGTGCTTTCCGAGGCACGGGAGTGTACACACTTCCAATTTCCAGACTCCGGGCTGCTACTGAGAATTTTCTGACAGAAAAACCCAATAACAATTGATTGGCCCGACCTGGGAATTGAACCCAGGACCACCGGATCTGCGGCCTTATATCTAGCCACTAGACCAACGAGGCAGTCGAGTTTAGTAATATATACCTACATAATAATAAAAAACTATTGAGTGTACTCTAAACTATTCCTACACTTGATATTTATAGAAGACCTTAATTTAATAATGTAGAGGCCTACTAAGAAACGATTTGGTAAAATGTAAACTGGGTCTAAACAGCATAAATGCAACTGGTCAAATAGACAGTAAGCATACCGCAAAAATAATATGAACTATAGCAATTCACCAAATAAAATACATATTTGTGGTATTCAATGTTACGTATTCGTTACAATAGAGTTGCGGCAATAATTTAACATAAAGTACAAAGATATTTTTGTAGCTACTATTATTGAAACGGCACGTTTTACAAATAAGACTCGTGAAAACACGTGCAGTTGTTTGGTTTGCGTCTTCAGAAAAGAGGAATTCAAATTTTAAGAAATACTAGAACGTTTATTCAACATTTTGTATTTATAACCGTGTAAAATGTATTGAAAACGTTTTATAATATATATTTATTATAAACCATAACAATTGTATATTTAATATATAGGTCCTTACATATGAAATTGGCGTTTTGTACGGGAGGAATATAGTCCTTTTTTTTTGTAAAATATATTTAATTAATCAAAGTATGCACCGTTGTTATCTATGCACTTTTGCCATATCATAGGTAGTTCATTGATACCTTTACTAAAAAAACTATGGGGGCGAGAATCAATAAACTCTTTGAAGGCGGTTTGGACTGCCGCATCGGAGTTGAATTTTTTTCCTTGTAAGAAGTTGTCCAAATTCCGGAAAAAATGGTAATCTGTTGGAGCAAGGTCCGGGAAGTACCGTGGATGTCGCAGACATTCCAATTGTAGCTCATCTAACTTAGTGGTTGTTTGTTGTTCAGTGTGTGGTCTTGCGTTGTCGTGAAGCAGCAGTGCCCTAGAGCGATTGACCAATCTCGGTTGTTTAGCAGCTAGTTCTTTCTTCATAGTTTGCAGTTGCTGACAATAGATATCTGCCGTAATCGATTGGCCAGATTTTAGAAAGCTGTAGTGAACGACACCGGCACTAGTCCACCAAACACTCACAAGTAACTTTTTCTGAGTCAATTTTCGTTTAGGGCAGGATTTGGCTGGGTATCCAGGGTTCAGCCATTGTGACGATCGCTTCCGATTATCGTACAGTATCCACTTTTCATCACAAGTAATGAATCGATTTAAAATCCCTTCACTATTGTGTCGGTTGAGCAAAGTAACACAGCAGTCGACGCGTGTTTGCAAGTTCGATTCACTCAATTCATGAGATACCAATCGTTCAAGATTTTTTACTTTTCCGATTTGCTTCAAGTGGCTTAATACAGTTTTATCACTTACCCCGAAGCCTGAAACTATCTCTGAAGTGCTTTGTGATTGATCCGCTTCCACAATAGCCTTTAATTCTTCATTTTCCACTTGGGTCTCCGGCCGTCCACGGGGTTGGTTCTAATGGTTGAAATTTCCAGAACGAAAACGTTGAAACCAAAAACGTACCGTGCTTTCTTTTGCGACATCAGCGCCGTACACATAATTAATCCTTCGAGCTGTTTCTGCAGCACTGGTGCCACGGTAGAACTCGTACTCATAAATATACCGATATTTCATGCTTTCCGTTGTGCGGTAATAAGCGACGCCAAAGAAAAAAATAATGAGGAAAAAACAAATGAATGACTGTTTTCAAAACTCAAATGTACCAGCTAAATGAATTTATAAATTTGAATTTGGAATTCTTAACCAAAGATGAGATATTTCAGATTAAAATGGTCAGTACGACAAAACGCTAATTTCATATGTAAGGACCTAATTCATGTATATTTATTCCTTTATTCATATTTATTCGATCAATATGACCTTAAAACTTGCATCTTCATTTTTATTTTCCTATATTAGTATATTCGTTATCAAGGATCTTATGACTGCCTCGTTGGTCTAGTGGCTAGATATAAGGCCGCAGACCCGGTGGTCCTGGGTTCAATTCCCAGGTCGGGCCAATAAATAGTTATTGGGATTTTCTGTCAGACAATTCTCAGTCCGGCAGCCCGGAGTCTGGAAGTTGGAAGTGTGTACACTCCCGTGCCTCGGAAAGCACGTTAAGCCGTTGGTCCTGCGCCTGAACTCTTTCCGGTCGTGTAGGATTGCCGTCCTATCGGATTATGAGAGCTAAGGAAAAGAGAGTGCACCTGTGTTTGCGCACACACTTGTGCACTATAATATCTCATGCGCAGTTGGCTAATCTCTCTTGAGATTGACCGCCGTGGCCGAAATCGGTCTGGAGGACCTTATATTCCTTATACGAGTATTTCGGCTATAGTAGTGTTTGACCGAACATTTGGCTTCGGCAAAATTAGACCAAACCGCCAATTAAGAGCAGAAACTGAAGAAGCCGTAACGATTGCCCGGGAACGCTATGCAAGAGGCGATGCGCCGAAGTAAAAATATTATAATTAAAAAATAATATAATATTATTTAGGGATAATATGATTTATTAGAAAAAATACACAATAATATGATTTTTTTATTTGCCTTGTTTATGTTATATTAACGGCCTTAAAGTCGTAATCATGTATATTTTTTTTATAGTATAGGTAGGCGGACGAGCATAGCACAGCCCAACTTGATGGTAAGTGATCACAACGCCAAAAGACATTGTACATTTTTTTTTTTAAATTTCGCCTATGCTCCACCGACCTTGGGAACTAAGATGTTATGTCCCTTGTGCCTGTAATTACACTGGCTCACTCACCCTTCAAACCGGAACACAACAATACCAAGTACTGCTGTTTTGGGGTAGAATATCTGATGAGTGGGTGGCACCAACCCAGAAGAGCTTGCACAAAGCTCTGCCACCAAGTAAATGAAGCTATTGCGATTAGTTTTCTATTACAAGGTAGCATAATTTATCTCACATTATTAAAAGTAATTTTTAATTAAGTCGACAACTAGAAAGTGAAGAATTATGTAAAAATATAAATGTCTTTCTAATATCATATTTTAGGTATCTTAATGACGTCTACGCAAATATATGAAATGCTATTTCACAATAATGAAATTGCTAATTATTAAGCTCAGGCGCTATTATTGTACAGCAATAGCAACAAATTATATAAAATTCGTAATTATTTTCATAAAATGTTTACTGTTAAAATGAACGAATGATATTGTGTGATTTTTTTATTTTTTATTTTATTGGTATGCGGACGAGCATGTGGGCCACCTGATGGTATGTGGTCACCATAGACAATGGCATTGTAAGAAATGTTAATCATCGCTTACATCGCCAATGCGCCACCAACCTTGGGAACTAAGATGTTAAGTCCCTTGTGCCTGTAATTACATGTCATTTTTGGAGCGTTTTTCATTACTTTTCACTCATTTTAATTTCGGTTAATAATGGATTACGCGTACATAATCAAGTAACATGAATTGACTATATTAAAATAAATGATGAAATAATAATTAATTATCCAACTCTCCTAGTGGTAGTGCCATGCTACATACCTTACACTTACACTTTACACTAGACCAACGAGGCATGTATATATATAACTAGTATGTGTATGCATATATACATATAACTAGTACTTACGAATTTGGATGTTCCACTTGTCTGTGCTCGAAAGGGTTGTATGCCTTCTCATTACTGATTATATCCTTTGAATCGATGCTCAAAGTTGATTGAAAACCAGTATTGCTCGTCAAGTTTGATCTGAAATCAAATAATATAATTTTTTTTATAATTAATTCTTACTTTCTTTTTAAAACTTATAATAATGTCTTCCAGACCGATTCTTCCGAGACGGCGGCCAATCTCAAGAGAGGTTAGCCAACTGCGCAGGAGATATTATAGTGCGCAAACACAGGTGCGCTCTCATAATCCGATGAGACGGCAATCCGACACGACCGGAAAGAGTTCAGGCGCAATACCAACGGCTGAACGTGGTTTCCGACGCTCCCTTGCGTCGGAAACCATGCGTACACACATCCAACTTCCAGACTCCGGGCTGCTACTGAGAATTTTCTGGCAGAAAAACCCAATAACTTTTTATTGGCCCGACCTGGGGATTGAACCCAGGACGACCGGGTTTGCGGTCTTATATCTAGCCACTAGACCAACGAATCTGTGTTTATAACAGGTAGACATTGACGCTGAAAAAAAAAAAACCATTTCTTACATCACAAATACGCCATCAAACTTGAAACTAAGTTATATTTTGAATGAATAAAAGCTTATAAAATAATAAAACTTTATTCAAATACCTAAATTATTTTATAAGCATTAAAGTGTCGATTTACAAACTACTAATCACCGTATAGTTTACTCACCAACCCGCTTTTATAATCGTGTCTACGACGTTAATTTGCTTGATCTACGATCAATGTTAATAATGGTACAACTTTTGTTTTAAGAACTTGACGGTAGATATTTGTTTCGAGCCCGTCTGGGTAGCAATTTGTAGAATTGTTGTGTTACGGTTTGAAGGATGGGTGAGGCCGTATACGACGACGTAACGAATAGCTAATATCGGTTACTTCGCCAATGTTAATGGGCAATGGTGACCACTAACAGACAGTTGTCCCATCTACCAGTCCGACTATTTAAAAAAAAAAAAAACAACGGGTTGCACTCCAGGAATGCCGGCAGAAGTGAAAACTTGAATATTAACGTTGTGCATTTTTGATATTTTGGAATGATTAGGGAAAAAATTTGCTCGAATTGCTTTAATTATCAGTATAAAAGTAAAGTAAGTAAGTAAGTAAGTATCATTTATGTGATAAAATACATTATTCATTTATTGCGCTATCGTACACAAACATGACAATTTATATTACATTAAAAATTTAACACGTCAGAATCTGTCTTACGAATTTTCAATCAGGGTCACGTGACCTGACGCGAATTTAACATTTCTAACCCATCATAAAAAAGTGCACAACGCCGCTAATGAAGTTTTCACTTCAAAAACTTAGAGTTATTGTATTACCGGACGTTTTTCAAGAAAGCTGCCAAAATAATACAGATGCGTAATCTTTGTGTGAAATATTTAAAGATCTTGAATATAATGATATCTATAGTCCGCTTCATCATAATATATCATCTCTCTTGAATGGACACGATAACATTTTCATTTGGAAAAAATTTCAAATTTTCACATAGTAATAATAATATCAAAGATAATTCGTGTCAAAATGAATGATGTGAAAATGAAGTATTAGTATTATTAAATAATCTGATATTAAAAAATCTAACCACTATTTATCTAGAGGAGAAAACAATTCTAAATATAAATTTTATTTACGTATTCTTTCCTCATTCCCAAGGTTATAAAAGCGATAATAATCGATTATCGTCGATTAAATTAATTTCCTAACAATTCCAATGGTAAGTTAGATCAATATTAAATCAAGCGGAACATCAATAGAAAATAAGTTGATTTTCACATTGGCAAATGTATTCATAAAACACAGTTCCGGTCCAGCGATGTCAATCAGAACATACTATTGAATTCGTGAAGGTCAATAGAAAATCAGTTTAAGGACAATGTTGATTACGTTCGTTGTATTAGATTAAAAAGTGACAAATAGTTTATTTGATGAAAGCTATGTGTTTAGGAATCCAAACTATGAGATTATTTTTCAATAATTTATGTTTAAGATGTTTGTCATAATAATTACATATCCACAACCGACTTTCCGATCCCTATTGATTCGGAAAATAAATTGTACAAAAAAAATGCGACCGTGTCCAATGAGAATCGAGTCAAATTATGATATAGATTATACATTCAAGTGTAAGAAACACTTCATTCAACATTTTACAAGCATAACACAAATTCTACCGAAAAGGACATATTACATGTTTATTATACCACAAAACTAAATAAGGCTGTAAAGATAACATATGTATGTTATTTAAGTACTACATAAATATTATAAGCAGTAAAATATAATCATCCTGACCAATTTTGATCACAAATGTCACTGAGCAATTTTTTGTCACTGAGTAAAATACGATAATTTTTGCATTAATATATATTAAAGCATAAGTGCACACTATTTTCCGTCTATCCAATATTCCAATGGAACTGCATTCTGATAAAAATGGAAAGACAATGAGCAAGAAACAAATGGTTGTTCGTAGCACGACAATATAGTACTTTTGTCTTCTCAAAAGACCATTAAATTTTTATTTTGTTAAATTAATTTTAGAAATACAGACGAGTAAAGTGTTCTTGCTGTGGTGTGGTCACCTTCATCTATAGATATTGATACCGGGACACATGGCTATGCTAGTTCACTCATCAAGTACGGCAATTACTACACAGACGGACTCATAAACTGCATCAATGTTCAAGACGTATTTGTAATAAACATTTTAACCAAGTATTCAAACTTTTTATACAAATTTAAGTTGAAACCTATTGTTTGGTTCGTTAACTTCATAACAGCGTAGTATCATATCCTTAAGTGTATGTTTGTATACTGGAATTTTATGAACAAAAACGATAAATGTAACAAAAATTGGCTATTATTTTATCTTTTACTTCTGTTCTATTTTTAAATTTTGTTTGTTTTTTTTTAACTACATTTTCATTTAGTTTAATCTAAAAAGTTTGCATACTTATCAAAAATATTATATATTCGAATGTAATCCTGAACTTTGATGCAGTTTATGAGTCCGTCAATGTATATACTAACAGCTTGAGTAAACCTAGTTATTGGGCCAATTCCACTTCAGCTGTTAAAGAAAATCTGCCACGTTTCTTAACTTAGCAAACAGACATTTTCCTCTAGATATCTACAGACACCCGTAGCACTCTCGAAGTTGAGAAATAATTTCACCTTCAATGTCCTTGAATTATTATATGGCTTAAATTATAAGTACATATTTATCGTCCTCAGGTTCACATGTATAGGACATTTCAGCTCGCAATAAAATATATTACAACTTAATTTTATGTTAACGCATATCTTAACATAAACTATGTCGGCTTGGGCAAAGGAAATAGTTTACAATTGTTCGATGACGTTCCAAATTTGAATTGTTCAAACAGATCTACACACGTAATGTTTAATTGAGGAATTAATTGGAATTAACAGCAATCTTCTTGAATCGTATCTTATAGTTTAAGTTAAATTGACCTAACTTAAAACTAATTTCGAGTTACATTGCTATTGTTTGTTTGTATAATATTGAGATCAAAAAATTATATTCAAGTTAGTTGTAGGTTACATTTAACTTTTAAAGTCTATTTACTCATTAATTTCTCTCATTATGCCAACACTATGTTATTTGAACTTTCTACGATATCAACATCGATCGTAAACCTTAAAAATCTAAGAAAAAATAAAGATAGAAATGATTATTATTTTCACTTATCGCATGTATACAACACGATGTTGCAAATTCTTTTTTGCGGAGTCTTTTTTGTTTAATTATAGTTCAAGGATGGCAAGTACTGCAAATTACACTTAATATAATTGTTTGCTGAAACGATGCAGGTAAAACCAATTTAACATGAACATCGCCAAAATTTAATGATTCAATTAACGTAATTTTTGGTATCATGCGTTTGATTATACAATAAAATTTACAGTCTTTCTACAGTCTACTGTGAGTGGAGGAGCTTACCTTTGAAAGTAATAAAATGGATTATTAATAACATGATGAGTACATTTTTACGTCATACAACCATCGGTATGATGATTGGACGGATATGACGTAAGAAATTAAAAGAAAATAATTATATTTTACTATAATTATTTTAATATTTGAATTAACGACTGTCATTATTTTCTTCCGAGTTTCGTATTCATGCCGTTTTTTTTAATATAGATGTAATAATCCTTTTCAATATATTACCTTTTATTTTCTGACTTTTATATAACGGTTTTTGTCAAGCAGAACATCTAAGAGTATTAAATATCCTTTATGAGTATAAATCGTGAACATGGCTGTGATGAAGGAAGCTGCAACTCTAAGTCTTTATACAAAGATTAACCGACCGCGAATAACTTTAGTTTCATAAGTAGAAAACGTTTGATACGAAGCCTAGCAAAGTGTGTGTCATAATTCGGCTGCTTTTTCGATAAGCTTCTTAAAGAACCATAGTCTTCTTGTATGACTCATCGGGCTGTAGGCCTCATAGAAGCGGTTGTGATTACAGTGCGCATTGAAATTGAATTAAACTTATTGTAAAAATGGGTTACAATTAGTTTAAGATTTATATTCATTTATCCTAACAAAACTATTCATAAAAAGCCTTTTCATAAAATATTTTTTTAGGCTATTATTGCCCAAATATAGCATAGCCGTTTACTACAAATAGTTATTTTGATGAAATGAATGAACGAACATTATTTTACCACACAGATATTCAGTTATTTACTCAAAGCTACAGTTTCAGCCCCCATTTGTGACAGTACTAAAATATTATACAACATAATCATAATAAAAAATAACGATAATGTAGGTAATAAAATAATTTCTTTGGTATGTCTATCGATTGAGATTGTCGGATATCGCATTATAAATAGTTTCGTAGGTGTAACTGAACTAAGTATAGGTGAATTAATATGTAGCATGAGTTTAAAATAGTCATGGAAGTGGAGATTAATATGCTGATCAGAATCAGCATCAACATAGGAATCATTTCATGAATATTCACGGTAGAACTTTAAGCTAAACGGTACGCTACTACTCTATTTACTACGTATTGTTATGTGTCAAGAGTAAGTGAGCCATTTTAATTCCAGCCATGAGGGCACACAACATCTTAGTTCAACGTTGATGGTGATGCAAGGGATGGTTAATATGTAATACAGCAGAAACTAACTAATATCAGATGCCAGTCCACGTTCCTACCACAAATTAGAAATATCTATAATTCTATACTTAATATATAAAGCTGAAGAGTTTGTTTGTTTGATCCGGCTAATCTCAGGAACCACTGGTTCGAATTGAAAAAATATTTTTGTGTTGAAGAGCTCATTTATCGAGGGAGGCTTTAGGCAATCATACATCACGCTACGACCAATGAAAGCGGAGCGTCGATGAAAAATGTTGCAAAAAAAGGGAAAATTGATACCTTTTAAGAGTTTTAGTTGCGTACGCTGCGTAAACGGTTAAAGTTACGCAATAATTATATATGACAGAATTGTTCCTCTCAAAAAGATCTAATAAAAAGTTTGCGATTGCATATGTCTATCTTTGAAGGTTGACTTACTATAACCTTTTTTATAGTAAACAAATTATTTCGAAAGTGATGCATTATTTGCGAAGTTGTTTTCATAAACATAGTTTTAATTCTTATCGAAATACATACGTTATTCATCACAAGTATTTGAATTTGGAAAAAAAATTGCCATACAATCATTTGATTTCAATGAATATTTTAGGAAATAGCACAGTTTTAAAATAATTCCGGGCCTGGTAGCGAGGTCGGTCACTAGCTCTGCGAGGTAGCATGCCGCGCGGCTCGGGCGCAGCTCCCTAAGGAACGGTTCTGTTCAGCGAACTGCTTTTTTATATGTTTTTGTGATATCTCATCGTATCATAATTTTACTTAAATAAACAATAATTTTAATTTATAATTTTTAATAAATAATTTTTGTTCCTTTTTTAATTAATGTATTTATTTATTTTTATTATTTCTTAACTAAGTACGGAACGGTTGTATTCAGCAAACGGCTTTTGCGATTTTTCTTCGTATCATATTTAATTTAATTTAAATAATAAATAATTTTAATTTTAAATAATATTATGCTATTTATTCTATACATATAATGAAAATAGCTGATCGCTGTCTGTACATGAAAGATATATGAGTAAAACTATTATCAGGGGTCCTTATCAACGCAATAGAAGAAATAACGTTAAAAAATTGACTTGCTTTGCTTATACTGGTACATGTAATAGGGACCTGGTAAGCCGATGTCTGTATTTGTTTGTAATATATTTGTTAGGTTAGAGTAGTAGCTTATTAAAAAAGGCTGTACATATGTTTCATGTATATGTACTCTCAAAATAAACTGAATATATAACTATACTTTCATTATAGTCAATTATAAGTGAGAAAATAATTAATTAACTGAATAATAAGTAGTAAATAGCTGCCCGTAAGTTTCATAATCACACATGTGTAAGAATTTCACATTTCCTGTAACTGGACGAGCAAATGGGCCACTTGATGGTAAGTAGTTTCCAATGCCCATAGACATTAGCATCGTAAGAAATATAGGTTACATTAATCATTAACTATTGCTCACATCGCCTACTAATCTTGAACTAAAATGTTATGTAATTTGTGCCTTTTATTTCATTCTCACTTCAAAGTAACTATTTCGGCATGGCGAGACACGGCGGTGATGCGTGCGGCTTACACAGACTTGCGCAAAGCCCTACCACCAAGTGACATCAAGATGCTTTCGCTCACAACCAAACACCAGTACTTATAAGGAATCAAATGAGCATAAGCATTCAAATGAATTACTCTTCTGTAAAAGGTAAAATAAAATTTGTTTGCAATTTTCTTGTTATATACACAAATCAATATTACATTTCGAAAAACATCAAAAATTTAAAACAATCATTTTCAAATATGTTTCATACTGCCATATGCTTTACATCGTCAGCGAAACGACCCGGGCGACACGACACGATACGTATTACAGTACATAGTACAACGCAAGAAACTTTCAAGCTAAGGGTAAAAGGTTTCAATTCAATCGCATAAATAATACACGAAAACGAACATTATTTCTTTGAATACAAGATTTATTTTGAAATGGAACTAAGCAATCACATTATCTATTAAAACAAATGTCTAATTTTCGTGATACAAGAAGATATCTTTCGTCAATTGTCAAAATTTCAAGAGCCATATTAATAATATCACTGCAAACATGGATAATCAATAGATAAAAAGTTGATAGTTACATAATAAAAACATTGAATTGGTATGTTAGTTTTATCGAAAGTCCGGGACAAATACGAATATCAATAAGCCTTTGCTTAAATATGTAATATATCGAGTGCAACATCATATTGTACTTGTATAATGTGAATCACTGCATCATAAAACGATAATTTATCACAAAATTAGGTGAAAAAAAAAATGTACAGACTGAACCAATAGATTTATATAGTAGTATAGATATAGATTATTCAACAGTTTTTAATAGTTATTATTGATACGTAATTATAATTACTTTAACAATTATTTGGTTTATATTGTGACGTTAGTGTATGTAGTTAGTGGTTTATCGTGCTAATATTATATTGGGAATTTATAATGTTGCACTTATGCCGTATGGTCTTAAGCACACACTCTGTTTTTTTTTTTGTAATCAATTTTATTTTATTAAAGATTAATAATGATTATCAGCCGATAGATTTCAACCACGCCAGCAATTTTTAAGGGAGTCAAGCCTAATTAAACTTTAAAACTTTAAAAACTAATTATTATCATAATGTATGAAATGGTATATATTGATAGATTCTAGCCAGTATATGCTATGTTTATTAAAAATATAATAGTTTTTTTCGCTTTAATACAAACCAAGCATCTTAGTTTGCTTAACTTAATCATAATAAATAAACGAACCGCAAAACTTCTGCAATACTTTGTGAAGTAAAGATGAAAAACACAAACAAAAGTAGTCTGCTTGCGATAACGCCCTTGAGATCCGATATTGCTACACTTCCAAATGGTCGACGATCAATGGGCCTAATTTCGCTTTTGTCTACTCATGATGAAAAATATTTTAAGACCCGAATAAATATTTTGATTAAGATACAGTACAGTACCAGCCAATGTGCAGCCAGTGTATGTCCCACTGCTAGGCTAAGGCCTCTTCTCCTCTTTTTTTTTTTGAGGAGAAAGTTTTTGGAGCTTATTCCATCACGCTGCTCAAATGCGGATTGGTAGAAAACACATGTGACAGAATTTCAGTGGTGCTTGCCCGGGATTGAATCCACGATGATCGGTTAAGATTCACACGTTCTTACCACTGGCCCATCTCGGAGTAAGATAAAATGCAAATATTTCTCGCTTCCACATTTTCAGATTTTAAAATCGAATACTCATATACTCAATCTGTCGTAAATAAAGTTTTTATTGAGAAATTGTTAACCCTGTATAAAAAGTTCAAATTAGATTTACAACCTTCCTTAGGTATAAACATTAGGCTATATCCTTTATAAACAGGAGAAATTGAACGAAAAAATGTTTTCAGTGAAAGTAATATTATAAACAATAATATACAATATTATTTTTATGTATTTACTACATATAATTAACACAAAAAAGTGTTTGTAAAATTTTAAGGCAATCGGTTGTTTGAAATGAAAATACATTTAAGGCCACTTCGGCCTTAAATGTATTTAAAATTCATTTTAATACAACTGTAATTTACTAATTGTTTTTTTTATTTTTATAATTGTATAGGACGAGTATATAGATCACCCGATGGGGAGTAGTCACCAACGCCCATAGATATGGCATTGTAAGAAATGTTAACCATCGCTTACATCGCCAATGCGCCACCAACCTAGGGAACTAAGATGTTATGTCCCTTGCGCCTGTAATAACACTGGCTCACTCACCCTTCAAACTGGAACACAACAATTCAAAGTACTGCTGTTTTGCGCTAGAATATCTGATGAGTGAGTGATACCTACCCAGACGAGCTTGCACAAAGCTCTACCGCCGAGTAAACTAATTCATGAGCAATCGTTAATTCTAAATCGAATATTGTGGTTTCAAACCCGGATACGCCACTGAATTTTCATGCTTATGTTTGTGATTTTAATTCGTGCCCGGCTGATGGCCGTCATAGATAATCATTTGGAACATCCGAGTATGTGTCCACCCACCCATTGCGATATACAATAAGCAGAATTTACAAATGATGACTGCGTGATATTATTTATTTATTAAGGACCATCAGAAGTCACCACACTAGATGTAAAATAATAATTATATCCTGGGACATTATTCACACAAGACCATTTGTTCCCAAACTAAACAGAGCTCGTACTATGGAAACCAGACACCTGATATACTTATATATACTACTTTTCTTTTGTAAAAAGTAGTTCATACTTATATAGATAATTACACCC
This sequence comes from Nymphalis polychloros, assembly GCA_905220585.2. Taxonomy (NCBI): domain Eukaryota; kingdom Metazoa; phylum Arthropoda; class Insecta; order Lepidoptera; family Nymphalidae; genus Nymphalis; species Nymphalis polychloros. The sequence goes on from HG992245.1 coordinate 13,742,719, forward strand.
AGACTCAGGACAAACAAACGTGTCCATGCACACAAATGTCTGTCCTGGGCGGGAATCGAACCCACGACCTGCGGCGTAAAAGGCAAGTATCTTACCAACCACGCCAACCGGCTCGTCCAATAAAAATGTAACAATAACAACACAGACCTAATATAAAGGTGCTCCAATGTGACAAACGAATTAGCTGAGATTTTTCAAATGTATTTTTAATAATTTATTAAATCAGGTTAATGAATATAAGCCGTATCTTACGCGACCATACCAAGACCAAGTACAACGATAATCCTACTTTATTTTACTTCCTGATTATAATTATATTGCAATTGAAAATAACCATATCATTTTCCTTGTATTATTATGAGTTTTATTCAATGAAATCCAACTTACAATTCATTATCACCTTTTAATATAATTATGGATCAGTTACCATTTGCGTTGGGTTTCACAATTTTAATTAAAATAATTAATATATTTTATACTATTTACTCTAGGTCGAGCGATATCTTTACTACTATATAAATCTATTGGCTCTGTCTGTACATTTTTTTTCACCTAATTTTGTGATAAATAATCGTTTTATGATGCAGTGATTCACATTATACTATTTTTTTCATTTTTGTCTGTCTGTCTTCTTATAACTCAAGAACAGCTTGACCAATCTTGATGAAAATTGGTACAAATAAAGAACATGTGATGGCGCAAATAATAGGCCATCATAAATAAATGGAATGCTTAACCAAAAAATTGTATGTTATAATACATATACATATATATACATTTTACATATGCATATAACGATATTTCTCACGTTAACAATATATTAAAAAAATGTACTACAGCCTATTCCACTGACATAAATAGGATAAAGTAGAGGTAAACAAACGTTATGTTTACATATTCCATACGATTTGATAAAAGGCATATTATGCACTACAAACAATTTTTAATGTGGCTTAGTTTCGTATTATATTATGCATTAAAATATATTAATTTTTAAATTATATAATTACCACCAAAACGCCACCAAACCACTTATAACTTACTTAAATTTTACTTCCAATTCTTCAATAACAACTTCCTCAAATACCGAAACGCATTAAGCGCAATTAATTTTAGATCTCAAGCAATTATGTAATTTCAATTCGAGTTCAAACTTGTTTCAATTTTTTTTTTTAAATCATACAATATTAACATTTTAAATTTATTTATTTATTATCTTTTTATCATTTGCTAAGATTTAGTTTAAGTTAGTCGGACTTAGACGGTGATAATTTTAATTATGCAAAATACCAAGACTGGTAACTGTTGATAAAGATACTGAATTATTTATTACTGACCTCATACAATTTAATAACAATCTAGAGTTTATTAACAAGCACAAGGTTATTAGAATCAATAGTGATTTGCATATTTATTATATTATGATCTATGAGTTTAATTCTGACCTAAATCAAATCCTTTTTTTATGATTTTGTTAACTTGCTTTATAATTCTTCTGAGTCTTAAGGTCCAAGGACCGAGTCATACGTTAGGCTAATAAAAGTGTATCTCTCAATCGAGATATATGCAAAAGGCAGTATAGAGGACATAAAACCGATGATTCTGCGCCAGATATCTTTCCGGACGTATGGTATTGCTATCCCATCGGATGATGAGAGTGAGTCACTAGAAAATGCTTTATTTATGATCATAACATAATTTTCCATCTTATATTTGCGTAGATATATATTTCCAGTTGATAATTTAGCTTACATTTATTCACATTAGTACGTCAAAAGGGCAAAATTATAACGAAATCATAAGTCGATTACCAAATACCTATGTGAGTTTATCAAAAAAATTGTACTGAATACAAAAGCGGTAATTTAAAGTAAAGCTTAGTTAATATAAAGTCCCCTAAGCAATATACAGTAACTATAAAAACATAAGAAAATAATAACATTATATTTTGACTATTACTTTTCGACTACGGCTAGGCTTGCTTCACACCAAATCTTATCAAAAATGGTTCAGTGGTTTAGCCGTGAAAGATAACAAGATAGACAGACACAGAGAGCTACTTTCACATTACTAATAATAATATAGATACGAGTTTAATCTTGCTTCGAGCATATTACATTTTGACACCAACTATTTCCTTTATGTTGCTAAAACTAATAATGTTATTTAAGCCTACACGTCCTCTTTTCTCATCCAATCGGGCGTAAAACTAGACTCACAGTTGGGTCCGACAATATGTAGTAGATCTATTAAAGCTTTGATGGACAATGTATACGCGTTAACAAAAGGTTCCTAGAAAAAGTTTTTAACATAAAAAACATAAAATGTTTGTGAGTTATATGTTATTATAAAACTAGTTTATTGATAAAAATATTTTTTTTAAACATTAAATAGAAAGCGTGTAGATGGGCCTCCTGATGGTAAGTCACCATCGCTCATAGACATTGGCGCTGTAACAAATATTACCCATTCCTTACATCGTCAATGTTCTACCAACTTTGGAAACTAAGATGTGAGTTCTCTTGTGTCTGTAGTTTCACCGACTCACCCTTCAAAATGGAACACAATAATATTTGCTATTTAACGGGCTCGCCCAAAGCCCTACAAGTATGTAAAACTGATTGTATCAAAATCGGTTCAAATAAAACATAATATGAATAGATTATTACTTCATAAGATTGTTTTCATGTCTGAGAAGATTTTAACTTTGAGATCACTATCTAACGTGACTTCACGTAATGAAAAGGTTTTAATATTATAAAAATATAATATTATATCATAAAATTAGTAATTAATAAAAATAATAATATCCTGGGACATTATTCACACACGACCATCTGATCCCAAATTAAGCTGTACTATGGAAATCAGACAACTGATATACTACATATACTACTTTTCTTTTGTAAATAGATACTTATATAGATGATTACACCCAGACTCAAGACAAACATATATGTTCATGCACACAAATGTCTGTCCTGGGTGGGAATCGGACCCACGACATGTGGCGCGAAAGGCAGGTATCTACCAACCACGCCAACGAACTCGTCAAATTAAGATAGAGAAACGATTAGTTTGTTATGTAGTTACTTTTAAAAAATGTAACCAAACCTTGCTACCTATTTATCTTTCTGTTCGAATTCACAGAGACTAATTCAGTTCAAAACATTTATATTTTAAATATTTAAATTGTAACCACCGAGTATGAGATGAAATGGAAGCGACGATGCGTTACGAAAGCTCTTGAAATGAAAAATTCATGTTGCGAATAATTACTGCAGCGTTATGAGGCGTCTAGCGGTATTTGTTGTCGAAAAATGTTTTTTCACTTAAAATAAAGGCATTTCATATTTTCATTTTATTATGTATATGGTGATATTTAATTATACGTTTGAAAAAAACTAATTTCCTAAACACAAAGAGTACCTTATTAAGTCCGATTACATATATTATGTATGTATTGTTGACTATCAATTTTAATTGAGAAAATGAGTTGGTAACTAATGAGGCAGAGCTACCGCTCTCTAAACTAATTCTGTAACATGCTTACAAAAGTACTTCTTATAACCTACCTTAAGATTTTATATTTCATAAATAACTATGAATATTTTTACGAATAATACACAAACGGTAACTTCACTTATATTTTTAATATTAACTAGGTAGACAATAAATAGGTATTTAAAATAGACTGGCAACACCTCCTACTGAAATTTGCACTGTGAGTCGTATTAAAAATCCCTTACATTGTCAATGCGCATCTAACCTCGGGAACTAAAAAGCAATGTCTCTTGTGTATTTTTTTGTTATTATTTTCGGTCATCCATGTAATGAAAGGTATTAAATATACATAACAGAAAAAATATTACTTTAAAATTAAAACCATCAAAGCGCAATCGTTATGCTCTGAAGTTGTTCTATAGTCGATTTCATTCATTATATTTAAGATAATTATGAGATATTACTACAAAATTACATGTACACACACAAACACACACACACACGCACACACATATACACACACACACACACACACACACACACACACACCACGACCAAATAGACGCGACACACAGAATGAGAGAATTACTCAAACGCATCACACTTTAAAATGTATTAGCTTTCATTTGCATTTTTTTTATTAATCATATTATTGTTTTTTATTTGTTTATAAACACAATCATGCTCAGAGTCAATCAGACGCAATCAGAGCGTAACGTTTTAAAGCAGCTACTTTAAGTGCACGTTCTTCTTATCGTATCGTATCTGTTCTTCTGTTCTTAGAAATTGCGAATTTACTTACAAAATAACTAAGAACTGCGAGTTAATGCTTGTATAAAATAGTTGCTTTATTATGTTAAATATATTAAATTGTCTTGTAAAAATATGTTAAATTGTCTTGTAAAAATATTTTCCTCTTTCAAGTTCATAATTGTTTAGATAAAACTTCGATAACCAGTGTCCGGAATTGGGAGCGGGGATGGGGGAGGGGAAAAGGGGGGTTAGTCCCCTACTCCCCGACATCACTCCCATTACAAGGTAAGACACCATTCATGAGAAAAACTTAAAAATAAATCTTGTAAAACTAACCTGAAAATTACATTTATCGCCAAAAATTCAATTGTAACGGCTCCGGCGCTGCATGAATTTAACATAAAAATGATTATATATTTTGTTAATTTAAGTAAAACGTCAAGATCAGTGTTTAAAATAACAAATAATCACTTAATCACTACGAGCGTTGTTTGCATTCACATCTTGTCATTAAAAACTAGGTATTGTTTTTTTTTTTTTTCTTTTTCTGGCCTGTATCTACTAGGTATTCTTAATTTTTACTTGTCACTTGACAGTTGACTTTCATGGGCGCAGATTATTTTTCGAGAATCAAGTTTAGACTGAGGGCTTAAAAGTACTGCCAAAAAACCTAGATTAATGGGTCGATTCGGTTCTGGCATGTACGATGCGATGGCGATGTACTTTAAAAGTAACCTAACATAACCTAACCTAAACATATATAAACCATAGAGACGTCTTTATCGCATGTTTACTTTATCTATGTTATTTTTTATCTATGTTGTTGTTTACAGTAAATGACAGTAATGTACTTTTCGTACTTGACTCGTGGAGATGAGGTTAGATTGACAAGCCGTCAACTATATGTATAAACTTTAGTAGTGCCATTTCTAAACATTCTTTACTCTATGCGTATAAATACTCTATTGATAATTGAACTTACGTCGATTTGAAGTTATCCGCTGGCTGTTTTTCTTTTGCCGCCATTTTGCCGAAATATCTGTAACACGAAAAGTAAATTAATAAAAAAGAAACCAAAATTTCAAAGATGATACAGGTTATAATAAAATGTTAACGAAAATACTTTGATATTAAAAGTATTATTAACTTCTGTTAATAAAACTCGTGTAACTGGTATAAATTTTTATTAAGCTTTATTTTTGATGGTAATAATCAAGAGAAGTTTACGTATAGAATTATATTCAGCATAAAAACGGTAACTAATTAAGAACCTGGATTTTTTCAAAACTTTTATTCGTTTAATAGAAGTTCGAGACAATACGTGAACATTTCGTTACATTTCACAGCAATTCGATAGTTTTGAGACTTTTATACGAGTAAGAGTAAATGAAGGCAATTATTTTTGTTTAATATTGTGATTATTTTTAAAATACCTTTCAATGGTATTGTCATACGTTTTTAACTATATAGGAATGCTTAAAGTCAGGTCACAATTAATAACATCACTCACTCTTTTGTACAATAGCTTAGTACTCTCCTTATTGGAATTTGGTTCGTCCATTTGGAACCCTCAATATAAAGTTCACATAAATTCTCTCGAAAAGGTGCAAAATAAATTTATGAAACATGTAAAATATAAGTTTCATAATTCTAGTCAAAGTCCGCCTACAATCAGATCATTAGAAGCTCGCCGTATGCTCAGAGATCAAATGTTTCTTTTTAAGCTGGTAAACAATGTGTTTGATAGCCCTTATTTATTAGGTTGTTTAAAATTTAATGTTCCTAAATTTTGTAAGCGCAAACATGCTCTTTTTGATTTGCCCTGTACAAAATCTAAATATGCCAAAAATAACATCATTCATCGATCGTGTAAAATGTATAATGAAAAATTTAGAGATATTAATATATTTTCATGTTCCCTATTAAATTTTAAAAATAATATTATTGAAGTACTGAATCAGTGAATGTCAATCTGTCTTATTTGTTTTTTTTTAATATTACTTTTATTTTTGTTTGGATTAATTAATTTATTTTTATTTTTAACAAACTTGTATAATTGTTTAATTTTCTATTTATAATCATTTTGTCTTTGTTGTAATAATTTGCTCTCTGCTTCTTATTTGTATTGTATATTAGTGGAAACTTGATTGGTTTATGTGTTATTTTATCGTTTTTTATTGTATATGTGTAGCTGAACTGTTTGTTTCCCGAAAATTAAATAAAATAAAAAAACATTATTAGTGTATTCACAATAATACAGACAGCTTTAATAAAATGTTAATTATATCTATACTTTATCTATCTATACTGCTATATAAATCTATTGGTTCTGTCTGTACATTTTTTTTCACCTAATTTTGTAGTAAATAATCGTTTTATGATGCAGTGATTCACATTATACTATTTTTTTCATTTTTGTCTGTCTGTCTGTCTGTATGTCTTCTAATAACTCAAGAACGACTTGACCAATCTTGATGAAAATTGATACTCACAAAGAACATGTGATGGCGCAAATGTTAGGCCATATATAAGATCGGTAAACCCTACGGTATCTTATGAAAATTAATTTCAAATCGTTAATTACGTATTTCTTTACAAGTAGCCATGTGTGTGTGTGTAAGTGTGTGTGTTATTATAGTAATAAAATAATTTATTATATTTTTATTAATTATTCGCGGGTGAAGCCGCGGGGCACAGGTAGTTAATATATACTTCTCTAAAAACCAAAAGACGAGACTTATCACACAATACTCGAAAAAATAAAATAAAATAAAAATAAAATACAACAATATATATGTAGAATTTAAAAAAGGTACTCGATATAATTAGTATTAATTGATTACCATACAAGCTACATACATTTTATGTTTAGACTTGACAATTTAATTTGAGAAAAATAGAAAAATAATCTACGTTGTAACTAAGTTTCCAATATGCCAATTCATCTCGCTAGGACCAGCTTAACCAACCGGTGGTAGCTTCATTTAATTTTGTATCATGACTATCAAAAGTGCTTATTAATAATATAGCTCGAATAATGTTACATACAAATAATTATTTTGAGTAAAATCTTTCCTATTTTTATGAAATCAGTTAAAAACACGGTCAGAAATTATATTGAAATACCATATACAAGTACTATTAAAATAACCTTGGGCGTTATCTTAAATCACTTGAATCTGAGATCAGAAACAGTGGACACTTCGCTATCTAGTCGATATCTCGAGTTTAAGAGTAAATAAGTATATGAAGAAAATGTTACGCACATTCGAAGTGTAATCTTTCTAAGATAATAAATTAAGTTATTGAAACATGTCTGTTATATTACGTACGAAATATTTATGAGGAAAAATGATGCACTTGTGAACTTTTTGTGTATCACTTTTAAATGTTGGCTAATTATTAATGAATAAATTCACGTTCGTCATTTTTAAAATGTATTTACCGATAATCGTTTTAACAATTTTATCTCCAAAATTTATTAGTATTAGAAAATTATAGTGATTTATTATAATTTTCTAATACTCATTTTAATAATAGGTAGGTACTTAAATTTTAAATAACATCATAATTTTTTTCCGTAATTTCTATGAATAAAATATTTAGGAGAGCTTGGGCCTCGTATACGAATTCTTCGTATAAATATAGCATAAATCACGTAAAATTCTTTGCGGCTAGCTCGGTTTTGAATCCGTGATATTTAGTTAAATTTACGTTATCCATCCATTCTACCATCTTGATTAAAATAACAGTTATAATTACGTGATCCTACAATTACTGATTAATAATAAAGTACAGCGTTCTTTAATATTTAATTAAACATTTTATGCTACGCATATGTATGGGGTCAACGCTCTGGAAACTTGATTGCATTTCATACAATACTTTTGGACTGAAGTCCATTTTGGTCAACGATGTAAAATACAAGTTCTTTACCAATGTTATTGTTAAAATGAATTCATTGAAATGTAATTTAAAAAAACTGAAGTATAAACATATTTTATATGAAGAAAAAATATATAGTATTACGTCATCCATCTTGGGCTGTTACTGACTTTTCCTACAAAATCATTTCGTTGAAGCTATGCCAGTGGGTTTATTTAATATTTAAAACTTATTATTATTCTTCTCTTCAAAGCCTAACGATTGTCGTTTGTAATTGCAAAAAGAACCAATAAAAACGTATCTTTCTCACCAAGGTACTGTACCTTGGTGAGAACGATAAGAAAAAGGAAACGAGGTTGAACAAGGTCAAACAAGGTCGAACTCCTTGAACAGATGTTCGGGACACGTCCTAAACTCGAGAACACCCTCAGAACCTTTTCTTTTCAATTGTTTATTCAGGAGCTCTGGAATTCATCGTGGTGATAACATTTATTTATTGACTTTTGGTTCGATAGGAATGTTGACGTTTACTAACAGGATGCTACAAAATTTTGATATATGTGATATATACACATACAAATCTTGCACATGTGTACATTACGTAATGTAACAGCCTGTAAATATCCCACAGCTGAACGACTTAACGTGCTTTCCGAGGCACGGGAGTGTACACACTTCCAACTTCCAGACTCCGGGCTGCTACTGAGAATTTTCTGACAGAAAACCCCAATAACTATTTATTGGCCTGACCTGGTAATTGAACCCAGGACCACCGGGTCCACCTTATATCTAGCCACTAGACCAACGAGGCAGTCGATATTTATATTTAGCCGCTTAATAAATATTTGTAGACAAATATATGTATATTACTGGCCCGTCCCGACTTCATAAGGGTAGAATAATGATATTATTCTGTGCTATTTTTTTTAGATATACAGTAATAGTTTGTGAAAATAACAATAAGAAATAAATTACAGCTGATAGTTTTTCCTGTTTTTTAAAACGTAAAAATGTTTACTATTTCGTTTACTATCTAATTATATAAAAAATATATTTATATGCTGTCGGATATTTTTCTTATTGTGACCTACAAATCGCTTATATAAAGTTATAGTTTTGGCAACGTCTGCTCCCATAACATTTGGGGCGATAATTTTCTCTCCGAATTATGAAGAAAACTTACCTCTATAATGCTCTAACGAAATAGCTCTACAGTTCATAGATTATTATTATTATGTACACCTCATGGTAAGTAGTCACCAACACCCATTGGCATTGACATTGGCATTGTAAGAGATGTTAACCATCGCTTACATCGCCAATGCGCCACCAACCTTGGGAACTAAGTCGTTATGTCCTTTTTGCCTGTAATTACACTGGCTCACTCACCCTTCAAACCGGAATACAACAATACCAAGTACTGCTGTTTTGCGGGAGTATATCTGATGAGTGTGTGGTACCTACCCAGACGAGCTTGCACAATGCCCTACGACCAAGTAAAAGTATTATTGTTATATATATAATTTGTATAAAGTCGGTCAGAAACAGTAAGATAAGACAAATAAATTTTTATGAAATTTAATTACGATATTGATAAACCTTTAATTAATTATTTTTAATTATTTCCCTTGTCTTAAATTGATAATGAAAAATTATTCAATAAAAAAAAACTTATGCGACAAAAACATTAATTGTTTTTTCAAATCATTTCATATATTTCTACATAGACTTTTAATTATAATATCAAATTGATGTGTACAATTGTAAATTTATAAAACATGATTTATTCCTAAATATTATACCACTCTATTAATCATTATTATACAATTTCAATAAAATGTTTACATTATTTGAAACAAACATTGTAATTTTCGTAATATAAGTTTTCGCGTGGTGGCTTTGTAGTGGTTTATTATTAAGCAAGTCTGACCGCACAATGTGCTCGAGCACGTACCTTATGAATTATAAACCGGAACTTAAAACAAACCTTAAATTTTTGATATCTTTTCATATATAGAATAGTCGTATAGTTGATTTGGTAATGAAACATAAGATTATCAAATTCTAAACTTATATCTACACACGATTATTGAATGACAGAAAGTGATATTGACCTTCATTACTATACCATTCAGAAGCTAATACGCGTCAAAATAATTTACCGCCGTAAATATGATTTATGTGTTCTCACGGAATATTTGCTGATACCGAAACTTTATAAAGAAGATTGACGTTTTAAATTATAATAGTTGTAGAGGAGAAGCTAAGGAAAATTAACAGGATAGATTCGGTTAACTTACATATACTCATAATAATATTGAATACTTTGATAAAAACAATGGTAAACATTGTATAAACATGAGAAGTATACAAAAAATTGTAACAGGTTTTCGAGCATTCGACTCGGAGAAGGTGTTCGCTTCTACAATAAAATTACTCAAGTACATTTAGCTTTGCCAATTAAAAAATTTAAATTGCATATCAAGAATACTTTGAATAAGTCGCCTTACACGATAAAATTATAGATATAATAAAAATTTTGGAGTTCGTTGATTTCTATGCTGGATAAGTAATAATTTAATTGTGTTTCCTTCTGAATCAAATAATCCTTTCTAAGTTGGTTTTCAGAAATGAGTAACTAATGAGTTTCCGGTTCTTCTCGATAATATCTACATTCCAAACTGGTACTAACCTTAAATTTAATTTAATTAAAATAATAATGATTCAAATGTACAAGAGTCTACTTGAATGAAGTAGATTTTGAATACCTACATATAGCTTGGATCGAATATGATGTCTTAAGAATTTAACATGTGAATCCGAATGTGTAACCATACCATACCGAATTTTGCACATTCGAATTCAGTCTAAGCTCAGGCAACAATCACTGAATTTTCTTGAATTTAATTGTGTTCATTATAATTCATATCGTTCTCAGCGGTGGACGAAAATACCACGAGGAATCCATATGTCCCATAAAAGTCTGCCTAATTTGTATCCAAAAATCCGCATTAGATTGGTGTGGTGGAATTACCTCCACACCTTCTCAAAAGGAGACGATGCCTTAGTCAAGCACATTGGACATTGACGATCTGGTACTTTTTTTTTCACGCAGTGGAAACCTTCATAAAGGCTGCCGTCCTCCTCAGGGTGACAGTCTGGTACTTACTTTAACCATAAAATTCTGATCACTGGTCATACAAAACGGACACGTGTCAGGGTGACCACGGTATACCACGATCCCATAGACCTACATGATCCAGAACTATGTTAATTATCAACAAGTATATAACATTAGGTAGATTTTTGTTAAGGCATTTATGTAAATAAATCTAGAATGAAATTTATACGAGTTAAGGTACGCTTGCTTGCGTAAACTTAGATAGATTTCCGTTTGCTTAAGAATTTATATAACAACTAACCGCGTGAACAATGGGATGTCCTAATAACATTTTAGGAAACATCCGAAATTTCTCAAATATTAGGGTTTTTGGTAACCCGCTCGACCCTTTTTTACTATGCTTGGGGCAAAGAATTCACATAAAGGTTAAAGATTTTACGAAACTTTCATGTTCTTCACGAGAAAAAGTGACATAAATCCACCAATATCCAAATAGAAAAAATACACCAATATCCATATTTCTAACTTCAGAAACAAAAAAAAAATCTTTATGCAAATTTTCACCCCCCTTACGAACGAAACACTAATTTAAATTTACAAAAATAAAATTACGAACCATTTTCTATGTTCCTTTTCCTTGACCCTATTTAGTCTAGGAGATTTTTTTATTGTTTGCGTGCCTGATCCTGGACGGGCGTTGGAGCTTCGGGCAGCATTTCGTGAAGCTCGGCCCGAAGCTCGTCAATGCCACCGCCGCCTTACGCCGCCTCCAACCCAACGTGGAAGGACCGGGATCGCTATGCCGGCGCCTCTATGCTGGCGTAGTGAGGTCGATGGCACTGTACGGTGCCCCGATTTGGGTGGACGCACTCACCGCTTCAAACCGGGCCCTCCTTCGAAAACCGCAGAGGGTCATAGCGGCGAGGGCGATTAGGGGCTATCGTACGGTGTCGTGGTAAGCGGTGACCCTCCTCGCGGGCGATCCGCCCTGGGAGCTCCAGGCGGAAGTGCTCGTGGAGGTGTACCGCTTCCGAGCCGAGGCGAGGGAACGTGGCGACCGTCCATGGTCGGTGGAGGTCGGGTGGATCAGGGCTCTAGCCCAGCAAGCCCTGATCACCCGATGGGAGGAGGACCTGTCACCCTCCTGCCACGAGTGTGGTGCGCCATTCGACAAGGCGTATCACACCCTGACGGAGTGTGCCACGTAGAGGCCCCAGGGGCATTCCCTGGCGGCGGTTGTAGGCGGAGACCTCTCCTTGCCAAGCATCATCAACGCGATGCTCGGAAGCGAGGGGTGCTGGTCGGAGATGGTCTCCTTTTGCGAAAGCGTTATGTCGCAGAAGGAGGCCGCGGAGCGGTAGCGGGAGGAAGATGCCGCTGCAGATCCGCTCCGCCGTAGAAGACCGGGGAGAAGAAAGCGGCGCTTTGCGCACAGGTTACACGCAACGTTCGGAGCGTCACGGTAGCATGCGCAAGCGATCCCTTGGCGCTCCTGTTAAGACGGGAAGGGTACCGCTGGATTTTCAGTGGGTATTCCGATGACCGGGGCACAATCGGTGCCCTGGACATATGGCGACCCCACATACCCCCCCCCCCACTGTTCCCGTGGGGGGAAACGCGTAAGAAAATATGATGGCTAATGCATTAAAAAAAATATCATCAAAATCAGTGAAAATAACACAATAAATACACACGAAAAATGACTTATCAATGATAATCTCTTCCCTTATTAAATTCGGCTAAAAATAATCAAAACACAATAAAAAAAAACACCTCAAGATTTTTGAAGTCATATTATTAAATAAACAAAACTTGGTAAGAGTTTTCTTTTATCGATTAGCCGTAATTAAATTATTTTTGCTATGTCTGAAGAAATCTTTAAGTTAAAGATTTAATTAATTCATTCCAATGTTAATAAACATTTGAAACTAAAGTTATTCGGTAACGGAGTTCAACACTTGAAATTATTTCATTCAAAAGGAATAGCGCTCAATATAAATTTTAATTAGTATTTAAAATGTTATTCAAAATAATCATGTCATTTAAATAAAATATCGATAAAACACGTACATAGGAACTGTTTACAGTGTATTGTGATATCATAAAAAAAAAAAAAACAATGAACAGAAATTTAAAAGAAAATTACGCACCTTCGAAAAAAAACACGTTTTTAATGCACGGGAATTTAAAAAAAAAGATAAACAGTGCGAATGTCACTACATTTGAGAGCTGACTGACTTGACAAACGAAATACTGACATGCGCTTGAGTTGTGTCAAAACTCATTCTTACAAATAATTTTGTATCTTATCACTACGGCTTAAAGTCTAAAATATTACGTTTCTCAGTTAACATTTTTTTAAAGGACATAAATAAGTGCAGTCTGATCAATCGATTCTTGTACTTTTGTCTTGCGCGAAAATCATTCTTATTTCTATAGGCATAAATGTTACACAATAGTTTAATTCAAAATAACATTACAATATAACCTACTTAAAAGCTATTATCATACAAAAAACCTACTCATTATCTTCTTACAATTAACAAGATAATACTTATGATACAAAGTTTTAAGCATTTATTTGATCAAATTCTAGGTGAAGGATATTCTATTTTGTATTTTATTGATATGGAATTAAAATTATAACTTCAATAATATTATATCGGCCGTAATAATGATCATATTTAGCGGGATAAGCACCAACTCTAACCATTATCTTTTGTAGTACATAATTGAACAATCTATATATATAAAAATCTCGTGTCACAGTTTTAGTGTTTATACTCCTCCGAAACGGCTTGACCGATTTTGATGACATTTTATATGTATATTCTGTAGGTCTGAAAATAGGTTTATAACGATTTTTTATGCCCTTAAGTGTTAAAGGTGGCTCAACCAAAAAAAATATTTTTTTAATTTTTTGGCAAATTCTTTTATTTTTATTATTTTATTATGTGGCATTAAAAATACATACAACCCTAAATTGTCACCCTTTTACCATTAACCCCTATTTTTGAATAGTGATATTAGTAATACAATAATTTTCAACCTCGGTCGATAACTGGATCAATTAACACTTGATCAGTTATCCCCGTCAGCGGTCTATTGGTGTCACTTCTCACCATGTAAACAGCACGGAGTAGGGATGGGATGGTTCTCCTGTCTCTCTTGCAATAAGCTGTATCTCATTTCATACACAGTTTTCGGCAAAAATCGGCCATTATTATTGTTTGTACATCGATCGCAGTAGTGACGTTTACAATTACCATTTTATCATTTCCGTGTAATTCTCAACTAAATTGATTATAAAATTGCAGTGCTGTAATAATTATTAATATTAAGTGTATTTATATTATGTGTATTATTCTTAAGGAAAAATATTGTGAAAGATAAGCTGAATAACAAAAAAGTGTATGTACATGTGTTAGACCTATTATAATTAAAAAAAAATAATAACGAGCCAACTTTTTCAAAAAGGTCTATATCATAGTGTACGTAGTGGGACCATTGTACGATGAGCATGAGCATATAGAAGCCGTAGACAGAACCTAAAAATATAATAAAAAATGTGCGATCGGGGGACCCCCGGGAGGAACGAAGTTCGACGACGACGATATATTTTTAATTTAAAACGTTTTTAAAATGTAGTAAGACACGTAAAGCCGTTGGTCCTGCCTCTTACCTGAACTTTTAGCGTTCACGTCGGTTTACCGTCCTATCGGATTATGAGATGTTGCTGTGTTTACGCACATACTTTTGCACTATAATACGTCCTGCGTAGTTGGCAAATCTTTCTTGAGATTGACCGTCGCGGTCGAAATCGGTCAGTAGGAAATTATTCTTCGAAGTGTGCTGCGTGGGGCCTCAGAGGCATACCCTGGCGGCGATAGTCGGTGGAGATCTCTCGCTGCCGAGCGTGATTAACGCCATGCTACAACCAGCACCATACATGCAGCACGCATGGTGCTGGTTGGAAATGTTCTCCTTCAGCGAGAGTGTCATGTGCAAAAGGAGGCCGCGAAGCGGCAGCACAAGGAACATGCCTCCGCTAATTCGATCCGTCGAAGAAGACCGGGGAGTAGGCGTAGGCTCTATGCTCACATCAACAGCCACTAGGGCTAAGGGGGTTCCCTGTATCCGAGAACCCCGGGGCATCACGGTAGCATGCGCAAGCGATCCCGTGGTGCCCCCCGCCCAGACGGAGAGGATACCGCTGGTTTTAGTGGGTATTCCGGCACCTTCAGCGCCGGTGAGCCTCACATACCACATCATGTGGGGGAAACGCGTAAATGCATTTTTCCAGCGAAAAAAAAGGAGGAAATTGTTCTTACTTTTTTATCTCACCAAAAAGCGTTGCAATTCTTAATCAACTCTCCCTTTCACATATGTATATTTTATGACTGGGTGGTTCTGGGTTCAATTCCCAGGTCGGGCCAATAAATAGTTATTGGGTTTTTCTGTCAGAAAATTCTCAGCAGCCCGGAGTCTGGAAGGTGGAAGTGTGTACACTCCCGTGCCTCGGAAAGCATGTTAAGCCGTTGGTCCTGCGCCTGAACGCTTTCCGGTCGTGTCGGATTGCCGTCCCATCCGATTATGAGAGCTAACGTAAAGAGAGTGCACCTGTGTTTGCGCACACACTTGTGCACTATAATATCTCCTGCGCAGTTGGCTAATCTCTCTTGAGATTGGCCGCTGTGGCCAAAATCGGTCTGGAGGACCTTATATATTTTATGTTACTTTTATTATGTTTTTAATGCAAAAATGTAAAGTAAGAATTAAAATTGATAAATTTTATTTAATACTTTAGGAAAATAGTAATTTATTCAAAATTAAATACAAAATAGCGAATTATAAGTTAAAAAAAAAGTTCAAATTATATTTACATTTGTATAGAATTAAGGTTATCTCATTGGCTGCACACAATCCTTATTGTCAAATCTGAAAATTTGCACACTTACACATACATACACATACAACCGCTAGAATAGAAAGAATCAGTAAGAAAGAAAGAGGGGAAAGGTCGTTTGGAGGACAACAATTTTTTGTTACATAACAATTTCTGCCAGGTCACTCTACTTTGCAGTAGTAAAAGAACTTTGTTCCAATAAATATTTCATACGCACATACTGTACTGTATGGGCGAATGTTTATATCTTATTGATTAAAAAATGCACGGAATAAAATCTTTATTTTACCCGTACGAAGTCGTGACGGGCAGCTAGTTTACATATATAAATATTGGCACGATAAATAAATACATTGCTGTACGTGTGCTAGTGTTATATTATGTGTAATATATATAAACTAAAAAAGAATAATTTATATGATCCAAAAAATACGTTTTATATGAAAATAAAATATACATTAATATGTTATATTATATAATAATGATGAGCCCACAAATTCATTACATTATTCGTATATTATTCTATAACAACTTATGTCGTATATGGTTGCAGAATACTAAAAAATATGCCAAACATTCTATAATATATGATATAAATATATATTATAATATTACACAATTGAGATCAACGTGTTGATTTTACAAAATGATTCTATTTTATCGTATTGTATCTCAAAAATGAGATTATTGGCCCTTGGCTTTATGACAGGATGAGTCTCATTATCTTAAAATTTAACCGTTTTCAGATAAACAAAAATATCTATATATAGGGTTTTCCATTAAGGGCGCTTGATCTTTGAAATGCAAAAAAAATACATGTAGGAGAGATATTAGCGATTTTTTTATTTTATTTGTAAGGTCTATCGACCCCATTATGTATGGGATATGACATCATTCAAATGACCGCCATGGCTTCGGTTGGTGGCGCGCACACGAAAGGTCCAATTTTCGATGACTCTGGCGCACAAATCGGGCTGTATTTGATCGATGGCGTGGCGTATGTTGACTTTGAGGGCATCGGTGGATTGCGGCTTGTTGGCATAGACCTGCGACTTAAGAAAACCCCACAAGAAAAAGTCCAGCGGGGTCAAATCGCACGATCTCGGTGGCCAGTTCACGTCGCCTCCGCGCGAGATGACCATGTCCAGAAATTGCTCGTGCAGAACTTCCATCGTAGCGTGTGCTGTGTGGCACGTAGCGCCATCCTGTTGAAACCACATGTTGTCCAGATCCATATTCTCGATTTCAGGCCAAAAGAAGTTGGTTATCATCGACCGGTATCGCTCACCATTGACGGTGACGGCCACACCATTATCGTTTTCGAAAAAATACGGACCAATCACGCCTCCGGCCCAAAATCCGCACCAAACAGTCACTTTCTGCGGGTGCATTGCCACTTGGTGAACCTCGTGTGGATTGGTCTCGTCCCAAATACGGCAATTTTGCTTGTTGACATAGCCATTCATCCAAAAATGCGCCTCGTCGCTGAAGATGATTTTTTTGCCAAAATCGGCGTCAACTTCCAACTGCTCTAATGCCCAGTCAGCGAACACACGGCGCTGTCTATAGTCATTAACCTTGAGCTCTTGGGTCAGCTGGATCTTGTACGGGTGCAGGCTCAAGTCACAACGCAAAATTCGCCAAGTTGTCGTCTGCGAAAGGCCGAGTTCCTGTGCGCGACGCGGAATTGACTGCCGCGGGTTTTCGAGGACACTGTCGCGCACAGCGGCGATATTCTCGGCAGATCTCGCGTTACGTTGACGCACGGGAACCGGCTGATTGTTAACTGACCCGGTTGACTCGAATTTGTCCACCAATCGACGGATAGTCGACTCGGCAGGACGATCATCGCGACCGTAAAACGGGCGAAGTGCGCGGAACGTTGCTCGAACTGAAGACCCATTTTCATAAAACAATTTTATGATTTGCACGTGCTGCTCGACACTGTAACCTGCCATGGTGGTTTGGGAGGACGGAATGAATATAACACACTGCATTTGACAGCTGTCACTCAAACAACATGGCCGCAATCAGCTGTCAAAGTTCAAGCGTCCCTATTGGAAAACCCCATATTTGTAGTAGAGTAATATGTAAATGATTTAAAACAATTGATTATACATAAAAAACATGCATTAAGTAAAGCTATATTTTACTTTTTATTGTATTTAACCTTTTGGAAGTAATGCAGATTTTTTTTATTTTTATTTTTTTAGTTTTAGTTATAGAATTGAGTAGTTTTTATTTTATTTATCAGGTTTACATACAATCCCTTACACTAATACATTTATAGAAACAATAAATACAAACTTATCATCTAAGTGCAGAGATCAATTACAAGTAAACACAACATGCTATTAAAGAAACGGAAAAACAGTTCATAAATAAAATAACTTAAAAAGAGGATGAAACAAAAAACATTAAAAATATATATATCTAAACAGTGATACTCTTAACTATTTACCTTTCAGGTACATATCTACATATTTCCTAAAGTTTTGAATTGAATCCGCGTGAATGTCAACAAAAGAGCACATCTGGTTCAGGAGTTTACACAGTCTTGGAAGTGGGGAAATTAATGTTTATACTATTAAAGTTAGAGTTCTAAGGACCTCCGCATTACTCCCAACATTGTTTAGGCCAAATCTGGTCTAGAAGTTATATTAAAATGGTCATAAAAAATCAAATTATTTCTTTATAATTAGGCTAGGCTAGTTGATTGGTTGCGGTTGAGGAATCTAATCCCGACGTATAACATTCAAAGTTTCACAGCCGAGTTGAAATCTTTGCAATATTCCACGGTGGTGGAAGTAAATAAAACAGTTGGTCTACACCCGATTTCTTATGGGCATGTGGTGGATTGCTGTCCCATCGTACTATGAGAGTGAGGGAATAGACACCCTATATCTCTTGTATCCTATATCTCCTGCTCAGTTGAGAATAGCCGCCGCAGCCGAAGTCGCGTCATACAAAATTTGACTAAACATATGAATTGGAATAAAATCTTAAAACAACGTGTTGATAGTATTCTTAACAATGAAATGCCTCGAACTTTATCAAAACTAAACACATCGCATGTTTCATAATTACACTCTTGTTGCAAACATCACGTTTTGGTCGTATTAAGTTTTATCAAAGAAAATTACAAATAATTATGACGTTTTCAAACTGTACTTATAATACTTTGTATATTTTTTTCCTAGTTGCATGGTTTTAGAGATATATTCTTAGCCAACTTCAAAACAGAAGGATGCTACAATAGAATTTAATTCGTGTGTTTGATAATGTAACCCGACTTTGATAATTCAAGGATTCTCTATATAAATATGCCCTAATATCTTCATTAATTTCATTTAATAATAAAAAAAAATGTTTCAATCGAATAGCGCGCTTGGGAAAGATAATCAACATTATTAATGACTACAAATATGCAAGATAAAACTCATTTAAAACTAAAAATCGACTATTAAAAATATGCTATACATCAAATAATATGTAATACATTTTCCATACCTTGATTTCAGTGAATAAACTTTACAGACCTTACGTAAGAAGACGTGCTTCTTCTTTCGAATGTCAAAATAATAATGTCAGAAAGAGATAAAACAGTGATTAATCAAAAAAATGTATGCGACTTTTACATACATTGGTCAACATGTTTCAGACAATGTTATATATGGTGCATTGTATACCTACAAAATATATATATACAATCTTTCTTAATGATATTGCTAGGCGGACGGGGTATAGAGGAGGAAAAAATAACCACTCACATGGAACCAATGGAAAACTATGATGTACTTTTCCTTGTGTTTTAAAATATTTTTTGCTAACAAAATATAATATTTATTCGTCTCCACTTATTTAAATATTTTACCAGGTTCGAACACCTTTCTTTTGTCAAAATAAAACCAATTGTTTTCAGAACCTTTGTTGCATTCATACGCTAATTTAATAACGGAAGTGTTATGAATGATAGATGAAACATAATGACGTTTGAAGTACCAGCCTAATTTACTTAGTATATATTTTAGAGTCCGTTATATTACATGAATGGAAGTCGTAATTTAATTAAAAAAAACAATGGATTGCACTCCGGGAGTGCCGGCAGAAGTGAAAACTTGAATATTAACGTTGTGCATTTTTGATATTTTGGAATGATTAGGGAAAATTTTTACTCGAATTGCTTTAATTATCAGTATAAAAGTACTATCATTTATATGATAAAATACAATATTCATTTATTGCGCTATCGTACACAAACATGACAATTTATATTACATTAAAAATTTAACACTTCAAAATCCGTCTTAGGAATTTTCAATCAGGTTCACGTGACCTGACGCGAATTTAACATTTTTTACCCATCACGAAAAAGTGACACAGCACAACGCCGCTAAAGAAGTTTTCACTTCGAAAACGATAAATTAGTTTATTAAATAAAAATTATAATAATACCAGACAAGAGATACTTGATATTGATGATAAATTTCATTAAAATAGAATAATTCAAACAAACATAATAACAATAGTAGATCAATTCTATATTATTGTTTATTTATTTGCCGCAAAGTACATTGTTACAGAAATTAAATGGCTGTGAAACAGTAAATTTGTTGTATAAGAAATAATGTCTTAATGTTTTATATTCAATGAAGCAGTATTTTTTTTTAATAGGTATTCGGATTGGCAAGTAAGCCACTTGATGGTAAGTGGTAACCACCGCCCATAGACATTGACCATGTAAGAAAAATCAACCATTCCTTACATCGCCAATGCGCCACCAACCTTGGGAACTTAGATGTTATGTCCCTTGTGCCTGTAATTACACTGGCTCACTCACCCTTCAAACCGGAACACAACAATACTGATTATTGCTGTTTAGCGGTAGAATATCTGATGAGTGAGTGGTACTTACCCAGACGGGCTTGCACAAAGCCCATAAAGAAGCATGGTAGATCCTCTATATCATTCTCATTATTAAGAAAGTAGCTTTAAGAAATGTCAGACACACGTGAAAGGTTGAAGTTGATGGATATTGAAATAATTTATAAATAACGAAAACAAATAAATAAAATAATGAGTTGAGTGAGCTTAGGTATCGATCTCACGCACACATTAACGCACTTACAATAACAAATCCTACGCTGACGTCATCTGACGCTCGAATACCTTACGCTGACTTCTTCTAACGCTCAAACTCTCACCTAGTTAGCTACCGTATACCGAGCGCTAAGATGTTAATACATCAAAATGAAATGAATAAATTAAATCATAATTTTGTTTCACCCGAGGGAGGTAGAGAACTAAGAGGGCATGAAAGGATAAGATCATGCCGTATGCCGTCACAGCATACGAATCGGTCTTACCGGTGCCAATATGACATCAGTTTCATAATATGAAATAATGATTGTTCTTATAATATTAATATGATATGACCTGTTAATTATGTATTATTAATTTTTAAGGTATTTTAGATATGATTAAGTTGAAATTACATAAATATAAAAAATATAATACATTAAATGTCATCGGGTACTTCGAACTAGAAAGACGTGTTACAAGCTTCTCTCATTTAAAATTACTTAACTCTTAAAATAGTGGAAATAGTGATTCAAATCTATAATCCTTACATTAAATAAAACTTTAAACAGTGTTTCCAAGAAAAATATAAACGTTTTGTCCATGCGCAAGGTGCTAAATAATAAAAATATAAAGTGGTTTGCTGGATACAACTGAGTGCAGTGATATTTTTTAAACCATCTACCTACTACAATTTATTATACTAAGAGATCATCACGCCAATACAGTACGAGAAATTTAACATATACGTCATACACTCGCTGGTGTCGTGGACACTGCGCGGAAGTAAAGTCGAAGCTCGCGGTGAACCGAGTTCGATTCTCAGCAAAACTACAAATTTTGTATTTTTACAAATTATAAATTTATTAATACTGGTAGACATAAGCGCCAAAATGGTATTTCTATGTAAGATATGCAATATCAATGTCGCAGTTACTCAAAAAAGAATTAAATGTACGGTATGTTCGCAGTACTATCATACCGATTGTATCAAAACGATTAAAGATCTTACAGCAACAAGAGCGCAATGGAAGTGTTCATCATGTCTGGAACCGCAGAATAAATTTGCTTTAAGCAACACTAATAATTCAGAATTAGAAGTTAAAAAAACTAGAAAGCAACAATTAGATACAGATGAAAATAATCGCCCTATGTCCACATCAACGTCGCGATCACCTTCCTACTCTTCTCCAGTAGATAATGCAGGTCAACCATTAGTCACTCCAGAAAAAAACAGTCCATCTGAATTTTTGGTACACTGCGAATCAATTATTGAGGAGCGTTTGAAGCCAATGGTACAAACAATTGTGAATCAGCTAAAGCAATCGCTTATGGAAGAAATACGAAAGGAATTAACCGTCGAGTTTAAAAGCTTAGAAGATTCACAAAATAAATTGCGTATGGAATACGATATATTAGAGAAAAAATATAATGAACTAGAATCATTGGCGCTTAAATCAGAGAGCGAACTCTCAGATTTGAAAGCACAAATAAATAAACAACAGCAGTGGTCACGAATGACAAATATAGAAGTAATGGGCCTGCCAGAAACGAAAGGAGAATCGCCGATTAATATCATTGTAAATATTGCAAAGCATGCCGGAGTCAATATCAAACCTGAAGAGATTGAATTCGCAAATCGAGTGCAGCCGATGCAGCAAAAATCGGGTAGACCCAAATCACTCGTGGCTAAATTAAAAAGTCGCGACTTAAAGGATTCGATTCTATCAGGATTAAGAAAATGCAGGGGTATCAATACGAGTCACATTGGATTGAATGGCCCACCTCGAAACTTTTTCGTCAACGAACACCTAAC
Organism: Nymphalis polychloros; assembly: GCA_905220585.2. Classification (NCBI taxonomy): domain Eukaryota; kingdom Metazoa; phylum Arthropoda; class Insecta; order Lepidoptera; family Nymphalidae; genus Nymphalis; species Nymphalis polychloros. The sequence goes on from HG992245.1 coordinate 13,765,783, forward strand.
GCCCATGAACAAAGAGCTGTTCAGAAAAACAAAAATACGCGCATCAGAAAAGGCTTATAAATTCGTCTGGATAAGAAATTGCAATATTTTTTTAAGAAAAAACGAAGAAGCCCCTGCAATAAACATAAACTCCGAAAAGGATCTAAGGAAAATTATGTAGATTTTAATTATAATAACTTAATATTGAAATCTTCTTATTGTGTGGATATTGTAAACTTTATACTAAATTTTCAAAGTTATGAACTTAGACTTCTTATTTTAGTTGATGTGGCGAGGTGGGATTCAATACAAAAAATACATGTCATACTTACACTTACTTACAATTTACTAAGCTACACTACACTAAAACAATCTACACAATTACTTATACTATATTTATTTACTTTTAATCAAATCAATAGTATAGCTGGACAACTTTTATTAAAATCACAACAAATACGAGTAATATGTCTAGAGAAAACTTTTAATTTACATTTACAAATTGATAATACTATTTCCTATTTTATCACATTTTTAGAATCATGCAACAATATTTTAAATTTAAACGTCACCATTAATGTTAATTTCAATTATAATTTATTCATATACTTAAGCTTTCCTTTAAATTGCCTATATAAATGATTAATGCTTTACAACTATTTCTCAGAATGTCCGTGGATTGCGAACCAAAACTGAAGAATTTCGTTCAAATATATTAATCAACGATTACGACATCATTCTAATAACCGAAACTTGGCTTACTGATGGCTTTTATGTCAGAGAACTGTGCGATGACAGATATGACGTTTTTCGTACGGATCGAAATACTAGCACATCGACCAAAAATACTGGAGGTGGAGTTATGATATGCGCCAAATCCATATTACAGCCTCAAGGAAGATCAGAGTGGAGTTCGCCCGGTGTTGAATCAGTTTGGATAACAATCCCTAAAAACGTCATGAAGCATAATCAAAGTTTACATATCGGAGTATTTTATATACCACCAGATATTGATCAAGTTAAACGTATTGAGACAGTAACTACTTTTTTGTCATCCATGTTAATACACTTACCTGAAGATTACTTTATAATAGTAGGTGATTTTAATCTTCCCCACATTGACTGGAAGGGAACAGGGCCATTGCACTTTAACCGTGGATCATCATTGTTACAGACCGTATCAACTAATTTTATTGAAACCTGCAGCGGTTTTAACTTGACACAATTTAACAAAATATCAAATTGTAGTAACAACATTTTGGACTTAGTTTTTGGAAATACTTATTTAGATGTTCAAAGGTCGAATCAAAACTTAGTTGCTGAAGATAAATATCACCCCAGTCTCGAAATTGATGCCTCAGATTTTCTATTAAGAGAACTTAATGTACCTCCTTTAAGTAAATTAAATTTCCAAAAAGCGGATTTTAATGCTATTAATGATACTCTCATTAAGTTAGACTGGCAATCTATTCTAAACGGTAATTCTATTGATGACATAGTTAACAACTTCTATACCATTATTAACAAAATAATAGACGAACATGTACCAAATACCACAGGCAAATATCTTAACCACTACCCCATTTGGTATAGCAAATCCCTAATACATATAATTCGAGACAAACTTAAAGCTCATGCACGTTGGAAATCATCTAAAAATCCACGTGATTATGATGAATTTTCGCTATTACGATTCAGACAAAAGAAAGCTCAAAATAAGTATTACAACCAATTTCAAACAAAAATGCAGGAGAACATTAAAAAGGATCCAACACGATTATGGTGGTACCAAAAATACTTACGAAACTGTAAGAACGGCTATCCGAGCTCTCTTTCCTTAGGAGATCGTCAATTCAATAATCCTACAGAAATATGCACGGGATTCTGTGAGTTCTTCGAAAGTGTTTTCGCCAAGCGTAATGGTAATGCTTACAGCACACATATCCAAGAGCCTAATACAAATGATACTATTTGTAACCTCAACATTGACAAAGAATTAGTTTATAAAATACTTAAAGACCTGGATATAAAAAAAGGAGCAGGAAGTGACAGAATCCCAGCCATATTCTACAGTAAATGTGCTAAAGCATTAGCAGAGCCACTGTCAATAATATATAATAAGTCTGTCAATGTATTTAGCGCATTTCCAACGAAATGGAAGGAAGCACTAATCATGCCAATCCATAAATCAGGACCAAGGAATAAAATAGAAAATTATAGACCCATTTCCATATTAAATACAATAAGTAAAATCTTTGAAAGAATTGTTTATAAGGCGATCGTACCTATTATCCATAACTCAATACCCGTACAACAACATGGCTTTATGGAAAAACGATCAACGGTAACAAACTTATCACTATTTACTGATTTTGTTTACATGGCAATGGACAATAGAGAGCAAGTAGATGTAATATATACCGACTTTCAAAAGGCGTTTGACAGAGTAGACCATGATATACTAATGCAAAAGCTTCAAGAACTTGGAATCAAAGGTGACTTGCATAGGTGGTTTTGTTCCTATATATCAAAAAGGCAGCAAGCAGTTGTTATAGGTAGTGCTCGTAGTGACTTCATATACGCAACTTCAGGGGTCCCACAGGGATCACTATTAGGTCCGTTACTATATAACGTATACTTGTATGATATATTTAATTGTTTTAAGCACTCCCGTTTTTTACTATTCGCAGATGATAAAAAAGTTTATAAAGTAATAAGTAGCACATCTGACTGCATTGAATTGCAACGTGACCTTGATAATCTTTCACATTACTACGAAAAAAATAAAATAACGATTAATATTAAAAAAACAGTAAAAATAACATTTTCTAGGAAGTATAAAAATATTGAATATAACTATAATATTGATAACAAGCCTATACAAGAAGTTAAATCAGTGCGTGACCTTGGAATTCAATTAGACTCTAAATTATTGATGGCAGAGCATATAGAACTCATTACTGATAAGGCATATAAGCAATTAGGCTATATTAAACGTATATGTCAATCTTTTAATAATATTGAATGCATAAAAAATTTATATTTTACTTATGTACGTTGTATTCTAGAATACGGTTGTAGTATATGGTCTCCGAATTATATAACTTATAAAGAAAAACTGGAGAGAATACAAAAAAAGTTTATAAAATTTCTTTGCTTCAAGGACTTTAAAGAATTTAACGATTATGTTGATGTATGTAAACAATATAATATTGAAACATTAGAAACGAGACGACGACATTACGATATGTATATGCTACATGCAATAATAACCGGAGATATAGATTGCAACGATTTATTGAGCGTTTTGTATTTAAGAGTTCCTAATCGCCGCACACGTCACACAGCACTATTCCACACGCCTGAGCTAAACACTAATTATGCACAGAACTCTGTCCTTAATCGCATGGTCCACACATATAATTCAAAATACTCAGAAATAGATCTGTTCAGCATGTCAAAACTAGCTTTTAAAAAAGCTATAATTAAAAAAGATAAAAATTCATTATAACACACACACACACACACACACACACACACACCACACACACACTCACACTCATACACGCACATATTGGATTCCCACCCGTAAACAGTTTTACTTTTACTACCGTCTTCTAGTTATTAAATTTAATATGTTTAAGTTACCTGTGTAATCCTATTTTGGTTTTAATTATATGTTATATAATAGTCAATATATCAACTTATGTATAAAAACTGTTGGATTACCAAATAAATAAAAAAAAAAAAAAAAAAAAAAAAAAAAACAAACCAAAAAATGTGTATTATATAATTATTTGTCTTGTTTTCCACAAAAAATTGTCGGAATTGTCGGAATTTCAACGTGAAAAAGAACCCTAGTTGTTGAAAGTTTCTTGAAACGACAAAAAATCTCAAGGGGTTTATTTTATGAGTCCATAAACTGAGAAGTGTGTGTTTCGTATTAAAATAATGGACTAATAAAATATGGACTATAATAGTGGACTTGCACTTCGCCATGACCTGGTACGAGTAAGATAAAAGTTTCCCCTGGATAAATAAAATCATAATATAAGTAATCACATTAGGGATATCGGATATCTCTCTGCTTGTAACTGACCTGTAGTGCTATTCTCCAAGTGTATTCTATGTGTGGGATTCTTATCCACTAAAACCACTGCGATGACCGTCCTTGGCAGGAATCTCGGCCATCCCGGCTGCCGTCCTGCTCGGGGCCGTCTGAAATACGGACACATTAGTATTAAAGACACAACCGTATCATCTTATAAGTGCGCTCAAATTTCTTCATACTGATCTGTATATATTGCGATCAAGTAGACCGTTTATTTTGCTTGATGCAAGCCCACTACTATCCACAATCCACTCGTCATATAATCTACCGCCAAACAGCAGTACTTCGTATTGTTGTGTCCCAGTTTGAACGGTGAATAGCCAGCGTAACTCTACATGCACATTGAAAATAGCGTCTTAGTTCCCAAGGTTGGTGGCGCACTAGCGATGTAATTGATGGTTAGTATTTCTTATAGTGCCAATATCCGTAAGCGGTGCCCACTTATCATTAGATGACCCAAATGCCAGCCTAACTATTATAGTAATTAAAAAATACATGGATTTATATTATATAAAAACTATACTTAGAATTAAAAAAACATTTTTAAATTAAAACAGAATCCATATTCAAATTATATTAAACATAAGCTGGTTTCTAATTAAACGTATTTGCCAAGTCAATTATAAATGTCCGACTGCTCGGCATAGGCCTCTGACCTTAAAGAGAAGGCTTGAAGCGATTTCATGTCAAAAGCTGCTCTAATGCGTGTTGGATGCAAACGTAGCAGAAAATCACCCGAATCACAGGATTCCTCCTGATATTATCGATCACGAGATAAATAATAAACACTAACTAAACAAATGAAAAGTCATCGTTAGTTGCTTGTATGGATCTGAAGCCGACACCTTCGGTAGGAAACTAACCACTGCACAGTCTTGGCTATTTCCATGATACCTGAAGATGAATTAGATTGAAAATTAGATATGTAGTTACTTTCTAGTTAAAAAACCGTTAACGTCTATATGTTCACCTTGACCCGAGTCGAGTAAATTATTATTCATTTTAGTACACCGTTTGCTTCGAACGTGTTTTCCAATTACCCTCGTAGTTCATTTTCATTATATCTTGGTAACCTCAGTTAATTGCAGTTTTTTCCCGAGATTAGTCTCATTTTTATACTGTTTTGCATTTCTAACACTTAGTATAATTTCATGATAAGTAACATGTTCGAATGAGTATATAAAATATTATATAGATTTATAACAAAATTAGAATATATAGATAGATTTATAATAAAATTCAAAATCAAATATTTACTTAAATCAAAGTTTAAGATGCCTTAACTTTATTTATCGTCGAAAATGTATAACCGTTTTATCGAACTAAGAATATTTTACTTCATTTTAAAATGGCGTAGTTGTAATCTTTTTTAATACTCACTTTTTATCGTCTAAAAAGACCCAATATTTTATAATATCCTATAACACACAAACGTTGAATCAGGATTTTTAAACGCTTCCATTTTTAAAATTTTTTAATTGGAAGTTTTAGTACATTTTCGGGGATCCTGGTTCAAAAGCGTATACAATGTCTCACAGCTATTGATCCCGTGTAATCGGATAACAGACAATTTTGTAATTGTTATTATAGTGATACGGTTGTTATATATATAATATTAAGCATCAACAGTCACTTACATTTTTATAATTGAAATGTTCATTTGATTGACTTCGATTTTAACAATTAAAATTATTAGTGCCAATCTAATTCAACCAAACATATCTCTGCGGTTAAAATATATATTTCAGTTGAGCCATTTCAGCCACGAAGTTAAGCAATTAGATTCAAATATAAAGTGATCGTGACCCTTTAATATTCTGACCTAACAGCTTCAAAAGTTTCAATATGAATTATACAATAGTAATCATTACGTCACCGCTATACGGGTTATATTTGTATGCATGTTTGAATTCCATTGTATTGGTGAACTATGATAGAACTGACAGCATTTCTGCTAACTAAAACCACAGTAAATTTTCGAATTGGTACAAAATAATAAACTGAGAGTTATCCATTTAAAACAAATGTGTAACATCAAATGATTAAAATGCTTTGCTTACTTTCAGGTAAATTGTATAAAATATTGAATTTATAGCGCTTAATTTGTGATAGAAAATTAAGTTTAAAATAATATATGATTAACAAGATATAGTTATTGTAAGCACTCTACAACCTTTAGTTGAGAACTTACAGTAAATGTATTCAAGAGTAGAGGAATCGCTTACCTTCATACAATGAATGAAGGTAAGCTATTTCTCTACTCTTGAAGAGAAGATTTGGATCGTATTCCACTACGATCAATACAGTGTAGTGAATACTCGTGTATCAAAATTTTGTCAGGCACGTGCAGATGTCATACATTTCCTTAATGCGTCAATGTGTATGGGTGGTGCTGACTACTAACCATTAGATAACCCTCCAAATAATTTAAAAAACTAAACTTTATTTTTATATTTATTTTATCAAAATGCAGATTTTAGTACAGTGAAATTGAATTTGGACAGCATGTTATAAAACAATAGATAATTAAACTCACAATAAAGTCAAAACTCTGCTTGAGATAAAAAAATATATTTGACGAGCCGGTTGGCGTGGTTGGTAAGATACTTCCCTTTCACGCCGCAGGTCGTGGGTTCAATTCCCACCCAGGACAGACATTTGTTCTGCATGAACATGTCTGTTTTTCCTGAGTCTGGGTGTAATTATCTATATATGTATGTTTTTCCAAAGAAAAATAGTATGTATATGTAAGTATATCAGTTGTCTGATTTCCATAGTACCAGCTCTGCTTAGTTTGGGATCAGATGGCCTTGAGTGAATAATGTCCCAGGATATTATTATTATTACAGATTCTAGCTTAGTATGACAGTTTCATTTACTTATCGAGACGCTCATTAAGTGTTCATCCATTAAATGGTATATACGAGTATTACCTATGTCCATTATAATCGTGGGTTGCAGATGTAATATTAAATACTACCGTTAGTTAAATTGAACGCATTAGCAAGCCATAATTATAAGGTGTCAATGCAAGAAATGATAATATTTATTCACTTATTGCTTGCTGACGTAACGATATTGGTTTTGTAGCAATCGAAATTGTGGTTGAAATTATAATTGTATTGTATGATCAATAAATTGAAGACAATTTTGATTACTTAATTATTGTTTGGGGCATATTATTTAAAGAATATAACATGAATATAGTAGTGTAGGACGCCCTGCAGCAAGGTGGACCGACGATTTGAAAAAGGTGGCAGGTACGGGATGGATGCGGGCTGCCCAAGATCGGGATGGTTGGCGTTCTTTCGTCCAGTAATGGAGTGGCGATAAGTTGAAAAAAAAAAAACATGAATATATAAGAAATTGTTCCCTTCATATTTGATTAATGTGCCATATTTATATATGTATTTAATGTACATAATACGTGATACTTACAACTGACACAAAGGGAGCCATTGATCTCATAACTAGACTAGCAAACGTCACAGCTTATGCTGAAAGCAAAGATAGGACATTGGCATCAATCCTTGCAAATCCTTGTGTCTTCTTGCCACTAATTTTGTAGTAATCATAGTATCAGTTCAAATTCCACTATTTCATTACATTTTTATCATTACACCATGATTTAAGACTCTGATAGAATTGCTGCACATGAGATATTTTAGTATATATGGTAAAGTAAATTAATGATCCACTACGACGGCTGTTTCCTCTCTTGCGAAGAAATTTTCCGGATTTATACTTGACTGCCTCATAGCTTGTTCATAAGCATCTAAGGCGTATTTAACCATTAAAATAAGAAGATGAAGATTAGTAATCAGTATTATGACCAGCTGATTACGCGTAACTGTTTACTAGTGGTATAGCTTTGTGCGAGCTCGTCTGTGTAGGTACCACCCACTCATAAGATATTCTACCGCAAAACAGTACTTAGTATTGTTGTGTTGAAGCAGTATAAATAAAGCTGCACAACAAAGGCACAAGGGACATAACATCTTAGTTCCCAAGGTTGGTGGAGGATCGACGATGTAAGCGATGGTTAATATTTCTTACAATGCCAATGTCTATCACCGACTGACATATCGAGACACCGTTGGTGACTTACCATAGGGTGGCCCGTATGCTCGTCCGTCTACCTATACCATAAAAACATCCTTCCTTCCTGTTCCTTTTAAATATATATTTTAATGTTAAAAAAATGTCGTTAAAAAAAAACACTGTAATCGTCGTAATTTAGTTTTCAGCTGGAGGTCCATTATGGCTTATGATGAGCTTTCTATTACATAATCCTTTGGCACCGTCAACTGGCCACGTTTTACATTAAACCTTTTAATACTAAATTATTTTAAATACATTACTAAAAAATCAAGTATGTTCAAAAAAATTCTAGAAAAATTACTTTTCGATATTTATAAAAATATAGTAATATTTTAAATCCGTAAGTGAATTTGTTTATTTGTTTGTTACGCTTTACGTCTTACCTACTCAACCGATCACGTGTAATATTCCATACACATTGTCAGGAGTATGTAAAAGGAGTAAGTAATTAACAACTATATATTTATGGATTTAAATGACTCGTAGAGAAAATATAATAATAATAATAATAGTAACAATATCCTGGGACATTATTCACACACGGCCGTCTGATCCCAAACTAAGCAAAGCGTGTACTATGGAAACCAGACAACTGTTATACTACATATACTATTTTTTTTTGTAAATATATACTTATATAGTAATTACACCCAGATTCATGACAAACAGACATGTTCATGCACATAAATGTCTATCCTGGATGGGAATCGAACCCACGACCTGCGGCGTAAAAGGCAAGTACCTTACCAACCACGCCAGCCGGCTCGTCTATACGTCGTAAATATAAGTACCTAGCTTATTAAAAAAAACACAAAAAACGGCCCCATATTGCTATTCCGTAAGAATTCACTTCGTATCTCAATCGTGAAAATAATGTAAACTGATACGATTTCAATGATATGCTATTTTAATGCGCGTATCCTTAAAATTTATGATTATTATATTAATTTAATGAAACATATCATTATCACATATTTCACTAATAATAAGTAATAATGTTCCGCGTTTCGATTTTGTTCGTATACAATTGATCTACTGATAAGTAGAGCTTTGTTAAAAATACAGCATTAAATTAAGCTATAAGTAAGTATCATGGTGTGAGTTTATAACTAACTCTTGTGAAACAGACATGCATAGAAAAAAAAGAAATACGTCAGATCAAAAATGAAACTGGCGAAAGAAATTTAGCTGGATCATTTTCATTTTCATTTCCAAATGCCTAGAGGCGATTATTTTACCAAGGACTGTATAATTACACGTTATAAGCTACACAACATAATTATTTTAAGGAATTCGAACATTTTTAAATTGGTAAAACGTTTTTAGAGAGTGTAGTTAAGTCGTTATAAGCTACACAAACTAATTATTTTAAGGAATTCGAATATTTTTAAATTGTTAAAACGTTTTTGGAAATCCTGATATATCATAGTTTTTATGTACATTGTTTAGAAGAGAGTGACCTTAGCACCTAACTGCGTAACAGAGAAAGTATTTTCTATTGTTTGCTAATCAGTAATATATTATCATCTAAATAATTACATAAACTATAGGCTTTTTGTTGTTCTTTTTTGTTGCAAAGCTATTGCGTTAACATAGCCTTGGGGACAAGTTTGATTTCGTTAGGATGTAATGAAGTTCGTTTTTTTTTTATCATTACAATATAATACAGGTATACATTTCTGTGCACCAAGATACGATAAAATATAAAGAATGAAAGTTGAACAAAAAACTTTTTTCTCCACACAAACTTTAGATGGAAGCCATCGCATATAAATATATGTGTCTAGGTGGTACATTTATTGGTAAATATACTAATCGTGTTTATAAATGTACGTATCATGGGTAAAATGGGTACAACCTGTATTAAATATAAGGTCCTCCAGACCGATTTCGGCCACGGCGGCCAATCTCATGAGAAATCAGCCAACTGCGCAGGAGATATTATAGTGCACAAGTGTGTGCGCAAACATAGGTGCACTCTCTTTTCCTTAGCTCTCATAATCCGATGGGACGGCAATCCGACACGACCGGAAAGAGTTCAGGCGCAGGACCAACGGCTTAACGTGCTTTCCGAGGCACGGGAGTGTACACACTTCCAACTTCCAGACTCCGGGCAGCTACTGAGAATTTTCTGACAGAAAAACCCAATAACTATTTATTGGCCCGACCTGGGAATTGAACCCAGGACCACCGGGTCTGCGGCCTTATATCTAGCCACTAGACCAACGAGGCAGTCAACCAGTATTTCTAATTAAAAAAACGTTAATGAGGTAGTCATTGGAATTGGTAATGTAGGCTAAGCATTGTCGGTGTTCAGTTAACTTTGCAATGACAAAATTATTTCAAGTTAATGTTTTCTGCAATTCAATTGATGAATATTTATAAGATACTAAGTACTACAGTTAGTGGTAGGGCTTTTTGCAAGCCAAGCTGGGTGGGTATCACACTCATTAAATTGCACCTTCAAAACAAGTGACACTATGCGAAAAACGTCTATTTTGATTTAAAGATCTAGAACTATATATCATAAAGAAAATCGCGTCTAATGCAAAGACTTGCGTTCTAATAGTCCGGATAGTTTTTCCTAGATGTCGTTAGTGTCGGTTTATACTTTTAGGTTAAGTGACAACGTGGTAATTTATAAAGTGACACTTAGGGTTTACGCGTACCCGACTTTTTTCAATACGCGGGTATAAACGAAAAATAGTCAATTTTCTTAAAATCATGTTTTATTTGATTACGAAAGAGTGAGAGAGTATGTCAATAAGTCTCCTTAACTTATAGTACAATTAGTTACACAGTTAAACAATCTTGTTGTCGTTAACTAATAGGGAGCTAAAATGACTTTTTACGACAATAAATTATGTTATAAAATAACAAAAATATAACTAATTAAACGTTCTTTTCAAACACAGAATTGAATTGAATTTTTTTTAAAACCGGTCGATTAATTTTTGAATGAAATCAAACAAAAAATCAAATCTTTCCTCATTATAATATTACGTATAAAAGATTGTTTAACTTTCAACTGTGTCCGAGAAGAAAGTTTATTTAGTTATATTTTTGTTATTTTATAACAGAAATTATTGTCGTTAAAACTCATTTTAGCTCCTTATTAGTTACGGGTACCGTCAAGTGTGACAACATTGCCATATTTTTTTTTTACTTTTTTGCAATTTACTTAAACATGGAACTTGTAGTCTAAGTTTTTATTGATGATATTTAACAAATAGATATTTCTCTTTTAATTGAACAATTGAATTCTACTAAATCTCACATATAAACTATAATAACCAAAAGTATGAGCGGGGTAAAATTGACACAATTTTGGCATCTTTACCGTTTGCATAGATTGTGTGTCCCAGAGAGCACGCGACGTAAATTTCCCGATCGTCCTGGCGACGATTTATTTTTAAAGCTGTTATGTTTGTTTAAGTAAGCACTGCCAATACATAGGTAAAGTTGACCCAAGAATTTCAAAACTTTCATAGAAATATTCGGCAGGGTTGTCAAAAAAATAATAAAACATTTATTTTGAATTATTTTGAAAGTTGAGTGAGCGAGAAAACTTCATGCTCTAGGAGAGAGAAATAACATGGAAGGGCGAAGCAAGGAATAGTTAATATGTCTTACGGTACCAACTTCTATAGGCGGAGTGATCACATACCATAAGGTGGTAAATTTGCCCGCACACCGATCATATAATGAAAAAAAAAAAAACAAAATATGATGTATTGACTATCATGACGACAGTATGTAGTACGCGTAAGTACCAAGACTTTTTTTTTTACTTTTTATTGTGTTTTTCTCCGCAAAGTCTCATTGTCCATAAGCCTTTGGTGAATTATATTTTTAATTTGTTTCATTATTATTTTAATATGTCTTCATGTTTACTTAGATATAATATCTCTTAATCCTTCTGTTTTTTCTATAGATCATTCTTAACTAAAAACTTTAACATTTCATTGAACGCCCTTGAGTTTAAATGAATGTCATCGAACTTAGTTATTTCAATCTCTAAGTTTTGTAACACTTTGATACATCAAGGTAAACTCCGATAAAAGTGACGAGCAAACAAATATATCAGATTTAGTAATCAACGTCCACTGAATAATCTTTCGTACTTATGTCGTACCGTGAAATCTTTAGCAATACGAGATTAGATTTTCAACTCGAGCTGCCATGGGAACAATTTATAATGTATATTCTAGATTGGGAGTGAAAACTTAATATGATAGCTTAGAATTCACTTGATATCACTAACGAGTCTTTACAAAAGTAAATATATTAAACTTAAAATAAGATTTATAAATGTCATATCGTCACAAAAAGGTCACAACAGTATATATTCATACAACCGTTGTTGTATAACTCACTTAACGTACTTATTGGTAACTAAATTAAAATGTAAATAATGTTGCTTAATTATAATATAACATTCGATTTGTATGTAGCGCTGAATTAGTAAATAAATATGACATTATAATTTATTACTCATTTTGACTAATTGAGTATATCTATCTATATATATATAAATCTCGTGTCACAGTTTTAGCGTTTATACTCCTCCGAAACGGCTTGACCGATTTTGATGAAATTTTATATGTATATTCTGTAGGTATGAGAATAGGTTTATAACTAATTTTTATACCCCTAAGTGTTAAGGGTGGCTCACCACAAAAATAGTTTTTTTAATTTTTTGGACATATTCTTTTATTTTTATTTTTTTATTATGTGGCATTAAAAATATATACAACCCATAAATTTTCACCTTTCTACCATCAACCCCTATTTTTTAATAGAGATATTAGTAATTCAATCATTTTCAACCTCGGTCGATAACTGGATCAATTAACACTTGATCAGTCATCCCCGTCAGGGGTCTTTTGGTGTCACTTCTCACCATGTAAGCAGCACGGAGTAGGGATGGGACTCCTGTCTCTCTTGCAATAAGCTGTATCTCATGTCTTACACAGTTTTCGCAAAAAAATCGGTCATTATTATTATTTGTACATCGATCGCAGTTGTGACAATTATCATTTTATCATTTACGTGTAATTCTCAACTAAATTTATTATAAATTTGCATTGCTGTAATTATTTATTATTATTCATTATTAATATTAAAAGTATTTCTAGTGTATTATTCTTAAGGAAAAATATGTGTTAAATAACAAAATTGTGTGTGTACATGCGTTAGACCGATTATAATTAAAAAAAAAAACAAATAACGGGCCAACTTTTTCAAAAAGATAGTCCTATTTGACCATCATAGTGTGGGACCATTGTACGATGAGAAATTTTTTTTTCACCTAATTTTGTGATAAATAATCGTTTTACGATGTAGTGATTCACATTATACAATTTTTTTCATTTTTGTCTGTCTGTCTGTCTGTCTATCTGTATGTCTTCTTTTAACTCAAGAACGGCTTGACCAATCTTGATGAACATTGGTCCACACAAAAAACATGTGATGGCGCAAATGTTAGGCCATATACGGTATCTTATGAATTAATTAATTTCAAATTGTTAATTACGTATTTCGTTATTAGTAGCCATATGTGTGTGTGTGTGTGTGTGCGTGTGTGTTATTTTAGTAATAAAATAATTGATTATATTTTTATTAATTATACGCGGGTGAAGCCTCGGGGCACAGCTAGTTATTTTATAAAACTCATAAAGATATAAGCGAAGAAGTTTTGCCGTTCAAACCGGAACACAACAATACCAAGTACTGCTGTTTTGCGGTATAGAATATCTGATGAGTGGGTGATACCTACACAGACGAGCTTGACAACGAGCAGACCTACACAAAGCTCTACCACCAAGTTTTTTTTTTAAGAACTATTTAATAGGTTACACAAGAATTTACTTCAGCGTTATGTATTTCTATAGATTTTGTGTACATAAATAATGTTATTGAGTAATATCAAGCCAGACGCCAATGTTAGTTTAAAGTTTTAGGCTTAGGCCGACAACACCTTACACATTCCTTTTTTTAAATTGTTAAAAATAAATGTTTACATGGTTGAGAGTTCTGTTCCCCCTCTTACTATTTCACAAAGCTGTTTTATAATGTCTATACTTTGTCTTTTACTATCGAACTCTAAATAGTTGATGACAGAAGGAGAGAATTTTTCGTGTAACTTCACACCCGCTAAACAGCGTTTATTAGCAAAACAGATAGACTATTATTATTGGCACTGTATTAACCACCTTCCTTTCCGTAAGAACGTAAACTAAATTGAAAATATTTACAAAAAAATAATACTGCTACATCAAATTGTGTGGCCAAGGTATTGGCGGCATTCCCTCAAACATTGGGCGAAATAACAGCCGGCTGCTCGATAAGACTTTATACCTAGTTGGAATAATGTTAAGTTATTGTTACGTTCAGTATTGATATATCTTTATATTCATTTTGACTATCATGTTTATTGTAATTTTATTCATTTGAAATTAGCAAGTGTCGTTGGCTCTTTTTATTATTTATACCGAATATTATTTTTACGATATTGCTAGTAAAGCGAGATAACAGACTTTGGCTACCTTTGCGAACGAATACATTTAAGGCTTATATTAAAAACTTATTTACGATATGATTTATGATTCGGTGGCGAAAAGAGTACTCTAACTGCAAGACTAGTATAAAAATTCAAAGTTGCCCATCATTGTACAATTAACAGACAAGAAATGGTAATGGGCTCGTCAAAAATTTCAAAGACTGATGGGCATAGCAGATGAGAGCTAGAGTAGTGCCCACGCATTGGCAAAAGCAGCGTATACGTCAAGCCACGTGGGTTGACCTGAAGACGATGATAGAACCAGACTATATGCAACTATAAAACGAAGAACTAGAGCTTTGTCGGTTTGGAATGTCCAGAAGTGGACTGCGATCAGATGAATAATTTCAATTAATTTATTAAGTATAGAAGCGCTACGATTATTTTCGTGGATATATTACAGATTTGAAAATGTTATAATTATATATCTCTAGATTAAGGGCAAATAAACAACTTTCACATTGAATTGAGTCGAAATGTTGTATAATCTCTAATATTTGTTATGATTTCGCGTTTAGCGAAAAACGGCGTTTTGATTGGTGAACTTGTTATCGGAACCTTGGAAATCAAATTGAAGTGGTTAAGTGGAATAATATTGCATCTATACATATAAATAAAATCGAAGTGTCTGTCTGTGATTTCAAATTAACTGTCTCTTTTAAAGTTTATATGGCTATTTGCGATTTACCAAAAACCCATACTATCGTCTGTTTGTCTGTTTGCCCAGGCTAATCTTGGAAACGGCTAAAAATTACAAATTGAAATAACTAAATTATTACAAGAAGTATTTCGAGGTTCCGTTTAGTCTTTGTTTCATCAAAATCGGAGTCTATCAAAAGTTATAAAAACGTACGTATTTTTGTTGTTATACTATATGTCGCGGCTCATAAGGGGTTTTCCAATAGGGACGCTTGAACTTTGACAGCTGATTGCTGCCATGTTGTTTGAGTGACAGCTGTCAAATGCAGTATGTTATATTCATTCCGTCCTCCCAAACCACCATGGCAGGTTACAGTGTCGAGCAGCACGTGCAAATCATAAAATTGTTTTATGAAAATGGGTCTTCAGTTCGAGCAACGTTCCGCGCACTTCGCCCGTTTTACGGTCGCGATGATCGTCCTGCCGAGTCGACTATCCGTCGATTGGTGGACAAATTCAAGTCAACCGGGTCAGTTAACAATCAGCCGGTTCCCGTGCGTCAACGTAACGCGAGATCTGCCGAGAATATCGCCGCTGTGCGCGACAGTGTCCTCGAAAACCCGCGGCAGTCAATTCCGCGTCGCGCACAGGAACTCGGCCTTTCGCAGACGACAACTTGGCGAATTTTGCGTTGTGACTTGAGCCTGCACCCGTACAAGATCCAGCTGATCCAAGAGCTCAAGGTTAATGACCATAGACAGCGCCGTGTGTTCGCTGACTGGGCATTAGAGCAGTTGGAAGTTGACGCCGATTTTGGCAAAAAAATCATCTTCAGCGACGAGGCGCATTTTTGGATGAATGGCTATGTCAACAAGCAAAATTGCCGTATTTGGGACGAGACCAATCCACACGAGGTTCACCAAGTGGCAATGCACCCGCAGAAAGTGACTGTTTGGTGCGGATTTTGGGCCGGAGGCGTGATTGGTCCGTATTTTTTCGAAAACGATAATGGTGTGGCCGTCACCGTCAATGGTGAGCGATACCGGTCGATGATAACCAACTTCTTTTGGCCTGAAATCGAGAATATGGATCTGGACAACATGTGGTTTCAACAGGACGGCGCTACGTGCCACACAGCACACGCTACGATGGAAGTTTTCAAAGATCAAGCGCCGTTAATGGAAAACCCTATAGATGACGGTAATTCTAAGCGTCGCTATTTAGCGGTAGAATATCTGATAAATGTTGATACCTACCCAGGCCTACTTGCAGAAGGCCCTACCACCGTCTACAAAGAGGTGCTTCAATAATTATTCATTAATAATAAAGGTTTCATTGGGTTGAATAGTTTTGTTTAATCTGAGAATAAAAAACTATGTTCGTACGCTTGCTCATTTACAGTATTGACTATATCCATCGGCATGAATAGATGACCGGGGTATTTAAGCAACAAAATCGTACATCGGAACAAATGTTTAAAATGAAATTTTCTTTAATCCGATTAAGTCACTATAAAATATAATAAATACTCATATTACAGGAATTCAACTGCGGACAACTGCTAGTTACAAATAAAGAATATATCTTTATACTTAATACTCAAGAACAATTTGTAGTGCGTAATAAAGCAAAGCTATTAGCAAATCGCATGCATTAACATCTCTTACAATGCCAATGTCTATGGGCGTTGGTGACCACTTACCATCAGGTGACCCATATGTTCGTTCACTTACCTATGCTAAAAAAAAAGGTTACTTTTTAACCATAGAAGCAATTATTTAGTGGCGTTTTATTGCATAAAGGTTTTTCCAGGCGCAAATTTCACACTGACCATTACGGTCTTTACTTTCAGTCATACAGAACAATCGTATATAATTTGGTTATCCAATACAATATCAATAGCGTAAATAAAGGAACTCCGATGATGGACGTTGACATAGCAGTGCAAATTTAAATTGAAAAAAAAACGTGTGCGTCTCGGGACGCTCGACAGAAGTGATAATATTTATTATAATATATTAAATTAGTACTTGAGAGTTGATAAATTATTATAAGTAGTAAATGTATACGTTAGATGGCGTTAGGTTGGTAACTCTCAGGTAAAGCAGTCCGCGTCGGTAATAGTGGTACCGTAACGCGTTACTATACGAAGCGGCTTACCCTCCCATAAGAAGTTATCACTTCAAAAAAAGTATTTTCTGTTTCCTTTCATTTGTAAAATGGACCGGGAGATAATAAACACAAATTTTCTGGTCATTTGTACCAGTATGGCGACTCTTCAGGGGTTTAATTACTTAATGACAAAAAGGGAAATGATGATCATAGCGTTAGTACCGGCGGTCCAATCGCGTAGTATTTTTTTTGCGTTTAACATAATTATTAACCCTCGAGCGGTCGTAAAATTTACAACAAAATTAGTTTTCGGGTACCTGCTTTTACCGGACTTGCAAAGAAGGGTTTATTTGATGTGCTATTCCAAGAAAAACATGTGTTGAGGGTCCACTTGTAATTTGGTTGAAATTGGATTACGTATTTATTATTTATTTGAATATTTTAGTGACAAAACTGTTCGTCATAAATTTTAGGACGCGCGCCTGCGCGTAACTAACATGTATAAAAAATAATAAACAGTAATAAACAACAAATATAAAATTAACTCAAGTTGAACTCGAAACGATATTGGAAGAAATGTTCAACGAGTCTGGCTGTGAAGAAAATGGAGAAGTTGATGGAAGCGACGACAGTGACAGTGAAGATCAAATTGAATATTTATTTGTTATATATTATTAATGCTATGAACATTTCTGCAATCAATGCAAAATATTATGATATATAATTTTTCATATTCTGAGAAAACTAAATGCCGCAGAACATTTCTACAAAAATTGTCGCTTCAATCTTGAACATCTAATGAGCAGAGCGCAATTGAAACTTACCATCGGATGTAACAGCGTTTGAAACTAAGCTATGGACAACAAGGAAGAGAAGAGGCCAATTCAGCATCAGATGATTCCAACTAGTTACATAATTATAACACTCTCATATACAATGATACATTGCCATTTTTTAAATTATCGTTCATTATTTTATAAATATATATATTTTTTGAAATATTTGTATATATATAATTACTTATTTTGTCCATTTCCTAGTTGTATTGGTCAGTAAAACAACAACTGAGACATTATTTATTGATAAATTTGATGTCGTAAAAAGAACGACGTGCGTGTTAATTTTTAGCTTATTCTTATTATTCGAAATAATATTGCACTTGCAGGATCAACGGCTGTACGTGCGTTCCGTGGCACAGGATTGTAAGCGCTGATAACTACGAGACTTCATGCTGTTACAGAAAATTTATCGGTAGGAAAATTCAATAACATTTTTAATAGCCTGACTCAGCGTTTGAACCCAACATCTCGGGAACGACGGTTACTCTCTAAGCCACTGAGGCAGTATATAATTATATATATATATATATTAGGGTAATACTTATTCCAAAAAAAATAAAAAATCTTTTGTTTAAATTCGCGGAGCAACACATAATTTGATTATATAGCATATAAGAAACGATTTCAGTATTTTTTTTTAAATGACATGTAAGGGTCGCTTCTAAGGTTTGAAATTTTAAATAAAAAATCAAAATATATATATGTTAGATTCTTTGATTTTGCTTTGACATAAAAAAATAATTATTATTAAAATCATTTATTTATAACCCTTGTAGGGTTGAATTGCTATTATTAGGGTACTATTTCCTATACTATTTCATCAAAAAAAGCAAATAATATTGCTTTTGTTCTTCATAAATGAAGTAATTTATTATATTCTTCCATTAAAGCAACAGTGCGCTCAGCTACGTCGTTCACTACTCGCAAAGAATTAACGATATTTTTGGCAGCTGCATAATATAATCAGTGTCATCGTTTCAAGTCAAAAAAGAAGATGAGATACCTAAGTTCTGAAAGAATCGTAAGGAATTACTAGTCACGAAACTTTCTATATTATTTTCGTGTCATATCCATGGTTTGATATCAAAATTTATTCTTTTCGAGCAATCTTTTCTGCCTTCAATTTTCAGTGCTTCTACCATATTTTTTTCTCTAGTACTGAAAATTTCTCATCGACAAATGCGAACGGAACTAGCTCTTCCGAAAAATACCACAAACGACTAAGATTTTTTTTTCAACGCAAGAGTAGCCTATATTTTTGTAAAAACTTTCAAAAGATTTAAGGTATTTCAATAATTGTAAGTTTTTTTCTTGGTGATGGCCATGGTAGAGGCTTGATACCAATATTTTAAATATATCATCACCGAGAAAATGCATATTTCTTTCACAGCTTTTTCGTCTTTCTTCTTTAACTTAAACTATTGTTTAAATAAATAAATAAACAGTACAAGGCTCTTGTCATCCATCTAGCTCTAAGTAGACCAGCTGGTCTCCTAAATAAAACGCCATTTTCAGAAACATCTCCTAAGAAATTATTGTGAGATTCAAAAGTTCCCTGTACTCATCTCGAGGTTGATTTACTCGTAGTTGTTCTCGCGCAAAAGAAATCCTGTCTGCGGCCACTTCTGCAAGAATATTTGCCTCAACTTCATCTGTTATTATTTTTTAAAGGCATCTACTCCACTCCTTAATCGTATTTACAGAAGTAGTGTCAAAATACAAACATTCTACCTTATCGCTCAAATTCCATGAATTTATTGTTTCGTAGACAGCTGACACAGTTAGTATCAAGAATACTAAAATTACATTTTCATGACCAGTAATATCTTCGATACCTTACCATCCCAATGGATTGTTAATGATGAATTTAGTTTAAAATCGCTTTTGAGAGACTCTGCAACTGCTTTGCGATTTTCCACTCGCTACTGACGAATAAAAGACCTATTGACATTAAACTCTGATGAATCACACCCTGCACTTTTCAAAGTAGATGTCACTATCATAGCTGCTTTTGTGTCACCCAATTAAAGACATCAAGATTAAAAGCTAATTGGCAGTTAATAATGGCTAAATCCCGACGCGTTGGTCGTTAAAATGTGATATAAACACTTAAATGAAACATTAGTGAAACTATCATTTAAGCTGCTCTTCAACGCTTTTTGTTAAAATTTGATAAATGGTAGCGACCACTAAATCGTAAAAAAAAATTTAAAAAAAAAATTGGTTGTATATCAAATCAAATGACCAAGTACCGTGGGGATAATTTTAACGTCGAAAAATAAGGACCTTTCTACTATACATAATACATAAGTGATATATATATATATATATATATATACATATATATATATACATCACTTATGTATTATTATAATTAAATATATATTTTCACTTTGTTTACTTAAACTTAAAAATAATATTTTTAATTAAATTGAACAAAATTTGATAAACACGTGCCACAATCGTCATTCGACGAAAGACCAATTACAAATCCAATGTATTTTCTTTTCTTCTAATAAGCTAAATTAAGAGAAAAGTAAAAAGGAAACATTTTGATCTGACGAATTAATATATTTTTCGGTCCCTCCGGTATTGTAAAATCGTTCATTTATTTGGCGAACTTTATTAAAGCCTATGATTAAATGGTTCCCTTTTGCTTGAGGTTTCGGCAATCAATGTAATGACTTCATTGTATAAATGCCTTGTTACATGATTACATTTAATAATTAATTTACATTTAG
Source organism: Nymphalis polychloros (assembly GCA_905220585.2). Taxonomy (NCBI): domain Eukaryota; kingdom Metazoa; phylum Arthropoda; class Insecta; order Lepidoptera; family Nymphalidae; genus Nymphalis; species Nymphalis polychloros. The sequence goes on from HG992245.1 coordinate 13,786,867, forward strand.
AAGTAAATATTCAAAAAAAAATATTGTTTTTTTTTAATTTCTTTTTATATACTTATTTTTTAAGATTAACGACAAAATATGATACTTTTGATGTTTTATTAAATAACTTCCTATTTGAAAGTTGTTTTTTTGTGTAATATATTACGTGTGTATTGGCTGATGTTTTTTTTTGGTATGTAAGTTCAACGTTTTCCTCTATGGAAACATCTAGGCTTTGTACACAATTTTCTATACACATACACAAGTTTTGTAATAAGTACCAGCTGTTAGGTTAATTTATTAATTGTTATCCAATGAGGTACAAATATCAATATCAAGCGACGGTTGACTTCTTAATATTTATTTTATTAATTGTAAGAATATGTATATTTGAATAATAAGTTATTAAAGATGATCAACGCGCCAATCGGTTAAAAAATATAATCAATAGCTGTAACCTTAATGTACTTCGTACGAATGCAACCCATTTTTTTCCGATTTGTTCGCCATCGCTGTTGGACTTAATGATTGTTTCCTCTCCTAGTCATGTTGATGCACATGGTCAGTTTCCCGCTGAGGCCTTTTCTTACCATGATTAAGATTTTTTATCCTATAGGATTCGGCCTCCGAGGGCTAAGCCAACCATAGTCATGCGGCGAAATTATCAAAATTTGAATACTACTAATTTCATGACTGATTTAAATAACATCGACTGGACTGCGATATATAATGCCAGTTCAATAGACGACAAAATGAGTATTTTTAATTCCCTTTTAAATGAACTATTAGATAAACATGCCCCTTTAAGGCCCATCCAGCTTAAGCACTTATCAGCTCCTTGGCTAACACAGGACATTAAAGCGCTCATGGTGAAACGTAATGCTGCGAAAGCTAGATATAAAAGAAATGCGACAAACGATAATCTGGCAAAATATAAACAGCTGCGAAATCGTTGCAGTATGCTTTGTCGTGATGCTCAGCGTAAGTTTATCTCTAATACTATCGATAATAGCGGCACTTCTAAGATGTGGCCGTTTTTGAGATCATTGGGGATTGGGCGTCAGCGGGAAACCTTTTCTGCCAATTTCAAACTCGATGATCTTAACAAACATTTTATTTCTTCCTCTTCCTCTCCTCCTCAGTCATCAAGACAAATCCATCACACTCAACTATTTCAATTCATTGCCAATCCCTGACTACCCACCTTTCCAACTGAGTCCTATCACCATGGGAGAATTAAAAAAACATATGCTAAGCATCAAATCGGATGCAATTGGTTGTGATGGAATTGGTCGAAAACTGATACTTCTTTCCCTTAACAGTATTCTACCTACTTTATGCCATATATTTAACTATTCTTTATCAAATGGTTCCTTTCCTTCTGTATGGCGTAAAGCTCTTGTTATTCCTATTCCTAAAGTTTCCAATCCTTTGCTACCTTCTCATTTTAGACCTATTTCTATTCTTCCATTTTTTTCAAAAGTATTAGAGCGTGATGTTCATTTTCAATTAAACCAGTTCCTCACTATCAATAAAATTCTGTGCCCTTTTCAATCTGGGTTCAGATTAGGCCATAGCACAGTTACAGCTCTCGTTAAGGTATGTGACGATATTCGCTATGGTATCGATAACAAGTCTGTAACTATACTAGCTCTCCTTGACTTTTCAAATGCCTTTAATAACATTGACTATGACATATGCGTAGCAATCCTAAGATCTTTAAACATAGATAATACAGCCATTGATTGGTTTCGCTCGTATCTGTTTTATAGACAGCAATGCATAATGGTTAATAGTGAATATTCATCTTATTTAGATGTCCCTTCCGGTGTCCCACAAGGTGGTGTACTCTCTCCTCTCCTTTTCTCTATATTCATTAATACTCTCTCTTCACTTATTTCTTCCTCCTATCATCTATATGCTGATGATCTACAGATTTACGTTACTGCTCCCTTAGACGGTATCGATGAGGCTGTTGCAACTTTGAATCATGATTTGGCTGATATCTGAATGGTGTAAGTCTTACAGTCTCCTAATAAATCCAAGGAAGTCGCAAGTGGTTATGTTTGGTAGTCCTAAGTTTCTGTCGAGGGTTCAAAGTAAACTTCTACCTCCAATCTTATTCGAAGGCCAAACATTACTTTTGCAAGAGACTGCTAGAAATCTTGGACTACTCCTTGATGCCTCCTTTTCCTGGGTACCTCAGGTTGCAGAAATGAGCCGTAACATTTTTGCTATCATTGGTTTCTTAAGGTGTTGGAAAAACCTGCTGCCTATCAAGGCTAAGATCAGCTTAGCCAATTCTTTCCTTTTGCCCATATTGGATTATGCTGATGTCTGCTACATGTATGGGAGGACGGAAATGGGAGGACATGGTTTGGGAGGACGGAATGAATATAACACACTGCACAGTTGACAGCTGTCACTCAAACAACATGGCCGCAATCAGCTGTCAAAGTTCAAGCGTCCCTATTGGAAAACCCCATATTTGACTGAAGACCTACTGAATAAATTAGAACGGCTTCAAAATGTAGCCATAAGATTTATCTTCGGTCTACGAAAATTTGATCATGTTTCTCAGTATCGTTCTCAGCTAAAGTGGCTGCCAATCAGACTCCGAAAAAATCTGCACGCCTTATCCCTTCTCTACTATGTCCTATATATCAATTACACACCATCGTACCTCAAAGAACGCTTCAAATTCCTTGGATATGACAGCACACACAACCTGCGTTCTTTGGAGGATAATAAACTTATCATTCCCTGCAGCCGAACACAAAGCTACAGTAACTCTTTTACTATTAAAACTATTAAGCTATGGAATGCACTACCTACAGATATTCGGCAGTCGAATTCACTGAACATATTTAAACATCGTTTAAAAAACTATTATTTGTCACTGTCTAAATAAATTAAGTGTGTGTGTGTGTGTGTGTGTATGTGTATGTATGCGTTTACATATGTATGTATGCATATGTGTATATGTTTGTGTGTGTGTATGTATATATATGTATGTTGGTGTATGTATGTATGTGTATATATATATATATAAATATGGAAAGTATGTAGTTTATAATGATCTATATTTAATTTTATATTTTATTTATATGTATGTGTTTATTAATATCTCCTTCTTTTCAAGTTTGCACTTACCTGCTCTCTTACAAAGCTCTTTTCAACAAAGGTTGTCTGTGAGAGATCGCTATAAGCGATAAGACCGCCTTTGCGCACCATTTTTTCTGATCGACTGTTTCTTTACTCTTGTGATATTTATATGTTGTTGTGCAATAAAATGTAGGGAATTGTAAAATAGACGCGAATAGAGACGGCAATTGTGACTTGAAATAAATGCTAGAAAATTGAATAAGAGTTGTTTTTTTCAATAACTGAACGTATCCAACACTATATATAAAACTTTAACTTAAATTTTATATAAAAAAACACAACAGCAATTTATTAAGTCTCCCCGTTTTTAAGCGTCTTACTTTTCATAAAATAATTTAAAAAATGTATTGAATAAGGTGTTCATTATTTGTTTTTTAAATCTGAATATTATAAAATGAGCTTTTTTAAAAATAGGTACAGTTCTATTTTATTTATTTTCGTTTTCGATTATTGTGAGCTTTTGTGTTTTAAGTGGATGAAATTTAATGCAATTGATTTATTTATTCTTCTTTGAAGAAACTTATTTTGACATCGGCACAATATGTAATAAAATATTGCCAAACAAAAAATTTGGCAGACGAGATCTTTACTCGTCACCATCGTCATCATAGTTATCATAATATAATATATCTTAATCAATATAATCAACATTCAATCTTGAAAATTAAAAAGAAAACTCTAGAACTCTTTAAAATAGTTCATGCATCTTTAAGAAGTAATTTAAACTAAATCCACTAATCACGTATGACTTCAGTGGGCAAATGTATTTTATTCAAAAGATTTCACCGTAGCAAACTGTCATTCAAATACACCTTTATACAAAGTGAAAGGTAAAGATTTAATCATTTCTACTGGCCAGCAATTTGTAAGCAGCGGAAAAATTACATAACACGAATCTTTCGAATTTATATAACTAACGGTGTAGCAGAAAAAATAGTTATTATCGTTCATCATTTTATGCTCATAATAGATATTAACGGATCAGTGGCCTTACGTAAAGTGGAATCTTTTGTAAACAAAATATACATAACATTATGTGGTTGTCAAGGGACGCCCGGCATATTTGAAACATCTAAATTGATAATTAAATAAATTTAATAAATCAATATGGAGTAAAATAAATAATGAAAAATATATTTTTCTTATTATCAGTATCATGTATGTATGTATACAGTATTAACTTGTACGGACGAGTGGGGAGTGGTGGATAGGGTCCATGACAGCTTTGCTTACGAGACGGTCCATAGGCGCGTCAATAGATATTACGCATGAAAAAAAAAAAAAACAAACCTGTCAGTTACGTACGTCGTTTATATTTAAAAAAAATACTCTCACCATAATTATCCAAAGCAGGTGAGATCCAGCTAATAGTAGATCAGAGTAAAGATATCGTTTATATTAATATAAACGTTATGAACAGCGATTGCCGTCAAGTAGCACAGCGTCGTCATGATTATAAATAACCTGGTTCAATAAATCGAGAACATAGGCATCCAGCAGGCAGAGATAAGTCAAAATATATCGAATTCTTCTGCACAATACACGAATATGCTTTTTTCCTCTGATTCTGCACTCTTAAATTTTCAATTCATTCATAATAATTTGATTAATCAGGTAGCCAATTCTACTAACAGATTGTCACTTTATCGAAATCGAATCGGAACGTAATCGTTGACGCTTAACCGTTTTCATATTCTACTATCACAACAATCCAGCAGCGGTTCGGTCGAAGTCGCAATAGAATCAGGATCGTTGTATTCCAGACATATTTACATATACATAGATATAACAGTTAATAGCCGACAGATACATATTAATCTGCTTAAAAATTAAAAAAAAATCCAATTCGATCATTCGTTCGTACCAAAATAAAACAAGTTTGATACTTGATAAATATAATTGTTTATGTATGGAATTGGCGTTATATAATTGTTTATGTATGGAATGTTGAGTTGAATGATTTTGATATTTGTAAAGTGTTCGTATTGTAAATAAGTTTCATTAGTAAGTATTATGTAGATAGTTAAGAGGCTAGCGTATAATGCAAAAGTATTGTTTACACAGTATTTACGCCACGATGACATAAACGAAAATGTGCCATGTTACTATGTATCTTTATTTTCATTTCGCTTTCTATTTTTTTTTGTGGTTCTCATGGTAAATGTTCACTAGCCTAGTTGACATAGGCACTGTAAAAAGATTTGATAATTCCAAACATCATTTTGATGTTCCACCAATATGAAATACGGTATCTGAGATGGTAATATCCTTTCGTTTGTATACGTATGTTAATGGAATATATTTGATAAGTGTATGGTATCTATATCAATCACAGCAGCGTTAGCATACGAAATATAAAGACAAAGTTGGCAGTGTCAACATTTCCGTGCCTCGGAAAGCAGTAACGCCATTGGTCTTGCGGCTGAACTCTCACCAGTTGTATTGGTTGGCCGTCCAATCGGATTGGTAGAGTGAGTGAATAGAGAGTGTATGCTCAACAAACACAGTGCACCTATGTTTGGAAACACATTCTCTATTTCCTCTCTTAATATCAATTGTCTGTTGTTCGTTGAGAATCGCCATGACCAAAATCGGTGAGGAGGACGTGATGATGATCATCGTTATCTTTGTGTGTTGTTAGTATTTCTTTATTATGTAATGATATTCAGATAGAACAATTTAATTAGAGGATCAGAAAGCTATGTCACTAACAATTTTTATCACGGATTGTAATTTTGTTTCAATATTTATTTCTTATTTTTCTTATATAATATAATAATACCTCAAAATACTCTTTGATCGATTTCTAGATCAAATAGAAGCTGAGAATGTAAGCCGAATTTTTTTTTGCTCATATTATAAGCGCGAAAGTTTTATGTCTGCGGCCTAAATATTATGTAAATTAATGCATGTTATGAAACTTAAGCATCATCAGTTTTTTATATATAGAAATAATAACAAAGGTAATAGACGAGAAATTTAATTTGTTCGAAATATCAAATTCAAATTTTAATCACATTCTGCCTAATATTTGTGAATGAATACATGTTATGAAACTTAAGCATCACCAGTTTTTTATATATAGAAATAATAACAAAGGTAATAGATGAGAAATTTAATTTGTTCGAAATATCAAATTCAAATTTTAGTCACATTCTGCCTAATAAAAAGCACCAAAAATGTTTTATCACAAACCATTATTGATACTCAAGCAGCCAAAAAAACAATACAGATTGTCTAGTGCGGAGAACTTTATTAAAAAATGAAAAAAAGAGCTTCTGTATTCCCTATTTTTAAGTACAATTTTTCGATAATGATATATTATTTTTCTATGTATTATTCAATTCCATTATTAACAATACGTCCCACCTGGCTGAAAATTGTGGGAATTGAAAGATCACTATTTGTGTCCATATTTGTGTCCTATAATATTTCTAGAGCAGTTATCTATTATTTATTGACAATGGCGTGATTAAATTATCTATATTTCATCATTATCGTCATTATATATACACGTTGCAGATAAGTAAAGTAACAGCCTGTACATATTTGCCCACTACTGGGCAAATGTTTCCATTTTGAGAAAAAGACTTGGAGAAAAAAAACAATTGTGTTGCCTGGGTTTGAACTCAGAATCATCGGTTAATATTCTCGTCTTCTAACCACATCATGGCGCATGCAAGTAATAAGTAAAAAATAATAAAGTAATTACATTTTTTAGTAATATGAAGAAAGTCAGAAATATAAAATACAGTAAAAGTCTTACGGACGTTTTTATTGAAAGCTATTACGTGAACGTGATCATTTTTTATTTGCGGAGCACTTCTCAATATTTACATTTTCTTATGAATTTATGATCTAGTTATACCAATTTCAAGTCAGTATGGAGCGGCGTTATACATTTCGAATGCCATGCGGTTTTGTATTCTACTTCATAATAACAAATTTATATTTATTTATATAAAATAGGCATGGATGGGCAAGCTAACGCCTGATGGTAAATGGTCCATACACGTAAGCACTATAAGCAATATAACACTTTGCCAATACGTCACCAAACTTGAGAAATATGATATTATGTCCCTTGTGCCTGAAGTTTCACTGGCTCACTAACCCTTCCAACCGGAATACAACAATAGTGACTTTTGTTATTTGGGGGTAGAATATGCGATGAGTGGGTGATAATTATCCTGACGGACTCGCAGCCTACCACAAAGCTTAATAAGCTTTTAATTAGCGATAAGTTGCATTACTAATTGCTTAGCAGTAACAACCCGACAATCCCAATACTGGGCTAATATCTCCTGCTTAAGAAATTATTTCACCACTGTGTGCGTTTGTGGCAGTATAGGTACTTGTGAACGTATATCATGGAACACATACAGGTTCCATTTCTACTAACAAATTGTCACTTTATATCAAACAAATCCTAACGTAATTTTTATCCGATCTCCTATTCTACTAACATAACGTTCCAGTTACGGCTCTGTGGATGCTGGATCGAAATAGAATCGGTAGCGTATCGTAACCGTTATTTATTATTGGTAGAATGGTCTACCATATTTGCCAAAATGTTAATATAAACTAAAATAATTTAAATATTCATTCTTAATAAAAATAGCATTGCATATTATATAATCAATACTTACCTACATTTTATTTAGATACTTGCATAATAGCGCTAGAACACGCTAAATTAATATAATTACGCAATGATTATATATTTCTTTATTCAACAAAATTTTAATACACTGTACTAAATGAAAAATAGAATTAATTTACGTCATTTATAAGCCATTATTTATTGGCACGCTTGATATACAATGAATATTTTAATATCTTTTTTTTAAATTATTCATTCATAATGTCAATTTTAATCAAACGAATCAAATTGTTTTGATTACATTAGTATAGATCCTTAATGTACAAAAAATCTATCGACAGTGAATTTTACGGCAAAAATAAATCAACGTCTTTGTGATTACCGTCACTCGTTTGTTTGAAAAGTGGGAAATGTTTAAGCGATTTCAGCCTTTGATATGTTACATTAAAACTTAATTTTACGTGACTTCGTTTAATGTACTGTATATTTACAAAAATAGAAGATTAATTGGTATTAAAACGATTAATAGAAAGTATTAATTGAATTGATGATAATTTTAACTTTGTTTTGATGACGTTTTATTTATTCCATGATTATTATTATTTTAATAACGATCGAGCTTATCATGGAAATCAACTTTATTAATTTATTATATTATTTGTTTATTTATTAACATTTTGTTAATTTATGAAACTAAACCTATTTTTTATTTCTTTAACAGTCTTAAATTGTATATTCTCTTACTTTTTTTCTAGGTGGCAGGTTTTTGTGCAGATTTCTAGAGATTTTACCACCAAACAGCAATACTTAGTATTGTTGTTTTCTGGTTTGAACGGTGTGTTAGTCAGTGTAAAGTTACAAGTGACTATCTTTGATGCCATTTGCACCTTTTCATTCTATGACAGGAGTTCTCTATCGTGATTTACATATTTTATAGATTTTATTAGAATGCAATATGTTGCGTTTTTTATTGGTGAAAACTATTAGATAATGACGGTTTCTACTCCTAGATCTCAAGAATTTAATGCTATAAATTAATAATGTCACTGGAATTCCTTTCACATTTAAAGCAAAGATACCAAACAGAATGTTCATAATAGCAACAATTCAAAGTAATATTTACTTTAAAAAAAAAATTAACATATCATTACAAGAAATATTTAAGCATGACTTGATTAATATAAAAATAAGAAACTTCTTATATAGTAGAAATCAGGCCTTCTATAAAACAAGATTTGCCCTTCCGGTTTCATCCCATACTTCATGCTATGAAGTTACACAGTCTATTAACTAGAGATAAGCGCGTTCAACCATGTATAATGGTTATAACGAAAATATATTACATTAAAAGTAATCTTTGAATTATAAAATTATACTTATAAACCCACTATTTGATCTATTTGCCTTATATAACTATTATTTTTGTCATTTTGACTGTAATCTTCTCCTTACTTCTCGGTAATTTTTGATCTATTATTAAATGAAATACAAAAGAATTCAGCAAAGCGATGCTATTTGACTTAGATCTCGTTAAATATAAGGGTCTCCAGGAAAATGCTGAATATAACGAAGTCAAAACAAAATAATTCCTGGAAATCAGCCTTAAAGCTTGGCTTAAGGGATTGAATATGTAACAATACGATAAAAGTCGCCAATGACAAACAAATTGAATATCAATTGAAAAAAAAAAGAATTACATTAGACGAAATATAATTATTGCCTGTAATAAACCTAAGCATTGTCGGAACATAACATAAGCTTCCGGTTCCAAATTTCTTATTAATGAGGATGGCGTCATCCCTCAGACGACCTTCTCGTATCCAAGCCAAAGTGAGCATACCATTTCAAATCTATACGCCATTTTCGCCTCAATTATATATGCAATAATGGTGAAAATTGTAAAATAAAAAATAAAAGTGTTATTCTTAGTACCTTAACAAGCAGATAGTGAAAGTCAAGTGGCACTTGCTTTCGACTCTCGACTGGTTACAAAATCGGAACAAGCGTTTAACAAGTCATGCCTACGGCCTAGCAGCTGTGCTATTCTGTATCTCAGTTCGTATCTCCCTGGTGTTGAAAGCTGACACACTCACTCACATATCCTTAAATGCTATAAAGTATAATCATTAAAGTCTATATTGTATATAACTTTCTGACATTTTACGATCGTGTTCTACAGTGAGTTTTGAGTTTGTTTTATACAGAATATATGTATGTGAGCACAACAAGCTTACAAAGAAAACTGGTACTGACAATCATGCACGTACTCTTTATTTAATCAAATCATTATTATTTCCGTCGATAATTTTTCGACTCACAGGAATATGCAATTGTATCTTTGAAGCCAGGTGGTACGCGGATGCCATTCAAATTCCGATTATTTTGAGAGTTAGGTTCAAAATTAATTTTATATTTATTTTTTACTCTAAACTTTACTATAAAATTATAGATGGTTCAATTATTGTTATACACAGTTTTATAATTGTCAGAATAAGTTGAAAATATGTACAATGAAAATACTTAGGTAATAATTTTTTCCCGTATCCCATATTAAACTAAATACAACGTGTGTATCAGAAATTTTAACAATGTGTACAATCATTAAATTTTTGCATCTGGCGTACGATATAAATAAACATAAAATACAAGGAGCATAAAGATTTCCAATGATCCTTAAAATTTTTAAAGTATTTCCTATATTGTTTTATTTTTGTATTTCAAAAATTTATAAAACCACATTATCATCCAAGGTTGATAATATTTTCCCGGAGAAAAGTATTTGTTAGTATAATGAAAGGGCGTTGAGATTTTGAATCCATAATAATATCATAAATAAAACGTTATGACTCTTTACAGGACTATTAAATAATAGATGTAAAGTAAAGTAAAGTAACAATCATCAACAAATAATCACAAATTAAGCACATGAAATTCAGTGGTGCTTGCCCGGGTTTGAACCCACGATCATCGGTTAAGATTCACGCGTTCTTGGTAATAATAGATGGTTGGACTATAATAGATATGAAAACTTAAAGGTCATTGATTTCTAAGTAGGATATATTATACAAATTATTATTTTTAATTAATTATAATTAACGCCTTCGATGATTTTAGATAGAACCTACATTCCAAGCCCTTAATATTATCGTGTGAGAAGATGATTTAAAGTATTTTAACTTTAAGACTACTTTTACTTATTAAGTATTTATAAAGCCTTCTCGTATATAGTATATAATGCTTCATTGATTGCTTAACTTTAATTAAAACTTATAACAATAAATATTACATAAAATTGTTTTTTATTTAGTAAATCTAAAGTTAATTATTAAATGTTAATTTACCAGAAATATTTTGAAAATGAATACGACTTTTAAATTATCTTCATATGTTTTTAAAACAATTACCACTGATGTACAGTTCAAATTTTGTTATGGAACATGATACTTGAATTTTGATTGATAGATAAATTTTCTGATACTTCTTTATATAAGGAAGCACATTTATAATATACATAACAACATACATATGTAATAAATAAACACGTATAAGTGTGACGTGAATAATATCAACGTGAGAAGAAATTTCATGAAAATCTAACATCAAAGAGCTATTTCTGAAATATTATGTTAGATTAATTCTGGATATAAATGTTGTTATCGTGAATTTATCAGTATTGAATATGAAGTGACCTTTGTCGTCCAAAACTAACGCAATCTGTACGCTTTATTTCTTTATTGTATAGGTAGGCGGACGGTCATGTGTGCCACCTGATGGTAAGTGCTCACCGATGCCCATAGACTATGAGCATAATGGCATTGTAAGAAATGTTAACCGTCACTTACATCGCCAATGCGCCACCAACCTTGGGAACTAAGATGTTATGTCCCTTGTGCCTGTCATTACACTGGCTCACTCACCCTTCAAACCGGAACACAACAATACAAAGTACTGCTGTTTTGCGGTAGAAAATCTGATGAGTGGGTGGTACCTACCCAGACGAGCTTGTACAAAGCTCTACCACCGAGTTTATTGAAGAGATAAATAGAAATATCAGTAACTCCTTAAACAAATAGGACATTTCTGTTATTATTCATCAAAAGTATTTTTTAAATTTATTACCATCGTACTAATAGCTTAAATTCCAAATATTATCTTTTACAGGAATATATGTTTTACGAACAGAATTATGGTTCTTTGGTGTTGACCGTTGAAAAGGGAGGATCCTCCGACCAGACGGGTGTTTGTCTGGTGGGCTACTGCCCGACGGTTGTTGTCGGGTTCTTGTATATATATTCAATCGCTCGGATAACTTTAATATCGCGATGTAGGGTACGTCAGTTTTTAGTTTTCGTATGTGGCGAGATAGATGTCGCTACATCACTCCCCTCCGAGACCGGAGGTCGATAGCAGGTTGAGTCGTCCATATGTCTTGTGATGTTTGCCGGGCCAGTGGAATGTTCCAGTGAGTCGGAACCAGATGCCGCATAGTTCACGGTGAGTCGGAACTGTCTGCGGTGATGCCCCAGTGAGTCGGGGTGATGCGGCAAATGCTCCAGTGAGTCGGAGTGGTGCAGTGCTGCGTAGTGGCTGGCTGCTGCGTCGACCAGGAGAGAAGTGCGTCTCTGCTTGCTGACCGGCCGAAGTGCAGTGTGCTGTGCCAAGGTCGCTGAGAAGACTGTGGGTGATGACCAGGAATGCGCGTCCGCTGCATGCTGGTGGTCAGAATACCCGTAGTAGTCGTGGATGCTGGCTGGCTGTATGACTCGCTGCTCGAAAGCTTGAGGAAGTGATGATGACGTCACGATGACGTAGTTTTTGCGAAGGCTGCGCTGACGTTCATGCTCGGGGTCACCAGTTTGGTGTGAGCATTGAAAAGGGAGGATCCTCCGACCAGACGGGTGTTTGTCTGGTGGGCTACTGCCAGACGGTTGTTGTCGGGTTCTTGTATATATATTCAATCGCTCGGATAACTTTAATATCGCGATGTAGGGTACGTCAGTTTTTAGTTTTCGTATGTGGCGAGATAAATGTCGCTACAGTTCTTAAAGACTATTACATAGTAACGTTTTGTTTAATTTTATTGTAATGAAGGCATACGGACGAATGAGCCACCTGGTGGTTAATGGTCACCACCGCTCATAGACATTGGCGCTGTAAGAAATATTAACCATTCCATAAATAGTCAAAGCCTCACCAACCTTGGGTACTAAGATCATGTCACTTATGCCTCGAATTACACTGGTCAACTCACCCTTCAAACCGGAAAACAACAATACTAAGCATAGCTTTTTGGTGGTAGAATGTGATATGATGATTGGGTGGTACCTACTCCGACCGCCTAGCTCAAATACGATATAATATATAACATTTAAGTGAATATTTTATATTACCTACTAATAATATGCATTACAATAACTGAAGTAGAAGCAAGTAGACATTGCTTCTCACAGTGTTCGTGTCTGTAAAGAAAACGTCACAAAAATCAGTTCAATGATTTGTTCACTTTCCTGTTAACGAATCCTTAAAAGGTATGATTGTGTTCAAAACGCAATTTAGTAACACGTTTTTTAAATAAACACCTTAAAGGAATTAAATATTTGCCAAAAGGTAAAAACCAATAAGTATTTTTCGTCGGATGTTACAAATTACGAAAATTCAATATTGACAGGATGATTGAAGCCTTACCAGAAATTTGTAAATCAAATACGACCATTTTAAGCATGTAGTTATATATGACATTAAATAATAATAAAATGTATTATAATATATAATATAATTTATGTCCTCCTGTGCTGATTCCGGCCACGGCGGCTCAAGAGAGATTAGCCAACTGCGACCTGCGAATTGAACCCAGGACCACTGGGTCTGAGGCCTTATATCTAGCCCCAACACAAACGATGCATTATTCAAGGCCGTCTAAGTAATTAACATCACATGTTTTAACGCCAAACAATAACATCTTGATATTGATTTCCAGTTTGAACGTTGAGTGAGCCAGTGTGAGTGCAGATATTATGTATCTTACGACAATTGCCTATTAGGCGACATTGTAAACCGCCTCAATTTACTTGGTGGTAAATAATAAGGTCCTCCTGACCGATTTCGGCCACGGCGGCCAATCTCAAGAGAGATAGCCAACTGCGCAGGACATATTATAGTGCACAAGTGTGTGCGCAAACACAGGTGCACTTTCTTTTCCTTAGCTCTCATAATCCGATGGGACGGCAACCCGACACGACCGGAAAGAGTTCAGGCGCAGGACCAACGGCTTAACGTGCTTTCCGAGGCACGGGAGTATACACACTTCCAACTTCCAAACTCCGGGCTGCATCTGAGAATTTTCTGACAGAAAAACCCAATAACTATATTGGCCCGACCTGGGAATTGAACCCAGGACCACCGGGTCTGCGGCCTTATATCTAGCCACTAGACCAATGAGGCAGTCGAGGTAAATAGTATGGATATAGTATTACAAAACCATATCCCCTTGCAGCACACGATTGGCATTCGATTCACTGATTACATTTAATTAACATAAACCTGGCAAAGCATCAATTTTTGTGTGCTTAATTTGAGTGTAAAATTCATCTGGTGAAAGAAAACGTCATCCGGAAATCTACATAACATGTATCAGATAATTGAAGGAGCACACATATTTTAAAACATTACTCGACGATTTAATGTACTTGTAAGAGTGTATCCTTTCCTTGGAAGTCCATAATAAATAAATACGCTTGTTCACTATATGTAAAAAAAATATAAGCATTATCTAATTCTATTCGAGACCTGGGTGTAATATTTGACAATCGGATAAGATTTGATAAGCATATTAATTATTTTTTTCACGCAGCTGAAATCTTCAACTAGGTACCCGGCTCCCTTAGTGAGAGGAATTGGGTTATGTGGGATTCTTACCGACTAAAACCACTGCGATTGAAGAGGCTGCAGGATCGTGTTGATATAACTCATCCGCGGCTCCGTGTTGCTCCGCTCGTGGCTCGGCCGAGCTGTCCTCAGGAGGCGAAGGTAATTTCGTCTGAAATAGGACACGTGAGGCCCCCACCTCACGCATCCACGGCCCCATGGTTACGCCCTATCTTTTAAGCTCCGGGCGTCGCATCTGCGGGAGGGCCTAGACGACGCCGACGTCGTCTTCGCCGAGAAGCATATTAATTCTATAGTAACAGGTTATTTTAATCTACTTGGCTTTATCTTAAGACAGTTAAAAGATATCAAAAAGTCATCAACAACTTACAATTGTACAATAACTTGGTACGAAGTAAACTTGAATATTGTTATCAAGTGTGGTCCCCGTTTACAAAATCCGTATTGGGAGAATAGAACTTATTCAAAAGTGATTCGTTAAACATTTGGTCTTTCGTTTTAAAGTTTCAAGAGTCCTACAAAAACAAAGTGGAATGTTCTAAAATGAAGGCTCTGGCGATTCGAATATCTCTTCTATGTATGAAATTACTTTATAAAATTTTTAATGAAAAATAGATGACGATAGACTATTGAGTAGATTTAATATTAAATTTCCTAGAAGACTTCCTTGCAACCCATGTCCGTTTTTTTTTTATTGCATCGGTAGGTGGACGAGCTTATGGGCCACCTGATGGTAAGTGGTCACCAACGCCCATAGACATTGGCATTGTAAGAGATGTTAACCATAGCCTACATCGCCAATGCGCCACCAACCTTGGGAACTAAGATGTTATGTCCCTTGTGCCTGTAATTACACTGGCTCACTCACCCTTCAAACCGGAACACAACAAAAGCAAGTACCTACTGCTGTTTTGCGGTAGAATATCTGATGAGTGGGTGGTACCTACCCAGACGAGCTTGCACTTGCTCTACCACCAAGTATAACCGTTCTTTAAGATTGACCGCACTCGAACGAAACTTAGACACTATGGTCCAATATCACGAATATCGCGAGAATATAATATTTGTGTAAAAAACACAGTAACACTGAACATCGGATTTGACGGGCTCACAGCTTTCATGAAAAATGTGATGTGTCCTATAGTATCAAATGTTAATTTGTTTTAAGATTTAATTAGCCATTACCTTTTGTTTCTTATTTCTGTTTTTAATTTTAATTTTATTTGTATATTTTGTTACCTCTTTTTGTAATTGTGTTTGGAAATGGTGTGTTCTTCTGTAATCGGTTGTGCATAGTTAGTTTTAAGTTAATGTAAAATTTGCGTTTTTTTTTTAATGTGTAATATACAACTGCTGGAGATCCAAATAAATAAATATTACATAAACATTGATAAAACATATTGAATTGACAAAGGCGGTAAGGTTTCAACCACGAGATTTAACTCAAAGAAATTAGAAAATTAAATTTTATTAATTTTTAAACGCGTATTCAAATGATGTACTCGTTTAAGACTTTCATTATAATTCAAAGGGGGTTGTGCATGTACCATTAAATTGCGACGAGTAATTATCATTTTAATAGTAATTTAAAACGTAAGAAACTAATTAATTACGTTATATCATAATGAACAACATACATTATAACATTGTATTAGCTTGATATCATATAATAATACGAACAAATAAAAAAAACATGAATACACAGCCTTAATATATGGAAATACATAATATTTATTTGCCTCTGGACTTTTTTTATGATGATTGTATATTAGAGGAATTTTTTTTTGTTTTTTTTATTACATATGTAGGCGGACGAGCATATGGGCCACCTGATGGTAAGTGGTCACCAACGCCCATAGACATTGGCAGTGTAAGAAATGTTAACCATCGCTTACACTGCCAATGCGCCACCAACCTTGGGAACTAAGATGTTATGTCCCTTGTACCTGTGTAATCACAGGCTCACTCACCCTTCAAACCGGAACACAACATTACCAAGTACTGCTGTTTTGCGGTAGAATATCTGATGAGTGGGTGGTACCTACCCAGACGAGCTTGCACAAAGCTCTACCACCAAGTGATATGTATACAAAAATCAACAATCGAGTACACAAAAATCGACGTAAACGACATGACAATTGTTTTTTAACAGAGCGTTAATTTTCAGACTGGATTATTTCGTAAGACTAATAATTTTAGATTTTCATTTTAGATTTCCGAGAATAAGTCGCGGTTCTGTCATTAATTATTTGCTAATTACGAAACGATTAACGTTGATTTACATAATACTATTAATTGCAATATATTTCCGACTTTGTTTCAGCAATTAAATTAGTTCGATCAGTCACAAATGTAATTTATTTTAATGGTAATATTTTCCTATTACATAGTATGTGTATAAATTTAAAATCGAAATTACATCACGAGTTTAGTTTTGAACATGAACGCCGTAAAATCGAATCGAACTCATAAGCCTTAACCAACCAAAAAACAAAAAAAAAATCTTACATCAATATAAACATGTAAATACTTACAAAATTAACATTTGTAAAAAGTCAAAATCAATTACAAATGTTGGTAGTTTATTTAATTATTATTTGAAAATTCAACAGTTGGTATGATAATATTCATTATAGATATATGATGATGTCCCCGTTACCGATTTTAATCGAGACCAGCCAATTGTGTGGGACATTTAATAGTACACAAATATGTGAGCAAACACAAGTGCACTATCCCTCGACCAGAAAGAGTTCAGACACAGGCCGAACGGCTTGTATTGTTATTCAAGGCACGGCCGCGAATACGTTATATCAAAACGATCCCACAGCCTCTCCGATCCGTGCCGAGGACGGCCATCGCAGTGGTTTAAGTGGGTAAAAATCCCACATAACCCGGTTCCTCCCACGAAGGAAGCCGAGTACCTTCTGAAAGTTTCCACTGAGTTAAAAAAAAAAGAAAAAAAGAAAAGGCACGGGCGTGTAGTCACTGCGAACTTTTGGACTCGAAATGCAATTGAAAATTAGTCGACAGGACAATATTTTTTTATCGGCCTGACTTGAGGCACGAATCCAGACCCTCAGGAACAGCCTGAAACCAATTCATCAGACCAATGGGTAATCAATAATAATCTATATCAGTCTATACATATGTACATATATAGATATAATATTAAATATTTATTATACATTACACTGTCGATGGTACTAACATCACTCAATACTAGAAATTTCTGTAAATAATTTGTATATTTCAATATATATATAATATATAAGTCACGAATACGTAATAAGATCTTATATAATAGAAAGAATATGCAATTTGCATAATTGTCCTCCTATAGTCCTATTATATTAAATGTCTAAATGCCTGACACGAAATATTACCTCAACAAAATTCTGAAGAAAATCTCCTTAAATAACAGCAAAAAATAATATCAAAATATTCTTTAATAAGACATATCGTAGGAATGTCTTAGTCGTTAAGTTTACAGTTAACAGTGAAAAAAAATACAAAAATAAAAATATTAATAAATATTGGATTGCTTTTTGATTTGTTATTAGCGCGTAACAATGAGAAAGCAATTCTAAGCGTGACGTAATAAGTGTGAAAAGTCGTGGTAAGCGATGAGGCTGCGCGTGAGCACGTTAAGTTACAGTTGACGGGCAAAGCTCGCGCGCGTCGGACGCCGCGCTTGTGTGTGTTTATGACTGTGTGCGTGTAGTGCTACGTGTATGACAGGAATAGATTATATAGGTAAGATTTTTAAACATTTTAAAATTAAATTGATTTAACTTCATATTTAAAAGTCTATATTGGATATAAAAATAGAGGGGTAGAAAAATAAATATACTCGTACTCGCGTAAATGTAAAATTATTAATATTGATAAATCAAATCAGACAAAGACCAAATTTTAAATTAAAAAGATGGTTTGAAATACCTGAAAGATTGTCCTTCAAATAAATTATTGAAAGATATTGATTTTAATATACAAACGGCAATATAAATAATAAAAGTATTGCTCATTTTCCACAACAGACATACAGTAAAATGGCAGGTGAAACTTATCAAATAAAACATGCTCGTTCCTACTGTCATTACCAAAACGGAGCTACTAAGATATAATATAGTATTGATTACAGAGAGATGTTTAGCGTATTGACTGAGGATTTACCTTCTTCTGTTTTTCCGAGACGAAAAAACAAAAAAATATTTCCCAAAAAGCATATTTGTCTCACAAACAGCTGGGTGATGACCGATCCCCTATGAGACTTGGGGCTCATTTAACCACGCTGCTCCAGAACGTCCTGGTAGATACATCTCTCGGTGCTTTCCTTCATAGCCAAACATGATATAAATTATTAGCAAAAATCAAATACACGAAAACTCAGCTCAGCTGGAAAAATAACCCTGGCTTTGAACGTTCATACTTCAGATAAGATTCAAATGTTATAGCTACTGGGCCATCTCGTTTTTTTTCATCCATAAATAAATGTTATTGACAATATATATATATATATATTGTTAGCTTGACATATCCTAATTTTTATAAAATAATCGAAATTGCTATTATTTTCGATTGGAAATATAATTTAAGGCAAAATTCATTTTTTATACAGATTATTTTTATTGCTGATAGGTACGATCCCTCTTTAGCACAAATAAATGAATAATATTAATACAATTGAATAGATTCCGATAATTCAACATACTCCGAAAAAAGGACATGGTCCTTTGTCATCTGTCATATTACAAGAGTGACACTTATCTCGTCGAACTAATTGCGAGCCATATTTCTAAGATAAAGGTTAAACTTTTCATTCATCTTCATTTCCTTTTAAGCGTAACGAGTGCTGTCATAGTAAATAGGTAGATTTTGTCACACTAATCGTATTAACCATTTCGATGCGGTAGATAATATTATTATAAAACCGTCATATAATAATGCAAATAAATTTGTTGCGTGTAAGAAAATTGTACGCAAATCGTTTAAAGAAACAATAAATAATTTTTTGGTAAAAATTTTTGTGTTTTTTGGGAAACAATTACGACAGTAACGGGCAAATACGAAATATTTCTATGATTAGTTATACATTAACAACAATAAATATTTACTGACATTGATTTTTTCTTAATTTTCTCGCAAACTGTGTATTGTCTTTTGACGCAAGTGATATTGTTATGACCAAATCTCTATCTCTCTACTATTATACACTTTCTCTCCCTCACTCCCGCTACCAAATACACAGCTTATAAATAAAACCACGACGGAGTCCACTGTTTGAAATTAATTATGAACTTAAATTGATTAAAATATAACAAACATACTGTGAGTTGTTTTTACGGTTTCTTGGATCTGTAGTATTTTTCCCATACCGATGATTTTGAGAACTAAATAAGTTCATATATAAAATGGTTATATTTTTATTTTTGTTTATATTTTAAAAGACTGACTGAACTTACTTGGTGGTAGAGCTTTGTGCAAGCTCGTCTGGGTAGGTGCCACCCACTCATCAGATATTCTACCGCAAAATAGCAGTACTTGGTATTGTTGTGTTCCGGTTTGAAGGGTGAATGAGCCAGTGTAATTACAGGCACAAGGGACATAACATCTTTGTTCCCAAGGTTGGTGGCGCATTGGCGATGTAACCGATGGTTAACATCTCTTACAATGCCAATGTCTATGGGCGTTGGTGACCACTTACCATCAGGTGGCCCATATGCGGTATTTACGGTTTCTTGGATCTATAGTATTTTTCCCATACCGATGATTTTGAGAACTAAAATAAGTACATATATTAAATGGTTACATTTTTAATTTTGTTCTTAATTTAAAAGACTGACTGAGCCGAGCGTGCCGTTATAATACTTTCATCTTAAACCAAGATTATTAGTTGGTTAGTTACAACTCGGGTAAGCCACTGAATGCTTTATTTGAGAGTAAGGAAACTTACATTTGTTGGATAAAATCTGCTACATGTGTAGATGAAACTAATTCCTATCGAAGCAGTGTGGTGGAATTCGTTCTTAAGGGTTTCATCACATTGAGAGCAGACCCAGCATTTGGAAATTTACAGACAGTAACTTTAATTTATAACAATATGATCATGTTAGAAATCGTTCTTGATAAAGCTAACCAAAAAATATATCGTTTAATTAATATACATTACATGGAGTTTAATTTAAAGAGATATGTATATAACACTTTAATCAATGTCAAAAGAGTACCTTTAAATTCGGATCGTAATAAAACATATTTTTAATGTACGAATTATTAAATCCTTGTTCAGTTCAAATAAGGTAATTTAATTATTTTCGTTTACAAAAATTAAAATGACTTGTAAAAGATATTAAGATAAATCTCACTCACCATTCATTGGCATTCCGTTTACTCCTGGTATTACGAATATCGAACAATAATGAATAACGCCTGATTGAATTGAATCAACTTCAATCAAGACTCATCATCGATACAAAAGGCATTTTATCAAAATGAAACTTGGTCAGCGTTGATTTGCGAACTCGCATGTACGATATTGCGATCGTATATAAAAGTTAAATTATTGCATCGGATAATGACATCCAAATATTTTAATCAATATCTGAAAAAGATTATACGTATTAAAGGAAATGTTAAAATTGTTGATTAGAGGAAAAAAAAATTACATAATTTTTTTTATTTAGTCAAAATAGACTGTTGAAACATAATAACGGACTAGGGGTTTTGGGATTTATTCTAAAAATGATCTTCACAAACCATAAAACAATTGCAACATACGAATATAATCACAAATATATATGTCGTATAACATTAATTAATTTCTGTCATTCATAAATGACATCTTAAAAATACAATAGAATGTATTATTATTATGTATTCATTAGCGAAACAGGAGAAAATATTATATAATTGTATTTTCACCGAAATTCTACAAATCAGTATGTCTTATGTTCTTTTGAAAATAACATCAAATAGACGCGTTATTGAAATATGTTTCATTTGCTGTTGCTAAGAAGGAATAATAAAAGGAACGTGACCTTTATTAAAATCAATTTAATGAAACGTTTGCCTTCATTACAAATAAATATCAGCTCAAAATAACGTTTATTACGAGATGCTACATAGCAACATACAATTGTCTTAATACGTTTACGAAAGATTTCCTAAAAATCATGCCACATTTATATTATGATAATAATGTACAACATAAGTTTTGCATACATTTTTTTTAAAGCAGTTACTACTTCTCACGTCAATAAAAATAACTTAAATGTATGCAAACATAACATCGTTGAACTTAAATAGTCAATACATGCTGATTTTACTAAAAGACATACTTAAAAGGCTTTCTAAGTATATAGAAAACATTACAAAAGTTACGAGTATATCTATGTTTAGTTAAGACTTAAGTAACAAGTACATGACGAAGTAAACTTAACCTAACTTAAAGATTATTTTGTGCATTCATGAATTCTAATAATACTTAAATACTTTCAATTATAATATTACAAATATTACTTACTCGTTATCTCGTTCCCAAGGGGATACGGGGAAAAACATTAGCCTATGTTACTCGCTCATAATGTAGCTTTCCATTGGTGAAAATTTTTAAAATCGGTTTGGTGGTTTATGCGTGAATGCGTAACAAACAAACAAACTCACTTTCGAATTAACGCTCTCGTCTAAATAAAATGTGATATATTTTTTTATTATTTGTTTTTTTTATAATCTTTATTCTCTCTCTCTCTTTCTTATTTTATTTGTATTTTCTTTTATTTGACTTATAATTTGCATCTCCTTTCTTTTAAAATTAGGCTTTAATATTTGTATTAATGTAATATTCTGAACTATTATTGCTTAATTTTTATTAATATTTCTTATTTTGTTCTTTCCAA
Organism: Nymphalis polychloros; assembly: GCA_905220585.2. Classification (NCBI taxonomy): domain Eukaryota; kingdom Metazoa; phylum Arthropoda; class Insecta; order Lepidoptera; family Nymphalidae; genus Nymphalis; species Nymphalis polychloros. Next base: position 13,809,397 of record HG992245.1, read on the forward strand.
AATACATATGATAAGCTAATCCTATGTTTAAGTAAACCCCGAGTGTTTACAGAAAAGTTATCAGCATAAATGTTATGCCACAGTCAGAATTCGTCAATAAAAAAGACCTATTCCAATTCAAAATACTTTATTCAATATTTGAAATATTGCACTTTCTTTTTTATTGTCAAACTGGAAACTACTACCGGTTCGGAAAAGAAACACCCAGCCCTGAGAAAAATCGGGGAAAGCAACTCAGGTTGAATTTTTTTGTCTTTTTTTAAAATCTTATACAAAAAAATATTGCCATGCGGCTATCATCTCATTCCCAAGGTGTGTCATCTATAAATTCATTAATTGTATAATAAGCTTTAGCAAACAAGCGTTCCTTTTTATATATTTTTTTTAAATTAAGCAACTGAAGCATTTTGTGCATATTAAAACAATACCTCAGAGCGAATAAAAACTTACTTGTATACTTTCTTTATCATCATCTGTATTGAAAAATACAGCCACGCGTAAATTAACCTATAAACATTGAAATTCTGTGAAGTGTTAATCATTATATTTAATATGCACCGCCCTCCGAACTGAGACATAATATCTTTTGTGCCTTGTGATTATACGAGTCATCATACCAACTGGATCACAGGAAAATTAATGTAACTACAAATCCGCATGAAAGGATTCATGTACATTCATCAACTAGTGAGTCAGCTGGCTACAGATAAAGCTCCCAATCCTCATCCATCACAAGCAAACATACCTATGTAACACCATACGGCAGAACAGAGTAGAATTCTTTAAACCTCTCACCATACATGATCAAGTATATAAACATATATCTTTAAGCAATAGCCACAACGTCGTCCGTAGTTATAATAACAATTACATTTACTCTGAGATCCACTTTGCATTTAGCTTTCTCTTTCCTACACATTGTATACCATATTTTTGTTTCTTTACTTTCACATTTTGAATGACTATTGAATACCCAACAATGGTCAAATGGTACTTGTTTTGTTATTCTTATAAGGATGACAGACATTGATCGAATTGTATCGATGTGGAAGACTTAAGTTACTTTCTGTGAATATTCACGCAAACTAATATTGTCCTGTGGTAACTTTATAAAGCTGCAAATCCCTTGGTCCTGGGTTGAAACTTCTGGTCGATTTAATAAATAGTCACTGTGTTTTTCCGTGAAAAAATTCTTAACCAAACAGGAGCTCAAATATATACTTATATTTAATAAATATTTACGACAGTAAAAAGGTTTTTGCGGTTTTAAAAAAATTAGAATTTAATATTGTTTAATGACGATTCAAAATTTCTTATAAGAGCTTACAAGAATAAAGTAATATATTTATATATAGATCAGACTTTTCCTGTATAGAGGCAAAAACTTTTCCAATTTTTTGTAAATTTTATCTCAGCAGGTACGATTTATTCGCTACATTTTATTCCAATAATAGCAAATTTTAGATTTCAAATCAGAACTCCCGAAGGACTGTGAGGATGGATCGGGGATTTGAGAAGGATGCATTTTATTTTCATACTCCATTTCCGAATCGTTTTAACAAAGCTCAATTTACAATTTATATAATGTTTTAATAATGCCATTCAAGTTATACTTACGTATAATTTTATAAGTCCTCTTTCATGCAAAGTTTAAATTGACAGCGCTTTGTCATTTGCTGAAAGGTTTTCTCCATGATTCAGCATTAAATGTAACATTTCTAGATCTCAAATGCACAGCATAATAAGCTACTTTCTAATTGCGATCTGTAAAATATACAAATTTTATTCGTACACTATATATTTTTTTTTATTGTATATATATAGATAGACAGACTAGCAAATGAGCCACACTGGCTGACTCACCCTTCAAACCGGAATTCAGTAATACTAATTATAGCCGTTTACCGGCAGAATATCTGATGAGTGGGTGGTGCCTATGAAGACGGACTTGCTAAGACCTTACCTATAAAGAATGAATAGAAAGAATGAAAGAAGGAATAGAGAGTTAATTTGCGTTTTCGCACACCATTATATGTCCAGCGCAGGTAGCTAATCTCTCTTAAGGTTGGCCGCCATGACTGAAATTGGTAAGGAAGTCATTAGGTAAGTATTCACGTAGTGTTTGAATATTTTTAATTAATAATATAAAGATAACAAAACAGTAAATTTCCCATAATTTTTGAAGTGATAACTTCTTATGGGAGGGTAAGCCGCTTCGTAACTTAACGCGTTACGGCGCCACTATTACCGACGCGGACTGCTTTACCTGAGAGTTACCAACCTAACGCCATCTAGCGTATACAGATAGTACTTATAATAATTTAGCAACTCTCAAGTACTAATTTAAATTATATTTAATATATTATAATTAATAATAAATATTATCACTTCTGTCGAGCGTCCCGAGACGCACACGTTTTTTTTTGTCATTATATTATTAATTAAAAATATCCAAACACTGTACGTGAATACTTATTATCAAAATGAAAGTACTTGAACCTAATTATTCGAGTGAACAATTAACGATATTTTAAGTAATTTATTTAAAACGGACGGAGAAAGTTTTCCAGTTTGTGGGTTAGTTCGAAGGTTAATTATTTTAAAGACTGTTAAATGTTGACTAATGACTACTATGTTATATTGGTTAATACCCAATAAGGTCCTCCAGACCGATTTCGGCCACGGCGGCCAATCTCAAGAGAGATTAGCCAACTGCGCAGGAGATATTATAGTGCACAAGTGTGTGCGCAAACACAGGTGCACTCTCTTTTCCTTAGCTCTCATAATCCGATGGGACGGCAATCCGACACGACCGGAAAGAGTTCAGGCGCAGGACCAACGGCTTAACGTGCTTTCCGAGGCACGGGAGTGTACACACTTCCAACTTCCAGACTCCGGGCTGCTACTGAGAATTTTCTGACAGAAAATCCCAACAACTATTTATTGGCCCGACCTGGGAATTGAACCCAGGACCACCGGGTCTGCGGCCTTATATAGCCACTAGACCAACGAGGCAGTCAATACCCAATACCCCTATTACAAACTCATTTTTTTTGTAAACAATCTACGATTTTAGATTATTTGAGATATTTTTTAATTTTTTTCTACCGTCGAACGACAATATTGGTATTGAAACGCAATTGTAACGAAGAACAAGAGACAAAAAATTTTAGTTTCCAAGGTTGGTGGTGCATTGGTGATGTAAGGAATGGTTAATATTTCTAACATCGCTAATATCTATGGGCGATGGTGACCACTTACCATCAGGTAGTTCGTCCATGTACCTATATTATAAAAAAAATGAGTCTCGCGCCATATGTTACGTTGACAGTACTATGCCAAAAACATTTAAGCAATAACAAATGATTCAGGACCGCATAAACAAAGAAACAAGTTATACTTTGATATTGAGTCTTAAAAAAAAAATCTGAGATTTGTTCTATTTTGAATTGAAATAATCTATTGAGAACATTATACGCAGTACTCAAGTACTATGTAGTTGTATTGAAAAGCTTATATTGATTTCCGTATCCCGTCAAAAGCTTGCACTGAAATTGGTTCTAATAACAAACATGTTCAGAATAGTGAGCGGTCTTTTATAGCTTAGTCAATTGACGTGTTCTAAATGTATCAACTGAAAGCTATTAATATGAGAGAATTCGGAAGAGTGTCTTCATTTAATAAAGTGGCCGACTAAATTATTAGAATGCAATTATTTTATTTTCATATTATATAGTTTGATCTTACACTTATTTCATTTTTTATTTGTGTCAGTATCACTGATTATTTCGTCAATGTCGTGGAAAATGGAAGGTCATTGTTACTACAGGGACGTATTCAAATTTCAAACGTTGTAGTTAATCCTCTCCTTCGCATATGCAAATGCAATTATTATACTACGCTGCAGCTTCATACATTCTGAGCCCAAGCTTTTGAGTATTAGTTTAGTTTTCGTTTTACGTGACTTTAACAAAAATGGAATTAATTGCGAGTTTACTTGCTCGTTTTGCTTAGGCAGTAATAAAAAAAATGGAATTCTTTACCAGCACACGTGTTCCCCTCTTCGCATAACTTGGGTTCCTTCAAGCGAACCGTGAAAAGGTATCATGTGGGTCGGCAAGGCGGCTCCCGGTAAATATAAAAAAATATATCAAATCAATAATCACTGATGATAGAAAGAAATAAATCAATGTTTAACTAAACACCACTTATCCCTGATTTCTCCCTTCCTGTCATTATTAATTTGACATTCGAAAGAAGAAAACAAAGCATTGTTTAACTGATCACCTGTTTAACAATATTTAAAAGTGAGGCCGTTTATAATGTTTTATCTCTGACACATCCATTTAACAAACTCAATGTGGTCTCAATAAGACTGTCTGCGAATCAGGTCAAACGCTGTATGGATCTGACCGACATTATTTGACGTCGATCTTTAATGTAACACAGAATGAATAAAATGAATCGATTGCATAAATCATTATATTGATAGTTATAATAAATTATTCAATTCTTGATTTGCACGAAAATATGTATCAAAAAATTGATCTCATTTTTAAATAATTCAAATATTTTCAAAAATTATTTTATGATTTCTGCTGCTTTCTGTGAGGCGCGCGAATGCTGTTTTACATCATCGAACACGAGATGAATTGTAAACATAATTTATGAACGTATTTACCTGCACTTATCTTCGCTTAAAATTTGTGTACTCTTTATACTGCGCCATCAAATTTATTTATATTTAATTTATGTATTTTAAATATTGAAAAATATATAACTCAATCTAAACATATAATAATGGTACAGTTAATTATTAAATCTGTAATTAGAAGAAGCTTTTAAATGAAAAAAGCGAAAAATTCTATGATTTTGAATCCTAATTCCTAATTAAATTGAATTTAGTTCTATATAATTATGTAAATTATATGATACACAAACGATTTTTCTTGTCGGTTAATTAATTTTAAGGCGAATCTAAATTTCAAACCGTTGATAAGTTGAATTTTTTTTTTATATAACAAGGCACAAGTGCTTGTGCCTTTTTAAATAAAGTTAATGTTGATTCGATTTGATGATTTTGATAGGAACGAGCAATTTGGTATTCATCATCATCTGTCCATTCTTCATTCAATTACCAACAATCTCCAACGTGTCTCAAATAATATTAGATTATACCGAATATAATATCTATTTAGTTATCTCTTGATCTTATATGACTTGATCACATTTATATAAAAGGATATACACCATGTATATAAAAGTTTTAATCCAATTGACGTTTATAACGTAGTGATTCTTCCAAACATACTTTTTATTTGACTACCCCAGCAGGATATTTTTTGATTGTATATTCATTATGATATTATCGTTATTTATTTGCCACGTTCTGGTAATTTACTTATCATTGTGACATTCTAGTAACTAAAACGGCTCGATGGGCTTGAATTGTGAGCTAATATTAGATTGGCCTGAACTGTAGCAGGGATAGGTGTGGTGCTGGTGTGTTACAAATAACCCTGTATGGTCATTTGTAACACACCAGCAGGCAGCAGGACTAGATAGCTAAAACCATAAGCAACAACAACTACATACCCTATGTATATATATAATGTGCCAAGAAAACTAACATGGTGGCTATTTGTCTCCGTTATGGATTTGAAATAAATTAATGAAACTTATTTAGAGATTTTTCAAAGTTAAGGTATTTAAAAGTTAACTTCCAAAATATATAAATTTTATACAGTACAGTAATGGCTGTTTCTAAAGATTGAACATGTAATAACACATTATTACATGTTCAATCTTTGTTAATATTATATGTTAAAAGGTCCTAAACGAGTTCGACGAAAGAATTGAAAATATTTTATATTCATTTATAACAAGCATTATAAAGTCCATTATTGCAACCAACCAATCCAAACCAAATAATCATTGAAATAAATGTTACATATAATACAGACCACGTGACAATAATGCATCCTATGCTCCACACATTTGCGTCAGAAACATAACATAATATATAAAAGTTGCATTTGAAGCCGACTACAAAATTACACTCCCATCACGTCCAATAAAATTTCATTTCAAAATAGACACAGAATATACTTTAATGGAAGTTTGCAAAATAATATAAGTTAAGTTTAGACTCAACTACCATTCAGTTTGTCCCGAGGGATGGACAAAAGACTGTGTTTTCTAGTCCAAGCTTCACGTACACACAAGTTTCGGATGGAACTCCAAAATAACATCAGCAAAATTATGTTTACATTGAAAAATAATTTCCTGCGTTGTTTCAGATCGTGTGACGAGAATTTAGAATGGCCACAATAGTGAATTCCACACAAAGTGTCCTAAAAGACACGTACGACTATTATTTATGGACACTGTCGCTTTCCGGTAAGATGCACTTTGTTATAAGCTATGTTCGTGTAACGGATACATTAATCAAATTTGCTTAGAGAAAATATAAAAATAAATTAAAAATAAAGTGACCGAAACAGAAATATTTAATTTGACATTTCGAAGATGTTCAAAGAATTGACATTTAATATAAAATATAATGGTGATTAAATTATATTTTTATAAATATATAATATACTGCTATTAGTTCAAACACTAGGTCAAAAATCAATTGCAATTTGTATTTTTTTATAGATAAAAGAACAGAAGGATGGCCGCTAGTAGATTCACCAATTCCCACTGTTATATACACGTTAATATACCTCTTCATAGTATGGATAGGACCAAAGATCATGAAGAACAGACGACCGTTCAAACTCACATGGTTATTAGTACCCTACAATTTAGCAATGGCAGCGCTGAACGCGTATATTGCTGTTAGACTGCTTACAGCTTCATTCAGGCTGAGATACAGTTACATATGTGAGCCGTGCCGACAGAAAAACGATCCTGATGAATTGCAAGTAAGTCAAAATATAAATTTATTCTATATAAGAATAAGGCAAAGGGCTATAACTTATGTATCCTGCATACAATTCAATAATTATTGGTTTATTTTACCACTATACAATCTGGAGTGTGTGGAATAATCGCTACTGAGAATGAGTTCTATTCTTCTATGTTTGAATGTTAAAACAAGAAAACACAAAAATATTTCTTAGTAATACATATATATAATATATTCAGTTACATATTTACGAATTTTAAGGGTATGGAACAATTTAAATGAAGCACTTCACGTCGCACTTCTGCGAATAATCGTTTAAAAGCCTTTCGCATTTTTTGTTCCAAATACATCAACATTTTCTTTATGAATATCTTTATGATGCTTATAATATCAGAAGTTTTGTTTTGTTTTGTTCTTATAATTATCACATTTTGATTAACCCTTCAGCAGGCGCATCCTGAAAACACGAGCGGGCGCTGTCGTAAAATTTACACAAAATAGTAAATAACAATTACGACTAGTTTAACAAAATGAGAACAATTGATATTTTTTGCATAACAAGTATAAATATCAAGTAAAAAAAAAACATCCACATAAAATAAAAAAACAAATATCCGTGTAAAATTTCACTTGTCAGGTACTACGTTAAGATTTGACACAAATACACCAATGAAAAATAGTAAACGGCTTATAGATGAATTGCTAAAATGGAAAACAGGTTAGAGAAATTCAAAGATGAAGATTGGACTTGAAATAAAGTATTCCAACATTGTAGATTAATGGACTAAGCTTCTAACACTGAACTCAATGTAGCGGAGGAATTATCTGCAATGAATGGCTGCTTTACTTCAACTTAGAAGCATAGCTTAAAAGAATTAATGAAGGCAAATGTTCTTCGTTAAAATAAAAACAAAATGGTTTCACTTACAAAATAAATCCATTCGTTTTTTTCCTTTTCTTTCTATTTCATTCTTATTGCAAGAAAATATATTCTATTCTCAAGTTTAAGTTTTATTATTGAAAAAAGGCAAACCTTATGTATATAATTTGTACTAATATATAAAGTGATCGCTAATCTCAACATCTAACAATCCGATGTGACAAAATATCTTTGCTTAAGATAGCCTTTTTATTGAAAAATATTATATAACATAACGCTATGACACACGGCGTCGCTAACAAAAGATCAAGCAGTAATGTTTAAGTATAAACATAACTAATCAAAGGTCCCTTTAGATCACTGAACTTTTGACTATTGCTCAAAATATAAGTTTAATTAATTGAAGTCAATATAATATAGTAAATAAAATACGGAAAAAGATATGAAACAGTTATTAGGATAAAATCCATGACCGCTGATTTATAATTTAAAATATGAATTGTGCGTTTCAATACACATAAACTGGCCCATCATTAATTATTGATAAAGTCAATATTATATTAAGACCATATAGTTATTAATCAAGTCCGCTTTAGTTTACAACTAGCAAATATCCGTCTAGCGTTCTAATTTATTTATCTATGACAGATTAATATCATGGAATGTATGTATTTCTAGTGGTGTATACGGGTTAAAATACGAGTATAATACCGAGTACGAAAATTGTATATTGAACGTGATTTACAATCACGCAGAGAGTTTTTTATTGAAGTCTTATATTTAACCTATACTAATATGAAAAAAGCGAAAGTTACTCTGTCTTACTGTTTGTTACTAAACAACCGAAACGCTCGTTACAAAATTTGACTTTGAAATCAGGGTCTGAATAAAGATTTAATATCGTTTTTTTCGCTATGTCGAATAACGTCAAAGAAAGTCACAGGGAAAATAGGTAGCGAATATAATATTCACTGCAAAAGCTTTTATTTGTTCTTCTTGGTTTTTACATTTCGAATAAGTGGCTTCATATTTTAACTTAAATCGAATATTCGAAGTTACTTGTAAAAGTCTACGTGAATAAAATAAAATGATATTGATTTATTATTAATATACTGAAATACTGAAAGGAAAATGGAACCAAAGTTAGAATAATAGTCATAAATTAATATACAATTAGGCTACCTTTACAAATTATTCCTTTATAAAACTGTATTTTATACTGTTGATTCAGGATTGATTTGACTAAAATAAGGCATTTCTAGAAGGAAATCTTTTTTACTTATTATTTAAGAAATATATTTTTGTTTTTCACTTGCAGATAGCAAACGCGGTATGGTGGTATTATTTCTCGAAGCTACTGGAGTTCTGTGACACATTCTTCTTTATATTAAGGAAGAAAGAAGAACAGCTAACCTTCTTACACGTTTATCACCACTCAACCATGTTCGGTTTTTGGTGGATTGGAATCAAATGGGTGCCCAGTGGATCTAGTAAGTTTGCTTTTACTCAAACTAAAAAAAATTCAGTCCAATTCTCAAATTTCAAATAATCGTATGTTACATATATATTTAGATAATATAATATGCAAATAATATTTTATAAATATTTTAAAATATTAGGCAATATATTTTTCTGAAAATATTACGTGAAAAACTAAATGAGTATAATTTTTTTCAGCTTTCCTCCCAGCTATGGTAAATAGTGGCATTCACGTGCTTATGTACACCTACTACGGGCTATCGGTCTTCGGTCCATCTGTAAGCCAGTTCCTGTGGTGGAAGAAATACTTGACCATCTTGCAATTGGTATGATACTTTATAAAATACTTTCACAAATTAAAAGCTCATAAATGTCGATAGAAGACAAAAATCTCCTTCTCTTTCTCTTTCAAAGGATACGTTATTGGTTTTTATTACTTTACCACGCTGCTTTTGTGTAAATATTTCCAAAGTTTTAAAGAAGTTTACAAATAATTATGGTTTTGGAGTAGACATAATTACGCTCAAACCATGTTCTTCATTACTTATTTTGGTGACTTAAGTCTGTACACATATTTTTTAACTGATAAATTAATTGTTATTTATAAGAGATGTGATAGCGCAATGATAAAACACGTGGATCATTCTGATGATGAATTATTCATCATTCGAACAGCATGATTCCAAGCCTACTCCTCAAAAGAAGTAGAGACCTTAGCCTTAGCTGTGGGACATTTACAGGCTGTTACTTATAAAAGCTCTTATAATATATTTATATCTATTTCATCCTCTAGATCCAGTTCACCTGCGCCTTGATTCTTGGTATCAATGGAATTAGGACCGGATGCGAATTCCCACTGTGGATGCACTACGTTCTCATCATCTACATGATCTCCTTCATTGTCCTCTTTGGAAACTTCTATATGAAGGCATATCTTGCTAAGGTAAAAATATTGTTTTCAAATACTTTTCTGCCAATATAAGTTAATATCTCTGTACGGAAGAAGAAACCTTAGCGAGATTTTTTCGGCCAATTGTTGCTTTAAATGAAATTGTTTGTATTGGCCTAAGATACTTTAAATCTTAAGTTCTTAGGATTACAGAAAAGTCATATGGTCCACAGGCGAGTGAAGTCACGGGCGGCAACTAGGCCTATTATAAAATCGAATAGTCTATGAAATTTGTTGCTGTAATCAAAGAAAGTTATTTCATAGAAGTAAAGTAAATTAGAGACCTTCCAATATTTAAAGTTTAATTAGGTAAACACGTCTTTGAATCCTAGTTGGAGTCTTTTCACCTCGAACAACTCACTTCAAAGGAGTAAATGGAAACTGTCCATTAAGAAACAAAGTCGAAGCTAACTTCCCCACACCTTTGTCAACTCTTTTTATTTTGTTACTCGTGACTAGATATGGATAACGATACTTTTAATAATTTATATTCCATTTGTGACAAATTGAAGTCTTCAATTTCTCTTCTGTCAATAACAATATCTCCTGTGCAGTTTCAGTCTGGGTGATATTATCATAACTAATATTGTAAACGCAACAGAGACTTTATTTATACTATATTTATTGTTACTTTATCACGTCTTAAATAATTAACTGATTATCATTTTGCATTTATATTTCTTATTTGATATAAAATACTCATATATTTCATTAAATTTGATATTATTTATCATAACTTAATTATAATGAAGAACGAAATCCAAAAGTATTTATTTTCATTATCATTAATCACTGCCGTATCGGAGATACAGTAATCAGAAACATGAGACTTGTAATAACTATGTGATCATTTTACGTAACTCAAGTTCCGAGTGAAAGTGTATATGTAACTGGTACAGCAAGTTCCGTTACATCATTGAGTTTTACTTTCATACATCCGCAGTGGTTTGTAACAAAACACCCATCTCGTCTTGACACGGTCACTAAGCTGCGGTAATGGGACGAATACCGACGGCTGCTTTTATCGCTAGCGTCTCTTTGCTGCATATACTACATGTTCAATTATAATCATAGTACTGTAAAATATTTTTTATATAACCATTTAAATGTTTCGGTTTATACTATATTTGTGTAATACACACAGTAATACTTAATCATAGTGTTCCGATTTAAATGATGAACGAGTGCCAATGGGCGGTGATGTCTCCTTACAACTGCATGTGGCCCATTTACTAGTATATCTACTACTATAATAAGCAATTTAGTATTGTAATAAATACAATCGGTGTTGATTCCAAATGCAATAAAGAGAAAATTCTTTATTAAAATACCATAATGTTTATTCATATTTTATGGTAACAATAAGAAGCCGTAGGGTTAGTTTGTAGAGTTTTCACAAAATAACGTCGGTACATTTGAAGGTGAAAATCGTTTTAGAAATTTTAGAGTACATTTAATATTATTGTTATGATAATTTTCCGAAGAATTCTTATTTAATTTCACAATGAAAAAACTTAAATTATAACAATCCAAGAAACTTTATACCAAATAGCTTTTCGACTTGTAAACAAGTCAAAAATAACACTAAGTCAATATTTTGTTAGCGATTTCTGATATATCTTAATTTGATTTCAGGGAAGTAAATGTATGGAAGTGAGATACGGCCAATGTTTGGACGACGAGGAAACGATTCGTGCGAGGAAATTAAAAAGCAATTAAATACACAATTATAATTAATGTCTTCATAATTTATTCACTTAGTATAACATTCGATTTAAGATCATATTATATTGTATTTGTTTAAATAAATAAATGTCCGTTTTTTATATGTACTGTTTCATTCAACGCATAAGAGAATATTTTTTCCTCTCTTACAATCACAAGTGATTTTCGTTCTGAACTAGTTCAGATTCTTGGACTTTTGTATTTATTTCTTTTATTTCGTACGCAAAACTGGATACAAATTCTTAAGTGTTACATATATGAATATAAAAATAACTAACGGCCTTATTTATAAACGTTGCTTAGTTACTGTTTAGCTAGACACTGATTTGTCTCTTTCTGTCATTATTGATTTGACATACGAAAGAAGAAGACAAAATATTGTTTAACTAATCGCCAGTTAAATATGGTTTATGAATAAGGCGGTAACTCTTTATTAGTTCATAGCGATTATTTTTATATTAAACATTTATTTCATATTATTATTGTACAATACGCATATTAATCGATCTAAAAAAAATTAAATAATGTAATATTATTATTTTGTTATCAATTTCGATTACATATTATTAAATAACACACACAACAGCTGTAATTATATAATAAGGTTACATTTGTTGACACTGAGCCCGAGCCATGTAAGCGACCTTCTGGGCTCTCTGAACAACTTCTGGACAACGTTTGCGACGCACCATCTTACAGTCTTGGAAGTAACCTTCGTTTCTTGGGAACCCGTTACTCCCATCACTAAATGTAACTAAGCCTGAAACAGATAATTATAATCTATAGAAGTTTTTTTTGTTTTATTATATCGTATTGTTAATATAAAAATGATTTTTAATTGTCTGAATTAAACAATTACCTTATGTTTAACAAAAAACGTACGACAGTTCCGCAAACACATCGTTTTATAAAATATAATTTGACAAAAACTCGATTCGCAAATCGTCGTTGAAGTTCTAACATCACGTAAGTCAAAAATAGCAACTTTTCAGGAGAGAGAAAAAATGCATAATTTTGTATAGATACTTTAATAATACAAATTTACTACTTGCGTATACTTCATTTTCTATTATTAATTTTCCGATATGTGTTTCTGATTTGCTAAAAACGATACATTTTCCGATTCTCTAGCGAATGGCATCAAAATGTCAAAACAGCCAAAAAGTGACTTACGTGATGTTAAAACTTCAACGGCGAAATGTTATGTTAATAATTTGATAAAAATTTGATAATAATTTGATAAAAATTCACACATTAAAAGAATTTTATACTATGTACAATTTGTCAAAATAAAAATGTATATAAATATAACTCATCAAGGTTATTAGTATTATATATCCGCTGAAACACCGCCACTATAAAGACGTCTCGTCTCCCGCCTTAGTTATCTCAGAAAATTTAAAAGCTCAAGAGTTCTAATTTAATTCAGAGTAAAAATTATTTTCACTCGTCTGATGTGAATCAGGCAATTTGTATTTCGTTATTTTCACTCAGATGTAAGTTCCATGCACTTTGAAATGTACTTCTTATTATCCTTACTCTCAATGAAGACGTCTCAAGTGAAAATATAAATATTACTGGTATTATTATTAATCAAATCTTTTCTTAAATGTAACCCAAATAAAATAGTACAGAAAGTATGAGTTGAAGAGAAAACCTCTCATGCCATGTTAAGCCAAGCCAAAACCAAAGCCAAGGTAATGTCACGACAGTAATTAATCCGCCAAGTTACCTTTGATCATTAGTGACGTCACATTCAACTGTCAAATAGGAAGAATTAAATTCTCGATTCACTAATTTCTAAACGTCATTTTCTAGATTATTCAGGAGAGACTGTTGCCCACGGCTATCCGAGTAACGAAAATGTCGTGTCGACAAAAAGGATGGTGAAAATATTTTTAATAAAATATATGTTTGATTAATTGAACTAGATGTTATTGGCTCCCGTTACATAAGGGTATTTGGAAAATTTGAGTCTAGTTGATTTTTGACAGTGAACTTGGCAATTAAAGTGTTATGTAGGTTTTAACTCGAGTTTTAAAATAATAGTTTTTTTTTATTATTGATATAGAATCCAAAGTATGAATAATTTGACTATAAATTATAAAACTATTTCCCTATAGTTACAGGCTCAGTGTAACAACTCACCCATCAAACCCGAATACAACAAAACTAAGTATTTTTGCTTGGAGCTAGAATATGTGATAATACCTACCCAGACGATAAAGCCGAGATGGCCCAGTGGTAAGAACGCGTGAATCTAAACCGATGATCGTGGGTTCAAACCCGGGCAAGCACCACTGAATTTCATGTGCTTAATTTGTGATTATAATTCATCTCGTGCTTGACGGTGAAGGAAAACATCGTGAGGAAACCTGCATGTGTCAAATTTCACTGAAAGTCTGTCACATGTGTATTCCACCAATCCGCATTGGAGCAGCGTGGTGGAATAAGCTCCAAAACCTTCTTCTCAAAAGAGGCGAAGAGGCCTTAGCCCAGCAGTGGGACATTCACAGGCTGTTACTTTACTTTACTTTACCTACCCAGACGGTCTTGTACAAAACCCTATTACCCCGTAAAAATATATTGTGTGGTCCCAAGCACAGACCCTTTTTTAGGTCAATTATTTTTTTTTACTCTTCATTGGCTGTTTTTGGAATTTAAAAATAGTAGCTCAAAATCTACGTACTTATCAATCACTAGTCAATCAATGCGGCAGTTACATATTAATTTAAATATACATGAAAAATAATATGCAGGTTTAAATATACCTACATGAATTCCGGAAATGAGTTTATTATAATTATCCATGTTAATGATATGCTGACAACACGCCACATAAAATAATGATTTAATGATATCTATAATTTACATTTTCATAATTATATTGTAGACTTAATAACTAGTCACTAAAATATTACATGTTCATTTGTTGTGAAGGCTTTTAAACATTTATTTTTTAATTTCGAAGGTTTAAATGAGTTTTATTAAACGTATGAAACTCAATGAAGTTTTAAATATTTTCCAGCGGTATTTAATTTAAATATTATGATTTATTGTTACGCAAGTAATTAAACCTAAATTTTACCTAACCTTACCTAAATAATAAATAGTCCTATATATCGTCTTCTTGATTTTAGCAATTCTCGACGGAGAATAGTTAACAGGAGATATTACTGTGTAAACTATGTGCGCAAACACAGATGTACTCACATAATCCACTGCGAGGACTATCTGGTTTTACGTACAATCGGAGCACGATAGTGTTAACAATGCTAACATTTGAAGGTTGACCTGCTACTGAGAAATCATGACAGAATACCTTATTATATATTTTTATTGACATGACACGCAGTTGAAGCCACGCACTCAGGATCATTATAAACTAGCCAATAGATTAACTTTTTTTTTTTAGTTATAATGGTTATAGCTAGCGTTCAAAAATATTCAATTTTGAAATTGAAAAGAATTGTTATGGAGCGCTTGTGTGCAAAAAGAGATTACACAACCAATTACTTCTTAGATGATTGCACACCTTGGTAATGAAACGATTGCCTTCAGGGTATTTCAAATAAAAAAAATATTATTCTGTTATTGTATAAATTGCTTGTATTATAAGGATGAGATATACTTGGTGGTAGAGCTTTGTGCAAGGTCGTCTGGGTAGGTCATCTCATCAGATATTCTACCGCAAAACAGCAGTACTTGGTATTGTTGTGTTCCGGTTTGAAGGGTGAGTGAGCCAGTTTAATTACAGGCACAAGGGACATAACATCTTAGTTCCCAAGGTTGGTGGCGCATTGGGGTTGTAAGCGATGGTTAACATCTCTTACAATGCCAATGTCTATGGGCGTTGGTGACTACTTACCATCAGGTGGCTCATATGCCCGTCCGCCAAGCTATTTTATAAAACAAAAATACCTGCTGAGTTTCTTTCGCCGGTTCATCTCAGGTCTGAGATATTTATTACCGAACCGGTGGCATGACAATCAATAAGTAAGTGTAACGCTCGAATATTGAATAAAGATTTTTGAGTTTGACTTTATATCTCAAATACCAACCTAGACCCCATACGCGTCCTCCTCGGAATTCACCTTCGAATTTCATACCATCCGCTCGCCAGAACACGCCATGGCCATGGAACCAGCCCTGCATAAACTCACCCTCGTATCTGTAATAATAAATGACAAAAGCCATTAAAGGTTTTCTCAGTAAAAAATATATTTAGTCAGAAAACAAAAAGTAGATTGATTAAATATATCGACTTAAATAATTTCGAGGCGGGTTTAAATTTAAATTTGGTTTGACAATTTTTCAGTCAACAAGGTCTGCTCTTAAGCTTATTATAATATGAGAAAAAAATAATACTATGATTTTATATAGAAAGTAAGTAATAATCACCGCATTTTTTTATTTTGTAGGTAGGCGAACGAGCATGTAGGCCACCTGATGGTAAGTAGTCACCGACGCCCATAGACATTGGTATTGTAAGAAATGTTAACCATCGCTTACATCGCCAATGCACCACCGACCTTGGGAACTAAGATGTAATGTCTCTTGTGCCTGTAATTACACTGGCTCACTCACCCTTCAAACCGTAACACAACAATACAAAGTAGTGCTGTTTTGCGGTAGAATGTCTGATGAGTGGGTGGTACCTATCCAGACGAGCTTGCACAAATCCCTACCACCGCATATATTTAGTTTTGGTAATATCAAGTTGACCACGCATTGTATTTCGCCAAAGTTCGGCCAATCCTGGTGCTTGTGAATAAACTGACTTGCTAAAATATTTGCATAATACAAATTATTGCTGTTACGTAGAATAACGCAGTATTTTTTGTACGACAAGCTAAAACTATGAAATCGCTTAAAACAAAATAATAGATATTAAAATATAAGATGGTCTTATCAATTTCAAGCAATATTGGGGTAAGGTTTACCCATTGCTTTACGCATAGCTTCCATAAGGCCCTACCACAAAGTGAGCTATTTAATAGCTGTTCATGGATTGATATGCACAAATGGTGTAAAAGTAGACAATATCAAAATCATTTTTATCCAAACAAACTTAAATCGATAAGAGAGTGAATGGTTTTTCAAAAAATATTAGTACAACACCCTCAATAGACTGACTTAGATATGCAACAAAGTGATCAAACTTGTCATTTGAAAGAAAAAAACGAATGATCTTAGCTCACGGGGAAACATTTACTCAAGTACAAATTGTGCACTAGGTAAGCTGCAAAGAGGAAAAGTCTTATAACTTTGTATTGGAGTGACTCTTTAGCGACTGATTTATTTCTGTGAATGGGAAGTTTTCAATGCCTTACAACTTCAGTGGATTGAGTCACTGATTGGTTTTGAGAAATTAAGTAAGACATTATTTTAACATTCTGTAAAAGTTAAGTCGTGCTTTGATACATAAGGAATCAAACAAATTGAAAAAAATATATAATTGATACAAGCAATAAGACTCAATTCTGGGTCTGATAAGGCCATAAACAATTACATACATTGCAATTACCGGATGGGAAATACGCATTGTATATTGATGCAAGCCTCAAAGCCTCAAATCAAGATTATCTTTTGCCAATCAAGAGCCAATTCTGCGCTCATTGACGTAACCAAACACAATATTATATTATATTTAATTTTATAAAATGTTATGCATAAGAAGTAAAATAATAAAATCAAACTGAATATTATTATCCAAAAAAATCATACTTCGATTTAATTCGAACGTACAGACGTCTTATTTTTGGTCTCCAATTGGCAACCTTATATATACTCAACGTAAATTATTTATTTATTTTAGGGACAGCAAGCAGCTACTTCTCTTTATTTTACACCACATTTAATAACAAATCATTACACAAACGAAACAACGTTTAATTATAATATAGTATATTGTTATATACTCGGTGGTAGAGCTTTGTGCAAGCTCGTCTGGGTAGGTACCACCCACTCATCAGATATTCTACCGCAAAACAGCAGTACTTTGTATTGTTGTGTTCCGGTTTGAAGGGTGAGTGAGCCAGTGTAACCACAGGCACAAGGGACATAACATCTTAGTTCCCAAGGTTGGTGGCGCATGGGCAATGTAAGCGATGGTTAACATTTCTTACAATGCCATTGTCTATGGGCGTTGGTGACCACTTACCATCAGGTGGCACATATGCTCGTCCGACTACCTGTACAAAAAATTTATATATATATATATATATGTAATATTATATAATTAGTATATTGTTATTATTATTTATGTAAAATAAACAAATACAAATTCGATCAGAGGATACAGGGTCATAGCTTGTTTAAAATGAGTTAAATCGTTTCGTCGAAATTAATAAAAACTTACGAATATTTAAGTGAGATAATATTTTGACGAAATACCTTTACTTAAATTTATCTTTCTTTTAATAAAAATAACTGCCTAATATTTATCGAATATAATGAGGGTTAGACCAATATAAATCGTAAATCGGACCCAGTGCGACCAAAATACTTTTTTAAAGGTAACTTGACCAGCATTTCGAGATATCAGGATTGTTATCTATGTTGGCTAGTGAGCCAATTATAAAGTATCAAGGGACATCGTAATAATTGCATACCAAACAAATAAAATCGCTTATTTACTGTTACTGTCGCCGATTGTTCTCTGGTCTAGGTATTTATTTTTCTTGACTGAAATCAAATTCGTGTAAAACTTCTACATTGATACATATACAGCGTGTAACAAAATTTGTGTCCGATCCGTGAAGTGGTTATTAGGTATCGTGTGTCGGTTCTATTTATATAATAATTTTTAAAATATGTCGTCGAACATACGGTGCAATGTAAGCCGTGGTTTATGTTTCTGGCTGTGCTATTTTGTATTTTCCTTATATAATGTATATTTCCTTTGCCTTCTTAAAGTAAATTACAATATAAGACTCAGCAGATGTAAATTAAGTTGCTGCTAAAATAATAAAATATTTCTATTTTCAGCACTTATATACCGTAAGACTTCGTTTCATAGGTGGACTTCGTATCATACTTTTCGTAAGACTTTATTTTTTAAACTTATACGAATTAAAATTCAAGACCTTTGACGTGATAACGTCTTATAAATCGATGAGCGCCGGCTGCACGCACGAAAAAGCATGACTCATTGTCACGATCCGTCTGAGCCGAGCGTGCAAGCGAGAGCGCGGAACAAGCGATAGAGGGACACGATCGGCCTAAGCGTTCGGCTTGTGACGCATCTATCTCTCTGCCACTCCATCAGTCGATGCGTCCGAGTATTCATCAATATTTTCTTATGACGTTATCACGTAAAATTATCCTCCTTATACCGACTTTACAGACAATCATTTGTTTTTGTTTTTACTTTATTTCGGGAATGTGGACCTGAGTTATAAAGCGTTTATTTAATTTAGGAAAAGTTTTAACAAGAAAAGTTGTAACATGAGGTTTCACGTGTAAATGTTTCGCATTTTAATTAGATAAGCCTAAATTGTTTAAATTATAATTTAATTAATGTAATTTAACCAGTATATATTTCCCACGATACAGGCCTCCTGTAAATTGGTTTATGTTATAGATTTTTTTAAAGTAAATAATTTAAACTTTATAGAGTATAATTGCGGTAAGTGTAACCTTGGCTTATAATTCTACGGATTTTTTAGGTTATATTTTTACTCAAAAATTACTACTTTTTAACAATGAATTTAACAAATAAGTATAAATAATATTTTGATCAGTTTTTTCATCACGAAAACGGCTAGACCAATTTGGATTTGGATTTAAACTTTTCAATATCATATTCAAGTAGATAGATAGAAGTTATAAGCTTATGAGCCATTCATTTATTAATTATTGTAATTGGGCTCGCCATATGCAACAATTTAGGTATTTCATTAGGGGAAATTATATATATTGTATATAGCAACACGATGCGAGGTTGTGCGGGCTTAAGAAAGCGTAATATAACTTGATCTATAGAAAAGTTAGTTAGTTCGATTTTTTTTTAAATTATATGTAATTAACTTACATTCAATCCGATAGTGATAAACCCTCCGTATAGAAACAATCACAAATTTCACGAGTTAGATTTCGCTTTTTGAAATCTTTTCACTTTATTAGAAATAAAAAAGGATGTTCAATTTTTATTTAAATAAATTATTACCTATTGAATTTATATTTTAATTATACTAATAGGATTAATTGATTTGGAAGTCAAAGATTTTTGTAGATAAATTGTTTTGACGTGATATTGCATATCTTAATTGTATAGGCGTTTTACCTAAAAAAGTATGAATTTTAATTTAACAAGTTCAATTAAAAAAATACGGGGAATGCAATTACAAAATACAGCTTAAGAATATATTTTATACTAATATCACCATCAGATTAAATAAATTAAGTAACTTACTTGGCCCCATCTGGAAAAGCCATTACTCCAAGGCCCGAACAGAGACCACTAACCATGGCACCATCAAATCTCGTCCCGTCAGGTAACACGAGGTGGCCCATGCCATGTTTTTGACCTTTAGAACTCCACTCCCCAACATACCGCGTACCATCTTCATACTTGTAAGCGCCTGTTTTCGCGATCCCAGCGTCGATAACTAAAAATAAAATGAAAAAAATCTTTATCATGTACAAATAATATTAAACAAATGATAATTTATGCATATCATGATACCAAATGTTTATGTTGGGGCATTATCTATTTAGCACAGAGATGAATATCTATTGTGAGGATGACCTCAATTAAACCGATACTCTATTTTTGATGGACATTCACCCCGTAATGGCTCAATCGATATTTCACGGTTTTCAAATAAAGCTTATACATAGTTAGTACTAAAATAGTTTTTTTTAATAAAGAAAACCCTTTTTATAAAAAAAAAACTATATTCACAAAAACATATTCATATCGATGAAAGGGTACAACTTAACAGCTAATAGCTAAAACACACAGTCATGTAAAATAACATTCCAAAAATATCAATGTCGTTGGTAACGTTTTCCTTTATAACAGAGCACGACGCAAAATGCAAATTTTATTAAACCCCACAATGGTTTCCAGAGCACGATATTCAGAAACGTTCTGGTTCTGCTATGGATATGACAATACAATACTATCGATCATATTCAATATTCTTTTTTAATTAAGTAGCTGAGTGGCCGATGTTATTTCTCAGCAACATCCTAAGAAGAATCCGACTTTTGAAACTACTACCTCGAAATTATATAATCTTTATTTTCAATGCTAACCATTGTAACATCAAAAATGTATCTAAAATTTTGCAAATAAATTGTTTGAATTTGAAGGTATGTCATTATCCCTTTAGGCTATAAATTTAGAATAACTCAAATGCAACTGAATTTAATTGATAAATAAAAAAGCTAAGAATATTATGTTTAACATAAAAATTGGGAAAAGGCATTGGGGTATCATAATCTTAGCACTAGTTTCAATAGTTATTTAAATAAGACCTACATTTACAAACTATTATTTTCTATTCTACGCTAAAAAAGTTATCTAAGACGTCAAAGTCTTGTGCAGTGCTAGCGAAGTTTAATTATTCGCAAATGATCACGTTTCTAAAGTTTGAATGTTACTATGTTTCTGAAACTGTGATTTGAAATTTTTGATGTACTGGTAAGCCGATTTGTCCATAGCGAACCATAGCGAATTGAAGAAATGAGACAGTCTCTGTTAATAAAAATCGAATTCTCAATTTGAATAATAAGCAGATGGAACACAACGCTGTAAATAACTGTTTCAATGACAGAAATGAATTCTTTCATTCTCAATAACATAGTTAATTTCCCTTAGCTAAGGAATTGTTTCGACATTGTTCAGTTTTTAATTTAAAAGTATAAAATAATATTTCTATAAGACACGTTTTTGAAAAAAGTTTCCTCTTTTAAGAATATTTAATTAATGTCTTTTCCCATTCAAAGATTATAAGTTAAATTCTCTGTAGACATATTAAGAATAAACAATACCAGAGTGTATCTTTGTTCTATACAAATAGACATAACACTTTAAGTTGTTATTTGTTTAAAAATTAAATCGTTTCTTTATTTTTGATTAAATAGTGGCATAAAGGAGGTTAAGGCGCTATTCGGTGTGACAAAAATACAGTAATGTAATCAAATAAAATCTACATTTTCAAAACACGTTTTGAGTTGAAAATTTATCGCGAAGAATTCTTTCCTGACGGGAGTCCCCCGACCGCACTTTTTTTTTGTCAATTTATGTTCGATTCTTTTACAGTTAATAAAGTAAAATAATGTCTTACCGTCAGCCATGTTGATTGAACTAGCCCAAGTAAAATACTGAAAGGTTTCTCTTCACAATGTCCTAATCAAATTACTTTAATTCTATTGATAGACTGACCGGATTTGTACGTTGTGTTTAAACTAGTTTGTACGAGACATTACACGTGAAACGAGCAGAATCAGAAACATGATTTTTTGACTGCGCGTTACACATGAAATACCCCTTTTATGTGAGTTGTATATAAATAGTAACAGTAACAGCCTGTGAATGTCCCACTGCTGGACTAACCCCTCCCCTCTTTTTTTATGAGAAGAAGGTTTGCTGCTTATTTCACCACGCTGCACCAATGCGTGGAATACATATGTGGCAGAATTTCAGTGACATTAGACATATGCAGGTT
The DNA here is from genome assembly GCA_905220585.2 of Nymphalis polychloros. Classification (NCBI taxonomy): domain Eukaryota; kingdom Metazoa; phylum Arthropoda; class Insecta; order Lepidoptera; family Nymphalidae; genus Nymphalis; species Nymphalis polychloros. The sequence continues at coordinate 13,832,019 of HG992245.1, forward strand.
TTCTCACGATGATTTCCTTCACCGTCAAGCACGAGATGAATTATAATCGAAAATTAAGCTCATGAAATTCAGTGGTGCTTCACCGGGTTTGAACCCACGATCATCGGTTAAGATTCACGTGATCTTACCACTCACGGCATTTATGGTTACGTTATAAAAAAAACAGCAAAATTGTGAAATTTGTGATCACAATACCTAGAGGTGTCGATTTTCAACATTTTCAAAAGTGTGTCTATTACTACTTTTCTAGATGACATAGACTTTTTTTTATTTTTTCAGAACTGGTTTACCTAGATCTTTTACCCGGTGCCCGCTTGACTTTGACACCCTTTGAGTTTTGGGACATCCTATTTATAAAAAATATAATATTTTACTCAGAATATAGTATTAAGAATATTCCTTCTGATCGGTAAACAAACAGTCGGTATAGATTTATGGATAAATGAAATAATCTATTTATTCACCCATAAATATCTGTATAATTATATGTACCATGTCACAGCCGCCGTTGCCTTACTTCTGGATGGAGGTCGCCTCATATTCCAGACGTGGTTTAGAGCTGATTTCACCACTCTGCTCTATTGTGGGCTGTGGACTACTCGTATGTCAAAACTTTATCCGATACATGGTTATACTCACGGTATTTATTTCGATGTTTAGCTTAAGATGATTTATAAAATCAAATTGGGCTAGCGAAAACTTAGTGATGCTCTTGCTTCGAAAAGTTTCAACAAACAAATTATAAAAAAAAAAAAAATTATAAGAACATACTGACAAAAACTCATTACAATTCTATATGAAAACTTTTCAAGTTTCTTTTTCAGTTCGTCTGTTAAGATCAATAAATCAAACAACAATATTAAGTATGACGCACAGTCTTGCAGTCAAGTCAATTAACAGTTAAAGTAATTGTAGGCTAATAGCCTGAGCACAACGGCGTATCCTTATTAGAGCCACGTTTGACTAGTCCCAGGAACGTTTGGGAATATCATCGTATATGGTATAGAAACACATTTAATCTTTATTAAACAGATAAAGGCAATCCAGTAAAGTATATTTTTTTATTGTATTTTGTCATGTCAATCGATATTCTTTTCTTTTTTTCGAGGCTTATTCGTGTGTGTTGGTATTATTAAAAAAATGTAAATAAGAGAGGAAAAAAATATACGATATACGAAACATTCAATTCCATATTTGTTTTCTTCAAATTTTTAATAATGGGTAAAACTCTCATTTCTAATCTTATCTTTTAAAAACAATCCAATGTTCTTTGATATTATGAACTACTTCCATTGTTAATATCCAGTTTTCGGCATCGGTTGATAGCCAAGACGCAACGATTAAGATATTTCGTTTCACAAGACTGCAGCAATAGCAACTCAACGATTTGCCAAATGTTGGTCACCCCTGATAGTTTATTGTTCAACTCTCTTCTCCAATGAATTCTTGCCATTTTGCCGCAGACGAGTATATCCAAAAACAGCTTTAAGAATGTCTTCCTAAAAAAAGTTCCCTGTTACCTTGAGTTTTTCCAAATTCGTACCGAAACCACTAAGTATGAGGTAACGCTAAGTATGAGGTATTTAATATCCATACATATTACTTCAAAACGATAGTCAATCGTCATACATTATAACACAAATCATGAACTACCCTATCTAATAAATCTTAATCTATGACAGATAGGGTTGTCACTAAGTGTTACTAATTCTATTAAGAAAATAAAAATTTTATTTATTGGAGTGTTTTGAAATGAAATTATTCAATCAGATGTTACCGATTCTTAAAAGTCGTTCAGTGTTTTGAGAGAAAATAAATGTAAGTAGTAAAAAAACGACTCGAATGAAAAATATATTCGTTCATCTTTTTTGGAAGTCAAATGATGAAGTTTTTTATGCGCGAATCAAATCGAATCAAAATATACTTTATAGTAGTCCCAAACCAACGCATTTTACATAATTGTATTAACGAAAAGCAAAAACCGTTTCGAAATGTAGATTTTTCGGTGAAGAACCGGCAAGAGAGTCAGTACTCTCTTGCAACATTTTAAATACAAAGTTATGACAATTAAATACAATTGAAAATATATATTAGATATATCCAGAAAGTCCACAAGCACGCATTTTTGATATTTATATCATCTTATGTTGAGTAATATGTATTATTTATGAAGCTTTTAACCGGCTTCAAAAAAGTCAGCTAAAGAAAAATAACATTTAGATTAATTGGGTAGGTACTTAATTAATCTATTAATATATGAATGCGAAATCGAATGAAAGCTGATAATTACAAAGAAGCATGATTACATGATTTTTATGAAACTTCGAAAGTTTGTTGCAAAGGCAGGATTAAGCTGTCCTTCTTGGCTGGCACCGACGCCAAAAACAACCGTTTATAAATATTAAATATTATAAGTGTCGATAATTTTGATGATTGTCCTTTAAAACTCTTGCTATGAAGTAATTAAAACATTATTTTTTACTTTTTAGTTTAAGTTTGTACATATTATATGTAGGTATAGTTTTGAAGTCGATTTTTTTAATCAAACGATTTGTTAATTGGTAAAGTAAAAAATATTTGCGGAATTTTATTATAGAAACGAATGCCTTGTACCTGCTCCAGGAATGATTTACAAACATTGTGCAGTCGGAAACTTGACGCTTAAAGCACCTTACCAACGCTTTATTGCAGCGCGCGCCTTATTAAATACATTTATGTTCCACTTTTGTTTACATTTACCATGATTATTTTCTGTTCTAAATATTAACTTAAATAAAGGAATTAGCAAAAGTGAAGTGAAGAAGTGGCAAATAATAAAATAAATAATAATAATAATTGAATAAGTAAATCGTTTTAGTATTGTTACAATATTCATGTTTTTCAGAACACTAGCTTAAAATACTGCTAAACAAATTATTAATGCTTAAAATATTATAATGTCACCTTGATTCGTTAATGTGAGTGAGTGAGTGTGCGCTTTTAAAATCTGTAGTTTTTAAAATTTGAAAAAGGTATTTGTTTTCATATAATCTATATCTATGACTTTTTTTTTCGCTTGAAAAACGCTTTACGCGTTTCCCCCACATGAAGTGGGGGGATATATGGGGCTCGCCGGCACTGAAGGCGCTGGAATACCCACTAAAAAACCAGCGGTATCCTCTCCGTCTGGTCGGAGGGCACCACGGGATCGCTTGCGCATGCTACCGAGACGCCCCGACGGTCGGCCCGCCTCTGCGGGCCTCCATTTCTAGGGAGGTTCCCGGATACGGGGAGCCCATCTAGCCCAAGCGGCTATTACGGCGGGGGGAGAAGGTGCGCATAGCGCAGATGCCTTCTCCCCGGTCTTCTTCGGCGGATTGAAACAGCGGAGGCAACCTCCTCACGCTGCCGCTCCGCGGCCTCCTTCTGCAACATGACATTCTCGCAGAAGACCATTTCCAACTAGCACCTCTCGCTGTCGAGCATAGCGTTAATCACACTCGGCAGCGAGAGATCTCCTCCGATTATCGCCGCCAGGTTATGCCTCTGAGGCCCCCACGTAGCACACTCCGTTAGGGTACGGTGCGCCGTGTCCAGTGGCGCACCACACTCGTGGCAGGAGGCTGATACCTCCCACCTCCCGCCCGTCACGCAGAACACGCCCTGGAACTCGATCTGGACCCGGCACTGTGGCTCTGGCCCTCAGACGTTCGAGGGCCATCTCCATTTCTCGCTCCGTGACCAATGGTGGAGGCATTGTGTCCTCTATCACGAAGCGAGGGGCCATCTGCGGAGGGACAAACTCGCCTGGGTGGGGAAACAGTTCCCCGACCAGGCGCAGGAGGAGCTCCGGCGGCAGCGTCTCCGTCATAGGGGTGGTTTGGGTGCGGAATTTTCCGCGAACACCGTTATTCGGTCGCCCCCATGGGTCTCGGTCGAGGCCCGCCAATAGTTCCTCCCTCGCCTTTTCTTTAGCCCGACTTATAGCCAGCTGCAGGTCCTTTTTTAGCTTGCGGTAAGCGGCCAAAAGCTGTTCCTCTAAGTCCGCATCGAGGCCGTTACGCCTTCGACAGCGGACGTAAGTCCTCCGCGCCCGGTTGCACGTCGCCCGAATATCGGCTATTCCGGGCGACCACCAGTATACATACCGGTGCGGAACTCTGCGCCGGGTTCTCGGCATGACACCGAGAGATCCGACAGAGTCTCCACCTCTTCTTTTACTCTCCAGTTCACCACTCTGCGTGCTACAACAGGGTTGGCGAACGAAACGTCCACCATGGACCCCCCGTTATGGCGCACACAAGGGTCAGCCTGCCCCTTGTCGAGTAGGGACAGACTGGAGAGTAGTGCCCACACTTGGACGGCCCTCCCTCGCAGATTCGTGATAGGGTTGCCCCAGGCACGCGACTTCGCATTTAAGTAGGCTTCGGCGACTGCCTGGCCACCGCAGCTCTTACCGAGCCGAGATATATCTCGATCTCTGCCAGGCTGCGGTTTGGGGAGAAGTACGTTCCCACAACTACGTACCCACCCCATCCCGCCACTACGTAGCCCGAGCCCCTCTCAATGAGTGACAGGGGGAGGCCCGTTCCGTTCCGTACGAGGACCGCCACGGTGTCGTCCAAGTCCCCTACCCAATGAGGTAGAGGAGGGACGTAATAGGGCTCGCAGGCCACAGCCAGGTCAATCTTCCACTCCGCCATGGACTGCAGGAGTAGGTCCTGAGCCCCAGCGCAGTGATTTATATTCGTCTGAAGGAAGCTAAGGTTTTTACTCATGTCGACATTGCAGCTTCCTCCTCGGCCTGGCGCCGTCTGACATTGGTGGTGGTTTGGGTGCTTAAGACCACCTTACCCTTCGATATGGGTGGGTTGCACTCCCTCGACCCCATCGTATGCCTGGAGGGCTTTCCAGCATCCGCGCAAACTGCGCAGCGCAGCTTCCCAGAGCAGTCCGCCGATTTGTGGCCATCAAGACCGCACCGGTAGCAAAGCCCTCCTCGTTCAGCCTTCGATGGGCAGAGCGGCTTGGTGTGACCAAGACCCATGCACTTGTAGCAGCGCAAGGGAAGTTGCTCCAACACACACACACTAGCCGAACTCCATCCAACCAGCAGATGACCGCCCTTGGAAAGCTTCTTCGCCGCCGCTATCGGACATGTCACACGGGCCATACCCATGTATCCGGGTCCGCGTGACACCTCTCCACACCTGATCGCTTCAACAGGGCAACTCCCCTCACGCACGACTGCACCAATTAATTTTTCTCTAGTGACGGTGACGGGTCACCTTTAGGTCCACTCTTATCGTGGGACGGATAACGTTAGCCATTCCATCCAACACCGTGCGGAGCTTGTCGGCAAGCTTATCTGCTTGGTCCGACTGGGCCCTTGGTAGCTCCAGTACTCTCGCACCTGTCGCAGAGCGATGGACCTTAAGTCCACCACAAATTCCGAGGTCTCTAAGCTTTATGCTCTGTTCGGCTCGCTCCAGGACGTGGGCGTACGTTACACCCTTTTCTTCTGCCTCCGGCTGCAGCGTGACGAGTACTGCAGCGTTGCGAGGGGCGGCCAGCTTCGGTTTGGCCGCCTGTGATGCTTTCGGCATAATTGGCGCTGTTGTAGCAGCTGCTACGGCCGGGGGTGGTGCCTTTTTCCCCTTCTTCCCTTTTTTTAGCACTGTAGACCAGGCCATCTCCTAGACCTCCTATGGCTGGGACTCCGGCACAGTAGGGACGACCGAGTGGCCACCTGACAGCATTGATGGAGCGGCTGGGGCTACTGGTTTCGGGCCAGGTGCGGCTTGAGCCACCTGCTTGTGTGCGGGTGTGGAAGCCGGACAGGCCGCCTGTGCATGCGACGGAGCATTTTGCTGCACCGCCTCACGCCTCTTATCCACCGCTAACGGGGGGCGTTGCACCTTCATGGGAAGGAGGCGGTCCTCTAATCCCACCAGTTGGGCGATTACCTTCCCACAGATCGAAGAAACTATAGACTCCTTAAATTCCTCCAATACTTGCGCATCCCGCGTGGTGCTGGCCACCGATTCGTTTGCCACTGCCACCGCATTTTTCATCTCCGTAAACTTACGGCGGTGGGCTTTTATCACCAACTTTAAAGTCTCGACTTCTTTGCGAAGGTGACCGTTATCCGCAGGAAGCCGGCGGGTCTCCTCAGCTTCCGACCTAGCTGCCAGGGCATCGACAATCCCCTGGAGCGAGGCGGCAGACTCCTTCAATTTCATCGTAAATCCCCCTTTTAAATTAGAGGATTTTTGCACCACCTCTAAAATGAGGCCTGCGCTACGTCCAGCTTGGGCACGACGTTCCTCCACGCCCATCTTCGAAGGATCCCTCGGGGCATCCGATGCGGACTCTTTGGAGTCCAAAACAACTTTTGTTGTGTCCTTCCGGAACGCCCTGCTCCTAAGCGAGCGCTCGAAAGCCTCCTCCCGGGCTTCATCGGCCTTCGCCTTGAGTTCAGCCTTGGCCTAAGTGAGGCTTCCGCGACCTCTGGAGGCGACCTTCCCACGACGAGTACTACTGATGTTCGCCGCGGCCCTGACTTCCGTCTTCGTATCGGAGGCGGAATCAAACAGGGCGGGTCTCACAAGTGGACGTTTTCGCCTAACATTATTGTCGGGCGACAATTCTGTATCAAAGTCCATCGTCGAAACCAAAAGAACAATAAACAATTATGACCAACAAAAACAACAAAGACAAAAACAACCAAAAAGAAAGACAAAAAGAAAAAAAATAGGTCTATGAAAGACCTATACCCAAACAACAAAACCAATCATTAACGAAAAACAAAATCCATATACAAAGCCAATACAATATGTCACGACAGAAAACAACAAAAACCAATAAACAAGCGAGGGTAATCGAAGAAAACATCCAAGAAACATCGATAACAATATGTTACTCGTACACGTCCGAACGGCTCGACGGCTCGAGCGCGACATCTATATCTATGACTAATCCTTTAATAAATCTTGTCTATATTCTTCATCATTATTTTTAATTCTGTTAAAAATTAATGAGACCTTGTTATTTCACAATTTAATAAATTTAATTGTGTTAGAGTATTTCCATAGCTGAGAAATTATTGCTGATTGTTACTATTGATTTATAATATAATTAAAAGGACAGTCTCGCAGCCCTAAAGTAGCAAGTATAATAAGCGTGTCGCCTTTTGAAAGACGTTTGACCAATCTAACGCTTCCCGTCGCTACAATTCCAGCACAAAATGCAGCGGACAAAGGTAGCGCAAGTTCAGGGACATTGCATTGTCAAGCGATTTACGCTGACTTAAACAGACTTCTTTGTTTAACTGCTTGATTGTTATAAAGTCAAATGACGTACTCTTAAGGTTTTTGTAAAAAACTCAAATATTGCAAAAACTAATTCTTCATACAAAAAAATATTATAATAAGCCATTTTTTTGTTTATTTATCATAAAACTCATGACCTTTAATAAAAGTTAATATTGTGAGAAGATATATTTATATAATGATTCAAAATCACATTATAGTCTTTTAATGTACGGGGTTTTCAGAGGAAATTCCTCAAATTTATTTTAATAATAAACAGTAGGACTTGTAAAAATATATAAAAACCAGAATAGGTTTTTATATGTTTTTACAAGTCATTCATCAACATGCTCATTTGACTACGCTGATCTACGGCAAGTTTCAAGTTGGATCGTCGTAATTTCTTAGAACATGTAGATTTTTGACAAATTAATTACATTCAATTCAGGTACACATATTATAGTATGTATTATATTAAACCATAATGAACGTGCTTCACACATGTAATGCTTTAGTCTATACAGAGAGTATATTACATATAATGGTATATGTGTGAAAATATATACTATATAAACTCGTTAGACTTAATCATTACAATTTACATTTGCGTTACATTACAATTTCAACCAAAAAATGATCAGCTATTTTCAAATGCATTTCATTTAAACTGTCAATTTGTATAAGACACTTAAAACGTTTCATGATAAACGGAAATTTAAAAGCAATGAAATAACTGAACGTTATATAAACAAGGTCACTGTTTTCGAGATGGTGGTGGCGACTATCGATCCACACCAAGGTCGAGCCGCATTGGAGTTATTAGAATTAATAATTTAAAACAGATGTGTCAGCCTTTTGTGTTTTATTTTATAGCGGACTCTATGTATCTTCATGCATTGAATATTATTAAAATTTTAGTATTTACAAGAACAGTGTTAATTGTCATTTATAAACTATCGTGTCGATCAAAGATTCTCTATGTATTTATACAAAGACGATGAGAAAGAATTTGATAAAAACATGTAAATGTTTTAAGAAAAAAATGTTAAATTCGTCTGAAACGACTGTCTTTTCATCTAATTTAACCAATAACATTCCTAATGTTAACAACTATCTGCCCATGAATTGTCGTTATAATTAATATCAGCCAATCAACTTACATTATAAGTATAATTCTTAGATACTATATTTATTTATTTATTTATGAGTAAGCCAATGTGATACACAAAAAACTTAAAATAACATAATAAACACGATATAACTAATTGCATACAACTGTATACCTTTACTTACTAGCTAGCTCGGTGGTAGAGCTTCGTACAAGCTCATCTGATTAGGTACCACCCACTCGTTAGATATTCTATCGCAAAACAGCAGTACTTGGTGTTGTTATGTTCCGGTTTGAACGGCGAGTGAGCCAACGTGATTACAGTCACAAGGGACATAACATCTTAGTTCTCAATGTTGGTGGCGCATTGACGATGTTTTTTTTTTTAAGAAATATACAATGTCTTTGGTGACCACTTACCATCAGGTGGCCTATATGCTCGTCCGCCTACCTATGCTTTAAAAAAACTCAGCATGTGTTATAATGTTTAATACTTAATCTTATTAATTAAATAATAATAAAAAATAAAATTTAAAGAAAACTAGAGGTATCAATCAAATTATTGGTTTTGTGGTAATATATCTGACGTTACCCACAAAAGTATTTTAGGCTTACTAGTCCCCACTATGTTCCACTATAAACGAGTTATATCAGTGTTTTTGTCATAAACATTCGTGCCATTGTTACCAAAGATATTTATTGCTTAAGTATAATCATTTATGTGTACATAACCACATGATGGCAATGTGGTTGTGCCACTTGAAACGACATTTTCGAAGTCCATATACGATATCAGACTTGGACGTTTGTGGACGTGCCGGTTTTTAAATCAATGATATCGTGTCGATCCACGTCATTTTATTTTCTTTTTACGTGTCATTCGAGTTTCAACCAATTTTAATTAATATAAAAATATAATTTGTTCTCACCATTACTACATACTTATCAACCTCAGTCTGTCTGTCATTCTAAATGCTATAAACTCGAAAACTACCAAACGGTTTTTTATACGGTTTAAAACCAATGAATACAGTGATTCATAAGGATGGTTTGGGTGTACAGATTATTAAGATTTAAAGGTATAAAAATTAGCTGAAATATGATGATATTTAAATATCATCATATAAAATAATATTATATGATAAATTGTTAAAGATAGGGACTGGGAGCTTTACTGACGTGTGCCACATAAACCAATAGGGTTATATGTATTACGTACGAAGATGGGTAGCTATAACATAAATTATTGAATAATTAACACATGTGTTTATTTCCAAGAAATATATAATTAAAGAACATGCCATGTTCTACTTGAACTCGCCCATTAAGGGCTCCAAAATCAGCCTTGGACTAAGATTATTTGTTCTTGTCATGACTAAATCGTAACAGGTCCTGGTTCATAGATGAACTGGAACTATTGTCGCCATAATTATTATAACTATTATTGTTCCAAAGATGCAGCACAATCAGCAGACTGGCGGCGTAAGGTAACCCTATAAAACAACAGAAATATATAATAAAATATATATATTAAACATTATAACACATGCTGAGTTTTTTTTATAGCATAGGTAGGCGGACGCGCATATAGGCCACCTGATGGTAAGTGGCACCAACGGCAACGTATACTTCTTAAAAAATATATTTTATTATACTTGTAAAGAGTAATCCGCTAATTACTACTGCGTGCGAGAAAGAATGTGACAGTAGCTGATGGAAGCAAATCCATATAAGTACATCAGCATTGCAATTTTAATAAAACAAAAATATTTGCAATGACTGAAGAGAAAAAGAGAGAAGCGAACTTGCCTTCCGATCGCATAGGGTATAAAAAGATTCCTGTTTTAAATCCGATAAGAAATAAAATCTTCAAAAAATATAGAATTCTATAGAATTAATAAAAAGTTGGTTACATCAGAATTGTTTCTTCTAGAATATTTCAACCTTGCTACTCAACAAGGCTTTTAAAAGATTGGCATTGGCTTGTAAAATAGATTAAAAATAAAATATTTTTCATATCTTTTAAGTTCAAGGTGATTCAATTCTTTATTAGGTAAATTTGTTTTTAATATTATTTTACAAACTGAATTGTGGTGGCTGCATATAATATAAATACCACAATATTTTCACAATGGTTATTTTAATTACATATTTTCATCGGTTCTCACCTTACGAACGAGAATTCCTAAAGTAAATATTTTGACGATTTTCACTATAGAAATTTTATTCAATTTTGAGCTTTAAAAGTTGATTGCTACGACTCATTTTTAATCAACGAAATATAAATTTTACTTGCAACATTTAGGTAGTTTAACGATCACCTGAAACAAGTATCGCTTATAAGTACGGCTTAGGGATTGCGTTTCAGTAAGTTTTATTGATTGTAAATAGTTTTGTTATACGACTAAAACATGAAACGAAAGGTCGATGCTCTTAATCGTGACTAACAGCTAACTTAATATTTATTAGCTTGAGATATTTTGATAACCTAATTAGCTGATATTTATTTAATGATGCCTTGTGCAAGTCTGTTAAGGTATAATTCTTTGTCACTGCTTCCAGCAGTATTAATTATAATATATCTAGATAAAAAATATATATACAGACTTCAAAATATACTGCTGTAGCTTTTATTTCCATATTCGTGGGGGGGGGGGGGGGCTCACCCGTAGTATTAGCCTTTTTTACCTTTGTTGTTCTCCTAAGAAGGAGACTCTACAGTACAGTAACAGGCTATGAATGTCCCACTGCTGGGCTACAGCCTCCTCCTTTTTTTTGAGGAGCTTATTCCACCACGCTGCTCGAATGCGAGTTGGTGAATTTCAATGAAATTAGACATTTATGCAGGTTTCCTCACGATGTTTTCCTTCGCCGTCAAGCACGAGATGAATGATTATAAACTCAAATTAAGAACAAGAAATTCAGTGGTGATTGCCCGAGTTTAAACCTACGATCATCGGTTAAGACTCATGCGTTCGAACCATCTCGGCTTCACGAAGACTCTAAGTAACGTTAAATACTGAATAAATAAATGAATATTATTCATAGATGAGACGAACGTCATCGGAAACGCTAATGAATTGGAAATAATTATATTTACCTCCACTCTTCCTATATTTACCTCACCATAATGTAAACGAAAATGAGCATCTATTTAAACATACATATTCTAGAATTTAATTTTATATTGATAAAATATTCTGTGACCTGATAACTAGTGATAGCTGAATCAATGATCTTACCCGATATTGTCCTATAATAGCTTGGTCGATAGTATAGATAATAAAATAGCTTTGGAAAGAAATGTCATGACATTTGAGTGAAAATTTTAATAATCTAATCGAAGTTCTAAGCCAATACTATTCCATTATATGTAATTGAATACAAAAGAAAATTCGTAAATAATCAAAAGTAAAAAAGGTATTTCTATTCAACGAACTTGTTTAGAGCTTTGACATATTATGGGGACATCATAAAGGTCGTTATAATATGTAATATAGTAATTAATAAGGATATCGATATTTTGTCAGAATATTTATAATTTTGTAGTTGTAATTTTTTTTTATGTTATAGACAGGCGGACGCGAAAATAGGCCACCACAAGGTAAGTGGTCATCACTGCCCATAAATATTAACAATGCGCCACAATAATACTAAGTACCTAACCAGACGGGCTCGCACAAAGCATCAAGTAATCTTTTCTTTAATATAAAATTAATCCACTAATCTATTTGACAAGAAACTTTCGCATCACAATTTTAGTTGAAAAAAGGGAAAAGTTCGGTAAACTCGCGTAACTTTACTCTTATAAACTACAAATATTTTGGAATGTTTTTTCCGAATTGAAATAAATTTTATGAGTTATGTTAATCATATGCGGTGAAATTGTTTGGTTGACAATTAGTGGAGAATTATTCTTGGCAGTGGAAAAATAATTGCAGGCAAAAAATAAAATACATTAGTTAACAGAAATAATTTCCAAATTGTTTTCGCAACGGAAACTTTGCATGTGAATAGTATTAAGCTCCATTGATAAATTATTTCGACGCTGATGACAGATGATGACTTCAAATTATTAATTCATGATATGAACAAAATTATGTAGTATTGTACTAGTATTAAAACTGACATTATTTTATTAGTCCCTTTTCATTCAATTTATATTCTTGTGTCTATAATGCACTTTCAATGTTGTTAAATTAACTTATTTTCAAAGTTAATTTATAGTATTACCATCCATATTTCCACTAACAAAGGATGGAGTTTTAACTAATAGTCATAATAGCTCAAGGGATCGAATACGACCCCTGGAGTTACCAGCCGTTCCGCGATAAGCTCTTAAAATAGATTATTACTATATTAAAACTAATATTAATAGTTACGTGAAACCATTTCAGTTTGGTCTGCCAACACGAAACTATTTACAATTTCGTTTATATGAAATTTCACCTGAGAACTGCCAATTTTAGAATTATAATTAAAATAAGTAAACACCATACCCCATGCCCATGTCCCAAGGTCGGCGGTCAATGTCGTCACCGTAACGTCACGTAACAGCGCCACGAGTGCCGCAGCGTATGTCACATCGGTATCAAAACGTTATACGCTGGTCGTCAACATTTTCTATCGTTCACAATTTGTCGTTGATATCAAGAAACTGTTGAAGTGACTTTGAAAATGCAAAAATCTTTTATTTGTATGCTATGATTATATGCTACTCCATTTTTCCAGAACAATTTGTATACTAAAGAACTGACTTGCTGTAAACTATTTCATTTGAAGCTAGTAAACAGTAAAAACTAAACTTTATGCATTTATTTGTTTTATAATTATGATTCTTATGACTCATGACTCAAAATTGCAATAATTATAACAACACAAACAGTTCCATGAAATAAAAAATTAAAATAAAATATGAAAGATTTAACAAGGAGTTATGAGTCATATGAAAATATTAGAATGTTTATTTTATGTAAAACTTTGAAATAAATTACATTGTCAGAGAATTTAAAAAAATACCTTTTCCAATTGGATATTGGAAAAGGTATTTTATACCAATGAGTATAAAGTAAGTCGCAGCAATAATAATATAATATAATAAAAACATGTATTAAATTTATGTAGCAAATAAATTAATACTCAGAGAAGATAACAGAACAAGAAAACTTTTACATTTTTCGTGAGACTACCAGACTTTAATTTGTGTCAATAATAATTGATAAGCGACAGTTTACTTATTTCAATATTTTTGTATTTAATTAACATTTAACTATCGTTACCATGGTTAGATTTAAAGAAACCTTTAATATTAACGATTAAAATTAAAAAAATATATTGAAATTTTAATGGGCTATCGATTGTATTTAATATGTTTAATGAATGGTTTAGCGCAGCTGGAAAGGCGGTGGGTGTCTACGGGCTAGCACGCAAACCGACTTCTGCAACGGCTTTACAGTTAAAACTACCGCGGGATCCGTCCTGGCCGCTTTTTACTCTAATGTTTTTGTAAAAAAAAACTTTAAATAATCAGTGAGTGGCAGTGCAGTGTTGTGTTCTAGGATTACAGACATGATTTGATGGTGAGCTCGAAATTTGAATGTTGACTATTTAATTGTTTAGTAAATAAAACTTTGTTTGTATAGTAATAGTAATAATGAATATGTCTGCTAGCATTTAAAATTAATTGCATGCGTTTTGGTCTGGAAATTAAAAAAACTTTAGTTTTGTTTGATTTTGAATTTGAGTTTCATTACTAAAGTAATTCATGTTAATAATTTAAATATATTCCATTTATAAATCATTTAAAGCGGAATAGATGCAATTACATCTATCCTTTATGAATTTGTATTACACAAATATTATTCGGCGTCTGTTTTCGTAAAGTCTTGAACAACTTGATTCAATTGTAAAGGTCATGGATTCACTTCTCATGCAGGCATGGTATATTCACTAAAACAGTGTTATCAAAGCTATTTATTTAATAGATTCTTTCATAAAATCGTAATTACAACTTCGTAATCTACGATAATATGAAAAATTCACACACACAAACATTATCGAAATATGAAAAAAAGTTTTACGTTTAAATACTTAAAATGAAATTCAATGTTGATTTATTATTTACCTAATATATTTAGCGTCGTGTGTATTTAGAATATACTTGGTAGTGGGTAGTAAACACCGACATTTTTTTTCTGTGTTAAACGCTGCTATCTTTCGACTTTACGAAACTACTTGTCAGCGGGAAACCATTTACAAGTAAAAGCATTCCTATGGAGGTTTAGCTTCAGTTTTTCTATTGTATTGCTTAAATTTTTATTGTAAAATTCAATATATTCTCAGTGTCTAAGAGCAGTTATTTTTTCACTAATTAAAACGATGAAATTTTAGCTTGAGTACCTTTCAGTCTCAGGACACTTACATACCATATAAATGTACATAGAATAATTATTTTAAAGAATACAACTTCAACTTATACTAATTATTATTATTGATTATTTCTCGTCTCGTAATGCGATCTATAATTTATTAAGTGAGAAATCATGTAAGAGCTGTTACGCTGTCCGTATTTGTTGTTAGCTGATATAGTTGCAATTTTTTAATTATGATTTTGAGGAATTGCGTAGTACACTTTTGCTATCGCAAATACTTGGCAACTATAATATACCCAATGAAGTCAGGTTTTCTTCGTTGAGAAATGCCGCCGTTTCCAAATTGGGTCTGTTGGGCTGTTTCAAATAAAAAATATTATTGTATAAATTGCCTTGATTGTAAACATGAGTTATAAAAAAAACCCACCGAGGTTCTTTCGTCGGTTCTTCTCAGGTCAGAGGAGAAATTTATGACAGTCAATAAGCAAGTGTAACACTTCTATATTGTATTGAATCAAGATATTTTAATTTTAATTTTGGTCAAAAGTTATTCATAATTTGACTTATAAACTTATGAGCCACTGATCTGAAAGATAGCTTTGTCTAATTAATCAAAATTAAAATTAAAATAATATTTGTTCTTACAAATTAATATAAAATAATAATAAAATATCCTGGGGCATTATTCACACACGGTAATTTGATCCCAAACTGAGCAGAGCTTGTACTATGGAAACCAGACAACTGATTTACTACATTTATTATAGCAAAAAAAATACTTTAAAAAATATATTAATTGTGTGTAACGACACTGTTGGTGTTAAAAACGTGGACTACTGAGGTCATGACCTCGTATCTTAGCTACTCGATAGGTAAGAGTAATTTTCGTAATTTAATAAAAACAAAAATTCCGGGATAAATTTTTTGCTTAGTATTTCAAAAATTATTACATAAATAGAACCGACACACGATACCTAATAACCACTTCACGGGTCGGACACGAATTTTGTTACACGCTGTATAATAAAAATGGATAGATTTATTACTTGAAATGCAAATAGATGTGAAAGTTGGACAAATATATTTAACAGTTTCAAGTTTTCTCTTCATTAGCAGTCCCTATGACTGTAAGCTTTTTTTTTTTTCCTCCTACAATTTTCTATCACTAGTCATTTCAATTTTTACATCGTTCTTCACATGTCATTCATTCCTTTGTGATTATGGCGTATAATCATGGTACGTATAAAAATGAGCATTATTCTTGTAATAATATTTCGAAAGAGATGAATATCATATATTCATCTCTTTCGTACTTATTGGTAAAAATGTCACACTGCTATTCTACTTAAACATAGCAACGCAGTTGCATCGAGAATAAATTGTCAAACTTAATTCATTCAAATCAAATGAAAATATGTTATGTTAGTGTAATTACAGGCACAAGGGACATAACATCTTAGTTCCCAAGGTTGGTGGCGCATTGGCGATGTAAGTGATGGTTAACATTTCTTACAATGCCATTGTCTATGGGCGTTGGTGACCACTTACCATCAGGTGGCCCATATGCTCGTCCGCCAACCTATAAAAAAAAAAAAAATGTTTTTGAATTAGAGTCCTTATGAATCTTCAAACGTCCGTTTCGGATTGTATATTCTAACGAGAAGAACCGGCAAGAAACTATTTCTTGATTTTGACGTTAAAATTAGTTACGGCGTTACGCTACGCCATTGTTATGTTATAATAGTTTGAACATAATAATAATGTACTGTAATATCATATGACTTTCTAACGTTCACGGTTAAGTTCTGTTAAGTTGAGAGTTTGTTCGTGAGGTATGAATAACATGCATGTATTCATCTTGTCATGATATCTAATATTAGCAAGATGGTCTTATTTAAAGGTGTTTAGTTTACTTCGCTTAGCATCACTTTATGTTTCAATAATTAATGTATTTTGTTAAATTAAAATGAATTAATTTCTTAATAATCCATAATGAAGTATTAATTTACGCAGTTATTTATTTTTAAAATGCAATCATTTAATGAAAATAAAATATATCGATAAAATGGTAATGATATAAAAATTCATAATATTATATTTTTTTTAAATGATAATGAGTTCAGAAACTATTCAGGAATTCTTAAAGACTTATGTATTATTAATATTATAAAATAAAGTTACTCAATTTAGAAAGCAAATGCATCATATGTATATTTAATTTATTTACCTTACAAATAATATTAGTAGTGTCAAAATAATCAATATAATGTATGTAGTCACGGAGGGATAAATTCCGGACGTCCTAATGACGAGGCACGTAAAGTGGTACAATAGACTTATTGCATAATTGGGCGTTATTCTTTCGTTCGTACTTCCTTGTACGTGGGTGTGAGCTGCTTGATCACGCTCTCGGATGTGGATTGATATGGCTGAGGCGTGAAATGATAAGACAAACAAGCGTTTTGTACAATATTTGTAATGAAATAAGCGTAACCGAGCCGTGTATGAATAATAATATCCTGGAACATTATTCACACAAGGCCATCTGACCCCAAACGAAGCAGAGCTCGTACTATGGAAACCAGACAACTTACTTTTCTTTCGTAAATACTTATATAGATAATTACACCCAGACTCAGGGCAATAGATATGACATTTCTGTGTATGAATACACAGAAATGTCTGTCCTGGGTGGGAAACTAACCCACGACCTGCGGTGCGTAAGGTATCTACCAACTAAGCCAACCGGTTCAATATTGAATATATTTTAAACTTGTTGTCTTAATTTAATAATATAAATGCAAAAGTGATTTGTTTGTTAGTTACGCTAACATCTTAACTATTCGACCGATCATCATGATTAATTTTCCATTTTCACGTCCTTAACTCCTGTGGGAACTAATTTAAAAATAATTGTTATCGCTCCGATTATATATTTGTGTGTGTTTGAAAAAAATATTACATTAGATAAAACAAAGCTGCGTAATTTATATTAAATTTGGTACATCTCTTGTTTTAATTATATTTACCATTAAAATAATTGACAATTAGCTGTACACCGCGGCTTCACCCGCGTATAATTAATAAAAATATAATAAATTATTTTATTATTACTATAATAACACACACGCGCGCCCACACACATACACATATGGCTACTGGTAAAGAAATACGTAATTAACGATTTGAAATTAATTTTTATAAGAAACCTAGGGTTTATCTATTTTATATATATGGCCTAACATTTGCGCCATCACATGTTCTTTGTGTCTACCAATTTTCATCAAGATTGGTCAAGCCGTTCTTGAGTTATAAGAAGACATACAGACAGACAGACAAAAATGAAAAAAAATAGTAAAATGTGAATCACTGCATCATAAAACAATTATTTATCACAAAATTAGGTGAAAAAAAATGTATAGACAGAACCAATAGATTTATATTGTAGTAAAGACATAGATACAAATATAGATTTATATGTTTTATTACTGTTAGAGTAGTATGCTGAGAGGGAGATCAATCTCTTAAATAGCTATATGTGGGAAACGTCATTATAAACGCATCACAAGGAAATAAAATATTAATTTTAATGACTAGCAGAAACAATTCTGTCACGTGTATCCATCAACATTAACATGTAATATTAATAATAAGCTTTAAGTCATTTAAGTATATATTGGAACCTTTTTTCAACAGACATAAATATAAGGCCCTAAACGTATGCCCAGTGCGAGTCGTGTTTATAACGTACGTTTAAACACATAGAATCTAATATGAATTCTCCGTACGCAAGTAATGTGATAAGCTAACTTGCATAACATTCAACATGATACGCTACCACCAAACGACGTCCTTAGGGGACGTGGAGCGCTTGATCGCGTCTAATTGACTCGTCATCTTACATTTATACATGTCTTCATTTTCGACTATCTAAGCCATAAAAGTGTAATGAATTAACTCGTTATTTGTTCGAGTCGAGCCTTAATATTGGAAACGATTTAAAAAATATATTGATTTCAACGCGCACATATAAGAGTATGTATGTTGGTATGTTATATATTTTATTTAGCTTATAAGTGTTCATTAAATTTTAAATATAAATTATTCGCACTCTTCGCCCGATTAATGCTCCTGGCTAAAGAAAAAATATGTTTTTTATGAGTTTGCCTGGAAAAGATCTGAGAAGATATATATACTACTTATTCTTTTATAAGCAATAAATAATTAATAATAATAATAGTGACGTTCATTCCCATTCCAATGATGTAAGACTAAATTATCCGACAGTGCATTAATCGTTAAAAAATAATCGTCAAAATCTGTTTAAAGTTAGCGCAGCTATCATGGAACAAATAAAACAACAGTTTATTCCCTCATTTATTTTGAAGTTATTTATATGCTAAAAATAATTGAAATATTTTAACCGTAACCGGTATTATGGGAAGAATGCTGTAACGGTGTTACAGCAAGAATTGCAATCACGTTTTTCATTTAAATCGTATTTTCGATTTTGTACCTAGATCAATCTGAATAATGTGTATTATAATCTGAATAATTTGTGTGTGGTAGAGCTTTGTGTATGCTCGCCTAGGTAGGTACCACCCACTCATCAGATATTCTACTTGGTACTGCTGTGTTCCGGTTTGAAGGGTGTGTGAGCCAGTGTAATTACAGGCACTAGGGACATCACATCTTAGTTCCTAAGGTTGGTGGCGCATTGGCAATGTAAGCGATGGTTAACGTTTCTTATAATGCCAATGTCTATGGGCGTTGGTGACCACTTACTATCAGGTAGCCCATACGCTCGTGCGCCTACCTATACAATAAAAAAAAAAAGTATTTCAGTTTTCGAAAAAAATATATAAATTTGAAATATTATTAGTATATTAATTTAAAAAATAATTAATTTGGTCTCATATTCAAACTGCTCAAAAAACATATATCATGCTATGCAAAATTTTCTAGATAGAAGCGGTATGAAGCGAGTTGTGAATATTTTATGCTACGATCGATTTCTTCAAATCGATGTATGAGTACATATCATGGCCTATTAACTGAACGTGTCATGTGAACAAGAAAATCAGCTATTGGATAGCAATAAACTAAAGTAACTTTATCATATTAATGTACTTTGTCCACTTTTTTGAATTTAGAATACGAAATAATGTGGGGATTCGATTCGTGATCACTACTACTGAACTACTACTTGTTAAGCCTATTAATTCTTGTGTTATGTGCTGTTTTATCCTGTCTTTTTTATCCTTAAGATATGGGAGATAAATGAATTAACGACTGTACATACACAATCGGTCTTCACACGCGACATTTTTTTCTCGCTGGAAAAACAAATTTACATGCAGTGGGGGGGTATGTAGGGCTCATTGCGGCGCCTTCAGCGCCGGTGATAAATATAAAAATCTTAAATAATCAATCTTATTAATATTATCAATGCGAAAATTATCATGTTAAAAATATATGTGTCATGTTAAAATGTTAGCCACCCGATAATAATAAAATTATTGGTACATATTACTGCAAGGCATAATCGAAAATCACATACTAGCTTTTTTATTTTGATGAGTAGTAATATTTATTTTGGTGACAATAAATAGATTATTTCTTTAATCTTTAACAAAATACCAATCTATACTTATATAAAGTACGTTTATTATTGAGTTGTATGTATATTTTTCGCTATTAAATATTCATGGGACAGAAATTGCGAGCAAATCTTGTATGCAATAATGATCAAAGACATTATTTTCAGATATACCTTAGGCATTGGAATGACCTGCTACGCTTCGTTCCACAGTCTGCCGCCATAGAAAATGTTTCCTTGCATCTGGCCGACAACGTTTTTCTTCTTAATATGGTTTGTTTCAAATGTTTATATTATTTTTATGTTCTAAATATTTTTAATGTAAGTGACAGACTTACGCCAGTAACGCTTAATATCGCATATTAATGACATATTATAATTTTGACCAACGAGCAAATTAATTATCATGTTGATACAATGTATGTTCAGTTCTCTAATACGGAACTGATTGGTAATGCGTTTGCTGGTGTCGTTCTGTGGTTTGAAGACACATACCTAACTACATAGTTACGTAACTCGTCACTATAAAACATAATTGTAATATCAACTGACAGTCAAAAATTTCGTATTTAAAAAAAAATCTGATTTCAGAATTACTTATCTTCAGAATCACGATAAGAAAGCTTTATCACGAGTTTCGACTTTACATTTTTTTTATAATAAGTTGGGGTTCTTGAAAATAGGCGGGTGGTAAGTGGTAAGACCCAATGCCCATAGACGTGGGTGCGGTAAGAAATATTAACCACTCGCCAATGCACCATCGACCTTGGGAACTAAGAATTAACGTGCTTTGTGCTTAAGTTTTAAGCTTAAGTTTATTGAGGCAATTTGACGATTCATTTTCGATTTTCGATTCCTCATTAGCATTGGTATTTAACAGGAAGATTAGTGAACGGGACACAGCGCTGTATCCCACCGACACCATATCCAAAAATATATTTGTCAAAACAATTTTCTGTAAAAGTGTTCAATGACCTTATTTATATTAATGATTATGTAATCAAAAAGTTTCATTTTCAGATTAATATATTTCTTTCTTGGAAATAATTATTGGAAATGAAATGGAAATTTCAGATTAATATATTTCTTTCTCGGAAATAATAATTGGAAATATAGTTTTACATTTATATAGTTTCAATTATTTCATTTAATAATCTTAATTTTAATTAACTGCATAAAATACGACTACTGTTACAAATTTATAAAACAATACGGTCTGTTTGGCTATCTGTCTGGAGGTCGGCTCTACATGCATTAGATAACAATCAGCGGCCATTTATTAACGTACAAACGCTAACGCGACTATAATCGCCTTTATAAGATGGAACGATAAGTTGACCTTAAACTTTGTAATAAACAAGACTGCTATTTCGTTGCCATATATAAGAAGTGAATTAACAGCCCGTAAATACTCACAGCTGGGCAAAGCTTCTCCTGTTGACTTAAGCATTTGCAACGAATTCGAACACGCTCGTGTATAACTAATTTGTAGATATTATTTTTCTACCCATTCTCTACGATATTTTTGAAGTAAATCTTCGGTGGATGCGATGTCAAATTTCAAGGTCTGAATTGAGCACAACGTGTCATAAGTAAGGTTTGATTGAAACATTTCTGACAAAAATGGTTTTATTTCTATCAAGTAAGTAGTACGTTTAGCTTTGATTTTAAATATGTTAGGTTTCTAAGGGGTAAAACATATTTATAATATGCTTATTAGGCGATCGTGGTGATTAGTACTCGCGGTATTTTGTTTAGATCCACGTAATCAATCTATACGACCATCTTCGTTCAAATACATAATTACTTGCCTTTGATTGCGTGTGTGCCACCACGCTGCTCCAATGCGGGTTGTCGGAATACAAATGCGACAGAATTCCATCCGACACATTCAGTTTCCTCACGATTTTTCCTTCACCATCGTGCACGAGATGAATCAATTTGTGAGATAAATATTCTATTATTATCAAAAGGTTTGCCCTTGTAAATGCTTGGTAATCATGATTGGAGAAACTACAGAATACATCCGGTATAAATTATATCGTAACAGTTTTTATTCTGGTTCGGTCTAAAATATCAAGATTATTGAAATATAAATAAAATCAATGTAAATAATTATGTAGACTATCTGTATTCAAACTAAATAGTTGACATCTAAAATTATATTGGATTGACCTAAATTGTATGTCAATAGAGGTCAGTTTAGATTATATATACAATATTTTAAATATTTAATAAATATATTTACATTAAAACCTTAAATAAATACAAATAAAAATAAAAAATATTTACTATACAAATCGTGCCCGTGTGGAATGGTGGCAAGAATGCTTGCAGCATTTCCCCTTTGAATCGCAATTCCAATTATCTGGGCGAAATATGAACCAGCCCTCCTGTCAGTTTTGATATTCTTTTCTTTGTAGTTTAATTAAGATAAGAATTTAATTAAGCTTCATAAAAGGGACAAATTGAAATGAAAGCGAACATTTTCGCAAATAGTTAGAAATAGCTGTTTGTGATCAAAAGAATGTAGAAGATACCATCATAATTACTAATGGTGTCCATTTGATTTCCTTATGGAAATATCAAATATACAAGTCAAATACGAAATAGACAATTTGTCGTCTGACGCAGTTTAAAACGAGTAGTTAAAGGCCGGCAACGCACCTACAAGTCCTTGGATGTTGCAGGTGTCCATGGGCAGTGGTAGTCACTTTCTATCAGGTAGCCTCCTACTACCAATTTGTATTAAATAGATACAAATTGGTAGTAGAATACTTGAGAGGTGGTATGCATAATCGCCATGTTGGCGGTATGTTGTTGGATAGATATGCAAACAGGCTACCACAAGGCTCTGTCGCCAATATGTCAAAGGTTCTAAATACCCTATTCGAATTAATATTATTTCTATTTATTATATGTTAATCGTGAAAAAGTCAGTTCTTTCTTAATAATATCTGGAGTAAAATTGGCCAGAAATATATGAAACCTTTACTGGTAAGGCTTTATCTCAGTACGGTACGGTAGAATAATACCGTTAAGCGATGGTTAACATATCTTACAATACCAATGTCTATGGGTGTTAGTGACCACTTACCATCAGGTGGCCCATAATTATACTCATCCACCTATCTATGTTAAAAAAAGAAACGTTATGGTCCCATGATATGTACAATATCGAACCTTAGAACTTTCAAAACAGAATCTTATTTATTAAATAAGTTGGTTAAATATAACCAAATCTAATTTAAAATGTATTTGAAATTTTAAGTCGTTTAGTGTTTGCAGCTAAGCGACAATCAGTCTTTTAGTAAATTAGTTTCAACTTTGAAAGAGCGACAAGTTAGGGTGAAGGTGAAATAATGCCAATAAATCACTATGATAAGTCAGAGATAAGACAACAGCCCTTGAATTGAACAGATATTTCTATTTTAGTAAAAAAAATATTCATGAGTGGATTTTGTATCTTTATGTCGTTAGATTAAATAGTGGTTTTGGAGACAAGATTAAATATTTAAATAAAAGAAAATAAATGTAAAATTTACGCCTTTCTTAATGTTCTTTTTCGGGCCAGTAAAATTGTTACTGAATTTCTTTCGCCGGTGCTGCTCAGGGCTGGGTGTTTCTTTTCCGAATCGATGATAGTTTGCTTCTATGTTGAATAAAGTATTTTGTTTTGATTTTGTATCGATAAAGTTAGTCAGTACCGTTCCAGAGATATTGCAATGTTTAAATTTCCTTGCCACGGAAAGCACATAAAGCAGGTATTAGTTTCTAGGATTAGTTAAGACGTAAATCGTAACAAACACACATAAAGACAAACAGCGTAGTGTTTGTATACTGGAATTCAATTTTTTTTGGACAAAAACAATAAATGTAACAAAAATTGGTTTAGGTTGGTTTATTGAAAAATTGGTTTTTACAATTAAAAAATAGTTGAAGCACAGGTTTTTTTTTCTTTTAATAAGGTGTATTGCTTCCACGTGCCCTAATTACAGATTCTAATCGGTTCCGCATAGATCTGATTAAGATTATTAAATGGTCTTGCGGAATATTGTTCCATTCTTGTGAAATCGCTGTTCTTAGTGCTGCCACTTTTATGGGCATAGGATTTCTCGCATATGCTGTTTTTTTTAAACTGTCCCAAACATGCTCAATGAGATTAAGATCCGGACTGCGTGCTGGCCAATTCATGGTACGTATCCCAACCTCTTCGCAATATTGTCGAAATTGTGCAGCAGCGTGAGGTCGGGCATTATCTTGTATTACAGTAAAATTTTCGCCTATTAATCCCATGTAAGGTACCACGTGTGCTTCTATAACTTCTGTTATATAGCGTTCTGCTGTTAAACCACCTCTTCTACCGATTTGACAAACCATGTCGATGAACACAAGTTTCGTTCGCTCGATCATCGAAATGCTACCCCACACCATACACGAACCGCCTCCAAAAGGAACACGCAACAATGCAACTTTGAGCATATCTCTTCTCACGTCAATCATTCAACGATAGACTTCTGCTACCGTCTGCACTATTTAAACATTTCCTACACTCATCGGTGAACAATATGGAGGCCCATTGCTCTTCAGTCCAATTAAGTTCACGCGCAAATCTTAAACGAGCTTGTCTGTGAGCTGTCTAAAAGGAGTGATTGCCGCTTCCTTAAGCCTCCTTCTCATTGTTCGTGCACTCACGTTTACTCCACGTACTTCATTTAGCTCTGTTTAAATATTTACTGACGTGAGGAAACGATTTCGTAGGGAAGTTGAAACAATAAATTGGTCGTCACGACAGGTGGTTGCTCGAGTTCTACCAGTACCAGGTCTCCTTTTGTAAGAACCTGTCTCTACAAAGCTTCGGTATACTCTAGAAACCGTAGACTGGTTTAAATTTAAATTTCTAGCAATCGTTCGTTAATCCAAGCCTTTCCGCACCAATGTCACAATTTGAGCGGCTTGTTCGGACGAAGTATCCATATTTATGGTTAAGAAACTTTTATTGAGTTTAATAAACTAATAATCAATACTATTGGTAGCAATAATTTAAATCGCAAATGTAAAAAAAAAAAACAAAAAGAATTAATTTCAAATTTTACTCTAATAACTTGAATTAATTTCAAATTTTACTCTAATAACTTAAATTTTATTTTCCCGGCTATAATTTTCTCTTTTACTGCAGTTCTATTTTTAAATATTGTTTTTTTTTATGATTAATAGATAGTCTCGACATGTTCATTTAGTGTAATCTAAAAAGTTTGTATGATTATCAAAAATATTAATTCGAAAGTAGTCCTGAACTTTGATGCAGTTTATGAGTCCGTCAGTGTATATTTAGAAAAGTTATGAAGAACTTTTACAGCAAAAAGTAAAATTATACAATTTTAATTACTTGTGATATTGGAAATTAAGTCGCACTAAATAATTTTACAAATAATAACTGGCACGGTTCACTAAATACAGCGAGTTAAATACTTATAAACATTATAGGTAGGTAGGTACATGGAATATTAAGAAAAATCATATAAAATTTAACTTCATTCGTCATACAAATATCTTCATAAATCCGCTTTCAAGAAAATAACTTTTCTGCATCTTAAGGAAATGTTACCTCATTATTTTAAACTACAGCTTTTAATTAATAATTCTGGATGATATATCACTGGCGCGCTATAGTTTTACAAAAACTGTATTTCACAATTTATATTCCGGTTTTGCTAGTGACCGCGACAGTTGCAACTCAGCAGAAACGTCAACCAAAATAATAAAAAATGTATGATTGATGAAATATACAACAGTTTTAGAATTTTGTATATGTTTAATTTTAAATGTTACCCAATTCTATGAGTGACGTAGGCACTTCTAGAATCAAACTTCTAGGCTTAATCTAAATAGCAAGAACCATAGACACGGACTGTCGGACAACACGTATGTGGATCTTATATGATTAAATTAAAAAGCAAACATTAAGTTACTCGTAGGGTCGAGCTAAACTGTCCAATGTGTATTAGATCGTACACCGCATCAGAATTGGTATGGGGTTGTGGTTGGGTGGAGTTGCATAGATATTCATATTAAACTCATTTTTATTACTCAATAGGAAGGAATAAATAATAGGTAATCTTACGTCGAATACCTACCTCCTTAAGTAGAAATCTTGAAATTTATTCTATCACACTGTTGTAGTGAGTGGATAGATATATGACTAGCAAAACTTTAGGTAGCCTTTATCTAAAATAAAAAATGACGGTTTTTGTAATTCGCGAATAGACATAATTGAGTTTAGTAACTTGAAACATGCACAATTCAAAAGTATCGTTTGTAAATCGCATTCCAAAAATCCTTACGAGTAATAAAACTATTAAAAAAAGTTAAAAAAATACCTCATTTCTAAATATAGCGATTGCGTGTATTTAATATAGCAATCGATGACGCTGCCTTGGCCTGGATAATTTAACCGTCATTTGTGATATGCATTGTAAAATAAATACAAACTGAACTAGTTCCTCTTTGAAATAGCACAGAGCTTTTGAAAGCAACTAAATCAAGATAACGCCTAACCGTTAAAACTTCTCCTAAATTCTTTTAAATATTTTATAGTCGTGAATATATATCCAAGGAATTTTCTTGCGTTGAAAGATCCTTAAAATACAATGACTGCCTTTGTTATAATGAACTAATTTCGCTTAATTTGATTTCAGGTAATCAGTGACTGAAGATAATAAGTATGCTTAAATGTAATGTTGCCAGTCACTGATCCGTTAAAATTAATTAAATTGAGTAAATGTTTATTGAGATATATTTAAATTCTGATCATAAAATCGTAATGGAGTCCGAAATCAATTTGTTTTTTTTTTACTTTTTATTAAAACAAACTTATTTGTTATTAAATTAAATAACTTTTTAATTATATAACGGTCTAATTTACGTTTGACCGCAGCAATTTCTAGGTTTCCGTCCATTGAAAAACCTGAACCCTTATATGATAACTCATCTGTGTTTGCTATTCACAAGCAATTTAAAAAAAAACTTGTGTAGTAAGAAAAATATCGGTCTTGGTATAAAGTGTGTTCACCAATCAGGAACATAATCGAATCGAATATAAATCTTTTGGCCCCTTTATAGAATTGTTTTTCAGCTCAAGCATTTTTGTATTTCTAAAATAATGTTACATACATTATTTAATATAATTATAAAATTTAAACTAAACAGCAGTAATTTTAATAAACAAAGAAAGTAATTAATTCGTATATATATTGTGTTTATAAAATATTTAATGCCAACAATGAAAGCAGACAGCCTATGACAAGGCAAACTAGTGCATTTAAAACACGCTATTTAAAAGTAATACTAATACCGTGGCGACCACAATTTAATATTGTTTAGGATTTTTGAATTTATAGTTTTTAGGCTCCATAAGAATGAGTGAGTAAGTGAGAAACAGAAACAATGTCAAAAAATGACGATTTTAGTTGCTACAGAGACCTAATATATATTCCTACTTGAATTATTATGTAATTATAACCTTACTCGTCCAAAATTTGTGGTAATATAACAAAAAAGTATAACAAATTATAGTACAATAAACGCGTGTAAATTTTACATTCAAAAAATTATCTACTACTATAAGTCGATCATAATAATATTAATTGATAATAAATAAGTAGAATAACAGATAAGTGAATGGTATCCACTGAGACGATACGCGACGAGCATATAAAATAAATACATCCATGGACACCCTATTAAAATCCCACGCTATGTTGGTAAAATAACAAATTCATTGACGTCATACGCTTAGGCTGCCAAGTGGGAAGGCTTAAGCTGTCATAATATTATATAAAGTCAATATCTGCAAGATGTATACAAAATTATATAAATCAAAAAATAAAATTTTAAAATATAACAATTAATACTGTAAAAATATAATAATTAATACTGTGTATAAATATAATAATGAATATACAGTAGTGACGAACATTTGCTAACAATTGCGAGGTTGTTCGAATTAGCGATCCCGTATTTAATATTGAATAAAATTTAAACCCTTTGGGTCTTATAAGGGAAAAATGCTTTATTAGACGATAAACGGGATCATTTTCTAAATCTATCACAATTTCGGTTAGTATACAGGGCTCGAATATTTATATGAATTCAAACACTGGAGTCCTTAGTATTTACGGAATAGACATTTCAAATCAGTTTTCTGGGTAGGGCACCACTTTTTCCAGTACCACCAGGTTATACATGATTAGGAGTAAGCGAGCTAGGTGGTTCTGGTTGTCAGTTTGTTAACTAAATATACAATTTAATCTTCCAGGTTGTGCAATGACGTAACATCGAAACGGAATCATACACTGAAACCACGAGTTGTTTTGCCCGAGAACTACGTTAAAGGTAAATATAATCAATCTCATATGCTAACACAGATAATGATTATTGAAGTTTTTACGTAAGGCAATTTATTTGAACTAACAAAATCATTTCAAATTCACTTCTGTAAATAAACTTTGCAACGAGAAATGAAAGTAAATTGAAATTTAAAGCTTCAATATGAGCATATTTTCCACTCGTCCGTTGAGATAGTAAGATGTTATACGTTGCAGTGCTTTGAGCGTTTGAGCTAATAAGTGTATATTTATGACTGTCTCATACGTGAACTAAAAATTACACTTTCCAAGAAGATATTTTATCTACTACTCACCAATTTATTCAACTTCAAACTGTACTCAAAAGTTGTCTGAAAGTATTTTCGTTATTTAAGCGATAAGACCGCACTTGTCATGGTCAACATGGTCATGTGAAAGCTGATCTGGGTAGTTATCAATTACTCATCGTAACATATTCTAGCGCAGCAATACTTAGTATTGTAGCTTTAAGGGTGAGTGAGCCTGTGAAACGACAGACAATACATAACATCTTAGTTCCCAAGGTCGGTGGCACATTGGTAATGTAAGTAGTGATTAATAATTTATATCTTGCAGTGGTGACCACTTACTATCAAGTAATTAATATAATGTCGAAAAACCTTTATCTGTATATCGTTAATCTACGGTGAAAAAAAAAAAAAAAATTTTTATTGTATTCTGTAGAAAGAAACCGTTTTCAAATGCCTCTGTGTTTGCAAATTTTCGTTTTCAAATAACTGTGTCTGTATCATTACAAAAACGCAACAATTTTAACATATATTATTTCTTTCATTATTATTATGTGTATATATATATATATATATATATATATATATATCATACACTCAATAATACTCACTTTACATTCAATAACATCATCAATAACACTCAAATATAGTATACGCAAAAGCCAAAATATTAGCTTCCAAATGGTAAGTTAATAAGATCTTTTCAAAATACAAAATTCAATAATTATGTTTATAATAATAATCATTTTATAATCGGTTTCCATAATTGCAAACGTCACTAACAAGCAATAAAAGAACTTCAAGAATATGTTCTTTACCTTGTATACATTTTAAAATTTGTCGTTCCATATTGTTAATCGAAACCTCACATTATTCACTTTGTTTCAGAAATCCGGCCACCATCTCGGAAAGGTCAACCAGTCGTCGTTGAATTCAGCATATATGTCGTGGATGTCAACTCTATTAATGTTGAAGACATGGACTTTAGGTATTGTTTTTTTATGAAAGAGTTCAGTTTCGATGATTGGTGGTCATATTCGCCATATATACTAACACTAAGGATTATACATAACTTCACCTACTAATGCACCGCTAAGCATGGAACCAAAGACATTACATTGACATAAAATCGGAACACATCAGTATAAAGTTATGCTGTAAAGTTGTGTCTTAGAATAACTATTGAGCTGGTGGGATTAGGGTGAGTACAGCTATAACACCGGTAAAAAAATACTGATTCTCCTGTCGAAGTTCATCAAATGAATATCTTCTTGTGATAAAATGAAATTTAGCTTCTGTGCTTACTAATGTTTTGAATTTAGTAATAAGTTACTTTTTAATGATGAAATAGATATGTTTTTATTATGGTTTTAGAGTCGACATGTTTATAAGACAAACCTGGCGAGAGACTAGACTGCAGTTGCCAGAAGATATATTCGAAGAAGGAGATGACCATGTGACGTTGCCTCCAGAATTCTTCGACAATCTCTGGCACCCTGACCCTTACTTTCTTAATTCTAAAGTAACAGGTGAACTACGATTTATTCATTTATAAATCACCATGATTTTATTTCAATTACAGAATGCTGGCATACTAGCAAGAAATGTTACATTACATGACTATTTGAATATTAAGTAATCATTATAACCACCCAAGGTTAGATTATAATATTTGAAAAATTAGGTCGTAATAAAATTTTTATTTTTATTAATTTAGTTTTTATATTTTAGTTACACACAAATTCGACCTTTTATCGTCGATACTTTAAGAAGTTTATATTCCTTTCAGTTCAATTCGAAAGAAAAGGTAGATTAGATTTACGTCATTACAAACCGATCAAATGCGAGTCAAACTTGCGTTAAGAGGATTTTGATAAAAAATAAGAAGTGAAAGATTTTATATATAAGAAGAGCTTTTTAACATTATGAAATTTAATTTTACACGTACCTTAGTATCTTCCGGACATTTTTAATGATATATAGCTCCTAACTTAATCCTATTTTTTTTGTTTTCGCTCCATTAAGAACTCGAATATCAGAATTAGTTTTAATCACTATACATCCATTGATAAGTTACCGAACTCTGCACAAGGCAATAAATATTCTGTGTGCTAATTTGTTCAACTAAGCTGAGTTAGTGGTCTTTTTAGCATTCTTTGGAAAACTAATAATTTCAGTAAATATTTTATTTTAGGAGGAGCTTGCCACTTTTGTCACCAATCAGCTGGTACGATATTTGCTCCAATTTTATTTTTGATATCTCACTTAAATGGAGGAGCACCTAAGCTATATTTCACGTTCACCATTTTTAAATATTTCATTTTCAATATATTTTTACCGACTGTTTATAAATTTTATTATTTATATATTTTACAATCATGCCATGCAAAAATCCATTTTAATACTTTATTACGTCAGTGAGATAAATTTTTAATTATATTAGCACTATATTTATCAATCTGAATCTAGTTCACTTATGTTTTAAAACACTCAGCTTGGATGAACGACCTTAATCACTAATTTCAATGATAGTAATGTTTTAAAAATAATGCATTTTTCATAAGCACTGGATTGGTTTTAAAAATGCAACGTCAAAGTATTCGCTAAACTCTCTTTAAACATGAATTGATTCACAATTTTATTATATTTTAATGAAATCCCGGAGTTCGAATTTCAATTATTGGCTTATTTTAAGTCACAAAATGCAAAAGTACAGACGAAATATTTCTTTTTGAATCGAAATTATTTAAATTAACCGATTATTCCGACTTACGTTTTCAGAAATAGCCGAATTGACGCACAAATTCTCGTCGGTAACCTTATACAGAAATCAGACGGTGAGATACGCGGCCAGAATGCACGCAATCATCGCCTGCCAAATGGAATTTCAACTCTATCCCATGGACATACAGTCCTGTCCAATTTACATCGAAAGTTGTTAGTAGTTTTCGTTTTAATAATTAAGTAAAGTATGCTGAGTCCTCGAACCCACTTAATAGTTTTAAGTCACGTGTATACACAATACTATATTTGTTTAACCTTATTTTGTAAATAAAAAAAGTAGAAAATCTACTTTGAAAAGCAAATATCATTGTTAAATATATTAGTCTTCTTAATAGTGGTCACCACTTTGGGAACCAAGATGTCATGTCCTTTGTGTCAGTGTATCTCACTTACTCGTCATACCGGAACACAACAATACTTATTGCTGTTTGGCAGTAGAATATCTGATGAGTACTGGTACTTGTCCAGAAGGTCTTGCACAAGGTACTACCATGTCCATGGGCGGTGGTAGTCATTTTCCATCAGGTGGGCCTCCTGCTCATTTGCCCACTCTTACATAAAAAAACACGTAGTATAATTACATTTTTTATAGGATATCTAGGCGGGCGTGTATATGGACCTGATGGTAAATGGCCCTTAGACATTTGCAGTGTAAGAAATGTTAACTTGCTAAATGCTGACATCGCCGATGCGCCACCAACCTTGGGATCTCAGATGTTATGTTCCTTGTGCCTGTAATTACACTGGCTCACTCACCCTTTAAACCGGAACACAACAATACCAAGTACTGCTGTTTTGCGGATAGAATATCTGATGAGTGGGTGGTACCTACCCAGACGAGCTTGCTCAAAGCTCTACCACCAATCTATGTGATATGTCGCTTGCAAAAATCTATTAATATAAGTTAAAATAAATTATTGTTTCACAGTTTCGTATAGCAACCAGAAGGTGAGATTTAAATGGAGCGACGCAGGTGTTACTATTAATCCTGAACTAAAGTTGCTGCAATATCACATTGGTGAGCCTTTACGATTGGAAGAGACTAATGGATACATGATCGATAAAGACGGTTTGTTTAATTTGTTTTGAACTAGCTGACACAGTTTATTTTTCATATGCATAACAAAAACTATTTATTAAAAATGTGATATTATTTTATTCTATTAAATGATGTTTTCTCGCAATTTTAGTTTTACTTGATTTGTGACGAATTTAATTGAAATTGTCTCTGTACTATTATTTTAAATCAAAATTAAGATAACAAGTTTTTATATATTATAAACATGTTTATCAGTAAACGATATAATAATACGGAAAGTAATCATAAAAATAATTCACTAATTTGAAACAATAATTAAAAACATTCAATAAACTGACATTTTAAACAAAACATTCACAAAATAAACACGTAGTCGTTCCTCATGCATCACTCCGTCCATTGGTGGAAAATGTATAAAAAATAGTTCGATAATTTTTTTGAGTTTATCGTGTTCAGACACAAAGGCAACAAACAGGTGGAGCTCTTTGTTTTATAACATCTTGTGAAGTAACTCCTAATTACTTTGCAGGTAAAGATATTGCTCAAAATGTTTAACGCATTTAGTTACAATAAATATTATTATCGAAATTATATATTGGTGCCGTAAAAATATACTCTCGATAAAAGTTAATGTTGCATATTTTCTAATTTACAGGAAACTATTCAAGATTAGTAGTATACTTTCGATTCGAACGACAAATCGGTCACCACCTGATACAAACCTTCGCACCATCTTCTCTTGTTGTCATGTTATCCTGGTTCAGTTTCTGGCTGGACTTGGATGCGATTCCTGGTCGAGTAACCTTACTGGTCACATGCATGCTGACACTTGTGACTATGTTCACAGGTCTCAGAGCCGATATACCGCCAGTTGCTTATGTAAAGGTATACGAAAATAATTTACGAGCAAAATACTAACAGACATGTATAGCTTATTTTAATAAACATACTTACTTTAACTGCTGCTTATTTTAATAAACAATTTTATTTATTTTTATTTATTTTATTGTATGGGTCTGTGGACGAGCATATGGGCATGATAAGTGGTCACCAATGCCCATAGACAATGGCATTGTAAGAAATGTTAACCTTCGCTTACATCGCCAATGCGCCACCAACCTTGGGAAAAAACAAAAAATTTGACAAAATCAAATAATTTTAATAATAACAACTAACTATAAATTTGTTTGCAATTTAAACTTAAAACTTAATAATAATAGTTTATTATTTAATTAATTATATTAAATATGGATACATATTAAAACTATTTCTTAAGACTTTGAATGTGATATGATGTGATGTGATGTGAAGTAATATGATAAAAGAAAACTTAAGTGATATAAATTAAATAATTAATAAAAAAATACTTATAAAATAATAAAACATTTGAATAGTGTTGAAATTAAATTTTTAAATAGTGTTTTATATTTTACAGGCTCTTGACCTTTGGATGGCAGGCTGTATGATGTTTGTTTTCGCAGCCCTCGGAGAATTTGTGGTTGTTAAGGTGTTGGATAAACAATATCAGATGAATAAATCGAAAGCGCAAGAATCAATGCCAAGAATAATACCAGTGGTAAGGTCATTCAAAAACTCTATATTGAATATTTTATTTTATATTAACGTACTTTTTAAAATTATTTAGCCTTCTTTTCAAACATAGCATTGTGTAAGTTATTTTTAAATTAGAATGTTTTGTTTTTTATTTGTCACATTAGGGTTTAATATCATCTTCAGGATATTACGCTATTATATTAATAGCGTAACATATTTTATCCCGATACATGAAATATATTATTTCATTATTACTGTACCGACATCGTATCGGACAGTATAAAAACCTCACATTTATCAAAAACCCTTAGTATGTAGACGTCTTTAAAGTGTTTTGTTATTCCAATAAGCGTCTTAACGGCGAGAAAGGATCTTGTGGCACCGTCGCCGCGTGGGAGGGAAGTGCGGTTCGATGTAGGAAGGTGGACCTCACATCACCCACGTCTCCCCCCGCGTCCACACCCGCAGTGCATTCCGTCCCAGGCGCTCCCACACACCTAGTCGGCGTTGAGAGAAGACAAAGCATATTACAGGTGAAATGAAATGAAATTTATGCGCTTTGAATAGCTTAGTAGAGAACACGTGATAAAATAATAGAATCCTATACAGGACTGTATTGGAACATATTATTTTATGTTCTTCCGAAAATGACAAAATTTTATAAATATCCACACGTGGTGAATTTTAATATAAGAATTGCGGGTTCAACCTCGCGCACGCATCACTGATTTCATGTGCTTAATTTTTATTTATAATATTTTTACTCGGTGGTAGAGCTTTGTGCAAGCTCGTCTGGGTACCACCCACTCATCAGATATTCTACCGCAAAACAGCAGTACTTTGTATTGTTGTGTTCCGGTTTGAAGGGTGAGTGAGCAATTGTAATTACAGACACAAGGGACATAACTTCTTAGTTCCCTAGGTTGGTGGCGCATTGGCGATGTAAGCGACGGTTAACATTTCTTACAAAGCTAATGTCTATGGGTGTTGGTGACCATTTGCCATCGGGTGGCACAAATGCATACCAATAAAAAAAAATTAGCAATTTGTAACCACCACTCCGCATTGGAGCAGAATAGTGAATTTAAGCTCCAAGCCCTTACGCACTTATATTTCATTTTCATCAGGTTTACTACCTCCGTAACCCGGCTGAAAAGAGGTGATCGGCCCGTGTCGTGCAATTAAATAATGATATTAAAACCAACTATTATATGGTCAATCGACTCATGCAACCTATCAGTCTGTAACACAGTACGCACAGTTATTTCACGAAGGACTAATTCTTTGTGAGAAATAAAGTACGCTTATTTAAGAGTTAATTTTTATACCTAAGATTCAATAGTACACAAATTCGTCCTATAGGTTGAAAGAGAACTTTAAAAATTTCAATTCAAAAACTCCAAGCTGAAATTAAGAATTTATATAATAAAAGTTACGATTCAAATATTTCATATCTCTTTATCATTTCTTTATACAATTAAATTAAATTTATATCGAAACAATTTTAGCAAAATTTCATTTCATTAGGATACAACGGCTTCTAGTAATATTACAATAGGTAAGCAGACAGGCCAATGAGCCACCTGATACTAAGTGATCAACATCACATTGGCACTGTAATTAATATTAACTACCCTCACGTCGCCAATGCGCCTCCAACCTTGGAAACTAAGATGATAAGAGTGCAAGCATAAGGGACATTTGTGTTTGTACTTATTTTATGAAAATAATAATGTTAGTAACACACCAAAATCTTGTATAAAAATTATTAAACAAAGGAATTAATATTTAGAAACGAAATATCTGATAATACAAGAATACAGAAATATAGAAAAAAAATTAAACATTAAATAAAATTAATTTCGTAGTACTTACTACTTTTTTTTTTATTGTATTGACATGTAGGACGAGCGTATGGGCCACCTGATGGTAAGTGGTCACCAACGTTAACGGTAAGAAATGTTAATCATCGCTTACGTCACCAATGCGCCATCAACCTTGGGAACTAAGATGTTATGTCCCTTGTGCCTATAATAACACTAGCTCACTCACCCAACAATACAAAGTACTGCTGTTTTGCGGTAGAATATCTGATGAGTGGTTGGTACCTACCCAGATGAGCTTGGACAAAGCTCTACCACCGAGTGAAACAAGCTACTAAGGATTAAAAATATATATTTCTGACGACGTTTAAAGGTGAGTTACAATTAAATATACTCGATATCTAGTCCGAAGCTTCAAAATTAGTTAATTGTATAACTTTTCTAAGAGCGCATATTGCGAAAGTGAGTTATGTATGTAGTTGAACATAATAAATGAGAATGGAATCCTCATTGAAGCTTAAATTGTATTGTGACGTCTAAAATTACAGTTAAATCAGCCTGGAGACGTTTTTGCGTTTGTTGTAGTGTACGGTCAGCAGATAAATAAATAAACATACACTTTTTTATAAGTTGGTACTTTCATTCATTTTATAGTAATCTATCCTCGCTTTTATTCGATAAATCATTTATGTTAATGATGATTTGTTCTAATATTGCATCTAAGGCTTCTATCCTGAAAATTAAATTAATCCCTAGTTAATCCCATTATAGCATTCATATTTTGTTGTGACATTTTTCATTGGGACGTTAGTTTTTAATGTCTTCCATTAATTAAGATTAATTCAAATTAACATTTATAATATCTTACATTTTCTCTAGGTAAAGCAATTACTTCCTACCTTCAATGAAAGGCTACAGTACTTCATAGTTATTTCCTTAAGTCAACGGCGTGATATGCTAGATTTAACGTTTTTATATAAAACTCTAAATAGTTTATATGATAATTATTTTCTAGTTTCTAGAATAAATTTAAATATTCCTGTTACCCACGAAAACTGATAGCACCATAAGACCTTTTCGTAAAACCGTTTTAGGAAGTAACTCACCTGTGGCACGTTTTTGGAAAATCTTAAACGAGCACAGCGCCCCCCTGGATCCATTTGGTGACTCTTTATCTAAGTTCCGTAAGAAAATGTTGTCCGAATTATTAGCCATTTGATTGTTATTGTTTCGTTATCTATTTTTATTTTGCACTCTTTTTCTGCTTATTGTTTTTTTTTTTTTTTTTAACTTTTCAGTTAGCGTAATATGTTAAAACTTGTAAATGTACATATATTTATCGTGTAAGCTCATTTTTATCTCCATTATCATTGCATGAGGTATTCTCCTTTATATTGCATTGATGTAATTACTCCTGGAGGATCTTAATAAATAAATATATTTTAAATAACAACAATGAATGAACTTATTAGTTAGAATCCTAGCTTTTCCGACGAGCAAAAGGGTCACGTGGTGGTGAGTGGTCACGATCACCCACAGATAATGGCGCTGTAAGAAATATTAAAGAATACTCGCAACGCCAATGCACCACCAACCTTTGGAACTAAGGTGTTAAGAAATATCCCTTGTTCCTGTAGTTAGACTGGCTTCAAAAACTTTAAAAACTAAGTGTCATAAACAACAATACAATATCAGAAATACTCAATCATGTCACTTTAAATATCTTATGTCGATAAATATTCAACTAATTAAACTTTGTAAATAATCTCGCTTTAGAAATATTACGAGACAATTTAATAACAGTAACAGTAACAGCCTGTGAATGTCCCACTGCTGGGCTAAGGCCTCTTCTCCCCTTTTTGTGGAAAAAGTTTGGAGCTTATTCCACCACGCTACTCCAATGCGGGTTGGTGGAATACACATGTGACAGAATTTCAGCGAAATTTGACACATGCAGGTTTCCTCGCGATGTTTTCCTTCACCATTAAGCACGAGATGAATTATAATCACAAATTAAGCACATGAAATTCAGTGGTTCTTGCTCGGGTTTGAACCCACGATCATCGGTTAAGATTCACGCGTTCTTACCACTGGGCCATCTCGACAATTTAATAAACGCTTGCAAAAATACGCAGACGGTACTGTACGACGATTTCGTTATTGTAAGCGAATAGAACGATTAGTGAAAGCTTATATACATATACTCCGTGAAAAAAAAACACATGTCCTTTATTTAAATTTCAATTGTAGTTGTAATATATATGAAATTATATTTTATATTCCATCGAATTAGTTTTAAGCTGGGTAGAACGGTTGATTGTCAATCGTAAAAACTTTTGTAATATAGGCTAGTATACAGAGACATTAATAGACTCTAGCCGAGGCAAACTAGCCCCCAAGGATCGTCACACGTCATTTGACGTAACACGTTATCTATTAGAACTATTAAGTACAATAATTGGTACTTATATTAGGCAATGTTCATACGAATACATAAATTGAACTTATATGTTATAAACAAAAACTATAGCTGTTTAACCATTAATAAGGTACCATATAATAATTATTTAGGTGTTTATAGACCAAAAATTATATTTTTACCCTCGAATTCGAACAGAGTCCGAAAATTATGTAATATGTTTCATACTTTAAGATTTGACGTTCCCGAAACGAAAACTTGCTTACTACTATTTAGAGCTAGCTAAAGTTATTAGTAGATTTAATAGTTTTTAATAGTAACTTAATAAACAATAGCTAAGCTAATAGTTTATAAGCTATTAGTAGCTCTGGGAGCCCCAGCAATATCTTAAATGAGATTATATTGCTTTGGTACAATTAGTGTTCCCAAGGTTGGTGGCGCATTGGCGATGTAAGCGATGGTTAACATTTCTTACAATGCCATTGTTTATGGGCGTTGGTGACCACTTACCATCAGGTGGCCCATATGCTCGTCCGCCTAGCTATACAATAAAAAAAAAAGTAAGTGTCGTTACTGTATCGCTACTTGTATGACTCCAACGTTCTAATCAAATGTAAACATCTTAAAGACTTGTATTCACAAATGGAATTTCCAACGTTCTATAATCAAAAATAACATTGGACGAGCCGGTTGGCGTGGTTGGTAAGATACTTGCCTTTCACGCCGCAGGTCGTGGGTTCGATTCCCACCCAGGATAGACATTTATGTGCTTGAACATGTCTGTTTGTCCTGAGTCTGGGTGTAATTATTTATATAAGTATTTATTTACAAAAGAAAAATAGTATATGCAAGTATATCAGTTGTCTGGTTTCCATAGTAAAAGCTCTGCTTAGTTTGGGATCAGATAGCCCTGTGTGAATAATGTCCCAGGATATTATTATTATTACTATCTTAAGAAACTTAGATTCACAATTTAGAATTTCAATATATTTCAAAACTTACGTATTAAAACATCGATTCGGTAACCTCTCGTCGTAATTCACACATATTCACACACACATACACGAACATTCACACACGCACCAATACATTACATTTCATTTTATTTATAAGTCCAAACTGCTTACTTTTATAATGTATACCCTCCTACATTTTGTTGCACTTGTTATGAATATCGTGGCCTCCTAGCACAAATATTAAGAGTAGCACACTTATTATTGCCTCATTATTTTATTATTGCTGTATTAAATATATTTATTATTTGTTAGACATAAATACCAGGCCAGGAACATTAGTGAACGTACACAGAATAATTCAGAATGGTTTAGGAACGCATACTGTCCTGTATGCGTTTTTTGTTTATTGAATTGGTAGGCGGACGAGTAAATGGGCCCTGGGGACCTGATGGTAAGTGGTCACCACCGCGCATAGACATTGGCATTGTAAGAAATGCCAATGCGCTACAATCCTGGGAACTAAGATGTTATGTCCCTTGTGCCTGTTATTACACTGGCTCACTCACGCTTCAAACCGGAACACAACAATATCAAGTACTGCTGTTTTGCGGATAGAATATCTGATGAGTGGGTGGTACCTACCCAGACGAGCTTGCACATAGTCCTACCACCATTAAAATATTCACATACAAACAATCATTCATTTTTATTTATTAGAAAATATTCGAAGCTAGAAGTTAATGTATATTATATAAGGTATTTAAATAGCAACATAGTTTAAAATATGCCTAGCAGGCTGTCAGGGCTTGTTCGAGACTTGTATTGTACAAATAATTTTCAACTTAATTTTAATTGAATTGACTTATGTGCCATTTAGCGACTATATTATCTTTACTATTTCCAAACATTTGTGTCACCTTATCTCAACGTTTTCTCCTAATCAGATTCAACGTTCTCTCCTACAGAATGGCTTAGTAGCGCATAGAAGACAAACGAAAAAACATTAATTGAATATATTACCTACATAATTAATAACATTATGCATACTAAACAATTTGGAAAAGGTAACGAGCCACAGAGTATAGAATACGTGTATATTAGCTGAAGATTGCGGTATCGATGTCAATTTCTGTATATAATTAATCCCCTGCTCGGCTATTTAGAGACAAGGATACCTGCATGTGTTGTCTGCCAAATATGAATGCCAAGCAGTAGTGAAATGAGTTTACACAGCAGGTTGACATTTACGGATTAATTTTACTTTAATCGTTACTAATATTATAAATGTGAAAAGGAGCCTTCTTTACTCAAGTGATTATCACGAAATTTTGAATACACTTATTTTAGGAACATTTCCATTGTTTTTTCATACGACTGTTTTTATTCAACATGTTTGTTGAGACTTTAACAGAGAAATTAATGATTTTGTCAAGTACTGGTTTAAATAAAATATTTATAAAACTTGCGTTTATAAAAATGTGAAAAGTGATAAGCTTATAAGCTAATTAGCTACAAATGAGCAAAGCAAACTAAGTTACGTTTTCTTGCCTAAATAATAAATAAAAACTTCAACGCTTTTACAATGAAGGCAAACACAAATGTGTATAATATGCATAATAATATTAATAAATATTTAACATATTATATTAAACGTACGCTTAATGCGCTGTTATAATAATTATGGAAATTTAACAAATTGTGATAACAAATTATATACATTTATGACTTCAGATAATTGCATTAAAACCAAAAATTCATTTTGGCTTTAACAACAATTTCTAAGAGTTTAAGACGAAATGTTTTATAATGTTTTTCGTGTCGGGTATGCAAAATGAGGATATAATTTTAATAACACACTTCAAGATTAATCTTCAAAAGAATTTACAGGTAAATGAAAATTTCAATCCCCCGCAAAATATAAGACACTAAAGATATTTTTTGAATTCAACTGGTATACTATATTGTGTATTTGCACGACTTTTCGATATTGCAGTTTCCTTATGCACCAGCTGACTGCATAATTCTCGAACAAAATAATATATAAAATGTGTAAGAGGACGTACACATCGTGGACGTCGATAAAGAAACTAAGTAAAAATAATAACAATGGGCAAAGACACAAAAAACATAATTGTATGGTAAAAGAGAATCTTCATCATTTATTTTAAAACATACACAAAGTTTTATTTAAATTTATGACAATTAGTAAATTTTCGAACTTCTGCGGAAGAAAGATAGTTTCATCCGCCATTTTGCTTAAGTGCTAATTCGCGTGGTAGGTTATCGTTAAATAGGATGCAATATAAACATCAAATTAAATTAAGATACACATGTCAATTTAGAAGTAATTATGACTAATCATGGCATTATTATAAAATAATCCTCATTTCAGGTTGCCTGGGTAGACGCTGATACAGGACAAGAAAGAGTGCTGTGGCGAGAAATCGACAAGTTATCCAGGGTGATATTTCCAGCGCTATTCCTTCTTTTCGTCACAATGTACTGGCCGGTTCTTCTGCTGAAAACTAAAGCATCATCATAACATTATATACCTGTTTATAAGGGCGTTAGATGGTGGCATGAATAAACGGTGTTCTATTGTTGTAAAGAATAAATCTAGAGAAATAGTGAAGAAAAGAAAAATGTGATAGAATAGGGCATAATATAATGCTAGAAAATATTCCACAGACAGAGAAAGATCTTCTTACCTATTCTTAGAAACGGTGAATAAATTTGGCAACTCATTATAAGAAAATAACTTTTGACATACAAAAGTCATTACAGTAGTTACCACTACGCCAAAAAAAAAATTAAAATCAAAATATGCTTTGTTTAAGTAGGCTCTCATATTCACTTTTGAATTGTCATGTATAAGATTAAATTGAATGTAAATCAACCGAGAAGATTCTACCGAGAATCTGCAGGTAACTCCTAAATAGATCAAAATGGAGCTTCATACGAAAGAAATAATTAAACATGTTTAGTAAACAATAGACACATTAATGATGATTTCATGTAATGCCGACCGACTAACGCTGTTATAGCAGACTTATATTTTGTATTAATGTAATAGTTACAAGTTAGATTTCCATTACAGTTTCAGAGCGTGAATAGTAATCGCCTCGATGAGACTACAGATCATTCTCAAACTATTAATAAAGGGCTGGTCCTTCTTAAATTTAGTTGCATTATAAATTGATTGACTATAAGAGTACATTAACGAAATATCTACTTTTATATACGTTGCCTTAGAATAGGGTATTTTTGAAATAGCATCAACTTATTATATATATTTTTTTAATAAAAATAGCAATTTAGTGTGCATATATGTAAAATATTAGATAGAAGACGAAGTAACACGCTTTGCCTGAGTCTATTTTTAAAATACCTTCTACTCTAAGGTTAACATAAAACAACATGATTATGATAATATAAAAATACGAGCGTGAATTGAAAATTTGTAAAATTTTGGGTACAAAATGGAACGATTATCGATTTTAGTCAAATTTCAAGATGTAATAATATGAAACAATAATGAATGTATCAAATTCATAACGACTTGAAAATTTTCATTATGTCCATGTTAGGCTGTGACATTTTTAACCCACCCTCGTATAATATCTAATAATATACAAAATGATTTTAAATATTACTTTATCTGAAAAATGGATTTTGGAAAATATTACTATCAAGAAAATGACTTCAAATACATTTATTGTATGAAATGAACATTATGATAATGACCTTGGTAAAAAGGATAACACTGATATGACGCGAGAATTAAAGTATTGCTCACATTGGATGAAGTTAGTAACAATAATATAAAGCTAAAAATATACATGTTTTTTTTAAACAGTTGTAGTATACCTATCCCGACCGTATTCGGCCACAGCGACTGGGATCTGACTATTGAGAACTTTTGTGTGTTCTCAGGTGACTGACGTAGCCAATTTTTGCAGCGGATGTTGTGTTGCACATTCGCTGCAAGTCAGCACCCCTCTGACATCTTCGAAGTATTATTAATGTGCTTTTGACCACGTTTTGAATGATGCAAGTACAGTCGCGGTTACTATCCCCGGACAAACCTTTTTTTGGACACCTTTTCTAGTCCCTTCCTCGATTGAGGGAAGCAGGGTCTCTCTAAATAAGACTGCTTGGTCACCCAGGGAGCTGCTGAAGTTCTTTGTTAACCTATAGCAATGCAAAGCGACTGTCTTTTCTGAGCTGCCTGCGTGCAAACATCAGACAAAGCCTGGTTGGC
This sequence comes from Nymphalis polychloros, assembly GCA_905220585.2. Taxonomy (NCBI): domain Eukaryota; kingdom Metazoa; phylum Arthropoda; class Insecta; order Lepidoptera; family Nymphalidae; genus Nymphalis; species Nymphalis polychloros. The sequence goes on from HG992245.1 coordinate 13,875,875, forward strand.
ATCACAACCAAACCTCTCTACCTCTGTCCTTTAATTACACGGAGTCCGTTGCAAGGAGCCAAGTCATTTGCGCAGGAGATATTTAAGTGAGACGTTGAAAACGACAGTGTGCGTGCGAATACAGGTGCACTCTTATTTCTTACCCTCCCCGTACCTAATGGAACGGAGGACCGCTACAATTAGAGAAGGACAGAGACGTCCTTAGGCGTTAGCGAGTTAAACAGCTACTATACACATGACGTTAGGAAATAGGTTTTCGAAACTGATTAATTTATACAGAATATTTGCTCCGATAATATCAATCTGTCCAAAAAAGATTCCGTCATAGATCACGACGCATACAATAAGACATATTTACATAATATCCATAACACATAACAAAGACCGCATTTGATAGCAATTGTATTAATAAACTCAAGTCTACCCCAAGAACTTTGATTACAGTATACTGGGTATAATATATACAAACAATTAGAGTATATAAGAAGACAATAAAATCTAATGTTTAAGCATAAATGCTATTGAATCGGAAACTCGTTTGCTCACGAATTCGTACGCGTAAAGTGTACTCGTACATTTAATGCATATCAATTATATATACACCAAAACCAAAACCAAAGCTACAAAATACTTGACTTACTGAGAAACGTAATCAGCTTTTAATACTGGTCCTCTGAAACGTTAAGTCATTTATCCCTACCATAAACCTTGGGCATAGAACTTATTTACGTCAATCCTTAGCGATCGCAGGCTGAGGTAACATTCCCGGAATGTTACCTCCTACTCGTATTTCCTTGAGAATCGCTATAGCAATGAAAGCGTCTATCTTCAGGTTGCTTTGTGATTTAAGCACAACTAAACTGATAATATTTTTAGCATCTATATTGACAATATTATGTAAAGATAAAACGTTAAAACGACATTACTGTTTTATGAATTAGATCATAACATTCCATTAAGCTTGTGTGATAAGCTTTAATCTCATTTGTAAAGAAATAGTAAATTAGGAAAAATCTCAGAAGTTCTATTCTGTAAGAATGTACTTCGAATCTCACTCATGAAATATTTAAAAAGGACTTTACACCGCTATTTTGATACGTGTTTCCTTTGAATGATATAATTACTATAGTTAATAATACATATCTTTTTCTGACGTATCACGAGCGTGTTCCCCGGTGAGTTTCGAGTACGTTCTTCCAGATTATCATTACTATTAATCTTATATAGCTTTTATCGTTAATATAATAAGGTTCACTTTCATGCCTTATTTTATTTAGAAAATTTTAGATATAAAAATATTATATATACGTGACAGAAAATTTTGCTTTTGATATATATATTTTATAGATATGTTAGTAAATATATATACATATAAATATAGATATTAGTATAAATGAGGAGTTCTAAGTGATTAACGATAAAGAAGTACGTAATTTGCTTTAAGTGATTCTTGAATGCTTTAAGAATGCAATCGTTTTAATTGCAACTGGAAAGAAAGACATTACAAAATAAATCACTTATCTTTTTAAATAGAGGCATTAGTTTTGTTACGTATTATTACTTAAGTCAAACGCTTTTTTAATTAGTAGATTATTTTTTGTATAATGTATTAAACCAATGAAATCAAAATCAAAATGTCATGTGTAGAGACTGGACTTGACTTGTTCAAACAACGATTCCAGTTAATTCAGACATAAAATTTTCTAGTTAAATTGGTTAGTTAGCTAAGTTAGATTATCTGTTGATTATTTAAATATTAGATTTCTTTTTGGATATTGTTAGGCTTACTATTTGCTCTCCTTTTATTGCATGTAATGCAAACTGGTTCAGAGTTTGTCATTACACAACAAATTGCAATCGTAATTTGTCCTCGATCCTTTTCATCGTAATAATTATTTTTATAAAAAATGTCGTGAAAGTTAATGTGATTATCGCTAACAAATATACTATCTCATAATTGATGATAGTTATATAAATCAATAATTTTAAAATTTGTAGATAACATATCATGTTTATCAAAAACTTCATGTATTCAAAAATGTTTGTTTGGTACTCAAATATCATTTGATAATACAATTTTAAATTTTACTTTCAAGTGTTTTTTTAAGAAAGTTATCTAAAGGTTTTCTTTATGTTCGTATGTGACGAATCATCCAAAAATTTGATTCGATGTATAAATTCGTTTAAAATAATCCAGTTAAATAAATGCCATTTAAATGTATTTAAAGTGTATATGTATTAAGTTAGTTCAGCAAAATCACTCAGCTTTAATTAATTGTGATAGTTTGTATCATATTGTATTTACGTCGTTACTAAAATTTTATTAGTTAATAAGTAAACGGGAGCGCACAGAGAAGATTTAGATAAATATTTAGATATATATTAATTTATTTAACTTACTTTTTTAATGGATACGTTTAAATTGGCTATCTGAAATTTGACATACACACAGACTCAGAATTTCTTAAACAAATAATCTAAATATTTGTTGGCATAGAAAAATCTACAAAGTGCGGATCATTTCGTAGTTATGGCAAGAACGATTTAATTTCATAAAGCAGGTTAATATTTAGCCACTGACTGGCGACGTTACTGGCACTTCCCTACTTGTTAACCACGTCTACATTTAATTACAAGCGTAGCATCAAATGTAGGTACACCTCCATAGGTATTTTTTATGTTGTCTAATAGTTTCCACAGATCGTCTGTTCCTTTGTTGTATCTTCCTATTATTTGATAGTTTGGGCTTTGTGTGCGTGAATATTTTATTTTCCAACAAAAATGTTGAGCTGAACTTTTTTCTTTTTGGTATGCAGTCTATATGTTTAACATGCGTTGTGTTTTTCTGTAACACGTGTGCAAACAACACGATCAAGCGGCTCCGTTCGTTGACGTATATCGACATACACTGTCTCGATAATCTGCGTATATTTTAACGTTAATATATAAATTAATATTGTTATTAGTTTTAGTCCTAAGACTGCTTTGCTATTTAATGTGATTAGCACAACTATGTAAAGTGAGAATGTGATATTTTATGTAAGTTTTCAATGTTAAATTTTTAATGGCTTACACTTGCCGAAACCTTTATGTCGGTTACTTTACAGAAATCAGTCGAAAATTATACTTATTCATTCAATTATTTCAACGAACGCTGTTAAAACAAAGTAACTTGCAGTTTCTATTGTATATTATATCTTTCTTAGTTCTTAGACTTATACATAATACAGCCGACAACGATTATCAAAGAGTTAACTTCGTTTAATTTAAATCTCATACGTACAAAACGATTTCAAGTCGATAAGCTACTAAATCGAATCGACATCGTAAGCTAATAAGTCGAATTTCATATTGAAAAAACAGTTTCAATCAAAGTTTATTTCCAGTTTTGTTGATTAAATGGTTTATTTTAAATTTACTTTTATTTAAGTAAAATTCGGGACCGCTTGTCAACCCAATAATCTGTACAATAATATGAAACAGAATAATCGCTATGGAGTAACCCTTTTTAACTTTGATACATATCGATCGTTGACGTATCGATTTAATTCAAATTATTATTAATGACTCCTCAGACGAGAATGCACAAAGACCTTCCACCGCTTATAGACGTTTAGGCAAGTGTATATAGTTAAATTATATCAAATGTCTTGTATTTATTATAGTTTAGTAGAAAATTTGTTATTAAAATGAGTTAAGATTTAGTAGATAGGTATTTAAGCTAATAAAATGTGTTTAGTACAAATTTCCTTTGTCAATATTAATTAAAAAATATGGCATAATATGACACAATGATTGTTACAAGTGGATTTTATTTAAAATTCTTGTATAATAAAAGTCTTATATAATTCAATTAGCGTTAAAGTATAATTTTAAATAAGTAAATATTTATTATCGCTTAGTTTTAAATATGACCAATGTATCATTTTGCTTAAAACGTCGGAATAATGTCGAAGGTAAAGAATTATCTACAAATTTGTTTGCAGGTGATTAGTTAAACAATGCTGTCTTCGTCTTTCGAATGTCAAATCAATAATGTCAGAAAGAGAGATCAGTGTTTAACCAAACAGCCGCTAAGGAACGTTTATATAAAAGCCGGAAAAAGTTTTAGATAATTCAGTGTAACATATCATTGTTTCCAAAAAGTTTGGTTTTTATTTTCTTTGATATTTCTTAGAATAATTAAAAGTTGTGAGACCATAATTTGTTGTTTAATTTTGAATTTATTTCTAAATTGTAATAGATTAAACATTTAATTGTTTGTGCCGTTATACCAAAGGCATGGTATATCTGAAAGAGACAAACAATATTTGATTTTTAAATACATTCTATAAAATATACTTTATTTATTTATGTATGAAAATCTTATTTCTATTCATTTATTCAATACATTTATATTGCTTTTTTATCATTCATTTTGCTTGTTTTCAAGCCTTGGCATCTGCCTTTTCATTCAATAACAAATGATCATGACATGTACGTGTTCTGTTTTGCTTTATCGTAGCCATCAATTTAGAAACCGCATGAAAAATTGCAATATGGATCTACGTTTTGTAAATCACAATGAAGAATCTCTTATTTTCTCTAAAAAATGGTTTTTGAATATTTCATTTGTTATTATACAATATGATTAATAATTGGGAATACCGTATGCATAGTAGAATGGAGCCAATGCATCACAAGCTGGATCGTAAGAGCTAAGGGATAGTTTGTAAGCGAATCTATCAATTCGAGCATGATAACGTCTCAACTCATGCGATGGTGCAAAAACTAGCGTGTATCTACGTATGAGCAGTGGCTTTTGCGCGTCCAAACTCAAAAGCTCTGATTATATAATAATATTACATGATAATATTGTATTGACGGATTAATATTGCATGGGTTTTTATTAGTAAACTGTTGCAATAACTAAAGTACATAGTTAGCATAGACTGTTACTAGGTTACTCATTTGTAAAGACTCAACGTGTTAGACCTTTGTGCAACAATTTGACTGTGCAAATAAAGCTACGAGTATTGTTGCATAAGACGTAAACTGTTATGTCTTAAGTACATATAAGACAAGATATATAATTTGACCTAGAATATCAACGAGAGAAGATAGGGCTTTTTTATAGCATAGGTAGGTGGACGAGCATATGGGCCACCTGATGGTAAGTAGTCACCAACGCCCATAGACATTGGCATTGTAAGAGATGTTAACCATCGTTTACATCGCCAATGCACCACCAACCTTGGGAACTAAGATGTTATGTCCCTTGTGCCTCTAATAACACTGGCTCACTCACCCTTCAAACCGGAACACAACAATACCAAGTACTGCTGTTTTGCGGTAGAATATCGGTGGTGGTACTTACCCAGACGAGCTTGCAGAAAGCTCTACCACCAAGTTCAAAGTTTTTATTTGTTTTATATTTCAATATGCTTACATCAGACACCTATGTCATTGTTTTGTAATTAGCAGCTGATATCACTGTTTTGAACTTCACGATTCCTCCATAAGTAAATAGGTTAATTTGTCTTACGTCTATAAGGCCAATTTTAATTAACATATGTAACTAATCATTTTGTAATTACTATCACGGTCACTTGTTATATTTCTGTACGGATATCCAACAATGTTTGTAATTAGTATACCTGGGGCCAATTCTACTAACAAATTGCCACTTTATCGTAATCGAATCGAAGCGTGATCGTTGCCGTTTATCCGTTCAATTATGGACTATTGGCATAAGAGTTATCAATTAAGGTTTTGACATAGCGGTATATGTTTGATATACCGATATAATATCAGTTCGATTCCGATCTGAATAAATATAGAATAGTCAAAGTTGGATTGGAATCGAATCAGGAACGTATCGTAATCGTTATAGCTTAGTAGAAGGCCCCTGCCCATTTTTCAACCAATGAGATATTAACATTCGTCATCCGATCTACTCGCCGGTTGACTGCCTCGTTGGTCCAGTGGCTACATGTAAGGCCGCGGACACAGTGGTCCTGGGTTCAAATCCCAGGTCGGGCCAATAGAATGTTATTGAGATTTTCTGTCGAAAATTCTCAGTAGCAGCCCGGAGTCTGAAAGTTGGAAGGGTGTACACTCCCGTGCCTCGGAAAGCACGTTAAGCCGTTGGTCCTGCGCCTGAACTCTTTCCGGTCGTGTCGGATTGCCGTCCCATCGGATTATGAGAGCTAGGGAATAGTGAGTGCATCTGTGTTTGCGCACACACTTGTGCACTATAATATCTCCTGCGCAGTTGACTAATCTCTCTTGAGATTGGCCGCCATGGCCGAAATCGGTCTGAAAGACCGTTACCTTACTCGCCGGTACTATACTAAATTGCTAATACATCGTTCAAAATATCTCACGAATTTTCTTACGCATTAATTTAAATATTCTCGTAATATTTCTTAATCTGGTTCGAATTACAAATAGTAAAAAGCAATAATTATTTACATAAAAAACTTAAACTTAATATCGCATTCGTTGGCGGACGAGCATATGGGCCACCTGATGGTAAGTGGTCACCAACGCCCATAGACAATGGCATTGGAAGAGATGTTAACCATCGCATACAACACCAATGTGCTACCAACCTTGGGAACTAAGATGCTATGTCCCTTGTGCCTGTAATTACACTGGCTCACTCACCCTTCAAACTAGAACACAACAATTATACCAAATACTGCTGTTTTGCGGTAGAATATCTGATGAGTGTGTGGTACCTACCCAGTCGAGCTTGCACAAAGCTCTACCACCAAGTAAATCTTGATAAGGATCAATACTCTGTGAAAATTAAATTAATATTGTCGTTATTGATAAAAGTTAAATGATAAATATTGACTTTCTCGTAGATATTTTGAAGAAATTAATTTTTTTATCAACGTTGTCTTGTCTGTCTGTCAGTTCATAGTTTTGGCAGAGTTGGTTTTGACAGCACCAGCATTATTTACTCTCCAGCTATGGCATGTTAAGTTATAACTATAGCAAAATATATGCGATTGTATTATATACCCACTATAGGGTTTTCCATTAAGGGCGCTTGATCTTTGAAATGCAAAAAAAAATACATGTAGGAGAGATATTTGCGAAATTTTTTATTTGGAAGGTCTATCGACCCCATTATGTATGGAATATGACATCATTCAAATGACCGCCACGGCTTCGGTTGGTGGCGCGCACACGAAAGGTCCAATTTTCGATGACTCTGGCGCACAAATCGGGCCAATCACGCCTCCGGCCCAAAATCCGCACCAAACAGTCACTTTCTGCGGGTGCATTGCCACTTGGTGAACCTCGTGTGGATTGGTCTCGTCCCAAATACGGCAATTTTGCTTGTTGACATAGCCATTCATCCAAAAATGCGCCTCGTCGCTGAAGATGATTTTTTTGCCAAAATCGGCGTCAACTTCCAACTGCTCTAATGCCCAGTCAGCGAACACACGGCGCTGTCTATGGTCATTAACCTTGAGCTCTTGGGTCAGCTGGATCTTGTACGGGTGCAGGCTCAAGTCACAACGCAAAATTCGCCAAGTTGTCGTCTGCGAAAGGCCGAGTTCCTGTGCGCGACGCGGAATTGACTGCCGCGGGTTTTCGAGGACACTGTCGCGCACAACGGCGATATTCTCGGCAGATCTCGCGTTACGTTGACGCCCGGGAACCGGCTGATTGTTAACTGACCCGGTTGACTCGAATTTGTCCACCAATCGACGGATAGTCGACTCGGCAGGACGATCATCGCGACCGTAAAACAGGCGAAGTGCGCGGAACGTTGCTCGAACTGAAGACCCATTTTCATAAAACAATTTTATGATTTGTACGTACTGCTCGACACTGTAACCTGCCATGGTGGTTTGGGAGGACGGAATAAATATAACACACTGCATTTGACAGCTGTCACTCAAACAACATGGCCGCAATCAGCTGTCAAAGTTCAAGCGTCCCTATTGGAAAACCCCTTATATAACTGTAGCGACATCTATCTCGCCACATACGAAATCTAAAAACTGACGTATCCTACATCGCGATATTAAAGTTATCCGAACGATTGAACATATATACAAGAACCCGACAACAACCGTCGGACCCACAGACCGACACCCGTCTGGTCGGAGGATCCTTCCTTGTCAATGGATGAGGAACTTTACACCATGTTCCTTCCAACACCAAAAAATAACCTTTGTCAAACCTGACGCTATAAATAAAATAGTATGAAAGATCAATGAACGGAGAACGGTTTACCAGTTCAACACAAATCGGCAGAAAACAAAAACAATCAAATCCTAAAAAGACAAAAAATATCTCAAAGAAAAATATGAACTGTTTTCGTTGATTTTCATGAAGGAGAAATAATAATTCAATTGTATTTAATTAACATACCCATGTGAATTGGCGGAAAAAGTTACTAATAAGTATCTTGTCGGTTCTTCTCAGTATAATAAATACATTTAACTTAATACTATAACGATTCAAAAGTGTTTATATGAGTTTACTTTGATTCGGTTTGGTTAATATCATGATAGTTGATTCGATTTTCAAATTCCGATTGTAACGCATAAAAAACTAATCTTTAGCTACTTACAAAAAGTGAAAGTCCAGTCCAGTCCGTTCATAAATGTTTAATTGATGACATACAAACAAACAATTAGTATTACGACGCGACGTGAACAGTTTGTAAATCTAATTAGCATAATTTATACAATTAGGTTTTTACAAGTACTTTGACTTAGAATCGAGTGTATTGCCCCCTTGTTTCATACTCGTCAAGGTGAATAGGGCATAGACATAAACAATTACGACAAATTACGATCATTTACTAGATATGGGAGATGAGTCGCAATCACGATGCAAAACTATGTCATGGTTGTTCGAAACAATGCCTTCACGATATACAATCTCATGACTACACACTTTATGACAAAATTCATGTAGAAATAAAGTAACATGCTTATTTAAATCACTATGACGAGCCGGATGATAGATACTTGCCTTTCGCGCCGCAGGTCGTGGGTTCGATTCCCACCCAGGACAGACATTTGTGTGTATGAATATGTATTTTTGTCCTGAGTCTGGGTGTAATTATCTATGTAAGTATGTATTTACTAAAGAAAAGTATATCAGTTTCATTATATATAGTATATCAGTTGTCTGGTCTCAGCTCTGCTTAGTTTGGGATCAGATGGCCTTGTGTAGATAATGTCCCAGAATATTATTATTATTATTATTACAGGCACACTATATATATACTATATTCTTCTCAAAAGAGGAGAAGAGGCCTTAGCCCAGCAGTGGGACATTTACAGGATGTTACTATATAGTTTCCAGGGTTGGCGGTGCATTGGAGATGTGAGGAATCATTAATTGTGCCAATGTTTATAGGCGGTATAAAACACACTCTAATTTAAGTGTGATGAAAAAAAACCGCTAAATTAATTCGATATAAAAAGTATAAAACCATTTCAAATACATAAATAATAGGTACTTAAAACACTTTAAGCGGATATGTCAGATGCATTTTAATTAAATATTTTATTGAAATTTTCGCTATTTTAGAAAAGACTGCAATAATACACAATTTACATATGTAATACGAGTATAATGTTTAATATATTAATCGTCTGTTTAATATTAGTCAATATTTTTTTAGCAAAGAGATAACGAAGCGAATGTCTATCTGATGTTATGTAAATAGACATGTTCACTGCAAGATTTGTAAGACTAATTACGACGTTAATGTGCTGTCAACCATTGATTTAATATAATTATGCGGCTTATAGTTGCGATGCGCGACTATTATATTAATAACTCCAGTCGATTCATTTTAACTTTTAAATTCGATTTACTGAAAGTTTCTCTGAGTTTATACTGAACTGGACGGAAAATAGTTCAACTTGGACTGTTAACTCGAGTCTACTATACAGGTTATTGTTAATTATATTAGTAATAGTTTTCAATCGATTCAGAACTTGTGTTTATGTATGTACACACCGAGTAGTAGTGAATATCGCACTGCACTGCACCAAGGCAAGGTAAAGTAAGGCGGGCAAAGTTTAATAAAATAAAAGATATATATATATATATATATATATATATATATATATATAAACTATATTGTTTACTATCTACTACGAAGTTCCTTTTTTAATTTTATTTAGTAAAATAATATTCGCATTTATAAAATATTTTTTTTACTATACAAAAAATGTGATAATATTAAAACATTCAAATACATATAACATACATACATAATTCATTTGTTTTTACATACATTGTTTCAAATTTTAAAATATTCCCTCCAGATTCTCACTCTACGCAAAGCTGCCCATAACACAGGCGTTTCCGCGCTGTACGGCCATGGACAACCTTTGCGCCAAGTAAGACCCGGAGTGATTGTCAATACCCCTCTCCCTGAGGCGACGGCCGATCTCCCTAATAAATGTAAGGGCATCCGACCCCCAACATCCCGACGTCTCGAACGCCAGTGGCACAAATATGCAATTCGTTATAAAATGTTGAAATAATACCTTTGGCCAATAATTGCTTCATTCTATGTTTCCTATTTATTATTCATATAGATAAACTAGTAATATATCATTTCGAATTAATTCAATATAAAAATTAAATTGGGATTAGGATACACTTAAAGAAAACATTTTTTGTTATGTAGCATCATGTTTAAATGTCAGTGATGAAATAAGTGTGAAAATAAAAGTGAAATCTCTTAGCAAACGTTGCATTTGTTCAATTTCAACATTCAATACTTTCTTCTTACAGTATTATGTTAATTTAACAAATATCCGATTAATTTGATATACAATACGGAACATAGATACGAATTTCGAATTGAATCGAAGTAGAGAAATGATATTTGCCTTAGTACATATTAGCAAAGAATTTAAAAAATTATAATTAAATGACATAAGAAAGAGTAGTTTAGACTGTTGAAATAGCTTATAAATTGAAAAAAGAGAATTTTAACAGTAAAAATCAATTAAAATCAAAATATAATTTATTCAAGTAAGATCTTTGGACGGTGTACTTTTGAATCATTTTACAAGGGTAAATGGTCACATGGGCGTACCCAGCTTTTGATCCAGGGGGGGCAATTGAGAAATTTCTTGAGGCACGCTTGTTTTGCCCCACACAAAACACGAATCATTAGGTATGTAGAAAAAGAAAATCGTTCGCGAGAGACCGTTTTTTTATATCTCGCTGGAAAAACCCATTTCCGCGTTAACCCCACATGAAGTGGGGGGGGTATTTATATCGCCAGAGCCTGGTACCCCACAACACCGGAATTCCAAATAAAAACCAACGGTAGCCTCACTGTCTCTTCGGGTAGCTAGGGATGGCTTGTGCATACTACCATGATGCCCCGATTCTTAGCCCGCCTATGAGGGCCTCCTTTCCAAGTTGGGTTCCCGGAATACAGAACCCAACTAGGCTCAGCAATGCTTACGGGGGGAGAAGATGTGCCTAGCGCCGACCTCTCCTTCTCGGTCTTTTTCGGCGGAGGCAGTCTTCTCACGCTGTCGCTCCGCGGCCTCCTTCTGCGACATAACACTCTCATAGAAGGAGACCATCGCCATCCAGCACCTCTCGCTTCCGAGCATAGCGTTAATCACGCTCGACAGCGAGAAATTTTCGCCGACTATCGCAGGGAATGCCTCTGGGGTCCTCAAGCAGCACACTCTATCAAAGTATAGTGCGCCGTGTCCAGTTGCGCACCACACTCGTGGCAAGTGGATGATACCTCCAGCCTCCCTATCCCGTTCATGTACTTACCGAAACAATATGTCCGGTAAGCACCTTTTGTTTTTTTATTTTTTTTTCTCGCAGTAGAAACCTTCTGTAAGGTACCCGTCTCCCTTGGGGTTATGTGGGATTCTTACCCACTAAAACCACTGCGATGGCCGTCCTCGGCACGGATCGGAGAGGCTGCGGGATCGTAATGATATACCGCATCCGCGGCCCCTCCCGTGCTGTGCTCCGCTCGTAGTTCGGCGGAGCTATCCTCAGGGGCCGAGAATAATCTCGCCCCCCCCCGCACTCCACGCTGGGCACACTTCCAACGTGTGCTGGGAAGTGTCCTGGTCTGCGCCACAGCGGCACATCGCCGTCGATTCGCGTCCGATCTTACACAGATATTCTCCAAAACAACCGTGACCGGTCATTACCTGCGTAAGTCGGAAGGTGACTCGTCGCTTTCATCTCATCCAGACTTCGAAGGCTGGCAGGATCGCACCGACGGCGCATTTGCGCGCGTACCGTTCTTCACAGAGACGGTCGCGCCACGTCGCAAGAGCCCCCCAGTGTTCCCGCCACTTCAACGCCTCGAGCGCACTCTTGCTTTCACCATTCCGACGGAGGATGCGGATCTGTTAATAGACCCTCGCGTCCATATCCGCCAGAATATCCAAGGGCGGAAAGCGCGCTAGGACAGTTGCCGCCTCGTAGGATGTCCGCTGCGAACTTTGGATCTTAGTCCTGCAGCGGCGAACGCTCGACAGCCTAAGAGACCAAACGGGCGCCCCGTAGAGGGCCATCGATCGGACGACACCGGCATAAAAACGGCGAACTTCCTCCATCAGCCCCCCGAGATTAGGCAGCAGTCTATGCATGGCACCCGCTACCTTCTCGATCCGGGGGGCGTCCGGTAAGCACCTGCATCAACCTAAACGTAAAAGTGCCGCTTCTTCTAGCTACCCAGCGACTCAAGTGGAGGCGGATCGCCCCTCCCACTCTGGCTCACACACCCTTCAAACCGGAACACAAAAATACCAAGTACCTACCCAGACGAGCTTGCACAAAGCCCTTCCACCAAGGAAACTTAAAAGTTTCCACTGCTTAAAAAAAAAGAGACCTGATTCGCCCCATCTCCGCTAATCTTGGACAGTCGCCATTCGCCTTGGCTTCCACCTGGAACCGGCACACATCCGCGAGCAGCTCAATCTGGAGTTCCCAGAGCGGTAACCTCGTATCGCTCTGACCAATATGGCATCAAATTTAACTTTGGTCAGGCATACCGCCTCCTGGAAATTCCACCCTGTATGTCGCCGTGATAAGAGTGTCCTCCGCATTACATCCCCATCCCGGGAAGGACGGGTGCTCGCTGGAGCCAGTCGAAACCGAAATGGGCCGAGAACGGACTTCTGTGTAACGCCGCAGCCTACCCAATGCCGGACACGTCCCCCTTCGCCCTCCTCCCAGAGGACCACCCTGTATATCCCCAACAGCCTTCTAAGATAGGAAAGCACTTCCTTTATAGTCTCGAAAGGAAGACTGTTGAAGGCGTGTGCTACGTCCAGCGATACCGCCAAGACCACGTCCCCTCGGGTCACCCCTCCCATGGTCCGGGTCTTTCAAGCATCCAAAGCATCGATGGTTTATCGACCCACCCCTAGCCCGTACTGAGCCCCTAACAGACAGGGCCCCACCACTTCGAGGTGCTGAATAAGACGGGCAGCGAGAATCTTCTCGAAGAGTTTGCCCATCTTATTCTGCAGTACAATTGAGTAATTGGATGGAGAGTACAAAGAACGCCCTTCCTTCGGCAGGAGGACCAACTTGCCCTCCTTCCACGGCTACGCGAACTGCCCGCTGGAAAGACCCAGTGTCATTCCAGCGGGCAATTCAATACATGTAATATTCATATCTGACTTGAAATTTGGACTAAGTTGCATTTCTATTCTCAGGTGTTTTTATAACAAATATAACTGGCAAGATCTCGTGCACCAGGGATGCAGAGTAAAGAACTATAGAACGCTACGTCTAGATACATTATCAATTCAATCAATTTTGGCGGTCATTGAACAATTGATAGCACATTGTAACATTTTCTTAGCAACTTATTTAATATGGTAAGTATTTATATTTTCTATTCTAATGAATAATTTCATTAGAAAATAATTATTTATCTCTTACTCGTAAAGTAATTCCAATATTTGAATCTGGTTGTTATTCAAATCTCAATCTTATTACTACTAGAATTCTCAGTAGTTTTAGTTTTATTTTGATAGTAAGTCATGTATAATAATATTAATAAGGTCCTCCAGACCGATACCGGCCACGGCGACCAATCTCAAGAGAGATTAGCCAAATGCGCAGGAGATATTATAGTGCACAAGTGTGTGCGCAAACACAGGTGCACTCTCTTTTCCTTAGCTCTCATAATCCGATGGGACGGCAATCCGACACGACCGGAAAGAGTTCAGGCGCAGGACCAACGGCTTAACGTGCTTTCCGAGGCACGGGAGTGTACACGCTTCCAAGTTCCAGACTCCGGGCTGCTACTGAGAATTTTCTGACAGAAAAACCCAATAACTATTTATTGGCCCGACCTGGGAATTGAACCCAGGACCACCGGATCTACGGCCTTATATCTAGCCACTAGACCAACGAGGCAGTCAATAATAATATTATAGTTTGACAGACAGACCATTTCATAAGTATAGAAAATTTGTTATAAAAAATGACGTTAATTAAAAAACATTTTATTAACAATTGTAATAAATTATTAATGAATAATTTTGCTATCTTAATCACCTCGCAATTACCGCCATTAAGCAAATAATTAAATACTAATGATAACTAATATTATTTAAGTTATGTTTTACGTATTAGTGATAGACATATATCACGATATATGTTAAAAAGAAGTATCATCGCTTTATATACGGTTTTCGTAATAGTAATTCATGAAGAAGGAGTATAATCTTAGAAGTGTATAATCCTGAGTCTGTATTTACCGATAGGTACAACGTTGGTGTCTTCAAATCCAGAGTGAAAAGGTTCCTTCTAGGCAAGCGTGCTACATCCGAGACCGTGTCGATGCTTAACATCAGGCAAGATAGCGGTCAAACGCTGGCCTATTAATGATAAAAAGAAATAAATACATTAAGAATTTGAGGAAATTGGTTGAAGTATGACGATGATTGTTGAAGATATGATACAATATAGATGAAAAAATCATGCGCACTGGGAGCTTTACTGACGTGCGCCCATGACCAATCGAGTTATATACATATGTACTAACGGTTCCCCCGCGGCTTTGCCCGCAACATAATCAAAAATAATAAAATATGTTAATTATGGTTTATTAAAGCTGTGAAAACAGTACATTTCAAGCAGATCAGACCAATTTTTTATACGAATGTTTCAACCCATTTCTCTTGTTTGGGGATGAACTTTTAAAAATGACAAAATGCGTTTGCATTTATTTTTGCTCAGCAGCTTTTAAATAAAATTTCATGCTTCTTACATAAAAAATGACGGACCCGCCATACAAACTTTCAACCCCAATTTCACCCTCTTGCGGGGTAGTTTTTAAAAAACCCTGATATACGTATTTATTTATTTCTAAACAGAAGCTAGTATATAAAATTTCATGGATCCTACATGAATAATGACGAAACCGCGATACAAACTTTCAACCTCTATTTCACCCTCTTGGGTGGTGAATTTTGAAAAACTCTGATTTACGTACTTATTTATTTCCAACCAGAAGCTTGTATACGAAATCATGCTTCTAACTATGAAAATGACGGATTTCCATACAACGTTCATCCCTTAGGGGTGGAATTTCCAAAAATCCTGTACGCGTTTTCATCATAAAATGCATCAACTGTCAAAATTTCAAGTCTCTAACCCTAGTGGTGTAGGCTCTGCGTTGATGAGTCTAGCTGTCCGTCCCGACTTCGTACGGCTAAAACAAGGATTTTATTTCGTGCATTATTAAATTAATAAGGTTTAAATATTCACCAATCGATCTATTCGTGTACAGTACAGAGTATGTTCAGTACAGGGCATATAATAAAGAACTACTAAAGAAAATCGTAAGAAATCGGTGATATATTCTAAAGTATGTATTCAAATTAGTGTAATAGACATTTTTTTTTTAATTTTAATTTATATTAAGTTGCCAAGGTAATTAAATTATTTATCTAAATAAGAATTAACAATAAATTGAAAAAAATTAGCTACATAAAACAAAAACTATTGAAGATACTAAAAATAATGTACTACATGTTTATATTACTCATCTTTAACTACAAAAAAGTTCAGGATACTTATGTATCTAAATATTATAGCTAAGTCTTAATAACTGTTTTTTGTTAAAATTATTTAAAAAAACACGGGCAGAAACGAACGATGATGATATTCTTATCATGTTATTAATCCCTATGCCTTTAAATAGCTTCAGGATGATTACCCACATGTAAATTCCTCTTTAAATGGTTCGAATTCGACCTTTCGTTTAGAGGTTAGAACTGTTACCAGTCCGGCAAAAAGTAAGAAAAATGCAGCGATATAAGCGCACCATGGATATTGGGAGCGAACATTACTACGCTTAGTCTATTATTTATCTACCAAAACGTGTCTGAATATGTAGATTTTATTGATTATATTTCTGTATTTTTGTCAGACTCCCTTACTCATTATGAGAGTTACGGAATATAGAGTGCACCTGTGTTTGCGCACACTTGCGCACTATAATATAGTTGGCTCATCTATCTTAAGATTGGCCGCCATAGCCGAAATCGGTCCGGAGAACATTATTATTATTATTTTTGTCAACAACAATAAGCGTTCTCCTCCTTTATTCAACTAATTCTTTAATTTGTATATTTAATGGTATTTTTTCAACGCAAAAATGTTTAGTGAGGTAGTTTAAATCAAGAGGTAAATAGTAATCTCTTCAAAATTAAATACAAAACAGCGTATTATTAGTTAAAAAAAGAGTTCAAATGATATTTACATCTGTAAAAATGTATATCGTTGGATGTACACAATGCTTATTGTCAAATCATACACACATACACACATACAACTGTATAAAATAGGAAGAAACGGTAAGAAAGAAAGAGAGGAAAGATCACCTGGAGAGGGAATTGCGCTTTTTTTGTTACATGACGATTTCTGTCAGTTAACTACACTGTAAGCCGCGTAAAAAAACTTTGTTCCAGTAAATGAAAAACTGAGAGAAGAAGCAGTATCTGTGTCAAATTTCAAGTTAATCTGGCGCATAGTTTAGGAGATCTCGATAAATAAAATATATACTTTCGATTATATAAATATAGATAGATTACGATACGATTTTTTTATGTAGACTATTATTCTACCCGTGAAAATCTGGGACGGGTAGCTGGTTATAATTATAAGTTCACTATTTATTCATACATGTAAAAATGAAGCAAGTATTACATTTAATACATTTTTACATTCAGTTGTATATTCTTCAAATTATAATGAATAATCATTCATGTATTAGATTTCAAACACATTATGGAATACGGATCGTTTTGAACTATTGTCGTTTGTAACGAAAGAATTAAACCTTTTAGAACTTCAGTCTGTTAAGACTTTATACCCGATAAAGCGTAATCGTTATTCCTCTACATGAATTTGGAAGAGTAAATCAGTTTCCCGTCATTGTAGATATATAAAGCATAGAGATGAGATCGCGTATCCAGAAAGGCTTGTGAGACACGTGCGCACTCTTAAAGCAACGCCACCTCGCAACCTTGCAGTATGAATCCCTACATTTATATTGTTTAATCAATTGCAGGGCACTATAAAATTGCATGGAAATTGGTGCTCAAAGAAAGTCTACGGTCACATTGTGAGAATCTAAAACTTGCGATTGCTTTGCCACTTCAATTCATTTTTCCTTTAAGCTATTTAAAATCAGTTAATAATAATAATGTTCTCCAGAACTATTTCGGCCAAGGCGGCCTATTTCAAGAGAGATTAGCCAACTGCGCAGGAGATATTATAGTGCACAAGTGTTTGCGCAAACATAGGTGCACTCTCTCTTCCCTGGGTCTCATAATACGATGAGACAGCAATCCGACACGAACGTAAGGATTCAGGCGCAGGATCGAAGGCGAAGTACACACTACTAACTTCCAGACTCCGGGCTGCTACTGAGATTTTTTTACAGAAAACCCCAAAACATTTTATTGGCTCGACCTGGGATTTGTTACCAGGATTTCGGGTCTATTACCTTATATCTAGCCACTACACAAAAGAGGCAGTTAATAACAATAATGGTATGTTATACTACTACTTACTCGTGAGAGGTTTTAAAAGAAATTAAACCGGTTTTATTATTTATTTTAAACGCTCACTATTACAAACGCTTCGATTATTTATTTAGATTTATTATCTTAATAAATAAATAAAACAATAAAGTGTACATATGTATATATACAGTATAAGTTGTAGTTGGCTGAATAAAATACTGAATAATTTTACCTTATTTCGTATTAAGGAGTTTATTTGAGATTCATAAAATGAATACGTCTAAAGACAGCGAGATGTTTACAAATGTTTGATATTTAAAGAAAACGTTATTGTTGCGTAAACAATGAAATAAAACTAAATTCATTTTGTTTGCGTAACATTGGAACACCCGATAAGTGTCTCCGGTACTATTGTTTTATGGAATGATGATAATTATAATTAAGGTATATTTATTCTAGACAAAAATACTTAGAATTTATATTATACTAGCTGTGTAATTAATAAAAATATAATAAATTATTTTATTACTAAAGAAATATGTTTTGAATTAACGATTTGAAATTAATTTCCAAAAAATGTACAGACAGAGCCAATAGATTTATATAGTAGTATAGATATCATACTTTAAACTAAAATTGAAAATAATGAGAAGTTACATATTAAAAACAGGTAAATAAAACCCCTTTATAATATTAGTCGAATTAATAAAAAATAATAATTCTTGCCGATTATTTTTGATAATCTACTTTCCGAGCCGGTGGAAGCCCTGATATTTTTTTAATAAATCCCAAATGATATCTTTGACATGTTACGTTATCAAAGAGAAAAAAAAGAAAAATGAAACCTATTCAACTCGAATCACATGATTCTCTCAGAACTCGCTAATGTTTACACATTATAGATAATTTAAAAGAAGCGAACGAAAATGACCAACTTTAACAATAACAGAAATTCAAATTGCCTCGTTGAAGTGATGCATTAGCCGAGCTGTTGATCTTTAATTGGACAGAATACTTTATCTAAACTCTACCACTGACCTAGTCACCATTCAAAAACAAAAATATGGTTACTTCTATCCAACTGAGAAACTAGTTAGTGAAAACTCCAATGCTAGTAATGGTTCTACGATCTGTCAAACACGCTTAAAGTTTACTCCCCAGGAATTCGATAAAATAGTTCTATGCCCGGTAAATTGACAGGAGAAATTTATGTCTCGTCCCAATTCAGTTCTAGATAAATTGTTATCCATTTATCTTGTTAAAGAGTTGCTTGTCTGCGGTTTCGTTACGTGTAAATTCACGTAAGTATTAAAATTACTTACGCCAAGTAATCCACAAAAAACATTGAATTGATTTCGTTACTTGGTGGTAGGGCTTTGTCCAAGCTCTTCTGGGTAGGTACCACCCACTCATCAGATTTTCTACCGCAAATCAGCAGTACTTGCTATTGTTACGTTCCGGTTTGAAGGGTGAGTGAGCCAGCATTATTACAGGCACAAGGAATATAACATCTTAGTTACAATGCCAACGTCTATTGGTTGGTAACCACTTACCATCAGGTGGCCCATATGCTCGTCCACCTTCCTATGCCATAAAAAAAAACGATTGGGGCAACATTTTACAATGAAAATAATACATTGGTATTGTATTCATAGAGAATAGGAAAGTTGACCGTTAAAGTAAATACAATCCATTTTCTCATTTTGTACTCTAGGCAACTAATACACAAATATATATAATAACATATTTTAAATTATTGGATATTGGGAAAATGTTCAATCTCTGATGAGTTAGTCAGTTCAATAATATAAACGACGTGAAACATTAAAATTGAAATAGTATAATTAAAAAAAAAAGGGAAACAAGCAATGGGACCGTGTTTACTTCGTCTTGAAGCTAACCAGAACCTCACAGTTAATACTCAAAATATGTTAAGAGGTAATCTGTAACTAGAAGCATTTATATCGGAAATAACAAAAATACATATACAATTTACTTAAAATTGTATGATATGTATTTTTGTTATTTCCGATTGAACTTGGGTTTAGCTTCTCTCAAGGGTCTCGTGAGGAAATATATGTGGAAGCAACTTTATAATACGAGAACATCAATCACTAATGGTTTCCTCAAATAATGCTCTAGCATTTCCAATGAGAGTTGAGGTCAGACTAGCAGCCAGTTGTAAAATGTGACGAAAACTTTGTGAATTGTTTTGCAGTATGACTAATTTGATAAAGCGGACAAGAAATACTGTACCGTGTAAGTATTGGGTAAAAGTTAAGGAAGTGACGATGACATTATTACATGATAGTATGACATTATGTAGGTAAATTATTAGATACCATATTATTTAATCTTCCGTGAAAAAAAGTTTGTCCTACATTTAACGTACCACGTTCCAAAGGGGTGTGTAACGGTTGATATAATAACAAAAAATCTAACGTTCACTTGACATAATATCACTTAATATAATTTTATTTAATATAACGATCAGTTGTCATATTGAACTGTAGATATAATTTCATTTTATCTAATTTCTTTTGATATAATGAACACTTTTTATAATGTACATTTGACATAACATTCATTTAGTATATTATTTATTTACTATAATATTCATAATCTCTAAGTAACTTTTAATATAATTTAGAATATTCGATACTAACTGAAATAAGAGGTTATATTTATAATTGATGTGTTAAGATTAAATAACTAATATAGCTATTGTATTAAGTTTTTGTTCTTCCCTTTATACCCTATACATCACCCAACTATTGTTACCAGGAGGATCTGGATGCAATCTGGACTTTAGGGCACCCCGACTCGGATAGGTTAGGTTAGAAGGGGATGGCGGGGTCTACGACCCCGCCATCCCCTTCGTGGTTTTTTTTTTTAAACCAACCAGAAGTAGGAGCCCCGCGTAGCGGGGCTCCGTCGACCAAGTCCGACCTCGACCAGAAAATTAGGTCAAAAGAACATTAGGTTAAATGAAAGTTATATTAAAAGAATATTATGCATTTTGAAAATTATATCATATGCACTTTATACAAAATGTTATTATATCAAAGGAAGATTATATCATATAAAACATTATATCATATGAAATTAGGTTATTTGATATTATAGCATATGAAAATTATAACATATGAACGTTATTTCAAGTGAAATTAGAGCATTTGTTATTATATCAAACATTACACACCCGTTCCAAAGCGAGTTGATGGATACATGTGGCAGATGTTTATCCGCCAAATGCAAATTTCCTCACGATGTTTTCCTTCACCTCCGATTAAGCACGTGAAAATTCAACTGTACTTTCTCAGGTTTGAAGTCGGAATCATTCAAGCTAAGAATTTACGTCGTCTTCTATTAAGTTACCCATCACGGCCGAAATTTATCGAATAATAAAATGTTTTATTTAGTAAATGAATTTTGTGTGAATGAACTATGATTTCCTTGACACAGTTTTATATGGAATGTTGAGTTAATTAACAACTTTAAAAATTATTCTTTTAATGTAATGCATTACTCGCGCTTTTTTTTTTAAACCTGTGCTCGACTTTAAGCATGCTCTATTCACTCTTTGCCATAATATGTCCACTGGCGGTGCCTAGATAGTGATTATAAAGCGTCATTGATACATCACACCTCACTATAACGTCACGACTTGTTTATTTCCCACTCTAGGGCAAATACCACTTCCTCTCTTGAGAAGTTATGGACCTTATTCAGTAAGATATAGCATCTTACTGAATAAGGTCCATAACAATCAACAAGAATTACATAAGTGTTTTGTTTTTGTTTATGTACGGAACACTACCAATTTATAACCCGATCGATTTTAAATGAAGGTCGAAATCAATGATATTATAACCAAATCTAATTATATTAATATGCGTCGCTGAATAAGATAATGTTTTAATAATTAAAGGATGTAAGTCTTAACATACACAGATTTTTACTCAAACATTTATTTATTTTAATTTTTCATTTTTCGAGCATGTTCTAAATTTTTATTTGTAATTTATTGCCGACTGTAAATGTAAATAAACGATTCTATGAACTATGAAATAGAACGAACATATTATTTGTATGTCTCATACGACATTTTGATTCTATAAAGAGAATCATTGGCATTTAATGGCGTTTTTGTTTGTGTCTTTTGTTTTATTTGCAACGCGTTATGTTTTGTTGTTATACTTTTTAAAAAAACCATGCAATTTTGTGGAATTCAAATTTCGATTAATCTGCACACTTTTTATGCAAAGATCGATTTTGTGACTTTTAAATTGTGTCACATCTTGTTGGGACGATAGAGTATTCTAACCATGACGTCATTAAATACCTTATAGGACACACTTGAATGTTCATTAAATTCGATAAATAAAAATACACGAATATTTTTATTTAGAGCATTAGATTGAAGAGTTATTGCTGTATTTATTTTTACTATTACGATAATATGACAAGATCGTATCGCAGACAGATTTTTTTTATCTATGTTTAAAAAAAACAGACCTGCAATTATCGAGCCATTCTTAATATATATATATATATAACATTGAAAAACGAGTTATGTATAAAAAGGTAGATTATTAAAGGTTTTTCTAGCAAGTTGCTTAGTTAATTTTAGTTATGTTCATTGTTTGACATCTATACTACTATATAAATCTATTGGCTCTGTCTGTACATATTTTTTTTCACCTAATTTTGTGATAAATGATTTATGATACAGTGATTCACATTATACTATTTTTTTCAATTTTGTCTGTCTATCTGTCTGTATGTCTTCTTATAACTCAAGAACGGCTTGACCAATCTTGTTGAAAATTGGTACACACAAAGAACATGTCATGGCGCAAATGATCATATGTCATGGCCATATATAAGATCGGTAAGCCCTACGGTATCTTATGAAAATTAATTTCAAATCGTTAATTACGTATTTCTTTTCCAGTAGCCATATGTTTGTGTGTGTGTTATTATAGTAATAAAATAATTTATTATATTTTTATTAATTATACGCGGGTGAAGCCTCGGGTCACATCTAGTTTAATAATAATAATTAACTGCTTGACCTGTAATTTATTCCAACCACAGGGGGAGTAATGACAAATAGCTTTGACTGCCTCGTTGGTCTAGTGGCTAGATATAAGGCCGCAGACCCGGTGGTCCCGGGTTCAATTTCTGGGGTTTTCTGTCAAAAAATTCTCAGTAACAGCCCGGAGTCTGGAAGTTGGAAGTGTGTACACTCCCGTGCCTCGGAAAGCACGTTAAGCCGTTGATCCTGCGCCTGAACTCTTTCCGGTCGTGTCGGATTGCCGTCCCATCGGATTATGAGAGCTAGGAAAAAGAGAGTGCACCTGTGTTTGCACGTACACTTGTGCACTATAATATCTCCTGCGCAGTTGGCGACGGCTTATCTCTCTTGAGATTAGCCGTCGTAACCGAAATCGGTCAGGAGGATATTATTGACAAATAAACAACTTTGACATTGAATTGACGTGATATCATTGATCGAGATTTAAATAGACTATCGTAATCAAAATGGTTTTGTGCTTAAAATGTCATAAAAGTTTTTATATTATATTATAAATAATGAATTGTTTGTAGTTCACAATATAGCAGAACTTTTAGCAAATCGTATGGAATATGTAAATCTTAGGTTTGTTTATCCTTACTCCTTTTTCGATTACAACTGGAATAGTTTTAATTTTTTAAATTTAAATTGAAGATAAATAATGTTTGTCTCATTGTTTCACTGTCTATTTTGTTATTGTAAAATTTTCTAAGGATGCTAAGTATTTCATCGATCAATCACACGTAACGGTCGCATAACCATATAAAAACTTTAACCTAGATAACCGTAACAGTTAAATACACTATATTAATTAAGATTTAACAAAAATATCCAGTCACTGAACTGGGACATAAAATAAGTGATCATTACGAGTCACAAAACTCGGCCCAGATATAAGGCCTGCCACCTCCGTAAATCACTTGCAGTTTTTTAAAAGATTGGCAAAGATCAGAGGTCCGTGTACGCTGGTTACTTACAAGGCCTTGCGCTCGCGCATTTTCGCTAACCGCTGCATGGTTGCAGTGTACAGTAAACTATCGAATGTGTTACACGTATTGGAGTTAATTGAATTTGAGTTTTGTTGTAAAGTGATGAATGGATAACACGGATCGGAATATAAATCGCTTATTATATCGATAAGGTAAGATAAGGATTTTTTTGTTATTGTACGAGAAATGATTCCCATAATTAAACCATTGTTTTATTGTTTAATTGATTATTATTTTGCTTTTGTCACGAATTTAGGTTAATTATTGTACTCAGTATGAAATGAAGACGGGTAATTTGATCAATGATTAGTTTGAATTTCATAAAGATATTTATGGCTTTTTAATTATACTTATTTATATACAAATGTTTTGTAATAAGGGTTATATTTGTTTATTATAAGAAAATTTGATCAAAAATCGACCTTATTTATTTTTATGCCCAAAATATATATAAATAATATTAAAATTTTTGTTTATTAAAAAATGTTAATAAATGTCTCCTAAAAATTTTGAAAATTATAAATTTTTATATTTATAATTTCAGAAATATTAAACACAGCCAGTATATGACCTTTTCAAATACACGTGAACCAAAAATTAAACGCCCGTAATAGAAGCCGTAAATTTAAACAATTAAATTAAATTGAATTCATCGAAAATTTGGTCGCACAACAAAGAAAGTGAGATATAATTAAATCTATTTAAAATGCAAGTTTCTAATTATTTTGTTCGTGGTCTCATTACTGAAGCATGTGAACTGTTTTTTTTAAAAGCTTTTATTCAACTAATGAGAAGAACTGTATTTGAAACAAATTAAATTTTGAGCTGCAATAAATTGCACGCCTAGTTGATGATAATACAAACAAGTATTTTAAATGCAGGGTTTTATGTCGTTGCCGTAAATAACTTATGTAATAATTACAATTTTAAATTAAATGTAATAATTATTTTATTAAATATATTAAATTAAAAAAAGTTAACAAAAACATTTCAGAGTACAGTCAGTACAGTCTGATCTTCCTAGTTAAATCATGAGAATTACCTGTGTTAAATATAAACACAAACATACAAACATTTTTTTTTTCTTTATATTCAAAAACAATAATTTCTTTAAATTTAATCTTGAAATATAAGGCGCGTGTATTTATATCAATAGTGTGAAATTTATTTATTTTTTTTATTTTAAGTATTTGTTTTATATGACCGTTTGTTATTATTTTAGATTAGAATACTCAATAATCAAAGGTCAACTCTGTTCTTTAATATCACACATAAATGTTTTTTCTTTTTGAAATTTTTTTTGTTTCAAAATTGAAACGGATATATCTTTTTGGGTTAAAATTAAAATCGTATAATTTTATTTTGTCTTTTAAGTTGTTCTTTTTATAATCGAGTGCATTTCTGTTTTTGTGTGTCGTCTACACTTTTTTTTAAATGTATGTATTAAAATTCCTATTTGTATACCTAAGTGTTAATAAGAAACTTAATGTTAAAATTAAATACATACAATGTATTATAAGTCGGTATTAATTGAAATAAGGCAAGGAAAATTTGAAAATATAAACATCACCTCCAACCCGAACTGATTAGGTATTTATTATATTACACAAAATTGAATCATTTAAACACGTAAAAACATATCAGTAACAGTAGAATAGAAATGAATGAATGTGTATGCTCGTCCACGTTCCTGAGCCATCCATTCGATTGTGATATAACTTTGGTGAGTTTTCCTGTTATAATTTTTCTTCGGATGTTTATCGTTCCTTATGAACGTTCTATGTAAACCCTTTTGCAAAGGTTTTCCCCGGCTGTCGGGGAACCGGATTATGCGGAATTCTTACCCCAAAAACCACGGCGATGGCCTTTGTCGGCAAGGAGGTTGTGGAATTGTATTGATATAAAGCAACCGCGGCCTGTTCGTACGTCTGCATAAAATTTTACAGCTTAAATTTTAAAACTATACCACCAAGCCTATTCAGAGAAAATTTGGCAAACCTTTGAATACAATACAATCGAGTTCACTAAATTGTATTCATTTTAATACATTTTATCACATAACAGCGTAACATAAAAAAAAAATTGTTTCGCCTTCTTACTATTGTATGTTATGATTCACTGTCGAAACTACCTCCAAAAAGCTATTATATCAGTCAGCCAGAGCATTGAAAATTAAGGCTAATCAATGTTAATAAGTGTGCTTTAACTTTTTAATTTTTAAAAAGGAAAACAACTCAAAGTTGTGTGGATAAACAAAAAAACAAAATTTTGTTTAACTCTATGTTTACTCTCAACACACAGAATGGCCTACAAATAAAATTACATTACAAATAATATAACTCGACTAAGAAGCATTGTTTGAAATAAAACGATAATCCCGATGAGTTTACTTCTCACGTCTGAGGTATTTATTTTCGAAACATTGATTTGACAATTTAAATTCAATAAGCAATTGTAAGTCTTCTGTTAGATAATTTATTAGATTACTATATATAAAATTTGACTTAGATTTTGACGCAGAACAGACTATATATTGGATTTATAATAGGTAGGTGTACTGGTAGTAGGGTCAACTGGTGACAAATGGTCACCACGGCTTACATACATTAGTGTTGTAAGAAATAGCAACGAGTCCTTAATATCGCCAATTGTACTTTTGTACTTAATATTGCCACTGTACTTAGGAAGAAGTTATGTCCCATGTACAAATACGTTAAAATCCTAAAAATCTTATTTTTATTAAAATAATCAGTAACGCTTACATCAAAATTGCATTGACGCATATTATGAGTCATCGCGTGTAAATTGAAGGTTGTTTAACCTTACACTGGCTCAATCACACTTCAAACCGGAACTCAATAATTATATTATGTAGTGCTGGGTCCACAGGAGCCTTCACAAAACCTTTCAACAAAAAAAAATACGTTCCATTCGCAGTGTACGTAGGTAACACGTACACTGCGAATTATATGGAACGTATTTAATTTAATATATTTATATATATACTAATTATTATTATTACATATATATTAATTATTATTATTAATCTATGGTAGACAAGCGAATGGACCAACTAACAAAAAGTTTAAATACACTGGAATGGTCCAAAGTAAAACCACGTCTTGCCACTCCACCATTTGTACCTGTAATTACAATGGGTTACTCATCCTACGAGCCAAGATGGCTCAGAGGCCATCACTCGAATCTTAACAGCTTAATATGTCTTTATAATTCTGATGAAAATCTACCACACATATTCACCAATCCGCACTGGAGCGAGACGGAATCAGCTCCTAACCTTTATCCACAAAGGGAGAGCCCTTGGCCCAGCTGTTTGACAATTACAACGTGTAATTTTGGTTTGATTTACTATATTATTGTTGTTTTGGTTTTTATTATTATTAAAATAAATCATTTTAATGTAAAGCTTAGATCAAAACTGCATTGCCGCGAGTTATGAATCACCGTTCGAAAACGGAAGGCTTTTTTTTATAATATGGAAGTACACGTTTTGCTTTCACTTAGCATTCAAGGCTGACCGTGATGCGGTCAATTTTTATGACCATAAAGTAATCGTCTATGTCATTGTGTAATATATCATTAAAACCCTTTCTAGATTGCAACATTCAACAAGAATGGCTACCTATTCATAAGTATTAGGAAATCTTGTAACTACGAGTATAGTATTTGAATATACATATATATTGATAGCATACTAGTAAGTTGAAGGTATTGCCTAGAGACCTACTGTCAATATCAGCTCTGTAAGTAAGTTTTGATGAATGATATAGTTCAAGGTTGACTGCCTCGTTGGTCTAGTGGCTACATGTAACGCCGTAGACACGGGTTCAAATCCCAGGTCGGGCCAATAAAATGTTATTGTGATTTTCTGTCGAAAATTCTCAGCAGCAGCCCGGAGTCTGGAAGTTGGAAGTGTGTACACTCCCGTGACTCGGAAAGCACGTAAAGCCGTTGGTCCTGCGCCTGAACTCTTTCCGGTCTTGTCGGATTGCCGTCCCATCGGGTTATGAAAGTTAGGGAATAGTGAGTGCACCTGTGTTTGCGCACACACTTGTGCACTATAATATCTCCTGCGCAGTTGGCTAATCTCTCTTGCGATTGGCCGCCGTGGCCAAAATCGATCTGGAGGATTATTATTATTAGTTCAAGGTCATAAATATAGCAATGCTTTGTTTCTGACTTTCTCTAATTTACGAAATGTCAGCTTTATGCGAATATTCGAATAACATACACAAGCATCAGTAATCTTGTTAAGCGATATGAATTTTAATTTCGAAATTTCAGAAATATTTAGGTACTTCAATAATTTAACATAATTAAATGTCATAAATACCTTGTGCTCAGGTCTAACATTCTTAATTTAAAAACATTATCTTTTTATTTCTTTTAAAATAGCCATTTTTATGTAGATAAATAACGAAATTATTGTGTTATGAACTTTGTTACCCGATGTCAATATCATTGGATTTGACGAAGACGTCAAACTGTACAGACCGCGTTTAGAAAACAATACGTAATAACTATGAAGAAACACTTTAATGACCGGATTACTAAGCACCGTATTAAAATTTATTACCTCTGACAGCTGCTGTGTTGATTTGAAAATAATTCTAACTTCAAAGTGAAATGTAGTTTCCGTGGGAAGTTTCGTAGTCTTATGAAATATAAAGTAGACCAGGCGACGCGTATTTTATTAATAATATGACGGGCTCTTCGCGCTTGCACTTCAAAACAAAATCATAATCGATACAACAACTAAAAAGTACGATGCCCATTTACCATAACGTGGATTATATTCAAGTCTGACAACTTAAAAATAAAGAAAACATATACTGGTTAGCGTAATTGTTCTATAAGTAAAATCAATATATGACAAGGGCAGTACTTCAAACTTAACGTACAGATAATTGATGACCTGAATTAACAAACAGCAAAGAAAAGATAACAAATACATGAAAATATTACGTTCATATATTTTGAAAGTATGAAAGCATAATAATGTTCACAAAATTTAAACTATATTTGAATGTAATATTCTGCATTTATTGAAATAAAATATAACGACGAGAATATACGACTTTTCAGTGGCAGTACAAAATGTAGCATTTTAAAACTTTTTGTTTTTGTATTAGGTAGACGGTTAGATGGGACACCTGTGGGTAAGTGATCAACACCGCCCAACCATTCCGTACATCATCAATCTCATCTTTGGTCCTATCAACCTTGGACCAAGATAATATTATGTCCCTTCTTCCCGTAGTTACCCTGGCTCACACACCGTTAAAACCATAACACAAAAATACTAAATAGGTACTGCTGTTTGCTGTAACCAATTAGTGGCTGGTTATCCAGACGGGTTTGCACAAAGCCCACCATATTAGTTGCGTTTAAAAGTAACTGTTAAGCATTATTATTTTATTGGATTTCTTTCTTTGATCATATTGAATAGCAAAAGAAATTATGAGGCAAATTAAAATCAATTGAAATTGTCTTAATTTAATTTTTTGCACGTGCTTAGAAGCACTTAGCAAGAAGCAATTGTACCTAGCACTTGACACCTAGCCTCCACCCTTTCTCACACAGGGGCGAAGTCACGGCTAGTTCTCTATAAATAATTAAAACAAAACGAAATCACAGATAAAATTATATTTTTTACATCAGCAGTTTGTGTGCGAACTTGGTGACGTTGCTATTTCATTCCTATTAATTGAAAAAAAAAACGACTCAGATTGACTTGCAAAAGATCAATATCAATTGTATTTTAAGTAATAAATTTCAAACAATAATATGATTAGCGTTATTAGAAGTTCAACTAACAAACTCATGCGTTCTCGATTCAATTCCAATCCAACTTTGACTATTCTGTATTTATTCGAATCGGAACCGAACCTATATGCTGTTAACAAATACCGTTATGTAAAAACCAAACATAATTGTTAACTTTTATGTCAACAGTCGGTTTAATTTATTAAAGAATAGGAAAACGGATAAGCGGCAACGATCACGCTTCGATTCGATTGCGATAACGTGACATTTTGTTAGTAGAATTGGCTTCAGAATTATTGGAGTCAAAGCAATGTAACTGTCTAATTTGAAAACTTTAGTAGTTTAGTATTTTACTCACATAAAAAATGTACTTAAAAATCGATGAACGACTGATAGTCCTCTTGAAGTTAATTATCGCTCTCTATCTTGATACTGTAGAGCTTATCGCTTAAAGTGCAATGAATTTTAACAATGATCAAACATTGATGACCTCTTTTATAAGTCACTAGTTACCACTTACGGCTTTTCCTGCGTGTACAGGTGTTAAGTAGCTGTCAAACGATAGTACGTTTTTATAGTTATTAACTACGAATATCGAAAAAAAAAATATAGTTGACGTATAAAAAATTAGGTTTATACTTATTATATAATTTAGTTCGTGTGTCGTTTATAGGAGTAAAGAGACTAATGAATGTAATTGGTATTCAGTTTTAAGACGGCAAATCGACATCAATCAATACATCAATACAATATAATCAATTACATGTTGGCCGTTGCTCGCCGAGAAAAGCCGAGTAGCAACGTATTGACAACCTATCGCCTTTTTGTCATCGTCGCTGTAATGACCTTGACAGTGTTTTAGCCGATAATAGAAATCCACACAAGAGCTCATTGGTAGAAACGTCTTCTGCGAGTAAGCTCCTCGGCTTAGGAACTCGTCACGTCCGTCGACAAAACGTCACAAGTGTGTATCGATCCCATCCATTCTAAGCGCGTTAGCTTCTGTAATCCTATCGTCTGTCTACTTTGTCTGGTTTCCTCTATCTGTACATATAACAGTGCGGGCGAATCAGCGATACTGTCGCAAGTCATTATCTTAACATAAACATGTCTTAATAGCTGGAGTGATTGATTGAAGACAATATAAATATTTGTTTATTTTTTATCAAACATTGTTGTCCTGGGTCTTTATCTAAAGACATCAATATTTGATCCAACACCATAGTTGGTACCTCCATCACAACCAACTAACCTACTTACTATTCAACCTATTATTAATTTTAAATTGTCATCCCAGGTCGATAAATGATGTCAAAAAGGTTTACTTCAAAATAAAGCTTATAAGATAGCAAAGGAATTTCGTGACCAAACTAAAAGTACTGATACTTTACATTCTTATTGAACTTGTATCAGCTAGACATAAAACTATATTACTAAAACCTACTTATATTACTCCTGATTTTACAATTAACTACGATTTTTTTTATTTGATTTCTGTAAAAAACATAAAGGCTTAGTATTATCGTTTAGTCATCCTGTAAACAGAAACCTTACAATAAATATTCTCGGTAATTTACAAGATACTGCTTAATTTTCGCATCTATTTCTAAATATCTTACAACTAGACCATTTTATTCCCAATATTTTTATCTTGCAGATATAAAAAATGTTTCATATCTTATAGCCCATTCCTTCTAAATTTACGTAATTCTAATACTCTATAAACCATTTACATAATTATTTAAGTTTGTTTGTAAAACGTAAGTTTTAAGACCAAACTCAAAATACCGCAGAACACTATTGTGAAGTGTCACTATGAGTAACAGTACAGCACTTTCGACGTTTATGAAAAAAGTCCAATGTTAAGGCGTATGTACTGCAAAATGACTATTAGTACAACACGAGCGCAACAAAAGTTGACGAATGGAGAAACGTGTATCACATAGTATACAATATATGTAATTTTTTTTTTTGTATTAACTTTAAATAATATTATTACCAGTGTACAATACATTAAAGCCTTAAATAAAAATAGTTTCTGTACAAATCGTATTTGTAAAAATGAGTATTCGCAAATTTATATTTTGAGAGTATTTGCGCAATATAAGCTTGTATATTTTAACCTATTTCAGAAAAAGAAAGCCGTTTATTTGTTTAAGGGTCACAAATACAATTACAGTGCATTTAATTTGGTAATTAGTTTAATGTTTGTTAATTTGTTTTTTATGATCTATATGGAAATCTATGGAAACTTATTATGTAGGAAAAATTGGGACAACGTGATTGAATAAACTTCAAGTCTTTTCCTTTAGCACAGAAGAAGTCTCTGCCCAGCAGTGGAAAATTTACGAGCTCTTCGGCTTTATTTTAAGGGTCACTATACACATCTCTGAGCTTAAATAGCTTATACGGTGCGAAACATTTTTATTTTCTATACGCTTGGCCATCTCCCACTTCGGGTACTTTCATTTCTCGCCAAGTCCTGCAAGTACTATGTCCGTTTTTAATTTTTATTTTATAAGCAGGCGGACGAGCATTTGGGCCACCTGATGGTAAGTGGTTACCAACGTCCATAGACAATGGCATTGTAGGAAATGTTAACCATCGCTTACATCGCCAATGCCACCAACCTCAGGAACTAAGATGTTATGTCTCTTGTGCCTGTAATTACACTGGCTCACTCACCCTTCAAACCGGAACTCAAAGTACTGTTGTTTTGCGGTAGATATCTGATGAGTGGGTGGTACCTACCCAGACGAGCTTGCACAAAGCTCTACCACCGAGTATTTTCAAGTCCTTGTTAGTATTTTCAAGTCAAATTCAAGACCCCTGTATTCATATCTACACCCAAATACCCAAATGGATGGCTATGTACGCTAATTCATTATATATAATGGTACACCATTAGTCGAAAAACAAGGGATTGCTTTTAGACCTTCTTTTAACCTTCATTCATCTTATGGACAACTATTATTACTCAGTGTCTACCGCTTAACCTATTTAATATCACTACCTCATTCTCTATAAAAGTTACGCCCCTTATAAGAAATTTTGGACAATTCAGACATCAACATCTTGACCTTGTAACTAGTTGTGTCATCGGTTTTGTTTGCATGTTATTTGTACTCGGTGTCTTCGGAGAATTAATGAAGCTTATATGTTGAGATGATGGCATTAACATTTATAATTCAAATATCTTCTATATTGAAAATTCTAAAACTGAGAAGGCAGCACTTTGTCTTTTAAATGATAACGAAATCAGTTTTATGAAAAATAAAATTATATTTATAAAACTGCTTGACGTCACACACGAGTCGGTCTTTCCACTGAGACATATTAATAGATGTTTCACAACCATAACTTTAGAAAAGCAAACAATGAAATGGTCTACTTAATATTAAGTGGTCTCCGCCGCTCGTAGACACTGAATGAGGAATAAAGTACTTCACTTTATCACCAATCCCCAAGTATGAAGAATAGCAGTGAGACACTTATCGGCAAGCATTAATGAAGCCTAAACTCTCAATAATATAATGTCCATACTAAGATATTGGTGGATGTAGTATTTTATATTTTGCTTTGGTCATTACGAACCAAATGTTAATGATTAACATTTCCACGTGTGACATTTTATTAAATAAAACGCAATAATCAATGTGTTTTCGTCTCG
Source organism: Nymphalis polychloros (assembly GCA_905220585.2). Lineage (NCBI taxonomy): Eukaryota > Metazoa > Arthropoda > Insecta > Lepidoptera > Nymphalidae > Nymphalis > Nymphalis polychloros. Next base: position 13,909,421 of record HG992245.1, read on the forward strand.
TGTTCCCTATTAAAAGCAGTATTCATTAAATAATTTAGAATTACAAATTATGAGTTTAAAATCAATACTTTTGTTTAAAGTAATAAAATATTACTATTCGATTTTATGTTGTTCGTGTTTCATTTCCAGCACGAGTCTACCCGTATAAGATAATAAATGCTTAATGTTATGAATAACTAATAAGGTCCTAAAGACCGATTTCGGTCACGGCGGCCAACCTCAAGAGAGATTAGCCAACTGCGCAGGACATATTATAGTGCACAAGTGTGTGCGCGAACACAGATGCACTCTCTTTTCCTTAGCTCTCATAATCCGATGGGACGGCAATCCGACATGACCGGAAAGAGTTCAGGCGCAGGACCAACGGCTTAACGTGCTTTCCGAGGCACGGGAGTGTACACACTTCCAACTTCCAGACTCCGGGCTGCTACTGAGAATTTTCTGACAGAAAAACCCAATAACTATTTATTGGCCCGACCTGGGAATTGAACCCAGGACCACCGGGTCTGCGGCCTTATATCTAGCCACTAGACCAACGAGGCAGTCGAGAATAACTAATATATACAATATGAATGAAGTGAAAATGTTCTTTTTTGTTAACGGAATAGTAATAAACTAATTTTATTTGATTTGACCAACCAACTTTTTTGACAAAATAAATCAATGAACATATCTTTGTCCGTTAATGTTCTATGCAGATTTATTAGCTGGGTTGTTGTTAAATGGTGACCGAGGTTGGTTCCGTAGAATGTGTGTGTCTAAAGCGGTGGTGCCCATTTACTATTTGATGGGTAATTTCCGAGTCTACCTTTTAATTAAAAAAAAAACAAATAGATCTTTCCTTTGAACAGATATTAAATTATTGTTCTCTTTACTTAAAAAAATACCATTTAATAAGTAAATAAATAGTACGTAGATTATTAATGCATTTATATCTAATATATTTTTAATCTTTTGGCTATGAAAAAAATCTTATTAGAGGAGCCATATAACATTAGTATTTAAAAGGATCTTTCTAACATGGATATACATCCATGTTACAAATATCCTTTTTAAAATGATATATGACGTAAGCAGCGTACTCAGATCAGTTTGCTTGCTAAAGCTATATTCCATTGTGATGTTATTTATCAAATGCGATCACGTGCTTACACGCGGGCTCGACCTTTTATATGCTAATACGTTTTCAATTAAACGCATATTATACATGTCGTTGCGTTCGTGATTTCACTTCTCAAATTTAATTAATATATTCATGAGGGTCAGGGCCACAAAGAAAACTGTTATCATACTAATTTGATAAACAGGTAAGTTTTGCTTATTTCCCAGTATCTCATATCCCATTAATATGTTACTTGTTATAGTTTCAAGACCGACTTAGGTTATATGTATGTTAATACGTTGCTTATTTGTTGATATATAGCTGAATATGCTAACTATATCCTAACCAATATTATAAATACGAATGTGAGTTTGTTTTTTATTACGCTTTCACGCCTAAACTAAACCGATTTTAAAAATTCTTTCACCGATGGAAAGTTACATTTTCAGCGAGTAACGAGGCTATATTTTGTCCCCGTATTCCTAACCGCAACTACGCAGCTGAAACCGCGAGTAAAACGCTAGTAATATTATAACGGAGTCTCCAAAATTTGTACAGAATAATCAGGGTGCATTTTCATATACATATACAACTTGGCCGGCACAACTTTGAGAAGGAGGCTAAAAGAAGAATACGTTTGGGCTGGGCGACATTTGGGAGGTTGCGTCATATTTTTGAATCGTCAATCCCACAGTAGCTTAAGACTTGATTCTTCAATCAGTGCGTCCTACCTGTAATGACTTACGGTGCCAAAACATTGTCCACGTTTCGGCACCGGCACCTCATCGTGGGACTAGTCCACAAATTTAAGATCGCTCAGCGGGCAATGAAACGCGCGATGCTTAGGGTTTCTTTGGCAGATAGAATCCGAAATGAGGACATTCGCCAGAGAACTAAAGTCACCGACATCGCACGCAGAATTAGCTCGCTGAAGAATATGATGATATGATGAGTGGTGATGGAATTTCTCAGTATATGGGCGTTGGTGGCTACTTACCATTAGATGGCCCATACGATAGTCCGCCTACCTGGACTATAAAAAAAAACCAATAATTTTATAATATAGATCTATTTTTATATTTTTATGATAAACCTAAAAATATGATTTATCAAAATATTAGTCAAATATTTGGTGTGTACTAGCCTATTAATGTAATTTTTCGTCGTTAATAAGTATTATTATAAATAATTTGTGGGCCAGCTATATACATCGATAAGAACGTTGAACAGAATCGTTAAAAAAATAATTAATTTGACTTCAAAACCAACAGAAAATACCCATCAACATATTTGTGAACATATGAAAATTTGATATATATTTATATTTAACAAATTTTTTTAATTACATAACCCCATATGTATTATATAAATATATAATCGTTACAGTATTAAAAGCCTTCTCGTTTAATTTAAATACCCCATTTCTATCTGTTAGTAACATAACGCTGGCAAACATTTCCTGGAAGAGATCGCAATCGACGATGGAACCTTTAATCGCTTTCAACTAATTGTATACAGCGTGTAGTTTTTGTACAACGAAGTTAACAAACATTGTAGACACGTGTAATCAAAGTGATTAATACACATACATAAATGATATGTACACAGTCGATGCATCACTTGGAGGTTCGTTAACTTTCGAAGAATGCAGGTTCTCATTAACTTAATCACATGTTTTAAGGTTATCAGCAAAATGTTGTTGGTATAATTTATCAGATTTTCTTTCGACACATCAGTTTCGAATTGAACTGGCATCGTTGATTGAGCTGTTTGCAGTTGATTATTTATCAAGAATGTAGGCTTTTGTCTATCAGTGAAATATTTAATGTAAAGGTAGTCACATATATTTGTTTACTAGCTGTTGCCCGCAGCTTCGCTCGCGCGTGGTCTTTATCTATACTAATATTATAAATAAGTAAAAATAGATTTTTTGTATGTTTGTTTGTAGCGAATAAACTAAAAAACTGCTGTACTGTTTTTAAAAACCTTTTTTACCTACAGAAAGATACGTTATCAGCGAGTAATTAGCTGCCCGTCCCGACTTCGTACGGGTAAAATAAGGATTTTATCATTTTTTAATCAATAAGATATAAACATTTACCAATCGATTTATTCGCCCATCCAGTATAGTGTATGTATGTTCAGTACAGGGCATATAATAATCCTACTTCCTACTAATATAATAAACTCGAAAGTTTGTATGGATGTATGGACGTTTGTTACTCTTTCACGCATAAACTACTGAATGGATTTTAATGAAACTTTACAATAATATAAGCTTAGGGAATACCAATTAAGTGGTACATATGGCAATAATGGAATATGTTTTTTTTATCCAAACATCACCAACATAGTGAAGTTCGTATATTTCTCCCTAAGATATATTGATATAAGATATTGCGTATTTTGAATTTCATTATTTGCACCCAACTCTTCCAAACAAAAATAAAAGTTTCTAAAAACTTTGAAATTCATGTTTATTAATTCAATTTATTTAAATTTTTATACTAATGCTTTTACCCCGTTTCTCCCGTTTGGAGTTAAATTTATAAAAACGACGAAATACGTATGCATAGCTTTAATACTAAATATCATTCTTCTTACACCAAAAGTGACGGAATCCCCATACAAACTTTCAACCCCTTTTTTACCCTCTCAGATTTAGATTTTCAAAAACGCTGAAATACATTTTTATTTATTTTTAAGCTTGTTCATTAAATTTCATACTTCTTAATTTAAAAATGACGGGTTTCTAAACAATCGTTCAACTCTTTAGGGGTAGAATTTCCAAAAATCCTACCTTAGTGGGTGTTATAAAATGTATCAACTGCCAAAATTTCAGTTAATGAATCAGTTAGGAAGAGTAATAATATTATGTGAATAATCAACAAAAATACGTATTTTTATAACTTTTGATAGACTCAACTAATTTTGATGAAATAAACGCTAAACGGAATCTTGAAATAGTTCTTATAATTCGGTTATTTCAATTTTTAGACGATTGAAAGATACAGACATGCAGACAGTAAAAAAATTAAAAAAATGATTGCTTTGGTTTTGGTAAATCGTAAATAGCCATATAACCTTTAAAACAGGCAGTTATTTTGAAATAACAGACAGAAATTTCAATTTTATTTATATGTATGGATAATTTATTAATTAATTCGTTTTGTTATAGATTTATGTTATTTTATGTGTACAATATAAAGTATAAAGTAAAGGAAAAGTTTCTTCTGTCAGAGACTAAATAAAATCAGACTTAACCAAGGCTACTAATGTAATTAAACATAAAAAGGGAATTAAAACAAATGTTGTCCATTGAACTTGACACACATCTGAATAAGCTGCTTAAGCGGCCATTTTATGTAGAAAAAGTATATAATATACAAACAAAAGCAGCTATATAACAATTTTAACTAAAGTTTCAAAAGCAGTTATTTGACCGCTCTTGTAGGTTAAGTGTTAAAAATGAGATGACACTTATAGCATATATATATATATATAAATATATACATACATTAACTAAGTTTCCACCAACAATAATTACACAATCATTAAAATAATCAAAACATATATAAAATCAAACAGCTAAACCATCATAATCAGTAAAGGTGTAGTAAGATATATATTTTTTTATAATCAAATATAATTAATTACTTAATGAAAACACAAATTTAACAAAAACAAAATATAAATGAAATCACATAGCTTAAGCATTATTACATCGAGTGAGGCCAATAAAATGCAGTAAATAAATGATATATATATTATTTATATATTTTTTAACCAAATACAATTAAAATATAATAACAAACTAAAATATTGAATATTAAGATGGGTTGGTACATTCATTTTATATACATTTAATACATTATTATTTTTATCTTATTTATGTTATTTTTGCAGTAATTTTTTTTTAAATATATAATATCAATATCTGAGTACACTTAATTATATATTATATGCTCGCACAGATCTACTTCTTCCTATTCATGATTATGCTGTCACAAGCTTGATGTAGCCAAAGACCAATTGAATTAAGCTGAGAGATTACAAAATACTTTTATTCGGTTTATATTGGGATGAGGCAAATATAACCACGTTTCACAATTTTGTTCTCTTCTTAATTAGTTGCCCGTCTGACTTCGTAGGAATATGCACATCTTTTCTATTCTGTACTGTGTGTTGTTTAACCCTTTTACTCCCCCTTCATCACTTGATATTCATTAGATGATGACGGTGATGACGACATCTCAGTGCTTTTATTTATGTGCTCCGTATTTTGTTGTTCGATCACTACTATTTTAGCTATCTCTATAGCTTTCTTTAGTGACAGATCAGACCGTTGTAATAATCTTTGATGTTTGGCGAGCTACTCTAACACATATTCGCTGTAAATTTATCACTGACCAATGACTATTAATTCAACGAAATCGCATTTTAAGCTGTAATTTTCTAGACTCGTAATAAAATTGGTTATATTTCCGTGTTTGCTTTGTTTTCTCATAAAAAATACATGTCAGGCCATAGTTAAATTTTTCCTCGGTTCACGAATTTACGAAAAAATTATACCTATTTAAAGTTTTAAGAAGTGATATACCGTTTATGTTTAAAGCAAGCACTTCTAAAACCATGTATTATTGTTATAGTTGTTTTTTAGGCTTTGTTTATACACCTATATTCTATTCACGTATTAATTATTGTCACTGAGTTAACTGACTTGCTCACACGCAGTCTTAAAGCGTACTGTTATGAAAGATATAAGATGAGATCATAAAGATACACACAATATATATGCAATATTAGTTTTTATGCAAAAACAACACACGAAGCTACTGAAAACACGAAATTGTTAACAAAACTTTTTGATTTTGACAAATAACAGCGCGCGTACTTTTCCTACAGATAATAATTTATTGATGTTTAGTAGTGATACTAAACTTTTAAAAAATAAATAAAGAGATTAAAAATTTAACAAAATATAGGATAAATCATAAGCAAAAGTGTAAATTACATGTAATATTTAATCTCTTTTCAGTTTGACCATAACCATTTTTTAATAAATGTTCTACGTGTATCTTTAAATTGACATAACTTTATTATTTATGAACCGATTGAAATAAAACAAACACTAAATGTTAAGTGAAGTTAGCCACAATACATTAGTGAAAACCGCACTCAAATCCGTTAAGCCGTTTTTAAGATTAGCGTGCACAAACGCACAGACAAACAGACAAACAGACAAAAATTCTATTAATCATTGTTTTGGGTTCTATTGTGTTTATAAAGACCCCCGATAAAAGTTTTACTCATTTATCCTCCATGTACAGACATCGACCAGTTACAGATTTATTATATGTATAGATAATAACGCGTATATACGGGCTGAAGATATCCTCCTGACCGAATTTAGAATAAGATCTAAATTCCTATCTGCTTAGAAGACAGTTCATAAAAGACATAAGTGTATTAACACTCTTCTCACTCACTCAAAGTACGCGAGAAGCCAGTATAACAACCAACTTCCTAACTCCAGCCTGCTTCTGAGAATTCCTTAAAAGAAAAAAAAAACAATAACTTTAAAATGGACCCATATTTCGGAGGACTCAGGAGGATAATGGAATATTCGAGTGAATTTGAACCTTTTAATAATAACCGTTTTGATCAATTATAACTTCAAATTATAGTTACTGTATTTGTTTTTTCATTTTTCATAATGCCATGTCTTGCTAAACGAGCCGAATTTCACCCTTTTACTCCATTATATGAAAGATCTGCAGAAAGCGAATAAAGAGAATTCGTTTAAAAAATGAATACCTAGAATTCATCATCCTTTTTTATATACGAAGATGCAAATTGTTTGAGTCAATCTGTTAGCTTTTCATTACGTTTTCATTCAAGTCTTTTTAAAATGAATATTAATTCGAATTCGTTAAAAATGATTGTACATTAAGTTCAAAGATTTCATCAGAATGTGTTTTCTCATATATACAATTACGTATTATAATTATTATGTAGCGATAGCAAAAAAAAATTTCATCTTTTTCGTTTTGAAGAATAATTAGGAGAAAGAAACATTCACATACTCATACGCACACAACTATACTGAAAAACATACAATATGTACACCGGGGAATTCAAAATGTGAACATTTATCCGGACTTCCTAAGATTGGACCTATTACAACTTATCTTTCTGAAGATTACACGCAACAATCAACTTCTTTAACTCTGGGGAGCAATCCATACCCAGCTAGACCAAGAGCATAACATAAGGAAAAAGTTTAAAAGAACAATAAAGTGTTATTATTTACTAACACGCCACATGGCGTAGTTGTATTTGAGTATGAAACTTTTTTTTCACGCAGTAGGAAAGAAAGGTACGTTTATATGGTACGTTTATGTGGGATTCTTACACACTAAAACCACTGCGATGGCCATTCTTGGCATGGATCGGAGAGGATGCGGGAAAGCTCATCTCCCGTACTGAGTGTGAAACCTAGTGTGTCTCTGCAAAAATAAAGTATATCCGGGTTAACTGTGACACTCTTTCTTACTTTATTGTTTCCTGTAGTTAGTTACTCATTGTAGGACAAATCTCTCTTTTAAAATTGCTATCTACGAATTCATTAGCGATAAATATCAATACCCATATCCAAATTCACATGGGAGACGAAATTTATTAATAAAATATATTTTAATTGGTAGCATCAAAAGTGGTCACTGTACTAATCAAACCTACCCGGACTTGCACAAAGCCCTACCACTTAGTACTCACCATCAAGTTGCTCATTGACCCGTCCGTCTATGTACATATATATATGTGTATATAATTTTATAAATCACTCGGTGGTAGAGCTTTGTGCAAGCTCGTCTGGGTAGGTACCACCCACTCATCAGATATTATTGTAGTATTCCGGTTATTGTTGTATTCCGGTTTGAAGGGTGAGTGAGCCAGTGTAATTACAAGCACAAGAGACATAACATCTTAGTTCCCAAGGTTCGTGGCGCATTGGCGATGTAAGCGATGATTAACATTTCTTACAATGCCATTGTCTATGGGCGTTCGTGACCACTTACCATCAGGTGGTCAATATGCTCGTCCGCATTCATACAAAAAAATTAAAAATTCCGTGGTCCAAGAAGTATTCGTAAAATATTTAGTATAAAATTATATTTCTGTCTACATTTCGGTAATTTTAATTAACAAACAGATGTGCTATTTATTAACAAATCACTTTATCTCACTTATGAAATCTTGAAAAGCTACTTAAGGTGATATGATATTTTGGTGCATTTGACCTTTAATAGCGTAAATTAAAATTCTATCTTTACATCAAACGAAGTTAAAATTTCCCAATTTATTACTTCGAATACATAAATCAAAGTTATATACAGCCTATGTAACGGTGACTTACTGGTGACAAATCTTGAATCGTCGTGTTAAAGTAAATTAAATGTAAAAGTACATAATTTATAATTAGTTATATAATAATAATAACTTACTGGTGGTAGGGCTTTGTGCTAGTGGGTGGGTACCACCCAATCATCAAATATTCTACCGCAAAACAGCAGTACTTGTTATTGTTGGTTTCCGGTTTGAAGGATGAGTGAGCCAGTGTAATTACGGGCTCAAGGGACATATCTTAGTTCCCAAGGTTGGTGGCGCATTGGCGATGTAAGCGATGCTTAACATTTCTTACGCTGCCAATGTCTAAGGGCGTTGGTGACCACTTACCATCAGGTGGCCCGCCCGCCTACCTATCTTATCTATACGTAATATTATAAAGAGAAAACAATTTATTTTTGTTTGTTTGTTACGATTTAACTCAAAAAATACTGGACCGATTTTAAAAATTCCTTTACCGTTAGAAAGCTACATTTTTACCAAGTAACATAGGCTATATAATATTTATATAACCAAATTTTTAGAGATCCCTACCTAAAATACGACAACGTAACCCAAGGTATCAAAATTTTGCCCATAAAAGTCATTATTTTGCGTGCGCTGCGAAAACTATTGACGTTATATAAAATAGTGTTCTATATATTAATAGTACTCATGATTTCTCAAAAAAATGACCCCGATGGTATATGCCTAACTATTATAGTTAAGCCACAATAACAGTTTTTGTTTAAATAATTGAGTTCAAATACGGGTGGAATCGAATAGTGGTGATATTGGTATCATTATATTAATCCTTATCCACTTAAATGGTTTGATAATTAAGGTTGATTATGTACGTGTAAATTCCACTTTAAATTATTCGGATTGGAATTTTGGTTTAGAAGTTACGGCGGGTATAAAAATGCTCTAAGTAAGAAAAATATCACATCAATCACAATAGAATTGAACAAACTGTAACTTTCCTACGTTTAGTCTATTAACTAACTAATTTACGTTAAATAATAGTTTTTAATTTTACCGGACGAAGTCGCGTGTGAAGTGCTAGTGAAAAACAAATTACAGAAGTATTTTAATTATTATTTCAATTTAACAATGTCGCAAATATTGAGCCTTATTAATTAATATCAATGGTTATGTTTTATGTAATTTAAATCGATTAATAGGCAATGATAAAATTAATTGTTATATAATTATAACGGTCAATGTCGCGGTTCACTGTCTCATTTTCGTGGTCACTTTCATGTTTGTTTGTATAATAGCTCTATAGACGTCTCCATCGAGAATATTTATTCAAAATTTTCTTTAAAAACATCGCATGTTATCGCATATATCCCATAATCCTTAATATAATCGTCTTGTTTCATCTGTTTGTGAATTTAATCTAAATCCAAACATAAATATTCCGATCACACTCGTATGATTCAATGTTTCTTATTAGCCTTTGACTACCTCGTAAGTAATGGTTATAATGTCACCAATTCAGAGAGCCCGGGATCAAATTTAATTCTGGCCAATATTAAGTTTTGCTATCAAAAAATTACAGACGCTGCCTTAAAAATACACGGTCCTACGTCTTTACTATTTCTGATCGTGTCATGAGTTCTCGTTCCATCGGATTATAAGAATCAGGGAACAGAGAGTTTACTTGTGTGTGCTGTCTCCTTTGAATATGGCCACCGTAGCTGAAATTGGTTACGCGAGACAAATCGTTAACAAGCTGTGACTTTGCTTGAATTTAATGTTTATAGTTTTTTTTCTATTATTACTTTATATGCTTTATACATTATGTACATTTTTTATATAAAAATAACGAGAAGAAAAATCTGAACAAAATACTAAGCTTCGATTGAAAAGAGATGAAATTGGTTTTAGTTTTAAGGTAAGAAGCTTGAATCACAATCACAATTTAAAATAAGAACGATTATTCTAATAATCGTAAACGTGTGTCAGCAAATAGTCACCGTGTTCGTTATTACGTCATCATCACATAAATTCATTCCGGATTCTAATAGAACAAAAAAACACACGTACTTCACGTATTTACACGTTCATGTAAGAGCTATTATTTACTAAGAAACACGCCGCAAACCATAACCATGAAATGTCAGAAAGTTATAAGCGTCATTGACTTTAATAATAATTATACAATTTCAAACCCACATTAAAATAACGTATTACCGTAATTCAGTTGTCATTTCGCGAGTGGCCAGTGATCTATGATGTCAGTTCTTAAAGAATAGATCTGCTGAGCTGACAATTATATCGAGTTTTAAGGCTCTGGCCGAGCATGCAAAAACTTACTTGCTTTGCATTATTGCTTAGATTTCTCGTTGTATTTTATTAAATTTGTAATGACTGTTAGAACAAATGCATTATTTTAGCTTCTTTTTATTAAGTCCTACAATTTTTCACAAGTAATCGCGGGCCGCAAATAATCTATCGTAATCTATTTTATAATTTTCAGTCTAATTTATTATTTTTTGTTATTTATCAGTAAGTATGGAATGATGAAAATTATAAAACACTTTATTAATTCATTCACTTTTTAACATGAATCCTTAAAACGTAAAATTATCACCGAAATTAAAGGCAAGGAAGTCTGTAGGTGTTTTTCCTTTTCATTTTCTGTATATAATAAATTGTGCGATCGGGGGACCCCGGTCAGGAACGAAGTTCTGTGCGATAATTTTTCTACTCAAATTGTATTTTAATATAATAATAATAATAATAATATCCTGGGACATTATTCACACACGGCCATCTGATCCCAAACTAAGGAGAACTTGTACTATGGAAACCAGACAACTGATATACTACATATACTACTTTTCTTTTGTAAATAGATAATTACACCCAGACTCAAGACAAACAGATATGTTCATGCACACAAATGTCTGTCCTGGGTGGCAATGGAACCCACGACCTGTGTCGCGAAAGGCAGGTATCTACCAACAACGCCAACGGGCTCGTCGTATTTTAAAATGTAGATTTTAATTGATTATATTACTGTATTTTTGTCACTCCAAAAAGCATCTCAACCTCCTTTATATAAACCTCCTAAATTCGAACGCCCAACGCATCGCATTATGTAGCTTTTGGTAGGCACGGAATGAACGCTATTTCGTTATATGACGTGACCTTGGGCCACTGCTATTTCACTCTATAGTAAGCCTCGTATAAAAACTTGGTTCCAATTATTTTTGGTATGTACTTTATATGTATATTCCAATGTCTTTATCATTTGTATATTTTTGTATAAAATCTGTCTCTCTGTAAAAAGCTTTAAATATCACACTGAGTAAATTTAAAATCAAATAATTAATTGGTTCTCGTTAAAATAGCAATTTTTACAATATATTATATTTGTAATTTGTGTTTTGTGGTTGAATGTTTTAATTGTTTATTTTCTGCTCGACCTTAAAATTTCTGTTGTAGGTGAGATTTTTAAGGATAATTTAAACTTACATCGGTTTTATTAAAATTAATTTAAACTTACAACAACAATCGAACATGATATTATTTTTAAATAATGAAAAGTATAATTTTATTAAAATAAACGTAGCGTTGCTTTATTAAACCTTTATTAAAAATAATAAAATATAATTGCTTGTATTTTTAGTAAAGGATATAATAATTCTTAAAAGAAGTTTAAAATAATAGTTATTTAATAAATGAAAAATCTCTAAAAATTAAGATAAGTTTTATTACTAAAATGATTATTATCATATTTAACTTTCAAATACTAAAAATTATAAGATAAGTGTCTCTTAATACACAGGTTTATTTACTTCGCCCCTTGCTATGTTCTTGTAAATATAATTAAATTCTATCGACTATTGGCATCCGAATATGTAACAGGCATTTAAATTAAGGGATGGTACTAAAACTAGAAAAAAATATAATTCATTGATTTTATGCAGATATTAGTTTAGTTTAGTTTTACTTGGTGGTAGGGCGTTATGTTAGATCGTCTGGGTAGGTTATCAAATATTCTACCGCAAAACAGGAACATGAGTACTTAGTATCGATGTGTTCCGGTTTGAAGGGTGAGTAAGCCGGTTAAACTACAGGTACAAGAGACATAACATCTTAGTTCCCAAGGTTGGTGGCGCAAAGACGACATTAGGAGTGGTTAATGTTTCTTACAATTACATTGTATATGGGCGGTGGTGACCACTTACCATCGGATGGCTCAATTGACCGTCCACCTCCTTATTCTATAAAATATTAAAAATGAATAGTAATTTTATTTAAGCTTATAACATTTTTCACTTTGGGTAAAAAATATTTCATAAGCCTTTTTAGTTTTATTTACAATGTTAGACATACGATCAAGTAGACATTTTAATTGTTTTTAACTTTGATATCTATTTGATATATTTTCGTCTTTGATATCTGGACTAATGTCTACGAGGTTAAAAGGTTATTGGGTTTTTATCGAAAATTCCTCAATAGCGGCCTAGATTCGTATCGCATTCGATGCCCAGACGCGCAAACTCCTTTTATTATTTGTACAAAAAACTTCCAACAATATAGGTATTTGCTATGATAGGGAGCTACTTTTGATGAAATATGAATTCTAACTGTTCATCTAGCGGCCCAAATTATCAAATTAAATATATTTTATTTAGACGATGAAGACATTTCATTCTTATTTCACGTTACGATTATATAAATTTTAATTTAATTTCCGGCAAACTAGCATTTTTTTTAACTACACATACATTCGTCTGTTCTAAAGGTAGGCAATCTAATGCTTACGTTATAGGTAATATCTGACTTATATACATGCATATATAATTTTAAATAAATGTATAAATACATAATACAAACGTAATACACTCAGACTCGTAGCGGGAATCCAACCAATTGCGCCAACAGGCCATGCAATTACATAAATTCATACGTCAAAAATGTGACAACCCTATTTATGGTAACTCTTGACATGTTTCAGAATATATTGCAATAAATGTAATTCCAATAACCATTGATACATCCAATCAACGTTAATCATCAATAAAATATCTTATCCTAGGCATTAAACATTACATTGCTGTCTTCCGTATTAGTGCTAAGATCTTTTAACGAGATATTTCTAATAATAATAAAATGAATCTCGTAAATTATATAGTATTGGTACACTTACGTTAAATAAGGGGTTTTCCAATAGGGACGCTTGAACTTTGACAGCTGATTGCGGCCATGTTGTTTGAGTGACAGCTGTCAAATCCAGTGTGTTATATTCATTCCGTCCTCCCAAACCACCATGGCAGGTTACAGTGTCGAGCAGCACGTGCAAATCATAAAATTGTTTTATGAAAATGGGTCTTCAGTTCGAGCAACGTTCCGCGCACTTCGCCCGTTTTACGGTCGCGATGATCGTCCTGCCGAGTCGACTATCCGTCGATTGGTGGACAAATTCGAGTCAACCGGGTCAGTTAACAATCAGCCGGTTCCCGTGCGTCAACGTAACGCGAGATCTGCCGAGAATATCGCCGCTGTGCGCGACAGTGTCCTCGAAAACCCGCGGCAGTCAATTCCGCGTCGCGCACAGGAACTCGGCCTTTCGCAGACGACAACTTGGCGAATTTTGCGTTGTGACTTGAGCCTGCACCCGTACAAGATCCAGCTGACCCAAGAGCTCAATGTTAATGACCATAGACAGCGCCGTGTGTTCGCTGACTGGGCATTAGAGCAGTTGGAAGTTGACGCCGATTTTGGCAAAAAAATCATCTTCAGCGACGAGGCGCATTTTTGGATGAATGGCTATGTCAACAAGCAAAATTGCCGTACTTGGGACGAGACCAATCCACACGAGGTTCACCAAGTGGCAATGCACCCGCAGAAAGTGACTGTTTGGTGCGGATTTTGGGCCGGAGGCGTGATTGGTCCGTATTTTTTCGTAAACGATAATGGTGTGGCCGTCACCGTCAATGGTGAGCGATACCGGTCGATGATAACCAACTTCTTTTGGCCTGAAATCGAGAATATGGACAACATGTGGTTTCAACAGGACGGCGCTACGTGCCACACAGCATACGCTACGATGGAAGTTCTGCACGAGCAAGCGCCCTTAATGGAAAACCCTATAGTTGTACGTTTCTATTGTTAAGATGGTTTAATAGTTAGGACACGTGGAACTGACCAAAGATTACTGTTTCAAGCCCGTCTCTGTGCTTAATTTGTGTTTATTTTTCATCTTGTGACCGGCTAGGTATACGGGTTGTGTCTATTGAAATTCTGCCACATAAAAATCTAACAAATAAAAATAGAACAGCGTGGTGGAATAAGCTCAGAACGCTCTAATCGAGAGGACAGGTTTTAGCCCACTAGTGGGCTGGACAGTATTTACAGTAGATTACCATCACATAGTAAGTTGTCTACCATAACCATGTCTGCGCTATAACAAATATTAATCATTCCTTACATTGCCAATGCATCATAGGGAACTAAGAAGTTGTATCCTTGTTTTTCACATTGGCTCACTTACCTTTCAAACCAGAACATAACATCACTACGTAGTGCTACTAAGCGATAAAATAAGTGTTGAGTGTACCACACACTCGGACGGGCTTGCACAAGGCCCTACCACCAAGTAAACTTAAGTCACTTTAACAGTTACGTTTATATAACCTGTTAAACTATTGTTAAACGTCTCAAAATATTTAATATAGTTGGAAGGCGACAACGTGAATTACATACAGTAGTAAGTAACTGAGGCTATATAAACCCGAAGGTTTTAGGCGAATGGAACGATAAACTAGTAGGTATCGTTCTTAGTCTAGTTTGATCAACATTTATAAAACAAATCGAACATAATACATACATTTTTTTAAATTAAAACTGCATTTAAATTTAATAGTATTACATATAAAAATTTATTAGTAATTAATCAGTTAGCGCCGTCTATTGCTGTTAATTTGTAACAAAGGGTCTTAATAAATGCTAGTTTTTTGAAACTACATTTGCCGACTCTTCTATTATAAATATATAACAAAATAATGGAATTTATATCTAACTTTTTGATTTATACATTAGTGCTGTGATTTATATTCAGTTGTTGCAATCTGTTACGAAAGCCACTTCGCTTGGTTTAAGTTAAAATTTATAGTTTTTTAATTAAACTAATTCTACGAGTAATCTTGGACGTAGTCTTTTTGTGAGTTTTTGTATATATTTAACAGCTGAACTTTGACAGCTGATTGCGGCCATGTTGTTTGAGTGACAGCTGTCAAATCCAGTGTGTTATATTCATTCCGTCCTCCCAAACCACCATGGCAGGTTACAGTGTCGAGCAGCACGTGCAAATCATAAAATTGTTTTATGAAAATGGGTCTTCAGTTCGAGCAACGTTCCGCGCACTTTGCCCGTTTTACGGTCGCGATGATCGTCCTGCCGAGTCGACTATCCGTCGATTGGTGGACAAATTCGAGTCAACCGGGTCAGTTAACAATCAGCCGGTTCCCGTGCGTCAACGTAACGCGAGATCTGCCGAGAATATCGCCGCTGTGCGCGACAGTGTCCTCGAAAACCCGCGGCAGTCAATTCCGCGTCGCGCACAGGAACTCGGCCTTTCGCAGACGACAACTTGGCGAATTTTGCGTTGTGACTTGAGCCTGCACCCGTACAAGATCCAGCTGACCCAAGAGCTCAATGTTAATGACCATAGACAGCGCCGTGTGTTCGCTGACTGGGCATTAGAGCAGTTGGAAGTTCTGCACGAGCAAGCGCCCTTAATGGAAAACCCTATAGTTGTACGTTTCTATTGTTAAGATGGTTTAATAGTTAGGACACGTGGAACTGACCAAAGATTACTGTTTCAAGCCCGTCTCTGTGCTTAATTTGTGTTTATTTTTCATCTTGTGACCGGCTAGGTATACGGGTTGTGTCTATTGAAATTCTGCCACATAAAAATCTAACAAATAAAAATAGAACAGCGTGGTGGAATAAGCTCAGAACGCTCTAATCGAGAGGACAGGTTTTAGCCCACTAGTGGGCTGGACAGTATTTACAGTAGATTACCATCACATAGTAAGTTGTCTACCCTAACCATGTCTGCGCTATAACAAATATTAATCATTCCTTACATTGCCAATGCATCATAGGGAACTAAGAAGTTGTATCCTTGTTTTTCACATTGGCTCACTTACCTTTCAAACCAGAACATAACATCACTACGTAGTGCTACTAAGCGATAAAATAAGTGTTGAGTGTACCACACACTCGGACGGGCTTGCACAAGGCCCTACCACCAAGTAAACTTAAGTCACTTTAACAGTTACGTTTATATAACCTGTTAAACTATTGTTAAACGTCTCAAAATATTTAATATAGTTGGAAGGCGACAACGTGAATTACATACAGTAGTAAGTAACTGAGGCTATATAAACCCGAAGGTTTTAGGCGAATGGAACGATAAACTAGTAGGTATCGTTCTTAGTCTAGTTTGATCAACATTTATAAAACAAATCGAACATAATACATACATTTTTTTAAATTAAAACTGCATTTAAATTTAATAGTATTACATATAAAAATTTATTAGTAATTAATCAGTTAGCGCCGTCTATTGCTGTTAATTTGTAACAAAGGGTCTTAATAAATGCTAGTTTTTTGAAACTACATTTGCCGACTCTTCTATTATAAATATATAACAAAATAATGGAATTTATATCTAACTTTTTGATTTATACATTAGTGCTGTGATTTATATTCAGTTGTTGCAATCTGTTACGAAAGCCACTTCGCTTGGTTTAAGTTAAAATTTATAGTTTTTTAATTAAACTAATTCTACGAGTAATCTTGGACGTAGTCTTTTTGTGAGTTTTTGTATATATTTATAAAACAAAACTAAAAAAAAACAAAATAGCTGAACAAATAGGCCAACTGATGGTAATGATCCCCACCGCCCAATAGATAGTGACATTGTACGAAATATGAACCATCCCTTACGTCTTCAATGCACCATCAACCTTAGGAACTAATATGTTATGTCCCTCGTGAACATAACAATACTAAATACTCCCGTTTTACGGTAGAATATCTGATAAGTGGTGGTACCGCCCCAGACGAGCTAGCACCCTAACACCCAGTATTTAAAATGGATGTTGGCATGCGTTTGAGTTTAATAGACTTCAACACCGTTTGATACATAACTGATGATGATAATGCCCTCCAGACCTCGGGCAGCCATTGAGAATTTTCGCCAGAAAAAACAACGGTTTGCCCTCCGGGAGTGCCGGCAGTGAAAACTTGAATATTAACGTTGTGCATTTTTGATATTTTGGAATGATTAGGGAAAAAATTTGCTCGAATTGCTTTAATTATCAGTATAAAAGTACTATCATTTATGTGATAAAATATTCATTTATTGCGCTATCGTACAAACATCACAATTTATATTACTTTAAAAATTTAACACTTCAAAATCCGTCTTACGAATTTTCAATCAGGGTCACGTGACCTGACGAGAGTTTAACATTTTTTATCCATCAAAAAAGTGTACAACGCCGCTAAAGAAGTTTTTACTTCAAAAATCTAATAAATTTTAATTGAGCCGGAGTGAGGTTTGCCTTCTTATACCTAATAATAATGTCCTCCAGACCGATTTCGGTCACGGCAGCCAATCTCAAGAGAGATTAGCCAACTGCGCAGGAGATATTATAGTACACGAGTGTGTGTGCAAACACAGGTGCACTCTATATTCCCTAGCTCTCACTATCCGATGGGACGGTAATCCGACACGACCGGAAAGAGTTCAGGAGCAGGACCAACGGCTTCACGTGCTTTCCGAGGCACGGGAGTGTACACACTTCCAACTTCCAGACTCCGGGCTGCTACTGAGAATTTTCTGACAGAAAAACCCTGTGACTATTTATTGGCCTGACCTGGGAATTGAACCCAGGACCACCGGGTCTGCGGCCTTATATCGAGCCACTAGACCAACGAGGCAGTCTTATACCTACACTCTATCACTCTATCACTAGACGAATGAGAAAAAAATGTATGCAGGCATTAAAGAACATTCCCCATTTTAGCAAATATCATTACATAAGAGGCTATTTGAATCATATGTAAGCTGCTAAGTTATTGCTGTATACTTATTCAACCGTTTCTCTTTATCACATAGTTACTGATACTCTAACCTTATAAAGATGCGATAATCATTTACGAGTCACTAGTTTCAATCACTGCGGCCTATTAGTACTTCGTTTGACAAGAAATTTCTCTTACATCGAGAATACACTTAGACCCTTATCCCACTGATACATATAAACAAGGGTCTAGAATTCGAAATGAACGTTACCGACTAACATGTCACAGTAACACTATGACATGGTTGCTACATTCAAGTTACCTAAAGTAATATAGAATAAAATATTTAATACAACATATTCATGAGTAACATGAGAATACAATATTTATGCACGTAGTGTATTTATCAGACTGCCTCGTCAGTCTAGTGGATGGATAATATGGATAAATAAGACCATATATCCCTAGGTCCTCAGTTAAAACCTCAGGACGGGCCGATTAAAAGTTATTGGGTATTTTATCGAAAATACTCAATAGTCCGAAAATTGGAAGTGAGTATACTTGCCGAGTGCAAGTTACTTGCTTTCTGACTCGAGTGAAAGGACTATAAAATTCATTAGATTTACTTCTGTCAATAAATTCTCAGTAGAAGCTCAGAACTTTCAGTGTTTGTATTCTAGTGCCTTGAAGAGATAATCCTGTCTTATTAGACTTTGAGAAAGTAAATAGACATTGATATTGATTTTAATTTTAAATCCAGTATAATACTTGCTGCGTGGGTGACTAGTCATTAAGATTTGGTATAAATGACATTTTGATGAGGCGGTTGGCGTGATTGGTTGATATGTGACTTTATCGTGCCTTTCGCGCCGCAGGTCGTGGGTTCGATTCCCACCCAGGACAGACATGTCTGTTTGTCCTGAGTCTGGGTGTAATTATCTATATAACTATGTAATTACAAAAGAAAAGTAGTATATTAAGTAGTATATCAGTTGTCTGGTTTCCATAGTACAAGCTCTGCTTAGTTTGGGATCAGATACCCGTGTGTGAATGATGACCCAGGATATTATACATGTGTAGGTATAAGTAAAGCACTACCTATCCTTATTATATTATTTTTAATATCTTACTGTAATCGTCAAGTGTTCAGGCAGAAATCGCTATTAATTCCGCCTTTACTCCTACACATTTTTTGTTTTTATATGTTATCTGTCTTATAATAAAAGGATAAGTAAATAACACGTAGTATATATACAGCGTTCAATATGCATAATTCAAGGTCGAATTTCGAAAATCATTTCTGACATATAAAGGAAGTCACGATACTCGAATAATGAAAGGACAGGAGCTTTCATTATTTTGAATCATGTCTGTAACAAAGAACGAAACTAAAGCATTACTATATATTAAGCTACAATTTTTATATAATGGACTTCATAATCATAAAACCCCAGCAAATAGGTCAATCATTTCGCTTAAAAAAATTAAGTACACAATTTTGTATAAATTATAGTTACTTTGATCTACATATAATCGAAAAAAAAGTTTTGATAAATTTTTATACCGTAATCTACTCATGATTACTCTGGTCCTGGGTAGTAAGCATTCAATTTAATGACGATAAAAAATAAAATACAAGAGCCTACTTGAATCTATTAAAATGTATATAAAATTTTGTTTGTGCGAAAATGCTATTTTCTTTTCTTTTGTTAACGTTTTCTGGGATCCTGTTATAAGAGCGTATACATTGTCCAATATAATAAATTTGAAACTCTGTTTATAACGTAAGACACATTCGCAACTAACTTAAAAATTCTTCCTGGTACTAATTTTTACATCACAATTTCTAGAAAAATCTTTTACGATACACATAATAGAGAAGCGATTTCTTTAAGTTCTCTACATTATATATCTTAATTTTAATATCACGATCGTCCAGTCTGATTTGAAATAAAAATTAGCGTCAATAACCCGATTATTGAGGAATGTTGTTGAACTATATAATATAGGATAAATATGGTTGGAGCAATATCGTTATCTTATTTCAATTTTGGGTAAATTACTTTCACATTAATTCTCGTATGAAATATGTATACCTTATATAAGTATTTAGAGCGCGCGACATTTGCTACAAAGTATATTAAAGCGTTTTAACAGATGTTAATTATCCTTAGAAACTATCCAAGGAACGAAACATGATTTTATGAAAAAAAAATTGTCTTTTTTTTAAAATATTTCTCGACCACAAGTTAAGTCATGTTTACGTAAGAATATTTTCTTATTTAATATACATATTAACTTAATTGCCACTTTGGGGTACAAAACTACCCTAGGCCTATTGAGTAAAATAGTCATTTTTCCACTTTTGTTGGCTTTAGCCTTTTTTTTAGTGTACTTAAATTTTATTTTTGGCTATTTAAAGTAAACAGTCTTTTAAAAAAAGCTTTCAATATGTTCTACAACAATTTTCAAGTCGAAATATTCAGTAGTTCATTTTTTATAACAATTTTTGTCACTGGGGTACAAATCTATCCCATGGTGGCAAGTACGTAATTTTACAGAGGTGTGGCAAGTAAGGGTTAAATATTATCTTTTTTTACAATGTTTATAATCTATGTTGTTCACTATATTGTGTACACGCAGTATAAGGTATTGTACCCAAAAGCAAACCCTGCACTTTCAAGGTAGTGCACCTTGAAGGTGCAGATCCTACTTGTTGACCTTTACGCTTCTCGCATAAAACCGCTTCGACCTCCACAACCCACTCGCACTGACACAATAAATGAATCTTTTATTTAACAAGTAATTTAACCAACTTATATATGCAATACAACACGTGTTTGGATTATATACTCAATAAGTATATAACCAAGAATTAATTGAATAATTCTAATTATTAATTTTAAGGTGGGATGGTGAACCAAGACGGCCCAGTGTCTAGAACCCGGGTTTGCCAACATAGTCTTTATAACCATTGTTAACCGTTTTGTAGTTCTTTTGTTATTTTATTGAGTAAAATTTCATTTTTTTTTATTCTGTTTAGTTATTATTTTACGTGCTTGATGTTGTCTTTTATTATTGAATACGCATACATATTTTAAAACATTATTCCACGATGTAATGAACTCGTAGTCTATCCTTTGTTGGAGATCCTTAACAAGTAAATATTACCCGTAGATTGCAGGTTTAAGCCCGGGCGAACGCAACTGAATTTCTATTTGTTTAATTTGTGTTTAAAATTCATCTCGTGTACGTTGACGAACATAGTGTCAAAATCTGTATGCGTCAGCGTTTAACTGTGGTGTCATCTTCAAAGGTTTTCCTTACAAATAGGGCATAATAACATTGGTCAGCTGGTTATACAAGTAAAGGTACAGGGTATACAAGTTAATATAAACGTAGTTTCGATTACAAAAAAACATACTCAATATTATCCCTTGACTGCCACACAGATGGGTGAAGTCCTCTCCCTTTAAAAATAATAATTAATATAGTAAACATTGTTACTGTTCCCTTGATAGAAGGGCTTTGTGCAAGTCTGGCTAGTTACGATCCACTAATCACATATTCTACCGCTAAACAGCATTACTTAGTATTGTTGCGTTTCAGCTTAAAAGGTGAGTGAGCCAGTGTAACAGGTACAAGGGACATCATCACATCTTAGTTCCTAAGTTTGGTGGCGCCTTAACGATGAAATTTATGTTTATTATTTCTTACATCGCCAATGTATATGGGCGGTGATGACCACTTACTATCAGGTGTCCCAATTAGGTACTGCTTACCCATCTATAGTAATATTATAAAGGGGAAAGATTGTTTTTTTTGTTTGTTACGATCTAACACAAAAACTACTGGACCGATATATCATATTTTAATTAGAGAAACCTACCTAAAAAGAAACAATGTATCAAATTGTTGCTTATAAAAGTCATTATTTGGCGTGCGCTGCGAAAACTATTGACGGTATATAAAAAAGTGTTCTATTCTCCATTAATAGTACTCATGATCGCGCACAAAGTCCACGATGGTATACGCCTAACTATTATAGTTAAGCCACAATAACAGTTTTTGTTTAAATTATTAAGTTCAAATACGTTGGAATCGAATAGAGGTGATATATGTATCATGATATTATTAATCCTTATCCATTTAACTGGTTTAATAAATAAGGATGATTATTTACATGTAAATTCCACTTTAAATGATCCGGATCGGACTTTTCTTTTAATAGTTATGACGGGTATAAAATTCTCTCAGTAAGAAAAATGTCACAGTTTGAACAAACTGTAACTGTCCCATGTATAGTCTATTACCAAATACTAATTTAGGTTAAATAATAGTTAAATTTTCGCGGACGAAGTTACGGGCAAAGTGCTTGTAATATATAAAAAATTAAACTAAAATATTAAAATATTATTAGTTATGCTTTAGTTATGGTATAAAACAGCACATTTAATAGCAGGTGCAATGTGTTAACCGTGTGGCAAAGGCACCATTACAGACAGATTTTCCCACGGATTTGTCCTACTATGGAAAGCGTCCGGGTTTTTTAAAGAGACCACATTCCAAGAATCAATCAAATAAGAAATAATAATTATAATTTTATGGTCATCTTATAATGTTATATTACAAAAAAAATATATTTAAAATTCCAATTTCATTTTTTATTTATTTCATTAAGTAAAATATGAAACATTAATAAAACCTGCAAATGACGCGATGATCTGCATTTATGTTTTTCTTTATATGAATATTACTTAAAATCAAGTCTAAATTTATATTCTTGACGATTATATATTCACGCTCAAATACATGAAATTCAACTTCATTGTAACAAATTCAACTATAAACCATTTAATATAATGTTAACATCACAAGAATCTTACTCAATACAGCCTTTAACGAGACTGTAAATTCATTGATACTTAACAATGTTCTTAATTAATGAGAAACCTGACTAAATTCAATGTGACAATAATTCTTTTCGGCTTGCACCAAACTGGTTACTATCCAGTATGTCCGGCTAGAGTGACATTTAAAAAGGGCACTTTCATGAATTACAAACATTTATTACGTACTAGTTTCCACCCGTGTCTTCCATTTCTGTATACAAAAGGGTATGCAAGATTTCATAATGAGTTAAGTAGTTAAAACGTAAAAGCATTACAAACAAACAGATAAATAAATTCACGTTGATATTTATAATAATGATAATAATAATAATGTCCTCCAGACCGATTTCGGTCACGGTGGTCAATCTCAAGAGAGATTAGCCAACTGCGCAGGAGATATTATAGTGCACAAATGTGTGCGCAGACACAGGTGCACTCACTATTCCCTAGCTCTCATAATCCGATGGGACGGTAATCCAACACGACCGGAAAGAGTTCAGGCGCAGGACCAATGGCTTTACGTGCTTTTCGAGGCACGGGAGTGTACACACTTCCAACTTCCAGACTCCGGACCGCTACTGAGAATTTTCTGACAGAAAAACCCAATAACTATTCATTGGCCTTATATCTAGCCACTAGACCAACGAGGCAGCTACACATTTATAATATAAAGTTAGCGACACTTCAATTTTATTAACATTGATAAATCGCACTCTATGGATAAGTCGGATTCTTTACCCGAAACGAAAATGATTCTTTGAACGGCGTCGTTTCAAATATTGCTATTTCATATGAGTTTGTGTATTATTCGAAAGATTCATGTTCAAAGCGAAAAATTTAATATTCTCCTTTATGCTGTACAATCATTTTTGTACGGTCGTAATTTTTTTTGATAAAATATTTTGTTTCGGTACCTTTTATACATATGTATAATACATGAACGAGATCGCTCAGCGGCGAGAGCACGTGAACTTAAGTTCAACTTAAGTTAACTGAAGATTACGAGTTCAAGGACCACTAAATTTTCATGTACTTAATTTTTGTTTATAATTAATCTCGTGCTTGGCGTTGAAGGATCGCATGACAAAAACTTGGATGAAAATCTTACATATGTATACCTACCCACCAATGCATTGGAATGGTGTGGTGGAGTAAGCCTCTCTTTAACAAAAAGGCTCCTCCCTTTTTGTTAAAGAGAGGCTTACTACTACCCTTAGCCCAAATGTGGTACACTTAGAGGGAAATATATTTAAGTGTAATTATAATAAATATCTTACTAAATGTACCACTAAACTTCATTGCAGCAATATGATGGAGGAAGTGAATCAAGAGGAGAGGAGGGTTTTGGCCAGTAGTGGGACATATACTCACTATTACTAGATGGGTATGGGATTTGTAAACAGACAGAACTATAGAGAGAAAAATATATATGACTAAGGGTTTATATTATATGTAAATCAATAGCTTCGAAACAAGCAATTTATGTAAGAATATGCATTAATACAATAATCACCACCTCGTATGCGGAATTGCCTCGCGGATATCACGCCTCGCTCAAACAATTTGCCTCAACGTGAGAAATAGTTAACGTAAAATATCATGTTCGAATACTCACTTAATTTAAACAATATACAATATGACCCTTATTATAAAACGTAATAAAATCGTTATTTGCTTACATTGTAATATAAATTATTGAAAAAAATATTCCGAGAAATGGGTAAATTTTATATAGGTTGGAATGCATAGACGCGGCAATATTTTAAAACCAGTCAAGCGTTTATGTACCGTTATATGTAACACTTATTTACAGCGACATCTCACATGGGCGAATAAAATGTTACCCTATATTTTTCATGAACTTGGCGGTGATGGAAAACATCCTGATGAAATGTGCATGTCAGATAAAAAAATCCACCACATGTATATCTTTAAACTGCAATATAGCTGTGGAATAAACTTCACAAAAGAGGAGGGTCAGCCAAATGAGAGTTTACAGGCTGTTACTTAATTTTAAATAAATATTAAAAAAAAGAAAAAAAAAAGAATCTGCGTCCATAAGCTTTTAAAGATGTCATAAAATTTATATCTATTGAATTTATTTAGAATTACATTCAATAATTTAATTTAAACATAAATGAAACGAACTCAAGCCAATGGCTGCTACACTGGGACAAGTTCTTGGTGCTTCGTCGGCGAGACGTGAGAATGATGCGTTGAAAAAACATGAATGTAATCAAAAATGCGGCAGTCGACAACATGCAATATCCCGCAGTTATACATTTTTAAAACGTCATTAACATATTTTAAATACTCGTAATCTTCATTATAAGAGTAAAAAAGTACAACAAGGCATTACAATAAGTTAAATGATATAAATTTTAAACATCTTAAAAAGATAAGAAAATTGTGCGTTGCATAAAATAACAATTTGATTCAGAATTATGATATAAATTCTACCGGCTTTTAAGTTGAATATTGTCACAATAAATTAAATATTTAAAAAATACTTAGGTATATTAAATATCAAAAATGTAATTTAAAGTTGCAAAATATGAAAACAGTCTACTATAAATTGAATATTAATACTCATAAGCTGTATAAAATAGAAAGAGGCAGCTATGAAGAGAAAGAGAAGGGTAGACATAACGGTTAATCGTTATGCGACATTTTCAACTACAAGACAATAAAAGAACTTGAAGAATCTTTAATGACTTGCGAATTAAGCTTTAATGTCAATAAAATTACAAATAATGACAATAATTATTACGCGAATAAGCGATGATGTAAGGAATGCTTAATATTTCTTACAGTGTCAGTGTTTTTGGGCGGTGGTGAACACTTACTATCAAGTAACCAATTGTCCTCAACACCAAAGTAATTAATACAAATCAAGCCATTAATAATATTATGAACGAAGCTTAACTAAAACGATTCCTTGTTTTTTCATATTAAAATATAATTACATGCGTATTATACGTTAATCAAATATTTCCTTGCGTTAATGCTTCTTTCTTTAGGAATATTTGAATTTAGAATACAAGTAACATGTCTTAATTAAATTCATGAATAGGTAAGCAAAATTTCAATTTTTATGACTTTATTTAAGTAGTCTGTTATTGTATAGGTAATATTGCATTGATATAATAATATTATTATTATCATATTATTATATCAAATGACAATTTCATAATGAAGATAAACATAATATTATGATATACAGTAACAGCCTGTGAATGTCCCACTGCTGGACTAAGGCCTCTTCTCTTTTTGAGGAGAATATTTTGGAGCTTATTCCACCACGCTGCTTCAATGCGGGTTGGTGGAATACACATGTGACAGAATTTCAGTGAAATTTGATACATGCAGGTTTCCTCACGATATTTTCCTTCACCGTCAAGCACGAGATGAATTATATTCACAAATTAAGCACTTGAAATTCAGTGGTGCTTGCCCGGATTTTAACCCACGATCATCGGTTAAGATTCACACGTTCTTACCACTAGGCTATCTCGGCTATTTTTAAATTATAATATAAGCTAATTTAATTACCAAAATTGTATGTCGTCAGTAGCGTGGTAAACACGTAGTTCTTCCGTCGTTGTTTGATGTGGTTATCTTTGTCGAAGCACAAAGCGTTGTGGTGACAACTTCATGTCGCAAAATCGTATTAAATTATTTTTCTTACGAAATACGAACAACTATGCATGTGTGTAATACAAACAATAATGTTATTTCACTGACGCTTCCTTCGCACACGTTATACTACATTATTTGAAATTTCATAAGATGTGTCGCAAAGCATCTACTTATAATAAAAAATATTCGGATGTAGATTTGACCCATTTATCAAAAAATATTTCGATTACTATATAATTATTAAAATTAATATGTAATATGTACCTACAGATAAACACAACATTTTTTTTTTATAGTATAGTTAGGCGGACGTGCATATGGGCCACCTGATGGTAAGTGGTCACCAACGCCCATAGACAATGGCATTGTAAGAAATGTTAACCATCGCTTACATCGACAATGCGCCACCAACCTTGGGAACTAAGATGTTATGTCCCTTGTGCCTGTAATTACACTGGCTCACTCACCCTTCAAACCGGAACACAACAATACAAAATACTACTGTTTTGCGGTAGAACATATGATGAGTGGGTGGTACCTACCCAGACGAGCTTGCGCAAAGTCCTACCACGGAGTAAATTATAGTTTATACAAAATATAAAATATCTTCTCAATGGAGAATACAACCAAGTTTAATATCAAAACAAACTATAGGAGCCCGAACTCGACGTCTATTGCAAAGTTTCAAACATTTAACTTCAATAAGATATAAAATAATATCGACTTTCTAATGCCATTATCATTGATTTCTTAGTTCAGTGGTTACAAAGCATGACATAAAAAAATCGAAGAGCGCATTTTCGTAATTTGATTGTACATAACATCACGTACGTACGTATTCACATTAACTATGGGTAATTTGTTTTTAATTACATTCTATCAGCGATAAGACCAGCGATTACATGACCAGTGACTTTTTTTATATATGAAGGCGGACGAGCATATGGGCTCTTTTGCCGCTCCATCGAAGAGACGATGAAGGATGAGCATATGGGCACCTGATGGTAAATGGTTACCAACGTCCATAGACAATGGACATCACATCAAAACATCGCCAATACGCCACCAACCTTGGGTACTAAGATATTATGTCCCTTGTGCCTGTAATTACACTGCCTCACCCTGCAAACTGGTACACAACAATACCAAGTACTGCTGTTTTGTGGTAGAATATCTGATGAGTGGGTAGTACCTACACAGATGAGCTTGCACAAAGCTCTACCTATACTTATTTATTATTATTACGATAACGGTAATGACGATGATGTTATAAAATCAATAATATCAGTATTTTTACAGGCTAATAAAAAAAAAGCCCCTTAATACATAAATACAACAGCATTATAAAATTTGAATTATTTGTAAGCGGTTCCTATACAAACGGACACCACATTGTCAAGTAGACCGCAAATATTTATTTATCAAATATTGACGTATGTTTTGGTTTCCGATTATTATCATATGATGTTTTCCTCAATATGCTTTGAATCATCGATGACCTTTTTTAAATAAATATCCCATTAGTACATTACACATACATAATCACAGGCCCATCTCGGTGCGTGAAATATTCTCACAATGACTTAAAACATGCTATAAAAATGGAATTTAAATCATCGATTATTTATTTTTTGTATACATACATAATATATAAAAAGCCGAAATGGCACAGTGGTAAGAACGCGTGAATCTTAACCGATCGTGGGTTCAAACCCGCACCACTGAATTTCATATTAAGCATATGGATATAAGCATTCGGAATAAATTTCATCTCCTACTTGACGGTGAAAGAAAACATCGTGAGCATTTGAATGTCCCACTGCTGGGCTAAGGCCTCTTCTCCTCTTATTGAGGAGAAGATTTGAAGCTTATTCCACCACGCTGCTCCAATGCGGGTTGATGGAATACACATGTGACAGAATTTTAGTGAAATTTGACACATTTAAGTTTTCTCACGATGCTTTCCTTCACCGTTAAGCACGAGATGAATTATCACAATCACATATGAAGCACGATTCTCGGTTAAGATTCACGCGTTCTTACCACTGGGCCAGCTCAGATTTTTGGTACAAACGTTTAACGTATTTAATTCGGTTTCTCTTGATGACAGCTTGTAACTTTAGAAACTTCAAATATTACGTCTTCCGTAAACAAACGTTTAACTTCCTTACCAGAACGTCGAACACAAGCTTGATAATAATAATAGTGTGTAACACTACTAACCTTGAACTCACACCATTTAATTGTCAACTATCTGTCATACAGGGAAACGTGTAACCTTCACGTGTTTCGATTCTTTCGTAATGTTGTGCCTACGTTTTTTCTTTAGTGTGTTGTTTTTATTATTATAAGAATATGTTAATCAGAATAACATACAGTAAAAATTATAGTGTAACAAATCTTTGATCGATCATGTCAATAGTGCGGCAATTTCCAAACTAGATAACAAAATCGTACAAATGTAAAAACTTAAGCAAAAGGTAACACATTTTCGATACATACTCGTATTCATGAAATCAAACATTAAATGTTTGTGTATACTTTTACATCGTACTTCTACATCGTACTTTTACGTATTTTAATCGTAGAATTATTTTTTATCTCACATTGCGAATTTTCTTTCAATTAATTAAAAGAATATTTAAGTACTAACTAATATAAATTAATTAGCATTATATAAATTGGCGGTAATTTTAATTTTCATATATAAAAAAAAATATCGAAACACAATAACTTTAAACGAATCCTGCGGAAATCGGTGCGGATTGAACGCTGCTTTTATCTCGCTGACATGGCATTTTCACTATCTAAAATAACATATTTTTAATATTAAGTATAATTTGAAATCCACGTGAAACTCTTATTCTTATGAAAATATGCTTTGAATATATTCAGTTTCGTTTACCGGCTCCCGGTTTCTTTTAGTATTTCTACTAATCTCGCGTCTCCTTTTGGCAACTTTTGGACGAATATTTTTTTAAGGAATCTTAGTTAAATAATAAATATATGTTGATTGTTAAAATGTAGCAGAAGAAGTTTTGAAATGGCTTTAGTATTAGATTTCTTAAGAAAATTATTGTAATGAATACCTGGGCTCATTTTATAAATTCATATTGATCAGTAGTTAAGACATGCAAAATAAACTCACTCTCTCATTTATAATATTCGTAAGGATAAATGCAAGTAACAATTAAGCTCCTTTTTATTATCATTTCGTGCTGATATGACGCATAATTATTTATATGTATGAAATTAACTGTAAATTTTCTTTTATAAAAAAAAAATCTGTTTATCAAACGAAGCAAAATTTAATCGCATTTCTTGAATAATATTAAATTTTAATAAATGAGAAATCATAAGTTAAGTTTATAACCGTAATAAAATGTAACAAATTGAATATCCGAAATTTTTATTACACAAATTATAGCTTACATAATTAAAATGGAAGGGAGGAAAATTATTATATTTATTTTTTAATTACAGTTGAAATTACTTTCATTTATTACATGTTATTTTTCTAATCTATACTAATATATAAAGCTGAAGAGTTTGTTTGTTTGATCCGGCTAATCTCAGGAACTACTGGTTCGAATTTAAAAAATATTTTTGTGTTGGATAGTCCTTTTATAGAGGAAGGCTCGAGGCTTATTTTTATTTATTATATTTTTATTAATTATACGCGGGTGAAACCGCGGGGCACAGCTAGTGAAATATAAATTTCTAATATTTTTTTTTCAGTATAACAGTTTCAATCTGATATTTAATATACATTACATTAGCGTTGTAAGTACATACCATACATCATCAATGCGCCACTAACTTACAAGATATAATGAGTCTTTCGGCTGTAGTTACATGGCTTATTTTCGCTTCCAACAACGGAACACAACAATTTCGTATTGCTGCTTGGCGGTAAAATATCTGATACCTACGAGCTTGCACAAAGCCTTAATACCAAGTAATTTATTATAATATGTTAGTCGGAGAGGAAATTGTCGGTTCAGCGGTTTTCGAACGAACGCTGCCAAAGCTATAAATATGCACAAAAACTTCATATGAGATCTTTGTTCCGAAATGTCTGTAGAAAGGTTATTTATTTATTATTAAGAAGACAGTTACAAAATACACAAAATATTATCACATTGAAAAAAGAAATCACAAACCAATCAAGTGTTCACAAATAAGGCAATCAGCTTAATCAGTGGTAACTAAAATAATATTACATATCAATAACAAATATAAATTAAAATCAAAATAAAATAATAGATTATTTTAAGCTACAGCAAATTAAATATGGAAAAAAATACTGCAACAACTTCAGTTTAACGACACAAAATCAAGCCAGTTTCGTTTTTTAAAAAAAAGTAACGATCAAAAGATCTGACCGACGTTGAAAAATTCGAAGGCATAATTGGTAAAATTTTCCCTTCCATTTTCGAACAGTCGAATAATCTGTGACCGTGCATCTGTTGAAGCGGACCGGTTCTGAATCAAAAACTGATTTTACGAGTTCTTTTGGAGCCTTCGCCAAATGAGCAGGCCGTTCGTCATCCATATAATTATTTACTTTGAATAAAAATCTTACTAGATATGCTATCAAGATATTGTCCGTCATATTTTAATCTTTACATTAACATATTTAATGTTTTTAACTATTGGTGAATTATTATTTTTTAGATATAATGTATTGATATATTTAATTATTAAACAAAAATATATTTTTAACAGATAGGCGAACTTAAAATGGACCACAAAACAGTGGTCACTATAGCAATACAAAGCCACAAACGATAAAAGTATTTTTATGGGGTTTTTTTCTTCTAGAATTTGCGATATTATAAATAAGTAACATTTGAAGTTACTTGAAATTTTTTTTTCTCATTTTTCATAATTAACTACGCCGATTTTCTTTTATAAGCAACATTATACATACGTTATTCATTTTTGAGTCATTAAATACCACTTCGACAACGTGTCTATTCTAGTATATTATTTGATCTGTGAGATTGTATCGACTTAGTATTACCGACAACACCGCTCAAGTCGCACTGGAAGTGACAAATATATTCATGACTTTTAATATTTTCTACAGGAAAGGGTTTTTTAAGACATGACACCAAAGATTAAGCCCTACGTTCTTCTCACAAAAAATCCTTGATCCTTGAAATTAATGAAAGATATATATATTTGAAATATTTTTGTCATAGGTAATATTTTTTTTAATACAAACGATTACCTAAAGGACATGGCCTATTTCTGTACGGCAGTTTGCATAGGTATCGAATTCACTCCAATGATTTGTGGTGTTTTATATTCATGATTATTAATAAATTAAACTGCTATAAATAAAAAACTCAAAACACAACATCGGCATTACAACAGAATAAACATTTTCATAAAATCCTTGAATAAGATTACTGTCAATAAGTAAAGATTTTGCTATAAAAAATGTCGATTGGCTTAACGAGTATCTTTCTCTGTGGTGGTAGTTGACAAACGGTAGTTAAAATTCATCTTGCATTACATAATATTTTGAAATAAAAACTCCCAAGTTCTCCCAACTCTCAAGTAAGAGAGGTTTAAAACTAAGTAGTAATTCATTTTTACAATTTTTACTGTGCAATATATTTATTATCTATGTGTGCGTGGAATGTACTTTCTTGGCCCACCTCAATAAGCCCATTTATTTTTTTAATTATTATTATTGTTCCAAGGAAAGTATCTTCTTAGGGGATAAAATAAAGGGTTTCCATCGTGGGTTTGAAATATAGAATAAAAGAAATTAAATTATAAAATTAAGACACATCCAACTATTTTATATCAACGTATTATAAAAACTGCAATCCATTCATAATCGAACTGATCGCGATCAAAACATTGTTACCGAGTATCTGAAACAAATTAAATTGGCTCGTATACTTATAAAGGTAAAGCGTATTTTCCTATAATAGCCGTATGAATAAACATCAAATTCACAATCAATTTATGTTAAACTAGTTTTTGTAAGATGATATACATCAGATCGTGTGTGTCACCGATTTTCCTAATAATTCATTAAAGAATTTCAACTTTTTACAATCACAAACAATGGTTATTATTATATCGTATAGTATATCTTAATTATTTTTTTATAGAATAGATAGGTGGACGAGCATATGGGCCACCTGATGGTAATTGATCACCAACTTCCATAGACATTGGCATTGTAAGAAATGTTAACCATCGCTTACATCGCCAATGCGCCACCAACTAAGATGTTATGTTCCTTGTGTCTATAATAACACTCACCCTTCAAACCGAACCACAACAATACCAAGTACTGCTGTTTTGCGGTAGAATATCTGATGAGTGGTACCTACCCAGACGAGCTATCACAAAGCCCTACCACTAGTAAATTGCTTATGAAATTATATAATATAAGATTCCACGGCATCGCCCGCGTGTAGATCAGATGTTAAATACCTTATGTACTTATCTTTACTCTATTTACATAATTATTTGTAAACTATTACCCATACGTGAAAATTATGCAAACAAGATTTGTTCAACTCTAAGAAAAAGAAAAGTCCAGCGGTGATAGTTATAAAAGTAAAAAGATATAAAAGTAACAATTGTGAATGTTCCTCTGCTGGGCTAAGGCTTCCTCAAAAAGTATCACCCAATTTTAAAGTAACCTTGATCAAACGATAGGAGGACTTGAAATAATACATTAATCACATTAAAGTAATAATTATAATATAATAGTAATAATTATATATAATAATAGTTATAAGCTAATTGACTGATAGTAATTAGTATCAATAATGAGTTTACTAATACGAAGTAGCTTTGTAACTATATTTATTATTAACAATTATTTTATTATTATTTATAATTAACTATTGTGTCCGTTAGTGTTTTCTCATCTCTGTTACCCATCTACTTCTTATTAAATATATAGCCTATATAAAAGTAATACAATTTTAAAATAACATCCTGCTTGATAGCAAATATTGTACCTTATTTTTTATAGTGTACATATATATCGTTGTCTGTGTTTATTAATGTATAGTACTCTCTTGTTACAGATCAAATCACAAAAATGGGTCAAGACGAGAAAAAGTCAACGATCGTTCTGGATAACTTCAATTCGACGTAAGTGAAGTTTTCATAACTCAAATACTATACATCTTTACAATAACGAATTTTATCTAAACATTTTTAACTTACCTATCTTTATTGAAGTGATAACTTCTTAGGGGAGGGTAAACCGCTTCGTAATGTAACGCGTTACGGTGCCACTATTACCGACGCGAACTGCTTTACCTGAGCGTTACCAACCTAACGCCATCTAGCGTATACAAATAGTACTTATAATAATTTAGCAACTCTCAAGTACTAATTTAAATTATATTTAATATATTATAATTATTATCACTTCTGTCGAGCGTCCCGAGACGCACACGTTTTTTTTTTAGCTTAAGCTGAATAGTTTATTCGAAGCTTAACATAAAATCATTTGTCCATTATAATAACGTAATTAAATAACTTGAACATATAAACATATATACATATACTTAGTTGATATATAAAAGCCTATTTCTTTAATTCCAGATTATTTGAATTGTTGAAAATTTAACTTATAGTCTTATAAAGACTATATTTTTTTCTTTTAAAGAATAATTTTTATTGGTATTGGTGATGCCACTTGTCGTTTTACAAATCATGTCATATTATGTTAAGTCAAGTATAAGAAACTTGAAATTATACTCACCCACGCATATTCAATACAGGAATAATTTTTTTTTTTTATTGTATAGTTTGGCGGACGAGCATTTGGGCCACCTGATGGTAAGTAGTCACCAACGCCCATAGACAATGGCATTATAAGAAATGTTAACCATCACTTACATTGCCAATGCGCCACCAACCTTGGGAACTAAGATGTTAGGTCCCTTGTGCCTGTAATGATGAGTGGGTGGTACCTACCCAGACGAGCTTGCACAAAGCTCCTCCACCGAGTAGTATATATTTTTACTTTAGCATACAGCATTTTTTTAAAAGCAACACCCGGAATCATCCAAAACGTTAAGGGCCTTGACCTTTAATCATTATACCTCTCATATTATTTGCAGTGAATCGGATGAGATACATGTTTTACTAAATACAAGACGTTCTTCGAACATTTCTATTGCATTTTCATCATCAAAGGAGTTATTGATACACAACAATTCCAAAATCACGGATTCAATTTGTCTAAATTATCAAAATCGGTTTGTTGATGTTGAGCGATATTTTTTATCCTTTTTTTCACTTTACAATTTAGTGTTGGATTTTATCACGTTTTTTGCAATTTTGAGTGTTTTTAATATATTTATTTTTGCGTATCAATCACAAATATATATCCATGTAGCTGATCAGCAAAAGCTTCAGAATATTATTTTTTTATAATCCATATTATGCTCTATATGTTCACAGCTTTTTTACTTAATGTAATAGAATTTATGTTATTAGAACAATCACGTCAAATATATATATATATATATATATATATATATTATGATTATTAATATAAGTAAGGAATCGTGATAGTGCAAATACTATGTGTACTAGCGGTGCCTATAATTAAATACCATTTAGACATAAAAAGTATAAATCACAATTTATATAATGATGTATTATTATTTCTTATTATTTCTAAACAAATAAATACAATTTAATTATCTTACTGTGATTTCAAAATGGGATCTATTTAAAATATTTCTTCCGTTACTATATCATATTAATCATATTAATCATATCATATTAATGGGAGAAATATTATATAAATACGCGTCATCGACTTTATAATAAAAATACTCTCCACGGCAAAGACAAGCCTTCATTTTATTATAAATTATGAACATTATATAATAAATCTGAAGACTTTGTTTTTTTTTATGATTTGTGCGCGCTAATCTCTGGAACTACCAATCGGATTTGAAAATAATTTAACTTAAATTTTAAGAAAATACGTATATGTAGCACCACGTTATGGCGCACTTGAGGCCCAGGTGTGACGCAGTATATTATTATAAATTATATATAACATAATGTATGCTTTACATTATTAAATGGGAGCAATGGGATACACCAAGCCGAGATAAAAATGCATATCACAGCCATAAAAGCTGAAGCATAAATATTGCCTATCACCTTCACTCAGTGTATCACGGTTTTAATTTATATTTGCAAAACATATCATGGTATTTGAATAAACTGTGGAAGGAAACGAAATTGTTACAAACTTATTTGCAATTATGATGTCCTCCTGACTGATACTTCAAGGCGGGCAATTCCAAAGACAATTCTAATTTCCCAAAGACTATAATAGCAAGTGCAGGATCAAAGACTTAAACTGTTTTCAACATTGCCTGCTTCAAAATACTGGAACCTTTAGACCTCTAGTGGTTAGGTTAGCACGAGACGTGACTCTTATTTGCAATGGGATTTGATGAAACTAGCTCGCTAATACTTTGTTATTACTTTCTGTATTGGTATATAGAAAGCATGAACTATTATTTAGTATAAAATACTTATAAATTAATGATTTTACAGGACTAATCTAGCAACGAGTCCCGGTTTTCAATCAACATTAAGTCTAGGTTCGAAGGAAGTCATCAATGAAAAGGCGTACAATCCGTTTGAACATCGGAAAGTGGAACACCCTAATTCGTAAGTAATGAAATATCACTAAAATTTACTAATTGTAATTAAACTGAGTTAAATAAAGTCACCGATATCTTGAGCATTACTGACGTGATATTGCTATACATACTAGCTATATACGGGTAATAACCCGGAGGCAGCCCCTGAAGTCGACGGTAGGATGAACTAGGCACCTTAATAGAAAAATCATTTCTAGCATAATGGGCTTATAAATAATAGAATAAAAAAAAATAATAGAATTAAGATGAGTAAAGTATCACATTTGAATTGAATTATACATCAGTAGTTCCACTCCATCGACGGCTTGTGCCGGGCGCGATTGTGATAATGTATGCATAATCACTGTTAAAGTAATCTACATAAGATAACTGTTAAATCAGGGTATATGATACTGCCCAGTCGCTTTTGTGTGATTGAGTCACATGAGCTTAAAAAGCTTAAATAACTGCAATTTTTTTCTTAATATAATTAAGCATTCAATGAATTACTTAAATTTTGAAATTCACGCAAATTATAGTCAATGTTTTAAACATGAGAATAACTTATTGATAACACTCGTTGTTTTAAATGCTTATTTATGTATATGTTCTATTGATTACATACTTTATGATATTGTAAAAAAAATATGACATCATGACTCGATTACATTGCACGGGTATATTGCCAACGCAATAATTTCGATCGTAACAAATATCTACTACTTACCTACCTAATTTGTTCGTAAAATCGGTATTAATGTAAATTGACAAAAAAAAATATTTTCATGTTTTTAGTTTTTAATTTTGATTCTGTTCCACTTGACCTTTCATTTGATACCCATTATATCGAAACAAATATGAAATCTGATATTTTATGGAGGCGGCCATCTTAGATTTGAAATTTGTCATAGCGTACAGTACTCTACTAGTCAAGCTCTTTCACTTGATACCCATATACTTTTTATTTTTTACTTTTTCTTTTCTTAATTTCATTAAACAATCTAAATTGCTAATTGTATAAAGATTAAAGTATTCGTCACTGCTATGTAATGTTTACCCATTTTGCGAGGGCACTGGCTTCTGAAATACTACCTGTATACTACGTACCTCTCCTAGTTCAGAGGTCAGAGTTTTATAAGTTTTGTGTTTTTCCTAAAACCTATGGTATATTTAAAAATGTTAAAACCGTGTTTTTATAAGAGGCAATAAAGTTTATTTTTTATTTATATTGAGTTAGTTGTGAAAATATATGTAATCTGCCATTTTGTAGCGGCGGCCATCTTGGATTTACAATTATACAGAATGTATTAAATTGTATTGTCATCAGAACCAAAGGTGTGTACCAAATATCAGATCAAACTGTTAACAAGAAGGGGTTCAAATTTCAATTACTAAATTTGACCCAAACCAACAAACAGCAAAATAAAACCATTTAATTAAAATAGTAAAACTGCTAAAGACCAATCTAATGCAATAAAGTCTAATACAATAAAGGTTGGTGAGCTTCATACATACCCTAACTAATATTATAAATGCGAATGTGAGGTTGTTTGTTAGGCTTTCAAGCCTAAACCACTCAACCGATTTTAAAAATTCTTTCACCAATATAAAGTTACATTATCAGTGTGTAACATAGGCTAATTTTGTACCCGTATTCCCACGGGAACGGGAACTATGCGAGTGAAACCGCGGGCAAAACGCTAGTAACAAATAACCTGTAACATAGCTCAAAATAATATTATATTATAATGTGGATAAGACACATTTGTTCGATTGTAAAATGATAAAATAAATTAATTTAATTAAATTAGGTACTTAATATTTAAATATTTAGCTCTTTATATTATTTATGGTACTCATTAAGATACAGCATATCTAGTTTGCCAATAATTACTAAAATTCTTTTCCATTGTCATTTATGTTATGTAAATTTATAATATTTGCATGAAACATGTACCTTCATGCAAATAATTATTATCATCATCATGTTTCAACTTTTTTTTTTTTTAGATTATTTTCATTTAAGCCTAAGAATTTACCTAAATGTAATTTACCTTAAAAATGTACCTCTTCAAATCTGAACCGAAGACACAACGAAGTTATCAAAATTGTTTAAATGCTTGGAGCTATAGTGGTAGAATTTTGCACAGATGCCATTGAAATCGACGCCAACTATTACAACAAATAATTATGCATGTTTATTTCGATGGACAAGAAACTTTAATCATTTTATGATAAATTTTAAATCAAATGATCCCAATCTTATAACATTTCGCTTTCAATTTGAACACGATCGTCAATTTCTTATTAAGTCTGCAAAGTCTCTATTGATAAGATAAATTTGATTACATTAGTAATATAAAATTAATTTCGTGGCCAAAGTTTGAATATCACGCTTAGGCCTAATTTCGAAATCTACATTAAACTATAGTTCATTTAAGTAGGCTTACAGATACTTTAGAATCCATTTTATAAGATTACATTAATATTTAACTAGAAGGGACTTCAGATTTTTGTTTATTTAGTAATTAATATTAGGTCCTTACATATGAAATTAGCGTTATATCGTACTGACTACTGTGATCTGAAATATCTCCTCTTTGGTTAAGAATTCCTAATTCAAATTTACAAATTCATTTAGCTGGTACATTTGAGTTTTGATAACAGTCATTCATTTGTTTTTACCTCATTATTTTTTTCTTTGGCGTCGCTTATTACCGCACAATGGAAATCATGAAATATAATACATACTGACGATTGATGTATCTTATTGTAGAACCTGTAGCTACCTGTTCTGGCTTCGCACGGGTTGAATAAGGGTCTACATAAAACATTTATATCGTAATACTACACAAATAACTACTGAGATATGTTGATAAAACGGCCAACGTGCCATTTATCAGCATATCTCAGTACAAATAATCCTGTACATTCATTTGCCATTTCTGAGACAGATTTGACAGAAATTGATGCACTCATCAGAAATCTTCGCAGTGACTCGACCGTATTTCAAATAAGATACTGAAGATAGCACGTCATATTCTGGTCCCAGTAACCTCTAATATGTGTAATCTTTCCATCTCTACCGAAGTATTTCCAAATGCTTTAAAAAAAGCCCTCATTCATCCAATCTACAAGAGTGGGGACAGAAATCGTGTACAAAATTTCAGGCCTATCTCTATTTTTTTTTTTTTTTATTGTATACGAAAGCGGACGAGCGTATGGGCCACCTGATGGTAAGTGGTCACCAACGCCCATAGACATTGGCGTCGTAAGAGATGTTAACCATCGCTTATATCGACAATGCGCCACCAACCTTGGGAACTAAGATGTTATTTCCCTTGTGTCTGTAATTACACTGGCTCACTCACCCTTCAAGCCGGAACACAACAATACTTTGGAGTTGCCCGTTGAAAAGGGAGGATCCTCCGACCAGACGGATGTTTGTCTGGTGGGCTACCGCCCGACGGTTGTTGTCGGGTTCTTGTATATATGTTCAATCGGTCGGATAACTTTAATATCGCGATGTAGGGTACGTCAGTTTTTTAGTTTTCGTATGTGGCGAGATAGATGTCGCTACATCACTCCCCTCCGAGACCGGAGGTCGATAGCAGGTTGAGTCGTCCATATATCTTGTGATGTTTGCCGGGCCAGTGGAATGTTCCAGTGAGTCGGAACCAGATGCCGCATAGTTCACGGTGAGTCGGAACTGTCTGCGGTGATGCCCCAGTGAGTCGGGGTGATGCTGCAAATGCTCCAGTGAGTCGGAGTGGTGCAGTGCTGCGTAGTGGCTGGCTGCTGCGTCGACCAGGAGAGAAGTGCGTCTCTGCTTGCTGACCGGCCGAAGTGCAGTGTGCTGTGCCAAGGTCGCTGAGAAGACTGTGGGTGATGACCAGGAATGCGCGTCCGCTGCATGCTGGTGGTCAGGATACCCGTAGTAATCGTGGATGCTGGCTGGCTGTATGACTCGCTGCTCGAAAGCTTGAGGAAGTGATGATGACGTCACGATGACGTAGTTTTTGCGAAGGCTGCGCTGACGTTCATGCTCGGGGTCACCAGTTTGGTGTTGAGGATTGAAAAGGGAGGATCCTCCGACCAGACGGATGTTTGTCTGGTGGGCTACCGCCCGACGGTTGTTGTCGGGTTCTTGTATATATGTTCAATCGGTCGGATAACTTTAATATCGCGATGTAGGGTACGTCAGTTTTTTAGTTTTCGTATGTGGCGAGATAGATGTCGCTACAATACCAAGTATTGCTGTTTTGCGGTAGAATATCTGATTAG
This sequence comes from Nymphalis polychloros, assembly GCA_905220585.2. Taxonomy (NCBI): domain Eukaryota; kingdom Metazoa; phylum Arthropoda; class Insecta; order Lepidoptera; family Nymphalidae; genus Nymphalis; species Nymphalis polychloros. Next base: position 13,950,445 of record HG992245.1, read on the forward strand.
TGGGTGGTACCTACCCAGACGAGCTTGCACAAAGCTCTACCACCAAGTAATATAATGTAGTGATAATAAAACCATGGTATTTATTAATATTAAAATATATATGAATTTATTTTGTAGTAAAAGTTGCTTTGAATTGAATTTAAATATTGTATAAATTATTTATTCCCTTAACAAAGTATTACGAATAACTACGGTCTGTAATTCTATGCCTAGGTATGCTCTCTATATATTTCTGTGTCAAGGGACACTCGTTTGAAAAGGTACAAGGCTGATATGCACTCGTATAATTATTTTACGGTCCAAAGTGTTTTTGTGTCGTATTTTTTTATGAAACGATCTTATGTGATATACTAGATGCCCGACTCGTCCTATATATAAATAATGATATCGTTGACATTTTGGAGACCTACAAATTCTTATACAAAGTTTTTGTGTATCTATTATAGTTTTGACGTTCGTTGCATAAAAGCCTAGATCGAGTTTTTTTTCAGACTATGGGATATTTAGCTACATCTAAAAAAAAAATTGAAATGTGCGCTGGGACACATAGTAGAAGTGAAACTTTATTATTATTATTTTATAATTTCAATTTTTTAAAAACAATTAAAATAAAAAAATATATCTGTAAAGTGCCATCTATTAGCTAATTCGGAACTTAAAGAATACAGGCCGCCTCTCACCACGCGATATATCGTCTACCCCCTCCACGCGGCCGTAACGCTTTTTCGTGACAGAAAAATTCTAATACCCCCGTCTATATAGAAAGTTTTTTTCTAGAAGTTTCACTTCAAAAATATGGAACTACATAGCTTATTTTGTTTGTCCTTAGCAAATAACAACAGTACATATTTAACAATTGGAGTGACTTTCAAATGCCTATAAATCTTTAAATAGTATAAAACAAATCACCTAAATTCCTCATTCTGTATATCCGCTAACTCCTTCTAAAGCACCCAACAGATTTTCATACGGTTTTAACTAAAAGAAAATGTATTTAACAAAGATGGGTTATAGATTTTTAATAGTATAGGTAGGCGGACGAGCATATGGGCCACCTGATGGTAAGTGGTCAGCAAAGCCCATAGGCAGTGGCATTGTACATTTCTTTAAAAAAAAAACATTGTCAATGCGCCACCAACCTTGAGAACTAAGATGTTATGTCCCTTGTGCCTGTAATTACACTGGCTCACTCACCCTTCAAGGCGGACCACAACAATACCAAGTACTGCTGTATTGCGGTAGAATATCTGATGAGTAGGTGGTACCTACCCAGACGAGCTTGCACAAAGCTCTACCACCGAGTAAATAATAATATAATTTTATATATTTTGTATAAAAACGTATCATAATCCGCTGCGTGACTAAAGAGTAAGCAGAGATACAGACTGAGAAATTCAGGGACTTCTTTTTATACTATTTATTATAATTATTATAGATGATATATAAAACCATTAAACAAACAACGTCGGTAACGTGAAGCTTAAGGTTGATATCTAGTACAAAAATAAATTTAATTTAGATCAGGAAATCAAATAAGGTTTCAGAATAATAGAAAAAATACAAAGACGTAATAGAAAATATATCTTATTTTTTTTTACAAGATATATTTTATCGAAATCAACAAATATCTTTGTAAGAGTTTTTAACGTTTTAATCCAAGAAATTTCGACTGTATAGGTGAAAATTTGCAGGTCTTTAACCACTAGCATATCTGAACGCGCATATCTACAGCAATCGCAACAGCCGTTGCTTATGAAACATTTTGATAATTTATCAATACATGTATAATGATCATGCTCACGTGTTATGATGTGACTTTTTATTTTTTATTTATCCTAATCGTGCTAAGGCCTTTTGAGGAGAATGTTTGGAGCTTATTCCACCACACTGTTCCAGTACAGGACACACGCATGCACACATACATATGTCACATGCAGGTTTCCGCACGATGTTTTCCATCACCGCCAAGTACGAGATGAATTATGTACACCAGGCTAATGGATCAGTGGTTTTCGTCTGAGTCCAAAAGTAAAATAAAAACTGACCTCGTTTATATACTTTTATTATTTTTTCAGGACGATTGGTTCTCTAGTTCATTTACTCAAGTCCTCGCTTGGCTCCGGTATCCTGGCTATGCCCGCTGCCTTCAAGAATGCAGGGTTAGCCGTTGGAGCATTTGGAACTCTCATCGTTGGCTTCATTTGTACACATTGCGTTTACGTACTAGTTAGTATTACTTTATACGTATAGTTTAAAAATAGTATTTTGTCTCGATGATCTAGTGAGGTTTCAAGGCCAGCTCCAGGGGTCTTGTGATCATTCTCCGAAACGGGTAATTATGTGTATTTATTACACAGACACCGATCTGAACGATGTAACCGCCATCTTCTCCTGATTGCCGAGAATGTTCAAATGTATTATATAATGTATTAAGAACAGATCATTAAAGAAGCGAAATGAAAAAAAGCAAAGGATTTAGAATAATAAATAATTTGAAAAAAAACTTTACCAGTTACTGTAAAATCTTATCTACAGTCAAACTATTGTTTACCATTTATTGATCAATATCAAAATAATTACTTTATGTTGTTGTATTTCACTTTAAAAGCTTGGCATTTAGGGTGTAAAGAACGATTGATACTTCTTGCAGTGCCAATATACGTTAATTATTTAATATCAGACGACATCTGATCATAGTGCCTTCCTACAATGAAATAAAAATGTCTTTATACATTCATTATTAACAAATCTTAAAATATATAACAAAATAAATATAAGATTTAGCTTTTTAAATTACAAAGAAATGATTGAAGCTATGTGTATATATTACAGGTAAAAACATCACAGGAAGTTTGTGTGGAAGCGAAGAAACCTTCAATGGGATTCGCTGAAACCTGCGGAGCGGCCTTCGAGTTTGGACCGAAAAGATTGAGACCATGGGCTAATTTTGCCAAGTATGAAATTGAAATTTATTTAAATAAAATACTAAAATAATTTAATATTTTATAAGTTCTAGAACAGACAGTGAATGAAAGATTTAATTTTAAATAATAATTAAATTCTAGAAATTATTTTCCTTAAGCCTTAATTTGATTTTAACAAAGGGTTTCTTAATTGGATAACAAATTTAATTAATCGTTCTAAAGTTAAGAACTAAGTCTGACTTTTTGAAGTCTCAATAATTGAATGATACACGAGCCGTCTAGCGATTTTGAAAACGCAGATTCGTTTTAGTAATGGCCACTGTAATCAACATTCGTAAAATAAGCCTTACACTTATTAATAAGGGTACAGAAATATAATATACATAAACATCAAAATTTTATATATATTGATGTCAATATTATTATATTGATATAAAATATGGTTTTAAACTTAAATCATCTGTAAATGAAAGCGCCGTAGATGTACAATAACAAAAAAAAAATTGAAATTTTTAAATTTCGAATTTCGTATTATTTTATCGTATACGTATAAAAAATACATTTTTTTTTCTTAACAGGACTTTCATCGATTACACGCTCACTTGCACCTACTTGGCCGCATTGTGCGTGTATGTTGTGTTCATTGCGGAAAACTTTAAAGAGGTATTATTTTCTTAATATACCATAATATGTTGAACACCTATAATATAAGCAATTGTAAATTATTACATAATAATTTACATTAAAGCGTTAAATAAATACAAATGAAAATTAAAAATAATTACTTTACAAATCGTGACCGCATGAAATGGTGGCAAGAATGCTAGCTTTATATACCTTTTGAATCGCAATTCCGATCAGAAGAGGCAATAAGACCGGGGTGTAATATTTTTGCACTAAATTATACATTACTTATACTTTTTTAGTTGAACTTAAATAAAATATCATATATATGTTTATATAGTTTGTGATTTAATATCACTTATTTGATCTGAATTTACGATGAAAAATCAAACAAGGCCACATTCTTATGATGTTATCCCTGACCGCAAATAGGTAAATTACCAAAAGAATAACTTCTCAGTCCAAATAAGGCACTTCAATCATAAAGAATATTTTGGACTGGACCGTGAACTTTGATTAAAATTCACGTTGCGCCATGCGTTATTACGAATATAAATGCGATGTTGACATTAACACATGTTATCGCTGGTGTGAAAATCGTGTCTGATAAAATCAAATTAAACGATTCTTAGAATGCTCCGAAATGATTCATATATTTTGCTAAAAATGATAATAAATTAAAAAGATCTGTTTAAGTTAGGTATTATTGTTTGCCGCAAACCGCGTATAAAGAGTAATTTGAACTTAGTTATTCAAAACAAACCAGCAATTAAGGTTTGGTGTTTATATAAATCAAAATTACGACAACAAACTGGCTTCGAAACTTCTATTGATCGTCCAGATAATTGAATTTTTTTCATTCTTTCATACCGTTGCGTCGTCGTGATCTTTATTTTCAATATAATAGAAATTATAGAGTATATAAAATACCTCCAATCTCTCCTTTTCATTTTTTGCACAAATATTTTTAACGCTCAAATACGTCTGTTAAACTTTGTGCACTTTATGTTCGTTGACTAAAACTTAGTAAAAGTACCTGAAAAAGCAAACGTTATATTTTCGCATTGTATGAAAACTATTCAAGAAAACCTGGTGGTAGAGCTTTGTGCAAGCTCGCCTGGATAGGTACCACCCACTCATCAGATATTCAACCGCAAAATAGCAGTACTTGCTATTGTTGTGTTCCGGTTTGAAGGATGAGTGAGCCAGTGTAATTACAAGCACAAGGGACATAACATCTTAGTTCCTAAGGTTGGTGGCGCATTGGCGATGTAAGCAATGGTAACATCTCTTACAATGCCAATGTTTATGAGCGTTGGTGACCACTTACCATCAGGTACCCCATATGCTCGTCCTTCCTATGCAATAAAAAAAAAGCCAGCACACAGCAATTCGCGATTATATATTATATATAAATATATAAAAAATAAGCAGCCTTCCAGCCAAATATGTAGGTATTGGCAAGGGACCTATAAGATAGTACAAATTGTTAAATTATCAGCTTAAGATTGTGATGCAGCCTAGAATACGTGAAATGAAAAATACGTCAAAGACAACATGTCTTATTCAAAATATTATTTGAGAAAAAAGTTACAACTAAACTTCGATTTAATCACGTAACTAATTTTTAATTAGGTCTGTTTTCAAACATATACTATGAATGATACTGATAAAAAAAATCTATTTCCTAGGTTTTAGATGAGTACAATCCAGATTACAAATTATCAGTTGAAGTGTATTGCGCGCTAACTTTGGTACCTCTTGTTTTGATATGTCAAATACGAAATCTTAAATGGCTGGTACCATTCTCCGCACTGGCCAATGTCTTTCTAGTCATTTGCTTTGCGATTACCATGTATTACATCTTCACTGATCTACCCAACCCTACTGAAAGGAAAATGGTCGCTAGTGTCACGCAATGGCCTCTCTTCATAAGGTAAATAGTTATTTTATATCTTATTCCGGATATAGTGTTTACATGTATTAATTAAAAAGATTGAGTTAATCAATTGAACTATAACTGTACTTTAAAGAAATACCTACAGATATTTAAAATTGTTACATTTTTTTTCTAGTACGGTGATTTTTGCCATGGAAGGTATTGGCGTAGTTATGCCAGTTGAAAACGATATGGCTAAGCCACAGCAGTTCCTCGGATGCCCCGGAGTACTCAATGTAGCGATGACAATCGTTATTTCTTTGTATGGCATAGTTGGATTCTTTGGCTATATCAAATTTGGTGAATCCGTTCGTGGTAGTGTAACGCTTAATCTTCCACAGGACGAAATGTAAGTATTTTTATTAAAAGAAAATTATTTTAGAATATAACCGTTATCAGAAGAAAATTACAACGTTTTCTTTAAGTGTATAAATCAATGGATTGTTCAGAAGGATTATACCATGAACTTTAGAAATTATAACACAGTCAATAACCCCAGTCATTAAGTGATCACTGTATTGTGTATTTCTCCCAATTCAGATTAGCACAAAGTGCAAAGATCTTGATGGCGTTGTCGATCCTCTTCACATACAGCCTACAATTCTACGTGCCAATGGAAATGATCTGGCGACAAATCCACCACAAAATCGCTGTGAAGTATCATGAAATTACTCAAATAAGCATAAGAACTACAGCTGTGATTGGATCTGGTAATTATATCACTTTAGTTTGAACCATTTGTACTAACGAGCTTTGTCAAAACACAGTCCCACCGTTATTGTTAGATTTGGGTCTGTTAAATCTCTTACCCATTGTCCAAATACTTACAATACAAAGCTTTAACATTATCCGCTGGTATTAGGAGTGAATAGGATTTAACTATAAATCAGAGATATGACTGCAAACTTTTAAGATTCAAGTTGTTCATTAAGAGGGTGTAATTATAGAAGCAAAATTGAATTTTTTTATGACTTTTGCATAAGTAAAAATTGTTTAAAGTACATAAGTTGTTTTAAATCAATTAAAATATTGTTTTTATTATTTTGACTATTCTTATATTTTATAATCCCGTGCTCTTATGTGGACTAGTTTTCTAAGTTAAATTAATTTTACATTATTATTATTCTTTCAGTTGCCCTGGCTGCTGCCTTTCCAGACTTGGAACTCTTCATCAACTTGTGTGGTGCAATCTTTCTCTCCAGTCTGGGTCTGCTCACACCAGCAATCGTTGATACAGTACACAATTGGGATAGAGGACTTGGAAAATTCAACTGGATTCTTTGGAAGAACATTTTCATCTCTTTTATCTCATTTGTAGCTCTCTTCACAGGATCGTATGTATCTATAATAAGTATGGTTGAGAAATATAATTCAACAGCAATGGTCGATGCAGCCGCTAACATGACAAGTTTAAATACGTGAAAATTACCTCAATCGTCAGGCAAATTAATAAACAATGAAATTTACAAAATAATATGTGATAATATTTCAAACAATTGAATTTGTGATAGTTTTTCTTTTAATTTGATTTAAGGCTTTAAAAGTACACGGCACACTCGATTATTTAATAGCATTTTTGAATGAATTGATCTTAATCTAAAAATATAATTCTGACACATTTTGTATATAACATAAATTAACAAAAATAGTTTTTTAAGAATAATTCTTATTATAATAGTAGAATATTGTATAATAATGATAGACACTGAAATGACAAAACGTATGACGTAATCTTAGCTTTTAGTCAAAGAGTTACATAAATCTGAATTGAATCATTCCAGTTTTTTTCTCCGCTATAGCGGTTATGACATAATAATAAACTATGTAAATAATGACTTAATTATTAAAAACCTATATATTTTATATGATTTATCTTTCATATTAAATCTCTTACCATTAATTTAATTTCAACCACTTTTTGGAACCATTTCTAATATCCTTTTTTTATTTTATGTTATGAGGAAAATATTGATAAGTAATTTTAAGAATGATAGTAATTCAGAATTTAAGAACTTTAAATCCAACTAACAAAACATTTAATAATTCATTGTGAAATATAAAATCGAGTGTAATAATTAGCCTTTACATTCCGAAAAAGCTCATAAAATTATAATTATTGTGATATTTATATTCGAAGACAAACATATAAAATAAATTATTTAAGTGAACACTTGTCTTTTACTCGCCTAATTCATTTAATTAAAATACAAAATTATTTTGATTAGTTTTCTTAATTTCGGTTTGAATAAGACTTCTTAATTATGAAATAAATGATAAATCATATAACAAACATTTTATTTTTTAATAGAAATTGTGGTCTTTTGTCGTTACTTGTGGTCGTTACTTGCAATATCTTTCGCGACTTTCAGAGCATCAAAAAAGATTTAAATCCTCAGATGAAGCCGGTTTATTAAACATGATATATTTTGGTTATATTATATTCAATTGAATGCAATTATTATTGTTTATTAACTTGTATCTTTTTTATTTTTCTTATGTTTTTTTATAAAGACAAGTTTACATTATAAATTTCCTACATAATTATGAATTGAATGACTATGAAGATAATTCTTCAAAATATTTGTTCATTGTCTGTTACATTTTTCCTTCAGTAGATAAATACAGTTATATTAGGTTACATGGGACAAATATATATCAGATAATTACGTTAGTTACGTTTAATTAAAAAACTATATAAATACGAAATAATTAAATAATACAAATATTGGATGAGTGTAGTTTCAGGATTGATCCGAGAAACGAATTAAATCCAATAAGTATTAGTCCGGTAAGTTAAACATGTAATTACAATTAATTTTATTAGTAGAAAATATCCGAAAGCCATGAAGTATCGGTTCAAAACACTCTACGTACATGAGATCAGTAATATGTAGAACAAAAGAGAATTCATTAATAATTTTTTTTAAGTGAAATCCAATTTTGCATTCTTCATATCCTTTAAATAATTATGTTGCAATAAAGGTTCCGTAATGCGAAATCGGCACAAGCCGTTACTTTGTTACAAAAAAATTAAGTGCTTATAAAGAGGTTACTGGATTCAAATTTTCTCTTTTAACGATACCTACTGTAATGTTGTTAAATTTTTTAACTTCAATTAAAGCGCGTATATTAATTGGAAAAAGTATTTTATGATCATAAATATACGACGACTTAAAGTTTAAATTGTTTCTTGGTCATTTTAATCAATGCGTGTAATGATACTTACAACAATATTTATCTGTTATTATTTTGCCATCGCTGTTTTTTATTAATTGTATTATTTTGTATTTTTGACCTTAGATATATATACAATTTTATACAAGAATGTCGAATTTCGCACTCTTCACATTATGAACAATCCCAGCTGCATCTGATATGCTGCGTCTTTACCGAACAAAAATTGTTTCACCTAAAGGGAGATACACCTACTGAGTATATTTACCATCTATAAAATAGGTAATATTTCAAATTTATACGACAGTCCGATATAGGATTGGATTCACACTTAGTTGCTTGAAGCAAACAATCGAACGTATAGTGGGATTATTTTTCCAATTCTGGTGTTTTTCTAGATTTATTATTGATGAAACAATAAATTGAAATAATAAATCCCTTGCTTAAGGTTAGGATAACTCCTATAAGCAAATATAATACAGCCGGATAATCGGCTTGGCGTATTGGTAATAAAATTGCGTCTGTATACGATAAGATTTTATGTACTTAGTAAAATTACATATGAATTTGACATAAATAATAAAGCATATTAGAAAGTAAGTAAGTAAAATTTAAAATGTTTGTATTTCAATTAAGGCTTCTTCGGCTTCAAACTAGTTCTTGGCAATAATTTTCGTTATAAGCTATGTATAATAATAAGCTATGTAATTCATGCCCCAATTCTTAACAGGGGGATCAGTAATAAATCCACTAATCTGGCAAACTTTTGGCAATTGTTACCACGATTAGCCGACCGAGCCATTATCGATTGAGCTTGAATAGTTTTCTCAATAAGTTAGCTAAATCTCTTAATCTGTTGTGAAACTCACTTTATCTAAAATATTTAACTTAAACATTCACTCAACATCGTTAGATAGCCTTTAAGTTTTTTTAATCAGTTTTCATCCTTGAATAGCATGATGAAATAAACTTCATTTATTATTTATTATTAGATGATATCTAATAATAAATTCTTACTAAAAAATCTTACTACGTAATTGATATTCTGGGTAGAAAAATTAAACGCTAACGAAAAAATAAAAGTTTTAAAAACACCTTAACTCAGGAATAGCCGTCCTCAAGACTGGTGGCTGCAGCCGGAGCGCTTGGACGACTGTTGCCCAACGTCGGAGGGCCGGGTTCCCTCTGCAGGCGCCTATACACCGGCGTGGTGCGTTCGATGGCGCTCTACGGAGCGCCGATATGGGCGGACGCTCTGAGTGCTCGAAACGTGGCCTTGCTGCGACGTCCGCAGCGGGCCATGGCGCTCAGGGCGGCTCGAGCGTACCGCACGGTGTCCTTCACGGCGGCCACTTTGCTTTCCGGAAGCCCGCCATGGGACCTCGAGACCGAGATCTACTCGAGTGTCTACTGGCGGGTCAAGGAAGCAAGAGCGGAGGGAAACCGGCCCCACCCTCGTGAGGTCCGGCAGTGGAGGGAGGAGGCCCGCGATAACCTCATTGTTAAATGGGCGGAAAGGCTACGAGTTCCGGGAGCGAGTGCGGAACTCGTAGCGGCCATTCGGCCAATTTTGAAGGAGTGGGTCGAGCGCAAGCACGGCCCACCTACATACCACCTCACACAGCTTTTGACAGGCCACGGCTGCTTTGGCAGCTACCTGTGTGAGGTGGTGGGTAGGGAACCCTCGCCGATGTGCCACCACTGTGGCGATGGAGCCGTGGACAAGGCCGAGCACACGCGCGCAGAGTGCCCAGCTTAGGCGGAGCCTCGCGCAGCCTTGTCCACGGTTTTCGGAGGAGATCTGTCGCTTCCCGCCATCGTCAGGCGAATGGCCGAATGCCGAACGGCAGTGGGAGGACGACACCAACTCCCTCCCGCTGCGCCGAAGGCGGCCTGGTCGGCGGCGATGTGCGTTCGCAGGTCGCACGTTGCCGCAATGACCTGGCCTTGAGTGTGGTTAGCGGCGGAGCCAGCCACCTGATCCGCCGCGGGGCGTCGGCCCCTGACTCCCGGCCTCCAGTGGCGGACTCGGAGGAGTCCGCCACAGTTCAGACGGAGGCGGAGTAGGAAGGCGCGTCCTAACATCCCGGCGCGCCTTTGAGGTGTGTCGCCTTTTAGCGACTGCCGCTGGCAGGGTCGCGGTTGCAAGCCAACGCGTTCCCGTGGCCCTGCCGCCTTGCGGAGAGGCGGAATTTCGAGGAGGTTTTAATGGGTAGGACAGGGCCTTCTGCCCCGGGAGTCCCACATACCCTTCCGGTCCCCCGACCGGGCGGCAGGCGTAAATGCCATACATACATACAGAACATAATTGAAAATAAGCAAAAATACGGGCAATATTATTAGCACAACAAATTAGTGATATCCTAGAAAAATTGTAAACAAGTCTCTGAAGATCACCTTGGATTAGTGATACACTGGTGGAACGTAATTATCAACCAAGTTTTAAGTGCGTCCATTAAAATTAAATATCTTATTTGAGTCAAGGAAAACTTCAGGGAAAAAACACATTGGGAAAGAACCGAGTTATCTGGAAAGTTTTACTCATTAAAACTCCTTCAAGCCTTAACACGAATGACAGAGATACGAGATTCTTCTTCATTGACGACTTGATGTTAAGTTAATCCTCTGATCGGCTTCCTTCTCGAAGTTGTTCCTACTGACTCTCCCCAACGGAAGCGCTGTGGGGCTAGGTAGGTTCCCTGTATCCCGGGAATCGAACTAGAATTAGAGGCGTGTATAGGCGAGCCAACCGTCGTTGGAGTGACATGGTAGTATGCGCAAGCGATCTCGTGGTGCCTCCTGAAGCGATGGAGAGAGTACTGCTGGCTTAGTGAACTGCCTCGTTGGTCGAGTGACTAGATATAAGGCCGCAGACCCGGTGGTCCTAAGTTCAATTCCCAGGTCGGGCCAATTAATAGTTATTGGGTTTTTCTGTACGAAAATTCTCAGTAGCAGCCCGTAGTCTGGAAATTGGAAGTGTATACACACCTCGGAAAGCACGTTAAGCCGTTGGTCCTGCGCCTGAACTCTTTCCGGTCGTGACGGATTGCGGTCCCATCGGATTATGAGAGCTAAGGAAAAGAGAGTGCACCTGTGTTTGCGCACCCACTTGTGCACTATAATATCTCCTGCACAGTTGGCTAATCTCTCTTGAGATTGGCCGCCGTAGCCAAAACCGGTCTGGAGGACCTCTTAGTGGATATTCCGGTCCAAAATTTGAGATACCCACCCCCTACTTCATGTGGAGGAAGCGCAAAAATGCGTTTTTCCAGCGAGAAAATAAAAGAGAACCTACCTTTACTTTATTCACCGACAACCTCGAGCAGTTGCTCTCGAAGTTTATTGGTTCCTGCACAACGTATATGTGTACCCGCCTTTGACCAAGTAGTAGCTTTAATTGTTAATAAGGAGAAGTCTGATCAATTTCAATTAGATTTTTTCTTTCGACAAAACATCAGATATTATGCGGGATCTAAAATGTTGTCTGTTGTAGTAATAATATACAAATACACTAACCCTAAACCAAGACAAATTATGGGAGCATTGTTATTTGGTAGCATTGGCATTGTTCATTGTTCACTATTGTTCAATTATTTATTACCAATTATCAATTGTTATTAATGAATGAAATTTACTTTCTCAATTAGAAAATAATAGAGTAAAATTCAAAACCGCAAAACAATTAAATTCAATTCGCAGATCAATTAAAACGACTTATATAATTCATAATATACTACCCATTAGAATGTACAATATTTAAACAAAAATATTAAGCTAAAAGTTATTATTTGGAAACATTTATAAATATAATTATTTTTAGAAGTAAATAAAGAGTTAGACAAACTTCGTTTTGCTGATTCAAGGATTCCATACCGAATAAACAACAACCTTTGAAGATAACTTTGCAACCCAAAACCGTCAAGACCAAAGTCACTTTATGCTGTTTGAACAGCAAAAATAATTCTATTATTATTTCATAGTCCCTTTAGCTTTGAAATATTCTAGAAATAATTTGTAGTAAAAATTTGGAAATAATTAAATTCTCATCATATTTGGAATTGAATACCTGCAAGTAAATTCCTTTCCATAAATGAAGTCCATTCGAATGAGAAATAGAGTGAAAATGCATAAACCTTAAATAAACGTGCATGCGATATGTTAATAATTCTACTTATGCACTACAATCAGTTTTTGATAAATTTATCTTTATTTGTAGTACAATACTAATACACTATAATTTTTCCTCTACATTTCCAATAACAACATCGCCTACGTTCAAAACGCCATTTTTTTTATCTATAATTCGTTATGTCTCATACTTTTGAAATATGCTATACACAGAAGCGAGAAAATTTTGTGTTATAGTTACAAAACATTTCTTACAAGAAAATACGATGCAACAGAAGTACTTATAAGTAATTAACAAACTTTATAGCAATTCGGAATGGTCGAAACTTTGCTCTATAAGTTTTATAAGGTTACTCAGTGTTAATACTGAATAACGTAATTTTTTTTTATAGAAAATTAAGTTTGAAAGTTGCTTAAATTACATTTAAATATTAAACATAAAAAGGTTTTTTTTAACATCTATTGGCGCGCTTTGCAATTAAAACCGTATTCCATGACGACAAACGACGTGACGCATTCTTATATCATCATTCCCCTCTACTGCCACTCTGTACTCCCTTATATGTGCGTGGGGTGGTACCATTATAATAATATAGAAAATGTTTTTTTTTTATTTGTACAAAAATGCCGACACGTAATAGTTTATTTTAATTAGCAATTGTGAATTTATTTTCCTAACTGAATCTAATTACACTACCCAAGACTGACGTATAATTCCTGATATAGTGAGTATACTATATCAAGTATTATCGGCGCAGTGATGTTAATCATTAAAAGTAAAAAAAACACGTCTAAGTAAGAGCCAACGCGACGATGACGATCGTTACTTATGGTTTGTATAACCTACGCTTTATAGCAATCTAAATCATTTCACAAACCAGTAGTTACGTCGAATACAAATACGGTTACTTTACTGTCATTCTACCGCAAAACAGCAGTACTTGGTATTGTTGTGTTCCGGTTTGAAGGGTGAGTGAGCCAGTGTAACTGCACAAGGGACATAATATCTTAGTTCCCAAGGTTGGTTGGCGCATTGGCGATGTAAGCGATGGTTAACATTTCTTACAACGCCATTGTCTAAGGGCGTTGGTGACCACTTACCATTAGGTGGCCCACACGCAAGTCCGCATACCTATACAAAAAAAAATCAATACGTATTACTCAATCAAGAAAGTATCAATAGATTTATTGATACCTACTTTCGTAATAGGAACTGTGCTCGTGCCCTTATTATTTCAAAGTTTACAAACAAAATTACGCAATCAAATTAAAAACAAACTTATTTAATAAAATGATAGTAATACATTCATACTTTTTAATTTGTCAGCATACCTTGAGCGTAAATTGAATCGCAGGCTTTATGCAGGCATTCGAAAGGAAACCAAGACCTTCATTTACAGAACAAGTCAAGGTTTGTTCTGCGATGTATGATGTTTTGTACGTTCACTTACTTAGGCGACTCATTTGATATTGATGGTTTATGATTTTTTTTTTAAATATTACCAAATATAATAAAAAATCTTATACAGAAATAAAAGGATTTAAGAAAATCCACCTCGCATTAGTAATATTTCAATTAAACGTTAAAAGAAAAAACGTTACATTCAAATAATATCGAATGCTACAGGTAACGCAGCCAAAAACACATTACGATAAAGACAAAACCTTCTAAATTAAAGATTTAGTGAAGATAATCGTAATAGAAACCGAAATAATAAATATTCCACATTCGTTTGGTGCTGATCAAATCTAGTATACTAAAAAAAACATCGATTTCTGAGCTATATACTTGTCTATAATGGGATATATACTTATCTCTTTTTTAAATTTTGAAGACAACATTAACAAATTAAACTACAATCGATTATTGAATACTGAAAAACATTGTCTAGTGCCTGATGATTAATCCAATGAAATAATAAAATCCATTAGAAATATTATCAAATTTAACTATTGTAGAAAATAATATCTACCTACATCATATACTATTATTACAAAATAACAATTAAAATCGATTCTCGTTTCCAATTCGATTCATTGGTTGGGTTCACTAGTGTATAATTTAGGCTGTGCTGACAGTGACAGGTCTAATTTACTACAATTGATATTCTATATAATACTATTGAATACTATTGATGTTCTATTTACCTAATGATTTGTTGGTTTCATGTAAATTTTTTGTGTCTCCATAGTGAGTGTACCTACGATAATATTTTATTGTTAATAAACAAAAATTAAAATCGACGACTATTAACTCCAAAGTATTGCACGTTTGGAAAATAAATCCTTGACCTAAGAAAAACCGGCGGAAGAAACTCAACGGGTTTTGTCAAACTTATATACATATATGTTAATTTTTTTTTTGATAATGTAGTAGTCAATGTCATTTTATTCCATATAAAACAATATTTATATCTTGTTGTTGTGCAAGCTCTTTTGAAGGGTGAGTGAGTCAGTGTAATTACAGACATAACATCTTCATTATCAAGGTTTCTGCCGCATTGAGGTTGTAAGGGATATTTAATATTCCTCAGTCCAAACACGATTAGAGAAATTTATTAATCTGTTATTTCTCTGCCCAATTAACATAACTTTGACGACTGTTAAAGTAATCTTGAATATTAAAAAAACCTTTTTTTTATTGTATAGGTAGGCGGACGAGCATGTGGGCCACCTGATGGTAAGTAGTCACCAACGCCCATAGACATTGGCATTGTAAGAAATGCTAACCATCGCTCACATCGCCAATGCGCCAACCAACCTTGGGAACTAAGATGTTATGTCCCTTGTGCCTGTAATTACACTAGCTCACTCACCCTTCAAACCGGAACACAACAATACCAAGTACTGCTGTTTTGCGGTAGAATATCTGATTGAGTGAGTGGGTGGTACCTACCCAGACGAGCTTGCACAAAGCTCTACCGAGTAAATAAAAATTTAAACCAATTTTGTTTTGTCTATATATATATAACAGAATGACTCACTGGCATATCAGCTCTCGGCCCATACTACTGGAGCTAGCACCATGAAAATTTCTCATACGAGTCCCTTTTACACAGTTCCCTTTTGCACTAACGAACGATTTTTCAAATATATATGCAATAAAAGGGATGAAGATTTTTATATTAAAATCTTAATCTAAATTATTATTTAGCAATACTGATATGACACAAGCGCTAGTATTATAACATTTTCTCCTATCAAACTAGTGCATACAAAACTGATTATAAAAAGTTAAATACCATATTATGTCAAGTATAATATCATCATTATAATTACTACACTGCTAGATGAAGTTAGCCAAAGTCTCAGCTCTTTTTTTTCCGTCCAATCAGACCCCAGAACCTTCTTCTGGCTATCGGTCTTATAAGCTTGATAGCGATGCTGCGTATATCGATAAAAAGGCTCTTTCTAATACAAAGGCTGTTATGATCACGGAATCGGGAGTTATCAAATTTGATACGGAACATTAGAGTCACCCTTCTGGACCAAACACACTTTAATCCACTTTAATCGAAACAACGAATAAAAAGGCCTTAGAACATGTAGCAAATACATCATTGTGCCCAAACAAAATTTTGTTGTGTTTTCGCATTTCATTGTTTGGCGCAACGAGAGCCAGTGCGCACGCGTGTATTTACACTTTAAAAAAAACTATACTTTTACCGCGCTTTTTAAACTGACATCTGTTGAATGTTCGAAAGATTTTTTTACACAGATAAGTGATATTTTTAAATCAATTGACAGTTAACTTTTTTTTTTTAATTCGATAGTGACGTTATACGAAATTAAGTGAATTGTTTCAAAACGAAAGTGATCGTGTAATAAATAAAGTAAGTTGTTCCCTATTTATAATAAATATTATTAAAAATTAATGTTCTTAATGAATTAAATTGTATTTAATACATAAATAGTTTTCGTAAATAAATAAATGATGTATCGGTTAAAACGTAAAACAAGAAGTTTAAAATAAAGAAAAAAAACATTGAGTTTTGAAATGTGCTGACCTCGATCGAAAGCAATTTGCGTAACATGAATGTCCTATAAAGATTAAATAAGAACATTTAATATAAATTTGGTAGTACTTATCAAACGCATATATTGGATTCTATTTATCTCATTGGTTTGTAAAAATATACATGCACAGAAAAAAAAAACTAAACTAACACAATTTTGAGTGTAAAAAAAAAAACTTAAAAACGTATAAACCCAAATCTATAGAGTTATAAAAAAATATATCCACTAAGTTCTAGAATGGTTCTTTGACTCTTCAACAAAAATATCCAAACCACGAAACACTCATAGAATAGGATTGTATACACGGCGATTTGCTTAGATCTCAGATACAGTAACTTTAGCACTATTCTGTAACAAACTCGAATATCAACACGGAAACCAATCGTGAAGTGTCAGAAAGTGACAAACGATTTTGACTGTAATAAACACATCCTTTAAAGGATATACGATTCAAAATAGCGTATTGTCGTAATCGGTTCTTAAGATTTCACGAGTGTGATACGAAGTGAGTTTTTACAGAATAGCACTGCCGGGTTATCTGTCGTTCCCTTTTCAACTGGTTTAAGAAAATGTAGTACCTTTCTAATTTACATGGTCTAAATACAAATGTAATCCAGTTTTTGATAAAATTATATTTTTTCAACTAAATATAATATATATATGTTATTGTTTTATAAAATATTTAAAAAGCACTTAAGAAAATACAGATATTTGCTAAATATAAGTTAATTCGTTTCGATAAAAATACCTTCAGTTATTATTTGTATTGTATGTGAGACCTTCAAGGCATTTACTTAATTAATTTGCTTGAATTAATTTGTCTTGCTCTATAAAAACCGGTCAAGTGCGAGTCCGATTCGTATTAAAAGAGGTTCTGCACTATTATTTTCCGTAGAAGTTCACAGATTTAGAATTATAGCTTAGCTTTTGATAGATTGATCTATCGGTTTCAAAGAAAAAGAAAAAAACACGGAATCTCCTGAAACGCTGATGCATGTATCGTTCTCTTCCAAATTATATCTTTGTTCGGTGCGTGAAATGATGCACTCGGACCTTGAAGTAACAGTCCAAAATACTTTTATAAAACACATAATTACGCGAGGTGCGTTATTGACTTCAAACATGACATTTTAGTCTGAGCGGCAACCGCGTAAAGGGTGGTTATAACCTTCTGGATATTAGACAAATAAGAAACTATTGGTCTGGCGGTCTGTAACTTCTGGCGACTAGATAATTTTTAGTCCATAGTTTTTAAGTTTTGTATACTTATTTACGTCCAAAAATTAAAAAAAAGTCTCAATAATATGTAATCATAAATTTAATATGCTTAAAATAAAAAATGTGTATCCTTTTTTTAAAAAATGAGACCGTTTCTTTTGATTTGTGTTATGATCCGCTTATAAATATTTATTTTTTAATTTTATTGCTTGTCCTCGAAATGAAAATGTAAAATCAGAATTTGTTTTGTCTGTACGTGATTGAGTCACCGAACTCTGTCTAAATACATTTATTATTATTAGTTTTCGTAAAGTGCTTTTCGAAAAATAGGATACTTGATGAGGCTTTGTGCAGGCCCGTCTAAGTAGGTACCACCCACTGATAGTATGTTCTACCACGAAATAGTATTATTTAGTGTAGTGCATCCGTAACGAGTACATCCGTGGCAGCCTCGGCGTTTGCGATATAGCGGAGAAGTTGCAAGAAAGCCGATTTGCCCGATCTAAAGCAGGAAAGCGGACCCTGGCATTACTAGGCCGGGAAAACGCTAGGCAGAAGAAGAAAAAGAAGAAGAAGTGTAGTATTTCCGGCTTAAAGGGTTAGTGAGCCAGTGTAACTTCAGGCACGAGGTATATTACATCTTAGTTCATAAGGTTACTCGCGCATTGACGATATAAGGAATGGTTAAATTTCTATGGGCCATTCACTATCAGGTGGCCGATTTACTGTGCCCCCTTATTAAAAAAAAAGGGTACGAATAACGGATAAGCTGACACGAGAGTCATATGACAGTTCCTTGTTTTGCACTGAGTACGGACTCCTAAGTTTTTTTCTCATCCATTTTTTCAATTACATTATTTTATCTTGCATTTATAATACTTAAAACACATGTATATCATAAAGCTCAAGATTTTTAACAATAATTAAAAATTATAAAAATTGACTTCAAATCTTGATTGCATTAACACTTACACTAAAACGTAATATGAAGATAATATTTTTAGTTACATTGCATAAAAGTTTATAAGAGCGTACCGTATTCCTTTTAATAAATAATTATAAAGCAATTAGCTATTAATATAAAAAAAATATATAAATAAAAACACTTAACAATTGGCAAACATACCACGCGATCTAAACAAAAAAATATTTATTCTACTTTAATTATAAAATAAAGACTTTTTTGAAGTTGGTTAAGACGAAGAATTCATTATAATAAAGAAAAAACATGAAGACACCAATCATTATTCAATTATCTTTTGTATTATAAAATATAAAGCTAAAAGAATTTCGTAGTCTAGTCTAAACGAAATGTTGTTTAGTCTAGACTTGACAGCGGCGTACAAATACACCGATGAACATTTAAGAGAACACGAACATTTTTCTTATAAGAAGAGAATACTTTCACTTTATTATTTTTGAAGATTCATATTAGTACATAAACATCGAACATTGTCATACAATTTAGTATTTTTTTTTATAAAAGGAGTTGAATGAAACTTATATTATTTGAAAGATAATATGACAGAGATGTGCTGAAAAATATACTCGCTCAAAAAATTCACATAAATTAGTTAGTTATAACAATGATGCCTTAAGCAATTTCACACTATTGCTACTTATCACTCTGGTAAACAAAGCTTTATTACTATCTATGTTTCCTTTTCACGATCGGAGAAACATTAAGCGCTGAACAAATTTATTTTCATGTTAGTCTTGACACAGGCTAACTTTCAAACTGCAGGTTATTGAAATATTTTGATAAAGTTTCAAAAACTTTTTACCTGAACCCGAGGTTCGAACACAACATTTCGAAATCTACTGCCAACACAAATATGAGCTTATATTTCTGAAAACTAAATTCACGTTTTTATTTTAAACTAGCTCACCAGCTTTCCAAACCAAAACACAGCAATACAAAGTTTTGCTAAAGGAAACCATCGTTAGGAAACCAGCATATGTCAATGCCGCCGTATCCGCAATTATAAACTCCAAATGAAAGCAATAGAGGCGGTGTCATAACAATACATTAACGGGCTTTTAATTTACCGGACGAATGAGTCACCTGACTCTATATACTATTAAATAATCTATAACATAATAATCTTCCTTGTATTTTCTAACTTTTATACCATACTCGTATGCAATATAAACAACTATTTCTCTCAGAATAATTATTCAATGCACTACCAGTAGGTAGGTACCATAATATAATAAGACCAAGAGCCTTACACTAAGTATATTACCAAATTCATAACTTGTTCAGTTAAAATGAAAGGCGGAACTAAGATTAAATATGATTACTTCATACCAATCAAAAAAAAATTGACTGTATTTTTTGTAAAGTCATTGACTTGAAACTATTTATAGTGAAGTTGGTAAAAACCGTTTGTAATTACATAAGTATATACATTAAAAAATATTTCTAATGTAATGTACACATTTCTACAACACCGCTATAGCTTATTCCAATCGAAGAAGGAGTAAGATAAACAATCGTTATATTTGCTCATCCCATGCGATTTTATAATAGCTCAGCGGTATTATGCACTCCTAACAGTCCTTATTAATATATTATAAATATAAGTATTATTTATAACGTTATATACACTTAACTGCTTATATTAACTTACATTACACTGCTCCAATACATTAAAAACCCAATTTTTTCACGAATCCATTAATACAATTATCCAATATCTCATATAATGTCATGTCAATTCAGTGCAAAAGTTTTTTTTTTTATTTGTATTAATTCCTTTTGTGTCTTTATATGCTAAAGATGGAACCTCTTCATACCAAATAATAAAAAGGTTTTTCGTATATAGTCAGAAACTGTACTCAAAAGTCGACACGAACAAAACCACGGTCATTAACGAGTGAGCTATAATTAGTATGCATGTACACTATATTTTGATGTTTTGTTTATTATTGTTTTTATATTATTTCTTGCAATTATATTGAAAAAATATTTTATTATAACCATCGAAACTCACTTTCGCAGCCGTCTCTCACCCGTATCTCATTAAAAATCGTTAGGGTCGTTATTCCATTTTAAACTGAGATTTTCTTTTCTGTTTTGTAAAACATGAAGTTTATTTTTAAAATTAGAATGATAGCCTATGTGCGTGCTCGTCAAACTAGATTTGGTAACTCTTTTATTTAACTGACAGATTGGACGGATGAGCTGTCAAAAGAGATACGATGCGGCACTAATAGAGGAGAGGCTCGATGACAAGGACAATAATTGTCACTGAATAATTGAACTGGGGGCTTCTATCAATGTTAAGAGTACTTTGTTCGTACAGAACTAATCGAATTTCCCAGTACGAACAGAAATGTTACAGTTAAAGTCTATTACGCTACAAATCAAGGTGACGGAGCAGTAATATTTACCGAGCGGAGCACCTATTAAAATAAATGGAAATACACGATGTATTTAGATAATACACGATATATTGGGTATGTAATAAATTTTATTAAAGTCTGAAGATATTTATCACTATCATCAGTTCCAACAATCACTAAGAAAACTATAAATTTTATGATTATTTTTCACTTTTTATAGTGGCACCATCTATGGGGCAGATGTGACTACTTGTCGCCACGTGGTACATGAGACATAGCGTATATAGTTCACATACTCAAATAATATAGCTGGCAGTTCTTTGAATAACTAATATTTTTAACTAAACCAAGATTTACAAGAAGAAATGACCACTATTTTTTTTGTTTCACTACTTTGAATTAAAAACTGGTCATTCAGATTTTGTATGCTACAGAATCACCACATATAAAACAAAGTACCAAATTAACTGATAACTCAAAAAGCATCAAATTTTCATACAGTTTTCACCAATGGCTAAAGTGATTAATGAGAAAGGTTTAAGTGTAAAATTAATTAATGTTTTGTGTAAATTGGCTAAAATATGACGGTGATTGTTAAAGATATCGACTGTGAGCTTTACAAGCGTGCGCCACGTAAACGAATAAAGTTATGTGTTTAATATTACGATATAAAAATAGTTTTTATAACCATTATTTAAAAATTCTGCGACAGAAAAATAATAGAATTTTTTTTTTATGGCATAGGAAGGCGGACGAGCATATGGGCCACCTGATGGTAAGTGGTCATCAATGCCCATAGACATTGACATTCTAAGAGATGTTAACCATCGCTTACATGGTGATAGTTAACATCTCTTACAGTACCAATGTCTATGGGCGTAAAAAAACTTACATCGCCAATGCGCCACCAACCTTGGAAACTAAGATGTTATGTCCCTTGTGCCTGTAATTACACTGGCTCACTCACCTTTTAAACCGGAACACAACAATACCAAATACTGCTGTTTTGCGGCAGAATATCTGATGAGTGGGTGGTACCTACTCAGACGAGCTTGCACAAAGCCCTACCACCAAGTAAATAATAATACTAATAAAGATTACTATTTAGTTTCAAAATACTAATATTTTATGGTACAAACCGGGATTTTTATTTGCAATATTCTAAAAAGGTAATAAAAGATAGATAAAATTATACTTCAGCATTGAAAGAATTTACAACAGATAAAACACCGACTGGCGTGTAAAATAGTACTCACTACCTCGAGTATGAAGGTTTAAGATTGCAATAAAATTTAATAACGACCTCAATATCGATAGATATATTTTACACAGTAAGTATGATCAGATGTTATCTAATATTAATAGATTTTAAAGATAAATTTAATTTATTCAATAACCATACATATATAAAACACTCATTCCATTATGCAAATCATACATATGATAGGCATTATGCATAAATAATTATCAAATAATGTGGCTTTAGCGCCCTTCCGTTTACTTGCTAAATTTTACTTGTTTCATTTAAATGCGGTTTCCTCATTTACTTAGATAATTTTAATTAAAGTTTTAGTGTAATAAATTCACATTTCATTAAAAAAAAAAAATTATTAAATTTTAGTCTTACAAGAGTCATTTAAAAGGATGCAAACATGGCTTACGATGACTTAAAATAAAACGGAAACCAGGAACGGAGAAACCACTAAATGAAATGAATTACTCATCGTGATTACTTACCAAAAGCGAACTAACTAAGATTATTCATCGACCGGATTACCTTTTGTTAAATATTGTTTAATGTTAAGGTCTTTGCCGTCTTCGTAAAAAGTATTTTCCTTAACCCCGATTAATTCACCTTGGTCTAGAAAACAAGAGGTCACCGTTCGACTGTCGACTTCGATGAATTTAAATTATGCTACGTATGATTGAAATGAGGTTTTCCTTATTAACTTATTACATATTCAGTATTACATCTTTTAATTTATTATTTTATAAATTTATTAACTTTTGGAACGTTGTTCCTTTTGGGGCGTTGCGGAGGGGACCTAGCCGGCAAAAAAAGTCCTAACTAAGATGGCTATATAGTGTCTAATGTATAGTCTACGGGATGACTGTTATTTCTCGTAATATTAACGGCTTTAGATAAAAACAACTTATGAAAATAAAACCTTATGCATCTAATTAGTATTGACTCATTCTTCCTGACTTATCTTAAAAGTTAAAATTATTTTATCGTCATTATCATCGTAAATAAACACATTCGATACTTCGTTTTGATTTTTATCGATAAAAAAATCATTATAAAAAATGTATACCCGAATAATTATTTTCTTTATACCTCGAATAGAACTTGAAATTAATCTATATATATATAAAAAGACTTGTCCTGACTGACTCATCAACGCAGAGCCTAAGCCACTGGGGTTAGAGACTTCAAATCTTGACAGTTGATGCATTTTATGATTAAAACGCGTACTAAGAAAGGATATTTGTAAATTCCACCCCTAAGGAGGTGAAATAAGGGATGAACCGTTGTATGGAAATCCGTCATTTTCAAAGTTAGAAGAATGATATTTCGTACAAGCTTCTGATTGGAAATAAATAAGTACGCAAATCAGAGTTTTCCAAAATTCACCACCTAAGAGGGTTAAATAGGGGTTGAAAATTTAAATATATACGAGTTCGTCATTTTTGATGTAAGAAGCATGAAATTTTATATACAAGCCTCTGGTTGGAAATAAATAAATACCTTTTTAAAGGTTTTCGAAAATCTACCAACCAAAAAGGTGAAATGGAGTTTGAAAGTTTGTATCGCGGGTCCGTCATTTTTCATGTAAGAATCATGAAATTTTATATACTAGCTTCTGTTTAGAAATAAATAAATACGTATATCAGGGTTCTTAAAAACTACCCCGCAAGAAGGTAAATACGGGGTTGAAAGTTTGTATCGCGGGTCCATCATTGTTTATGTAAGAAATGAAATTTAATTTTAAAGCTCCTGAGCAAAAATAAATGCATACGTATTTTGTACTTTTTTAAATTCAACCCCAAACGAGATTAACGAATTGAAACATTCGTATAAAAAATTGTACTGTTTTCACAGCTTAAATAGACCATAATTAACATATTTTTTTATTTTTGATTATGTCGCGGGCAAAGCCGCGGGTCCACCGCTAGTATTTTTATAATAAGGAACTTCGTTCCTACCTGGAGTACCACGACACCACGTGTTTTTTTAAAAATTTATAACTATGTACCACCTTTGACAATGACTTCGCAATTAACACTTTTGAATTCATTATTATTATTATTATTTTGATTATAAAATGATAAAGGCTTTTAGGCACCGCAGTTGTAAATGCCCGTATAGACCACGCCATACGGTACAAAAGAGGTGCTAAGCGTTTTGTGAGACCGTTGACATGACATGACAGATTTTTGTTTTTGACTTCTGATTGAAAGCCTGAACATAAATCGTAACAGCCTCACTCAGGGCTAAGGCCTCCTCTCCTTTTTGAGGAGAAGGTTTGGAGCTTATTCCACCACGCTGCGCCAATGCGGATTGATGGAATACACATGTGGCAAAATTCCGGTGAAATAAAACACGTGCAGGTTTCCCCACGATGTTTTCTTCACCGCCACTAGATAAATTATAAACACAAATTAAGCACATGAAAATGATACGATAGTTAAAATTCTAAACATTAATACTACGAACATTTATAACATTAGTAAGGACATCGCTGTATAATCGCTAGAAACCTACCTTGACAGGCTTACTTCATATATTTATGTACACACTTTGTATTTATAACGAACACAAACTAGTGAACTGGATGGTTTCAACAAAAATTTTTATAATAAAAAAAACCACTTTCTGTTGTACACGAACACGGGTGATCTTCATTTTTTGTACGAAAAAATAATAATATTCTTCAAATTTTTAAAGAATAAAAACTCTTTTAAGTCACCTTAGTTCACCTACAAATACTGATTTTAAAGCGTTTTCTTAATTAGAAGATAAAAAATTACTAAATCTTAATTGACTTTTAAGACTTAATAGCAGCTGTTTCACACCTTTTTTTAACTCATTTTGTTTTGTTAATAATAAGTAATGATTCAATGTTTTGAAGACTACAAACGAAATACTATATAAATCCATAAAACAAATATAAAAATATAATATCCTAAATATTACCAAAAGGAAAAGACACCTATCCCAGCAGTGGGACGGTACCAAGCTGTTACTTTTTTACTAATAAAAAGATAGAATATAAAAAAAAAAATTATATAAAAATCTAAAATTCTTAATTTAACAACCTGGCTTTAGAAAATCCTAAATAATAAGTAAATATTAAGACGTAAGACTTTATTACTTTCTTCAAAAAAATTTCTATTTAATTTCAGACTCGTTCGTTATTTATTTATTCATTTATTGATATAAGAAATACCATTGGCATATTCATATTAACAACAATAAATTACGATAATATGCCATTACAGGCATTTACAACAATGCAATATTATGTTATTTAAACCGGAACAGCAATGCTTAAAGGTAGAATAACTTATAAGTGGGTTATAACCAGGACAATCATAAACACATACAAAGCGTTTCGGTACACAAACCCACCGCATGTGTAAGTACATTTTTACATGCTTTTATGATCATATAAAGTTTCAGGTGAATAACCTCAGGTCAGTTGAATTGTAATCTTGTCAAATTTTTTTCAGTTCGTTGTTATATTGCTTAAGCATTGAATTTGTTTATTTCCCTGAATATATTTTGAGATGAATTTGTAAATGTTAGTTTGCTGAAGCGGAACATTTTCATTGTTTGATATTTTATATTTTATATCTCTATTATTTTGAGTTGTAAAGCTGAAAATTAAAACAAAAAGTATTTTATTAAAATATTCCTTTACAATGTCGTTCTTCGTTCAAATGATTTAAAAGAATCGCCATTCCATTGTTTATTAATATAAATACAAAAATAACGCTGTGAATCTACAAGCACAAACTTGTAAAGAGGACGAGGCCGAGGAAAGCCGTCAAAGTTGTCAATCACAACAAGATCCAGCATTGTTTCCAAAATAAAATGTATACTTTATTCAAGTAGACAAACGTCTACTCGCAAGCTCTTTTGATGTATTTTCTGATAAAGAGCAATTATTCTTAGAGGTTACTTAACTAAATTCTATTATTAGGGTTACGTACACAAAGGGTAAAACGGGACTCTATTACTAAGACTCTGCTGTCCGTCCGTCCGTCTGTCACCAGGCTGTATCTCATGAACCGTGATAGTTAGACAGTTGAAATTTGCACAGATGATGTATTTCTGTTGCAGCTATAACAACAAATACTAAAAACAGAATAAAATAAATATTTTAGTGACACGATTTTTTTGACATTTTTATAGATGGTACGGAACCCTAGGTGCGCGAGTCCGACTCACACTTGGCCGGTTTTTTAAATATTATTTTTTATTACAAATAGACTTAAAATGTAGGATAATGGTATAACTGTTTGGGATTAATAGACTTCACGTCCACTTTATATAATTTGCCTCTAGACGGCGCTGCATTACCTACTTTAACTTATATGCCGGTCAGCTGGTCACCATGATAATTGATACCAACACAGGCATTACGTCCGGGTTTTGCTAGTATAATATAAATAAACTCAATAAAATATTACAAGGCAAGCAATGAAATTAAAATGCATACAACACTTTATACATTAATCATTGCTCGTGTTATCTGTAATTAAAGACAAGAATTTTATAATAGTATAATTTATATATTTAGGTTCAATATTTATTGTGTTATTTATATGATTCGGTTTTTTATGTATTTGTGTAAATTAAATAAGTACACTTTACGAGCCGAGATGAACAGTGGTTAGAACACTTTAATCTGATCTGAAGATCGTAGGTTCAATCGCAGTCGAACACAGTTTGACTAAATTAAAGTAACCAAAAATTTGCTTTATTTTGCATAATTTATATCCTTACTTAAAAAAAAGACTTTAAATGTAAGTGAAATCGAAGTGTTCGCAACAAATTATCATTTATATGCTATGTAGTGTAAGAATACAGTGGTCGTTAGTTCTCAATGATAAACATGACTCACTGATTTCCCTTCGTTAAAATACTTAAGAGACACTCGCTAAATAACTTACTTGTTAGTAATAACAATTTCATTTATATTAAAAGATACATTTTGATCACTGCAAAATTAATATGAATTAACTCATAAGTAAAACAAAAAATAAAGGAATATCTTGCACAAAGTCAAAATCCAATACGTAGGAGGCACAAAGCACACACACAACATGTGTGCTCTTTCTACAGCACTGTCGTACAGCATAGAGCGAGAGAGAATAGCCAACTTTGCAGGTCATATTATAGTGCGCAACTCACTCTCTACGCACTCACCCTCGTAATCCGATGGGACGACAAATCCGACACGACCGGAAAGAGATCAGACACAAGACCAACGGCTTTCCTAGAAACTCGAGTTTAAACACTACCAACAACTTTTCTGAGCACTCGAGTGTAAACAAATTATCAAAGTGCTTGAACCCCGGACTTGGGAATATACAGCCGTATCTTCCAGCCATCTTGATTAAACATAATATACAAAAAAAAACAACTAGAAATATCGTATGAGAAAATTGAAATTGTGCTAAAATTAAAAATACAATAATTGTTACAAACTCCTCATATGGCCTATTAATAAATGGCAATATCTGCTTTTGAACGCTGGCAGAGGATTTTGATAGCTCTAAGATAGCTGATCTCAGAGCTATTCAGCTGAATTGAATTCCGATTAGTAAATTTATCAGGCATTTTATTCGGGAAGGAACGCAGCTGTTCCAAATCCGGTTCAATACTCCTAAACTTTATTTCTTTAGTGCCAAAAAAAAGAAACACAAGTCATCGTCAGACCGAATTTTATCAACTCAAACATAACGCAAATCTGTTGAAACATACATAATCAAGTTTTTGGTATTTGTAATCACAAATAAAAACTCAAAAATGATTCAAATCACTCAATATGCAAATTCCTTCTACATAAGGAAATTAAAATAATCTGATATAAGAATAAAATTAAAATTAATATTGTTACTTAGTGTTGTTAGAATTTTGTTCAAGCTCAAGGATAGGTAACACCCACTAGACTCATCAGATATTCTACCACCAAACAGCAATAATTAGGGGTTAAGGACCATTTACCATCGTGCCAGGCTCATCGGCCAGTCTGCCTACCTATTCCAATAAATAATGTATAACAAATTAAATTAAATATATATATGTAAATAACGCTCATTGCACAAATTTAATTCAAACGTCTGCCAGTGCAAATAGTGCGAAAGCGAAGTGTGAAGAATCGTTTCGGCAGAACCAACACATCGTTGTGTAGGATAATTATAAATTGAGGTGCACTATTTGAATATTGATAAGCGATGGGCTACCACTAGTGGACACTGTGGCCTGTAGATATTATGATAACACTTATCAAAAGCCGGCCCATTTGTTAGTTTGCTTAATATTTTTACTATAATTTACTTTCGAACATGTCAGATTTTAGTAAATTTTACATCATATATTACATCACTTTAATGTGCTGATTTTTAAGAATATTCTTCGTTCTCTCTCTCTCTCTTAATCTCTCTCTTTATTCAAAATAGAATTATTACACTTAATTACTCATATTAAATGCTACTACTGATTCGGCGCAAACAATGGACAACCACGGAATGAGATGTAAATATAATTAAATAATACTGTTTATAGAAACTGACTATTAATTTAAATTATCCTCCGAGCGCATTTGTGTTGCATTTAAATTTCGTAATAAAATTTTACCTCAGCAGTTTTTTACTTATTCGCTAAGCAATAAAACATTAATTATAAAAATTTACATATCAGTTAGGTATTTAACATTTAAGAGACTAAATACTATTTTATATGAAATCATTTTAAAAGTAATAAAATATCGTTTCCTTAATTTAAAATTCATAACACTAAAAAATCCAGTCATATAACAATACAAGTAGTATTTTATATCAAAACTACTCATTCGGTATTTATAACGTAGAATCTGCCAAGACTTTTCGCCCGCGACTTCGGGCGTGCCATGTTAATAATCTATATTATTTTCAGTGCTCTCTGAATGTATATGTAAAATTTAATTATGATTGATGGATTAGTTACGACATAAAAACGTAGTATAAAACAAACAATCTTTCGCATTTTTAATTAAAGGTAAAGTTGTTGGAACGAAGTTCTTTTACGCGGCTTACAGTAGATTGAAATGGCAGTGGTCCAAGGTCACGTGCGTAACGAAATAGCGTTCATACTGTGCTTACCAAAGGCTACAAAATGCGATGCGTTCAAATTTAGGAGGTCGATATATAGGAGTTTGAGGTGCTTTTCGGTGTAACAAAAATACTGTAATATAATCAATTAAAATCTATATTTTAAGACACGGATTGAGTCGAAAAAATATCGCATAGAACTTCGTTCCTGACGGCACAATTTTTTTAATGAAATAGGTAGGTCACCACTGCCTATAAATATTGGCACTAAAAATATTAACTATTTCTTATATTGCTAATACGCCATCAAACTTGGGAACTAAGATGCTATGTCCCTTGTGCCTGTAATTACACTGATTCACTCACCCTTCAAATCGGAACACAACAATACTATCATGACCAAAATAAAGTTAATGGTACACTTTTCGAGTTAATCACAACTAAAAAAAACGTATATCATTTAATTTCACTACTGTATTTTCAATGCAAGAACAAAAAATGTTTTCAATTCAAAGTAATAATACACAGAATATAAAAACTTAGAATATAATTTTTTATTTGTAATAATTCTAAATATCGAAATTGAAATCGAAGTTTTGACGAGATCTAATGAGTACCACGAGTATTTATGAATAATATTAAATGCCAGATCAGTGTTCAGAACTCGATTTAAAAACTGGAAAATACCCGTTATTTTTTTTTCTCAGGTGAGGATTAACGGGTCGTTGTTGGACTTATATTGCATGTCACAGCTAAGAACAAAAATTATATTAAAACTTTATCTGTGGTTGTTATCCGTATAAAGATCACATGAAATCATTCGAGGCTTGTACAAATATATAAAATAAGTTGATATTAAAAACAAGCTTTCATTTAATGTCGGTACTAAAATAAAATAAACAAATAAAGTATCAGCTCGATTTGTTGCATGGAACTGGTTTTAAAATTCATTTACAAGTTGTGGGTCAACCATACATATAATCAATTAAAATAAAAAAAGTTCAGCTTACGAAAGGAGTTACTGCCTTTGCTTTAATATCTCTGATTTTATGTTTAACGCTTATTTAAGGCACTGCTTAGTATACAGATTATATATCACAGCCGCGACCTGCTTAAAAGATAGGACGTACACCTAGAACCATGCACACAAATGTCTGTCCTGGGTGGGAATCGATCCCACGACCTGCGGCGTGAAAGGCAAGTATCTTACAAACCACGCCAACTAGCTCGTCAACCGGCTCGTCGGATTTATATATATATGGGAGAATCATTATTATCACGATTACTCATTGTGGACAATAGCAGGGACCCGGGTGAGAAATAAGCTTTTCAACATACAGTCTACTTCAACCAACAGAAACGTAATATTTACACTCACAATACATAATACCGTTCCTGAGATTGTGTTCGTTTTAAAGCAATCAAAACGATAAGTGCTGCAAATACAGAATGAAGCCCCCTTTATTCATTATTTTCTAATTTAGGCCCAGTAGACGTCACTATGACGTTTGTGCGTTGTTTGTGGCCAGTTCTCATGCCGAATGCTTACCGCCGTATATATACATAAAATAATTATCTACTGAACCAAGCATCAAACCATAGTCCAAACTACTGGAGCCAACACCTCGAAATTTGTACACAGGTTCCTTTTACACAGTAGGTTATCACTAGGATTTTTTTTTAAGTTTAACCACTAAGGTCACATGATAAATGTGATAAAACTTGGTATCAAAATCCTTAATTTTTGAAGAAAAAACCAATAGAAATTGATAAGGGCTAGTATTTTATCCATAGTCATATGATCTATTCATAACAGGATATAACGATTACGACACAAACAAACTTTGTAGGTTATTCGTCAAAGTCAAAATTTATATTATAAAGTTGCAAGAAACGACCTCAAAATAACGGCGCTTCCTCCTCCGCCGCGAGCGATGCTTTACAGTCCTCACTCAATATTACAAATCCTTTGATCCTTTAGCTATCGAGTGCTGGAATTATATTTTGGATGTAAATAATCAGTATGCAGCTGAAACACTAAACTGTATCCCTCGTTTTCGTTATTTTTTTGCTATGTATATACAGGGTTATACATAACACACTAGTAACCTCGCAGGACTATATAGCTAACACCATAAGCAACAACTTTTGTTCCTTGTGCCTATCTAGTCCTGCGAGGTTGCTGGTGTATTACAAATATTCCTGTATACATGTAAATTAATTTGATTAAAATTAATATACTTATTTACATCAAAACAAATAACCTGTGGCTTTCATCCTTTAAATTTATATTTTTATTTAATAATTAAGAGAACAAATTTGACATTTTTATGTAGAATTTTAACTACACATTATACTATCTAACCGTTTGTATACTATTTTTACTAGATATCGGACATCGCTAGTTGTAAAATCATTAGAACCACATGTCATTTATAATCCCATCTCTGTTCTGTATTGCAATCAATGAAAAATGTTTTTACCGAGTCCCATTGATCGGTTTTACTAGAATCCCGGTATCAAGAAACGCTAGATTTTTATAAGATATCTTTTTACTCCCTGCTGCTTTCTCGAAGGTAATAGAAAACAGGAATCTTTTATCTAACTTTTTTTCAGATCGTGTCGCGCGATGATAAAAAATATATTAAAATTTAAAGAATATTAAATTCATATTAAAGAGATCGTATAAAGACGCCAATATAAAATATAAAGTAAAGTAAAGTAACAGCCTGTGAATGTCCCACTGCTGGGCTAAGGCCTCTTCTCCTCTTTTGAGAAGAAGGTTTTGGAGCTTATTCCACCACGCTGCTCCAATGCGGATTGGTGGAATATAAAATATGCGCTCATTAAAATATTAATCTGCAAAATCAAATATATAATATTAATTCAATTTGCCAAAATATAAGAAACAAAAAATAAATAATTACATTATACATTATACTACCGGAGGTTTAATAAATTATAATTAAAAAGACAATTTATTTTAAATAACTGTTTTTAGTTTATACACAAAACAAACCGAATTAATTAAGAAATAAATTAATAAAATGTTTATTGTATACGAAAAACGACCCTATTAACTATATAAATACCGACATTTTCGAATAAACCTTATACTAATAATAACTAAACAACAGAACAAAAATGGTAAAATTAAAAGAAAACAAGTACAGTGCGTCGACGTAAACAATGCTGTCTCTGATGCAGTACATTGGTTTAGTGTCAATAACCTTTTGTTAAATAAAAATAATACAAAATTTGTAAAATTTAGCGCGCCAAATGTTAAAAATGTAAAAGCTGATGTACTTATCAATGGTTACCAAAATTTTTATTTTATTTGTTTGAGAAACAAACCGTTCAATTAATTCTTAAAAGTATATCATATAAATTAGCACACATACCAGTAAAGTTTCCACTTATAACTAAAACATAATAAGAGCAGAACAAATATATTATGAATATCTTAATATAATAATAATAAAAATAAAAACCATGAAAGGGGATATTTAAAAATAAAAGAATTAGGTTTTATGGTTCTAACACACACTTCCTAAAGCTAGCGACTGATTCTGTAAATATATCAATACTGGAAAATTTAATGTTATATTCCTTACAGACTCTATGTATAAAAGAATTTCGCGCATAATTAGATTTTAATAGAGGCAAACTAAACAAAGCCTTATTTCGTGTTCATACATCAGGGCACCTGAACCTTAAGCAATTTAGAAGGTAAGGTGAATCTATATCATTCCTAATTAATTTAAACAAAAATAATTGATCTCTCAGTGTTCGACGATCAGCAAGTGGGGTAATTGGAATAATTTCATTTGTTGCACGACATTTAAAATTAAGGTATTTTATAAATTACCTTTGAATTTTCTCCAACATCTCAATGTATAGATTGTAGTGTGGATTCCAAATAATAGATCAATATTCCAAAATAGAAAGAACCAAAGTATTATATAAAAGAACGAACGTTGAGTTACATTTAAAATCTTTGCTTACTCTTAAAACAAATCCTAGCATACGGTAGGCTTTAGCTGTTATTTGGATTAAATGTGACCAATAAGTAAGCTTAGAGTCCAAATTTATTCCCAGATCTCTCGCCACTCGATTCAAGGAATTGCTATCGAGGTAATAATTGTTGGTAATTGGATTTAATTTTCGTGAAAAAGTGATAATACTACATTTAGACACATTTAAATTAAGTAAGTATACAGAGCCGATCGAGATCTTCCTGTAATAATAAACAGTCAAGTGAAGACGTGACCGGCCTAAAAATTTTTTATTGAACTTTTAAAAGCATTCACTAAAATTGGAAATTTAAAAAATACGAAGTCTGGGCAAGCTGATTATAAATGAAAAACACATTTATATGCTATGTCTATACAAATAATAATAATAACAATTGTCCTCCAGCCGATATCGGCCAAGGCGGCCAGTCTCAAGAGAGATTAAGCCAGGACATATTATAGTGCACAAGCTTATGCACATACACTAGTGCACTCTCTATTCCCTAACTCTCATAACCCGATAGCTACGGTTAACTGACACGACTAGAAGTTCGAAAGAGTTCAGGCGTAAGACCAACGGCATTACGGTTTCCGAATCACGAGAGTACACAAACTTCCAACTTCCAGACTCAAGGCTGCTACTGAGAATTTTCGACAGTAAATCTCAATAACTTTTTGTTGGCCTAACTTGGGATTTGAACCCAGGACCACCTGGTCTGCGGCCTTACATGTAGCCACTAGGCCAACGAGGCAGTCGACAATATATACAAATATATCTCTATGTTCATATTTTCATATTTTGTATCGGTTAACAATGTAATAACCCTCTTGAAATTTTATCTACATATATAGATATCCTATCGCTAACTGAGACTGAATGATAGTTTGCATTATTAGGATTGTCTCATTAATCGTGTTTTGACGTTTGTTAATCTTACGTCATAATAATACAGAGTGATCGTTTTTACATTTGACATCTTATTTTATCGATGTTAATATTAATTAGCTAAAAAAATAATTGAATTGAAATAAAATAAAGTCTTATTACTGTTTCTACTTATATTTTATAATTGTTATTATGTTTTATTTATATATAAATTGTTTTTTTTATTGGTATCAATCTTGATACTTGATACTTTATTACCTATTTTTTTTATTTGGAATGATTTAGAATATTCCTTAAATTAAGTAGAATATCTCACCAAAGTTTCACCTCAATCGGATGAATAGTTCAGAAACACATTAAGAACAAACATTTGACGATGATAAGCAATGAATGTAGCTTCCTATTAGTTTATACATACTAATAAATAAATCCTGATTTGAAATGTATGTTGCCTTAAGCCACGGTTTAATAATTGAATTGTTACTTTCGTTTGTCTTCATAATTTCGTTGACGTTATCTGATTGAATACATAACCGAACGTTCAACGTATTTTGGCTTATTAGGTAATTCAGTTAAGCGTTCAAAAAAGACGTCTCCTAGACAAGACTTTCAAACAAGCACTCATTGAATGTACAAATATGAGTCAATAACGAATTAATAAATCATATTATCTAATACACACACAAACACATAACGAAATATATTTACGTACGTTATATTTCTCTATCAAACAATCTTATCCTTATAACCTTATGTATCGTTTTATGTAACGCTGTTGATTAACTAGCGTGCTTTTCGAGGCACGAGGGCTTAAGCCCTATCAACTTCTAGATTCGAGGCTTCTACGGAGACTTGACAGAAGAACTCAATTACTTTTAGTGACCATTCACATAAGCTAGCTAAGCTAGCTACAAAAAAAAACGGAGAAGAGACCTTAGCTCAGCACTGGGATATTCACAGGCCGTTACGTTACGTTACGTTACGCTAGATTTAATAAATATTACTGACATTAATTTTAACTTAATTAATAAAATGTTTAAAATAATTTTCATTGTAATAGGTAACAAAGATACATAAACATCATAAAAAATACACAAAAAGCACCCAAACAATTTGGAGATAACTCGATATTTGCATGAAAAAAAATAATTGATACATAGTTAATTCTCTTCCGATCACTTTTCCCTTTAAGAATTTCACATAAAGATGCGAAATATAGAACATTATATTTACTTACTCAGTGGTGGTTGGTGGTGCGGACGTCGGGATATGTACCACCCACTCATCAGGTATTCAACGGCCTTCAAGGCGTTTTTAAAGTAAAAAATACATTCATTGTAAACAATATCTGTATATAAAAAATTAAAAACCATCGTTGCAGCTTTATACTCCTATCTCAGGTTAAGAACTTTATTACCCATAAAGAACCTTACAGTTCACTTGTACAATGAGCAATACATATTAAATAACTAGCTGTTGCCCGCAGCTTCGCTCGCGCGTGGTCTTTATCTATACTAATATTATAAATAAGTAAAAATAGATTTTTTGTATGTTTGTTTGTAGCGAATAAACTAAAAAACTGCTGTACTGTTTTTAAAAACCTTTTTTACCTACAGAAAGATGCGTTATCAGCTAGTAATTAGCTGCCCGTCCCGACTTCGTACGGGTAAAATAAGGATTTTATCATTTTTTAATCAATAAGATATAATCATTTACCAATCGATTTATTCGCCCATCCAGTATAGTGTATGTGTGTTCAGTATAGGGCATATAATAATCCTACTTCCTACTAATATAATAAACTCGAAAGTTTGTATGGATGTATGGACGTTTGTTACTCTTTCACGCATAAACTACTGAATGGATTTTAATGAAACTTTACAATAATATAAGCTTAGGGAATACCAATTAAGTGGTACATATGGCAATAATGGAATATGTTTTTTTTATCCAAACATCACCAACATAGTGAAGTTCGTATATTTATCCCTAAAAGATATTGATATAAGATATTGCGTATTTTGAATTTCATTATTTGCACCCAACTCTTCCAAACAAAAATAAAAGTTTCTAAAAACTTTGAAATTCATGTTTATTAATTCAATCAAAAAACTCAAATAGTATATTTCTATTTTTTTTAATTTTTATACTAATGCTTTTACCCCGTTTCTCCCGTTTGGATTTAAATTTCTACAAACGACGAAATACGTATGCATAGCTTTAATACTAAATATCATTCTTCTTACACCAAAAGTGACGGAATCCCCATACAAACTTTCAACCCCTTTTTTACCCTCTTAGATTTAGATTTTCAAAAACGCTGAAATACATTTTTATTTATTTTTAAGCTTGTTCATTAAATTTCATGCTTCTAACTTTAAAAATGACGGGTCTTTAAACAATCGTTCAACTCTTTAGGTAGAATTTCCAAAAATCCTACCTTAGTGGTGTTATAAAATGTATCAACTGCCAAAATTTCAAGTTTCTAACCCCCGCAGTTTAGGCTCTGCGTTAATGAATCAGTTAGGAAGAGTAATAATATTATGTGAATAGATATCAACAAAAATACGTATTTTTTATAATATTTGATAGACTCAACTAATTTTGATGAAATAAAGGCTAAACGGAATCTTGAAATAGTTCTTATAACAATTCGGTTATTTCAATTTTTAGACGATTGAAAGATACAGACATGCAGACAGTAAAAAAATTAAAAAAATGATTGCTTTGGCATTGGTAAATCGTAAATAGCCATATAACCTTTAAAACAGGCAGTTATTTTGAAATAACAGACAGAAACTTCAATTTTATTTATATGTATGGATAATTTATTAATTAATTCGTTTTTGTTATAGATATAGATTTATGTTATTTTATGTGTACAATATAAAGTATAAAGTAAAGGAAAAGTTTCTTCTGTCAGAGACTAAATAAAATCAGACTTAACCAAGGCTACTAATTTAATTAAAACAAATGTTGTCCATTGAACTTGACACACATCTGAATAAGCTGCTTAAGAGGCCATTTTATGTAGAAAAAGTATATAATATACAAACAAAAGCTATATAACAATTTTAATTAAAGTTTCAAAAGCAGTTATTTGACCGCTCTGGTAGGTTAAGTGTTAAAAATGTGATGACACTTATAGCATATATATATACATATATAAATACAACAATAATTTCACAATCATTAAAATAATCAAAACATATATAAAATCAAACAGCTAAACCATCATAATCAGTAAAGGTGTAGTAAGATATATATTTTTTTATAATCAAATATAATTAATTACTTAATGAAAACACAAATTTAACAAAAACAAAATATAAATGAAATCACATAGCTTAAGCATTATTACATTGAGTGAGGCCAATAAAATGCAGTAAATAAATGATATATATGTCGAAGCATCAAGAAGTTTGATTGAGAATTATTTTGATTAATTATTGTACTCAGCCGGCAACGTCAAGCTGGAAGCTTGAGCGAGGTCGCCACTGTGTCGGTATGACGTAAAGAACACGTGACGTCCGAAAAATGTCATTTTGAGGTGGGCGCGGGGACCGCGTATGTTGACACAGTCGATTGGACGAACTCGCTGCGTTACCAACTGAATTGTCCTCCATCTTGTTATCGTATTGTAATATTTTAAAGTTATTGTGATTTAATATTGAAAATAGATTATTAACGTGAACGACTAGGCTTTTATTTCGAAGTTCGCCATGTATGATAACGAGTTGACGTCCTACTCCTCGACATATATATTATTTATATATTTTTTAACCAAATACAATTAAAAGGCAAGCAAGAATATGACTACAGTACAAAATTTATAACAAACTAAAATATTGAATATTAAGATGGGTTGGTACATTCATTTTATATAAATTAATACATTTAATACATTACTATTTTTATCTTATTAATGTTATTTTTGCAGTGATTTTTTTTAAAATATATAATATCAATATCTGAGTACACTTAATTATATATTATATGCTCGCACAGATCTACTTCTTCCTATTCATGATTATGCTGTCGCAAGCTTGATGTAGCCAAAGACCAATTGAATTAAGCTGAGAGATTACAAAATACTTTTATTCGGTTTATATTGGGATGAGGCAAATTAACCACGTTTCACAATTTAGTTCTCTTCTTAATTAGTTGCCCGTCTGACTTCGTAGGAATATGCACATCTTCTCTATTCTGTACTGTGTGTTGTTTAACCCTTTTACTCCCCCTTCATCACTTGATATTCATTAGATGATGACGGTTATGACGAAGTCTCAGTGCTTTTATTTATGTGCTCCGTATTTTGTTGTTCGATCACTACTATTTTAGCTATCTCTATAACTTTCTTTGGTGACAGATCAGACCGTTGTAATAATCTTTGATGTTTGGCGAGCTACTCTAACACATATTCGCTGTAAATTTATCACTGACAAATGACTATTAATTCAACGAAATCGCATTTTAAACTGTAATTTTCTAGACTCGTAATAAAGTTGGTTATATTTTCGTGTTTGCTTTGTTTTCTCATAAAAAATACATGTCAGGCTATAGTTAAATTTTGCCTCGGTTCGAAATACTTGTTACATTTATTAATGAGGTCTTCTAAAGTAATTTCTGTTATTTTAATGTTGAACAAAATTGCTATTTTTCTCTATTTACACTTCTTATATTTAACCAGTGGCTAATACTCCTTATATATATCCAGTGGCTAATAAATATAGTTCAAAATATGGTTGCCATTTTTTCCACGTAAAATTGCTATTTATTTCGTTGTATAGAAAAAACTTCGGTAGGTAAGTTTGAATTTTTATCTGCCGTTTTAAAACTTTTGACAGGAAACACGAATTTAGGACAAAATTATACTTATTTAAAGTTTTAAGAAGTGATATACCACGTTGATGTTTAAAGCAAGCACTTCTAAAACCATGTATTATTGTTATAGTTGTTTTTAGGCTTTGTTTGTACACCTATATACTATTCACGTATTAATTATTGTCACTGAGTTAACTGACTTGCTCACACGCAGACTTAAAGCGTACTGTTATGAAAGATATAAGATGAGATCATAAAGATACACACAATATATATGCAATATTAGTTTTTATGCAAAAACAACACACGAAGCTACTGAAAACACGAAATTGTTAACAAAACTTTTTGATTTTGACAAATAACAGCGCGCGTACTTTTCCTACAGATAATAATTTATTGATGTTTAGTAGTGATACTAAACTTTTAAAAAATAAATAAAGAGATTAAAAATTTAACAAAATATAGGATAAAACATAAGCAAAAGTGTATATTACATGTAATATTTAATCTCTTTTCAGTTTGACCATAACCATTTTTTAATAAATGTTCTACATGTATCTTTAAATTGACATAACTTTATTATTTATGAACCGATTGAAATAAAACAAACACTAAATGTTAAGTGAAGTTAGCCACAATACATTAGTGAAAACCGCACTCAAATCCGTTAAGCCGTTTTTAAGATTAGCGTGCACAAACGCACAGACAAACAGACAAACAGACAAAAAATCTATTAATCATTGTTTTGGGTTCTATTGTGTTTATAATGACCCCCGATAAAAGTTTTATTCATTTATCTTCCATGTACAGACATCGACCAGTTACAGATTTATTATATGTATAGATATACATAAATAGTTTCAGTGGTAGAATCTGTGGCAGTACTAGCACATGTCCACAATGACCCAAAAAGGTATATATATATATATATATATATATATATATATATATATATATATATATATATAAATATGTGCTTAATTAATTTAGTAAGATTAAATTTAAAATTTAAATATATAATTTTACTCATAGACATTTCCCCCTACAAAAAATTTTAATTCACATTTAAAGGTAGCCATACTTGAACAGGCTTTTCTACTGTTCGGTAAACTATTGTATAATTTTACCCTGTTATATAGAATACTTCGATTAATTTATTTAGTTCTTGGATTATACAGATTTATTTTAATGATCATTTCTTAAGCTATGTGTAAAATTGTTATTAGTTAATAGTAATTCCGTATGAATTTGATGAAGCTGATTATTTTTATGAATATACAAATGTTGTTTGGATTTGTCTGTTTTGAATTTCTTACAGTATGGGTGTGTGTCAGTCAATCGTAATTAATAAGTACTTTGATAACTCTGTTTTGTGCTATTTGGAAAGGTTTAAGATTAGTTTTTGGAGCGCAACCCCAGACTTCCATTAGATAGTCCAGGTTGGCTTTGATAAATGCATTGTAAACCGTCAATCGCGACTTGTATGGAGTAAAAGAGACCATTTTGCGCAATGAGCTAATTAACGATATTTATTTGTTTTTAATTTTTGGTGGTTTGATATTACCATGATAATTTTTCATCTAGAATTAAGTATTTCTCCTGCTCAGATGTAGAGTATATCATTGTTTAGAGGTAAATTTGGAAAGTCGGATATTTTTTTTTGTTTTTCGCACGTAATGTCATATTTGTTGTTTATTTTGTGTTAATAATTAATAAGTTGAACTGACGATTATTGTTATATTTATTTAGATCTTTTTAAATAATTTCTACTATTTCGTTTTTTATTTCGGTCAAAATAAAAAGGCAAGTATCGTCAGCATACAGGTGATATCATATAGATTAAAAACAGCAAGGGACCCAACACTGACCCCTGTGGGATTCCGCAGGTAGCCCTTTTATCGTTATTCTATATATATAATAAAATAATAATTGGCTGACTGATATATCCTAATAATAATAAATTATTATTATTATTATTAAATTATTATATCCAATAAGTTTCCAAACTACTGAAACCCAGCATTAAAATTGTGCGTACAGAACAGGTTAGCCTGTTAACATAAGGACTTTTTTTTTCTTAAAATCCAAAGAGGCGTTTTTGAAAATCGATTTGTGGAATTTAAGATTATTGGTATTTAAAAATTCTGAATTGTAACGCGGATAAAAAGCTAGTATTAAATATAGGTTTTGATTTTGACTTCAAACATTCATGTTTTAGTAGCTTTTACTCTGTTAAATGTTTTGACACAAAAACAATTACCTTTAATCATAAGTGCAATTATACAATACTAATAATTATTATTAGTAAATTATACAATACTACTAATAATTATTCGTAGTATTGTATAATTGCACTTATGTAATTTAAGAAGTAAAATGAATATGGATACCTCTATACCATTTATTTATCACATTATATTACCAGACACCAAAAACATCACCCTATATACTAAGAGCAAACACTGAGAATGATTGAAAAACCGCGTTAACAAAGAGATTATCCTTAGCAATTTTAACAAACAATGAAGTTATTTCGGTGTAAATAATAGAATTTCCTTGAAAAACATACTGTATAATAATATACGATGATTGTTGGCTGAAGATTGAAGTATTGTATTTAATGTAAAGCCACACGTGATTACAGACGTAGATAATAGACGCCTCTTTGTGATATAGTGTTTAGTTACAAATAAGACAGAGGTGAGTACATTTTTTCATACACGTGTTTTATTATGTTCTTCATGTCACTTGAA
Organism: Nymphalis polychloros; assembly: GCA_905220585.2. Classification (NCBI taxonomy): domain Eukaryota; kingdom Metazoa; phylum Arthropoda; class Insecta; order Lepidoptera; family Nymphalidae; genus Nymphalis; species Nymphalis polychloros. Next base: position 13,992,615 of record HG992245.1, read on the forward strand.
TGATGATAATAGTCATATTTGTTATTCTTATTTTATTTTGGTGAGAGAAAAGAATTTGAGTTTGATATTTTTTGAAAACAATATGTTTCGTTAAAACGACTGATCCTTCAAAAGCCAATGCGAAGCTTGTAATTAATGAAATTAAATATAATATACTTTATAAAACAATTCAATATATCTTTTCTTTTATGAAATGAATAATTAATTAATACTATAACCAAACATTTTTATATTTAAAAGTTCTGAACGGAATTTATTACTCAATTATTTTTTTAACAATGAAAATAAATTTAATAAAAATAATTTTGTTACGTGTTTCTTTGACTACTTTTTATAATTAAATGAAATTTTAATTTAATTGTATCGTCTGTCTATACCATTTTTGTTTTAATAATGAAAGTAATTTAACTTTCTATGCTAAGATGGCCAGTAAGCTGAGAGAATCCATTGGATAAATTATTTATAGCCGAGATAAATTTTCCCAGACTTAATTTGAATTATATTATTAGAAACCTTATAGCATTGAATGAAATTATGTAACTAGTTAAACCATCAACCCACACAGGAACAATATTTGCCAAGAAATGAACGTAAAGTATCTTATTAATAGATTTCTGTCTATAACATTATAAAATTGTATAGAATTTTTCTAAAGCGTTTATAAGACCATCGACTTATCTCATATTAATCGTATTAAAACAGAGAAACAACAGGTTTAATACAATTACCTTGAAAGTGAATTGTATGTTCTCAGTAAACAAAGAAAAGTTTACGATAAGAATATGTTCAAAAATAGTGATATTAATCACGAGCGTTAAACACTTACATTCCGAAGCCGCCATTTTCACTTACTAAATAGAAATGCGATCACAATTACAAAAAAATAGAACCCTTGATATCCGTGAAGTATAAACAGTCATAGTTTAGTATTATAATGATTAAGTTCTATGTATTTTAATTAGTTCAAATAAGAAATTATTATTATTTAATCAATGTCAGAAACGATCTGAGTGTGATACATACGCTTGAGTATTACTCAAGTCGCAGTCCAATTCGCAGTCTTTAAATAAGGTATTTTTTGTGTAGAAAACGCTTCATGTTGATCCCTAAGTTATTTATTTTTATAAGAATAAGTATTGTGAGACATACTAGCCTATAATTTTAATAAGCGATGAGATACGGTTACGGCATCCGTTCTCTCCACTAGTTTTCTACCCTTATTACCACCTTCATCAAATATAAAATAATGTACCATTTTTCGAGATATAATAGGACCATCATCCAGATATAATGGTCTTGTAGAAAAACATACACACAAAAAATGCATATAAATTAAATAAGTAATCAGTTTTTAAAGTTATAATAATGTTGAGTACCTACCAATTCTTTATTCACTTTAAAGACCGACTTTTGAGCCATTCATTTTTCTTTCCACATAAGACATAATCTTTCACTCTGATGACAAAGAGCTTATCAAAAACTCTTGTAAATATTAATTTTAAAAATAATTTAAATAATACATATTTACGTAAGAAACAAACATGCTGAGATAAAGACAAAGATATAGGTATATTTGTATATACATAATTATGTACATTACATTCCGCAACAAATGTATCAATCACCTATAGACCACACATGTGTCATTAACTTGATATATTAAGGCTGTATTGAATATACGACTTCTTTCAAACTAATATTATCTATAAATTAAAAAAAAAATTGAAGTAACTATCTATGTGCACAATAACTGTCTCTTTTTAGGTAATTTGACTTGCGAGTTACCAAAACCTAAAGAACCTGTGTTTTATTTTATGTAAATATAATTCAAACAGGTATTATGTATGTAAAAATGTTAGATTTTAAAGAATTTTCGTCACACACTGATTTTCATAATGGCGAAGTCACTTTTGCTCGCCTCTGATATAAAAAGTTGGTAAGTGTGTTTGTATAAAAAGGCTGAGTAGTAGAGCTTTGTGCAAGCTCGTCTGGGTGAGTGGGACGTAACCTACTCATCAGATATTCTACCGCAAAACAGCAGTACTTAGTATTGTTGTGTTCCAGTTCAAAGGGTGAGTGAGTCAATGTAATTCAGGCACAAGAGACAGAACATCTTAGTTCCCAAGGTTGGTGGCGCATTGGCCATGTGTGCGTTGGTTAATATCTCTGACAATGCCAGTCGTTGGTGACCACTAACCATCAGGTGGCCCATATGCTCGTCCGCCTATCAATGCTATAAAAAAAGACTTTTCAAATAAAAGATGGACGCGCGATTTTTATTCTTATGAACTAAAAGATAAGAAAGAGAAACAAACGTAGAGTATAAAAAATATCTAAATTACGTTTTACATTATTTAAATAATTTCAGTTAGAGTAACTTGAAGTTGATAAAATATTACATTAATTTTAATCTGTCGAGTAAGCAATGTTAAATCCTTATTAAAATATTTTTTCTTATCGTTGGGGAAATTTTATATAGATAAAAAATGCCTTTCCGACAACTATGTTTGAACGAATATTAATATACGCGAGATTGAAATACGGAGGAAGGGCAACGTCTGTCGAGTTTTTCTAGTTCAATAATAAATTTTCCAACTATTCTGTCATTTTATGTAATAAATTAAAATGACTACTGGCTGTCGATTTGGCGACAAACATATCTGTTTTCAATACTGATGAACAAATTACTTTCATTCTATTAATTATTCGATTACGGGAGTATAATAATGTTGGTTCCGTGTGGTGTTCATTAACTTTGACGCGGATATATAATAATATTGTTATCTAATAGATTAAAGGAATTCTAGGGAATTCTTTGGAGTTCAAATAACACACGAGTCGGTTTTACCTTAATGATACATGGAAAACAGAAAACACAACTACAAGTCTTTTGCGTATTTTCTCTAAGAGTCACTGATCGAAATATGAGAAACCTACATTTTCGCCTGCGAGTGAGGGTGCGAGAGGAACAATTCTCTTTTCACGTGGAAGGCTACTGCTTAATCATAATAAGGAAATATAATATTAAATAATAGATACCTAAAGACAACTCAGACGTTTTCTTGAAGCTTAGGAAGCGACAATTACATCGCAAAACATAGCTTAGTACCTACAACTCAATATATAGTTGTTTAGTAGAAAATTAAACGCAACATGTTAAATACGTTCTTATTTTCTTGTTTCCAGAATTTAGTCTAAAAGCTTGAGTACTAACAGAAATGTAAGCTAATGTACTGAGACTTAAAATTATAAATAGCCTTAACTAAAAAGTACTAACAACTTTGGTTTTTTTTTTTTTTGGATGACTGCAACTCACTATCCTTCATGTGCATATATACAAGACAGTATATACAATATTAAAATAAAAACGTAGAATTTACAGGATTAACTTAAAAACAACATTTTGAGTAAATATTTAAGTGACAAATACTCTTGAAATAAATCCATACAAATAAGCTTGAATTAAGATTGAATCTGAAAACGAGGCCAAGGAGACGCCGTTTTATTTATATGTATTATTCGACAGTACATTAACAAACGTCATGTAAGGTTACGCTTTTTTAAAATATTAGCTATTAGTATTTAGTTAATAAATAAATTAAAAACGACGAATTTACGAAAACCAACGATGTTAACTTAACGTTTTTTGTCATATATATAATATTTTATGACTTAATTTAGCTTACATATTTATCCTTTAATAATAATATGCTAGTGGCTACATATAAGGCCGCATACATAGTGGTCCTGGGTTCAAAGCCCAGGTCGAGCCAATAAAATGTTATTGATATTTTCTGTCTATTATAATGCACAAGTGTTTGCGCAAACACAGGTGCACTCTTTATTCTCTAACTCTTATAACCAGATGGGACGGTAATCCAACACGACCGGAAAGAGTTCAGGCTCAGGACCAACGGCTTTACGTGCGTTTCGAGGCACGGGAGTGTACACACTTCCAACTTCCAGACTCCGGGCTGCTACTGACAAATTACTCGACAGAAAATCTCAATAACATTTTAAATTATTATTATTTTAGTTATTTTAATACTGATATTTAATACTGTCGAAAAGTATCAAAATTTTCTGTAATTGTTTTAATTAAAAGATGTAATTACAAAGGATATTACTTTCAGCATTTACTCAAGTGTAATATTATAGTCGTATGGAATATTAGCAACGCGCCAGTGTTCAATAGTGTATCTAATTGAAATAATTATATGCTTAAATGTATACATCATACTTTAAATGGGTTTTTTTACAATTTGATAAGCTTATTTTAACCGAGGTCTTTTTTTCCAAGAATCACTTACGTCCTTATTTATAAACGTTGCTTAGTTACTGGTTAGCTAAACACTGATTTGTCTCTTTCTGTCATTATTGATTTGACATACGAAAGAAGAAGACAAAATGTTGTTTAACTAATCACCAGTTAAATAAAGTTTATGAATAAGGCGGTTAATTGTTATTGAAAATATAAGGAAAACCTATACGACTTTCCTTGTTTCGAACATATTTTTTGATGTTTGTCAATAGCTATAAAAACAAAAAAGAAAGCAAATTTAAAATTGAAAAATTGTTAGTTTTTAAATATAAGTATCGTATACATTTTCCAAGTCGATTGAACATCATCTCTCTCTATCTCTTCCACACGCTACGAGAAGTAGCGAAATCGCCGGTCCATGTCGAAGACGGCCAATGCTAAGATTTAAACGGGTAAGAATCTCACGCACCATAGTTTCAAAGACTTATCCTAAGAAAAAAATTTGCGGTCAAGGGACCTGCCTCAGGAACGAAGTTCTGTTACTTTATTTTTGTCACACCAAAAAGTACCTAAACCTCCTTTATATCGACCTCCTGAATTCGAACACCCAACGCATCGCATTTTGCAGTATTTGGTAGGCACGGTATGAACGCTATTTCGCTATATGACGTGAGCTCTCGCCACTGCCACTATACTGTAAGCCGCGTCAAAGAATTTCGTTCCAAAAAATATTACCACTTTTACGTTACAAAGCTAACACGGGACGATAAAATCGATAGGACATTTAAATCAATATTCACAGCATCAAGGTAGCTGAAACATTTTCAGTTGGTAATTATTACAATAAATTATCACATAATTAGTAGTTAATAATGCATCCTAAGAAAATTGTAAATACATTAAGTGGTTAAAGACGACTGTTTTCTGATTTATAAATACAGTTATTCTCAATGTAGTATCACAGTTCTTAGAAAAGAGTAACGCCATTTTTAATTAAAAAAATTACGTGATGCCTTTATTTTTTTATTATTTACGTGAAACCGCATTAGTGTGACATTATTATAATGAAAAGGCTCTTAATAAGTTTTCGTTATCTTTATGGTTGAACTCTACTAGGCTTTACTTTATAAATTTTAGTACAAATATTCGCTTGTATAAACAGCCAACAGAAACAAAAAAATATATATATATTTTATCCTTAACAACGTATTAAGCATGAATGTAGACCATTATTTTAATAATGGTCTACATTCTATACTTCCTACTTAGTAGGGCTTTGCACTTAGTAGGGCTTTGTGCAAGCCCGTCTGATTAGGTATCAACCACTCACCACAAATTCTACTACCAAAAAGCAATACAGCATTTTTGTGTTTCGGTTTGAAGGGTGAGTGAGCCAATATAACATCAAACACAAGAAACATAAAATCTTAGTTTCCAACGTTGGTGGCGCAATATAAGGGATTGTTAATTTATATAATTTGCCACTTACCATCAGGTGGCCCATTTGGAGGCCTGCCTACCTATTTCAAATTAAAAAAAAATGTTTATTGGTAACAATGGGGGTAATGAATTGTAATTTATCAAACATACCAGCCCTATGCTGTAAAAATACCACTGTCATAATTAAAGCAGATGCTGCATATTTAACGTCATATATATCCTTCTGAAATATTTGTCTTACCTCATTTTTCCCCATTCCTTTACAAGTTTCCCCATTCCTTTACAAGTCTACGCGTGCTGGCTCTCGATGTCACCGCCTAACTGTGACATCAATTCTATCGCGCACAAAGAAATTTGGCAACTCTTTTCTTTGTCGCACCTCCAAAACATGGAATTCTTTACCAGCACACGTGTCCTCTTATGACCTGGGTTCCTTCAAACGAGGCGTGAAGAGGCATCTTGCGGGCCGGCAAGGCGGGGGCGGCTAGAGCAAGTCATTCGTCCTGACTGCACTAGCCGTCGTCGCGTTTGGACTCTACTACCACTTACCATCGGGTGGAGTAGAGTCATTTGCTCTCCCGGGTAATACAAAAAAAAAAAAAAATATTGTTTTCCTTTACCACAGACAATTTAAAATTAAACTCAATCAGATTATATTTGTTTATCGGTTTTTTACATCATTCATTGAATTTAAATACCTCAGACGTATAAACACATGTCTGAAGGTATTTGAAATTCAGACATTACACAAGATGTGTGGCGTGTACTAATAATAAATGCTCACGCGATGATATCTGAAGTAAGATATCAAAACTTCATTGAATAACAAGACGAACGAAGGTCTAGACTTCTACTAACGTAATAATATTTAAATTAAGAAGACTCAGCTCATAAATTTCCAACTTGTAAAGTAATACTTAAAGGAACAGCTCGTAAATGGACAAATGCCTTTTTTCTATCAACGAGGGGTATTGAATTATCAAGTGAGGGATACTACACTAAAGCCAGACCAATTTGTCTCAATTAAGGGTATAATTTATCTACACAACTATTAGATATCATATTAATCTTCTCTTCAACATACATATGTCAAAAATATGTCAAAATCGATTTGTGTATTTCCAGAATTCTGACACCAGCAGTTAGTGTAAACACAAGCGCTTGTAAAACGCAGATATTATTGACCAGTTATGATCTATCTTCGTTAATATGTATTTATTTACAACTATAGATACAATAAATAATTCATTGTTTTTAGATGATTAGTTAAACAAAGTTGTGTCTTCTTCATTCGAATGTCAGATCAATGATGTCAGAAAAAAAGAAATCAGTGTTTAGCTAAATACTTGCTAAACAATGGTTATAAATAATACTGGCTGTATTGTAAGATGTCAAAAAAAAAAAACTCAATATTAGCATTGTCATATTCATGTTTTTGTATAGTAAATATACTGATTCATAAGATCATTCAAACAAGAAGTGTCACCTGTTAATGGGTATTGTTAAATTAATTGGTTACTTGCAGTAGTTTCACTCGGTGGTACGGCTTTGTGCAAGCTCGTCTTGGTCGGTACCACAAACTCATCAGATATTCTACCGCAAAACAGCAGTACTTTGTATTGTTGTGCTCCGGTTTGAAGGGTGAGTGATTACAGGCACAAGGGACATAACATCTTAAATCCCAAGGTTGGTGTCGCATTGGGAATGTAAGCGATGGTTAACATCTCTTACAATGGCAATGTCTATGGGTGTTGGTGACCACTTACCATCAGGTGGCCCATATGCCCGTCCGCCTCTCTGTGCTATAAAAAAAATACTTGGAAAATTACATATCAAAACTACTTAGAAGAGCCTTCTTGAATTAAGAGTATTTTGATTTCATTTATAGATTAAATTACATCAACATCAAAATAACAACACTTCCAATATTTGTTTTTTATAGTGCGGGGAATTCTCAGACACATTAGATTACTAAGTCTTAATCATCACCGATAACTACAACAAAGATAATAATTGATAAAAATCTCATTGGAAAGGTCATAATATCGTATATAAAATTATATAAGGCCATTTTATACGTGTGTAAGAAAGTTTTAGTTTAAAAGACGCGTGTGGCAGATGTGGAACATCACGTGACAAAATTGATGGTTATTGAACGAATTTATAATTAAAGTATTCAATATATTAATATAAGGGAAAAAGAATAAAAAATATAGTTTCAATGCGACGGTATGACGACATAAGAGAGCATCATGGCGTTTGTCGTGTTCCCCTCAACGCGCATACATAGATATCACAATCACATCACAAAAACTTTTTAAAATTTGTTTTCAACATTAACATTGAAAAAATACTTACAGAAAGCGTCGTTGCTGAAAAACATGACTATCCTATAAAGGCTAGTTAATTAACAATTATTAAGTAGTATTCAGCAATCTTGTAAACATGTTTACTAGCTAGCCGTCCTGACTTCGTATTGAAGAAATTCCGATTGTATCCTTATATATATTTTTAATAATTTAAATATAAACATTTCAACTGATCTAGTCGCGCCTACTGTGTTAATGCGTACTCATATACATATTTTTAATCTATGTATCACTGTTCGGCAACTTTTAAAGCACCAGGAGAGACAATTTTTGCTCTCCGACTATGTAAGCATATTATGCTACATCTCAAAAAATACGCAACGTATTCAAATACAATATCATCATCATTATCAGCAGCCCGTGTTAGCTAACTGCTGGATATAGGCTCTCCCATACCACTGAGCTTGATTTTGAGCTCTCTTCAAATTGACTGTTGCCTTAAACAGACAGGGTCAGTTCACGTTTATTGGGTACGGCCTAGCCGTAGCCGTAAATTTAGTATTGTAAAATTGTAGTGAATACAAATAATGTATTAACCTTCTTAATATTTTTAATTACAAACATATTTAGAGTTCGTTTTATTCAAATGTTACTTTTATTTTATTTGAAATGTAATTTGTTTTATCCTGCTGTATATAAAAGTACTATAAATAACCTTTGAGCGATTTCTAATCTTAATTACACTATTGTTATTTGAATTGTATACGCACTAAAAAAATTCTATTAGACGAATTTATTTGAATTCAGAAAATGTAAATAGAAGTTGCTAATTATAATTTAGGAGTACATGTTATAGTATGGGCGGAGGCGTGAAAACGTTCGCTTGTGATAAGCGATAAGCGACTTTGTGTCTTATAAGAAATTGTGTAAAGAGTCTGTGTTTCAAATGTGTGTGTGCGTTACACTTACTTATTCAAATAAATAGCTCAGAAATGAGAAGTAACAGCGAAAGGAGTATGTAGAGATTGTGACGTCATTGGTTCAAATCCCTGATTGAGGTTATTAGGTTACTTAATTAACTCCCAGTAGTATATAGTTCGGAATTTCGAAGTTGGTCGAGCTTAAGCTATCGTACCTCGGACATCATGTTTAGTCGTTGGTTTTGCGCGTGAATACTCTCCGGTAATATCGAACGGCCATCCAATTAGATTATAACATTGATCGCACTTGTGCACACTGAAACACACTTGTGCACCGTAATAATATCTCCTGCGTAATTGGCTATTAGTGTCAAAGGTACAGCAATCCTAATATTCTATAAGGATGCCAAGCATCATGTATACATGTCGTGAATTTTATGATTATACTTAAAAGATTAAAACGAGATAGATAACACGATTCTTCTTTTGTTTCAGATAAAACTAGTCGCAATGGCTATACGTAAGACACAATAAGGTGTTTTTGTAAATTATAAAAACATAATTCAAACTAATCATGGAGAAAGAAAACGGTTCACCCCCCATCAAAAATGGACCCGACACCTACAGCTCCAAGTAAGTATTGTTTAACAAACTTTTAAGTCTTTTCTCATTATTGTACAGACACACGGTGTGCGAAATAATTCCATCCTATATTACTTTCATTTAACTTTATCGAAGGCGAGATGGCCCAATGGTAAGAACGCGTGAATCTTAACCGATGATCGTGGGTTCAAGCCCGAGCAAGCGCCACTGGATTTCATGTGCTTAATTTGTGATTATAATTCATCTCGTGCTTAACGGTGAAGGTAAACATCGTGAGGAAACCTGCATGTGTCAAATTTTACTGAAATTCTGTCACATGTGTATTCCACCAACCCGCATTGGAGCAACGTGGTGGAATAAGCTACAAACCTTCTCCACAAAAAGGGTAGAAGAGGCCTTAGCCCAGCAGTGGGACATTCACAGGCTGTTACTGTTACTGTTAACTTTATCGATATACTATTGATTTATGTTGTTTAAATTATTTGTTTTCGAAACCATTTCTAAGCATTTGTTGATGTATAAACTCATAGGCACGGCTTTTACGGCTCGTTACTCGTAACTCAAAAACCATAACTGATATATAAAATGATTCGTTATGTATACATATGAACAGTTAAATAATCGTCAAGCATCGTAACAACGATTATAAATTACATTGAAACAAATAATAAATTATTCTCCCTCATTCCTGCTTCCCCTTTCCTTCACAAGTTTACGCGTGCTGGTTCTCGATGTCACCGCCTAACTGTGACATCACCTTCGCGTACGAAGAAATTTGGCAACTGTTTTCTTTGTCGCACCTCTAGAAAATGGAATTCTTTACCAGTACACGGGTTCTCCTCCTCTTATGACCTAGGTTCCTTCAAAACGGCCTGGCTTCGATGCGTGAAGAGGCATCATGCGGACCGACAAGGCGGGGGCGGCTAGTGCAGATCATTCTTCCCGACTTTACTAGCCGACGTCACGTTTGGACTCTACTACCACTTACCAAAAGGTGGAGTAGAGTCATTTGCCCTCCCGGGAAATATAAACAGAAAAAAAAGAATCGAATTGAAATTAGTGCAATTATTGACACATACCGATCCTAACTAACATTATGAATGCGAAAATGAGTTTGCTTGTTTGTTAAATTTTGCATACATATTGTCAGGGGTAAAAAGGAACATACCTAGGTAGCGAACTACTGCCTCTCCCCTCCTTACCTTCCCTGCAACGCGAGTGGTAACACGTGTACAATGTATGACGTGTAAGTCGTATCGGCATAATTGTTGACAAAGAAATTGGAAGAGCAATTATGACGCATGCTGAGTTAGATGTTTTCGTCGAAATTACTGAAACTAGGTTTGGAATCTCAAGTGGTAGCCTCTAATCCCTTTGCTTTACAGCCGTCAAATGGTATTCATTTTGAGAGCCACTTCACTACCTTTGATACTTATACACACAAAGGGCAAGATAACACTTACTATCTTATTTTTATCTCAAATATACTTAGTTAGGATATTGTAACGGCAATTCAATATTACCAATGATTATGTCCACCAATAATTATATTTTTGTAATATTATTTTATATGATTTGTAATATTTTTGAAGTGAAATTTTATACCACTTAAACAATTTTAATTTTAAGTTCGAAATAAATAAAATTAATGTCAGAATTAACGCTAACTAAACTATTACAAATTAAATAACAGACTAAATTTAATATATTAACTTTATTAAGTATAGTAGTAAAAGGACAATTAAATTATAATATTTTTATATAAAGATCTGATAAATAAAATACATTTATAGGTACCTATAAATGTATAATACATTTGAACTTGGCGTTCAAGCGTTTTAAACTATTTAACAAAAGATACCGGTACTAAAATTATCATAAAATGTGTACATAAATAATTAATCCGTTAGTATTACAGCTTCGTTTATCTTGAGGTAAACATTGTGATAAAAATTCTCACACATTTACATACATTTGCATTGCAATACACTAACACTTATATAACCTTTAAACGAAGACGAGAAAGCTATTATGTTTGAAAACGAAAGCAAATTTACTAACAAACTTCAAAAATGACTTTTAATTTTATTCATTTAAATATAACACTTGATTTAGATCGCCTCTATTGTTTTATCCGTTCACTTTTATTGCTACGAAAATCAGGCATTTTTGTGAATTTTTAACGGTCAAGAAAGTTACATTTATTTGTTAAATTGAGATCAAATGTAAAAGTGATATAGTTTTAACGACTATAAAATATGATCAAAGGAATTCTTAACGAATATACAAACCTGACCGAGATGAAAGGTAATGTTTAGTATTTATAATAGTTGTATAAGCGTTTGATCGATAATGTAATCCCGTTTTTTAAAAAAAGACGTTCTTAAATTAAAAATTTATCGAATTTATAAAGGCTAAGATTATTTAATTGAATTTCGGATGATATAGTATATTTTTTTCATCACATTACTAGATCAATCTAGTAGTACGAGATCCGGCTGCAAGATCACTACGTTCATCGTGTATGTAATCAAAATCTAATTTTTATGTACAATTCTCTCGATGTCACCGCCTAACTGTGACATCAATTCCATCGCGCACGAAAAAATTTGGCAACTCTTTTCTTTGTCGCACTTCTAAAACATGTAATTCGTTACCAGCACACGTGTTCCCCTCCTCTTATGACCCGGGTTCCTTCAAACGAGGCGTGAAGAGGCATCTTGCGGGCCGGCAAGGCCAGGGCGGCTAGTGCAAGTCATTCTTCCTGACTGCACTAGCCGTCGTCGCGTTTGGACTCTACTATCACTTACCATCAGGTGGAGTAGAGCCATTCGCCCTTCCAGGTAGTATAAAAAAATAATAATATTATAAATGACGTATATATCTTTTATCGACTGCCTCGTTGGTCTAGTGGCTAAATATAAGGCCGCAGACCCGGTGGTCCTGGGTTCAATACAAAGGTCGGGCCAATAAATAGTTATTGGGTTTTTCTGTCAGAAAATTCTCAGTAGCAGCCCGGAGTCTGGAAGTTGGAAGCGTGTACACTTCCGTGCCTCGGAAACCACGAACTCTTTCCGGTCGTGTCGGATTGCCGTCCCATCGGATTATGAGAGCTAAGGAAAAGAGAGTGCACCTGTGTTTGCACACACACTTGTGCACTATAATATCTCCTGCGCAGTTGGCTAATCTCTCTTGAGATTGGCCGCCGTGGCCGAAATCGGACTCTGTCGTTAAGTTGTCTTATCTATATCAAGTTGAAGCTAATTTTTGCACCGATGTAACGCGCTAACTCTCTTGCACTCTAATAAATTTTTAACAGCTAACTAAATTTACACAGGCAGAGGTATTTTGTCATGCACAGAAAAAAATATCTCTTATATCTTATATAAATTAGATCTTGCAGCCAGATCTTAGACCGTAGGGATGACTTGACAGACATGAAATACAACTAATAACATCAGGATTTAGGTTTGTACAAGACTGCAATAATTTGTATTGCAGTATTGTAATTTGAATGGCAAGTGAAACTATAAGCACATTGGTGATTGGACATAACATTTTACTTCTGTATTCAAAAGTCAAAAAAGTCAAAAATCTTTATTCAATATTCAATCATTATACTTACTTATTGATTGTCATAAATTCATACAGCACCTGGTCGGCGAGTCGCTCGTTATTTATAAAAAGAACAATTTAATTACAAATGTAATTTAATAAGACGGAAATGAATTCAGATAATTAATACATTGTTTTAGCATCCGAGAAAATTCCATTATTTACTCTTAGCTTAATTGTTGTTTAATTTTTGTATACTTATGGGTGGTGATTACTTATTGATATAAAATATAAATTCAAATTCAAATTCAAAATACTTTATTCGATATTGAAGTATTACTCGTTCTTATTGATTGTCAAACTAGAAACTACCACCGGTTCGGAAAAGAAACACCCAGCCCTAAGAAGAACACCGGCAAAAGAAACTCAGCAAATAATAAATAATATACTAAATTTTATTCTTTTTGGTTATGATTAAGTACAAGCTCATTTTTATAAAGGACTTTGCTTTTTTTAATTAACTACAAAACAAGATATTATTATTTTTTTTAACTTTAATTCAAATTTTAAATAAAACTAGATGTAATACGAACGAAAAATGACAAGTTTTAATAAAAATAATTAAAATACGGCAGAATTTATTATTTATTATTGCTTGGTGCTCTACGCTAAGCTACTCTAAGCTCTACGCTTTGTGCAAGTTCAAACTCATTACATATTCTACCACGGCTGGTGGAGACCAATTACCATCAGGTGGCCCATTTTCGAGTCTAATTATTAAACGAAACAAAATTAATAATTTCATCTGCACAAACTTTCGCGTCCGTGCCATACTTGAAGTTTTTTTTGTATCGTTTCGCTCCATAAATTACTAATTTAAATTGTAATAGATTAAATTATAGCAATATTTACATATAAATTTAAATCACACGTTCAAAAGCAAAAAATATATATATCAGTATATATTATGTAATTGATGACTTCATACACTTTATGGAAACACAGACATCATTTATGCTATGTATGCTTACAATAGTAATGATGCGGCATTAATAATGAAAATAACAATAATATTAATAATTTATCTATAAAACCGCAACTATTAAAATATACCAAGGTTCACATCAGCACGATTAAATATATACCTTCAAACTTGCAGTTTCCTTTTGCTATATGTTGTTTATTACTGGTTATGTATATATATCTTTAAAACTGATTCGTTATTGTAGTTGATAGCTCATAGGCTTGCCAATTCGGCGGTCACTTGTTCGAATCCTGTACTGTATTATTTATGATTTAAGTTCTATTAATAAATTCTTAGGAACAGGAATTAGTATTTTTTTTTAGTTTGTCTGAATGAGAGAAAAGATTGTGCTCCTGTGATGCATTGACAATACACAAGAAAGTTAAAATCCGATGGAAAATCTCTACGAACAATAGATCCGCTTTAAATTCCAATCTACGGATTGAATTAATTGACTTACAGCGTGAGATTAAGACAATACTAATATTGTCTTAGTCTTAGTTTATATTTAAAAAGAAACGGATTGTAGTCGGTATTTCTAATTATATTAATTATTCCAATACTACGCATATTGGTTTACCATTAACGGTAACGGGAAACAGCAATCGTATAGAAACCAGTTAAGTTAGTTACCTGATCTGGATTAGTATACGCAGACACTAATAAAATATCTAGAGATTAACTATAATAAGATTAATTTTTGTATTATAATCATTACACAAAACTGGGGCTTAATAAAGGCCTGATTTGGTAGGAACCAAAAACTGTCAAATCAGTTTGGAGACGTTTTCGCATTTGTAGTACCAGTGTAGTACACCGTCAGCAGGTAAATAGATAAATATGTAAATACTTTTATATTTTTATAGATACTTAATGGTATACATATTAAGCACAATTTTGAATCATAAAATTCTTAACTCCACACATTTAGTAGTCCTCATCCAAACTTTTATCCCCTAAATCACTAATCTCAAAGATAATACGTTCTGATACTGTATCTAAGGCCTTGTCTCTATACTGTAATTACTTTTCTTTATAGTCTAAGATACGTTATTAGAAATGTATACCCTCATCGTTTATTATATATCATATACAGATGATACAGGATCTATACATATTTCTAACATCGTATTTTAATAGAATACTAATAGAATAAATATATAAACAAACAATTTTTCCTTTCTCTACAGTTACAGACCAAGTCAACCTTCCGAGTAACGGTCAGACAGACCATACATTTTATTATAAATAATAAAATATATTTTACCCATAATTTACATAATGTAATTTACATCAATGATATGAGTTTTCACGTTACGCCTCTTACTTGCACTCACTCCCATAGCATCTTTCCCCTCACCTGGCAAGGACTTATGCTAGCCGCCTATCATTGTATCTACTTACTTTAAATCTCTTAAAGAAACACATACATAAATTTCAACTTTACAGAATAAAGTTTATTTTAATTTATACATATATTACACACTTTTCGGTTCACCTGTCAGGTACTTGTGCTCATCGAAAACGGCTGGCAATTTTGTTTTAAAACTTTACAAAGACTCAACAAAATCATATAAAAATTTCAAGCTTACAGCAACAATTTCTTTTTTTAATTTATTTACGCTTTCAATTATATAGGGGATGGTGATGTGCCAGGCGATGCTTACCGTAATTAGCATGCTATGACTCATCTCTATAAGAATTTCTAGCATTACAGACAGACCGTTACTCGGAGGGTTCACTACCTCTCCTACTATTATGGCATTAAATTTTTTCTCAGCTGATGTCATAATAGCATTATTATTCTTTGTGACATTTTTTTTCTGACGTTAATTTTCACTTTCTTCTATAACATTTAATTAAGAAATAATTAGAAATAATGACATTTCTAACGCTACTTGTGCGGGAATGCGAGGCACGTGGTAGCTTCCGCAAACTAGTTTATTTCCTTTTTAATGACTGTGTGCGAACACTACTATAAACGCAAAAACGTCTCCAGGCTGATTTGTCTATACCTGCATTCTACTTCAACTACTACTGGAATACTTTGTATTGATTAATTAACGATTTCAAGGATAATTGAGTCGCCGTAATTAATATATTTCATGCAAGATCAGATTTTAATCTAAATTCTGCAATTAAAAAGGCAATATATAGCAGAGATTGGACGGTGATAAAAGAGCTTACTGCGTTCTTCCTGAGTAGTAAACGGATCTGGACCGACACATTCAGATCGGTTACACTAATCGGGCGTACTCGACTCTATTCAACATCAAGCGCGTTCGGGTAAGTGTCTCCTCTAGTCGTCATCAGCTACGTTTACTGTCCAAGGACTATATCGTTTCAAGAATTATGTTTTATGTGTTATTTTAAGGAGTTGAGAGTATTGAGAGAGATATTCAAACATACTTGGTATGTTTGACGGATGAGTGAGTCAGTGTTGTAACTCTACTTACAAGGGACATAACACCTTCGTTCCTAAGGTTGGTGACGCATTGGCGATGGTATGAATTGGTTAATATTTCTTACATTACCCATGTTTATGGGCGGTGAAGGCCACTTAACATCATATGGCCCCATTAGCCATCCTACCTATAACATAAAAAAAAACAAATTCATTAAAGAAAAGGTTATAACCAAGCAAAAATGAAAAATATTTATCAAGACAAAATGAGATGAGAACTTAGCCAAAATTTCGTTTCGTTTTTCGTAATATATAGAAAAAAAAACAAAGGGCAAAATAAGGTCCTTAAACCGTAGTAATTACTTATCTATTTATTTTAATATATTCTATTCATCTTATATTCGTAACTATAAAAATAATAGATTAAAATAATATATCAAACATTTTCAAGTTGTCAGTATTCGCTATTGTGTACATTTCAAATGAATATATGAATAGAATAACCTTTTAGATACAATAAAAATACCTAGAAATGTTTTTACAAACTAGTACTATATAGGTAATTCGTTTGCTTCTAATAATATTTGCATAAAGGAATTTAAATATGCATCTGATGTTTTGGAGTACCTATTTAGGTCCGGCTTATACAGAAATAAAATAAAAATAAAATAAAAAATAGCGGCTCACGATGTGGAGCTGATGGAGGCTTGTTACGATTACAGCCCTCGAAGCCTATCTTTTTTTACGACAATATTATGCAATAATACAACGACGACATACCAAGTTTATAGGGATTAGCTCTATTCGAGCTATTCCACTGTATCAACTAAGAACGGATAAACCAGACGATAGAACCTGACAATCTTAATCGGAAATTTTCGGTTCAAATCGGGTAGGATAACCCTATTTATATACTTTATTACTAAAAAAAAATAAATTCCACAAAAGGTGGATTTAATGCTAATGTATTTCTTGCCAGCCAGACTCCAAACGCACACAAAAGGTATATAAACAACACACATATATGTATATACGACGATGCGCGTGGTTGGTCAATACTTGCGTTTCGCGCCGCAGGTCGTGGGTTTGATTCCCACCCTGGACAGACATTTATGTGCATGAACATGTCTGTTTGTCCTGAGTGTGGGTGTAATTATCAATTTAAGTATGTATTTACAAAATAAAACTAGGATATGTATATCAGTTGTCTGGTTTCCAAAGCACAAGCTCTGCTAATGATGTCCCAGGATATTATGATTATATTATATGTACATATATATGTTTATATCCTTACAATTATATAAGATACTTAAAAAAAAATTTAACCGACTTCACACAAATGGCGTCCTCCTTTAACAAAGGACGTTCTCACGAAACGAATTCCATTAATTTAGTTTCTAAATTGCAAGATGCAAAAAAAGAGGTGTTATAAGATCAACGTTTAACTCAGGAACTATTTAACTAAGTTTCTCGACACCTTTTTACCACAATACCTCAAAACATCGCAAAGGTCTGCACTTGTATATAGTTGATGTACTTTGGACATGCGAGCACTTTGGTTCCTCTTTCCTGATTAGGTCCGCCAAGGCCTGGAATACCCTCCCGACCTCAGTCTCTACCGCCTACCATGTGGGTACATTCAAATGTGATTTTGACTGAAGAGTGGTTTGAAAGCTGACTCTATCGATCGATAGTTTTAACCCAATCTTAGCTATGATTTAAGCAAAAAATATTTATCATTTCTCAGTCAGTCAGTCAGTCAGTAACAGCTTGTGAATATCCCACTACTGGGCTAAGGCCTCTTCTCCTCTTTTTTTAATGAGAAGACTTGGAGCTTATTCAACCACGCTGCTCCAGTGCGGGTTGTTGGAATACACATGTGACAGAATTTCAGTGAAATTTGACACATGCAGGTTTCCTCACGACGTTTGCCTTCACCGTACGAGATGAATTATAATCACAAATTAAGCACAGTCAGTGGTGCTTCTCCAGGTTTGAACCCACGATCACGCGTTCTTACCACTGGGCTATCTCGGCTAATCTTCATCATCACATACGTTTAAAGATCATAAACTCTTTGTTTGATATAGAATACATTTCGAACGGCATTATAATTATTACATACTGAAGTTAACCTAAAAAGGATTTTTTTTCAATAACATTTGCATTGTGACGAACCATTGTAGTTTTTTTACCATAATTATTTACGTTACGTTACGTTAATTTCATTTCGTTATCCAAGTCTATCTTATATCTATTTTTATTGTGTAATAACATTTACAAATATACTAATTAGAGCACGCAACGCATATATTATGTTAATGTGACATGCACGTTAATGCTTCTAATTCAGAATTAAAGCATTTAAAAACTAAAACACAAATGCAATTTAATTGTAATTCGGCTGATGCAATGAAAAACACCTATTTCATCACATTAAAATGATCTGAACTGATTGGGGTTAACAAATTCACCATGAATTGACAATCAATGTAACACCGAACGCATCGTACCCTTTACACTTATGGTTTAATTGTCGCTTGTATAGAAATTCACCAATTTGCTCTTCCATTACTCATATGCTCTTCTACTGTGCACCTAGCACATAGTTGTCTCTTTTCTGTATATCTAAAATTGTGACCCTTCTATTGTCGTCTCTTTTATCAATGAGTGAACCAAGAAGAAATAATATTTTGAAAACGATAAGAATAAGGTCTTATGTGAGAAATATTAAGATTTTTAACGTTACTTTGTAAACTTGTTATTAATGCTGATTTTTATTTCAGAATCGAACTCGCGTATAATGGATCGAGAGAAGATTTGGACCCCTACGTGCCTGCTGACCACAGACCGTTGGAATCTAATACATCGTAAGTTAAAACCATTATTTTAGGATGAATATTTCCATTATACAATACCAATACTTGAAGATAAGATCTTCTGATTACTTTAATAAAACCACAAAATAAAACGTTGTGAAAGGTACTATAATATCTACCTATGTTAAACATTTTATCTATCAGATAAATAAATAATTATATTGATTCCAGTAAACAGAATACCTAAATCATAGACATAACATCTTAGTTCCCAAGGTTGGTGGCGCTTCGGCAATGTAAGCGATGGTTAAAATTTCTTGCAATGCCATCGTCTATGGGTGTTGGTGACCACTTACCATCAGGTGGCCCATATGCTCGTCCGCCTATACAATAAAAAAAAATAATATGACTCAAGATGATATTATTTTAATTTCTCGTTAATCAGAGAATATTTCCATTTTATGTTATCTTATTAACACTTGCGCATTAAGTGATTTTACAGCACAGTGTTCTTTATATAGCCGAACGATGTGAGAAATTAACATTTATGATTTATTAATTAATTATTGCCACATGTAATTTAACGTTAACGTGCATTTAATTAAACAGAATTGTCTTTTTAACGACTTCATTGTTTACATTTTATATTCCCTATCAATTTATAATAAAAAACAAAATAAATTAAAACAACAACAAAGTTTTGTACTTAATATCAAATTATATATTAAAAAAAAAAAAATTATCTGTCCTAATTATCAACAGTATACTAACGTAGTTTTAATAAATTTAGATTATTATTAACTCTCCAATATAAAAAAGGTGGAAAATATTTCGATTGTTCTTAAAAACAAAAGGGTGGAGTTACCTTTTTTATCGACTTAAAGAATCGATCAAATGCTCTTTATGAAACACTGGATCCAATAATGATGATTAATACAAATATTGAAACAAGATATAAATGGTCTTCTCGCTTACATAAACAGCGGCTTGGAAGTGTACTCTCTAAGAATATTAGCTGCCCAATAAAATACTTACAAAATAAATTGAATGTATTTTTATTTACTTACAGGAGTTTCGGAGCGTTAGCGCATTTATTAAAGGCGTCTCTTGGATCAGGAGTATTGGCGATGCCACTCGCGTTCAAGAATGCGGGACTTCTTGTTGGAGTTATCGGAACTATGATCATTGGGTTCATTTGCGCGCATGTCATTACAGTTTTGGTAAGTCGGAGTGTTAGTTAGTAGAAAAGGTAGGCGGACGCATAGGGGCCGCCTCATGGTAAGTGGTCACCAACGCCCGTAGAAATTAGCATTTTAAGAAATGTTACCATCGCATACATCGCCAATGCGCCACCTTGGGAACTAAGATGTTACGTTCCTTGTGCCTGTAATTACACTGGCTCACTCACCCTTCAAACCGGAACACAACAATACTAAGTACTGCTGTTTTGCGGTACAATATTTGATGAGTGGGTGATAGCTACCCAGACGAGCTTACACAAGGCTCTATCACCAGCGTATCGTATTTGTATAATAAATAATATATTGCCTTATATAGGCATTTTATATATTATTATCAAATTTATGTAAGAGCTGAAATTTTTTTCATCGGATCAGTCGTATCCGTAAAATCTAGTCAAATTATTCCCATTCAGCTTACACACAGCACCGACGATAGTACTTATGATGATGACAATGATAAAAAATAGTTTAAATGTGTAATCTGTTTGCTTAGTAGCTGATAAAATCAATAGTATGGACTGACTAGATTCAGAAGACTAAGAGCTGGGATCCTTGGCACATCTTTTCCAAAGTGTCGCAAAACTAACCTATGTCCAGCAATTAATTGCATTTAATAATATGTAGTTTATGTTAAATATAAAAACTTATGTAGCTCGGGATGTTCTCAGCTCATACAATTTTTATCGGCATCTGTGTGTTGCATATTATCTAAGAAATTCAGTATATTTCGGAATACATTCTAAGACATTATGTCAAGTTGCAGCATCGACAACAGATTGTTCCATAACAGAAAACCTTAGCCCAGAATCGTAATCTTTAGAGTTACTTAACTCTTAATAAAGCAATCCATTCTAACATTATAAACGTGAAAGTGATTTTGTATTGTTAGTTAATGCTTCAACGATTCAAGCAATCATTATGAAATTTGGCACACTGACCTATAGGCTGAGGCTATAGAATAACGAGGGAAGCCGCGTGCCACAACATATTTCATCTCTATATCGCCATAAATCTAAATATTTGAGTAATATTGTTTAGCCTATTCCATACACAGATGTGAAAAAATATATACAACTTTTACATTGCACTGACTTGATATTATTGAGATCTTGAATAATATAGTATCAGGTATCAGGCGACTGCCTCGTTGGTGTAGTGGCTACATGCGAGGCCGCAGACACAGTACGTCCTGGGTTCAAATCCCAGGTCGGGCCAATAAAATGTTATTGAGATTTTCTGTTGAAAATTCTCAGTAGCAGCACCGAGTCTGGAAGTTGGAAGTTTGTATACTCCCGTGCCTCGGAAAGCACGTAAAGCCTTTGGTCCTGCGCCTGAACTCTTCCGGTCGTGTCGGATTGCCGTCCCATCGAGTTATGAGAGTTAGGGAATATAGAGTGCACCTGTGTTTGCGCACACACTTGTGCACTATAATATCTCCTGCGCGGTTGGCTAATATCTCTTGAGATTGCCTGCCGTGTCCGAAATCGGCCAGGAGGACCATTATTATTATCAATATAGTATTCATCATGGATTCGCGAAAAACTGGCATTCTTATCATTTTCGATTGTAAGTAGTGTCGGAGGCGCTCGTTCCGGTGTTTAAAGATACATTGCAACGCGTGGCAGGAATCAGCTAGTTAAACGAGTTAATTTCCATACATAAAATGAAGTAGAATCTACAACTAGTGAAGTAAATTGTGGGCTTAAAAGAATAACTATTGAATTTCTTGTCGTTTCTTCTTGAATGATAGCACATTATTACATAGATAAAACACACACACACACACACACACACACATACAAAAACAGCGAGCACACGCACGTATTCGATTTTTTCGCATTAATATAAAGCAAGAATGTTTTTTTTTAAAACTCTATTATAAAATTGTAATCTTATGTGGCCTATCTATTTAGTCATAAGTAATAACTGTACAACCATTGTAAAAAACGCTGTTGATTGCAAGTAACAATAAATAAATATATTATAATATATAGAAGCAACAAAAGCTGTGAATAATGTTTTGTAATTTTAAATATAATTTCCGAGCGCCTACAACCTACACGCATTTAAAGCTAGAATAAATCGACTTTTAATGGACTCGCTTATCCCATCGTCGATCCAATTTTGACATAACAGTCTAACTAATTAATTACAAATATTATAAATTCGAAAATGAGTTTGTTTGTTTGTGAAGCTTTTACGCCTAGACCACTAAGCCGATTTTAAAAACTCTTTCACCGATGGAAACTTACGTTATCAGCGAGTAACATAGGCATAACCTAGCATTTTGTCCCCGTATTCCCACGGGAACGGGAACTACGTGGGTTAAACTGCGGGCATAACGCTGGTATAATATAATTAAAAGTATTTTTGAAGTCAGATATTGAGAGATGTAAAGTTAAAAGTTAAATAAATCTATTAATTACAAATTCAATTAAACATTTACTGCAAATAATTTCTTATCTTGACAAGTTGATAGTCAATTAATTGCATTAATTAAATGTCAAAATTACGATATCTCATAAATTTACTTACATCGTTTTTCATATATGTAATAATTTGATAGCGGTGAATGTAAACTAAAGAAGCCTTTAGTTTGACTATTAATAAGTAAACGTACTTTCTATATTGTGCAAAGCAATTTGAATTTTTTTGACATGATTTTTTTAAATAATAATGCTATAAAATTCCTTATGTGTATGTTACGCGTATTCTTTATCCTTCGTTGCTATATTTATTTTATTAATAAAAATCTATGTTTAAATTTATTTTACTCCATATTTCTTTACTATTAATTTATTTGTAAATTCCTTCAATTACCATCAATTTCGATGCTTCATATCTACCAGGCATCCCTTGCTTACATTTTTTTAATTTGTAATGGGAAGGCACAAGGACACATACTTGGTAGGGATCACCTCTGTCCATGGACATTGTTACATATATAAATAATTATTTACACCGTCAATGCACTACTAACCATGGAATTTAAAATGGTATATCCTTTGTACCTTTATTTACGTGGCTTATATTCTTGGTACTTGGTATTGCTTGTTTGGTGGTGTAATATCAGATGAATGCCACTAAGTGCTGACGCGATTGCATGAAACCCTACAACTCAGAGACAATTTCATGAAATATCCGCTAGTCCGTCTACCTAAAAAAAAGAATTTTGATCTATGATGCAGCAGCGAAATGCTGTTCTTGTCACCATTCCACACAGTCATAATTTGAACAACAGCTATTTTATTTTGACTTGTATATATTTATTATAGTCCTCATTAATTAACTAATTGTTAATTAATGAGGACTATAATAATAAAAGAAAATAATAAAAAATAAAAGAAAATAATGACTTATAATATACATACTAATGTAAAATATATATAACCTACATACGTTACATATAAATATATATGTATATACGTACATACATAGATACATATAAATATATATACATACACACATATAACATTTTTAAATATAATACATATTCAATAAACGTACATACATTACTTATTGTAAGGAAAGATAGTGAGTTTTCACACGACGTTTAAATATATAAATAGAATCAGAGCGACGAATTTCCGGGGGAAGCATATTCCATAGCTTCACAGCTTTAACAGTAAAAGATTTACTGTAAAAGCGAGTATGAGCTGTTGGCAACTTTAAGCGATTGTCACTTCTTGACCGCAGATCAAGATGACAATCAGTGTCAGTGCCTAAGAAAGAGAAACGAGTTTTTAGGTAATTAGGAGAGTAAGGATTATAAAGGATAGAATAGAGAAGGGAGAGTATATGCAAGTTGCGGCGAAGTCTAATTGTAAGCCACTTCAGTTGGTCACGGTATTCGCTGACATGATCGAATTTACGTAGCGCAAAAATAAATTTGATACAGACGTTTTGTAGTTGTTCAAGCTTGTTTAGCTGTTCTTCTGTTAGGTCTGTATAACTACAATCAGCGTAGTCCAGTATTGGGAGCAGTAGTGATTGAGCCAGGCAAATTTTAGTTTTAACCGGTAATAGGTGCTTCAAACGTTCAAACTAATTATATTATTTATTGTTTATCAAATAAGAAAAATATTCCAAAGAATTAAAATAAATATATTTTTAATTAAAAGCATTTTTTCTTTTGTAATCTTAGGCAAGTTGTCATTATGACAGTTTCAATTGAAATCCACTACGTCTCATCAATACAAGATGGTGAAAAAACATGTTTAACAATTTCATCAAATAAGTCAAACTTTCTGCATGATCGATTTTCTTCATCGCCATACACGATAATATCCAAAAATAATCCTTACTTCATAACTTCCGTAACTTCATCGCGAGTTTTCGTTCAACTGACCCATATCTATTCAAGAGGTCATTGACTTAATGACGTCATTACATATTACTTTACAGCGTAATACATTAGTTTTACATAATACATTTGTCAAAACAAAAGAACATCACAAATTGCGGCATTGAGAACCGGATCTGGGATGACGCTTTTTGTTAATCCATTGTGTAAGCCAAAATGCAATTGTACGGTGACATACAAACACCATGGTTACGCAATGTTTACATTTACACTTTCACTCCGACACAGATTGAACCGCAATTTTCTCTTTGTTACAACAATAAAATGTTATATCCCGTTATAACGGTTTTCTATAACAGTAAATCGACTACAACTTATGGTTTTTTTACGTTGAAAATTCGGCTTACAAGCCAGTACAGCTTGCTTTAATCTCACTAAAAGTATGTATATATACAGCAGCAACAGAAACAGCCTGTGAATGTCCCACTGCTGGGCTAAGGCCTCTTCTCCTCTTTTGACGAGAACGTTTTGGAGCTTATTCCACGACGCTGCTCCAATGCGTGTTGGTAATAGATTACACCTGTGACAGAATTTCAGTGAATCTTGACACATGCAGGTTTCCTCACGATGTTTTCCTTCACCGTCAAGCACGAGATGAATTATAATCACAAATTAAGCACATGAAATTCAGTGGTGCTTGCCCGGGTTTGATCCGACGATCATCGGTTAAGATTCACGCATCCTTACCACTGAGCCATCTCGGCTTATGTATATATAATTAGTATTATTTATTGCATAAATTTGAGTAGATAGTTGGCTAGATTATAAGTGCATATATTACTTATCCCATTTATTTATGGTACACGCAATTTGTTAACATGGAAAGGGCTCGGAAGACTTTTACGGTAGCTAGAGTGTTTCCGACCCGGCATTCCTATTCATGAGAAAATACCACCGTACAGGTGGAAATAACCCCACATGAATACATGCATTAATTTACATATATTCATTAATAAACATAACCAAAATTATGTTTAAGAAAATAAATCACGCCAAGAATTATATTAAATTGACAAAGTGGGATATAATAATACAACTTTTCTCATTTTTATAACGAGAAAAGTTTTGTTCAAAGAACATTTAACAATAATAACAAGATCGCTTATTTAAAAACTTTGACTTAACATCAATCAAAACGTTTTATTAATTGCAGGTCAAAACATCGCAGCAGCTCTGCGTTGAAATAAAAAAGCCGTGTTTGGGATATGCGGACACGTGCGACTTGGTATTTCAGAACGGGCCCAAATCCGTCAGAAAATATGCACCTTACGCCAGGTAAAGTTTGAATGCATAATTCGTACATTGACTTTACTTATAATATACGTAATAAACACTAATTTATTGAACTGACAAATTATAATCTGATGATGATGATGTCAATGATCGATTTTAGACATAGTGATCATTCCCAAGGGAGTATAACCAACTGCATAGCAGATACGATAGTGCACTAGTGTGTGCACAGGTATTACCTCAGTCTGCTTTGCTTTTTTTGTTTGATTTATTTATTTTACTATTTACTACCAAACATGTTCTTAAAAATAATGATGATAATAATATCCTGAACATTGACATAATATGACATTATTCACACACGGCCATCTGATCCCAAACTAAGCAGAGCTCGTACTATGGAAACCAGACAACTGATATACTACATATACTACTTTTCTTTTGTGTACTTATATAGATAATAACACCCAGACTCAAGACAAACAGATATGTTCATGGACACAAATGTTTGTCCTAGGTGGGAATCGAACCCACGACCTGCGGCGCGAAAGGCAGGCATCTACCAACTACGCCAACCGACTCGTCGAATAATAATAAAAGATTGCGTTACAAGGGAAAGCATACATCTATGAGATATTGGTTCTAGCTACCCTAGAATATGAGTAATAATCATTTTCAGTCCTTAATCACCTGTATAGTTCAAGAAAAGTTTTAATTTGCTTGGCGTTACTTTTCTTCTTAGAAACTATCCACGAATGATAGCTAACTGCTACTATAGATTCTAAGTGTAATATGTGATTATTTTACTGTCAGAGCAGTAAAAGTATTAAAAGTATAAGGACTTAGTCAAGTTAAGGGTCCAGTGAAACCTTATTGTTTGTCTCAGTATTATACTTTATATTTGCAATTATTTACGAGCATATATGAATATGTATTATATAAGTATATATGTCATATTATTTAGTTTTGGTCCTATATATTAATACACTACCTTTCTCTGTCAACTTTATCTTAATACACTCGAAGTTGCTGGATTATTTTTGATAAAGCGGCCTTTGCACACCGTTTTATTCTCTTATTATCTCTTATTTTATGTTGCGTAAAATTTGTTGTTTTTGTAATTGCGAACAATACATTTCTTTTATTTATCTCATATTTATGCATGCTCATTACAAAGCAGCTCATTAAAAGCAGGGATTGCTATATAAAATTGTCTTTGTGAGTAGGTATCATAACCGTTATTCATGATCGTGTAATTTCTGAACTACTTATTTGTTTAGTCGAGATAATGTTTCATAACTCTGCTAAAATTGATACATTATGGCTCTGTTGTCAAGTTCATAACAAGCTAGTTTTCGTCTTTTCACCCACATTTCAAGGTAAGGGGGTAGCAGGGGGGCAGGTATCAGGTAATAAAGTAACCTTAATGGTAGACATAGTAGTGCTTCCTTGGGGTTCAAGCTTTCTTGATACCAAATTTCATCAGATATCTATACATATAATAAATCTGTAACTGGTCGATGTCTGTACATGGAAGATAAATGAGTAAAACTTTTATCGGGGGTCTTTATAAACACAATAGAACCCAAAACAATGATTAATAATTTTTTTGTCTGTTTGTCTGTTTGTCTGTTTGTCTGTGCGTTTGTGCACGCTAATCTTAAAAACGGCTTAACGGATTTGAGTGCGGTTTTCACTAATGTATTGTGGCTAACTTCACTTAACATTTAGTGTCATGTTTTATTTCAATCGGTTCATAAATAATAAAGTTATGTCAATTTAAAGATACACGTAGAACATTTATTAAAAAATGGTTATGGTCAAACTGAAAAGAGATTAAATATTACATGTAATATACACTTTTGCTTATTATTTATCCTATATTTTGTCCTATAATTTTTAATCTCTTTATTAATTTATTATAAGTTTAGTACTAAAAATCAATAAATTATTATCTGTAGGAAAAGTACGCGCACCTGTTAGTTGCCAAAATCAAAAAGTTTTGTTAACAATTTCGTGTTTTCAGTAGCTTCGTGTGTTGTTTTTGCATAAAAACTAATATTGCATATATATTGTGTGTATCTTTATGATCTCATCTTATATCTTTCATAACAGTACGCTTTAAGACTGCGTGTGAGCAAGTCAGTTAACTCAGTGACAATAATTAATACGTAATTAGTATATAGGTGTATAAACAAAGCCTAAAAAACAACTATAACAATAATACATGGTTTTAGAAGTGCTTGCTTTAAACATAAACGGTATATCACTTCTTAAAACTTTAAATAGGTATAATTTTTTCGTAAATTCGTGTTTCTAAACAACGAAATAAATAACAATTTAACGCGGAAAAAATGGCAACCATATTTTGAACTATATTTATTAGCCTCTGGATATATATAAGGAGTATTAGCCACTGGTTATGTATAAGAAGTGTAAATAGAGAAAAATAGCAATTTTGTTCAACATTAAAATAACAGAAATTACTTTAGAAGATCTCATTAATAAATGTAACAAGTATTTCGAACCGAGGAAAAATTTAACTATGGCCTGACATGTATTTTTTATGAGAAAACAAAGCAAACACGAAAATATAACCAACTTTATTACGAGTCTAGAAAATTACAGTTTAAAATGCGATTTCGTTGAATTAATAGTCATTGGTCAGTGATAAATTTACAGCGAATATGTGTTAGAGTAGCTCGCCAAACATCAAAGATTATTACAACGGTCTGATCTGTCACTAAAGAAAGCTATAGAGATAGCTAAAATAGTAGTGATCGAACAACAAAATACGGAGCACATAAATAAAAGCACTGAGACGTCGTCATCACCGTCATCATCTAATGAATATCAAGTGATGAAGGGGGAGTAAAAGGGTTAAACAACACACAGTACAGAATAGAGAAGATGTGCATATTCCTATGAAGTCAGACGGGCAACTAATTAAGAAGAGAACAAAATTGTGAAACGTGGTTATATTTGCCTCATCCCAATATAAGCCGAATAAAAGTATTTTGTAATCTCTCAGCTTAATTCAATTGGTCTTTGGCTACATCAAGCTTGCGACAGCATAGTCATGAATAGGAAGAAGTAGATCTGTGCGAGCATATAATATATAATTAAGTGTACTCAGATATAGATATTATATATTTAAAAAAAAAACACTGCAAAAATAACATAAATAAGTTAAAAATAATAATGTATTAAATGTATTAATTTATATAAAATGAATGTACCAACCCATCTTAATATTCAATATTTAAGTTTGTTATAAATTTTGTACTGTAGTCATATTCTTGCTTGCCTTTTAATTGTATTTGGTTAAAAAATATATAAATAATATATATATCATTTATTTATTGCATTTTATTGGCCTTACTCAATGTAATAATGCTTAAGCTATGTGATTTCATTTATATTTTGTTTTTGTTAAATTTGTGTTTTCATTAAGTAATTAAGTATATTTGATTATAAAAAAATATATATCTTACTACACCTTTACTGATTATGATGGTTTAGCTGTTTGATTTTATATATGTTTTGATTATTTTAATGATTGTGTAATTATTGTTGGTGGAAACTTAGCTAATGTATGTATATATTTATATATATATATGCTTTAAGTGTCATCTAATTTTTAACACTTAACCTACCAGAGCGGTCAAATAACTGCTTTTGAAACTTTAATTAAAATTGTTATATAGCTGCTTTTGTTTGTATATTATATATTTTTTCTACATAAAATGGCCGCTTAAGCAGCTTATTCAGATGTGTGTCAAGTTCAATGGAAAACATTTGTTTTAATTCCCTTTTTTTGTTTAATTAAATTAGTAGCCTTGGTTAAGTCTGATTTTATTTAGTCTCTGACAGAAGAAACTTTTCCTTTATACTTTATATTGTACACATAAAATAACATAAATCTATAACAAAAACGAATTAATTAATAAATTATCCATACATATAAATAAAATTGAAGTTTCTGTCTGTTATTTCAAAATAACTGCCTGTTTTAAAGGTTATATGGCTATTTACGATTTACCAAAACCAAAGCAATCATTTTTTTAATTTTTTTACTGTCTGCATGTCTGTATCTTTTAATCGTCTAAAAATTGAAAAAACCGAATTATTATAAGAATTATTTCAAGATTCCGTTTAGCCTTTATTTCATCAAAATTAGTTGAGTCTATCAAATGTTATAAAAATACGTATTTTTGTTGATATCTATTCACAAAATATTATTACTCTTCCTAACTGATTCATTAACGCAGAGCCTAAACTGCGGGGGTTAGAAACTTGAAATTTTGGCAGTTGATACATTTTATAACACCCACTAAGATAGGATTTTTGGAAATTCTACCCCTAAAGAGTTGAACGATTGTTTAGAAACCAGTCATTTTTAAAGAAGCATGAAATTTAATGAACAAGCTTAAAAATAAATAAAAATGTATTTCAGCGTTTTTGAAAATCTAAATCTGAGAGGGTAAAAAAGGGGTTGAAAGTTTGTATGGGGATTCCTGCACTTTTGGTGTAAGAAGAATGATATTTAGTATTAAAGCTATGCATATGTATTTCGTCGTTTTTAGAAATTTAACTCCAAACGGGAGAAACGGGGTAAAAGCATTAGTATAGAAATTTAAAAAAATATAAATATACTATTTGAGTTTTGTGATTGAATTAATAAACATGAATTTCAAAGTTTTTAGAAACTTTTATTTTTGTTTGTTGAAGAGTTGGGTGCAAATAATGAAATTCAAAATACGCAATATCTTATATCAATATCTATTAGGGAGAAATATACGAACTTCAATATGTTGGTGATGTTTGGATAAAAAAAACATATTCCATTATTGCCATATGTACCACTTAATTGGTATTCCCTAAGCTTATATTATTGTAAAGTTTCATTAAAATCCATTCAGTAGTTTATGCGTGAAAGAGTAACAAACGTCCATACATCCATACAAACTTTCGAGTTTATTATATTAGTAAGAAGTAGGATTATTATATGCCCTATACTGAACACACATACACTATACTGGATGGGCGAATAAATCGATTGGTAAATGTTTATATCTTATTGATTAAAAAATGATAAAATCCTTATTTTACCCGTACGAAGTCGGGACGGGCAGCTAATTACTCGCTGATAACGTATCTTTCTGTAGGTAAAAAAGGTTTTTAAAAACAGTACAGCAGTTTTTTAGTTTATTCGCTACAAACAAACATACAAAAAATCTATTTTTACTTAGTTATAATATTAGTATAGATAAAGACCACGCGCGAGCGAAGCTGCGGGCAACAGCTAGTTTATAATATAAGTATAAATAACGTATTTGTGAACCAAAATATAAGATACGTTTAAAATATTTTGGCATGCCCAAGTGATTGCTGCGACATGGATATTGGATATTTATATGACACATACATAATTTATATAGTTGATAATTTGTTCGACAGGGAGCTAGCTGACTGGGCACTGGCTGTGACTCATTTGGGAGCGTGTTGCGTTTACGTTGTGGTTGTTGCAGAATCCTTTAAACAAGTAAGTTTTTCTATTCAATAATTTATTATTTAAGAAAATAACTATCATTTTAAATTTCAGCGCCTGCAAAAATATAACTAGTTAAATTTTTGTACAATGTCCTCCACATTTTGCTTTTCTTATTTTACTAGGCGCTTTATTATTCATATTTTTCCTACCGTTTCGTTTTTTCAACTGGGGTTTATTATAGTAATCTTTAAATGTACTTATTTTCATTTAAATTATTGTTTTTATTATTTACGCTCCATAAAAAAAATATTAAATACCTCGGATATCTTCTCAGTTTCTAATTAAATTGTTTAAACAGAAATGAAATATGTAAAGCCTCGACTCGTACAATCACTAATATAAGGCTATTTTGACTTTTCATTTTTGAAGATAATTTATTTTTATTATTTGGCGCATTTTGTAATACATCATTTATTCATAAAGTCTAATATTAAAAATTAGGATACTATGTTCGAGGCCAATAAAATTTACTCTCTCAGTGATAATGATAGATCACATAGCCCAGGGGCAGAACCCTTGTAAATTAAAATGTATCAATATTATAATGAATCGTAACATATATCTATGTATTTCTTTTTAGGTATCAGATGTATACGGTGGCCCAAATTGGTCAGTAACAGTTTTCTGCGCTTTGACATTAGTAATATTGATACCGTTGACTCAAATCACGAAACTCAAATACTTGGTGCCGTTCTCAGCATTGGCGAACTTCGTGTGGTTAACTTCCATATGCATTTCAATATATTATTGCCTAAGATCCCCGCCTTCAATATCGTCTAGAAATCTGTCCACGTCTATTTCTGGATTACCAAATTTTATAAGGTAAGTGATATTTTATAATAATGTCGAGATGCCGAGATGACTCAGTCGTTAAAACAACTGAATTAACCAAGGAGTGTAGGTTTAAACGAACTGTAGGTACTTGGTGGTAAGGCTGGGTACTATCCACTCATAACATATTTTATTGTCAAACAGCAAATTTGATTTTCACCAATTCGTATTGCAGCATTCTTGCTGCTGCAATACGAATTGGTGGATATCATATGTTGCGGAATTTCCTTAGGATGTATTCCTTCACCATCGAGCACGAGATAAATTATTTTTGTAAATGTATAAAATAGGATACTATAATATAAAAAGTACATATAATAAAAATATATAAACAAGGTAATACATAATTCTGAGGTGTTTAAACGGATTTGAGCCCGCGACCTTGGTTATGATCCATAACTCTATCCACTGGGCCATCTAGATTCTCAATTTGACTATCACTTACACTAAATAGATCTTTAATCACTTTTGTTATATAATAATAAATTTACGATAATGATTTGTTTCTTTTTTTTTATTTCAGCACAAGTTTATTCGCTATGGAAGGTATCGGTGTTGTTATGCCAATAGAGAATGAAATGACCAAACCTCATCAATTTTTGGGCTGCCCCGGCGTGTTGAACATTGCCATGACAGCCGTTGTTGCCTTGTACGCTTTCGTTGGCTTCAGCGGGTATCTTAACTTTGGAGAAAACGTCAGAGGAAGCCTGACACTCAATTTACCACAAGATGAAATGTGAGCATACTTTGCTAATTTTAATAAACATTGAATAATTAAATAATGAAACGCACTTTATATAACTTCAAATAAAATTTAAAGTTATATGATCCGTTAAAAATAAGTTATATGAAGTCCGTTTCGTAGACTTTAGTAGCCAACTAGCTTCTAAAGTTATTAGTTATGGCGATTATCTTTTGGCTATTCGAGAATGTTTTGGCATTTAATGAATTGCACACTACGTAATACTTAAATAAAATTTGGGGGCAAATTTAAATTAAATAAAAATTAGATACTTATTTCACAAGGTTCTATATTGATAATAGCGTTACGTGTGAGTTGTTGAAAACGGTCGGAGTAGTATTGGTCTTTTGAAGACTGGAAAGCTTTTCTTGAAATACATCAATGATGGCACTTCTGTGATTGTGAGTGTATGTTGAAAATAAACAAGTATAACCCTTAGAACAATTAATGGAGCACAAAATGGTCTTATTTATTAATTATGTTGTATAAAATATTATAAGCGCATTGCATTGAGCAAGAGTAAATGCGCTGTTATTTAATTTCAATTCACAAACCCAGTGCCCACTCACTTGTAAATCGACAATATTTACTAACTGATATGTACTTTTTATTATATAACAAAATATCTCATTGTTGTCTTTTAAAATTTTATAAATAGGAATTGTTTTTCAGATTAGCACAAGTAGCAAAAATATTGGTAGCATGTGTGATGGTATTATCGTACGCTTTGATATTCTACGTGCCAGTCGATGTGATTTGGAGACGAATACATGAGAAGATTCCTGCTAGAAGTCATAGATGGGGCATGGCAGGATTGAGATTATTTGGGACTCTTTTTACAGGTATGATTGTGTTGTATTTCATTCTTGTTTTTTAAATTTTCTTTACATTTTTACTAAAGTTGTAGGTTAACTTCATACTAATCATGAATATCATACGTGAAACACGAGATTCTCGTATCTCTTAAAAGGTATAATAAAGTGTCCGAAAAAAATATTCTGCAGTAAAATTTCACGGTACATATGGCGAGAAAGATAAATATATCACCAATATTTATTCGTTTCAGTGGGTCTGGCGTGTGCCATCCCAAGACTAGAACTCTTCATGGAGTTAGTGGGCGCGGTATGTCTGTCTATAATGGGTCTTTCGCTCCCAGCTATAGTCGAAACAGTATGGAGATGGGGCAAAGACCTTGGCCCTTACCATTGGATCTTATGGAAGAACTGCTTTATCGTTTTATTTTCTTTAGTAGCTTTAGTTTCTGGAGTGACGTTTTCAATCAAATCCATGATTGATAATTTGTGATATAAATGATGGCTGTGTAAATAATTGAATTTATATATTTATAGTTTTGTTTTAAGTATGCTTGAATTGTGTAATAAATGTTCCGCTATCAACTATACATATGTATAAGTTTTTGGTAACTAGTTTTAAAAAACATTTAATATTAAAAGTAGTTTTAAGATTTTATAAAGATAACCCATTAATTAAACAGATTTAAAAAGACAAAATATCATTTTTCATTATTCAACTGTTATACTACCAGTTATACGAGAAGCCCACAAGAGTATATAAGCCATAGTATATCGTCAAAACGATACCTAAATTAGATCATATCCCCCAGGAATTTAAATGTGCCGTAACACTCTCTCTTCAATCTGGAACAAAGCAATACTAAGGTTCGCTCTTTACGGTGGAATAAATAATGAGTTTTGTTTACGTATACCATACACTTTTAATGCGCTGCAAACTATGGTTTCGATGTCGTAGTTATACGGGCTGTTTAACCCTTTAATTTAAACACAGCAAAATGATTTTATTCATGCTCTAATGTTAAGCCGCTTTTTAGTTTTTTTTTTTTTTTGAAGTGATAAATTCTTGGGTAGTACACGTAACGTAACGCGTTACGGCGCCACACTGTCTGGCTTCCCTTTCTCTCACGCATACGGTAACAGTAGGCAGGCTCCTCCTTTCTCACTTTATTATTTATTTATACTATTTTATTACCGACGCGGACTGTTATTAGCGACGTGAACCGACGAAATTTGGCAACTCTCAATTGGTAATTTAAATTATACTTAACATATTATAATTAATAATAAATATTATCACTTCTGTCGAGCGTCCCGAGACGCACACGTTTTTATTTTTTATAGCATAGGTAGACGGACGAACATGTGGGCCACCTGATGGTAAGTGGTCACTAATGCCCATAGACATTAGCATTGTAAGAGATGTTAAACATCGATTACATCGCCGCCGCGCCATCGCGCCGCCAACCTTGGACGCTAAGATATTATGTCCCTTGTGCTTGTAATTACACTGGCTCACTCACTCTTCAAACCGAAGCACAACAATACCAAGTACTGCTGTTTCGCGGTAGAATATCTGATGGGTGGGTGGTACCTATCCAAACGAGCTTGCACAAAGTTCTACCACCAAGTAAGTTAAACAAAATTATGATGATAACATGTGACAATATGACATGTAATTTTATTCCATTGTTTATATACATAATATAATATATCTACAACAATATATTATACAAAATAGTGGATAACATAGTTACTAACTTTTTAAATGCGGATAGATATAAAGTTATATTTAATTTATAAACGAGCACGTAATATGATTAAGATTCATATCTTTAGTTCAGTTTTATTCATCACGTCGGTGGTTTTTACTATAATGTTATTGTTTTTCTCGAGGGAGAGCGCTGTCAACTGGTACATTCCATTCTTTAATGTTAATGGATATTATATTTAGTTTTAAATAAATAAGACTACTGCATTTTTTAAGAAATTACTAATATTCCTTTATTTCCCTTAAATCTTAATGCTTGTGTAAGGTTAGTCTAGGTAGTAGTTAGTGTACAGCCCCAACGTCCGGGGCTTTAAGTATAGAGCGTAACCCTGGGGCCGTGGATGCATGAGGTGGGGGCCTCACGTGTCCAATTTCAAACGGCCCTGAGAACGGCAGCCGGAATGGCCTACGCACTAGCGAGGAGTGCGTGGGGGGCGGGATTACCTTCGCCTCCTGAGGAGAGCTCCGCCGAGCCACGAGCGGAGCACAGCACGGGAGGGGCCGCAGATGCATTGTATCAACACGATCCCGTAGCCTCTCCGATCCGTGCCGAGGACAGCCATCGCAGTGGTTTTAGTGGGTAAGAAGCCCAAATAACCCGGTCCTTCCCCTAAGGGAGTCGGGTACGTTTATGAAGATTTCCACTACTAAAAAAAAGGTGTAATGTAGTAGTTTGTGTGTAGGTATGTATGGTGTTACAGTCGACTATAGTATGGATTAGGATGAACCTCGCGACGTTCACATCCCTACACGATCCCTATACCGTTGAGATGTTGAGGCTAAGGAACTCTGCAATTCTTTAACGTTTGACAAAAACGTATTTTGAATGTTTATATTAGATCATAAACTATTCAGGGAACAAATATCTCGTGCTGCGATATACATATGTATATATTATTATTTTAAATTTCATTATTTGTCTTGTGATACTCGTATTTAATAAACCTGTATTTTGTATAAATATGACGAATTTTCCACTTTGGAATTTGGGATTGGGATGCAATAGAACTTTTGAATATTTGACTCATTTACTGTTTTTTTATTACCACAAATTATTTAACAATTTAATTACAAAAATTCAATGGATCGAATTAAATCGATCAAATCGGATGAACCAATTTTGTTGTCGCTAAAATCAAATGTACGTCGAAAGCATAAATAAAATTACCTAATGCAAGCGACGCAAATAATCGTCTCTAATTCCATTGAAAGCCTTATTCTGCAGAGCTATAATCGTATTAATATAAGCCGATATAATTGTGGGTAATACCCACAATTATCATTGAACGCAATAGGCATTAAAAAATGTAACTTAAAACACAAGGCGATCCGTATCCTCATCAGCGATTATTCTTATTTTTTATCGCGAATGCTACAGTGCTTACTCTACTCTACAATTTATTAATGATGGCTTAATCAGCTTATCGTCTTAAATATATTGTTTTTTTTAAAGATTAGCTTCTATATTAGAGATTCGTTTTTACATTTGGAGTAGTAAATTTAATATATTTCATTTACTTTCTATTTAATTGATAAAATTAACCATAACAAAATACTATTTCATATTGCATTATTGCTAATATCCCCCCACAACTCTAAAGATCGGTCACTGAGTTTAAGCAATAATAAGCTTAAGTGTAAGTAACATGTATAGTTTCATTAACTGACAAGACCTAGGGTATTTTTTTTCTATATACTAAGAATGGACCACCCAAAGTTAGCCAATTACAATCAAACGAGATATCAAGATATATGAATCTCTGAATGTTTAATGACCATAATTATAGCAAGTTCAGAAAAGAAGCATTTTCATTTGCTTACATCAACATGATCGATTCGATAGAACACGATATCATTAAGAAGCCTTAAATTAATCGCAATGACAAAGCTAGAATATAAACGAGAATTCAGATTCAAAGTACATATTATTTAATATTCATGTAGCCTCCTCAGTAATATCATACATCAAGTGCCTTAAGTCAAGTAAATGTTATTGCTGAGAACTTATACCCGTTGCCCAAGCACGACATACTATTTAATCATATGTCTTACAGGAAGCAGCATACAAGCGTGACGAGATGACATTGAAAATTAACGAATCATTCCTGCACATCACCTAACATCCAACTATGTATCACGATTGCGTGATGTATTGCCTTTTGCTATATAATCATTATAATGTATTGCCTCGTTGGTCTAGTGGCTACATATAAGGCCGCAAACACGGTGGTCCTGGGTTCAAATCCCAGGTCGGACCAATAAAATGTTATTGAGATTTTCTGTCGAAAATTCTCAGTAGCAGCCCGGAGTCTGGAAGTTGAAAGTGTGTACACTTCCGTGCCTCGGAAAGCACGTACTACCGTTGGTCTTGCGCCTGAATTCTTTCCGGTTGTGTCGGATTTCCGTTCCATCGGGTTATGAGAGAAAGGGAATAGAGAGTGCATCTGTGTTTGCGCACACACTTGTGCACTATAATATCTCCTGCGCAGTTGGCTAATCTCTCTTAAGATTGGCCGCCGTGGCCGAAACCGGTCAGGAGGACCATATATAATTTACTAGCTCTTACTTCGGATCTTGTTCTAAATTTATACATCAAATTGATTCGTTGATTTGTAAAGTACGGAAATTTCTCGAGAAACCATTAAAATTAAACAGGAATACGCGTTCAGGATCTGCTCATTTTTTAGACAAGCTAGGGTTATCTTGTGTGCCTGTCGCTGGGAATGATTTTGGAGGCTGAATCTTTGAAAAAAATAATCGTTTTTTCTATATCTTTGAAAAAAGTTGTTACCGCTTTTTTATTGTTCTTTTCTTTGTAGTTTATTTGATTTTGTAATCATTTTTTAGTTCCGAATAGTCAAAATGAAACCTCATATCGGTGTAAATAATGAACAAGAAATTTTTATGGGCATTTTGAATAGTCGTTCTTTAAATTTAAATGGTTATATTAAATAATTTCTTTGACGCTATTAAATTCTGTTTTTTGCAATATTGTTTGTATAACAACTTAAATATAAAGTAAGACGCAATTTTTCAGTTTTTTATTGATCAAGATCATTATGTGGCACTAATTAAATAGGTTAATGTACATGTAAAGGGCAAGCAGATTATAAAAATTGATATAACATACAGAAACATTAAAATGTAATTTAATCATTAAATTACTGACACGTACTAGTATAAACCGGTATGGTATGAAGGTGATGTGCTCTTAAGACCTAGGGCCATAAGAGATATAATTTTGCAGATACAGACATCCCGGACTTAAATAAAAGTTATTATTTTTATAATAATAATAATTTTAGCCAAGCGTAAATCTTGGGCCAGGAGCGGGGATGACAATAGCCTAGTAGGTCAGGATAGCTCGGCGTCGTGAATGGCGGCTGCGATGGAACGGCAATAAAGAGTATTTGCGCAAATAATTGTCTACGATTTATCCTGTACAGTTGCCAAATTTTCATCGATACTGGCGCTGTGGGTTGTGGCCGAAGTTTGATTAGGACGACGTCTATTTATGCTCAATTCATGCTCAAAAAGATAAAAGTGTTTCATATTCCACAGAGCTCATCACCTAAATTATAAATATACAAAAAAATACTTAAAAAAATATAGTAGTTGTGTTTAACGACACTGTTGGTGGTAAAAACATGGACTACTGACGTCATGACCTCGTGTCTTAGCTACCCGGGAGGTAAGAGCTATCGAGCGCTATTATCCGCACGTGTGTTGCAAAGTAATTTTCATCATTTAATAAAAAAAAAAATCCGTGATAAATTTTTTGCTTAGTATTTTAAAAATTATTACATAAATAGCCTAATAGATACCTAATAACCACTTCACGGGTCGGACACTAATTTTGTTACACGCTGTATAATTGTATTTTAAATATGGTAAGAATTAAAACACAATGTATACTCGAAATAAGATCTTTTAATATCAACAATAAATAACGCGGTGATGTTAACACAATGAAAAATTATTTTAAACGTAGTTATGTTATGTATCGCGTCGTTCTTTTTCTTTTTAATCTGGCAAGACTGATAATACAAACTTTGAAACATAAAAATAAAAGAAAATATGTTTATTAAATTATTTTATGAATAGGTTACAATCATTAAGACAAGTATTTTCAATTTTAATTTAGTTTAAAAATACAACAAAACATTTATAAGTAAACTGAACTCTTATCAAAATTATCTACATTTATATCTTTTGATTCACAATCCAGTGTGTTCCGTTATAAAGTCTCGTATAGTTGGAGACGCAATATCCGCAAACACACTCGGTGAAAGGGATTGACCGCAGCCTCTGCCAAAGGAAACGATGCCAACAGCCATTCCGTCTTGTATCGCCGCGCCACCCGAATCACCCTGTAATTGAAAAAGATTTATATATTACTTGTGTTATGTTCTACTTCTTAGACGTATTTTGCTACTCTTAGATATATTTCATTGTTTAGTATTTATCTCATTAGTCTAGTAACTAGTCGATGAGACAAAAAATCGCAAGGGTTTTGTATATCGATTGAATATTTTTTAAGAAATTAAGCCAGCCAATCGCAGCAGTTAGGACGTTAGCAGTATCCCGTCCCAGTGCTTCGAAAAGCACGCTTAGCCGTTGTCTACTTCGGCTTGATTTATCTTTAGTTGAGTCAGATTATCGTCCTATTTAATTATGGATAGCACCATTATTTATGCACACGCTTTGCGTAAACGCTTGAAATGTATTGCACAGTTGGCTAGTCTCTATTGGCCGCATTGGTTGAAATTTATCAGGAAGATATCATCGTGGTTTATTAGCATCTTTTCCACAATACTTTACAATAATAAAAAACGATGCGTAAGAAATTTAGAACAATAAAGTAATGCAATAAATATAAATTAATTTAGTCATAATTTCACAGCGTATTAAACCACGAAAAAAATTCCAGACACAAACAAACATATTTCAAAAATCGAATCATATTGCTTTATACAAAAATTAATTTATTTATTTTCATAGGATCAATTGTCTTGTTACTTTTTTTTTATTGTATAGGTAGGCGGACGAGCATTTGGGCGACCTGATAGTAAGTGGTCACCAACGCCTATAGACAATGGCATTATAAGA
This sequence comes from Nymphalis polychloros, assembly GCA_905220585.2. Taxonomy (NCBI): domain Eukaryota; kingdom Metazoa; phylum Arthropoda; class Insecta; order Lepidoptera; family Nymphalidae; genus Nymphalis; species Nymphalis polychloros. The sequence goes on from HG992245.1 coordinate 14,033,606, forward strand.
AATGTTAACCATCGCTTACATCGCCAATGAGCCACCAACACCACATCGAGGCTGTTATAAAAACAGCTTCACGGAAACTCGGAGTCCTGAACAAGGTGCGGCGTTTTTTAACGCCACAACAACTGCTCCTGTTGTATAAAACACAGGTGCGGTCTTGCGTCGAATATTGCTCGCACCTCTGGGATGGCTCCGCTAAGTACTTACTGGAGGCCTTGGATCGGTTGCAGCGACGTGCGATTCGCATTATTGGCGACGCAAAGGTCACCAACACCCTCGAGCCTTTACAATTGCGTCGAGAGATAGCGGCACTGAGCGGCACTGAGCGCTTTCTACCGATTGTATCACGGCGAGTGCTCAGAGGAATTATAATCGCTCATTCCTGCTTCCCCATTCCTTTACAAGTCTACGCGTGCTGGCTCTCGATGTCACCGCCTAACTGTGACATCAATTCCATCGCGCACAAAGAAATTTGGCAACTCTTTTCTTTGTCGCACCTCCAAAACATGGAATTCTTACCCAGCACACGTGTTCCCCTCCTCTTATGACCTGGGTTCCTTCAAACGAGGCGTGAAGAGGCATCTTGCGGGCCGGCAAGGCGGGGGCGGCTAGAGCAAGTCATTCGTCCTGACTGCACTAGCCGTCGTCGCGTTTGGACTCTACTACCACTTACCATCAGGTGGAGTAGAGTCATTTGCTCTCCCGGGTTTTTATAAAAAAAAACCTTGGGAACTAAGATGCTATGTCCCTTGTGCCTGTAATTACACTGGCTCACTCACCTTTCAAACCGGAACACAACAGTACAAAGTATTGCTTTTGGTACTTGAAACTAAATTGTCAAACATACCTGACATGTTCCTTCACCTCCTAGGAAGAAATTTCCTCCACAAAACATATTCCTCGTCAGTACTGTCGGATACACAAGGAAGCATTGTATAAAGTTTACAACTGGCAGCTGAACGTGCATCAATCTTTCTGGAATAGAAGACGCGCCTTGCTAAAAAAAACATATTTATGATTAAAAAAGAATAATAAATTCCGTATAAAAATAAATAGTTCATTAAATATCCCATCAAAATTACAAATCATCCAAGTAAGGTTTTTTAAGAGGAAATTTTGAATCTGCAATTAACAAGATAAAATTGATTGTAAATTACAAGCCCGTCACATGTATGAACATGATTTATTTTTTTATGTATGGGATGTATACAGTTCATACTGTACACAATTACATTATTTACTTGGTGATAGCGCTTTGAGCAAGCGCGTCTAGTTACTCTCACTCATGTAGTTGAATGTAATAGTATTGTTTTATTGACTGCCTAGTTAGTCTAGTGGCTAGATATAAGGCCGCAGACTCGGTGGTCCTGGGTTCAATTCCCAGGTCGGGCCAATAAATAGTTATTGGGTTTTTCTGTCAGATAGTTCTCAGTAGCAGCCCGGAGTCTGGAAGTTGGAAATGTGTACACTCCCGTGCCTCGGAAAGCACGTTAAGCCGTTGGTCCAGCGCCTAAACTCTTTCCGGTTGTGTAGGATTGCCGTCCCATCGGATTATGAGAGCTAAGGAGGAGAGAGTGCACCTGTGTTTGCGCACACACTTGAGCACTATAATATCTCCTGCACAGTTGGCTTATCTCTTGAGATTGGCCGCCGTGGCCGAAATTGGTCTGGAGGACCTTATTGTTTTATTTCAGTTTGAATGGTGATTGAGCTAATGTAACTAACATGGGATATTAGGCCTTAATTGCCAAAATTGGTGGCGCCTTGACGATGTGTAGAATTGGTTACATTTCTTTGAAAACCAATGTCTATGGGCGATAGTGATTTATCATCAGATGGCCCATTTTCCCGTCCTCCTTATTATATATAAAAAATATATAGTAAGTGAACATCGACAAATATTGAAAATAGCGTAATATGGCGGCATCTACCGTTACTTTTCAGCTAATTAGTTAAATAACTTAAATATACTATCAATTTAAACAAACTAAATTGAAATTTCATGTTTAAAACAAAACTTGAAATTCCATTGAGCATATCACTTACAGAGGCATGTTAATTGTTCTTTAATGTCCCTAAGTGTTTTATTACAACTATTACAAAAGAAAAATTACTGAAATACCCTAAGCAGAGTAATGATTTCAATTACTAAAGTTCATAGTCGAGGTCATCAGACACTATAAAATAACAGTTAATGGATGCCTTTTAAGAATAAGTCTGTTCAATTGTTTAATTGAATGGAAACACTTCTTAGAATATACACGTCAATAGTCGAATGGTGTACAAGTCGCCTGGCGATGTAAAAGTCGCACGTTCGATCCTGATCCTAGGCTATTGTCGTTCCAACTCCTAACACAAGCTTTACGCTTAATTGGAGGTATGTTAATAATTTCCTCAGTTTGTGACTTTACAGGACATAAAAACAGCAACTTTGTAGCACTTTTTTCGCTGGCTTGCTTTACAAATACGATTACATAAGAAATGTTATAATTACTGAAATAAATATTGCTTATGGATAAAATAGCTTTATAACTAAGAATTACTAAAATTCGTTCAGTAGTTTCAAAGTATATCGATTACAAACACCCAAGTCTTTTCTCTGTATAATAATATGATATATTAAATTTGTAACAAACTGCCTCGTTATTCTAATGGCTAGATGTAAGGCCGGAGACCCGGAGGTACTGGGTTCAATTCCCAGGTCGGACTAATAGATAGTTATTAGGTTTTTCTGTAAGAAATTTTTCAGTAGCTTGCCGGAGTCTGGAAATGTGCGAATACTTCCGTGCCTCGGAAAGTACTTAAAGCCGCTGAACTCTTTCCGTTTTTGTCAGATTGCCGTCTCATCGGATTATGAGAGCTAGGGAAGAGAGAGAGTGCACCTGTGTTTGCGCACACACTTGTGCACTATAATATCTCCTGCGCAGTTAACTAATTTCTCTTGAAATTGGCTGCCATGGCCGAAATCGGTCTGGAGAACGTTATTATTATTATATTAAATTTATTTACCTTCAACCTTCCCCATCCACTGACTAAAACGTCACCTCTTAAGTTTCGATTTTTAGGCGGTAAGTCAATTGGTTTAATTGTATCCGTGAATTCGATCGGTTCGACAGTCTTCATGTACGCTACATCTTTGTCGAACGCAGGATTATCATATTCCGGATGTGGTGTAACTTCAGCTATTGGGATAATTGTACCATTTTTACGATATGAACTACCAGCTCTCAGGACTACAGTAGAAGGATCGACGCTGCGAAAAAAAAAAAAAAAATTTGTATACGTTAATGAAACCTGGTTTTTATTTGAAGAATACTTATTTTATTTATAACGAAACCAACCGTTTCTCGATTGGTGATCTCTGCCTTAAACTTTATATTTTCTTTGTTTAAGGATGGTAAACCAAATGCACCTGATTGATGATTCGTGGTTTTTTTCTCTCCGTATATTGTTAGTCATTTTTATGTGATGCTAACATTAAATATAACATTTGTGTCATAAATATGTGGAAATAGTTTCTTTATTTTTAATTTTTTTTATAACATAGAGAGGTGGACAACCGTATGGGCCACCTGATGGTAAGTGGTCACCAATGCCCATAGACATTTGCATTGTAAAAGATATTAACCACCGCTTAAATCGCTAATGCGCTACCAACCTTGGGTACTAAGATGTTATATCCCTTGTAATTACACTGGCTCACTCACCCTTTAAACCGGAACACAACAATACCAAGTACTGCTGTGGTGCGGTGAATATCTGATGAGTGGGTGGTACCTACCCAGACGAGCCCTACCACCAAGAAATAGCCTATAAAAGAAGTAACTTATTTCCATGAAGTCAGAGATAATTTATTTTGGAATATCACGTTATTTTGAAATATAAGCAGCAAGAAAGAAAAATCTTAATTAAATATACAAGCATTACAATTACTTATTTATTAAAACATCTGATTTCTTATGTGAGAAAATAAAATAAAAATATATTTTGTATTAAAATATAAATGTATATAAAGGATAATGAAACGATTGTACATTGTAATTCCTGCAAATACATTTTGCTTGAGCACAAAGTCAAACTAATTAATTGGATACCAGTTTTTTTATGGCTTTGATGCCGCGAATGAATACGATATTAATATACTCGTATTTTGCTGTAAACAATTTAGTTGTTTCTCATAAGAATTATAAATTCACATACATATATATAGGTACGTATAAATATATATTTCTAAAGAGAATCAGGAAAAATATTATTGATGGTTTACGATGAAGTTACTATGTATGACTTGTTTATTACTTGTAATAACTGCAACACTGGTTCAGAAACCGATACCTCATCCTTTTTTTATACAGTGATTTCATTTTCAGAACGTGATACAATCATTGAAGTGACAGTCCCTTTCTGCTATTAAAAATACGTTATTTTTCTCACCACTTTTAATTTCATCAAACCTGACGCAAAGCCAACCTTCGCATATATAAAAAGTTAGCTTGTTTTTACACGATTATAAAATGTTGGCTTTTTATTAATAAAAAGTTTCGTATAGCGTTCTTATTATAGAAAGATTATGACCAATATCAAATCAAGTACCCTGGCTTAAGAAACATTATTGTTCTAATTATTTTAACACACACAAAACACGTTTCATTCAAACCAATTGCATTTTGTGTTAATTCTTAGTATACATACTTTTGAGCACAATGACCGGCCGTTAATATGTAATTTTCGCTAACAATGAACCCTCCGCAAAAATATGAATTGTTCACTATGAATGAGACTTGGTAGGGATGTTCCAGTATGTTAGCCTCCTCCCCTCCGACGATCCTGTCATCCACATCCACTTCCTCGTATGAGTCATTTCCCGTGGGTATTGGAACTTTTTCTGACAATATGATTTCTGAAATAAATATAAAAAAATAAAACATTTTGTACTTTAAATCTTTTCTAATGAATAAAAATTTATATTTGCTATGCGTCCCTTATCTATTCAAGTGATTATGATGAAACTTTGGTGAGGTGTTCTGTGTAGGTCAGCGAAGGCACTGATCCAAAAAAACTTCTAAGCGTGCGAAGCCAGGACGGATAGCTAATTATTGGATAAAATATCTTTCCTTCGATGTTCTTGATATTTCGATTTAGGAAAATAAAACGAAATGGTTGTGAAATAAACTAAGAAATCAAATTAAGAAATTGTTACAATTTGTTGTCTATTATACAAGATATTCTTATTTCCCATTTTCCTAATAAACTACTTGAAGGTATGTTTGTGCCAATAAAGCAAAAAATAATAATGCTTCGAGGCTTTCCCTATTATGAACGCAATAAAACATACTATAATTATAGCACATTTATAACATTAAATCCATGGCATATACATTTTGTAATCCATGTTATTGCGTACAATAACGTGCACTTTTGTAAATATCAAGATTCACAGATGAGCAAAAATTTGAAACAAATCACTGGTTTAGTAATAAAAAGTAATACATACTTTGAGCAATCATTTGTAGTCATGCGATTGTTATTTATTTAATTGCTTCATTGTTCTAGCGGCTCGCATATATTTCTATAGTGCCCTTATTTTAAATCTATCCTAGGTTCAAACCATGAGTTCATAAAAGTTACACAGCTCGCTGTCAAAAATTACTTAGTCACATTCTTGAGCTAGGAAATCTCCAATGAATAAACCTGATGCCCGAGACTTAACAAGATGGGGCCCAGAGCAGTAGACGTTTGAGGTAGGGGCCTTGGGTGTCCGCGTTTATTGGCGCATAGACTTTTGCACTTTAATTTTGCTTGCACAGACTAGGCTTTTAAGACTGATTGCGACGGCCGAATTTCTATTAAGAGTATATTATTGTTAGAAATGTTAAAGACAAAATATTTGAAGATATTGTCCGTCTTTTCTAGCATGGCAATCATATAAACAAAAAAAGATACGTATAATTCTTATAATATACTCTTATTGATAAGAGAGAAACACTCTGTTTTAGAATAGAAATCAAACAAGTTTTACGTTATATATAGCACTTCTCACTACAAAATTTAATTCCACTCCTAATTCATATTCCAATCGCGACCAAATGTACGTTTTCGCTAACATTAGTCATCACTGCGATTCAAAAGTTAAATCGTACCTGCTAAAGTTTACATTTCTTTTTTTACCATATTTAAATTACTGACTCAGAACAGATTCGAATAAGATCAGAACCATTAGTTTATCAGGACTGCGCATTAAATGTGTTTGTTTTTAATAATTGGAAAATAGCGTAAGGAAAGCTGTATTGAAATTCTGACCCGACCTGCATTGGAGTAGCTTGATAGAATATGCTCAAACCTTCTCCACAAATGAAATGGCCTATGGAATGAAGTAGGTCAAAGTTCTACCACCGAGTTAACAATTAAGTTTGGTTTTGACATAACGATATATGTTAACATATTATCGGTTCGTTCCGATTGAATAAATAAAGATTAACCAAAGTTTGATCAGAATCGAATCGGTAACGTATCGTAATCGTTATAGATTAGTAGGATTCGGCCCAGGATGAATGTCTTAGTAAAGCATAGAGGACAAACATATAAAAAAATATTATCTTTTATTTATTAAGATTTATTCAAATGATATTATGTCCTTGTCGATTTACCCTATGTTTCGCAAACATCTTACAAACTCAGCCATCGTTAAATCCATGTGAAGATTTATTCAACCTGTACATTTTATTGCTCATTAATTACTATAAAGGTGCTGCGTATTATTTTGTTATGAAACAAGAAAAATACTTAATAATCCATCAAATCAGGCTTACGATTAATTAATTGGAATTCATGGCGATAAAATATATTTCGTGCTTTATATAAAAAAATACGCAGTCTGTTTTACTAGCAGAAATGGACCAGTAGCTCAATTCAATCATTAACATTTTGCCTCATTTTACTCACTCGTAAGTCTTATGGCTAACCTATAAATAAGGCTGGATGCCTCATATATTCAAATCTCAGATTTAATCGGTATAAAGTTATTAAGTTTCTCTGTTAAACAAATCTCAATAACTTGGAGTTAGGCACTTGTAAGTGTTACACTACCTCGGAAGCAAGTACCTATATAAAGATGGCTAGATTTGGCGGTTTTTCTTAGAGTTCATAGAGTGATAATTACAGTCATTATAATATTTTTTTAATTTGTCATTCAAAAATATGTATGTAATAAATTCAAATTGTAATTTATTTATACTGCTCATTATATTCCATTGTAATAATAGGTATATAATTTTGACAGTAACGAAAATTTTAATTAATAAAATTTGACAATCATTTTAAAATGTTTGATTGAGTAATATTATTGTTTATTTTTTTTATTTTATAAATTATAACCAAGCCGAGATGGCCCAGTGGTTAGAACGCGTGAATCTTAACCGTGGATTCAAAACCGGGCAAGCACCACTGAATTTCCATGTGCTTAATTTGTGTTTATAATTCATCTTGTGTTTAATGGTGAAGGGACACATCGTGAGGAAACCTGCATATTGTATTTTTTCATTTGAAAAATTATTAGAGTAATATTAGATAAAATTCGAGAAAAAATTGCAAATATTTATTGATTGCAAATAACGAATTCCGTATAATGTATTTTACTTATCACAATTATGATAATTCTAACGATTACCATTGTAATAGCCGTAAGGTCAAATCGTTACACTGTATCGCATGTCAATTGAATGCATGTTTCTAGAAAATCAAACACCATTGACGTAAACAATCAAATAAAAATATAATAAACAAACGGGAAATAATAGAAACGAATGTTTTAAATATAATATTGTCACGTGATACACAAAGCTCACAAATTCCTAAACTGGAAATACTAATCAATAGAGAAAATATAAAACATTATAATTAAAAACATAAAAAATAATTATATCTATCAGCAAACAGCTAACAAATCAACAGCATGATTAAAACGACGAAAAATCTAGCATAAGTCTACGTGAATAAGTTTCAAAACTAAAAGGAGATATCAAATACGTCACTAGCCTACATAAGACAGGGAAATGAAGCAAACAGTAATATTAATCTGAAGAAACACGTATCGAAACGGAAAGGTTATATATGGTAAAGCTTACCCGACACCGCACAGCCAGCTGCGAAAGCAGAGAACAAAATGTACCACATAACAGCTATTTGAATGTAACTAGCCTAATTGAGTTAACAATGAGCACTCACACGAAAGTCGTATGCTATATACTCTCACCGTTCAACTAATTTAAATAACTATGCATTACCCACATCACGTATCATATCGGCTTTAGTTTATAGGTCGCGAAATTAGATGATTGCTCGTCAATTTTTTTTATATCATATATTACATCGGGCCCAGATAGCTTCGAGGTTAAAGTACATACTCGTAAGAAGTACTGATTTGTGTTTTTGCAATTGATCTCATTTAACTTTATTTGATTTAATATCCAATAGAATATTGTAAAGAGATCTTTGCGAATGAATTTCGTGATGGTTTTTATTTGTTTGTATGGTCGTAAATATGGAAAGAGTTCATGCGCAGGATGCACGTGCTTTACGAGCGACGAGAGTTTTTTTTATCGTATAGGTAGGCGGATGAGCGTATGGGCCACCTGATGGTAAGTGGTCACCAACGCCCATAGAAAATTGCATTGTAAGAAATGTTAACCATCGCTTACATCACCAATGCGCCACCAACCTTGGGAACTTAGATGTTATGTCCCTTGTGCCTGTAATTACACTGGAATCACTCTTCAAACTGGAACACAACAATACCAAGTACTGCTGTTATGCTGTTTGCGGTAGAATACGGTAGTGTAAACAATATCAATGACTGGGCTCTGGGATGCTATTGAGAATTTCTCATCTACAGGTTTTTAAGTTAATTTTAATTTTCAAGCTAAATAGCATGTGACTTTCCTTTTCTTGCGGAATGTTTTTTTTGGCTTCGCTTTTTAGATTAGAGTTGTGCAGAGCTCCTGTAGAGCGAAGTTATATAGTCTACAACATTCATCAACTGACTACCATCCGCAGATATGTATTAAAAATGTTTTTCAACCACTTGATTTAAACTTTTAACGATACAAACTGTCTAACTTTATATAATATTAAAATAAAGATATTTATTTTAATAACAAACAAAACATCTTTATCTGCCTGTTCAAATGTGTTAATTTAATTGAATTACAATTTTATCGAATTAAGAAATATATAATAACAATAATAAAATGTTTAACTAAATCGTATGCAGATGGCTTTAAAAACATTTTAACTAAAATTAAAGATAATAGCTACACTAACTATCCCTGATAAATTTGTAATAGATAAAACTACTACACTGTGTCATTAACCGTCTCAGCGTGAAACCATTACTTTTTATGTGTATGAAATGCGGGCAAGTTCATTTGAAGATATAACAGGAAAATATAATGAAGTAAAGATAATAATCATTGTCAACATACATGTAAAATGTATGAAAGATAAACGTTGCTTAAATATAATAAGTTATAACCTCGATGGACTTATGGCAATAAGGATACGGATGTAGAGTGCTCAGGTTTAAATCCCAGAAAATGAGGACAAATGCTTTATATGAAGTATAATTGACTGCCACGTCGGTCTAGTGGCTACATGTAAGGTCACAGACACGGTCACGGGTTCAATTCCCAGGTCGGGCCAATATAAATTTCTGTCGAAAATTTTCAGTAGCTGCCCGGAGTCTGGAATAGTCTGTATACTCCTGCGCCTCGGAAAGCACGTAAAGCCTTTGGTCCTGCGCCTGAACTCTTTCTGTTCTTATCGGATGGGTAAATCCAGTTCAAAGTTAAATAACAATAGTAATACAACTTTTTAGTTAAGCGGTTTTAATTTTTCACGGCACACACCTGGACCTTCTCAAGATTCTAACTGCTGGTAAGAAATTAATGATGATGATATCCAGGACTACATACATATAATGATATATACATAGAAAGACCGACCGACTTCGCACACTATTTTGCCTAGTTATAATCGTTTATTATAAGATTTACTATATTTATTAAGAAAACGTTTATACAATATTGATATATTTTAAACATATCAATAATATAATTATATTAAAATACAATTACTAGTATGTCATTATAATGATAACAAATGATCCTGAAATCATGAAACTAATATCTTGATTCAATAAAATCGTCAATTTAAACGAATGGTATTTAAGTTAATGACATCTCCTGTGTATTCTATTTCGTTATCTGATGATATTTTGATGGCAGCAATTATAATAATAGGAGTACGTGTACGTGACCAATTTAGTTGGAAAGTCTATTCTATTATTTAAATCCAATTCAATCATACAAAACACTTTTCATTGTCATGTATCATGTATTATTACACAAATATTCCTGGAACGCTAATTATGATAAGTCAAATAATATTTGTGGTATAATGAGAAATTTTGACAAAACCTCGTGATTAATATTTCGTCTGATAGATGTCACCTTTGCTTGTAGATACTAAGATACTAAAAAGTATTAAATATTCTTGACACTCACTGTCAATGCTTTCGTTATATTTAAAATTATTTGTACGCGTAATTATATTGTAACTGTAATAATTCCTGCTTGGAGATGGATAACTCAATTTCTGAATCTAATCTCTTCAGATGACTATTCGCGAATATTATATCATTTCTACGTGGAAGGGTCTTGTGCAAGCCCGTCTGGGTCGGTACCACCCACTTATCAGATCACTATTCTACCACTAAACAGCAATACTTTTTGCGTTCCGGTTTGAAGGATTTGAGCCAGTGTAACTACAGGCGCAAGGTACATAACATCTTCGTTCCCATGGTAGGTGGTGCATTGACGATTTAAGGAATCGTAAATATTTCTTACACCGCCAATTTCAATGGATGATGGTGGATTAACATCAAGTGACACAATAACGTATAACATAAAAAAAAATACATTTCTAAATAAGTATATTATATTAAAACTCATATGACACGAATGTGTAATACATTACATAATATTTAACTTCTTCTCGAATATTTATGATAACATTTCCAATATGTGAAACTTGAACGGGAAGTCATTACAATTAACTTAAAGATACTATTATATATATACTTCGACACCTATTAACTGATCATCGTAAAAATTAAAAAAGGAGGATTTTTTTTTTTGAGAAGATTTTTATACTCCCCACTTTGTCGTAGCTCGCTCCTAGATTTTCAGCACACCCACTTTTAAGAATTAAGAATAGTCAAATTACATAAAAGTACGGCCTAGTCGTGATCCCTTGAATTTTATTGGCCATTCCCGACACAAACTGTAAAGCAACAGTTCGTTGACCCCTCTCATATCCTAAACAGAAGGTACCTAATGTATTTTTTCTTTTAGATTATTTAGCCTCATAAGTTCTTGCCAGGAGTGTATCAGTTATCATTCACACTTCCACTTGCCACTGAGCTCTAAAATAAACTATTAATATCAATAAATATATTATAAACATTTCAATATAAAAAAAAAACTATAAACTGTTATTACAATTATTTTGAAAATAACGAACGAAACTAAATCGTTCAACTGTAAACTGATAAAGTGAACGAGTTTTATTTTAAGGCCAATATTCATAAAAGTTCGGCGGAGTATCTGCCATATATTCACGTTTAATAGCTGTCTTCATATATATATTTTAGCTATCGGTGTATTGCTGTGTTGGCGTAGGCTTGCATTGATGTGATTAATTCGCGTAACCTCGATAACTTACTTTCAACAAAGGTAAATACTATCATTTGTACTTACAGCTTATATAATTATGTAATGATATAATGTTGTTAATACCGAATTTAGTTTTTTTTTTTCTATTTATGTACCTCTACTTTCTAAGTTCTACCATTTCGAAGGATATAATGAAGTAATATAAAATTAACTAAAATATTTAATTTGTTCCCTTTTCATCAATGAAAAAAGCCGATGATATATTATCAACAGATTTTACTTAATCGGTCTTATAGATATACTAGCTGTGCTCGGGGACATCACCCGCGTCTAATTGATAAAAATATAATAAATTATTTTATTACTATAATAACACACACGCGCGCACAAACACATACATAAGGCTACTGGTACAGAAATACGTAATTAACGATTTGAAATTAATTTTCATAAGATACCGTAGGGTTTACCGATCTTATATATGGCTTAACATTTGCACCATTACATGTTCTTTGTGTATACCAACCTTCATCAAGATTGGTCAAGCCGTTCTTGAGTTATAAGAAGACATACAGACAGACAGACAAAAATGCAAAAAAATAGTATAATGTGAATCACTGCATCATAAAACGATTATTTATCACAAAATTAAGTAAAAAAAATCTACAGACAGAACCAATAGATTTATATAGTAGTATAGATACAGAATACAAATTTCAAATTAAAATTTATGATTACATTTAAATTTTATTTAATGGATAGTTAAATGTCATCTTGTTTTATATTTCTGTGAAGAAATTAAATACAATTTATTATTATTATCAATTACAACGTTTTTAAGAAAATAACAATTTCCACCACACAAGTGAATCAAGCGACATAATACGTAGTACAATGCGATGTTTGTTTCCCAGCCTTCATTCAGCAATTTTACAAAATATTAATTTATACAAAAAAATATACTTATATCCAAATAATTAAAATCATTTTTTTCATAGATCGAATATCTCAAGGCTTTATTAAATGTAATATTAAAAATACAAATTTATATGAATTGAAAAAAAAAACACTTGAATACATAGTTTGCATGCAAAATGTCATTTTTTAATTAGGATGTTTTAAGAAGGAAGTGTTAAAGGTATATTAAAAGTTCCATGTATTATATGCAAATAAAGAACGATTCTTAAGCTTGAATGACGTGAATCGAGACATATAATTATATACTAGTATGACGTACGACTGCTCTTAACTACGATACTAATAAACATACTTTTATTAACATATAAGAATGATAACTTTTCTTTCTTTACATATTCTTCGGAGTTACTTATACCCTAATATCATAAATAAATATTATTTCAATAGTCAAATGGCTACTGGCTTATATTAAATACTAAGAATCGAATTTATATTTAAGGAATTACTAATATTCTTATTGAACCCTCCAATCAATCGTGAAGATAGTGCTTGATGTAGGTCCTGCGAACCTGCGACTTTGACATCGCTAAACCTCATATAAGCCATTGCGCTGTTGACACTTGAAATTATTGTTATAAAACAAAAGGCGAATGCAGTAAACGTTTCATTTTAAAACGTTTTATGTTGGACTGTAATTCGACCTTCAAATTGTATTGTTACCGCACCCAAAAAAAGCTTCAAAACATGTACAAAAACCCAGATTTATCTCTCTGCCCAGATACCTTTAACACCCCCAATTAATACATCGACAGATTAAATATGATTAAATATCCTTAGATTAAATATCCTTGTGAACTCGCTTGTATAGTTTACAGATGATTTGATATTTGATATTAACATCTAATACCAAAGACTAGCGTGGAAATATTTATTATTCTGTTCCTTATCTTGTGGGAAAATCAAAATAACCAAAAAATATGTTTTTTTTTAAAGATTGCGAGTTGGAAACTTGATTTAATTTTATTATACGTCACGTACTCGGTGGTAAAGGCGAGTAAACCTACGTGTGTCTGCAAAATCTGCCTCATCAGTATCACTAATTGATATGAGAGAACAACTACAGTTTTTTTTTTTGTTATAAGTAGGTAGACGGACGGCCGCAGCTACACCTGATGGTACGTGGAAGAATTTAACACCGTCCATAGACATTGGCACCTTATGAAATATTAACCGTCCCTTACATCACCAATGCGCCACCAACCTTGGGTACTAAAATGTTATGTTTATGTGCGTGTAGCTCATTCACACTTTGAATCAGAGCACAACAGTAGAAAATATTGCTATTGGATGGGAGAATATGTGATTAGTGGGTAATACCTACGAACTTATCACAATACAGGCTTACTCAAAGCCCTACCACCATATAAAAATAAACTTCGAACCTTGTCCTCAAAAGTAGATTAAGAATTAGATATTTACAGACTGACAATTTAATTTATTTTTTTAATTCTTTCAAAACTACATTCCATAACTTGATGGAATGTAGCGATGTGAATGATTTGTAACGTAATATTATCAGAAATTGCATGACGAAACCAAATTTATAGACACATCACTGTCAATTAGTTGTAGTCCAGTAATTTGGAATTCTCTAAATTCTCGATAAATCTTAGGAGTTAGGAAATTCCTTGATCTCTATAACAACGTTGTTTTGTTTCGTGGACAGAAAGGTAAAATAATTAATTATTTATTGGCGTGACATGTGATATGTTGAATATTTGGATTTTTATGAGTATTTGTATCAGTTACCAATTTGTATGATTTGGCGTTCTATTTTTAAAAAGACCAATTCGATGTTTTATAAAAACAGTTTCACCTCTAGCTGCTAAAAATATTTATAATATCAGCCAATTTTTGTAGCATGTCACTGACCTAAAATGGATAGGGAAAAGGTTTTCATAAACTTAATCCAAAATTAGAATATCAGATAAATCGTTTGTATCCCAAATTTATTTTAAAACTTAAAGAGAACATTATAAATTTATCTGATGGGCTAATTTATCCTACAAAAAGTATGTTTCATACAAAAAGTCTAAAATTTAAAACACAAAAACGCAATTTATTAAATTAGATATTACATTAGTTTTATTTAATCTTATAATGGATCAATAACATCTGAATAACATTCGTTTTTGAGGAAAAATTTAAATTTATTAAACCAAAAAAAATTGTTTTCTGAAATAGGTAGATAGGCGGACAGGCAAAGATGCCACCTGACGGTAAGTGGTCACCATCATCCATAGACATATGCTCGTCAACCTACCTATTCTATAAAAAAATAATAATAATCAATGAACTGTAGAGATATTTCGTAAGAACATTATAGAGAGAAATTCACTTTTACAGAATAGCATAGCTTAAACGTCAGAAAGTGATAAACGATATTGACAGTAAAAATAATAACATTTAAAGGATACACGCATCAAAATAGCGTATCAATGTATATGAGTTTTGACATCTCATAATTGAGATACGAAGCGATTTTTTACAGAATATCAGTACTCTTCTATTTCTCATGTGGCTTAATGTTTGTTGCTCAGTTACGCTCGGAGGACTGGACTGATATTAATGACATAAGGTATAGGTGTCAATTATATCTCAGAAAAGGACATACAAACCCTTTTACATGTTCATGTTAGCTATACGTGTATGTAATTTACAATTACGTAAAAATAAACAAATGAAATATTAAATTTCCTATTGCTGGGTTATTTTGAGGAGTTGGTTTGGAGGTTATTCCATTAAGCCGCTATTGTGATAAGTAGTGGATTGAATGTGACAGATTTTCGTCAGTCACGTGCAGATTTTTTAAGGATGTTTTCTTCACCGCCGATTACAGTAGAAAAAAAGAAACAGTTGTGCTTGTCCAGATTTAAACTTGACATATTCGGTTGAGTTTACCATGAACTACTGAGCCAAATCGTCTCTCCAGTCACTGGACCATGCAATGTTGTATAAAATAGAAAGTAAATTAACAGCCTGAAAACGTCCCACTAAGCTAAGGCTAGGCTAAGGTTTACTCTCCGTTTAAAGAGAATGAATTGGGCTTGAACCCGCAAGCTACTGGGTTTCTCTGCTCTGTAATGTCATGGTCTGTAACGGTCTACTAATCTATATTGTATACTCGTTAGCGTTTTAAATTTGCAAATACACAATAATAGAATAATTTGGAGACTAAAAAAGCGACCATCTAATACAAGCTGAGTTGCTGATGGGTGGGAGACTCATTAACATCACAATAGCTACCAGTTAACCTTCCGAGTTTGGGCCCATTTGATTTACCTCGGCGAGTACATTACAATACATTGACAAAAAGTTTAATGCTATGTTTGAATCGTATGTTTTTTTTAAATTTGTTTAAACTATGAAATATTGTTTTATGCATTTTAATTAACAACCAAAACGTCTAACAGCATCTTGACATAAAAAGATCTGAGTTATTATGAAGACAACCTTAAACACAACATCTACTTAACCCACATTTTTTTGTTGTATATTTTATTTGACATTAAAAAAGAAAAATCACCAACTATACATTTAACTAAATCACATATAATAATGATACATAGATTTACATAATACGAGTACATACAAGTCAAAGCGAGCGTGACGATCAATTACACGAACGGTCCTTGAAAAGCGAATCACTCGATTTGATCGAGATACTGGACAATGCTGTAAAAATAATTTTAATAGCAATAATTTATATGATGTAATGTATGTATGATGTAAAGTAGACAAATATCATAAACCACATACGAACTACAAAGACACTAGGCAATGCGCGGGCGCATAGTTGTATTTACAAACAAAAGCCAAAAATCTTTATTTAATTTTATATTACACTTATTTATTGCCAAAAAAATACTACCAGGTGTTTAGGAAATAACTACTTCATACCTAAGAAGAACCGGCGAAAGAATCTTAACAGAATTTACTACAAGCCGCACTCTCTGTTCCTCAATCTCAGTATCCAATGAGATGGTAAACCCACACATTTTTAGCTGGACGCGGTAGTTGAAATCATATTATGGCATTATTTTTTTTTCTGACATATATAAAACCTCTTTTTTATGCAACGGACAGCAGGCTCACTTGATGGAATGTGACTACCACCTACCCATGGACAGCTGTAACCGTAGGGCTTACAGGTGCGCCCTATTAGGAATAAATACGCTCTTTTAGTGAAGGTTTCTATGTCATATCTTCGAGATGGCTTCTTAAAATGACAATGACCGCCCTGTAACACGGATCATAGATGCGTTGCTTAAGATCGCCCCAAACTCCACCCGTGCTCAAACTGCCCTCAGTGGGAATTTAGTTTGATAGGCACTAAACTAACGATGCACTCGCAATCTCAATTTTCGCTAAGATAGCTAATTTCAATATAACTTCTAGAATTACTTAAATTTAAACGATATTTTATTTAGAAATAAAATTGCGATAAAACGGACATAGTTTCAATTAAGTTAATAGGTTAAAACACATTATATAATTTATTTAATGTGACGGTCTGCGTTCGTTAAATGATAAAACTTAATTATGATTGCTATCTGGATGAAATACGCCTTCGTAAAGGCAGTTGAACAAATAATCTATTGGCGAAAGGTTCTGTGTATCAAATAAACGAAAACGCTTCACTTATTAATAAATATTTCCGTTAATATTTTTTCAATGTACATATTTCTAAACGTTGTGAATTGTGTTTTAACGTTTTTTTTTTTTGCTTTTAAATCGAAACGTGTTCCGAAAAAGTGAATTATAATTTTTTTCACAAACATATATTTTTACTATATTCAGTTCACATTGATCAAAATCGAAATCTTTTGAAAACGACTCGCTGCGGTCTTTAATGATCCTTAGATGTTTGTATACATAAATACTTTATATAGTTAGGTAAAGTAGTAGTTATAACACTAAAACAATACATGAACAAGCCCTTATGGCTTTAGCTATAATTGTATTATGTAAATAAAACCATAGCATGACTTAATAACCAGATTGCTATCCCTCAGGCGAAGCCCTCTGGTTGTGTCTCATGACAAAGGAACGTTTTTGCTCTGGTTTTATTATACCTCTAAATCCATGTGTGGAATTATTTACATGCGTCGATATTGCTATCATAACTTTAAGCAACGCTTGTTACGAGTACGTTTAACTAGCTGTTCCCCGCAGTTTCAATCGCGTCAAACGTTACTAATCCACCACAACCCGGTGATGTTATATAGTTTCGAATTTTCCTCAATAAATAAAATTAAAATTCGCTATACATAAAATCCCGCTAGTTCAAAACACCGAACTTTGGTTTTACTTAAAACATCTTAATATTTTTTGTACATACGAAAAAAAAATGATATAATCAAGGTTGGAGAACCATAGTTGGTTCTGCAACCTTGATATCTCGAAAAATATTAACAATAGATAAAAAAAATTCAAATAAAAAAGATGGGAAATTTTATCCTCTACAAAAAAGGTATCTTACTATTTTTAACGTAAAACTCACCGTTTCCGAGATATTTGTAACGCTAATTTCTATCGAACACTCGCTAACACCCGCGGTCTGGGATGTCAAAATCTCGGTTTTATACTTAGGGGGTACCCCCTTAACATATTCCAATCGAAAGATCGAGTAGCGGGATTTTATGCAGAGCAAACGCATTTTTGGTGCTAAAATTGCTGGACTATAATATATCTTCATATTAGCTTGTTGAACATAATAAATAAACTCTTCAGCGTTATATATTTCATTTCTATATGCATCATACTTCACGTACAATTTACTCTAAAGAAATATTAACTAATATTATAAATGCGAATGTGAGTTTGTTTGCTTGTTACACTTCCACGCCTAAACCACTAAGCCGATTTCAAAAATTATTTCACTAATGGAAAGCTACATTTTCAGCGAGTAACATAGACTATATATTAAAGCTAGTATTTACATATATTTACTAAAATTAAACCCACCATTTGTTTAATTTGATTTTGTCGCTTTATATTAACATACATATAAATAGACATGGCGAAACCCTTACCCTCCTCAACGTCACCGCAGTTAGTTTTAAATTACATAATATTTTACCTACATTTTGCGAGACGCTATCAATATACAGATAACTTTGTTTAATTATTCTAAGCTAAGGAATATATTAATCTAGACCGGATCGCTTTGTAAATAGAAATCTTAATCTATAAATTCAAGTACAAATAAACAAGTATCATCTGTTGACTTAGAAATTGATGATTGATATGACGTTACACTCTGTATAAGCCCTACTGTTGGGCTAAGCCTTATCTCCTGATACACGCGTGGTAGATTTTTATCCGTCAGATAATTTTTGAAACATTTGAAAATAAATTCGACGAAAGACATTTTACAAGTCGAACGCATTTTTTAGTTTGTCTAACATCATCAAATCTACCATCGTTGCCACAATAAACACCTGATACCTGAGAAATACCGGCAAAAGAAAGTCAGGAGATTTTTTTAATCTCAAATTTAACAATTTTACAAGTTTCATACCTTCATATTACAAGTTATATATAGTTGTATAAGTTATATATAGTGCATATATTTTTTTAAATGGCTTGGACGCGATCGTGTCATTCCCAAGGTGTACAATCAAATAAAATGTCATTAGTTCTATGATATCCTTTAACAAACAACGTTCCTCAACAATTCTTTTAAATTTTACGATTAATAATATTTTTTTTAATTCTCTGGGATGCTTTTGTGAAAGCGTATACATTGCCTCACAAAGGAATTACTAACCCTTTGTCATCAGATGATTAAAAGTTACATGTTTATGCCTGATCCCTGTACGTACGTCACAATTTCAGGAAAAATCTTTTATGTTTACCAAGAAAAATATCAATTTTATACTACATATGAAAATAACGTTCCGTTCACACTGTTGCGTTTTGATCTCAGTAGTCATATT
The DNA here is from genome assembly GCA_905220585.2 of Nymphalis polychloros. Taxonomy (NCBI): domain Eukaryota; kingdom Metazoa; phylum Arthropoda; class Insecta; order Lepidoptera; family Nymphalidae; genus Nymphalis; species Nymphalis polychloros. Next base: position 14,053,251 of record HG992245.1, read on the forward strand.
CTATCAGAACTCACTTCGCATCTCACCCATGAAATTATGTAATGACTGATTTACGGATACTTCGCGTGATTTTTTTAAATATTTTATTATAGCCATTATATTTAATTAAGCTGCTGACAAATAACCATCGCCTTTTCCGGTGAATATCAATATTGTTCTATAGAACCTTATCAGAAATCCATACTAATATTATGAATGCGAAACCACTCATATTATAAACTGCTTAAAAATCTAATTAGTAATTTCTTCAATCGGTTTTTCTTTATAAAATCCAGATTCTTAAAGGTTGTTATATATATATTAAAGATGTTGTTTATTGTCTTCCGTTACAAAAACTTTAATTTAAAGTCAAGAAAATAAAGTTACATTATAGTCGATTCTTCACTTATACACACAGTAACAGATATAAACACACTTATTTTTTAAACACTTAAAGATTTATTACATGCTTACTAAGTAAAGTTTGTATAAATGTTACATAATATTTTTACACATATATATTAAAATGTTAATTTAACACTAAATATATAAAACGAATATAAAAGTATTTTATGTAATGACAGTATATAAAAATATGTTATCCTAAGTATAATATATACAATAAATATATTAGCACTCAATTATATATTTAACTAAGATTTTTGAAATCGTATTTCCATACTTGAAATATATATTCCAAAAAATATAATGAATTTACCATAAAAATATACCATAGTCAAACAATGCTTTAATTTTTTGTAGACATTTTTCAATAACATATTATAGAGGTCATAAAATCTTAATTATAAATATTCTTGTATGGTGATAATTTGTTTAATATGCGCGCAGGTTACACACGTTAAGACTGGCTTTTGTATCGGCCATTTGCTTGTATTGGAAAAAAAAGACGAGGAAAAGAACACCACGTGCGTAAAATCTCGTATAATTGTTTACGATTTAACCGCAGCCGGTCACGACTTCAGTTTTAAACGAGACAGCGAGCAACTTTTATTCAGCTATGTCGATAAAAAAATATATATTCTAAGTGACATATTTGCTTTTATTTTAAAGTGTTTTTGACATTTAAATTAAATATCTGTTTTGATTTTTTTAAATACTTTAGTAACGGTTTAATTTCAAATGTTGGGAAAGAACGCCAAACTGTTTTTCGCCGTGTCATTGTGTATCCTGATAGTGGCTATAGTACTAGCATCATGGGGTTTCCCGAAGATCGTCCAGAAACAGATACAAAAGGTATAGTAACATTTGTTTATATTCATACACAAAAAAAAAATGTTTTGTTTTAGAACTGTTTTCAACTGTATATTATTATATAACAATTATTATTGTTTAAATAAATAATTTAATCATGAAAATTTTAATAAATGTTATTGATTGATTTTAATATTAGTTCGGGTTATTTCTACTTAATTTTATAGGAATATATTACAAATAATTAAAAAAAATTTCACACAGCACAGCCGCGAATTATTTAACAGTTTGTCAAAACATGAAATCAGTAAAAAAAATAATTAAATCAAATTAAATAACGGATAATATGTCTCTTAATTAACTTTATATTTAATATAATTAGTTAGTAAGTATATTGTCTTAAAAGTAATAGCCATAACACTAATCAAAGTAGTTTTTTATAATGTTCGTTCAACTTAAATTTAGTAGATATTAAACTTGATTGAGTGGTTTAGTTTTTTCTATGGACCATTAGTTTTAATAATATAAAATAAATATAATTAGTTTTAATATATGTATATAAAGCAGTGGAAAAATAAGCATTAAAAATACAAAAGTATATCTATATATCTATCTATCTATCTATCTATCTATATATATATAAAAATCTCGTGTCACAGTTTTAGTGTTTATACTCCTCCGAAACGGCTTGACCGATTTTGATGAAATTTTATATGTATATTCTGTAGGTATGAGAATAGGTTTATAACTATTTTTTATACCCCTAAGTGTTAAGGGTGGCTCACCCCAAAAAATTTTTTTTTCATTTTTTGGACATATTCTTTTATTTTATTTTTTTTATTATGTGGCATTAAAAATATATAAAACCCAACCTTTCTACCATCAACCCCTATTTTTTAATAGAGATATTAGTAATTCAATCATTTTCAACCTCGGTCGATAACTGGATCAATTAACACTTGATCAGTCATCCCCGTCAGGGGTCTTTTGGTGTCACTTCTCACCATGTAAGCAGCACGGAGTAGGGATGGTTCACGGACTAGGGTTCTCCTGTCTCTCTTGCAATAAGCTGTATCTCATTTCTTACACAGTTTTCGGAAAAAAATCTGCCATTATTATTGTTTGTACATCGATTGCAGACCTTTACAATTATCATTTTATCATTTCCGTGTAATTCTCAACTAAATTTATTATAAATTTGCAGTGCTGTAATTATTTTTATTATTAATATTAAGAGTATTTCTACTGTATTATCCTCAAGGAAAAATATTGTGAAAGGTAAGTTAAATCACAAAAATGGGTGTGTACTTATGTACATGCGTTAGACCTATTATAATTAAAATAAAAAACAAATAACGGGCCAACTTTTTCAAAAAGGTCTATATCATAGTGTGGGACCATTGTACGATGAGCATGAGCACACAGAAAACGTAGACAGAACCTAAAAATATAATAAAAAATGTGCGATCGGGAGGAACGAAGTTCTTTGCGATAATTTTTTAACTTAAAACGTGTTTTAAAATGTAGATTTTTAATGATTATATTTCTGTATATTTGTCACACTCCTGTGCCACGAAAGGCACGTAAAGCCGTTGGTCCTGCTTCTTACCTGAACTTACCGTCCTATCGGATAATGAGAGTGCACCTGTGCACACACTTTTGCACTATAATACGTCCTGCGTAGTTGGGAAATCTTTCTTCAGCTTGGCCATCGCGGTCGAAATCGGTCAGGAGGAAATTATTCTTCGGAGTGTGCTCCGTGGGGCCTCAGAGGCATACCCTGGCGACGATAGTCGGTGGAGATCTCTCGCTGCCAAGCGTGATTAACGCCATGTTGGAAATGGTTTCCTTCTGCGAGAGTGTCATGTCGCAAAAGGATGCCGCGAAGTGGCAGCGCGAGGAAAATGCCTCCGCTGATTCGATCCGTCGAAGAAGACCGGGGAGAAGGCGTAGGCGCAATGCGCACCTTAACAGCCACCGGGGCTAAGGGGGTGGTTCCCTGTATCTGGGAACTCCGGGGCGTCACGGTAGCATGCGCAAGCGATCCCGTGGCGCCCCCCGACTAGACGGAGAGGATGAGCCCCACATACCCTCACTTCATGTGGGGAAAACGCGTAAATGCATTTTTCCAGCGAAAAAAAAGGAGGAAATTGTTCCTACTTTTTTATCACACCAAAAAGCGTTGCCCATGTTATTTTTATTATGTTTTTAGTGCAAAAATGTATTTTATTTAATACTTTAGGAAAATAGTAATTTATTCAAAATTAAATATAAAATAGCGAATTAAAGTTAAAAAAATGAATACTAATTATATTTACATTTGTATAGAATTGAGGTTATCTCATTGGCCGCACACAATCCTTATTATCACATCTGAAAATTTGCTCACTTACACATACATACATACAACCGCTAGAATAGAAAGAATCAGTAAGAAAGAAAGGGGAAAGGTCGTTTGGAGGACAACGCTTTTTGTTACATGACAATTTCTGCCAGGTCACTCTACTTTGCAGTAGTAAAAGAACTTTTTTCTAATAAATGAAAAATATGTAGAGCATGTTGTACTTTACTTTATGCATTATTATTATATGCCCTGTACCGAACACACATACACTGTACTGTATGGGCGAATGTTTATATCTTATTGATTAAAAAATGCACGGGATAAAATCCTTATTTTACCCGCACGAAGTCGGGTCGGGCAGCTAGTCTATATATATAAAAATCTCGTGTCACAGTTTTAGTGTTTATACTCCTCCGAAACGGCTTGACCGATTTTGATGAAATTTTATATGTATATTCTGTAGGTCTGAGAATAGGTTTATAACTAATTCTTATACCTCTAAGTGTTAAGGGTGGCTCATCCCAAAAATTTTTTTTAAGTTTTTGGACAACTTTTTTAAAATTTTTTTTGTTATGTGGCATTAAGAATACATACAACCCTAAATTTTCACCCTTCTACCATCAACCCCTATTTTTTAATAGAGATATTAGTAATTCAATCATTTTCAACCTCGGTCGATAACTGGATCAATTAACACTTGATCAGTCATCCCCGTCAGGGGTCTATTGGTGTCACTTCTCACCATGTAAGCAGCACGGAGTAGGGATGGGAGCTTTCTCCTGTCTTTCTTGCAATCATCTGTATCTCATGTCTTACACAGTTTTCAGAAAAAAATCGGTCATTATTATTGTTTGTACATCGATCGCAGTAGTGACGTTTGCAATTATCATTTTATCATTTCCGTGTAATTCTCAACTATATTTATTATAAATTTGCAGTGCTGTAATTATTATTATTATTAATATTAATAAAGTATTTCTACTGTATTATTCTTAAGGAAAAATATTGTGAAAGGTAAGTTAAATAACAAAAATGTGTGTGTACATGCGTTAGACCTATTAATAATAATAAAAAAAAACAAATAACGGGCCAACTTTTACAAAACGTTCTATATCATAGTGTGGGACCATTGTACGATGAGCACATAGAAACCGTAGACAGAACCTAACAATAATTATAACAATAAATGTGCGATCGGGGGACCCCGGAAGGAACGACGTTCTTTGCGATATATTTTTTTAACTTAAAACGTGTTTTAAAATGTTGATTTTTAATGATTATATTTTAGTATATTTGTCACACTCCCGTGCCACGAAAGGCACGTAAGGCAAGACGCCTTTTACCTGAACTATCACTGATTTACCGTCCTATCGGATTGTGAGAGTGCACCTGTGTGTGTTCACTTTTGCACTATAATAAATACATCCTGCGTAGTTGGCAAATTTTTTGAGATTGACCATCGCGGTCGAAATCGGTCAGGAGGAAATTATTCTTCGGAGTGTGCTGCGTAGGGCTTCGGAGGCATACCCTGGCGGCGATATTCGGTGGAGATCTCTCGCTGCCGAGCGTGATTAACGTCATGCTGCAACCAGCACCATGCATGCAGCACGCATGGTACCGGTTGGAAATGGTCACCTTCTGCGAGAGTGTCATGTCGCAAAAGGAGGCCGCGGAGCGGCAGCGCGAGAAAAAGCTTCCGCTGATTCGATCCATCGAAGAAGACCGGGGAGAAGGCGTGGGCGCTATGCGCACCTTAACAGCCACCGGGGCTAAGGGGGTTCCCTGTATCCGGGAGGTCACGGTAGCATGCGCAAGCGATCCCGTGGCGCCCCCCGACAAGACGGATAGGGTACCGCTGGTTTTTTAGTGGGTATTCCAGCACCTTCACGCCAGTGAGCCCCACATACCCCCCATTCCATGTGGGGGAAACGCCTAAATTAGCGTAATAAGCGTTTTTATTATGTTTTCAATGCAAAATAGTAAAGTAAGTCGTTAAATACTTACATTATTGTCAAATCTGAAAATGTTCACACTTACACATACATACACATACAACCGCTAGAATAGAAAGATTCAGTAAGAAAGAAAGAGGGGAAAGGTCGCTTGGAGGACAACGCTTTTTTGTTACATGACAATTTCTGCCAGGTCACTCTACTTTGCAGTAGTTAAAGAACTTTGTTCCAATAAATGAAAAAATATGTAGAGCATGTTCGCTACTGTATGGGCGAATCTTATTGATTAAAAAATGCACAGGATAAAATCCTTATTTCACCTGTACGAACTCGGGACGGGCAGCTAGTAATATATAAGTATAAAGAATAAGTAATTTGAAAACTCGACCGTGTATTACCTACTATACCACGGATAAAAGCCAAATCTTTATACAATTATATATACAATTCTTTAAGTTTGAAGGTGAATTTCTAGGTTCAAAATAATCACACCGATGACCATTAAAAATTAAAATAAAATTCATAATCACCATATTTTATTACATTTAAGATAAATCCCTATTTCTATTTTAGAACTTGATAGCCTTCAAATAGTTCTTATTTAATTTTCCATATCTCCTTGTACATTATATGTCAGAGTAATAATACCTAGTGCATTAGAGTATTATAAAATAGTATATATTTTATAGTAAATATTAACAATGCCCTTAAAAGCCTTATTCCTAGCTGATACCTTGAAGTATTGTATTACGGAAGGTCATAATCTTTACCGATTCGCCGTGGACTAAATAACTTATTAAAAACTCATCAATCATATAGGTCTTAATTGAAAAATACTCACCAGAATAAATTAATAGATTATATTGTTGGTACAATATTTACACGTATTTGTACTTTTAAATTGTACTTTATATACGAACTAGCTGTGCTGTGCTGTGTGAAATATAATAAATTATTTTATTACTATACTAACACACACACACACACACACATATGGCTACTGGTAAAGAAATAAGTTTTTACCGATCTTATATATGGCCTAACATTTGCGCCATCACATGTTCTTTGTGTGTACCAATTTTCATCAAGATTGGTCAAGCCGTTCTTGAGGTACAAGAAGAGAGACAGACAGACGGACGGACGGACGGACGGACGGACGGACGGACGGACGGACAGACAGACAGACAGACAGACAGACAGACAGACAGACAGACAGACAGACAGACAGACAGACAGACAGACATACAGACAGACAGACAGACAGACAAAAATGAAAAAAATAGTATAATGTGAATCACTGCATCATAAAACGATATTTATCACAAAATTACTTGAAAAAAAATGTACAGACAGAGCCAATAGATTTATATAGTAGTATAGATATAGATATTCATTTTTATAATAAAATCTCGCTACTTTTACATCTGTCAATTTTCTATTATATTTAAATATTACATTGAAAAACAGTGTACATATTACCAATATAAAAAATTGTATTCAATACAATTTTTTATATTGGTAATAAAAAACGCGGAATAACCTACTATTGCATATTATATGCTAATTTATTTTCGTAAAGGAAATATACATTTATTTATATTAACCGCCTTATTCATAAACCTTTTTTAAGTGGTTATTAGTTAAACAATATTTTGTCTTCTTCTTTCGTATGTCAAATCAATAATGACAGAAAGAGACAAATCAGTGTTTAGCTAAACAGTAACTAAGCAACGTTTATGAATAAGGCCGTAAATTTATAAATGAGCAAGTATTCAATTCTCGGTAGAGTAATTGTGATATTTATATTTGAATTTAATCTTATATATGAATTACGATTCAAAAGTATTTTTATAGAAAGTCTCGTTTATATATGAGAATTGCAATTAAATGAGAAATTTTGAATTTAGAATTACAATGACATCTTAATTTCATATTCAGTTATATGAAAAATATATAAATATTGATATTTATATATTTTTTACTCTTTTAAACTTGATTAATTTATTTACATATGCATACAATACGACGCTCGAGTTTAATATATGCATAGACGTAAAAAAACCGACTCGTTTTTCGTCTGAATAACATAAACAGAATTCGACTCCAAAAAAATACTGGCAGAAATAAAATGCTAGAAGCGTAAACATGAACATAAAGAAACAAATGCCTCTTGAATAAATATGATTATGTCAAATTATAAACAAATCGACTAACGATAAGTTTAATTTATTCATAAAATGTATGTAAATATTTTACGGTGGCTATTTTTAATTTTTATTTTTATTCAAGGCTTTATACTTTCATAATATATTAATATATCTTATTCATTGAAAATATTTAAATATAAATGAACTTGTTTAAAGCAATTCATATAAATAATTAACTTTAATTTGAAATCATTTTGCTGTAAATATGTAATCTATTGTATTTTTTTTGTAATTATAAATTATTTTCAAATCAAGTTGATGAGAAGAGTTCGCTGTACTAATCACAAATGTTTGTCTTAAACGAATTTCAATTTAATAAGTTAATTTTGGGTTAATTTTTAAACAACTCGTGTTGTATTATTTCTTTAATCAAATTATTTTCAATCAAAGTATGCACCGTTGTTATCTATGCACTTTTGCCATCTCATAGGTAGTTCATTGATCCCTTTACTAAAAAAACCATGGGGGCGAGAATCAATAAACTCTTTGAAGGCGGATTGGACTGCCGCATCGGAGTTGATTTTTTTTCCTTGTAAGAAGTTGTCCAAATTCCGGAAAAAATGGTAATCTGTTGGAGCAAGGTCCGGGGAGTACGGTGGATGTCGCAGACATTCCAATTGTAGCTCATCTAACTTAGTGGTTGTTTGTTGTGCAGTGTGTGATCTTGCGTTGTCGTGAAGCAGCAGTGACCTAGAGCGATTGACCAATCTCGGTTGTTGAGCAGCTAGTTCTTCCTTCATGGTTTGCAGTTGCTGACAATAGATATCTGCCGTAATCGTTTGGCCAGATTTTAGAAAGCTGTAGTGAACGACACCGGCGCTAGTCCACCAAACACTCACAAGTAACTTTTTCTGAGTCAATTTTCGTTTAGGGCAGGATTTGGCTGGATCTCCAGGGTTCAGTCATTGAGACGAGTGCTTCCGATTATTGTACAGTACCCACTTTTCATCACAAGTAATGATTCGATTTAAAATCCCTTCATTACTGTGTCGGTTCAGTAACACAACAGTCGACGCGTGTTTGCAAGTTCGATTCACTCAATTCATGAGATGCCCTTCGTTCAAGTTTTTTACTTTCCCGATTTGCTTCAAGTGGATTAATACAGTTTTATCACTTACCCCGAAGCCTGCAGCTATCTCTGAAGTGCTTTGTGATGGATCCGCTTCCACAATAGCCTTTAATTCTTCATTTTCCACTTTGGTCTCCGGCCGTCCACGGGGTTGGTTCTGAAGGTCGAAATTTCCAGAACGAAAACGTTGAAACCAAAAACGTACCATGCTTTCTTTTGCGACACCAGCGCCGTACACATCATTAATCCTTCGAGCTGTTTCTAAAGCACTGGTGCCACGGTAGAACTCGTACTCGTAAATATACCGGTATTTCATGTCTTCAATTGTGCGGTAATAAACGACGCCAAAGAAAAAAATAATGAGGAAAAAACAAATGAATGACTGTTTTCAAAACTCAAATGTACCAGCTAAATGAATTTATAAATTTGAATTTGGAATTCTTAACCAAAGAGGAGATATTTCAGATCAAAGTGGTCAGTACGACAATACGCTAATTTCATATGTAAGGACCTAATAATAGTAAGATTTTTTATGCTTTTATTACCTACACTTCCTTAAAGTTATTGAGTTGACACTTACTACAAAATTAGTATTGGGGTGCGCAAAATTCAAATGTCATACGCTCATGTATACTTATATTTTAAAATCACAGATAGACTTCCGTTTTATTTATATGTACAGATAACGCATCTGATTTATATTGAAGGCTGTATTGCGTTGCATATTTAAATAAAATATTCTTATATTTAACATAACTTTAAAATGCTCTCGGTGCTCAATTTGACATTGTTAAATTTTATAATAGACGCACAAATAACGACGATTTGAAAACATCTGTATTTGTATAGAACGTTTTCAGATCGCTTTGACAATGTGACCAATATACGAACAATAACAATATACAAATATATTACTATAATTTAAAAACATATTCTTGTTATACAGCTTTTACTAAATCTTGTATCTTTCTGTAACACCTATATAATCAAATTTCTAAGACTATCGTTATAAAGGATCTTAATACAATCTAAAGACAACACTTAATAAACATAAAACGTTAATTTATGACGATACTAAGCAGTTGTTTAATAACTTAACTCATCTTGTTATAATACATTCCACTCAGCACACACACGCAGACATACTTGCATATAAATAAAAATGCAATTTAAATATAACATAATATTAAATATAATATATTTCACCTCGCATAATTATTTTAAAGATATAAACAAAAGTAAATAAATTTAGGAACGTCATTGTGTTTTAATTTACCATTAATAACTTTTTATAAATCTCATCTGTAGGCAGCAACTTTTCATTGTAAATTATTATTAATCGTAATTTTAATGTTTATTTTTCCAGAATTTGCAACTAGAAAATTCTTCAGCAATGTTTGAAAAATGGCGCGTACTACCGGTACCGCTGACATTTAAAATTTATGTGTTCAACGTGACCAATGCTGATGATGTCAACGACGGCGCCAAGCCTATATTAAACGAAATAGGCCCTTTTGTCTACAAGTAAGAATATTTCTATATAATTTATGAAAATTTTTTATAAGGAGACTTTGATATTATAAGACAAGTAATTACTATTCTCGAGTGTCGATGTGTTTATAAAACATATCTATACTACTATATAAATCTATTGGCTCTGTCTGTAGACATTTTTTTTCACCTAATTTTCTGATAAATAATCGTTTTATGATGCATTGATTCATTATATAGGGTTTTCCATTAAGGGCGCTTGATCGTGCAGAACTTCCATCGTAGCGTGTGCTGTGTGCCACGTAGCGCCGTCCTGTTGAAACCACATGTTGTCCAGATCCATATTCTCGATTTCAGGCCAAAAGAAGTTGGTTATCATCGACCGGTATCGCTCACCATTGACGGTGACGGCCACACCATTATCGTTTTCGAAAAAATACGGACCAATCACGCCTCCGGCCCAAAATCCGCACCAAACAGTCACTTTCTGCGGGTGCATTGCCACTTGGTGAACCTCGTGTGGATTGGTCTCGTCCCAAATACGGCAATTTTGCTTGTTGACATAGCCATTCATCCAAAAATGCGCCTCGTCGCTGAAGATGATTTTTTTGCCAAAATCGGCGTCAACTTCCAACTGCTCTAATGCCCAGTCAGCGAACACACGGCGCTGTCTATGGTCATTAACCTTGAGCTCTTGGGTCAGCTGGATCTTGTACGGGTGCAGGCTCAAGTCACAACGCAAAATTCGCCAAGTTGTCGTCTGCGAAAGGCCGAGTTCCTGTGCGCGACGCGGAATTGACTGCCGCGGGTTTTCGAGGACACTGTCGCGCACAGCGGCGATATTCTCGGCAGATCTCGCGTTACGTTGACGCACGGGAACCGGCTGATTGTTAACTGACCCGGTTGACTCGAATTTGTCCACCAATCGACGGATAGTCGACTCGGCAGGACGATCATCGCGACCGTAAAACGGGCGAAGTGCGCGGAACGTTGCTCGAACTGAAGACCCATTTTCATAAAACAATTTTATGATTTGCACGTGCTGCTCGACACTGTAACCTGCCATGGTGGTTTGGGAGGACGGAATGAATATAACACACTGCATTTGACAGCTGTCACTCAAACAACATGGCCGCAATCAGCTGTCAAAGTTCAAGCGTCCCTATTGGAAAACCCTATACTATTTTTGTCATTTTTGTCTGTCTGTCTGTCTGTATGTCTTCTTATAACTCAAAAACGGCTTGACCAATCTTGATGAAAATTTGTACACACAAAGAACATGTGATGACCCAAATGTTAGGCCATATATAAGATCGGTAAACCCTACGATGTCTTATGAAAATTAATTTCATAAGATACCGTAGGGTGTGTCTGTGTGTGTGTGTGCGCGCGCGTGAGTGTTATTATAGTAATAAAATAATTTATTATATTTTTATTAATTATACGCGGGTGAAGCCGCCGGGCACAGCTAGTATTTTATATATTTAAAATAGTTCTATATAAGTAAGACCTTATATAGAACTATTCAACTGTCAACTTAATAATAAAGATGGTTGGAAGATTTTAAAAATCATAATTCGCAAGTTTTATATATAAAGAGTAGAATTTACATGTAAATATGCTACATTAAAACTAAAGTACCTCTTGTTGGTATTTGCATAAAGTGTGTTTTAATGTCCTCCTGCGACACGGAACCGCGGCTACTCTTATATTATAATATGAAACTCATATGATAACCCGACACGATTGCTGTATCGGGTCCAGTCGAAAGACCAATAGCTTTACATGTTTTCCACGTGTAACTGCAAACTTTCAAACTCAGAGAAATAAAACATTATATTGTTCAGGCACAGAGTGTTGAATTCGAGACCTCTGGCTCAACAGCATTTATCTAGCCACTTAAAAAAGTGATGATTTTGAAAATATACTTTCGACTCGTAATTATGACGTAAATGTAAGAACTAAACAAAACACATACACGCTTTGTTCAAATTTAAAGACTTATTACGTAAAATTTCATTGCTTTTAGCCGGTTTTGATGACAAAAACGCACTTGACCGAATTCTGCACGAACACGTATGAGATTGTACACAATGTATCCTTTAATAAAAAAATTAAACTTGTTTTTATTTATATACAAAGTAAATATTGTCCACTTACAGAGAATATCGAGTGAAAAGGATATTGGGTTACGGAGATAATGACACGATCAGATACATGTTGAAAAAAACATTTCAATTCGATCAAGAAGCGTCAGGTAGTCTAAGAGAAGACCAAGAAATCACGGTCATCAATTATTCATACATGGTGAGTCATTTTATAGAAACTTTAATATAATGGTGATTGTTATTTACCCCGTAAATAAACAGTAGTTTTTCGACCAAACAATGATATATTTTGTTGATGTTCGAAGAATAAGTAAGACATGATGACGACAAACGCATAGGTCATAAATTTATCGATCCCATTTGACATTCAGTTGAAAGCCCATTAATACATTAGAATTTATTAATTGTAATAATATCCTTACAGTGCCAATACCATGAGCAGATCTGTGTCTCGTCTGACTTACTTTAAAAATAAACCTTCAACGGTCATACATTATAAAAAAATTTAATTTATTACTCTCCCTTTCTGACATTTCACGCCGTTTTTCTGCAGTAAGTTTCGAATTATATCATACAGAACAGCCCTAATACTTTCACTCTTTCTGTCATTATTTATTTTACATTTGAAAGAAAAAGACACAGCGTTGTTTATGTACCCACTAAAAGACATTTATAAGACAGGTATTCAAACTGTTTTATGTATCTTTAAAATGTCATAATGTCAACTGGAAATGAAGCAGCGAGGTAAGTTTCAAATTATTTTTATAATACAGTATTTAGTATAGTAGTCAATACTGTAATTTTTATGTTTTTAATGACATTATATTTCAACACCTATTCATTAAATCCATTTATGTAATAACTAAAAATGTTTTAAGATATATAGTTGTTTTTAATGCAACAATTTTATGCTAAAGCATGGTTGATATGTTGGGATGTATATAATGTAATTAAAAAATTGTTTATGGTATAATCGTATGCAACAAAAAACGTGTGAACTGTTAGCAATAAGAAATACAACAATAGCGTATTACGTCATAAAATAACATGTACACACTTTTTATATGTAAAATTCTTAATTATTAATATAATAATACATTAATATTAAAATAAAATTTATATAATTTTTATGATATAATATTTTATGGAAATTTTCGAGGATATATTTGTAGCGACATCTATTTCGCCACAAACGAAAACTAAAAACTGACGTATCCTACATCGCGATATTAAAGTTATCCGAGCGATTGAACATATAGGGTTTTCCATTAAGGGCGCTTGATCTTTGAAATGCAAAAAAAAATACATGTAGGAGAGATATTTGCGAAATTTTTTTTTTATTTGGAATGTCTATCGACCCCATTATGTATGGAATATGACATCATTCAAATGACCGCCACGGCTTCGGTTGGTGGCGCGCACACGAAAGGTCCAATTTTCGATGACTCTGGCGCACAAATCGGGCTGTATTTGATCGATGGCGTGGCGTATGTTGACTTTGAGGGCATCGGTGGTTTGCGGCTTGTTGGCATAGACCTGCGACTTAAGAAAACCCCACAAGAAAAAGTCCAGCGGGGTCAAATCGCACGATCTCGGTGGCCAGTTCACGTCGCCTCCGCGCGAGATGACCATGTCCAGAAATTGCTCGTGCAGAACTTCCATCGTAGCGTGTGCTGTGTGGCACGTAGCGCCGTCCTGTTGAAACCACATGTTGTCCAGATCCATATTCTCGATTTCAGGCCAAAAGAAGTTGGTTATCATCGACCGGTATCGCTCACCATTGACGGTGACGGCCACACCATTATCGTTTTCGAAAAAATACGGACCAATCACGCCTCCGGCCCAAAATCCGCACCAAACAGTCACTTTCTGCGGGTGCATTGCCACTTGGTGAACCTCGTGTGGATTGGTCTCGTCCCAAATACGGCAATTTTGCTTGTTGACATAGCCATTCATCCAAAAATGCGCCTCGTCGCTGAAGATGATTTTTTTGCCAAAATCGGCGTCAACTTCCAACTGCTCTAATGCCCAGTCAGCGAACACACGGCGCTGTCTATGGTCATTAACCTTGAGCTCTTGGGTCAGCTGGATCTTGTACGGGTGCAGGCTCAAGTCACAACGCAAAATTCGCCAAGTTGTCGTCTGCGAAAGGCCGAGTTCCTGTGCGCGACGCGGAATTGACTGCCGCGGGTTTTCGAGGACACTGTCGCGCACAGCGGCGATATTCTCGGCAGATCTCGCGTTACGTTGACGCACGGGAACCGGCTGATTGTTAACTGACCCGGTTGACTCGAATTTGTCCACCAATCGACGGATAGTCGACTCGGCAGGACGATCATCGTGACCGTAAATCGGGCGAAGTGCGCGGAACGTTGCTCGAACTGAAGACCCATTTTCATAAAACAATTTTATGATTTTCACGTGCTGCTCGACACTGTAACCTGCCATGGTGGTTTGGGAGGACGGAATGAATATAACACACTGCATTTGACAGTCAAAGTTCAAGCGTCCCTATTGGAAAACCCTATATATACAAGAACCGTCGGGGCAGTAGCCCACCAGACAAACAGCCGTCTGGTCGGAGGATACTCCTTTTTCAATGGTGGATGAGGGACTTTACACCTTGTTCTTTCCCAACCCCAAAATATTTATTGTGTACCTGTTCAGAATGCTAAATTACATTTTTATTATAAATAAGGTTTATTGCTATAAAAATGACTTTAACTTATGACATATACTTACTGCTCTACTGTACTGTTTTTCAATTTGATCTGGGTATGTTGCAGTCTTCTACCTGTTTCAAAAAATGTTGATCCCTTACAATATGAATACTACAAATATTATAAATATCCATTCTATTTGTGATTTAAATCCTTATAATTATAATGACTAGCAATACATACGGCTGTGTAAACAAATAAGAACAATAATAATCAAACCAATTAAGTGCCACCTATTGGATCCTAGCAAATATATTGCATCAAAAATCGACCCACAAATCGGTTAGAAGTTACACGATAACTTACAAACATACCAACGATTATACATATAGATAATAATTCCTTTAATAATCAATAATAACATTGCTAATATAAGTAATATAGTATAGGAAATTTAATTAACAATGCTAGGTACCTAGGTCAACTTGTCTATGCGAGGTCGTCCAGGTATTTTGTATTAAATTATAGTGTCATAGAATAAAAGTTTACTGATTCTGTATATTTAATATTTAGCAACGAATTAGTATCAGTTTGCCCTTTGGTATACGCCCTGTTTTCTGTTTGTCTTATTGTTTTTCCAATTTTTTATTTTATTTCATCCCATCATCTTTTCATCTTTCTTTGAGGCCCTTTCTTTCTTTTTTAATTATATAGATAATATTGCATTAAAAAGATAATTTATGAGATCTATAGAAAAATTAATTGAATATAAATTTACAGTATAAAACTTTTTGAATTTTAATTATGATCATATTACAATACTCCAGACTTTGCATTTGATTATGCTTATATTGTACTTACATTGATTTTAAGGGTCATAATGTTCTTAATAATACATATATAGTAAAGATTCGGATACATGCTAATGCCTATATGTTGTGAAAACCCGTTTCCTAAAAAACTTCTCAATAGAAAAAGTCAGTTAACAATAACCGCCTGAATTTACTTATACGGTAAATATTTACAATCGCGGCTTTGGCCATAAATGGCTCCAAATTTTTATGACATGTTTTTATCAATAATCAATTATATATTAAGCAATATTGAGGAGGGAGAAGAAGTAATCGGAGGGACCAAAAGACGAACGAAATAATAACTATATTTCAGTGAACTGTTATTATAATGTAACATTGACATTACGTATTAAATAAAAATGATGACTATCGCTACTCAATAAATATTTGATAATGTTATGTACGCACGCAAAAAAAATAGAAGTTTTCCCCAGAAATTGTGACGTACCTACTGTTAACGCCAAGAACAAGAATAAACTTACAACCACTATTACTAGATTAGAGTTTGTAAGTCTTTTATGGGACAATGTATACGCTTTTACAACAGGATCCCAGAAAACGTTCATAAATATTCAATTGTGAAATTTAAAATAATTTTTAAGGAACGCTTGTGTGCTAAAGGATATTAAACAACCAATGACTTTTTAGATGACTGCACACCTTGTGAATGAAACAATCGCCAGGCTATTTCAAATAATAAAAATATTATTCTGTTAAATTTAAATATAAATTGCCTTCATTGTAAAGATGAGCTATAAAAAAACCCGCGGAATTTCTTTCGCCGGTTCTTCTCAGGTCTGTGGTGTTTCCGAACCGGCGGTAGATTTATCACAATCAATAAGCAAGTGTAACCTCTATATTGAATTAACATTTTTGATTTTATTTGGGTTATATTACAAAACACTTAGACAGCGTGATTCAGGAAATTCAAAAAATGCATCAACGCCATCTTGTGACAAACATTAATAAACATGTTTTACTCTTAACAGTTTGCTTGTCCTATAGTCTATACCATTGATTGAGGTGAAACTTTTTACCATTGTTGTTGATAGTGTCTACGTGAAGGTTTATGGCATAGTAAAATAAACACGCAATAGCTGACGTGCGAAACGTATCGGATAATTGTTTATATAATAAATTTAAAGAGGCATTGCGACGTATAAAGGCTAGTTTTAAATAAAAAAATGTCGGTCAGGGGACCCTCATCAGTAACGATCCAAATTTATTCGTCTGCTTGTGACAACAGGAGCAACACTATGAAAATCAAAATAATAAAAAATATAATATACTTGCGGTTAAATCTCGAATATGATGATACATCGGGTCTTAAGTGTACAATTATATTTCATTGATAAATTTAAGGTATTCTTTATCAGAGTAAGCTCATAAATGCACCTTTGAGTCGTCATATTAAAATAAAAATTTGTGCGGTCGGGGGACCCCCGTCAGGAACGAAGTTTTTTGTGATATTTTTCGACTCAAAACGTGTTTTAAAATGTAGAATTTAATTGATTATAATATAACTGTATTTTTGTCACACCAAAAAGCGTCCTAAGCTTGTCCGCCCATTTGACTTGTTACTCCTTCCCCGAAGTAGACGCTTACTAAGAACAATTTTTACGCAAATCCTACCAAAAATACAGTTTTCTTTTTATCGGTGGTAGAGCTTTGTGCAAGCTCGCCTGGGTAGGTACCACCCACTCATCAGATATTCTACCGCAAAACAGCAGTACTTTGTATTGTTGTGTTCCGGTTTGAAGGGTGAGTGAGCCAGTGTAATTACAGGCACAAGGGACGTAACATCTTAATTCCCAAGGTTGGTGGCGCATTGGCAATGTAAGCGATGGTTAACATTTCTTACAATGCCATTGTCTATGGGCGTTGGTGACCACTTACCATCAGGTGGCCCATATGATCGTCGGCCTACCAAATCAATAAAAAATAAATAAAAAAATATCTCCCTGTGCGAAGCCCGGCGATTAGCTAGTGATTAATTAAATCGATGTCGCATATCATATTCTGACATGACACGTTACGTTTTTAAAACTATATTATATTGTAAGCGGGATCCTGTGGAATAAGTTTATGTGACTTTATATAATATATTATCACAGTATACATAAGGGTATAAGTTACTGAAATTAAAATATTAATACAAATTAGGTAAAACATTTAACAGCTGTTTTTAATAACCTTTTGTTTAATTATAAACGTTTATAAACTCTCCTATTATATTTCTTAATTGCTTGAGAAACTTTAGATTTATTCTTTAGAGTTCAAATTATGTCCAATTAATTATATAATTTACTTTATACTTACATTTATATTACAAGTCTATACTACTATATAAATCTATTGGCTCTGTCTGTAAATTTTTTTTTCACCTAATTTTGTGATAAATAGTCGTTTCATATATACTATTTTTTTTTTCATTTTTGTTTGTCTGTCTGTCTGTATGTCTTCTTATAACGCAAGAACGGCTTGACCAATCTTGATGAAAATTGGTACACACAAAGAACATGTGATGGCGCAAATGTTAGGGCCATATATAAGATCGGTAAATACGTATTTCTTTACCAGTAGCCATAACCATATAAGATCGGTAAACCCTTTTTTTTACGCTGGGAAAACGCTTTACGCGTTTCCCCCCACGGGAACGGTGGGGGGGGTATTTGGGGCTCGCCATATGTCCAGGGCACCGAGTGTGTCCCGGTCATCGGAATACCCACTAAAAACCCAGCGGTACCCTTCCCGTCTTAAGGGGAGCGCCACGGGATCGCTTGCGCGTGCTACCATGACGCTCCGACAAGATCGGTAAACCCTATGGTATCTTATGAAAATTAATTTCAAATCGTCAATTACGTATTTCTTTACCAGTAGCCATGTGTGTGTGTGTGTGTGTGTGCGTGTGTGTTATTATAGTTTTAAAATAATTTATTATATTGTTATTAATTATACGCGGGTGAACCCGGGGGGCACAGCGAGTTTAGTAATATAATTGTTAATACATAGGTCATAGGTACAATCATTATTAATAAATAATATTATTTTACGAAAACGACTTGTCGGCTTTTTGCTTAGAATACACGGATCATAATAGAATATTGAAGCTTTAGTCCGAAGAACAGTTGACTTATCATTTACTTAATTTATTTTTATCGTGCGATCTAGATAATATAACATATCTCATATACCTTCATATACATATGTACCTTTAAAATGGCCTACAATCTTTGCTTAAGCAGGACACGGGTCCATCCTTATTACAAAATTGTTTTTATTATCAGATTACCATTACCTAGAATTAAATTCTCATATTAACTACAAAGAGCATCACTTATTTATAGATTTACAGATAATAAAGAGTACTTGTTTCATAACTTTTACACTTCATACAAATATTAATAAAATTTAAACTATTTTTAAGTCCTTAAGAAACTACATATGCACATATGTTGTAGTTTGTGTCACATGGATTTATAAACTAGAGTTTACAATCTTCCGTGATTATCCACATGTTTGTTATAATAAATGTACTTATGTATACATTTTCAATTATGCAATGTAAACATATTATAAAATGTTAATTCAATATATTGTAATGTTTAGTAGAATGTCATCATCTAAGCATAATAACGAATAATATGTACAATTTAAATACAAGTAATGATAATTTAATTCAGTATTAATAATTAATAAAGAATAAGGTACATGTAACATTAAACTTAAAAATTTTATTAAAAAAAAAAATGTGCGGTCTGGGGAACCCCCGTCAGGAACGAAGTTCTGTGCGATATTTTTTCGACTCAACCGTGTTTTAAAATATAGATTTGATTTGATTATATTTCTATATTCTACCTCCTTTATAATGACCTTCTAAATTAAAACGTCCAAGACATAGCATTTTGTAGCATTTGGCAGGCACGATGTATGAACGCTATTTCGTTATATGACGTGACCTTGGCCCACCGCCATTTCAGTCTACTGTAAGCCGCGTAAAAGTACTTCGTTCCAATGAAAATGAAATCTCTTTTTTTAGAACATTACAAAAAGTGTAAACAATTCCTTATATCGTCGATACACAGAATACGGGTTCTTAGATGTTTTGTCTCTTGCCTGTAATTACATTAGCTCACTTAACCGTGTAAAAAGCGGGTCGTACCCATCTATTATGTATTATATTATAATAATCGGCTTAAATTCAAAACTAGTGATAATGTGTCATATACCAAAACAAGATGTGCTTTAATAATTATAATAATAATATACTGGGACATTATTCACACACGGCCATCTGATCCCAAACTAAGCAGAGCTTGTACTATGGAAACCAGACAACTGATATACTTACATATACTACTTTTCTTTTGCAAATACATACTTATATAGATAATTACAATACTCATATAGACAATTACATTATCCGGGTCAGGACAAACAGACATGTTCATGCCCAGAAATGTCTGTCCTGGGTGGGAATCGAACCCACGACCTGCGGCGTGAAAGGCAATTATCTAACAACCACGCCATGCTCGCCATTACCGGCTCGTCAAAATACGTACGAGTCTATAGTATTATATTTTTAAGACGCTATAGTTTGTTAGCGTAATTTTTGAGACAGAGCATTTCAAATATGTTTTGGAAAATGCTCATCGTCATTGAATAGAACACGTGGGTATTAATTGAAGATCGTTTTTAAATGGAGTTGACGCCGTTCAAATAATTGATAACTTTTTAACGAATGAAGCAAGACTATCGAAATGATATAGTATAAGAATTTGTTGCTTAAATTTCTACGTTGAATTTGAAGGCAATTTTTTCCCGGTTTGTGCCTATTTCGATCTAACCGCCAATACTAATATGTATTAAGTATAAATCTATATTTATATAAGGTCATTGCAGAGAGGTACACAAGTTATTTATTTATTATTTGTCACAGAAATAAGCGACTGACTGACTACATCACGAGGTCTTTGAAACAAGGTCGAATGGACTTGAAAATTAGCATAATTACATTTTTAGGATTTTACGCAAATCCTTGTTCATAATCTACCCGTGCCAGGCTGGGACTGGTAGCTAGTAAAATTATATAAGCTCTTATAAAAATATTTTAAATAAAGTGACGTCATATATGACTGAAAAACATCAAAGAGTTACCAAATTTATAGCCCATACCAATAGCAGTATAGTAGTAAAGATTAACAAAATTTTGATTTGTATACACCATGCGATTTGCTAATAGCTCTATTATGCACTACAAACAGTTCTTGATTAATATATCTTTATTTATAATATGTACAACACTATTCCCACACTTACGCTTTAATTTTACTTCCGAAATTCCCATAGCAACTTCGCCGTTGTTCATAAAGTATTTTATTCGCGAATCTATTGATTACCATGTATTATTTAAGATCTCAATAAATAATATCACGTTCATTTAATACGTTTTTTTTTTTTATTTCTCTTTACTCTTCCTTTTGGATAAGTTGTACCTACCTCTCTTTGTGGTAGGGGCTTGTGCAAGCCTCTCTTTGTGGTAGGGGCTTGTGCAAGCCTCTCTTTGTGGTAGGGGTTTGTGCAAGCAAATCTGGGTAGGTATAACAGTAGGCAATAGTTGGTATTGTTGGGTTCCGATTTAAAGGGTAAATCAAATCAAAACAAAATACTTTACTCGACATAGAAGCATTATACTTACTTATTGATTGTTAAATTAGAATCTACCAACGGTTTGGCAGAATCTTAGTGAAATACGACACATCTTTCACGATTCCCCTCATCCCTGAGCGTGAGATAAACATTCATAGTAATTAATATGCTTATTATTTTTTATTAAGCAATGGTGCGAATGATTTTATTTAAATTATGGAATATTTCTTTTTCTGAATCATTTATTTTATATTTTAATATAAGGTCAGTGACCTAGTATTAATTTAATCGTTTGTTTCCAGGCAGCCATATTGTCAGTCCTGGACATAATGCCGGCAGCTGTCACTCTCGTGAATAGTGCTCTGAACGGTTTCTTTACAAATTTGACCGATCCGTTCCTACGAGTGAAAGCGAAGGACCTTTTCTTTGACGGAATATTTCTCAACTGTGCCGGCGAAAATGCAGCTCTAAGTAAGTATCATTATTATATTTTATTAAAACACTTTACTGATGAAGGAACCATGGATCCGGTATTTAAGAAGAGGATGAAGGAATAGACTTTTGGTTAAGCATGTTAAAATAAAAAAATAAAAATTAGCATCGAGCATTTAAGCTTGGTCTTTAGACATGCGGTGGCACGCCAGTTATCAAAGAAAAATATTACCAATTATACCTTGTCAGTATTAGGCAGCCTGGTTTAAAAGGCTCCTTTATGTGGGGTTAGGTAAAGCAGCGTAATGGAACGTCAACGACAATGATGATGACTTCACAGTCAATGAAGATCAAAATATTACATTTATAAAACAATATTGTATATTACATAATACTGACACTTATAAAATGTTTCTTAAATTTTTATTAACTTAAGATTATATTTTAAAAAATCTGAAATAATACATAATACGTTCTTTTTATTCAAATTAAACACTATTCGATAAAAAAAAGCGTTTAACAATTGGTGAAGACATCGGGTTACATGAAAAACAAATTAAGCCGAAACAAAATGTCATTTTTTTGGAGTCGACTCATGACTGCATACTAAATAAACAAAAAACGCGTGATGAGACGCTCATAGCTCCAAGGGCGTTAAAATACAATCACTACTAAAGTACTTACCTCACGCCACAAGGAAACAATATTTACAAAAAACTTGTACACTCTTAATACATTTTTTATGTGTGTACATATAAGCACTCGATACACGGTAAGGGCTTACTGAGACTTTGAACGTTAGACGAGTAATTGTAAGATACTCGGTGGTAGAGCTTTGTGCAAGCTCGTCTAGGTCTGGTACCTACCAGACACTCATTAGATATTCTACCGCAAAACAGCAATACTTTATATTGTTGTGTTGCGGTTTGAAGGGTAAGTGAGCCAGTGTAATTACAGGCGCAAGGGACATAACATCTTAGTTCCCAAGGTTGGTGGCGAATTGGCGATGCCATTGTCTATAGGCGTTGGTGATTTAGGTGGCCCAAACGCTCGTCCTCGCCTACCTATACAATAAAAAAAAACATTTTGAGCGTCAGATGTAGCGTAAGATTTGTTATTGTAACCGTTTTAATGTTTGCGTGAGATCGGTCACATGTTTACACATCAATTCTCGTGAGTACCTGGGTACTTACACTATTTTGATTATAATTCATAGTAAGAATATCCATCAAATAATTATATGAGCAGGTCTGGTCAAAGTACGTGTGTTGCTATTATTAATTAAAATAACAAAATATATTTTCTAGCACGTATTTAAAATAAATACATAATTAATACCAAGTTGTATATCTATACATATAATAAATCTGTAACTGGTCGATGTCTGTACATGGAAGATAAATGAGTAAAACTTTTATCGGGGGTCTTTATAAACACAATAGAACCCAAAACAATGATTAATAGAATTTTTGTCTGTTTGTCTGTTTGTCTGTTTGTCTGTGCGTTTGTGCACGCTAATCTTAAAAAAGGCTTAACGGATTTGAGTGCGGTTTTCACTAATGTATTGTGGCTAACTTCACTTAACATTTAGTGTTTGTTTTATTTCAATCGGTTCATAAATAATAAATTTATGTCAATTTAAAGATACACGTAGAACATTTATTAAAAAATGGTTATGGTCAAACTGAAAAGAGATTAAATATTACATGTAATATACACTTTTGCTTATGATTTATCCTATATTTTGTCCTATAATTTTTAATCTCTTTATTTATTTATTAAAAGTTTAGTATCACTACTAAAAATCAATAAATTATTATCTGTAGGAAAAGTACGCGCGCCTGTTAGTTGTCAAAATCAAAAAGTTTTGTTAACAATTTCGTGTTTTCAGTAGCTTCGTGTGTTTTTTTGCATAAAAACTAATATTGCATATATATTGTGTGTATCTTTATGATCTTATCTTATATCTTTCATAACAGTACGCTTTAAGACTGCGTGTGAGCAAGTCAGTTAACTCAGTGACAATAATTAATACGTAAATAGTATATAGGTGTATAAACAAAGCCTAAAAAACAACTATAACAATAATACATGGTTTTAGAAGTGCTTGCTTTAAACATAAACGTGGTATATCACTTCTTAAAACTTTAAATAGGTAAAAAAAATCGTAAATTCGTGTTTCCTGTCAAAAGTTTTGGTTGCGCTTCGACAGACTTCTGCAAAAGTTTGAGGTGAAAATGTGTTGTATCTGGTAGAACTTTGGTCCCTGATCATAGAAATAATACTCACAGTAAACGGAAATGCACTATTTTTGAGAAAATTAAGAAAAACATTTATAACCTCGAAATGGGTTAAATACGAAAAAAACATTGCTGTCATTTACTGTAAACAACAACATAGATAAAAAATAACATAGATAAAGTAAACGTGCGATAAAGACGTCTCTATGGTTTATATATGTTTAGGTTAGGTTATGTTAGGTTACTTTTAAAGTACATCGCACGAGCCGAGCGAGCGAAGCGAGCGTGCCGCGGTAGCGGCCGGCGAAGTGCCAGAACCGAATCGTAGTGATTTTTTATATACATGTAATTTCATACAATCTAGGTTTTTTGGCAGTACTTTTAAGTTCTTAGTCTAACTTGATTTTCGAAAAATAATCTGTGCCCATGAATGTCAACTGTCAAGTGACGAGTAAAAATTAACAAAATTTTTTATGACAAGATGTGAATGCAAACAACGCTCGTAGTGATTAAGTCTGTAAGTGTGATTATTTGTTATTTTAAACACTGATCTTGAGGTTTTACTTGAATTAACAAAATATATAATCATTTTTATGTTATATTCATGTAACGCCGGAGCCGTTACAATTGATTTTTTGGCGGTAAATATAATTTTCAGGTTAGTTTTACAAGATTTATTTTTTAAATTTTCTCATGAACGGTGCATTACCTGCTAATGGGAGTGATGTCGGGGAGTAGGGGACTAACCCCCCTTTACTCTCCCCCTATTCTCCGCTCCCAATTCCAGGAGAAGTTTGTCGAAGTTTTACCAAAGTTTTAAAACTGCAGATAAAAATTCAAACGTTTTACCTACCGAAGTTTTTTCTAAACAACGAAATAAATAACAATTTAACGCGGAAAAAATGGCAACCATATTTTGAACTATATTTATTAGCCTCTGGATATATATAAGGAGTATTAGCCACTGGTTATCTATAAGAAGTGTAAATAGAGAGAAATAGCAATTTTGTTACACTCGATTGGTTAAAAACGTGTCGAAATGTTCAATTCATTCAACATTAAAATAACAGAAATTACTTTAGAAGACCTCATTAATAAATGTAACAAGTATTTCAAACCGAGGAAAAATTTAACTATGGCCTGACATATATTTTTTATGAGAAAACAAAGCAAACACGAAAATATAACCAACTTTATTACGAGTCTAGAAAATTTCAGTTTAAAATGCGATTTCGTTGAATTAATAGTCATTGGTCAGTGATAAATTTACAGCGAATATGTGTTAGAGTAGCTCGCCAAACATCAAAGATTATTACAACGGTCTGATCTGTCACTAAAGAAAGCTATAGAGATAGCTAAAATAGTAGTGTTCGAACAACAAAATACGGAGCATATAAATAAAAGCACTGGGACGTCGTCATCACTGTCATCATCTAATGAATATCAAGTGATGAAGAGGGAGTAAAAGGGTTAAACAACACACAGTACAGAATAGAGAAGATGTGCATATTACTACGAAGTCAGACGGGCAACTAATTAAGAAGAGAACAAAATTGTGAAACGTGGTTATATTTGCCTCATCCCAATATAAACCGAATAAAAGTATTTTGTAATCTCTCAGCTTAATTCAATTGGTCTTTGGCTACATCAAGCTTGCGACAGCATAATCATGAATAGGAAGAAGTAGATCTGTGCGAACATATAATATATAATTAAGTGTACTCAGATATTGATATTATATATATAAAAAAAAAACTGCAAAAATAACATAAATAAGATAAAAATAATAATGTATTAAATGTATTAATTTATATAAAATGAATGTACCAACCCATCTTAATATTCAATATTTTAGTTTGTTATAAATTTTGTACTGTAGTCATATTCTTGCTTGCCTTTTAATTGTATTTGGTTAAAAAATATATAAATAATATATATATATCATTTATTTACTGCATTTTATTGGCCTTACTCAATGTAATAATGCTTAAGCTATGTGATTTCATTTATATTTTGTTTTTGTTAATTTTGTGTTTTCATTAAGTAATTAATTATATTTGATTATAAAAAAATATATATCTTTGTTTAGCTGTTTGATTTTATATATGTTTTGTTTATTTTAATGATTGTGTAATTATTGGTGGTGGAAACTTAGCTAATGTATGTATATATTTATATATATATATGCTATAAGTGTCATCTCATTTTTAACACTTAACCTACCAGAGCGGTCAAATAACTGCTTTTGAAATTTTAATTAAAATTGTCATATAGCTGCTTTTGTTTGTATATTATATACTTTTTCTACATAAAATGGCCGCTTAAGCAGCTTATTCAGATGTGTGTCGAGTTCAATGGACAACATTTGTTTTAATTCCCTTTTTTTTGTTTAATTAAATTAGTAGCCTTGGTTAAGTCTGATTTTATTTAGTCTCTGACAGAAGAAACTTTTCCTTTACTTTATACTTTATATTGTATACATGAAATAACATAAATCTATAACAAAAACGAATTAATTAATAAATTATCCACACATTTCTTTACATATAAATAAAATTGAAGTTTCTGTCTGTTATTTCAAAATAACTGCCTGTTTTAAAGGTTATATACGATAATAGGCTATTTACGATTTACCAAAACCAAAGCAATCATTTTTTTAATTTTTTTACTTCCTGCATGTCTGTATGTCCAGTCTAATCTTTCAATCGTCTAAAAATTGAAATAACCGAATTATTATAAGAACTATTTCAAGATTCCGTTTAGCCTTTATTTCACCAAAATTAGTTGAGTCTATCAAAAGTAAAAAAAAATACGTATTTTTGTTGATATCTATACACATAATATTATTACTCTACCTAACTGATTCATTAACCCAGAGCCTAAACTGCGGGGGTTAGAAACTTGAAATTTTGGCAGTTGATACATTTTATAACACCCACTAAGGTAGGATTTTTGGAAATTCTACTCCTAAAGAGTTGAACGATTGTTTAGAAACCCGTCATTTAATGAACAAGCTAAAAATAAATAAAAATGTATTTCAGCGTTTTTGAAAATCTAAGAGAGTAAAAAAGGGGTTGAAAGTTTGTATGGGGATTCCGTCACTTTAATGTAAGAAGAATGATATTTAGTATTAAAGCTATACATACGTATTTCGTCGTTTTTAAAAATTTAACTCCAAACGGGAGAAACGGGATAAAAGCATTAGTATAAAAATAAAAAAAAATAGAAATATACTATTTGTGTTTTTTGATTGAATTAATAAACATGAATTTCAAAGTTTTTAGAAACTTTTATTTTTGTTTGGAAGAGTTGGGTGCAAATAATGAAATTCAAAATACGCAATATCTTATATCAATATCTCTTAGGGAGAAATATACGAACTTCACTATGTTAGTGATGTTTGGATAAAGAAAACATATTCCATTATTGCCATATGTACCACTTAATTGGTATTCCCTAAGCTTATATTATTGTAAAGTTTCATTAAAATCCATTCAGTAGTTTATGCGTGAAAGAGTAACAAACGTCCATACATCCATACAAACTTTCGCGTTTATTATATTAGTAGGAAGTAGGATTATTATATGCCCTGTACTGAACACATATACACTATACTGGATGGGCGAATAAATCGATTGGTAAATGTTTATATCTTATTGATTAAAAAATGTACGAGATAAAATCCTTATTTTACCCGTACGAAATCGGGACGGGCAGCTACTTACTCGCTGATAACGTATCTTTCTGTAGGTAAAAAAGGTTTTTAAAAACAGTACAGCAGTTTTTCAGTTTATTCGCTACAAACAAACATACAAAAAAATCTATTTTTACTTATTTATAATATTAGTATAGATAAAGACCACGCGCGAGCGAAGCTGCGGGCAACAGCTAGTTTGAAATATAAAATTTGATCGTTTGATTGCAATAAATTTTCACGTGTCGTAATCAAAAAACGACTTTAACTAGCACGCTTAATAGTATAATTTTCATTATTTCATTATCATTTTAATTTAGGATACGGTTCAAGTATTACGTAGAAAATCCTATATCAGAAAAAAATTAACAAAACTTTTGACTACTTTGTCAAATTGTAAGATTTATAGGAAATTGTACAATTTTGTTATGTTACTTGGTGGTACGGCTTTGTGCAAACCCGTCTGGGTCTTTCAACCCACTCACCACATATCCTACCGCTAAACAGCAATACTTAGTATCGTTGTGTTCCGGTGAAAGAGTGAGTGTATAATAGGCACAAGGGACATAACATCTTAGTTCAAGAAAGAAATACTTGTAGGTTTGTAAGTTTTCGATCTAGCCTTCGTGAGAGTCTATTCACATTCATTACTAATATTGCTAACTATATATATTTGAAAATGTTCTTTGAAACCATATTGAAAATAATAATAATAATATACATCAGAGTTAGATATATTTGATATAACAATTGTAAATTACATTTACAGCCGAGATACAAAAATGGTGATTCCATTGTACAAATAGCTACATTGATTTGATTCGAATAACATCTGTAGTTATATAAATGCGATAGTAACTCTGGCTGTTAAGCTTTTAAAGCTAAACCACTAAACCGAACTTGATGAAAGCTTGAAAAGACATAGACACTTATAGACATTTATTCCTCAAAAAGCCAACAGTCACTTACATGAGAAATATTTAAAATATCAAATTTTTACCTAACATACCCCTACCACGCGAACGAAACCGCCAGCGAAAACTAATTATAAATAAATATCTATTTTTACACGATAAAATAGTTGAAATTTCTTAGAAACTTATCTAATCATACCTTTCTAACGTAAGAATACTTATAACGTTA
The DNA here is from genome assembly GCA_905220585.2 of Nymphalis polychloros. Taxonomy (NCBI): domain Eukaryota; kingdom Metazoa; phylum Arthropoda; class Insecta; order Lepidoptera; family Nymphalidae; genus Nymphalis; species Nymphalis polychloros. The sequence goes on from HG992245.1 coordinate 14,082,285, forward strand.
ATTACGTGTACTGTTAGGTAATAAACACCAATATTATGGGTACGTATCAAAATTAATTAGCTCTATGAAGACTCTCAAATAATCTAATTAGCTCGTTCTAATAATATCTTCTCTACCCCACCTGATGGTAAGTGGTAATAGAGTCCAAATGCGATGACAGCTAGTATAGTCTTCTATAAAAGATACATTGGTAAATATTCTCTCTCCTAATTGATATTCTTATGATCCTATGAAGCGAGATCTTAATGTATGATAGGAACCATATCAAAACCCGGTCTGAAAAGCAATCTACACAAAGCGGTTTTAAAGTGATATTGCATCTTGGTACATCTTTGTACCAAGTGCATACATTACGTGTATACTTGTTTTTTTTAAATGCATTTCTCATACTTACTAATATTATAAATGCGAATGTGAGATTGTATGTTTGTTACGCTTTCACGCAAAAATCACTGAACCGATTAAAAAAAATTCTTTCATTAATAGAAAGCTATATTATCAGCAATTAACATAGGCTACATTTTTCCCGTATTCCTACGGGAGCGGGAACTGCGTGGGTAAAACCACGGGCAAAACAACAATAACAACAACAATATCCTGGGACATTATTCACACAAGGCCATCTGATCCCAAACTAAGCAGAGCTCGTACTATGGAAACCAGACAACTGTTATATACTACTTGATAAATAAATAAATACTTATTTAGATTGTAACACCCAGACTCAGGACAAACAGACATGTTCATGCACACAAATGTCTGTCCTGGGTGGGAATTGAGCCCACGACCTGCGGCACGAAAGGCAAGTATCTACCAAACCATGTCAACCGGCTCGTCAGTCAGTATATATAAAGATGGACAATACCTACAATTAACTGTATTATTTACAAATCAATACTCACCACAATTTTATTACAAATACGTTAAAACTGACGTCCCATTATTTGTTTGCGTAACTTTGTTAGTTAAATACGAGTAACGCTAATGTAATCGTTTTAAAACAAAGGTTAAGGTAATTTGCAATTATAAACAATTATACAAGTCTAGAAATTTCTTCGAACTCATGCATATTTAGTTTTGGTGTCTCCATCACCTTTACCAAATTAGTAAGCGTAAACACGGTTAGAAATCTCATTAGTGCTTCTTCATGCGTGAAAATTACTGTACATTTGCGAGACCTGTCTAACGAGTACACTTACTTCCTCTATCAGCCTTTAAAAGTACACTGATGGACAGAGATCTGCACTAATTGGGGCAATACGACCCTTTAAATCGTCCGTCATTGTATTTTCCTCTTTAAGTCCATCTTTATTTGAGGACTTTTCTTCTTCATTGGTCATCAGTACTTTTATCGATGTAGCCTGTTGTAAGGGTTTCTTAGCGTGTGTCTATACCGTTTTTCGAAAGGGCCAAAGCATTTAGAAATGACATAATATGACATTTGAGTTATCACGTGTTCACGTATCACGTGAATATTGACGTATTGAATTGAATAATTTAGACGAAAGCGCGGATTAACAAGCAAATTGCTGATATTATGCGTAGCTTCAAAATTTTCGTTCTCGTTATCTCGACCGCACCGATCATTCCTCTATCGATCGATCCTTCATATCTGCTCCATCCTGCGAGACATTGGCGAAATAATCTGTAGCTTGTTAGTACTACTAAAGCTATTATACTACGAATTCAGTTGAATTTACCAAAGCGAAGTTAGACATCGTCTGAACAATTGTCGAATGCACTTCAGCGCCTCAGGTCTCAGATCCGTATATAGTAACATCGGCTCCATATACATACTTATCTATACGATTTTGTTTCAGGTTTAGTATGCGGCAAGATAAAGTTGGAAAAACCAACAACGATGAGACCTTCTGAAGATAATGATGGATTTTACTTCTCTATGTTTTCGCATGTAAGTTTTCATTTACCTTAAAACATTTGATAATACTGTTTAAATGACTAGAAATAATATTATTTTAATATGAAACCATTGTCTTGAGAGTTTGCTCTGATTTTTATTACAGGCGCAAGTATTAAATATATATAGAACATGTCTATATAACATAAAGTGATTAAAATTTTGAAGATAAATTTTCACAGATGAATAGAGCTAACCTCTCGTAAGCTCTGAGTGTCAAAAGAATTGTAATTTTTTTTTGTTTTAACACTACCGTATCATCCATTAACGATTTAACAACTCATAAATTGGCGGGAAACCAACACATTAGCAATGAAATTCTACAGACGATCGAGCGTTAACTGTTAAAGCATTCCGAATAATTTCATTTTTTGTACGATTTGACGCAGTTTTATGTACGATTCACATCAAACGCGCCGCATCGAGTTTATGTAGGCTTTTTAATTGCATGTCATGTAAAACGCACTGCGTCGCCATTCCCTGCAGCGTGTTTTATATGAATCGTACCTTAAGTCTGCGACGATCCCAAATAATTGGTATAAAAGCAAGCAGACTCTATTCTTACTAATTTTATAAAAGTGAGTTTGTTTGCTTGTTACGCATTCACTGATGATCAAAAATGATCAAAAAAAAATTCCATACACGATGCAGAAGTTCGTTAAAGGACACGGGATACCTAACACCTGCTCCCACACGCGTGAAGCCTCTGTCAGATGTTAGTTTTATATAAATATAATATTAACAGGACTGGTATATGATTTATTGGTCTTTAGTCTTTATTCATACACCGATATTTACTAATTTACTATTCACGTATTAATTTTTACTGAGTTAATCGACATAGACCTTCAATACTCTAATCTTATGAAAGATATCAAGATGAGATCAAAGACAATTTTTAATACTTTTACATAAACACATTCAAAACACGCGACTTATCGAGTTGAAAGCAACGCCAAAATGAAATCCGTATAAAATACAAGTTAATTTTTTGTAACGAAGTTATGAAAAGAATTTTTTTCAATATTCAATAAAACGTTGAAACTTTTATCACCCGTAGAATAAATTCAATTTGCGGAGGTATTTCAAAAGTTAAACCTTCCCTTATATATCATTCGAAGTAAACTCGGAAATAATTTCCTCTGGTTTCCGAACAAAAAATCAACTAACATAACTGTGTACATCAATATCAATCATGTTTATACATTTGTTATTTTCTAAATATTTCATGTAAATAAAATATTTAATGACATTTTCGAAATTCAATTTTATTTATACAAACAAACAAGCAACCCATGGCCCAGTAGTAAGAACGCGTGAATCTTAACCGATGATCATAGGTTACTGATGTTACTGATTTGTACGAATTGTTTTTATAAATAAAATTGCTTATGTTTTTGATTTTATTGTTTATACAAATATTCACAGGCGGAATTTAAAAAATAAAATAAAAAATGTATTCGTAATATATAAATCCTTGCATGTCGTCCTTAAATGTCGTCTCTCATAGTTGCTAAATGTTGTTACATATGACCTTTTAAATACACTAACCACTTTGTCATGTATTTTTAAGCAATATGGATTCATTTCTTTTTATGCTACGTTATATTTACTCTTGTAATCGCGCAATAAGTCCTTTGAAGTGATAATGGAATTTTAAAAATAAGTTTCTTTACAGCTGAATACAACGGAATCTGGACCTTACGACATGAAACGCGGTATTGAAAATATACACGAACTAGGTCACATAGTCGCCTACAACAACAAGACCACAATGAGTCAGTGGGGTGATCCATACTGCGGTCAACTCAATGGATCTGACAGCTCCATATTCCCGCCGATTGAAGGAAACCCACCAAATAGGATTTACACATATGAGCCAGAAATTTGCAGGTCAGTTATACAAGGCGCGGGACTTTCGCACTGCACGTGTTATGCCCAGTCCTAATTTTAATGTTGTGTGAGCCAATGCAAATACACGAACAGGAGATATGACGGATGCGCTGATTGGCTGATTTTTAGTGCAACTTGCACTTGCAAAGGTGTTCAAATACCATCACTGGGCTCATTTGCTAAACTGCCTTAAATAATAAGTTATGTTAGTTAGATGGGAATTACCAGTAACTCTCTCACGGTCCCATCATAAAGCCAACCACATGATTGCTTCCCTCATTACATATATTATATTCAAATTACAACTAAATCGCTCAAATAGTGGGAACTGCTTTTAAATTCAAATTGCAAAATTCGTCCACAATGTAACAAGTTATTTAAATAAAAGCTTGTAAGCAAAAAAATAATACTCGTGTAGCGCTGTACACGTGATAGAAATGCAACTTTTTAAATATATAGCTTTCTTTCTCTTTCCCTTAACGTCATATCTTTCTTCTCTCGAAAAGAATCACCACTCTTTAGCTATCGTACTCGAATAGCCGCCTAAGAAATTTCCATTCGATAATAATAATATAATATAATATCTTGGGACATTTTTCACACACGGCCATCTGATCCCAAACTAAGAAGAGCTTGTACTATGGAAACCAGACAACTGATTTACTACTTACACTACTTTCGTTTGTAAATAGAAACTTATATAGATAAATAATTACACCCAGACTCAAGACAAACAGATATGTTCATGCACACAAATGTCTGTCCTGGGCGGGAATCGAACCCACGACCTGCGGCGCGAAAGGCAGGTATCTCCCAATCACACCAACGGGCTCGTCATATAAGAATACATAGAATGTAGTACAATAGCGGACCAAGAAATAATTTTAAGATTTTTCGCATATATCGGCAGAAAACGCAAAGATGGCGTTAGGTATGTATCTATACCTTATGGTCAATACATTCATACACTTATTTATATTTACGTTATCACACACAAAATACCACAACCACGGTTTAGAATAAAATTCTATCGAGATAAAGATACGATAAATGAAATAAACAAAATAGGAGATATTTAAAGAAAAAAAAAGATTTTCATAACTTTAAAAGATTTTCTATAACTTTAAAAATATTTAAATATAAAAAATCGATCAGAGAATGAGTAAATACTCATTTTCTAACTTTATCATATAAATTATTCCTCATAAAGTAACATGAATTTACGACATTAAAAATAAATTATATTATTCGCTATAGCGTGATGTAATTGACACAAATCATTATTAGTGCCGCCGTAGAATCCAGTAACGATAAAATAACGTCGGAAAATTATAACATGGCAAAATTATTTTAATGAAAATGCAGCTTCAGTGTCACGAATATTCATAAAACATTCATATTAATAATAATAAGGAACTATATTAATTAAAAACATTATAAAGATACAAACTGTAGTAAGAGTTAAGCTTAAATTGCTTTTCAGTCCACGCCATGGACATTTGCTAATAACACAAACGTTACACTTTATGCAGTAAAAGGCAAAACTTATACAGTTAATATTGAAAATTAACGAGAAAACTTCTTTCAAACGAGGCGTGAAGAGGCATCTTGCGGGCCGACAAGGCTAGTGCAGATCATTCTTCCTGACTGTATTAGCGGTCGTCGCGTTTGGACTCTACTACCACTTACCATCAGGTGGGATAGAGAGATTTGCCCCCGGGATGTATAAAAAAAAAAAAGCAAATTAAAATGTCGTTATTAATACATATTTTATATCCCGCAAAATAGACTAAAATAAAATACAAAATAACAAGAATTTTTATTATATTCTAGGAAAAAGATAATATATTATTTGAATAAACATTTTAGTGTAAACGATACAATAGAAAATTATAATGTTATGCTAATGTAGGTCCTTTCACTCGTAACATGTAATTGACGTACGTTTTGTGTTACGACCTTCTAACGAAAACATAGTCATAAACTTGGCAAAGGGAACAGAAAATACGGTCGAATAGTCGATTTTATTAATTATAATGTTGGTTATTCAATGATTATTTTTCAATTTATTAATAGGGTGATGTTAAATTTCTTGAGACACTTGCCTAATAAATAATTCTAAGAGCATATACATATATATTCATCAATTTGTCCACGAATAATGAAAAAGCAATATTGGGGAAGATTCCGAAGCTCTAACATTATTTAAAGGTTCATAAATTATTACTGTGAGAAGGCTTAAAGGCAAATGAGCCAGTGTAACTACATAAGGGACATAACATCTTAGAACCCTTAGTAGGTAGAGCATTGAGTTTGCAAGAAGTAGTTTATCCTTTGCCATTTCTAATAAATTTTTAGTCTATGGGATAAACTACACAGTCTTTTAATATGGTAGCTCATTTAACAAAAAATAGGTAAATATACTAAATGGATATACATAACATGATTTTGTATAAAAAAAATTTCAGATCTCTATACGCGAGTCTGGTCGACAAGCGAGACATTTTCAACGTAAGCGCTTATTATTATGAAATAGATGAAACACTCCTCGCGGCTAAAAGTGCAAATCCTGGCAACAAGTGCTTCTGTAAAAAGTGAGTTACGTTCTTTATTTAAAAAAAAAAACTGTCTGCGAATAAATAAACACACAAATATTTACCGTCAGGGGTGATTGAACTCTTTATCATTGGGAAATAAATTCATTTCTTGCCGAAGTTAAGAGGAAGAAAGGTGAATACACCTTTCGGCCTTATTTATTATTTAAGTATGTTTCTCAATAACTTTGCCGCTTGTTATCCGATTTTGAGAATTATTTTGGTATTCGATCCGATAAGTGTCAAAATTGGTGGCATTATAAATAATGTTATAAAACTAGGAGACATGCCTGATGGCTCTTGTACATACAACGACATACAATTTGTTATAATTCAATATAATTTGTTTACTTTTCAAAATAAACGATTTCAGTTTCATTATAACACTCTTTCAAAGTATAAAACAGAGAGGATTACTTAAAATACGATTAATAAACTTACTTTGGAAGTTTGAAATTAATAGAAACCCATTTTGAATTCGGATTAAAGTGTTAATTAGGTCGTTTTGTGAAGTTGTTTTCAAACTTTACCTGAAGTTTTGACAAACATTAAGAATTTGATTAATTACTTATTATTCACTTACAATAATTTTAATTGGTGGTCGTACTTTGTGCAAGCTCGTCTGGATAGGTACCACCCACTCTTCAGATATTCTACCGCAAAACACCAGTACTTGGTATTTTTGTGTTCCGGTTTGAAGGGTGATTGAGCCAGTGCGCTTGGGAATATTTCTTACAATGCCAATGACTACGGTGGCGACCACATACCATCAGGTGGCCTACATGCTCGTCCGCCAACCTATACAATAAAAAAAAAAAAAAAAAACTTACTAATATCATAAATGTGAAAGCAAGTTTGTTTTTTGTGTATGTTTGTACCCATCATGAAATTTTGTGTGCACGTCGTCAGGTATCCAGAAAAGAACCAAACCAACGAGCTGAAACTAGCTTAATGTAAACCAGTAACACTCCCAAGTCTGCCAGTCCGATATGCCAAGAAATGGTAACTGGAGTAAAAATAATAAAAGCTAGATTTAATATCGTACAAAAGATTTATAAAGCTATTATGACTATTGGAATATAGGGCGACTTTATCCATGTACAAATAGCATACACCAATTTTATCTATTCCATATTATCTTGTCAGGGACTGGAGTGACAGTCACGATGGGTGTCTTCTTATGGGAGTATTAAATCTAAGCCCCTGTAAGAATGTCCCAGCAATCGTGTCCCTTCCACATTTCTACCTCGCGTCAGAAGAAATACTGGAATATTTTGATGGAGGAATCAGTCCAGATAAAGAAAAACACAAAAGCTTTGCCTATCTTGATGCTGTAAGTATTTAGGTTAATATCATTTTAAGTAGGCTAAACAGATTTCACAAGCCGATTTTAGTCGATCAGCTGCTGAGTCCAAAGCGATTTAATATTGTCTGTACCGATTTCGGATCATATTGAAACAACAAAAGTTGGTTCAATGAAAGTTATCAATTTTCATTAACTTTATTTATTTCTTTAACAATTTCGGTCCAACAAATGTTGGTTAATTAAAATCGAAACATGTATTTGGTATTGATGGAGTCACCAGAGATAGAGTTTTTGGATTTAATTGTTACCAAGGTATTAATTATGGATTGGATAAAGTATTAATTACTAATAGATTGGATTGTTATTAAGGATTTTTATATACGGAGAAAACACTGAAGCTGGTTATATTATATAATATTATGATTATTTACGTTGCATTCTGCGGTGAACCCTACGTTACTTGTGTGATTCCACAGTCAACAGTGAACATTATAAATAGGTATCAATTATAATTGAATGTTTGATTGGATATTTTTCTTGGTTGTAATATTTTGGCGAATATTATATATTACATAGGTTGTATGACCAACTGCCTCGTTGGTCTAGTGGTTAGATATAAGGCCGCAGACCCGGTGGTCCTGGGTTCAATTCCCAGGTCGGGCCAATAAATAGTTATTGGGTTTTTCTGTCAGAAAATTCTCAGTAGCAGCCCGGAGTCTGGAAGTTGGAAGTGTGTACACTCCCGTGCCTCGGAAAGCACGTTAAGCCGTTGGTCCTGCGCCTGAACTCTTTCCGGTCGTGTCGGATTGCCATCCCATCGGATTATGAGAGCTAAGGAAAAGAGAGTGCACCTGTGTTTGCGCACACACTTGTGCACTATAATATGTCCTGCGCAGTTGGCTAATCTCTCTTGAGATTGGCCGCCGTGACCGAAACCGGTCTGGAGGACCTCTTATTATGATCCAGGGATGTGCTAGGTATTGTGGAATTGACCACGCGGAATATTGAGGTTTAAATAGTTAATTTATTAAATAATTAACAATAGGTTGGCTTTGAATGCTATTTCGCGTCGTTCGCTCGGTCAACTCGATAATCTTTGCGCTGACGGTAAAATTTATACTTAAAATCTAGGCCAAATTATATACTAATAAAAATGTTGTACGTTAACCGTACATAGGTGTATCACAAAAATCGATAAAAAGACATGCAATTTCCTCACGATTTCTACTCGACCACTAAACATTTAACGAATTAAATACATATCTAACACTTTTTATATTATAAAAATATATGAGTGGAAGTAAAATATATAGAAGTTACCAAGAACATAGGTATACTCTAAGATTAATTATTATTTAAAAAAAAAAACGAATTTACATAATATGGTGTTTAATATTGTTTATTATTTTAGACTACCGGTGTTGTTATAAAGGGCACACAACGTCTCCAATTCAACATTGAACTGCGAAACGTTAAAGCAGTCCCGCAATTAGAATACGTGAAAACTGGACTCTTCCCACTCCTCTGGATAGAAGAGGTAAATGTTTACTAAAATAACAAAGTCACTTATTGTAATAAATTACACATATATATTTTACTTCATGAGCAATTTTTTACAATTATAAGCCATCAGGGGCTGGGATAAGCACTGCCCTCCTACTACTCTAGAAAATCAGTGCCCTATAAATAAAAATGATTAAAATTATAATCTCATTAGATATTCTTCGGCAAAATAGCAGTACTTTGTATTGTTGTGTTCCGGTTTGAAGGTTGAGTGAGCCAGTGTAATTACAGGCACAAGGGACATAACATTTAGTTCCTAAGGTTGGTGGCGCATTGGCGATGTAAGCGAGCATTCATGACCACTTACCATCAGGTGGCCCTTTTGCTCGGCCACCTACCTATTATATAAATAAAAAAAGCACTTATCATCAGAAGATCTGGCTACGCCAATATTTTTTTTCTAAATTGTTTTATTGTACGTTTATTTTAATTCCAGGGCGCAGAAATTCCAGAAGATCTCCAACAAGAGCTTCACCAAGCCCACAAAATGATGTCATATGTAGAGGCTATACGCTGGGTGATATTAGGTTTAGCTGTCATTTTGTGTTTAGCTAGTGCTATGTGCGTATCCCGGGCCGGGGGCCTGAATCCCTGGCCGAGGAACCACAATAGTGTCAGCTTCATATTAAGACCGGGAAACACCGTTGATATTAATAAAGGTCGCTAAGGGTTATATCTGTTTTCTTTAACCGCATACAATTTAAAAAATAATAATCATTACCAAAACTATAAAATTAATAGTTGTCAAAAACAAGTTGTCAATTTTTTTTTTTTATAAGTCGTAGAAAAATGTACTGTACAATATGTAAAAAGAAACTATCAGAATAAAAAAAAGGTATTTTCCACAATACGGATACGAAAGGCTTATGAATTAAAAAATAACCTTGTGTACTCCACGTACATCTGACGTAATATGTACATACACATAAGTAAGTCCGTGCGTGACAGCCAGACGGATTGATCGAGGTTATATATTTTTGGCACTAAATTAGTACACTGCTAAATATATGCATATATGACTATATAACTAAAAAAGTATGAAATTCAGTTCCTTTCCAGTAAATTCTACTGATTAATAATTTTAGTAGTACGTCTTGACAATAACGGAAAAATGAAAAAAATCTACAATAAAATTCATTTGTTAGATAATACGAAATAATCACTATGAGCAAAGTCGACGTTTTCGAGTTGGTTGGCGTGGTTGGTAGATACGTCTTGCCTTTCGCGCCGCAGATCGTGGGTTCGTTTCCCACACAGGATAGACATTTGTGTGCATAAACATGTCTGTTTGTCCTGAGTCTGGGTGTAATTATCCATATAATTATATATTTATAAAATAAAACTGGTATATATCTGGTCTGATTTCCATAGTACGAGCTCGCTTAGTTTGAGATCAGACGATCTTGTGTGAATAATGTCTCAGGATATTATTATAAATATATTAAAATCACAGTGGAAGTCGAAGTATTAGACCCACGTGGCAGTTTTAGTCTGTAATTCATATGTTTGAAGAAAACAAATTAGTTTCACAAAGCGCACAGTATCCAGCAAACATTTCTATTGAATATTTATCCGATTTTTAAATACAGTTGTTTAAATTGTTGTTTAAATTGAGTTTTCAATATATCCTGGAGGTGGGAGCGCCATTATTAAGATATGCCTCGGTTCGCAAAAATCATAGATCCGAAGCTGGTAACGTACAATAAAGATTACGACACAAGAAGACAAAATAAATATTCATTGTGTTGTAAGTTTATGTAATATTATTTCATTATAGTATATATTCCTCTAAAAGGAATCTCTTATAAAACAGCAAATACGAGCCTATTTTTGAATTCATGCCAAATAAATTATTTTTATTCGTAAGTGCATACTTAAAGTTGTGTAGTTGAAAAATAATACTTATGACAAGACTACAAAGTACATTTTAGTTTGTATCATCGAAAAAACTATTTTTGGCACAGTTCAAATTATGTAACACATTCGTTTGCTATAACGTAACATTAAATACTGTTATGGAGTTTTTATGTTACTTAACAGAAAAAGGTCACAATCTAAAATATATTTTACAAACGAAATTTGTTTTATTGTTTTTGTATTTATTTATTGTATCATATAAATAAAATAGTGATACTTATAAAGTATCACTAAGCTAGGTTTCAATATTAAATAGTCTAGATCTAGGAGATTTCAAGTGATTCCATTTTTACGAATGGCAATTTGGCCTCATTTCACTCGCAATCGTAATACAACTACATGACTTGGCAGTTGGCAACAATTCTTACAATACTTTTCATAAATCAGAAAGATAAACAGTTAATCTAAAAATATGACATATATCACAATCATTATTTTTATTATTGTTTTTTTACTGGTTCTTTTGGTAATTTCCGACGCGCAAGTTCGTAGTTGTTCGGTTGTTCTTTTACGTACCGCTGACAACGTATAAACAAAATTTTACGATGATCGATTAAGTAGTAAGACTAAAGCGCAACAAAGTATCAAACTTACCTTTCCCCTCCACCTACAATATACCTTTAAGTCAAGAGTGAATAGGCATCTTCTTGGCAAGCGCGCTCCACCTCGGACTGTATCATCACTTTCCATCAGGTGTGATAAAAGTCAAGCGCTGGCAATATTAAAAAAAAAACTCTAATCAATATTTTCATTATCAATGTATGGCCTTCTAATATTCTGTTACATGCTTACGTAATATTAAATATGTATATCTACAATTATCCGTCGGATATTACAATCACGCTAGTGTCACTGAATACAATCACGCTATGGCATTGCGACATGATAACTGACGTATCATGAAATCTAACTATATATACAAATATAGATATAAATGAGGCGAAATACCACTGACTGACTCATCACGAGGTCTCGGAAACAATAGGTCCAATTGAATTAAAATTTAATAGTTACTCCTATCACGGACACTCCGCTCACCAAGAACAGATTTTACGCAAATACCATCCAAAATAAAATTTTCATTATCAAAATTTGAAAAGTTTTCCGACAAACGTGTGTATTTTGTATAAATTTTACCCGAACAAAGTCCGGACGAGCCGAAAAGTTAGTATTTAACTATTAATAGAATTATATACCCATGCAGGATAAGGTGGCCAGTATTTGACACTATTTTTATAGATAATATTACATCGTTCCAAGTCCGACTCGTGACCGCATTTGCGTGTGTGGCGCATATACTTCGTTGCTATATATTATAAATAAAAAACGATATTAACATTAAAAAAACTTTATTTCAATCAGAATCTGAGTCAGAGAATGTTCCGCGACCGCTCGAATGGTCGCTGTCCATTTCGACATCTTCTTGCTTCGGAGCTATGACACTGACAGCTTTGATGCACCGTATCGTGTATTTGTTGAAGTCACATCTGAAATGATATTATTAATCTAAAAAAAAAGGAAGTAAGTAAAACTTCTCATGTTTTTGAGGAGAAGGTTTGGAGATTATTCCACCAAGCTGCTCCAATGCAAGTTGAACACACATTTAGCTGAATTTCAGTGAAATTAGACATGATGTTTTCCTTCACCGAAAACTCCAATACAATTAAGCACATGAAAATTCAGTGATGCTTGCCCGAGTTTAATATATTACGCTATTAATATTATAAATATGTAGGTTTAGATGTTTGTTACTCAATCAAGCAAAAACAGCGACGAACGATATTAGGAAAAAGAGATATTTAATACCGTCATTTCATAACGCACCAACCCCGCCCCCCTCCACGCCCTTTTAACTTTAACCCTGAAGTGGTTATTAGGTATCGTGTGTCGGTTTTATTTATGTAATATTTTTTTTTTAAATTAAATGACGAAAATTACGTAGCAACACAGGTGCGGGCAATAGCGCTCGATAGCTCTTACCTATCGGGTAGCTAAGGCACGAGGTCATGACCTCAGTAGTCCACGTTTTTACCACCAACAGTGTCGTCAAACACAATTAATATATTTTTTAAGTAATTTTTTTGCTTAGTATTTTAAAAATTATTAAATAAATAGAACCGAAACACGATACCTAATAACCAGTTCACGGGTCGGGCACGAATTTTGTTACACCCTGTATAGAAGTTATGTTATTATACATTCTCGATTTTAAAACAATTTAAGCAGCTATTCTTCAACACAATAACACATATTATAGATTAATTAAACCAATTCAGTAATCTAGTTGCTACACAATATGTCTTTCTGCAATAAAATATAAGTTGCTGCTTAGTCATTACTACTACAGTTATTTTGTGTCAATAATATCTGGAGATAGATTTTGCAGGAGTTTGTAAATTTAGAGTTTAGTATATTTGCATTTTGCACACACAATTGTGCATTACAATAAAAGTCGTTTAGATAAATCGACGTAGTTGAAATTCGGTCATATTTTGTGTATTTAATTATTAAAAACCAAGAGCATTTATTCAGAAAATTCCACTGATAAATCCAATAAATTCTTATCATAATATAAGATTGGAACGGCATCCACTTACAGAAACCCAAGAATCAAAATTATCAAATCTTTTTCTGTAAAATTGCTTAATCTTTTACTATAAGATTAATTTACGATAAGGTTACCAACTTTTCATTATTCCCAGGACAGATACACTATGTCCTGGATTTTATGATATCCTGATGTGACTATTTAAATAAACCCGGTCAAATGCGAATCGGGCTCGCCTGGAGAGGGTTTCATAATATTACGATGGAAAAGACAAAGACAAAAAGAATTATAGTCCAACATAGAAACATCTAGAAAAGTCCGATAGAGAAATTATAAACACTACAATAACAACAACAAAAAGTTTAGGATACTCTCGTGTATTGATATTGTATTTGTTTCATAAATAATCCATAATTCTTTAATTATTCTTACATATAGAAAATGATGTGTCAGATAAGATGAGATTAAAGTATTTAATTTTATCCGTGGTAAGGCTTTGGGCCCGGGGTACCACACACTTACATTTTATACTACGCTCCAACATTGAAGTCGAAGTAAAAAAAAAAATTCGAGTAGGTTCTCGCAGGCACTTTTGAATTCATTCATGGCATTGATAAGTTTTCATTTTAATATGAAGCTACATCCGATTAATAACGTATATTCTACTAAGAAGAAAAAGTGCATGATCATTGGGTAACTTAAGTCTTTCTTCGAAACTACGTCTGGTATATTTAGGTAAGAGAGAGAGAGAGAGAGACGGTGACACGAGAACAGAGACACAGTGATATGTTACGTTACAAGGGTTTCGTTAAAAAAAATAAGAATTACTTTTCGCATTTCGGAAATGAAAATTAAGAATTTTTACGATAATAAGTTGTTCTGTCAACACATAATTAAATAATGCTCAAGCAAAAGCCGACATTTCTCCTTTATATCATTACATACAAAATATATATATGACGAAAACAAAGTTCTACATTACATTATCATTTGGAGGTTAAAGTAGCGATGTATATAATATTAGAATATCGTGAGAACTCTCACATTAAAACTTTTGGGCTCTGTCCGTACCCAAAACTTATAGACACACAGATTTCAACACGAATACTGATTTATTTAAGAAAGAATTTTCTAGGGCTGGTATGTCTGAGAATAATCATTCTTTTTTATATAAATTAATTAGGAGGATGAGTCCAAGTGGGGCCACCTGATGGTAAATAATCAGCATATACATTGGCGCTATCATCGCCAATGCGTCACCAACCTTGGGAACTAGGATGTTATGGCCCTTGTGCCTGCAGTTACAGGCACCCTTCAAACTGGACCACAACAATACTAAGTATTGCTTTTTAGCGGTATAATATATGATGTGCGAGTGGTACCTATCTGGATAGTTATCATTCAACCCTACCACTAAATGATTTATTCACTAATGAAACTAAATATTATTACCCTGTAAGCGAAAATCCTACTTTCCACCTTTGTCCTGATTTTTTAGATAATATATGGCGACCCTAACGTAAGATCAGTCACTTTATCTAAGAACAATTCATCTCGATTCCGTCGTTATCATTTTTATCATACACTTGACCTTATCGGCTGTGATAACGACGAACGTTATCTGGTCGACATGTGATGTGTTTTATGTAACGTTTTAACCTAGTTGGCAACTAATTGGAACGTCTTGAGCAAGAATATTCCAAACCACAGACATTAATATAAGATATTAAGATTTAAAAGAGAACACCATGTATATAGTGTATTGTCCCAGTTAGATAAAGTAATTAAATATCTCTAAAATAATATGCACAACATATTGTAATAGGATTACTCTGTCACTAAAAAGTTAAACTAAATCTTTTTTCCTTTTAATAACACAAAATATTTATTAACACTTAATTTAGTGTTTTTATGCATTGGAGCATTACTGTACAACACAGTCCAATAATTGTACTTCTGTAACTTGATCGATATTTCAAAATTTGTAAACGCTCTTTTTCTCATTATTATTAGAGACTTATTAAGAGATAGAAAGAGAGAGAGAGAGAGAGAGAGAGATAATAGAGTCAATTTTTATTATTAAAAAAAAAATCATTTCAATCAAACATCGATTCTAAATCAATTGGTTTCGAAGCCTAAATAAAGGCTGAATAACGTGTCATTTAATATACAGTAACACCTGTGAATGTCCCACTGCTGGGCTAAGGCCTCTTCTCCCCTTTTTGTGAAGAAGGTTTGGAGCTTATTCCACCACGCTGCTCCAATCCGGGTTGGTGGAATACACATGTGACAGAATTTCAGTGAAATTTGACGCATGCAGGTTTCCTCACGATATTTTCCTTCGCCGTTAAGCACGAGATGAATTACAATCACAAATTAAGCACATGAAATTCAGTGGTGCTTGCCCGGATTTGAACCCACGATCATCGGTTAAGATTCACGCGTTCTTACCACTGGGCCATCTCGGCTTTACATAGTCATTTAATATATTCGAAATTAATTGATTTAAAATCGATGTTAGTCCGCAAAACACGAGAAATAAAACTTTTATGAACATACATACATACATATAATGTATTTAAAATATATATCCATCTAAGGCAAACTAATCTTTCATGGTCAACTAACAAAAAAAACTCAGAAATTTGTAACAAACTCGTAGGTGTTAAAGTAAAAAAATTACAATTAATTATACTATATTACGTATTCGAGGGGCATAAGAAACAAATCCATCTGAAATTTAAATGTTAGTTAAGCTATTTCATAGCTTATGAAAAGAATTAAGATTGCAATATTTTTTTTTTTATACGAGCAAACCAAGCAGGCAAAGGAAAAGGACCACCAACCAAACATGTTTAAATATTTACAATACATAGTCATCTTTTGAAGTCAATGTTCTTATGTCTAATCAGATATGCCTTGCTTTGCTCAAATAAAACATCGAGATATAACAATTCAAATAAAACATATAATTAAAAAGATCTTTGTTGAAATCGTAAAAACAATCGAGATTATGTCCTGACCGATATCTGTTACGGTGGATCCTGTAAAGTGACTAGCCAACAGCACGGGAGACATCATATATGTATATTATATAATATGATGCACAAACACACAGACTCTCGATTCCCTCACTCTCATATTATTATTTTTATTTATTTGGTAATCCAACAGTTAATAACATAATTATAATAAGTATTATATAATACGTAACTAAAGCCAAAATAGGATTACACAATTAGTGTAAACATATTTTGAATTAGTAACTAAAATAGTAAGTAAATTAAAACTATTAAGTGGGGAATCCGATACAAGACAAGGTTCAGGTATGTCCCCCCCCCCCTCTTATGTTAGTCCCGTGTCCTCAAACCTTAGCCACTTTTTCTTTATTTCGCTAAAAAAACTCATTTACGTGTTTATGCACATATAGTCCACTGGAATACCCACTAAAATACCAGCGGTACCGTCACCCTCTCTTCGGGGGGCATCACGGGATCGCTTGTGCATACTACCGTGGCGACCCTACGAAACCTTAGCCAGTAGCCACT
The DNA here is from genome assembly GCA_905220585.2 of Nymphalis polychloros. NCBI lineage: Eukaryota > Metazoa > Arthropoda > Insecta > Lepidoptera > Nymphalidae > Nymphalis > Nymphalis polychloros. The sequence continues at coordinate 14,099,572 of HG992245.1, forward strand.
AGACCAACGAGACAATTTAAATAATAATTAAATTAAAATATTTTTTAACAAATGTAATACATATAAAAATAAATGATATCTGAGCTTTCGTCTTGCGTTAGATTATCTGATAACCCAATTAGTTAAGATTGATGGATTGTTAACACGGCGATAATTCTATAATAATTAGATCTTAATTTTTTAAATTTTCCCTATTCTCATGAATTAAAAATGTTTGTTCTGCTCTTATCATGTTTTAGATATAATTGGAATTTTAATTGCTATATGTAATAAGTTTAATATTATAGATGAAAGAATAAGAGAAATATTTGTTTCCCAAAAAAATAATAATAATAATAATCGTTTCGATTATCTTGTGCCTCGACTTGTATGGAATTTTGTCTACTCTGTTCAAAGTTAACTTAGAACCTTTGCTAGAGCTGGCTTTCTTTGCCTATACATTGCCTCACTCATTCCTCTACAAACTACAACGTGTGGCGATGGACTAATAATCAATAAGTAAGTGTAATGCTTGAATATTGAATAAAGATTTTTGATTTTTGACTTTTGACTGAACTACCAATAGTGGCAACGACTAATAAATTGTGACTAGTAAAACATTCTATTTGGAACGAAGTTCTTTTACGCGGCTTACAGTAGAGTGAAATGGTAGTGGCCCAAGGTCACGTCAGAAACGAAATAGCGTTCATCGTGCCTACCAAATGCTACAAAATGCGATGCGTTCGAATTTAAGAGGTCGAGGTGCTTTTCGGTGTGACAATAATACAGTAATATAATCAATTAAAATCTACATTTTAAAACACGGTTTGAGCCGAAAAAATATCGCACAGAACTTCGTTCCTGACGATGGTCAGGATTTTTTTTTTAGGTTATACTGTGATGTTTAACAAATAAATTTGTTGTGAACTAATTTCCGCCCGAGGCTTCGCTCGCGTGGGAGGCGGGGCTGTTAGATACCCTGCGAATTTTTCTCTACCCCTGACAACGCGTATACAATATTCTCTATAATGATCGGTTGAGTATTTAAGATGTGAAAGCGTAACAAACGAACAAACTCACGTTCGCCTTTACAATATTAATACGGAAAAATATTATATGTAAATCCATACTCACATTTTACTTAACTGTGAATATTTCACAGTCAAAACCTTTTCTAAGGCTAGAAGCACACTGGGCGGTACTTTCTTCTTGTCCGTGACGAGATACTTCAACCAAATGAGAAGATGTTCCAAATGTCTGCTTTCTTCTAGAAGACGTGCGAGTGAGTTGAGGAGTCGATACGAGTAGTCATCTTCTAAGCCTGCTACTGTTAGTTGAACTGTGGGAATAAAATAAAAGTAGGGTTAACAAAACAAATCAATATAAACATAATTAACTCAGTCTTGGAACTGTTATACTGAACGTATCGATAATTTATACTATATGAATACATCTGATGCTCAAATTTTGCATAAATTTTCTCACTTTATTTAACCCAATAAAGGATTTTTTTAAACACTTTTAAATAGTTTTGAATGTCATGTTACAGTACTAAATTGAATGTAAACAATAATAAGAATTAATAACAAGTTAAAAAAATGAAATATATTCTGCCATACTGTGGCCAATGTACCTTCAGGCTACACCATAAAAAATTACACGGGCCAAGACTATGACAATTGCGTTAATATAACGCAGAAACAAAAGGGCTAAGAAATACTAAGAGAGAAGCTAAGCAGTTAATTTAGTGGTACACTTTAATACTTATGTTATTTAAAATATAATATGACACGAACTGTCGGAGGGCGGGACGGCCTCGACGCACTGCTGCACGAGCTCGTGCTGGTTGAGCTGCAGCGACCCCACCAGCGCTACGCCCCACTCGCGCGCGCGCAGGTGTGACCGCACCGCCGCCGGCGTCGACGACGACTCCAGCCGATACGGCCTGAAAGTGATGGTTGGTTCAGTTCATTTTTGAATTACCGAGTTCGAATTATTATTCAAAATGTTTAAAAATATGTTAAATAAGACGTGGTTAATGTTTTTCTCAATTCCCTTTTTAAACCAATTATTAAATGCGCTTTGATAAATTTTGATTCGCATAATTTCTTTGACCGTTTTCTAGGGGTTTGAATGCGATACGAAATAAAAAATAAAAGCAAGTGCAGTACATACATAATATGGGGGAAAACTTTGCGTCACAAACACAAACGTTACATATAGAAACGTTTCTCTCAAATTCACCTGAAAGATCCGTCTAATCCTGCGTTCTGGCTGTAAAGCAAGAGTCCCTCTGTGGCCGCTACTGCGAAATTTTCACCGGTCGGAGAGAACCGAACGCAGTGGACACGTACCTAAAATTTTTCATGTACAAGATCAAATTATATTACATCGAATGTTATTTAAATTTTTCTTTTCATTACTAGATGGCGTTAGTCGTCTTTTAAAATCGCGCTATAGTGATTTATTTCTGTAAATATATAATGCTTGGCCTAAAACAAAGAACAATAAAGCCATCTGACCAGCTGTACATATAATTTTATTCTAAATGTTACCCGGTAGTACAGTACTAAGGTCCTCCAGACCGATTTCGGCCACGGCGGCCAATCTCAAGAGATTAGCCAACTGCGCAGGAGATATTATAGTGCACAAGTGTGTGCGCAAACACAGGTGCACTCCCTTTTCCTTAGCTCTCATAATCCGATGGGACGGCAATCCGACACGACCGGAAAGAGTTCAGGCGCAGGACCAACGGCTTAACGTGCTTTCCGAGGCACGGGAGTGTACACACTTCCAACTTCCAGACTCCGGGCTGCTACTGAGAATTTTCTGACAGAAAAACCCAATAACTATTTATTGGCCCGACCTGGGAATTGAACCCAGGACCACCGGGTCTGCGGCCTTATATCTAGCCACTAGACCAACGAGGCAGTCAAGTACATAACTAGTACTAGCGGGTAACACATGTTACATTTTGCTTTATCTCTTTATAGATTCTCAAGTCAATAGTATATTTTTGACATCGATACATAAATCGGATTAATTGATTGCGTTATATCAACTTTTCAAATCGATTCGAATCAATCGATTGTCTGTTTCATTTGTGTTGTAAATAGTGAACAAAATAGCACAAACATACATGTACCATGAGCCCAATACGGGTCTCTCTCCTTTTGCCAGAAAATTAACAGCGCAAATCACATTACAAACATCGATAGTGTTTATCCACTACAACAATGTAAAAGAAACATTCACAAACCTCAGGTTTAACTTTCCTATCGGCCATGTCGCCCGACTTCACCCCCGGTAGACGTATGTTCACGTCCCCCCCTTCGAAGTCCGTCCTCTCTTCGACGAGAGCCATGTTACCGAACTCGGTGAGGAAACGGCGATTTATAAAGTCCTAAAAGGATAATTGGAAGTCATATATATAGAACGCACATTACGCTGAACTGCGTCGACACACAAACACAATACAATATGACCATTACAGTAACAGCCTGTGAATGACCCACTGCTGGGCTAAGGACTCTTCTCCTCTTTTGAGGAGAAGGTTTGGAGCTTATTCCACCATGCTGCTCCAATGCGGATTGGTGGAATACACATGTGACAGAATTTCAGTGAAATTTGACACATGCAGTTTTCCTCACGATGTTTTCCTTCACCGTCAAGCACAAGATGAATTATAATCACAAATTAAGCACATGAAATTCAGTGGTGCTCGCCTGGCTTTGAACCCACGATCATCGATTAAGATTCACGCGTTCGACCATTAAGTGGAAGCTTATGTTCAAAAAGCATTGTTTTAACTGTAACTTATTTTATTTTTACATTACATATAAACAAACGGACGAGAACTTAATTTACATCGACCTAATGTAATGAATGAAAACAACGAGAAAACGTGCACATTTTGGAAATATTCAAGACGCATTTGAACAATAGTCGGAATTCAGCAAGCGGTTAAAGAACTCACATTGACAGCATCGAGCGATCTATTCTGTGTGATCACGAACTTCCTGATGAGGACGGACTCCTTGATGCTGTACAGACACACGTTCTTCGAGTTCCCGCCGGCGAGCACGCACGAGCCGTCCGCCGAGTAGCAGAGAGTCGTAAAAGCCCTGGAAAAAAAAAGAAAAAATTAAAATAGGTTCTCCAAAATGAGAAGACATGCAAACTCATGTCATCAAAACAGTTGTATTAAAATTCGTCCTTGAAATTATACTATCATGGCGCCTATTGAATTTCTACTTCAAAAAAAACAAAGTTACAAATACAAGTACAAAGAGAGGCGAGAAGTAATTCTACATATTTTAAGGTGCGACGTCCACGCACGCTTTTATCTAAAATTTATAACAAAAAATTACAAAATCCAATCTCACAGATTTATTCAGTCTGTATTAAAACAAGATGGAAATATAATATAATAAAAATAAATTATTTATTGGTATCATAGGAAATATAAGTGTTTAAAAAATAACTTATAAAGTAGTAACAGTGTTACCACACATAATTGTCGTACCGATGTACACGTTAAATAATAAACTTACTTTGTCTTCAGCATCTTCTCAGGTGTTATGAGATCCGTATCAGCTCTCCCGGAACCGAGATCGTTTCTCCCCTCTATACTTCCAGTCTGGTCGCAGGTGGTGGCGTTGAAGAAGGATATATTACCATCAAGGGTTGATACTGCAATCTGAAATGTTAGATGTTTAATGATATTGAATGTGTTGAAAATGACAAATAAAAATATAAGGTAATAAAATTCCAGTCCGACCCGTAAAGTGGTTATTAGGTATCGTGTGTCGGTTCTATTTGTGTAATAATTTTTAAAATACTTAGCAAAAAATTTATCCCGGAAAAAAACTATTTAATTAAATGACGAAAATTACATGGTAACACAGGCGCGGTCAATAGCGCTCGATAGCTCTTATCTATCGGGTAGCTAAGACACGAGGTCATGACCTCAGTAGTCCACGTGTTTACCACCAACAGTGTCATTAAACACAATTAAATTTTTTTAAAGTAATTTTTTGCTTAGTATTTTAAAAATTATTACATAAATAGAACCGATAGACGATACCTAATACACTTCACGGGTCGGACAGGGTTTTTGTCACAGCCTGTACTATATTTTTGATCGCGACTGCAAATTTTTTTAATAAATAAAATATAATCATAATTTATTCACACACATATGACATTTATCTAAAACGAATACTATCGATTTGCTGCGATCGAGAGTCGTTCAAGACCGCAATTCGAAATACAAATTTAAGTTAAGCTAGTAAAATTCTTCGCGACTCACCTCCTCCCCGTCGGGGCGGAAGGCGACCTGCAGCGCGTCGGCGGGCAGCCGGAGCGTGTCGCAGTCGGCGCCGGTGTCGACGCAGGGCCACACGCGCACGGAGCGGTCCCACGACGCCGACGCCAGCCGCGAGCTGCCCGGCGCCGCGCTGAACGCCACGCGCGACACCGGCGCCTCGTGCCCGCCCAGCGCCTGCAACGCGCACGCTGTACCTCGCCCTTCGTTTTTTTTTTTTTTTTTGATACGAAACATCTATAGCCGCGTCTTAAACTGATCGTTGGCGTGGCGTCGCATTCCGTGGCGACGCATCGCTATACGATGGTATATATATATATATACAGTGATGGTATATATATATATAGTAATTAATATTAAACATTTAATAAAATTGTAATAATTATTAATTTTATTAATTAATAATTTTATATTCATTTGATTCAGGCATGATCCACTGAGTAAAACAATTAAGTTGTCGCAACTTGAAATAAATTTCTGAATTTTATTTTTTTGTATTTAATGAAAATTAACGTTAAATGAATAAACAAACCGTCATCATTTTATTTCATTCGATGTTTCACATTCACATTCACAATCACATTTTTTTTTATTATACTATAGATTGGCGGACGAGCATATGAGCCATCTGATGGTAAGTGGTCACCGATGCCCATAGACATTGACATTGTAAGAGATGTTAACCATCGCTTACAACACCAATGCGCCACCAACCTTGGGAACTAAGATGTTCCTTGTGCCTATAATTACACTGGCTCACTCACCCTTCAAACCGGAACACAACAATACAAAGTACTGCTATTTTGCGGTAGAATATCTGATGACTGGGTGGTACCTACCCAGACGAGCTTGCACAAAGCTCTACCACCGAGTAAATCCTAGGAGAGATTATACTTTTCACAGGTAGTGCTACGTGCGAACCCGTCTGGATGGATACCGCGCACCGGTTTTACCGCCGAACATCGATGCTTCGTATTCAATGTGTTTCGATTTTAGGGGTCACTGAGTCGGTATAATTACGGAAAAATCATGATTTCAATTAAACATTCTTATTCAAACTTCTATTTCAAATTCCATCCGATTCGATCCATTGAATATCTTCGAAAAACTGTATTCCAAGAATGTATGACGTTATTTCCACTTTTACATAGAAAATAGTACACAGAGTTCGTTGATAAACTATATCGTACCTCCAAGAGCTTGCCGAATTTGATGGACCAGATGAATATTTCGAAGACGTCGTGCCCCCCCGCGGCGCACAGCTCGCTGCTGGAGTCCAGCGCCACGCAACCGAACTGGACGAGACTCGGAGACGTCAGGGTCCGGAAGTTGCGATACCTTTAATGAAAATTGTGTATCGTGTTAAAACATTGAAAAGCCTAAGCCAGTTTACATTGGTCTATGCCCAAATTATTCATAAGCCTTTAGACGATTTTTATTAATATCTACTTTTACATACCACCTGGTAACGACAAAGACTATTATTAAAAGGCCTGAAGGTTAGTCCATCACGTGGCTCCACTAAAGGTTGCTAAATATAAATACTTTTTAACTTATGACTATTTCATTGTAAGCACAAAATTTAGGAAATAAAAATACCGAGGATGAGCTATCTACTGAGGCAGAGTTTACCCGAATTTTAACCCATGATTTTGATTTGACGAACCGCGGGCGTCATCAATTGCTCTAACTAGATTTGCAATATGTCTGTCCATCCAGTTTATAAGGAAAACAAAACGCAAAAACGGGGTCATCTAGCCCCGCGGACATCCGACCCTGTGGATTATATAATCTACAACCTTAGTAAATAAAAAGACACTGAGTTATAATGCAAAAAAAAAATTTGACTGATAGACTTTCCGTGTTCACAAACAAATGCAACTTTATAATATTAATAGAGAAAAAATCAAAATCTCACCTCGTAAGATCATAGCACCTCACTGTTCCATCCAATGACGACGACACAAAGAACTTCTTATTAGCACTGAAGACGATATCCGTCACAGTCGAGCTGTGCTCGTTGAAGGTCACAAAACAAAAGCCAGAGGTCGTGTTCCACACTTTGACCTTCCCGTCGTAACCTCCAGTGACTATGTAGAGACCGTCAGGCGAATACGCGAGGCATGTCATGTCCAATGAATGACCTTGTTGCTTCATTACGTACTGCTCGCCTGTTGGTAAAGCGGAAGAATTTAATGTTAATTAATAAAATCTCAAACAAGGGGGCGTTGTTACGCAAAATGTAACACGTTTTTTTATAGTATATGTAGGTGCCACCTGATGGTAAGTTGTCGCCAATGCCCATAGACATTGGTATTGTAAGAAATCTTAACCATCGCTTACATCGCCAATGCGCCACCGACCTTGGGAACTAAGATGTTATGTCCCTTGTTCTGCTTCTAGTTACACTGGCTCACTCACCCTTCAAACCGGAAGGGTGAATTTACCATCAAGTAAAATACGTATTAAAATAGTTAATAAACTCTCAAATGGCTCTCGTCCAATGGCGCCAAGTTATTAGCGCCAAAGTGGGTTTTAATATTGAATAATTAATTTAAATACATATATATCTGTCACTTCATTATAAATATATTTTTATTATCGACAATAAAGTCACCGCCATTCTTTTTTTTATTTTTTATTGTCGGATAGCAGTAATGAGTATTATGGGCGTTCTAATTTTATGGCGATGACACCAGCCCTATTTAATTCTATTATCAACTCTTAATAAAAAAATATAGTAATTAGAAATATTTATTTCCTTTCTCCCTTCCTTACTAATGTTATAAATGCGAGAGTGAGTTTGTTTGTATGTTACGCTTTTACATCTTAACTACTCAACTGATCCACACGAAATTTTGCATACACATAAAATTGGATCGATATATTTTTATATAGAGAAAAATTTAAACATGTAATTACATAAGTACTTACTCTGCCATTCCCAAACAAGCAACTGGCCTATATTTGGACACCCAAACGCTATCCAGTCACCCTGGGGCGACATTGCTATGCTGCTGATCCTGTGCTCGGATATACTGAGTGTGTGAATCAAATTCACATCTGGCATTTCGTGGAGAAAGAATATACCGGATGTGAAACCTGTAATTAATTTTAATAAAATAGTTCAGTAAATTACATGAGTTACTTTTTTTTAAATAAAAAAATTGTGAAACATGTTTTTATATATTTTTGATAAGTTAAAAAATGAAAATACATACATACGACATTTTGTATTGTAAATAATTTGTAACAATGTGCACCACAAAATTTACACGCAAAATTATAGATCATTGGATTAGGTGAAATTAATTTAAAAATCATTTCTAAAATTAGACATTCTTACAGAATAAAAAAAAAAACTTATAAAATTAGGTGTATAAGGTGAATTTATATATAAATTACATTTTCTTATATAAAAACTTGTTTTTTTTTTTATTTCATCTCAAATCATCGCATTTCAATAATGTAGTAGGCCCTGAAATTTTTGACCTTAAATAAAATAATACGATTAAAAAAAAAAACACATTACTAATGATGCTTTTGTTACTTACCAGTGACTAATATCTTTGTATTTTTATGGTAAGCTGCAGCCGACAGCCTCACTTTGTGGTGAGCGTTTCTGATCGCGTCACCTATGTAGTGACGACCTAGCTTTCTGTACTGAAGTCTCTTATCGTCATCAACTTTCTTCTCTAATTCCTTTTCCATATTATCATCTTTGTCACTTTCCTGTAAATAACATATTAATTACTTGGGCTCACTGATAGCAGGATATAATAAACAAGAACTGGAATAGTTTGTATATACAGCCAAAATCTGTTATAACAACATCGTCCCATATTTAAACGTAAAAACCAGTAGTCGTAACAACCGTTGATGTCTTTAAGGTACAAAGTCGCATACATATAAGAAAATAGATAATAAAATGTTCGTTTATAAAAAAAAAAAACACCTTTTGTTTATTTCACATAAAACGAAAAAACATGCGACATACCTACATATATTACCATTGTATGGTTTTCGTATAAAATTTGTAATTTTAGTCGTTTTAGAACACAACAGTGGTGCGTACGCATTTTGTGGTTCGTCCGTTTTTTTTTTTTTTTTACTTTACAATACAGATGGTCGTTCTAAATGATATGATTCTCCTAAAATCTTAATTATATGCGGTCGCTTAATGCGGTATGTCGTAAAAAGCAGTGTTGTTTATATTTATATTTATATTTATATATATATATTTTTTTTCTTATTGTATGGGAAGGCGGACGAGCATAAGAGCCACCTGATGGGAAGTGGTCACCAACACCCATAGACAATGGCACTGTAAGAAATGTTAACCATCGCTTACATCGCCAATGCGCCACCAACCGTGGGAGCTAAGATGTTATGTCCCTTGTGCCTGTAATTACACTGGCTCACTCAGCCTTCAAACCGGAACACAACAATACAAAGCACCGCTGTTTTTCGGTAGAATATCTGATGAGTGGGTGGTACCTACCCAGACGAGCTTGCACAAAGCTCTACCACCATATAGCATTCAGGCGAACCTGAGTTGTTGGTCTATATGTTGTTCTAAGTGATGTCATTTTAAACGGTTTTGACGGTATATTGGTTTCGTATATAGCCATTAATCTGTCGATCTGTCTGAAAGTTTTACACATAACTTACATATTCCTTATCTTTTTCAATGATATTCTCTTCATCGACTTCATCCTCTTGCAGCTCCGTATCCTTTTGCAATTTCCGTCTTTTCTTATGTGATATTTGTACTGCAGACGTCACTAAATCATCTGAATCTATCGTTGCCTCCCACAAGCAAACTTGACCATTACGGCTAACAGTAATAAGGTCTAAGCTTGCTTTTTCAAAGAATACTCCTACAATTTTATCTGTATGCCCGCTCAATGAGTACATGTTTAAGTTATCCAAGTATTCCGATGTGAATATTTTCGTTGTCGTATCTTTAGAACCAACTGCTAGTAACTTGCCACAGCTTGACCAATCCAGGCAAGTAACTTGGTCATGTGACTTTTTAAATACTCTTTTCATTATGAATGAACGAAATTCGCCTGTAAAGCTACTTGGTGCTGTCATTATGAAAACTGAAATTAAAAATATTGATGTTATTTTAAACTTATATCAATTGCATAGCATTGCTATATTGCTATATTGGTTAGAGTTGCCATAATCAGTGATAAACTAACCTACACAATGAAATCTAAGTTAAATTATTCAATTAAATGACTTAAATAAATACAACTTAAATAAAATTGACGGGCCGGTTGGCGTGGTTGGTAGATACTTGCCTTTCGCGCCGCAGGTCGTGGGTTCGATACCCACCCAGGACAGACATTTGTGTGCATGAACATGTCTGTTTGTCCTGAGTCTGGGTGTTTATATCTATAATAAGTATGTGTTTATAAAAGGAAAGTAGTATAATATGTAGTATATCAGTTGTCTGGTTTCCATAGTACGAGCTCTGCTTAGTTTGGGATTAGATGGCCGTGTGTAAATAATGTCTGAGGCTTATTAAATAGTTACTAAATTCTTGTTTAAATTATAAACAAAAATAAAGCAGACAATAATAAATGCAAATTCATTAAGAAAAAATTACTATTTACATACTACAAGTTTCATAATATATCTTATAAAATTTATTCAATGAAGCCATATTTCCCGTACAATAATTTTAATTTAATATAGAGACAAATTACCTGTGTCATCACAGCAGGCAGCGAATAGTTTACCATCGGGACTAAATTTAACCGCATTCACTTGCTGCTTGAATTTATACCTGTGTATTACTGTGCACGACAAGAGACTGATCATTTGAGCTTCACCCTCTGAAAATTAAAATATAATTATATGCATCACTTAGAATAACTTCACTTTGTACTTGACGTAAAATTTTCTAATCAAAGTACTATAATATTAAAAGCAATAAATAACCCACTACTCAGTAAAGGTCTCCTATCCTCCGCTCCTGAGTGAGCTAATCATTAAACACAATTCATCATTCATCCATCACTCTAGTATTGTCTCTATTTTTCTTAGATATTCAGCATGAAATGCAAAATAAACACTTGAAAAGCACTCTATTGTGATGGATTTTCACATGATAGCGCATGTGGCTTTATTCTATACTCATCTCTAATGCTAAAAGCAACAAAGTATTGATTTCCACATAATGAGTGTGGTTAATACACCAGTTTGTTATCCTAATGCGCAAATTAATGTTTACACCTACTACTTATCAGGGTATTTTATTGTTTGAAAGATTTTTTTTCTTTCAAAAATAATAGTCATCACTTAATGTAGTCAGTCTTAAACATGTAGTATAGAGTTATAGAGATAGTGGTTAAGACTCAAAAGTTATGGTAAATTAATATGTACATACTTTCGTTGATAGCGAGAAGTATTGACCCATTTGGAGAGACATCAATTGCTGTGTAATTGAAGTGACTTTCAACTGGTAATGTATTGCTTTTATTTCTGAAATAAATAATTATTTTCATGATCAAAACAAAATCATGTAATTCACATAAATATTTATCTGTAAACAATACAGAAGGATTATAAACTTAGATTAAAAACTTTTCGAAATACTCACTGCTTAAGATTGTAAATAGTAATTTTATTACCAACTGGACTGATTACACAATTACCATCGTTTGTAAACAATATATCACCACGGCGGTATACTGTCCCGAGGAGATTTTGAAACTGAAATAATATGTAACAAATAACATTTATTATTATTACACGTTAACTTGATTGATGTATTAAGAGAATAAAAGTGTATTAAGAGAAAGCAAGAAATTAAACCTTGTAATTGAACTTCATTTTAACTTCGCTTTAATTCATTTGACAGCAAACAATTAAATAAAAAAATATTTTTACTGAAATATATTTAATTTTGGCGATATGCATGAAATAACAACATAACCAACAAAATAAAGCGATATGGTTTTTGACATATGACAGCCAAGTAAGATGCCGATTGCCATGTGTGTTTGACATTAATAGTTTTTTTATTTGCTTCCAACTTCTTGTTAAAAAGCAAAGGTATTCCTTCAAGCAATGTGTCTTGGACGAGGTAAATGAAAAGTTATTTTTTTATTGACGTAAAAAATGTCTTGAAGAGCAAAAGCTTTTTCAGCATCCGCTTTGTATGCCAAAAAAAGGATATGAATAAAGGATAATATTTTTTCTTACTTCTCGTAAAACATTTTTTTACATTATAGAAGAATTTACTCGGCTTTGTGCAAGCTCGTCTGGGTAGGTACCACCCACTCATCAGATATTCTACCGCAAAACAGCAGTACTTTGTATCGTTGTGTTCCGGTTTGAAGGGTGAGCGAGCCAGTGTAATTACAGGCACAAGGGACATAACATCTTAGTTCCCAAGGTTGGTGGCGCATTGGCAATGTAAGCGATGGTTAACATTTCTTACAATGCCATTGTCTATGGGCGTTGTTGACCACTTACCATCACGTGGCCCATATGCTCGTCCGCCTACCTATACAATAAAAAAAAAAAAAAAAAATTATCTTTCAAAGTGAGGACTCTCTCTCTATCTCTTTATAGGTCCTAATTATATAAAGAAACATTGCCTACACAGTATCATACCATCAAACCTTCGTACCATCAGCTTAGACCTAAGAGTATAACTGTTGGTGATATATAAAAATCTTCACTACTTATACTTGATTCAAAAAAGAATAACTATAGAATGAACATTCCACGACGTGGTTATTTCAGTTTTATATACCATTATAATTGTAATATATGCATTTTGAAATGATTTTTAATTCTTTGTCCAGTGAATCTGCCCATTTTATTTAATTTGAATTATTTATAAATTATAAAACAAGTTACACATTATATTCTAATAAAATTGACTTATCTTCGACTTTTGGGTTTTAGTTTTGTATTTATACGCTAGATCACATTTTGTAACTTCCATTACACCTTTTTATTTTTAAATAAGATAAATATTATATACAATTCCCATTAACTAAACTCCTTATATCTTTTTTAACCCATGAACAGCATTTATATTATAGCCGACTGTCTTTTTCTTACCAAATTATTTAAAATTTAGCGCCCATTTTCTGGCAACATCAAAATTTAGTCAAAATATTTTCTAATATTACAAATTTATTTATTTAAAAAAAAAGAACTAATAAAATTGACCTAAATATATTACACTAAATAAATAAATCAAATTACAGTGTATTTTATTTATTTTATTTGATTTTTATTAAATTTTATTTTATAAAAAAGCACTGAAACGTTAAATCCGAACATGCGCAGAATACATTTGCTGGCCAGCGATCCACATCAATGTTCTACGTCACACCTCTGCGAAATTCATAGCTCAGGATTGGTTGCGCATTTCGGAAATTACGTATCATCGCCAATCAGCAGTTAGGACATATCGAGTACTGCCTTGAACATCAATCGTCATATGACCCATTCTATCGAGTCTGCAAAGCTTGGGCCATATTTGTCTGTGCTAAAATAGTTTCGTGGAGTGAGTGTGTGCAGATAGTCATCACAGTTTTTGGGACCTGTAAATACTCCCACACTTCATAATCAAAATGGCTGAAACAAATCCCATCTATGGACCCTTCTTTGGAGTTATGGGGGCGGCGTCTGCTATCATTTTCAGCGGTATGTACTTTTTTGTGAAATTATCTTCATTGAAATGGCTGTCTGTTATAGAAGTCTAAAAAAATAAGTTTCGTTTTTTTTCTTACTTAATGTTACCTGGAGGCTCGAGATGCACCTTAAACTTATCATTACATTGCGAATATGGTTATTTTAAGAGTCCTAAATATAGTTATAGCCGCGCCTTGAAACGTACGCTAAAACGTAGGTAAAATCTATAGTATAACCAGCGGAGACAAATTGTATGGATGTTTTTCATTCAAATAGGTCTTTTCGACAATCCTGGGCGTAGTTTTGAAATATATAAACCTTATTGATCGTCATGTGATTGTTACAGCGATGGTGCCTTCTACCATCGTTGTATTATGTTGGCAGCACTGTTAATGTAACGTAAATCCTGTAATGTCATATTTCCAAGAATTAATTATCGTTCAATCCGAATTTGACCCATCTTTGGAGATAAATAGGGCGGGAGGCGGTACCTGCACGATTTTTACAAAAAAATTAAGCTGACCTTAATATAATAGAATCAATGATAATGACAGTGAGACAAAGATTTGCTCGATTAACGAGATACCATTGTCATTCCTGTGTTATTTTCAATGGTTAAGTCAATTGATTTTAATATTGACAATAACTTGACATCACATGACAGGAAACTTGGTCATGTGATCAAGCCAAGGTCTAACTTAGGGAATATCAAATGCCAATACTGCCATTCCTGGGTTATTTCCAATGTTAAAATCAATATACTTTAATATTGATTGACACAATAACTTGAAATCACATGATGGGCAACTTGGTCATGTGATGAAGGCAAGGTGGTAACTTAGAAAATATCTTAGTTTACTTATTGATTATATACTGAACATGACTAAGTAATTGAAAGATGTATAATGGAATACATTACATTATATATTTTTTAATTTAGAATACTGACACTTTTTGTCTTCAGTCATGGGTTCAGCATTTTCATACAAAATCACATTTTACAGTAATATTAGATAATGGTATATAGAAAACAATATATATATAAAGTTTAATTTACATTGTATAGGAATAATTATACTTTTATCTTTATGAATGGAAAACTGGACAGATCTCTATTAGTCACATGATATGAAAAATCATGTTTGTTAATCACATGGTTAAGTGCATTTCAAATAAAATTATAGAACACTGATCAATATATCTATCAGATAATGTAAAAGTATGTAATCAGTTATTACATGATCAATGCCTATAATTGAACATACAACTGAAATTAAAAGTAACAATAGTTTATTAGTATCCCCCTACTGGATCTTCTAGAAGAAGTTTTAGAGTATTCATAATGAAATAATAATTTATACATTGATGTACATTAGCATAAATACCTATTAAGAATCATGACTTGGTTGACCAAATAGAAAATAATTATATTTAATATGGTTATATTAATTATTTAATTCAATAAAATATGAATCAAAATGTTGAATCATATTCTTTAAGGATTACTTATTCTCTTGAAATAGGTACTTCTATTTAACTTGGTGGTAGGCCTTTGTGATACCACCCACTCATCATATACTATCACCAAGCAGAAATGTTGTGTTCGGGATTGAAGAGTAAGCCAGTGTATAGGCACAAGGAACATAACAAATTAGTTAAACAAAGGTTGGTGGTGCAATGGTGATATGTAAGGGATGATTAATATTTCTTACAATACCAATGTGTAGTTGCAACCACTTACCATCAGGTGGTCAACTTGCCAGTCCCCCCTACTTAACAAAAGAAAGAGTAATTGTACCTTCTGTTGTAATATATATAAAATAACCTACTATACATGAAGAAAAGTTTTCCAAATTGAAATCAGGTCATGGAAATAAACCACACCCTTAGTTCTATTATTATGTAATTACATCAATTTAACATTAGACAGTTTACAATACAATGCAATTGTAACTTATTACTCTAAATTTACAAAAGCTAATAAATTGGTACTCATTTTATTTATTTATTTGTAAATGCACATTTTACTGTTTTACACAAATGTTTAAATAATAATGTTCATGACAAGTGGAAGTAATTATATTTCACAGTTCACTTTTTATACTATACAGGATTAATCAATATTGGTTGCAATCTTGGTTGTATAATTCAACAATTAAAAAATTATACAAAAACCTTAAGATTACCTTGTCATAGAATAATTCTTGTATAACATAAATTCAAACAATGATTTTATTATTCTATACCTAAATCTCTTGCTGCCATTAAGTCAAAATTTAAGATCAAGATATGAATCTAGTAATTTATACATTTATATAAATTACTAAACCATAAATAATTCAATTGATGTACTTCATATTTCTGCTTATAATTAATGTTATTTTTGTATCAATTTTCCAGCCCTGGGAGCGGCTTATGGAACCGCCAAGTCAGGTACCGGTATCGCCGCCATGTCGGTGATGCGGCCTGAGCTCATCATGAAGTCCATCATTCCCGTTGTCATGGCTGGTATTATTGCCATTTACGGGTTGGTCGTGGCTGTACTGATTGCTGGTTCTCTTGAGGCACCAGCCACTTATCCCCTGTTCAGGTGAGCTATAAAGATTATAAATTAGTATTGATTTTTAAGAAATATTTATTAATCAATAAATTTTATGCTTGAGTAGTTTTGCTTCCTTTTTATAACCTTCAAATTAATTTTATAATGACAGTTAACAAGGTTGCAACTTGCCTATATTATATCTTTACCTCATTGTATTGTTTCTTCTTTACAGAGGGTTCATCCATTTGGGAGCCGGTCTTGCTGTAGGTTTCTCTGGTCTGGCTGCTGGATTCGCCATAGGCATCGTTGGAGATGCTGGCGTGCGCGGTACAGCTCAACAGCCCAGGCTATTCGTCGGAATGATTCTTATCCTCATTTTCGCTGAAGTGTTGGGTCTATACGGTCTTATCGTGGCCATCTACCTTTACACGAAACAACAGTAAATCTGCTAGCACACTCCCGTCGCCCGTGCCCCGGAGCCCTATGCCTTACGTGATCTATCTGCTCATAATATCTCGCGCACAGGGGACGTCGTCGCCGGTAGCGGCCCTGCATAGCGCCCCGAGGCACATCTGTAAAGTAACCTGTTGAGAACTTACGCTTCAGTATAATCGTTCGCATATCTCCGGCGCGATACAGACTCGATGCTGCGTCCGAGTCGTGCCTCGAGACGCGTACTGTATAAATAGTTTTAAAACTTCAATTTTATAATAACGAATAAAGCACGAGCCCCGAATCATGGTTGATGCTACCGCGCGATGACGGAGTTATTTATTTTTAATTTAATTTCCGCTAATGTTTTGTTAAGGTGACTGGAGTATATCACCAACATATCAATTTATTTGCGCGTTACCATCCCTCGCGATCGAACCGTTACATCTGACGATATCACTTTTAGATTATTTTAGCGTTAAGGCGAAACTAATGTACAGTTAGAGTAGAAAGTTAAGTCCAAACAATTTATCTTAAAATAATTTATGAACCGTTAAACCCCCAGGGTACTGTGTACCGATATCTATTGCTGAGAGTTAAGGTCGAACCTGGCTTGAGTATACTTGCTGTTACAGCTTTTGGTGTTTAAAGTGAGTGTACTTATCCATACTACTTGTACTGTTGCCTGTATTGTGTACCAATGCTCTGTGACCACTGAAATTATTCCAAAGCGAGTCACAAACAATGTAATGCCAGGGATCAGTTAATAAACATGATTTGTACATTCCATATTATTTTGTTTCTACTTGATTGTTTTGTGTGTTTTATTTTCCTTGTCGATCGTTACATGAGCAACAAGATTTATATATTAATTAGGAAGGCGGATGCTACATGACATTGCACTGTCGTATTATATCAAATAATCTATGAATATATTAAAATATAAAATTAAAAAAAAAAAAAAACGTTTCTGACGACTTACTATGTGAAATATATTTCAAAATATTTTTATGTATACCTCATAGTCAAAATGATGTTTGAATGAATATAAATTGGTAAGTAAAATAAATACAAATAGGTGAAATTGTATTATTTTAGGTTTCATGTTAGAGAATGTTATAATCTTCGGTGTTATTGAATGAATTGTGTTAATAAAATATTTTGAAAAGTACTGTAAATTATGAATCGAGTGTTTCAGTTCAATTATCCAGTTTTGTTTGCTCATTCCAAACCTTAACATCCTTATTATTTTTACTTAAACAAAATTTGGCGGAAAATGAAACCATTACATACTACCTATACACTATTTCAATGGAAGTTGGAATAAAGGTAAACGCACCGTAGATTTACAAATTGCTTGAGATTTTCTAATCGTTCTGCTGTATTATGCGCTATAAACAGCTCTTGATTAATTTACCCTTATTTAAAATACAACACTTCCAATGAACAGACTACTATAACCACATTAATTCGGTGTCAAAGTTATTTAATTGGGCTTATTCATGTGGTTGGAATAGGCTATATATATATGAACGAGGGTCGAAAAATTAAAATGCGATGCGTCGAGAAAGTGATATCAAAGAAGTCAGCGAGGTTGCACGCAACATCTCGAGAGAAGGTACCTACAAATTGATTATTAGTTGACGTAAATTTACCAGAAACATGACAGACGAAATGCCGCACGATATAGCATCGCGCCTATCTGCAAGTTGTGTTTTAACTTTAAGACAAAATTGTTAATCCCAATTATAAAGAAAATTAAACTGCAATTTCAAAACAAACTAGGTTAATAGTTGGTCTAACAACGGTATATTTTTAAAACATTAGGTATGTTTTAATTATTCAAATATTATGCATACTCAATTCGTAATAATTTTCTTAGTAGTCCAGTCAGGGATAAAAAAGACCTTTAGCTTGCAAAAGGTGGTGTAGTAACAATGTTGAAATATTGTTTAGATTTGTACTCTAATGAAAAATCCAAGTTTGTGATCTTGGGAAGTTTCCGCTCGCGTTGCAGTCTTTGATGAACGGTGCCGAAATCTGTTTCTCTCAATATAATACTTCAACGGTTAAATACATTCAATACAAACTTGAAGAGAATAAAACTCCATACATTTTTTGTTTCAAATTTTTTTTCTCATGACCATGAGGAAGTCTCGTGTAGAAAAGTTATATCGGCGTATAAATGAAAAATTCTTAACAAAATCGTCAAATTAGTTTTTCTTAGTAAATTTTAAAATAATATTATTTTATTTTTAGCGCTTTTCCACACCAAAATAAGATTATATGGCGAAATATATTCCAAATTGTTATTATTATTTATAATATGATATTCAGCATGAACGTGTCAATTCTCGTTCAGTGGTTTTGTGCAGATCTTTTTTAAAAGCGAAAACGTTGTGATTATCAAGACAGCTTTTTGTCTCTGTTCAACATTCGATGCTGTTTTCGTTACTGTTGAAAACGTCGATCTTGCTAGTTTTGCTGACAGTATTACCCTCCCAAAGCCACTTTATTATACTTTCACAAATCTGGGAAGGGAAAAACTGTATTCTGCGAATAGTTTGAAACATGATCAGCAGCTGAAAATCCTGTTTCTACATGCTTTTAGTGGCTGCGACACGACGTCTCTCTTTAACCAAGAAAAACCGAATTATACTTAATAATAAAAAAATATGTACGTATGTTTTTTGATAGACTCAAACGATTTTGATGAAATACTTGCTATAATAATTTAGTTATTCTAATTGACTGCCTCGTTGGTCTAGTGGCTAGATATAAGGCCGCAGACCCGGTGGTCCTGGGTTCAATTCCCAGGTCGGGCCAATAAATAGTTATTGGGGTTTTCTGTCAGAAAATTCTCAGTAGCAGCCCGGAGTCTGGAAGTTGGAAGTGTGTACACCCCCGTGCCTCGGAAAGCACGTTAAGCCGTTGGTCCTGCGCCTGAACTCTTTCCGGTCGTGTCGGATTGCCGTCCCATCGGATTAAGAGAGCTAAGGAAAAGAGAGTGCACCTGTGTTTGCGCACACACTTGTGCACTATAATATCTCCTGCGCAGTTGGCTAATCTCTCTTGAGATTGGCCGCCGTGGCCGAAATCGGTCTGGAGGACCCCCCCCCCCCTATTTTAATTTGTAATGTTTAGCCTTTTCAAAGAGAAGCCTGGACAAGCATACAGATAAACAAATTAAAAAATGATGGTTTTGGTAAATCGCATATATACTAATTTTAAAAAGAGGCAGTTATTTTGAAATCACAGACAGACACATAATATTATTTATATGTATAGATTTTCTATTTTTTTTATGAAATTATTATCGAGATGAACGCTATAACAGACAGCCAAAAATATTGTTGATGTTGAAAGATGATAAAATACGTGAGGCAAGTTGTAAGGTGCATTAGGGCAGAATGGGCGAATATATCGGTTGCGGAATGTTTATATCTCATCGTTTAAAATTTCATCTGTGTAGTCTACATCTACAATCACATTACATAGTAAAGATAATAATTTTAAATGGGGATAGCCTGACTGAACACTATGGCGAATCGATGTTATAAGAATCGTATAATTAAATGAATCGCTTTGTTGACTTCGGGCTGAGGTTTCTACTTAATATCTCAATAATTTGCTTACTTAAAAGCATTATATTTATTGATAGTTAAAGTAGTATGGAAAAATAATTAAGAAGGATTTAAGAAATACCGGCCACAGAAACAGCAACTATTAAAATTTCATTTATGTTGTGGTATGAAATAAACCTGAACACAGTTTTACGATCGATTGATGAATAATATTAATTAACAATGTATAAAAGCATTGCTTAACAATTATTTTTAATGAATAGATTTAAAAGTTATACAACAAAAGTTGTTGTTTATGGTGTTAGTTTTATAATCGACTGGCAATATTATTATTGTTTTACAAACAATACTTATGGCCTTAGTGTAAATATATATTGTATATATTTTTTAATTCAGTAGGATTAATTTAGCAACTTCTTTCCATTTACCTGTAAATGGAAACTGTATTGATTTTAGGTGACGTTACAGTACAGATGTCACTTGTCAATTTAAAGTTGGTTGGCGTTTCATAATTGGCTCGAATTTATATTGCAATTAGAGTGGAGTTTTGTTTTACATAAAATAATATAAATACTTAAATTCGATAAAATGAAATTTAAAACATTATTATGCATTACTGTAATTCTAACATACTACAATATAGAAGCCCAGAATCGCGCTAAAGGAGTATGTTTAATTGAAGATTTCATTTGAAGCCGGTGCGATTTTGATATTATTGAAACAATGATTACCTTTTACGTTACAGCTCGAAGAGAAAGTCCAACAACTGACGGATATGACAGCAAAACAATCAATAATACCATTGAATTTAAATAAGTTTAAGGATTATGTCAAGTCTCCACCAAGGGACTACTCTTTCATAGTGATGTTCACAGCTATGGCACCTTCCCGGCGGTGTACTATATGTCAACATGTGTATGATGAATATCTGGTCGTGGCCAATTCATTCCGCGTCTCGCCGTCTTATAGTGACAAATTATTCTTTGGAATGGTTGACTTTGATGAAGGTTCAGATATCTTCCAGATGGTAATTATATGATAATATAACATAATATCAAACATTTTCATGTAGTTATTATAAAACTTAAATAATTTCATATGGTTCAGCATTCGAATCAATGGTGTAGTAGTTTAGTATTCTATAAACTATTGTGTATAAAAGAATATATGCGACCAATCTTTGTGGTGATTAAGGTCAGTTTTAGGTGTTGGGCCACCTTTTTACTAACATCATCTACCTATTCTTTAACCTGACAAACCTTTTTTCAGCTACGATTGAACACAGCCCCTGTGATTATGCACTTCCCTGCTAAAGGAAAGCCTAAACCTGCTGACTCCATGGACTTTGAAAGAGCAGGTATCCATGCAGAAGCAATAATCAAGTGGATTCAAGACAGGACTGATGTTCAGGTTAGAGAAAAATTACTGATAGTTACCTATTTTTGTTTATGACAATAACACTTTTATTGTTAAATTCATTTACTACAACTAAGCCATATGCTGCAATAAATGAGATGAATAAGGTCCTCCAGACCGATTTCGTCCATGGTGGCCAATCTCAAGAGAGATTAGCCAACTGCGCAGGAGATATTATAGTGCACAAGTGTGTGCGCAAACATGGGTGCACTCTCTTTTCCTTAGCTCTCATAATCCGATGGGACAGCAATCCGACACGACCGGAAAGAGACTAGGCGCTTAACGTGCTGTCCGAGGCACGGGAGTGTACACACTTCCAACTTCTAGACTCAGGGCTGCTACTGAGAATTTTCTGACAGAAAACCCCAATAACTATTTATTGGCCCGACCTGGGAATTGAACCCAGGACCACTGAGTCTGCAGCCTTATATCTAGCCACTAGATCAACGAGGCAGTCAATGAGATGAATAATTTGTGTTCAACACATGTTTAATGGAAACCGGGTACATACACCAGCGAAGAGGGTTGCCAGAATTATTTACTATAAATTTATTATGTTATTTAAAAATTTATTGATTACATAGTAATTACATTGTCCTTTGTTTCATTATTTAATTCACAATGCTGGACACAGTATTAATACTTATTGTTAGATTTATTTAATAAGCCTCATAAAAGATTTTGGTATATGTACTTATTTTTTAAAATAATAAGTCTACAAATAATTTTGCCGAGAGCCAAGATGGCAAAAGGTGATTCTAAACCGATGAGTGCAGACTCAAACCTGGGTAAGCACCACAGAATCTATGTGCTTAAGTTATGTTTCTAATTCATCTCATGCTCGAAGGTAAGGTAAACATTCAGTGAGTGAGTACTTGTGACTAATTTCATTAAAATTATGGCACCTGTGTATCCACCAATCCGCATTGGAGCAGCGTGGTGGAAAAAGCTCAAACCTTAAAGGAAAAGTAGGCCTTAGCCAAGCAGTGGGACATTCACGAGCTGTTACTTTTACACATAGTTTAATTACTTGTAAATATGTTTGGGTAGACAGTAGTGAAAGTGATAACCGTTTCAAGCAGCATTAATTGTTGATTATAGATAAATGTATCAAACTGGGCTATGCTAATGCCGAATCAAACCTTTAAACATGAATTTTGACTAAAGAAAAATAAAGTCAACCATATCTAATTGTTTAATTTCTCATGTATTTTAGGAACAATACTAAGCAATAATAATGAACTATGATTTAATTCACAGATTCGTCTTTTCCGTCCACCAAACTACTCCGGTGCTTTTGCATTTGGGTTGCTCTTCATATTACTAGCAGGGTTTTTATACCTTAGACGTAACAATCTCGAATTTCTTTACAACAAACAAATGTGGGCTATTATCGCCGTTTTCTTCTGCTTCGCCATGGTGTCAGGTCAGATGTGGAACCAGATTCGTGGACCACCTTTCTTCCACCGAACTAAGAATGGACCGGTCTATATTAATGGTGGTTCCCATGGCCAGTTTGTGTTGGAGAGCTACATTGTCGCAATATTGAGTATCCTTTTTTTATTGTTAAGTGTTGAAAAATCCAAGTCATTTTTACATGCTTTTATTTGGAACTGATTCCATCCAAAAAAATGAGTTGAAATTTGGCACTGGTAATAAAAGCTTCTTTATATTAATTATAGCTTATTATTCTAAATATTTCAAGGAGGTAAAATATTAGGCTCACCTCCAGTTTGTTTGTCTAAACGAGGTTATAGAATAGTTTCCATATGTATAAAAAAAAAACTTGTTTTTAAATATTTTCCTGAGTGTAATAATCCAGATGGTGCAGTAGTTGTAGGAATGATTTTAATGATAGAAGCAGCGGGTGGAGTGAAAGGGACAGTTATAGCTGCTCTAGAAGGAAAGAGACGGCGTTTCCAATCTGTTGTCGGATTGGTATTAGTATGCGTGTTCTTCTCGCTACTCCTCTCTGTATTTAGAGCTAAAACTCAAGGCTATCCATATAGGTAAGAATATTTATATTAAATTAGTCTTCATAATTATATTTATGATGTTTAAAATGAAATACATTAAGCGGGGAATGAATTATTATTCGAAAGGTATTTGTACCATATACATGAATGTGATAAACAATGTTTTAGGAATTTGGTTGTGGTGGGGGGGATGTATTTTATTTTCTGGAAATGCTAATTTTCTTCGAAATATTGGATCTTTAGGGTAGATTGTTACGTAGATAGAAAGGCAGATGGTCCCTCACAAAATAGGTCGGATGAAAATGCTAGTATAAGAAAAGAATTCCAAAATGTTTAAATATTTAAAATTTGCTCTTTAAGATTATAACATCAAACATTCTTATAAAAGAAACTTATTTTTAAACTATAAACTTGTTATTAATCCAAATGTTTGTTTCAGCTTCCTCTTCAAATAAAAATTTAAAAAAAACTTATAACACAAATGTCATGTGTGCAAATTGTGCAATTGAAAGTGTGTGATGAAATATTATAATTTTAATTAAGAAAATGAAACTACTATTTATTTATGTGTCTATTTCATTAACATTGTAAATAAATATTACAATATATGTATTCTTTTATTTCATATAAAATATATTCAGCCTCATAATATCTTAGTTGTAAAAAAATAAATATTAATTATATAAAACTATTATAAAATGTTAGGTATTAAAGCTGTTCTCTCATTGGGATAGTTGCTAAATGATTTTTTGTACCAAACATGAGCGTGTATTGCAGTCTGCACCTGTAATGTGAAAAAAATAGTTTAATTCATTTGAAACAATTGGTTGGTTAACCTTGAGCTATTATGGCTTTATTTATCCTCTTTAAAATGCTATGCAAGATATAAAATGTGACTTATTAAATATCTATTCTATACATATAATA
Source organism: Nymphalis polychloros (assembly GCA_905220585.2). NCBI lineage: Eukaryota > Metazoa > Arthropoda > Insecta > Lepidoptera > Nymphalidae > Nymphalis > Nymphalis polychloros. The sequence goes on from HG992245.1 coordinate 14,124,421, forward strand.
AAAATATAACTGATCGCTGTCCGTTCATGGAAGATATATGAGTAAAACTATTATCGAGGACCTTTATCAACGCAATAGAACCCAAAAAAATGACTGTTAGTATTTTTGTCAATGAGTGTTAGTATTTTTGTTGTATTATTTGTCTGTGTGTTTGTGCGCGCTAGTCTTAGAAACGTCTTAACTGATTTGGGTGCGGTTTTCACTAATGTATTGTGGCAAACTTCACTTAAAATTTAGTGTTTGTTTTATTTCAATCTGTTCATAAATAACAAAGTCACTTTAAAGAATCATGTCAAACATTTATTAGATAAAATGTTGCAGTTGCAGACAGCATTCAGTAACATTTTTATTATAATAGGTATTTTATTTCATCGCCGCATATAATTTTTTCTCATTGTTTTGTACAATTTATACTTAGTCGGTTAGTGGGTTAGTCGGGCACAGGTGGTATAATAATAATATACTAACCTGATTAGCAATCACCCACATAAATATGCAGAAAAAGGTCCTTGTTGGTATCAAAACTAACAATACCATATATATAATAATTTCACATAATCTGTGGGGACTTGACACATGTTCAAATAGTCTTCCATGCGGTATTTTATGTTCCTCTGTAATAACATCCCCAGATTTTTTGTCTTTACGTAGATTAGCGAAAATAATATTCGTCATAAACTGTTCATACCAAGCCCAAATAAAAATTATTGTACAAGGGATAGCTAGGACTAATGTTTTTGTGTCGCTCCATAGTATTTTGTCTCTGTTCTGGCTCCCTGGAAGTTAAATAATAAATTACTTAACACGGCAATTCGTTTACTTCTAATCTAATTGATTTTCATAAAAAAAACATTCCGTTATTGTGAAAAAGTTTGTGGTTAACATAAACAACCATTAAAAAACCAAAAAGCCTTAATATACACCTTACACACACACACTAACGCAAATATGCAAACACATACAATCACTGACCGCAGCACAGATACACATAAATATTCATTCTTATAGAAGTATTCCGTAATTCATATATAGCTAAGATGATATTTATTGCTTTTGAATATTAATAAATGGATTTCGGAATGTTAAACTACAACTTTCGGAATGTTAAGCAAACTGCCCCAGTATGATTGATATGATGAGCAAGTTTTAGTTGGTTCGTTTGAATCTTATGATATTTAAAAGATGACTAGTCCCATTGTTAAATTTAAATACTCATCTTATTTGCATTCAATGTACATTCTTTCTAGAATAATATTCGTACAATACAGTTTTAACAAACCAATCACTTTGAATATATTCACTTTAGTCTCAAACGCTATCTATGTATCTTTGAATTATACAGCTAAGGCTTGGTCAAGTGATTTTTGTGATCAGTGCGAAGTGAACTTAGCACGCATGCATGGTGCGTATACTTTGAAAAAGTATAATTCATACATTATTGATACAAGCAAGCATTTTTGTTAAACTATGTAATAAACATGCAAATATAAAACTACAGCCAATTCAGAATGGTTTTGATTAAATTCACAATTTATGTTATACAATACTAAAAAAGAAAGGGTCTCTTTGTGGTGTTGTAAGTATTAAGATGGTAATAGAGTGATTTAGTAAATTTTCTTACCACAAAACAAAGGTGCTTGACCAATCGTAGCTACAATCACAGCGTAGTAATGCACTAAGCCAACTAAATAGTGACTAAGGTTCATCTTACTAGACTTGGCAAATACTTGCAAGTAATAAGTTTCATAACATCTTCGTATGCATTGGACAAGAAGAAGTGACAATGCCAGTAATGCTGCCAATGCTGGTACTAAAAAGAAAGGATTTAAAAAAAAAAAAAAGTAAACGTAAACTAAATCTTGAGTTTAATAATAGTCATTGAATAGTTCTAATATAAATATTATGGCTATAAATTGAGAATGATGGTAGTTATCATGAATTTATGAATAAAAGTAGATTTTTTTTATATATTTATTTAATATATACAATAAAAACTTTATTTGATTTTTTTTTAAATAGTAAATTATTGAAAGATTTACTCTATAATAGTTTAATTATTATTTCTTACCTGTGGGTTCATCTTGTTCCAAAGTTAATTTAAGTAAAAATCCAATAGATCCGTGAACAGTGAACTCAAAACGATACACTAATATAGCATATATTAAAGTGACTGCACTAAAAACTGATGAAAATGCATAAAAATGCCGGTAAAGCGCTTTTGGTACTTCTATTATTTGTAAAAAATTTGCTTCGGATCCTTGATAAGCGAAACTGCCATATTTAAACCCTTTCACTATAAATGCAGGGACATGTTTCTCGTAATGATTTATCACAAACCCAGTAAATCCAACAGTGAGAGCTAAACTTAGAAAACCCAGATCTAGAATATTCAACATTTTCGAAACGTATACTTGTATGAAACTTCGGTGAGTATTTGAAAGATAAGTAAGATATAGAAAGCAGAAAAGTAGGACTTAACGGTACTTAGACATTCTTATAAACTTTCGTTCCCATTTCATGGAAAACAACAAAACTGACCATTCAGCACACTGAGATCAAAAATTGATGGAATTTTGACATTTGACAAGTCGATTGTCAGTTCTCACGTGAATAAATGTCAAAAAATCCGTTCCAACCTCCAAGGTAATGTATATATGTCACTAATAATAACTTAAGAAACAATCTGTTTTTATAATAATTTCCTGTTTTTATTACCTATTATAATATTTATAATAATTTTATCATTACACACTAAAATAATATATTAATATTTAAATAGTACATTTTATATTTTGTTTTGTAATACGTAGTTTACTCATATTTGCACAACATAGTTTTAATTTAACAATAATATTGTTTAATATTTTGTAGTTCTTATGTTTATTTATTGAGTACCACTTTGCAACATTTCTTTTTATATATATTTTTTAAAGTTTTTGCTTAATCATTACTTTTGGCTGTGATGATGTGAATTGTAAAGGAGCACACATTTTAAAACATTATTCCACGGTATAATGTACTCGTAAGTGTATATTCTTTTGATGGTTAGAGATCCTTTATAAATAAATAAAAAGTAGTATAAAAATCACGTATTTATATAATACATGCTTCGAGTATTGAATCAACCGATATTGAACCTTACCACAGTTATGTGGATATGCTTAGCCGAGCTTAGCCTAATAATTAAATTTATTCATAGCCATTATACCGCTATATTGGCAACAGATTTCACGACCTAGGGCTTCTTTGAAGAAAGTTCTTGGATCTGTTCACTGTTTTGGACTGATAATTTTTTATTTCTTTTATATTCCTAAAATAAATCAGTGCTCTACTGCGACTGAACTGGATATATTACGCCTTAACTTTCTTACTACATATACATATCATGAACTCTTCACGAAAAAGAAAAAGAACAGAGTAGCTTGCACAGACATACTGCAACCTTCAGTTAAAATTTAATTCAGTTTCATTTTTGTGTAACATCCATAATATTTCTATTGGTTAACTTCGGTATGCAGTGAGTTAATTTAAATATTTTCTTTCCACCGAACAGACATGTCGTACCCGCTATAATTTATTTGCTCGACGGCGTGTAAAGGGCTTATAAGTGAAGAGTAACTATGCAAGTTCCTGGTTGTCGATGTGTCAGTTTCAATGTTACGCGCCGTTTCATCCTATTTGACGGCTTAAGTGCGCCCAAGATTGGAATTCGCGGCGCCCTGTCGCCGACGAAATGAGAGCGTTTAAATAAACGGGACACCTGATGGATTTACTTAATTTAGGAGCCGATACGTGATTTTACGGAGATGAATTTATATCGATGGATTCTTACTTAAATCCGTTTTGATTTATATTGCAACGATTAATTGACTCATTCAATAGAATTGAACCTTTTTAGGCTGAATGATATACCGTATTTATGTTATGTTATCTGACTTTAGGAATTTAAGTGGATTTTTTTAGTTCAGTTTTGGTGATAGAATAATGATGAATACTGATTTCTATTTTTCAAACAAAATTAATATTTCTTACCATTGTGTCAATTTGAATTTTTAATATTTTAAAATACATAGAACAAAATATCAAATAGAAACTTCGTCGTCTTAAAGTTATTCTCCTGCAAATTTTTTATGGCAATTTTACTTAAGTAAGTTCATACAAGTTAAAATAGTAGTTTTAAATTATAATTAGTAAATAAGATAAAATTATTACCAAGTGTATTCTGTAATATTGATGTAATATTGTACATGATTTCTACATTTATATACGAGCTATGGTTGGAATAAGGCCGCAGGCCCGGAGGTCCTGGGTTCAATTCCCAGGTGGGGCCAAGTCCAAAGTTATTGGGTTTTTCTGTCAGAAAATTCTCAGTAGCAGCCCGGAGTCTGGAAGTTGGAAGTATGTACACTTCCGTGCCTCAGAAAGCACGTACAACCGTTGGTCTTGCGCCTGAATTCTTTCCGGTTGTGTCGGATTGCCGTCCCATCGGGTTATGAGAGTAAGGGAATAGAGAGTGCATCTGTGTTTGCGCACACACTACTATAATATCTCCTGCGCAGTTGCTAATCTCTCTTGAGATTGGCCTCCGTGACCGAAATCGGTCTGGAGGTCATTATAATTATTATGGTTGGAAAATATAATACAAAACATAACAAAAAATGGCTCAAATACACACTCAAAAAACCAACAGATTAGACTGGTCTGAGACCTCCAGAATAAAAAAAAAGCTACTACATCTATAAACTTCTAACCTACTGCTTATTTATAAATATAAAGAACATAAATGAATATCACCAAGCTATCAAGTTTGCTATCAACTTAAATACCATATCATACCTAACGCAGTAATTTCTAAATCATAATTTAGCTGCAACACGTGTCAGACAATGTTTTAAACTCCTTTAGCTCACGTCGTTTCTATTTAAATATAACAGTAACAGCCCGTGAATGTCCCACTGTCCCTCTCCTTTTTTGACGAGAAGGTTTTGGAGCTTATTGCACTGCGCTGCTCGAAGGCGGGTCGGTGGAATACACATGTGGCAGAATTTCAGTAAAATTAGACACGTGCAAGTTTCTTCACGATGTTTACCTTCACCGTCAAGCATGAGATGAATTATAATCACAAATTAAGCACATTCAATTCAGTGGTGCTTGCCCGGGTTTTAACCTACGATTATAATACTAGTAAGATAAGAACGCGTGAAAGATTCACGCGTTCTTACCACTGGGTCATCTCGGCTTTTAAACATGTTTTGGCTAAATTCTCGCGCCAAAATGTCTTGTATCTTATGTTCCGTAGTTTTGATTTGTTTTAATCATTTAACTATACTATGAGCCAAATTATCTAGTAATAAACTTTTTGAAATCGCTTGTTACCTTTGATTAGGTAATTTATTTTATCCTTACCTATCCTTATTTACTCGGTGGTAGAGCTTTGTGCAAGCTCGTCTGGGTAGGTACCACCCACTCATCAGATATTCTACCGCAAAACAGCAGTACTTTGTATTGCTGTGTTCCGGTTTGAAGGGTGAGTGAGCCAGTGTAATTACAGGCACAAGGGACATAACATCTTAGTTCCCAAGGTTGGTGGTGCAATGGCAATGTAAGTGATGGTTAACATTTCTTACAATGCCATTGTCTATGGGCGTTGGTGACCACTTACCATCAGGTGGCCCATATGCTCGTCCGCCAACCTATACAATAAAAAAAAAAAAAAAAACTATTCTCAGAAAATAAAACGCCACCGTTAGGATATATCTACACCAAAATATATGTTTAAACAAATTATATTCTATAAGACAAGTTGGAATAGCTATTGTAGGTTTGTTAATTAATTAAAATTCTTCCGAAAAAAATATTTTTCAAGTTCTCTGCAAAGGTTAAGAAACTCAGGATTTATTTTCTCCAACATTTTGTTTATATCTAAGTTAAACTTCAAAACATTTTATATCTGATTAAGCAATTACACATTATCAAAACATGTTATTGAATATTAATAACTTGTGAAGCCTTACCAAAGGTATAAAATGGAGATATTTGCAGAATATTTGCCCATTCGAACGTGTTGTGTTGGTAAAGAAACTTTAACAATCTAAAGTAAGTGGGACGATTTGTTTTGATATAGTTGCCTGTGGGTTTTTTCAAAATGAGGTATCCATTATTATATTTATTGTCGTGTGCAGACTTTGTACACGTGTCTGATGAAATACTTTCAAAATTTCTGCTTCCATCGTGGTGAGAGCGTCCTCTTAACAAGCCTTTTTTATTTTTTACATAAATGTGGCTAAAAGCTATCATCAACGCCCATAGACATTGGTGCCGTAAGAAGTACTTATCATCGCTTTCTTCGCCAATGTGCCACCATGGGAGCTAAGATGTTATGTCCCTTGTGCCTGTTATTACACTGTAGCGGTTATTACACTGTAGCGGTTATTACACTGGCTCACTCATCCTTCCAAGCGGAACAATAACAAGTATAATTGCTGTTTGGCGGTAGAATAAGTGATGAGTGTTTGTTACCCAGATGGGTTTGCACAAAGCCCTACTACTAAGTAAAAGGTTTCTCTCACCAAGAGATAATTCTTCTTTTCACCTTTCGCTGGTTAAATAAATTTGGAACATCCAAATACAGATTTTCAGAACTTTAATAATAGAATGACTTCGGTAAGTTCGGTTATCCATTTGACATAAAACTTTAAAGTTATGATAACTTTTAGTTTTAAAATAATGTTTATAATATTTGTATTTAATAAGTTATATCCTATTAACCATATACGGAAGGGGGTGAAATAATTTCATTGGTTTGTTTTATTTAGATGAATTTCAAACAATCCACCACTCTCATCTATTTCGCGATGATGGCATCAATGTGCTGCGGACACATAGGTGGAGGACAGCTCTCATTCCAAGACGTCACTCCTCAAGTGTACTGCGGTCGTGTACTGGCGAAGGCCCTTGCCTATCTCTGCTATGACGAACCTTTGACTGAAAAAAGAGCAGAAACGGGCACCATGTTCAGTAAGTTGATCTGATTTAATTTCTTAAGTTATGGATTCTTTTTTTAATCTCACCTCATTTAGAACTCGTAAGCTATTCAAAAAGTTAATTTATTTGGTTAAAATAAAAAATAAATGTGTTAATAAAAAAAATATATTCTTGATATTTTTATACGCAATGGATTTAAGCTTCAGCAGCAGCTAAAAATAAATATCTGTAATGTACAGAATAAATATTATATGTCATATATGTATGTAGGTAGGTAACTTAAGGTAAAAATAGAAGATATAAGTTTCAATAATTTTTCAATAGACACATATATTTAATTCAAACATAAAAATAGCTGCTGTATTTGGTTGGCTTGTTGTCAGAATTTGCTAGTTTTAAATAAAATCCACAGCAAATTCTGCGACTTCGCCAGCGAAGAATTCAGTTTGTGACGAAAATCTTTCAAATTTTTTTCATCGTACATAAAACATGAATAGTCCTCCAGACCAATTTCGGCCACGGCGGCCAATCACAAGTGAGAATAGCCAACTGTGCAGGACATATTATAGTGCACAAGTGGGTGTGCAAACACAGGTGCACTCTCTACTCCCTAACTCTCAACCCGATGGGACGGCAATCCAACACGATCGGAGGACCAACGGCTTTAAGTGCTTTCCAAGGCACGGGAATGTACACACTTTCAATTTCCAGACTCCGGGCTGCTACTGAGAATTTTCGACAGAAAATCTCAATAACATTTTATTGGCCCGACCTGGGATTTGAACCCAGGACCACCGGGTTTGCGGCCTTTCATGTAGCCATTAGACCAACAAGGCAAAAACTTAAAAATGTTAAACATTATATAAAATATTTAAATTATAAGGTAGGAGCTGAAAACTAAAATAAAAACAATATTATTTTGGTTTTGGTAACTTGCAAATAGAAAATTAAAAAAGGAGCAATTATTTTAATACAAATACAGACAGACAATTCAATTTTATTTATTTATATAGATTTTTTATTGTATAGGTAGGTGGACGAGCATATGGCCCACCTGATGGTAAGTGGTCACCGACGCTCATAGAAAATGGCATTATAAGAAATGTCGCCAATGCGCCACCAAACTTGGGAACTAAGATATTATGTCCCTTGTTCCTGTAATTACACTGGCTCACTCATTCTTCAAACCGGAACACAACAATACAAAGTACTGCTGTTTTGCGGTAAAATATCTGATGATATGGATGATATCCACATGAGCTTGCACAAAGCTCTACCACCGAGATGTAGGGCATAAAATGTTTGTTGACAAGGGTCATTTTGAATAAGACTAAAACTTTTATATTTTTGTTCTACAGATTCTATTCTTGCACCATATTATAAGGAGCAAGAAAACCAAGTAGGCTGGCCATGGATCCCGTACCACAAAGCAAGAAGCATGGGCATGCCGTCACGCAGCAAACGTCTTGTCGTCAATGAATGCTGTGACAAGGCTTGTAACTTAAGCGAATTGTTATCCTATTGTTGAATTGTTAAAACTCAATAATATTTCCCGAAAATGTTGTTGTTAGCTACACTTTGTTAGTGAATCTTAGTAAATAATTTTGAACATTAAAAATTAAATTTTGGAAGTTACTTAATTGAGATTGTTTTCTTTTAATTACTCTTAATTAAATAAGAAAGTCAGTTTTGAAAAATAATATTTTCGAACCCAAGTAGTTGCAAAAACGTTTTAAAAATTCTTAATAGATGTTTTTAATTTAGTTGTTTCTGTTTACGTTACGTTACTTGATTAATATCCACCGGTAATTACTCGGGATAATCTGTTATGTAACTGATAACAGTAATAAAATTATTATTGCTACGGATACTCGAAATTAGTAGCTGCGCGCGTGCAATTGCTTAGTTAACTTATCACTGTATATAAATCACATTGTCTCTTTTCCTACGAATGGGTAATGTTATTATAAATAATGTTAATTCAAATAGGCAAAGTTGACAATCAGCGTATTCTCTCTCTCTCCTTGTCTTGTCCTTCTTGTCTCGAACATATTCCATCCTTATCGCACAATTTTAATAACCACAATACTTTCTTTTCAATATTATATCTAAAGTTTTCGTTTACCGGCAATTGTATCAATGTTACAAGTAAATACAGCTACTATAGTGGCGCAGATACAACCACGTTATGCATTTGTCGATGCTCAGTATTCCCGTCACGGCAGTCTCTAGGCGTTTGCCGCCAACGTGGAGTAGTTTGTTCTGAAGTTTCTTTTCCTATTGATGTTGCAAACTAGCTGTTAAAACGCTCGTACATTTTTAATTTAATCAATTTAAGCAATCGGTCAACGGATTATTATGAACGGACGTTTATCGACGAATACTAATGTGTATGCTCATCTATGTATTTAAAATCAAACAATATGTTTGAAGGTTTTCTTCTCACAGGCTATAATAAGAATATCATAACTAAGAACAGCTGATTTAATAAAATAATTATTGAAAAATTTATAGCTCAGAATTGACCATTGGATGTATAATGAAGTTCTTTGCCTTTCTTATACTGACGCAGTAAAGAAAAAAAAAATATTCCCGCCAAAAAACGTCGGTCTACGGCGAAAAACAATAACCATAACAAGGCGACATTTCCAAGTTTTCTAAAAGAATACTCTGAGTGCTTCGAGTGAGAAGACGTTGCAGTCGACATACAAATTACCGAGTCGAGTGCTTATCACTAGTGTTCAACTCGAGATAACTTTACAACTGATATTGATAAAAGTTTTATTGTTACAGTTGATTTCATTTTGTATATTTTAAAAGTTTCGTTACAAAATGTTGTAAGTCGGGATTTGTGTTGTTTAAACTCACTTTTATAATTGTCACTGTAGGTAGGGTTTTATTACTTTACAAACACAAAAACTCATCAGATATCGTCGTTGAAGTTCTAACACCACGTAAGTCACTTTTTGGCTGTTTTGACATTTTGATGCCATTCGCTAGTGAATCGGAAGACCCATCGTTTTAGCCAATCAGAAACACGTATCGGCCAATAGAAAATTAAGTATACGCAAGTAGTAGATTTGTATTATTAAAGTATCTATACAAAATTATGCAGTTTATCTCTCTCCTGAAAAGTTGCTATGTTTGACTTACGTGGTGTTAGAACTTCAACGACGATATTCTAGCGATTAGCAATTACTTTTATTTCCTGCGTGTTTCAGAATATAAATAAAAACCAAACGTCATACGCAAATATTTGTAACGGTAGAAACAGCCGAAACAGGGAAATCTTAACTAATATTATAAATGCAAAAGTGAGTTAGCTTGTTTGTGACGCTTGCACGCATAAACCAATAAGCTGATTTTAAAAATTCTTTCACCAATGGAAAGCTACATTATCAGCGAGTACATTGGCTAAATTTTGTCCCCGTATTCCCACGGGAACGGGAACTACGCGGGTGAAACCGCGGGCAAAACGCTAGTAATATAATACTACTAATAAAATGTTATCCACTGTTTGTATATATAATCTCCTCTGTAAAGTTCACATTTTAGATATACGGTATTCAAATTTAAATATCTCAAATGTAACTTTATGAACCACAATCATTACGTCCTATACTTCTTTCGGTGTAAACATTTGCTCTGCACACTCCGTTTTATGTTAAATTGTTAAAACAATATATGAAATATGTTTAATTCATCATTTAAGAAAACGAAGTAATACATTGCACCGCTATATCTTGACATTAAGTCACAGCCAGTAAATGTCTCATTTCTGGACTAAAGCCCCTTTTCTTAAGAAGAAAATTTGTAAGTTTATTCCACTACACTGATTCAATGCGAGTATAGTGTTATTCATAAAATATATTGAAACATGTTGTCTAGAAATTTGTCCTACATAGGAGATATTGTTCCGATCTTTGTAGCAAAATATTATTATTTATTATAGATTATTGTAATAAATTTTCTGCGAGACTTTATTAAATATTGCTTTATTCTTATTTTCGATATATCATTTATGAATAGTAAATAGCTAGTTGAAAGTAATATAATTTATTTAGAAAATAAAATAAGAATTGTTTTGTATTTCTTTTTATTTTATAGGTAGGCGGACGAGCATATGGGCGACCTGATGGTAAGTGGTCACCAACGCTCATAGGCAATGGCATTGTAACCAATGTTAAACATCGGTTACATCGCCAATGCACCACCAACCTTGGGAACTAAGATGTTATGTCCCTTTTGCCTGTAATTACACTGGCTCACTCACCCTTCAAACCGGAACACAACAGTCTTGATACTGTTTTGCGGTAGAATATCTGATGAGCGGGTGGTACCTACCGAGACGAGCTTGCACAAAGATCTACGTCCGAGTAATATTTGTAAAAGTATATTTAATACCTTAATTATAGCGTTAAAAGGTTTCCGCGTTCAAAATTAAAATGTCACACACACAATATAACTATAAGCGAACACTAAAATACAATGTGCCTTGTTATTATATAATAAAATACTTCGTAGATCACTCGTGAAATAGTTGAAGTCGACATACGGTGATACGCTATTTTGATTCTTATTTCCTTTAATTAAACGGTTATAATTAATATGTTAGTTAATGTTGCGACATTGACTAACATATTAATATCAAATAAAAGATTTACAATATTGCTTTACACCCCATTTTACGGAGCGAGTAGACAAATATAGGGACGTTTTCTTAAACTATTTAAAGACTATACATATCTACCATGTAATAAAACGATTTTATTATATCAACCATCAAAATGACTAAAATATATAAAGCGTTTAAGAATGCAATCTCGTCATTATTAAAACGTCCAAAGCGTAATCTTTTCATTACAAGACAAATTCATCTTTCGTGTAGTGAATAAATAATTCAAACATTAAGTTCTACAGCAGGGGACTCGAGATCAAATGTTATTTTTAAATAGATAAGAATGCTTGTAAAGTTATTGTGGTAGGGCTTTGTGCAAGCCCGTCTGGGTAGGTACCACCCACTCATCAGATATTCTACCGCTAAATAGCTCTAATTAGTATTGTTGCGTTTCTGTTTGAAGCCAGTGTAACTACAGGCACAAGGGACATAACATCTTAGTTCCCAAGGTTGGTGGCGCATTGGCGGTGTAAGCGATGGTCAACATTTCTTACACTGCCAATGTCTATGGGCGTTGGTGACCACTTACCATCAGGTGGCCCATACGCTCGTCCGCCAACCTATGACATAAAAAAAAAAAAAAAACCTTTTTACGTTATATCAATTATTTATAAATCCCCTAGATTGAACTTTTAATGCGTTTAATTTTTATGAAATCATGATTCAATCACGATAAGGACATGACGAAACTTGACTATTTTTCCATTTATTTGGCTTAGACAATCAGCCGCTTGATGACGATTACAACGAAGTTGCTATACGATATCAATTTCTGTGTTCACATTTTACTTGTATTTCAAAATCGAGTTGTACAAAGAAAAGGATGTTTCCTTAGGTAGAAAATAAAACAATCCAATAAAGGAGTTAGTGCCAATAAATGTGAGAGGGATCGAGGACGACTCGGGCGCTTCGAATTGTGTTATGAAGAAAGTTGATGTAGAGATTTATAACCAGCTGCGTGATTGATTTAAACTTTTGTATTGGATCTCTTGTGTATCGATATGAGATTTTGTTTAATAAATAATACATAATTCTTTACTTGCTTGTACTATCACAGGTTGTCCCATTATTCAACGTCTGGTGAAGGGTCTAGTTATAATAAATATGAAAAATTAAAAAAAAACATTTATGACACCCTATGCCACATCTTTAGTTATTGTGATCACAAATTTCACAATTTTGCTGTGTTTTTTATTACGTAACCTCAAGTACCTTACTATTAATCGCATTTACAAATAAAAATAATGAACTTTCTTGTTTTATTAAAAAAAAATTAAGTTTGATTGCGTCATGGTTTAAAAAGTCCGGTCAAAAACCTTTGACGCCTTATCTTTTAAAAAAAGTACTGCACTACCCTGGGCCAGTTATTTTAAAAGTTGGCGCATTTAGTTTTGATTTCAAAATGGTACAATACTTGGCACTTTTTATTCCATAAAAAATATTATTGCTATTTTTTTGCAAAAAGCCACATTTAAGAACCCAAAGCCAGATCAGTAGTTCAATCACGCGTACTGAAGCACGACAGATCATTGGATCATTTTGCATTTCATTTAAAACAACGTCGTCGTCGTGTCCTCGAGTCCTGCCATCGCCCCTACGAGCACTTGGCGATCGTCCTTGCGAGTATGACACGTGTATGATTTTACGCTCTAACTCAACTCTGAGACAAATTAATTTTCATTCGGATCATCTTCCATCGTCTGTTCTAGTATCAAATCATTAAACTTTGTATTGATATCGGATTTGATGCGGCACATATTTTTATAGCTACTTAATAATTATTATTGAAATAAAACGCAAAACATCGACCCAACACGATATGATTCCTATCCATAAATCGAGAATAATTTATGTTTAAACTGTTTTTTTATAATAATTGCAACTATCTTAAAAACTACTGAATTAAACAAGTACTCTGGCCAGTTAGCCACAACTGTTATTGTTAAAGGAAAAATTATTTATTTACCCTCATAGTTCAAGGGATAGCAATCTTACAAAACCCTAAAAGATCTATCTCTCTTTCTCATACTCTCGCATCTCTTTCGTACATTGAAATTATTAACTTTAGTTCCAACTGAGATTCGAAGCTGGGACTTTCTGATTTGCCGTAATAACTAGACTGACGAACTACCATCACTGCAATGCTGAAATAAAAATATATCATCATTATTAACACTTTTACATCAAACAATAAAATGAAAGCCACTTCAATATTATTATTTGTTAAAAATGATTAATTTCTTGTAAATAAATCTTCATATGCCACATCCTTTTCAATGTAATTTGTAATTCTAGTTCCGAAGTAAGTCCTATATGAAGTGTTGTGACTAGTCCGGCTTGAGGCTTGAGGGTTCCGTGCTTTATCTCAATGCATTTAGCTTACTCAGACTTACCTGGTCATCTAGATCTGCAGTGTCAGCGGGACGCTATCAGTTTTAGTATTAAAAAAATCGTCGGTGGGAGGTAATATTGATTAAATATGTATTAAAAATATTTTGATATTAATATTCATATCGTAATCGTTTAATAATGTCCCACTGCCCAAGCACGGGCGCACATGTCTATGGATAAATTGGATTATAATAATAACAGAAAAAAAAAAAAATGTCGCACTGGTGGGTTAAGGCTTCCTTCCCTCTTGAGAAGATTCGGACATTTGAACTTCTTTTCTACCACGTTGCTCAAATGCAGGTTGGAGGTTATATATCTGGTAAGATTTAATTCATTAGATGCAGGTTTACTCATTATGTTGCTCTTCACCACAGCTTGGGAGATGAAAACTCATCTGATTTAAACTTTGAACTTATAATCTAATTAGACGGCCATTTTGGATTTTCCTTTTGATAATATTATTGAATTTAAATTTAATGATGATGATGTAATACAACCTATTTACGTTATTGCTATATAATATATTATATCTTTAAACGAGCAATTCTTGTATATATATACTAGCTGCCCGTCCCGACTTCGTACGGGTAAATAATTTTATCTCGTGCATTTTTTAATCAATAAGATATAAACATTCGCCCATACAGTACAGTGTAGGTGTGTTCGGTACAGGGCATATAATAATAATGCATAAACTAAAGTACAACATGCTCTACATATTTTTTTCATTTTTTGGAACAAAGTTCTTTTACTACTGCAAAGTAGAATGACCTGGTAGAAATTGTCATGTAACAAAAAAGCGTTGTCCTCCAAGCGACCTTTCCTCTCTTTCTTTCTTACTGATTCTTGCTATTCTAGCGGTTGTATGTGTATATATGTATGTGTAAGTGTGCAATTTTTCAGATTTGACTATAACGATTGTGTGCGGCCAATGAGATAACCTCAATTCTATACAAATGTAAATGTTTCCCCCACATGAAGTGGGGGGAAACAGTACAAAATACAGTAGAAATACTCTTAATATTAATAATAATAATAATTACAGCACTGCCAATTTATAATAAATTTAGTTGAGAATTATACGGAAATGATAAAATGATAATTGTAAACGTCACTACTGCGATCGATGTACAAACAATAATGATGGCCGAAAATTTTTAGAAAATGTCGTTTTATCCGTGTTTTCAATAATCAACTTTATCGATAATCAACTTAAACATAAACTGAAAAAATGACTCTTCCTGACATCTATTGGCGAGTAATAATACTATTTTTTTATTATTGGGAACAATTAACTGCTTTAACGACACAACAACACTAAAGCTACTCCAGTAGATGGCGTTGTTAAGCAACACCAGCCATTGAGTGTTTTTCATCAGTATGTAACTCGTATTTATATATAATTTCTAAAAAACACAATTTACCAAAATAAAATACCGGTCATCCAGGTTCCAGTTTTGTTATGTGTGTATTTCAAAGATATCTTAATTGAGTATGGAACGTTATTATTATAGTAATTATTTATTTGAAACATAAATTACATGTCCGTTGAATATAATATATAATTACTTTTAGAGTATATCAACAATAAAATATAGTTCCGTCCATTTACAAAATAAATTACATCATTCGATGTCCTTTCGAATATTTTTAATAGATTCTGTAAAATTGTCGCCGCGAAAATCGATCATTTTCTCATTAATTTCGCAATGAAAAACTATTTGTTAGTTAATTGGAAAATTGATTAGTCTGAAGATAAATTGATTAAAAAACGTCTGTTTTCGTCCAGACGTCGAAAATCAATCTTTATGTATATTATGATGGAAAAGTTCATTGGATATTTTTACATAAGGACTAGTCTGGTGTAAAAAACTAAAAGTCAATAAATCATTGGCGAATATCATTCCGATCATAAATCTTCAAAATCGAAATTGACATTTGAGACAAAATAAATTATCTCATACTTTCGACTTGGATAAAAGAAAATGGAATTGTCATACGAGCCATGACTAGTATAATTATTAATATTATCGTATATACTTTCAAATATAAAAGTTAAGATACATCGGATGAACAATTTCATTTTTCATTCAATCAATCGGTTCGTTCGTTTGTTGCGATTCTATTCTATTATTCTAATCGATGTTTAAAAAGTAGGTGTGTGAGCAATTATACTTAACACGCAAGGGATATAACATATCTTTATCGTTGGTGGCATTATAAAAGGATTTTTTTTTATATTTCTTTCAATGCCAATGTCTAGAGCTGGAACTGCCACTGCGAGAGTGGTACCACTTCCTATTAGGTATATTTGTCGCCTGCTTTCCTTTTCTTTAATAAAATGGAAATTATAAACAAATAAAAATGTATTAATTAAATATTTGGGATTTAAGTCTTTATCGTCGGACGTCCTCGAATAATTACAATAATATATATTCTTTGGTGTAATATGTATCAGCTTGCGACGCCTTTGCGACGAATGTACTGGTATTGATTAATCCGTTATTGATGCCTCAGTTATTCAACTTTAATTTGTTGTTCGTTATATTTTAATATTTAAATTTGGAAAAAATATTGTTAAGTTTTACTTATTATTAAATAAGTTCGATATCATTTCCGATATAATTCGAATTCTAAGTTAATAAACTACTTTCAACAATGTTATGACGAAGGACAAAAAGGAAATTGGATTTTCATGTTGACGAAAAATTTAGTAATTGTACAATAGGTATATATTATTTTATTCATCCTTGATGCTTTATTAGATTTATCATAATTTTCGATAAGTATGAATTCCGCAAACGGTCGTAATAGTAATAGTAGCATTCTAGTGATATTCTGTAAGAACTTACTTCGTATCATACACGTGAAACATTGAAAACATGTTACGCAGTAAGAAAACGTATGAAGGGGTAAGCATTTTTGATGCGTGCATTCTTCACAATCTATACTTATAAGGGGTTTTCCAATAGGGACGCTTGAACTTTGACAGCTGATTGCGGCCATGTTGTTTGAGTGACAGCTGTCAAATGCAGTGTGTTATATTCATTCCGTCCTCCCAAACCACCATGGCAGGTTACAGTGTCGAGCAGCACGTGCAAATCATAAAATTGTTTTATGAAAATGGGTCTTCAGTTCGAGCAACGTTCCGCGCACTTCGCCCGTTTTACGGTCGCGATGATCGTCCTGCCGAGTCGACTATCCGTCGATTGGTGGACAAATTCGAGTCAACCAAGTAAGAAATTCGTTATATATTCAATGGTTGAAATGTCTCAATAATATCATCTAAATTTTCATCGGAAAATTTCATTTCGTGTTGGTTTCCAAGATCATAATAGCAATGGCGGTCCCCCGCAGACTAATAAATCATTGTCAGTCGGGCTCAGTTGCAGCGTCTGTCCATCTATGCCAACCCTTTTTTCTCGACGAGGTAACTTAATTAATTTGCCAGAAAGAAAACATGAACCATTTAACAAAAACGTTTTAATGGCCGTCAGTTTCGGTGACGCGGAAAGGTTGTTTACCAATTAAAGTTTGTAAGATTTTGCGGTTCGTTTTAATCACTTGAAATTAACTAATTTCATTAAGTAGGTAGTATTAATTATTTGTAAATCATAATCGTGAATTATTTAGTCTATACTAGTATTCTTGTGCGTGGTGGTTAATTACAGTATTTTTAATCATGATGACTGCATACAACACTTAACCAAGTCATCAATAATATATTCTTATGTAAATAAAGACATTGAATATATTATATTCATCATCATTATCCGCAGCTAGACTACTCCCGTTCGAGATAGACCTCTTCCTTTGAGTGCCACTCCTTACGGTTGGTCTGTCCGGGCTTGAACCCGTAATCATCGGTTAAGTAAGATTAACTTCTTCTTCTCCAACTCGGCTCCTTTACATCTTGAATGTTGGCCCATTTGTATATGCAATAATAATATGAATATAATATGCATTTAAATATTTTACATTTTCTAAATTTTGAGCTATAAGAAGAATAAATCTTAAACGTAAAATGTTCCAAGCTGTAACATTCTCGAACAAGTTGAATTAAAATTTACGTAGCATGCTCAATTAATTACGAATAATTTACATACGCTGAAGATTTTCTTATCATTATTCAAACATCTTTGAGCTAACGAACTGGATTTACATAATTTATAAAAAAATCGTTTAAGATAAAATGAGCTATGATAATTTATTTTATTAATAAATTAAAACATTATATTCGAAGTCCTATTCGAAACAAGAATGTATACACATATGATTAAGAGCGTGTGATTTTTATTGGCTGTTTCATGGAGAATATATAATTTATTGTAAGTAAAGTATTTAATATTATTTTTATAAAAGAGAATAAATTGAATTTATTTTTTAATAACTAACAAAATAACCACGGTATAAACTTGACGTCATCACGAGCGGGTCAGGCGTTACGATTTTTTTTAAATTTAGACAATAATAAACATCACTATAATAGGTATATTTGTCAGAAAATTATATTTTTAATTAAGCTTCTAATTTACTACCCATGTCAAACTATATGCAAAAGTTTTCTTTCCCACGAGTCGGTAAATAAAGCAATATTTCAAGCCAAGGGAAACATTGAACGGCATGGGTAAATTTAAAAAAGGCAAACAATTACTTTAAAAGCGGGATGAACCGCAGGCCGCAGCTGTCTACAGCAGTTCAGCATTATTCAAATGTATGCAGTCCACACGATACCCTATCTAATCCAACCTGTAAAAGTCGAGCAAAATTCAATATTCCCCAAAACAATATTCGTAACACCTGTGTGGCTGATTTCCATTCCATCCCCTGCCCGATTCCTGTATAAATTTTCAATTTAGACACCTTACAATGGACCCTCGTCCATTATTCGGACTATCATATAAAATTTAGCTACTAGATGAATAGAAGTTTCTTATTTTTATGTTAGAAACTATTTGCCATTCGTCTCGACTGCAAACTATGACTACAATGTTTGTTTTTACTTTGATCATAAATAATTAAAAAATGGCCTTGACTTGAGCTTGACTTTTAAGTATACAAACAAAATTTTATTTTTGCAGCTTTTAGAATATTATGTGAAAAGGAAGCACAGACACGTTCTATAACTTATATAGACTATAATTTGTACAATGTGGTCACCACTGCTTAGAGACATTGGGAAATGATACTGCAGGGAGCACTCAGCAGGAAAAGATTTATAGCTCGCCAAGTATAACATCTTAGTAAATGCTCTAATTTAAACCAAAACCATTTCATACGTAAGGATGAGCTAAATTGGCGTCGTGGATATACAACGAGGCTCTTAACCGAAAATAGTTTTAAATAAAATTGTTCGTTTTAAAGCTGATAAAATGATCTTAGCGATCTTAATAGCGATCTCTTACAGACAGCCTTAGGTAACTTGCAATTAAAGTGATGGGAGGTGGTAATATGTGATAAACAGGATGTTTCGAATTGATTTCGATGATTATATGTATAGAAAAAACATTATAAGGCATTATGTTATTATGATATATAAAATTATCTTTAACTGTTTAGTCATCGTCTTCTATTTTAATTGAGATCGTTGTATTAACATTTCATAAAATGAATATTCTCGAAGTATTAATAGGGCACTATGATATTATTTCCTTTAATTATAGCCCCTTAATTCACAGTATATTTGTAGAGAGTTTATAATTAAAAGTGTAATATTCGTCTCGAGACGAGCCAATATAAGCTACCGTTACCGTAAGCGTACCGTTACACAACTCCGTGTAATTATAAGGCGGGTAAACTCGGAATGAAATTTGAAACATACGAATACGTAGTAATTATATGTAATCATTTCTTATACATATACACGTTTATATTTTGTGTTGTAAGATGTTTATCATTGTTGTCATACTAACTAATATTATAAATGTGAAAGTAAGATCGTTGAACTGTTTGTTTGCTATACTCTTTGTTTTACAATACAATTTTTACTCGGTGGTAGAGTTTTGTGCAAGCTCGTCTGGGTAGGTACCACCCATTCATCAAATATTCTATCGTAAAACAGCAGTAATTTGTATTGTTGTGTTCCAGTTTGAAGAGTGAGTGAGCCAGTGTAATTACAGGCACAAGGATATATATAACATCTTAGTTCCCAAGGTAGGTGGCGCATTGGCGATGTAAGCGATGGTTAACATTTCTTACAATGTCTATGGGCGTTGGTGACCACTTACCATCAGGTGGCCCATATGCTTGTCCGCCTACCTATACAATAAATAAAACCGTTTAAAAAAAAACCGGTAATCATGAAATTTTGCATACACGCTGGCAACGTGTATGCAAAATTACGGAAGATACGGAAAAGGACATAGGATGCCTTACATGATACCCCGCGATTAGTGATAAAGAGACCGGATGCGACATATTATATATGTCGCATCCGGTCAATCGTACAGACACACAATGGAACGAAAAGCGCATCTACAGTTGTGAACTTGACTTCTGAATCGCAATTTCGATGATCTGGTCATCCCTGCTATCACCAAGAGAGGCAATAAGACGAAGTGTTATATATTTAATGAATGTATAGGGTTTTCCATTAAGGGCGCTTGATCGTGCAGAACTTCCATCGTAGCGTGTGCTGTGTGGCACGTAGCGCCGTCCTGTTGAAACCACATGTTGTCCAGATCCATATTCTCGATTTCAGGCCAAAAGAAGTTGGTTATCATCGACCGGTATCGCTCACCATTGACGGTGACGGCCACACCATTATCGTTTTCGAAAAAATACGGACCAATCACGCCTCCGGCCCAAAATCCGCACCAAACAGTCACTCTCTGCGGGTGCATTGCCACTTGGTGAACCTCGTGTGGATTGGTCTCGTCCCAAATACGGCAATTTTGCTTGTTGACATAGCCATTCATCCAAAAATGCGCCTCGTCGCTGAAGATGATTTTTTTGCCAAAATCGGCGTCAACTTCCAACTGCTCTAATGCCCAGTCAGCGAACACACGGCGCTGTCTATGGTCATTAACCTTGAGCTCTTGGGTCAGCTGGATCTTGTACGGGTGCAGGCTCAAGTCACAACGCAAAATTCGCCAAGTTGTCGTCTGCGAAAGGCCGAGTTCCTGTGCGCGACGCGGAATTGACTGCCGCGGGTTTTCGAGGACACTGTCGCGCACAGCGGCGATATTCTCGGCAGATCTCGCGTTACGTTGACGCACGGGAACCGGCTGATTGTTAACTGACCCGGTTGACTCGAATTTGTCCACCAATCGACGGATAGTCGACTCGGCAGGACGATCATCGCGACCGTAAAACGGGCGAAGTGCGCGGAACGTTGCTCGAACTGAAGACCCATTTTCATAAAACAATTTTATGATTTGCACGTGCTGCTCGACACTGTAACCTGCCATGGTGGTTTGGGAGGACGGAATGAATATAACACACTGCATTTGACAGCTGTCACTAAAACAACATGGCCGCAATCAGCTGTCAAAGTTCAAGCGTCCCTATTGGAAAACCCTATATTAAGTTATTTCTTCATCTTCAATATCTAGGCTCTATATTTTTAGAATTACCATTTTTTATTTTTTTCAGATTAATTTTCGCGTATTTTAAAAGACCCGGGACAGATGGAGAGCGGCACACGTAGCTTGAAAGCGGGATCGTCGGACTTTAACGGAACATTTTCTGTTTTCAGTTTTCAATTTGTTATTAGATGAAAATATAGTTTTATTAAAATTATGAAGTTTATAATAGCATTTCAATTAGAAATTGTTTGACATCTAATACACTAACTAGTTGCTAACTCAAAACTAAACCTTTCATATAAAGAAAGTCTGTAACATTATTATTATAACAAACAAACAATTTATAATAATTACAAGATATACCAAGAATCAGCGAGTAATTATATAAAAATACTTGATGATAAAATAAAACGGTAATTATCAACGTAACATATCACAAAGCCGCGATAAAAATCCGCGCAATGTGAACGCGAGTTGGAAAAGAAAACTTTTCACTCCGGTCCGTCTGTTGCGGTCGACCATTGGAACTTCAAAATATTTCGCTCAAATTCTAGTGTTGTATGCTTTTAGCGGTTCTGCGGTTTTTGTTCGAGTTAAATAAGTGAACGTATTTCCCTTGGGCTCACTACGTATTTATGTATAAGGCTATGGTGGACCGTTAACGAAGCGGATATTTGAGTTTTCGTTTTGTTTCTGCATTTAAAATATAAAATGTTTTGAATATTTCGCCTATGAATAGTAACGTGCCATCAGATATTTTGAAAAGGAAGCAATTGGTACGTGGTAGTTTCCAGCGCTTAACAATTTATGCTTAATACATAATATTATGCTGGTTAAATGTGAGACCGAAATTATAGTTATTATTACATTATTAAAAAGTATTTTTTACTAGTTTTAATAAGACGATCAAATTTTTTTTTTCAATAAGCAATTACACTAAATTATGAAAACAAAAATATTAAGCAATGTTACTTAGGTACTGTAACTATTACGCTACAACAGGCTGTGACTTTTCAATTAAAAATAATGCGAAATGTCGTAATTAATTCGGGACTGTAACCACTTTACAGGTATAATAATTACTTATTAAAGGCTATCTGTCTTTCTATTTGTATACAATGAGTGTTTTTATTGCGAAGAAGATGAATCAATTAGTAAGGTAACAATGAATAAATAACAACGAGGTAAAATTCATCTATTGTTGTTGCTTTCGTTTGCCTCGAAATTTGTTGAAGGTGATTGTAAAATGGCGGGCTTAGACAATGTTTCGAGGATGTATTTGCTAATATCACGCCTCTGGACAGGTTTAGTATTATAAAAGCAATTATATTAAATATACTTTGGCATTTAGCAAAGTTGAGGTTGGACGAGGGTGTACTTACGGAATTTAGACAGGCAGGTCTTCTTATTTATCTAATATCTTAGATGTCGCTGTGTCACCTTCAGGCATTTTTGGTCCTTTGTTGACTAAGTAATTGAAACTCCTGAGAATCTTCAAAGTTGGGTATGGAATGCGTTTATCTAGATAATACGTATTTACTTTTGTCACGAAAATAAACTGATTATATGCTCATGAAATACATAAGGGCATTGGCATGGGCGTGCGATGACGTATGTCCCTCACGGCTTTTATGGTCTTGTAACTCCTGTGCAGATTTGCATCTATAATGTAATAAATAAATAAAAGTATTTTACTAATTGACTATATATAATTTAGTTAATTTTATTACGATCATGATTAGAGAATATATAGATGAGAAAAAAGGATGGACTAAAGTATTAGCTAATGCGGTTTCACTGCATGTAAACCAACCAATACCAAAATAAATTATTTATGTAGAAATCATAGTAATTCATGATAATTAAATTATTATACTTGTTTTATTCAAATAATTGAAAAGAGTAACTACTGAGTTTCTTGTAGGCTCTTCTCGATATAATTTATATTTCGAGTCGATGGTAAATTTAATTTAATCTTGTAAAATGACGATTCAAGAGCTTGTAAGAGCATACTCGAACAAACAAATATTCGAATTAAAATCGAATTAATTATTTGAAATTCGAGCTCAGAAACAGTTTTTGTCCTCAGAAATACATAATATACGTTTTATTTTAATAACACTTCCAACTTAATCTATGGCTTTGTGACTGGTGATAGGACTTTACTTGGTATTGTTGTGTTCCGGTTTGAAGGGTAAGTGAGCCAGTGTAATTGGGACATAACATCTTAGTTCCAAAGGTTAGTGGCGCATTGGCGATGTAAGTGATTATCATTTCCTACAATGCCAATGTCTACTTATACTATAAAAAAAATCTTATTAATATATATTGCGTTGATTTTATTATCTAAAGTTCGGGTAAATTAAATATGGGTTCTCGATGTTATTTGCAAAGGAGCTATGATGTTTATTTGTTTGTTAGACAGCAATTTTGACGTCTGTACTCTCCCCGAGTCGGACGCCGTAGCTTCGTTAAAATGGATCATGTATTTTGAAACTGGATTATCTTGGAATAGTTAATGATACCAAGAATTGCCTTCGGACTTGTCAACAAATGAAATGATAAATCAACCTTTGGAAAACAATAAGCTTGCTTATATTTATAGGAAAGGAATGTGCCTAGTATTAGCTATATTTTTCGTTAGCTATATTATTAAAAGACGAAAGACGAACTTTTTGGTAGATAGATCTTAAGAATTTTTCTCGTTGAATTGCAAAATATTTGTCATAATGTTTTTTTCAAAATTAAATTCTTTAAATTTAACCAAGAAAGAAAATTACAATAATCTTTGTCTCTTTTAACAATCTGTTAAAATCAATATTCTTTTTTTTATTGCTTGCTTGCCTTTAGAAGAGGAAGACAAGATTTCAGATCTTGTCTTTTAATAATTTGCTCACAGGCAAAAAAAGGTCGGGACAACGCATACCGATAAATGAGAAAGGTCAGTAGAAGTGGTCACCATAGCGACGTACTCGCTGTATTAAGACTAAGATTCCAATAGTAATGCTCTAGATTTCTGTTATTGTGTTATTTGATTATTTATATTCAGAGATTTTGCTACTAGACTCATTTCTGAAGCTTTTCAATTGGTATGTTTTTTTGGCAACATTCTTGACTTAAATTTGAATGTGAAAAATAATACTGATTTTCATCAATTTAAGCCTAGATCTATGTAATCTAGATTCTAAGGAAACAGCACATTAATCTTCATCAAGCAAGCACCTCTGTGTTTTCATGTTTTTATAACACATCTCGTGCTTGTTGGTGACGGTAAACATCCCCTGTATGTGTCGGACGTCTACCCACGTGTTTTCCACCAATCCGCCACCTTGGTGGAAACACCAAATTTTCTCCTAAACAAGAGAACGCATTTGCCCAGGAATGTTTATATACGTTTACTTGCACTTACGTAACTTGTTATATTTCAATGCGACATCATGTATCATGTAGTATTTTAATATTATAGCTCGCTATGTACAACTGGTTTTAATGTTAGATTCTGTAAAGCAATGAATTAATCAAGTAGTCCAGTATGACGGCCGGGATTGATGGGCTCATGGGATAGCAGATATCTCTAACTCCAACTGGACCGCCGGACGAAGCTTTGAATGATCGCATTGTTTTATGTTTCATAATTGATTTATGTCCTACCCTCTCTTTGTGATATTGTCTTATCTTAGTTGCTAATTGAATTGAAGGCGATAGTTTCTTAATTAAACTATAAATTTATATTATATTACAATTGTGTTGACTTATTTAAATTGTTTCGAAAATATGGAAGCATTTCATGAATAAACTACCTACTAGTTAAACAAAGTATAAAAATGCTTTTACGTACAAATCTTGAACTATATCTTGAAAAAGTCACCTCGGCTCGACGCATACATTGTCATGGTAACTCACACCAATAACGACGTATCATATTCCAATGTAAATGATTCACGCATGTGTCATTATTACCAACAGCCTATGTCAGTCCGCTTCTGGGCATAGGCCTCTCAAAGTCAAAAATCTTTATTAAATATAGAAGCGTTACACTTACTTATTGATTGTCATATATCTACTACCGCGTGACACGCCACTGATCACGTGACACGCCACTGATCGCGATCACACGGCCTCGATCTTCATTCTCCTCCATGTGTGTGTAATAAAAAAGTCCCATTTAGATTTCAACCATTGGTGGTAATGTTGCGATCATTGGTTCATCGCATTGATTGGTTTGTATCAAAAAACTGGAAGTAAATAAATGAAGTATTAATAGTAGTAGATAAATCCCAAGTGATTGTATGTCGCGATATCTATCGATTGATTTTTTCGATGTATCTTGGTTCGATGACGAATTTATATTTTCATACATAATTATAACTAATAATTAATTTAGAGAGATATAAATAAAAAAAATTTTTGATAACATTTGGTAAATGTATGTGATACTGAAATCGGCGACGAATGTTTTTTTTTTTAATTTTAAAATTTTATTTTATTTTTTACATACCATTACATTACTATCTTTGCGTGTTACTATTTTACAATAATACAAAACTACTCAGTTTGCAATACTACAAAAAAAAAGAAAGAATGAATATCAGAATTGTTCTTTAAAATATCCGCTTGCCATTTGTTCATTATTTTACGAATGCCATGTAAAGTTAGCAGAAATAATTTCAGATTCATTTATTTATATGATAATAGAGCCGTACCCGGTCGAGAGTCGTGTTCGAGGTGCAGTAAATTTAGCCAACAAAGACTAGTGTAATGAAATATAAATATTTCAAAATAAATACATACATATTTAATATAATTGAAAGGTATCACAAGCGTTATATCAAAGTCTGGGAGCATTAATAAGACGCTATGTTCTTAGAACGCATCAGTTCGGTGTTCGGTTCTGGTAATTGGCTCCTAAAGTAGGGAACACGGACTACATCACCTGCGGCCACGCCCATTTCATGTCGATCCTCCCAAATGTACCCTCGGGTGATATTCTATTTCATTTAAGCACGCTGAGTAAAGTTGCCGAGTTCAAAAATTCTGATAGATTGGCAGTGGATTTATTTTTTCTCAATAAAATGCTTGTCTTGAGTTTTTAACATTCAGCTTGATTTTGATAAATGGGGAAATTAATTGATTTAACTTTTAATATTTATTTATTTATTTATTTTGAACAATTAATACATATCACAAACAACTTATACGATAGCAACTACTATAGTATTACACTGTGTCGTAGTTACTAACGCCCTCCAAATCGACAGCACATTTTCATTTTATCATTTGTTCAACATAAACTAGAAAAACAATTCAATTAAAAAAATATAAAAATTGACAATCACATTATCTTCATTTTTTTCTTTTTTTGAACTGTTTATAATTATTGTGACATAATCTTTTATAAAAATAAAATACGGAACTAAATAATATATACCTAAATATAATTAATGAATTATATAATAAGGAAGGGATGGGGTAGGAAGGAAATATAAGGTAGGTCAATGTTATATTAAACGCTTTAGTAATAGCTCAGTCTCATCAAATCCCAATTTGAGAAGCCAGTTGGTAATTTGAATTTTACATTGGTAAATTGTGAGTAAATGTTGATCTTCTTATTTACTCTGTTATATAGAATCGAACTTAAGTAATTATATTGTTGACTTGTTATAGCTGATGTCCATGGAATGCTCCGACAAACCCTTTTGCGTTTGTTATGCGCAAACTTATAATTATAAGGAATATTTTTATGTTTCCGAAGAATTGTATGAAGTATATAATACAATTGACGCACTGTGAGAATTTTACAGGATTTATATAATTCCGCTGTAGGGAAACGAATTGGCTTATTGATCATAATTTTTAATAAAAGCCTTTGCGTTCTCTCTAAACGAAGTATATTGATCTTAGAAGCACCTCCCCATGCTGTGATGCAGTATGTGATATTAGACTGCACAAGTGCAAAATATACAGTTTTTAAAGTCTGGAAACGAACAGATGATAAGATATCTAAATACATACATTATTTTCCTTATACGTGAAATTATAGATTGAATGTGATCATTCCAACCGAGACCCTCATCTATCGTAACTCCTAGATACTCAATGGTCTTAGTGCGAGCGATTTTATTGCAGTTGCAAGGAACAGAATCATGGTATTCAGAACAATTATGAGCGACTATAGGAAATGATGTTACTGGTAAAGTATAGCTGGAGCCAAAAGTAATATACTGCTGTATTACTTAATAATAATTCATAATCATCAAGCCACGGGCTATATTGCAGTTTTATTTAATATTAAAGTATAAAACCACATATAGTGTGTTTATAGATTTTATTATACGGGTAAAAAAATATGTTTACTTTTAATTATTTTATGGTACTGGCAACAAATTAACTTAAATTATCTAACAAGACAAGCGATTATTGCAATGTTATCGTATGTAGCTTCTGTAAACTAAAAAAGTTGGTGATGTTTTATAATAAGCTTTGTCGAAATATTTATCTTTTAATAAATATTCAAAATTGGTTCATAGTATACAGTAGACCATTGATTGATATTTGAAAAAAAAATAGCGTTAGCCCATTTTTTCGCTGAATTCCATCAACTCGCATTGGAGCAGCGTGGTGGAATAAGCTCCAAACCTTCTCCTCACAAGAGGAGAAGAGGCCTTAGCCCAGCAGTGGGACATTCACAGGCTGTTACATACACAGCAATGCTCAGTATTGTTGTGTTCCGGTTTGTTTTGTGTGCGAGCCAGTGTAAGTACAGGCATAAGGAGCATAACATCTTATCATAGTTACCGAGATTGGTGGCGCAATTGCGATGTAAGGATGCCTAATATTTCTTGCAGTGCCAACATAGGCACGCACACATTGGCAACACCTATCATTATACACACCATGTGCTAGTGGGCCTTTTTTTTTTTTAAATAAAAAAAAGAACATTATATAGCCCGCGGGGTCAGAGCAGTACCATTTAAAGCAGGTGAAGAATTGTATCTAAGCTAAATATTTAATAAAATAAAAAATACACTTCTTTTTTTCGTAATATATGCTCATTTTAATTATTCATTGTTAGGGAACTGGCTTCTGTCAAATGATTTAGCATGTAACTCAGGAGTCTAGGATTTACGGATGACTTTGCTTAAGTTTAATATGTACCATTATTGGTAGGCATTATACAGTTCAATCAAGAGGTAAACTAGATTTGAGGTAGACTTACAGCTGTTCGAACTAGATATATCGACTGGATCTAGTCAAACAAATGGTCCTGAGTATATCTTGTGTCACACCGCTCTTGCTCATTGTCAGACAGGCAAAGTATGATATGGATAAAATTCTATTCCTTGTTATGTACTTTATAAGTTTCTTGGATGGATGGATGCTGTAAAGATAAATAATGAGCTATCGATCTTAATTATAACACAGGAATAACAGTCCTCATAAATTAAAGAATAGATAAAAGTATAATTATCAAAAATAATAATAGTGTACTAAACCATAATGCGATTCCGATTCTCTGGGAACAAATGAACCAGCCTTAGCCAACCAGCTTCTAAATTTTTCTTTCATCTTATTTTCTCACCAGACAAAATAAGATGAAACTAAAATTTATAATTAAATCATTTCTAGATAATTACTTTGTATTTGGAACTAATATATTCTGATTATAATACATCTAGAACAATATTCTATCTGATAAAATAAATTCATGACCTATCACTACATGATATATCTTTCATGAAACGAAATATTGATAAAAAATATTGATAAAGATTGGAAATCTTTGCAAGTTAAATTAAGCGAATCTTCCGAGTCGAGTCATTCGATGTCAATTCATCTGGCTTACGAAGCTCACACAATTTGGGAACAAAAAAAATTAAGCAAAAAATGTCCGTTAAGAAAACAATCTCGATATAATTTACTCCCTTGTGAATTTAAAGGCTGTTCTTGCAATTAATTACTATTAATAGCAAAACAAACTTTAGAAAATAAGATATCGATTTAAGGTTTCAAAAACAAATATTTTTATTACTTTTAATGGAGATAATATGAGGCCAGTATGCGATTCACAACGAAATAATTATTGTCAAGTCAAGACAAAGTCAAAAATCTTTATTCAATATAGAAGCATTATAGTTACAATATGACATAAATCTACCAACGGTTCGAAAATAAACACTTCAGACATTAAAAAAAAGAAAGAAACTTAGCTTAACTATAATTCATTGGATTATATAATATCACGCATTAATGGTAAAACAACATCTGCCTTTATGTGATGGATGCGCGGTAAATGCGATCACGTGACACATCGTCGGCACATTTGTGCAGGCCTCATCTGTCAAATAGTGGACATCGAACTGATCGATTTGTCGGTTGGTGTATGCAAAGTATTAGACATTTGACCTATTAAAAAAAAAAACTGGACTAAGCTCCAAACCTTTTCAAAAGAGGAGAAGATGCCTTAGCCCAGCATATTCACAGGCTGTTACTGTACTATACTGTATAAAAAAAATGCTTTGTGGACGTAAAATCAAAATTTTAGTGTTCTTCTTCTATTCTATTCCTTAAAACTGTTCACTGTTTGCTTGAGCGCGCTAATCTCAGGACTAATCAGTCCGATTTAAATAAATGTCACCTGACGCACTGAAAGAAATATTAACCATTACTTGCATCGCCTTGCACCACTCACTTTGAGAACTTAGATGGTGACAATAGCTCACTCGCACTTCAAATCGGAATATTATAATACTAAAGATAAGTCTTGTCTGCCCTTTAGCGGGAGAATATCTAATGAGTGGTACCAACTCAGACGGGCTTGCACAAAGCCCTACCACAATAAGCTAGAAGAAAAATGTACTTTTGAATACTATATATTCTAATTGTCATTGTCTATATAGTGTATTACGTCACATGCCAAACTATGCTACGTCAAGCCAAAACCAAAGCCAAAGCCATGCCACGACAGTTAGTCCGCCAAGTGCGCCTTTGACCATTAGTGACGTCAAGTGGGAGAAATCAAATAACTCATTCACTCATTTCGGAGCGTCATTCGCTAGTTCATTCGGGAGAAACCGCAATTGCCTACGGCAACAAGAATAACGAGAGCGTCGTGTTTAGCAACCAGAAATAACAGAAGGGATAATGAAAAATTATTAATGAAAAATAGATTAGATATAATGTACTAGTTGTTCTTGCGTTTTAATAGCATAATAGTGGGTTACGCTGTAGATCTACAAATCGTTTAAAATATAATTTATTTTATTATAAGTTCGTGTATTACAATATAAAGCGCAATTGATTAGTTAGCGTTTCTGAATAGTAAAGCCGAACTTTAGTATAATATATGTATATAGTTAAGAACAGTATTATCCATATGGATTGTTAAGATTTAATAATTACGAATGTGAAGACCTTCCTATTGTTTCTTACGCAATCCATCTGATTACTTCGAACTTAAACTTACTAATATGATAAATGCGAAGTGCGTACGTTTGAATGTTAGTTTGCTCGTTCGTTCTTTTGCTTTACTCGTTAACACACTACTTTCCTTAATAAACTGACTAAAAAAATAATTATTCAAGCTGTATAAGTAATTCCATACATTAACAATTTTAACCATTAAATAACAAATTCGATTTAGTGTACATCAAATATTTCCTTAGATTAGCGTTTTTAACTGCACACAGGATGCAGCGGTATAATAATATAGATTGTATGACAGAAAGGTGATATGATGGCGTCCAGCGAGTGATACCTCTTGCGTTTGTTACCGGCATCAAGCATCTTGCTTTTAGATTCCTAAGTAACAATAGTGTTGACATCTTCACTCACGATTTATATCTTCTTTTTTATATATATTATAAGTAGGTGGACGAGCATATGGGCCACATGATGGTAAGTGGTCACCATCGCTCATAGACCGAGGCACTGTACATTTCTTTAAAAAAAAAACATCGCCAATGCGCCACTACCCTTGGGAACTAAGATGTTATGTCCCTTGTGCCTGTAATTATTCGAATTAGTTCAATTAAAATTAATTTATTATGAAAAAAACTTTTTTTTCCGTTTTTGAATATTGTTTACAAACGTCCAGTTATTCCGTGCCAAATAAGAATATTGTCAGCGCATTGATAGAAAACTGCCAGTGACAAACAAAGCACAGATTAAACACAAATGTAATTTCAAGACGAAACCACGCTCGGTGGTGTATACAGGTCTATCATCGGAGCCCAATTTGAGTGGTGAGAGATTGGTGCGATTGTGTTACAACAACGCCCGCTGTACGTCGTTGCTATCGCACGTGGTCAAGTGACACGCGGCGTATATTCTTCTCTCCCAAGTAAAATAATAAATTAATAATAAAAATATCGTATATCGTTTTGTTGAGTTTTGCGGATTTGTTGTTATTTTTGTTTTATTATTTGTTTGGATTTGAAAAAGTGTTCGAGATAATTATTACACGAATTGTCATGCCTCTGGCGGCCGCAAATTGGACTGAACAGCATCATTAAACTGACGTACCCCCACTACTGTTGTTTATAGACCTGTGTATACGACCGTGGACGAAACAGCGCTTGACGCTTCTTTAACCAGCGCCATCTTTCGAGGAATCGACGACAAAATACTGCCTCCACAACATGTATATGTACGGGAGTACGAGATCACGTTACACATATCGTCGCGTATGTGACCGCTGCCCAGTGAACCATGGGACATTACAATTGATGAGGTTAGTATATCTTGTAGCAGATAAACGTCACACACACTTGAGTTTAGTCTAATTGGTTAAATAATTTATTTTTAATTAATTCTTCAAATAATATTCCTTGCAGTACATAGAAAACTGTAGAAACGTTTCTATACTCGAGATATTTACTTTAAATTGTTCTGAATGACTGATTTAAAAAAAAATCTTCGTCTGAGAGCCTGTGATACTGTTAGTCTCTCTAACAGTTAGTTTTGATACTTGAATATAGTTACCTATACCTTATAAATCATTATTTTGATATAAAATAGTTTGAAATCCAATTTCTATATTTGTCGCAATTTTTTAATGTTTTTATACCATCGCTCAATTAATAGTCTACAAGTTCGATTAGAAAGTAGCCTCTAAAGATAGACTTTAGTTAGTTGTAGGTATAGTATTACAAGCCGAGATGGTCCTGTGGTAAGAACGCGTGAATCTTAACCGATGATCGTGGGTTCAAATCCGGGCAAGCGCCAATGAATTGCATGTGCTTGATTTGTGATTATAATTCATCTCGTGCTTGATGGTGAAGGAAAATATCGTGAGGAAACCTGCATGTGTCAATTTTCACTGAAATTCTGTCACATGTGTATTCCACCGACCCACATCGGAGCAGCGTGGTGGAATTAGCCTTAGCTCAGCAGCGGGACAATCACAGGCTGTTACTGTATAGTATTACATGATCTGTGGTAGATGATAGTGGTAGTGGTTCCAGTTTGTATGTGTATGTGTTCGATAACTGTACAAATATATTTGTACATATAAAACTGTGTTTGTATTCAAACGTAATATAATTTTTATTATTAAATACAAATAAAATAATGTTTTCTTTATAGGGCAATAAATATAAGAATCATATGTGAAAATGGCAATGGAGGAGAAGAGGAGGTTAATTGAATTAAAAATTAATTATCGACTTATTTGCATCGTAACAATAACATAGTTTAATGATCATTAATTTTAGTCGAAAGAACAAAGAAGGGAATAAAATATATTTTTGGAAAATTCATGAAACTGTTTACCGTTAAAATAATATTATTACGGTTTGCTACAAGTTGGAAAAGTTAGTAAAATTCGAAGTTATTCAGTAATTTAGTTTCAAGTTAGTGTATAGAGCAGATGGTCGCCTCGCCTGTGCCGGGTTTCATTTGTTTTGTGTTTAAGGCTTGGCATTGCATTACATTTCAGTGTATATTATTTTATACTATTTGTAACATTAATGAATAATATTAACATTTCTCCTGACTTACTCTATGCTTAGTTTTCTTTCATGCAGATTTATTGCTAGTATTTATGTCTTTCTGACCAATATTGTCAAACGGCCACACTTAAAAGAGATTAGCCAACTGCGCAGGATATATAATGCACAAATATGGGGAAAAACACAAGAGCACTCTCTATTTCGGCAATCGTAATCGTTGGGACGGCCTTACGTGCTTTCCGAGGCATGGAAGTGTAAAAACAACTCATAGAATCCGGCCTGCTACTGAGAAGTTGTAAAGAGAAAAACTCAATATATTTTTTATCGTCCTGCCCCTTACTTCAACTGCTTAGGACCTTGGTATGTTGCCTTATGAATGACGAAAGAGGCAGTCAAACCTATTGTTATATTATTGAATAGCTATGCCCATGCTATTTATTTATTTATTTGGATCCCCAACAGCTCTACGTAATATACATGCAAAACACGCATTACATTAAATTAAAATTAACTATGTGTAACCGATTACAGGAGAATACATCATTCTCACACATAATTACAAAAAGAGGTATAAAAATTTTTATACAAATCAAATTTAAAAAACAAATTATTTAAATAAAAAGAACAAAAAAAAAAGAGGTGACTAATTAAATTTTAAAACATATTTTAAACAAAAAAACTAAAGAAGTAACTAACTAAATTTTTAAGACAAATTAACATTTTACACTATAAGCTAAAACACATTTTTTCATGAATAATATTATATAATTATACTAGTTATCACGAGGCTATCACGAGCACTTTTGAATCGTCATATTATTTACTTTTATTTTTATTTTGCCATAAATTTACCGCCGGTTCGGTGTAGATTCTATCGAGAAGAACCTACAAGAAAATCAGTAAATAGTTACTCTTTTTAACAATAAACAAAAATGAAGTTATAATCATATACAATTATATTTATATATCCTGTAGAAACATCGACGAATACCAAGCCATTCTATCATTTATATAATCCTGTATATTATAAAAAGCCATATTTATAAAAAAAATACTACTCTCTCGGACTACGCTACCACTCTAAATTGTAGCATTTTTTAATATACCACAGCATCAGCCATTTTTCATTAAGGGTTACAAGTATAAAAAAAAGTTTAATTAACCTCACCGGTTGAAACTAGTTCAGAAGTAATTCGGCGATACGTCAAGGGACAGTCATTACGGCTGAATTTGATGTAGTCGTGAATTAGCGAGACTAATCGGGAGACATCGTTAGTGGTCCGTCGGGGGCAGTCGCACAGCGATGTGTGACGTGGCGCTTGATTAACTGAGTTAACCTAATACACACTTATAAAACTATATATAAATAACTATTAATACAATTTTATATTAAATTTTTGTTTTTAATATTTTTTCAGTTCAACTGTAATCTGTAATCTGAAACTGTAGAAAAACTATAATCCGAATAACACGGAATGTTTGCTTTATATCAGATTATATTAAGTTCGAAATTGATAGAATTAAGTTATAATTATATATATTTTGTGAGAAATTACGACTAATCCAATATAATCCGACAATTTTGATTGAAATGCTGCTTGGTAATAAAAGCATACATGTCTATTGTTTACTTCATATTACTTATTCATTATGTCACTCACATTTCAAATGAATATCTCATAAAAATATATGAAATTTTTTATTCCATGTTTTACTTGTCATATAAATCTGTATATTATTTCTGGTACAGTACATAATATACTAAGATATGATTATATAATTAGTGTAGAAGCTACATACTTATTACAATGTTAATTTTCATTTAATTTAACGGTGGTGATATCAAACGATTTCTAAGTTTAAACGGCATTAAATCTAAAATTCAAATGTAACACGTTCCACGCGGTGCTCAATGTCCCTTTGTAAGTAACAAGAGTATAACATCGAGCTAAAGTAGCGAGAAATGTCATACGTAGCGTTAGAATCGTTACTTGGACTTACCCTGTTATATAATTTTGAATATTTTTACACTTTCTTTTCGAGTAGAAGAAGTTACTTTCAAGAAATTATTGAAAGACATCCGATTAGTTAACTGATCCGCATTTTTGGAGACATAAGAGTCTCTTTGTAAATAGCAAAAGATAACAACAATTAATGTTACTATTGATATGCCCTTACCAATACTGTATTAGTAAGTTTTTTGTAATTTAAAATTAGAAGTAAGTCGTACTTCCTGAGGTACGAGAGACCTTCATTAATAAAAGTTATTGATCCTCCGCCTGATCACTCACTAGTCGTGTTGAATTGCTACACTCGAATCGGACTAGTGACTAGTGAGTGCATTACAATTATTTTACACAGCCGACAAGTTTCTGTTAAGAGTGGTCATCATGGCCAATCCAGTAATTTTAAACAACAATAAAAAACAGCTTATTAAACACATTGAAATAAGATACATTTCAAATGTACAAATCAATGTTCGCTGTAAGTTATGACTTACAGTATATCTAGTTATTTGAACTTTCTTGTCTACGAAATATTTTCGACAATGGAAGACACTTCTATCATTTCTTTATAAGCGCGCCAAAGGGTGCATTCATTCCTTCGCGCACACGAGAGAACTAATCTGCTAATGCACCTATATTTAGTAGAAATGCTATCGTCTACTGCATTTCAGTACGGATTCGGAAATCATTTGGTTTCAAACGTACATTTGTCAGAGTTACCCGATTTTGGCTCAGTCATAAATATCGACGAGGCTGAAGCGATTGTAGGTTGAGTTATTATCGCTTGATAATCGATTATTACAATACGGGTTTTCCTGTTTCAAATCGGTACAAATGGGTACAAAACTTGGCAAATGGTCGACCTAATGATAAGTGACTACTTCTATTAAAGTGACCACTTTCCAAACCTTAGATGATAAGTCCCTTGTGCAGAATAAAACGGTGGAATAAATGTTGTGTGAGAATAAAGTTCGTGTTTACCTAACCGCAAAAACCTAAACTTTAATAAACTTTAGGGAGTACCTATGGCATACTACAGTTTCACCTCTGAAGGGCTGTGTCAAACATCAGCTATAAGCATTGACACAGTGGATCGTTGAACAAGAAGACTCAGTAGTGATACGTTACTTCACTCCAAATTTGGAACATCGACGATTGCGTCATCGAAATCCTACTCTTTCACATGAAAGCGATTTGCTTCTCTATTTATCATGGAATGAAATGTCCTTTTGGCCTCTGTTCACTGAGCATTATAATTATTTATTGACTATCTTCTAGGTCTCTAGGCAACCACACATCATTTCAGACTTAATGTAATTGCAGTTTCTATCTCCTCCAGGTTTTCTGTCAAAGATCTCCTTTAATCTTGTTTTAACACTTATTTCACATCCTATATTTAATGTATGTTTTTTTATTGAATACGTCAAATTGTTGACTTTCTATTTGACATCTTGAACTACACGATAAGTTGAAACTTGGAGGCAACATTGCACATACACAAAAAGCCATAACGCACTTAGATTTTTTCAAAATAAACATTTTATATCATATATTCGTATTATATGTGAAACTATATCTAATCGACCCGTTCATTATTAACCTGTAAATGTCCAATTAAGCAAAATAACTTTTTAAACTCCTAGGAAGGAAAACGTTTAAAGCCCACCCTGTTACAAAGTGAATGAAAGAACGGATTAATATGATCATATACATATTAGGTATGTAGCAAGGTAGTACAATCAGTCAACAGTGATTTTCCACGGGTGGAGTCCCGACGTCTAATTCTAGTTATCGATAAATGTTACTTAGCCACTCTAACAATAATTTGTTTCAATTACCGCCGACCTAACGGATTAATTATATAGGTGTGTGTTAAATATGGCTGCGTTTTTTTTCCAGCCGTTTTATTACTAGCACTTAGTAATTGTAGTTTTATAGCGGGAATATTTCTTGTTCGTCTTTTAAGCGTTTTTCCGTAATCGAATCGATTGTCTAATGGAGTTGTGGTCAGTGTGTGGAGTTAGTTTTCTATTACATAACATGCTATGTTTGGTTTTGTTTATGTTAATTATATAGTTATACACCGGTTGGCGTGGTTGGTAAGATACGCCGGAGGTCGTGGGTTCGATTCCCACCTTTTTTTTACGCTGGGAAAACGCTTTACTCGTTTCCCCACCACGGGATCAGTGGGGAGTGGGGGGTAGTATGTGGGGCTCGCCATATGTCCAGGGCACCGAGTGTGCCCCGGTCATCGGAATACCCACTAAAAACCCAGCGGTACCCTTCCCGTCTTAACGGGAGCGCCACGGGATCGCTTGCACATGCTACAGTGACGATTCGATTCCCACCTAGGACAGACATTTGCTTGCATGAACCTGTCTGTTTGTCCTGCTTCTGGGTGTAATTATCTATATAAGTATGTATTTACATAAGAAAATATTGTCTCAGGATAATAAAAAATAAAAATAATATTTAAACTGTCAATAATGAAACGTACTTTATAGTTATCGTATGTTTCATTAGTATTAATAAAATAATGATCTATTGAGATATATTATTAATATTTCATTACAGCCTTCAATATGTATATAAATAGGTATTATATAATATAAGGTCCTCCAGACCGATTTCGGCCACGGCGGCCAATTTCAAGAGAAATTAGCCAACTGCGCAGGACATATTATAGTGCACAAGTGTGTGCGCAAACACAGGTGCACTCTCTTTTCCTTAGCTCTCATAATCCGATAGGACGGCAATCCGACACGACCGGAAAGAGTTCAGGCGCAGGACCAACGGCTTAACGTGCTTTCCGAGGCACGGGAGTGTACACACTTCCAACTTACAGACTCCGGGCTGCTACTGAGAATTTTCCGACAGAAAAACCCAATAACTATTTATTGGCCCGACCTGGGAATTGAACCGAGGACCACCGGGTCTGCAGCCTTATATCTAGCCACTAGACCAACGAGGCAGGTATTATATATATATATATATCTATAATACTATATTACCTATTTAGAAAAAAGTTAAATTGTATTATATAGAATAAACGATGATGATAATGATGATGATATAGAATAAATAATACGATATGTTTTATATTATTGTTGATATAAAGTCATATGTTTTAAAGCTTAATTTTTGCTATAGAATTTGAGGCTCGAAATTGACTATGCCATATT
Source organism: Nymphalis polychloros (assembly GCA_905220585.2). Taxonomy (NCBI): domain Eukaryota; kingdom Metazoa; phylum Arthropoda; class Insecta; order Lepidoptera; family Nymphalidae; genus Nymphalis; species Nymphalis polychloros. Next base: position 14,163,136 of record HG992245.1, read on the forward strand.
TGTGCACGAAAACTTTCAATTTCGTCCAAAAAGGGACTGTTTCGACCACCCACAATACTAATGAGTATATATGGGGTTTTCCAATAGGGACGCTTGAACTTTGACAGCTGATTGCGGCCATGTTGTTTGAGTGACAGCTGTCAAATGCAGTGTGTTATATTCATTCCGTCCTCCCAAACCACCATGGCAGGTTACAGTGTCGAGCAGCACGTGCAAATCATAAAATTGTTTTATGAAAATGGGTCTTCAGTTCGAGCAACGTTCCGCGCACTTCGCCCGTTTTACGGTCGCGATGATCGTCCTGCCGAGTCGACTATCCGTCGATTGGTGGACAAATTCGAGTCAACCGGGTCAGTTAACAATCAGCCGGTTCCCGTGCGTCAACGTAACGCGAGATCTGCCGAGAATATCGCCGCTGTGCGCGACAGTGTCCTCGAAAACCCGCGGCAGTCAATTCCGCGTCGCGCACAGGAACTCGGCCTTTCGCAGACGACAACTTGGCGAATTTTGCGTTGTGACTTGAGCCTGCACCCGTACAAGATCCAGCTGACCGAAGAGCTCAAGGTTAATGACCATAGACAGCGCCGTGTGTTCGCTGACTGGGCATTAGAGGAGTTGGAAGTTGACGCCGATTTTGGCAAAAAAATCATCTTCAGCGACGAGGCGCATTTTTGGATGAATGGCTATGTCAACAAGCAAAATTGCCGTATTTGGGACGAGACCAATTCACACGAGGTTCACCAAGTGGCAATGCACCCGCAGAAAGTGACTGTTTGGTGCGGATTTTGGGCCGGAGGCGTGATTGGTCCGTATTTTTTCGAAAACGATAATGGTGTGGCCGTCACCGTCAATGGTGAGCGATACCGGTCGATGATAACCAACTTCTTTTGGCCTGAAATCGAGAATATGGATCTGGACAACATGTGGTTTCAACAGGACGGCGCTACGTGCCACACAGCACACGCTACGATGGAAGTTCTGCACGAGCAATTTCTGGACATGGTCATCTCGCGCGGAGGCGATGTGAACTGGCCACCGAGATCGTGCGATTTGACCCCGCTGGACTTTTTCTTGTGGGGTTTTCTTAAGTCGCAGGTCTATGCCAACAAGCCGCAAACCACCGATGCCCTCAAAGTCAACATACGCCACGCCATCGATCAAATACAGCCCGATTTGTGCGCCAGAGTCATCGAAAATTGGACCTTTCGTGTGCGCGCCACCAACCGAAGCCGTGGCGGTCATTTGAATAGGTCCATACATAACGGGGTCGATAGACCTTCCAAATAAAAAAAAAATTTGCAAATATCTCTCCTACATGTATTTTTTTTGCATTTCAAAGATCAAGCGCCCTTAATGGAAAACCCTATATAACTGAAAATATTTAAGAAAGTAGCCTGTAAAAATATTAAAATAATTATTACCATTACATATTATAAAACAAAGTTCACCATCTGCGTCTTTCTTTTTTTTATGTAAGAGGCCCCCTCTTCAAGCGACTACCACAGTCCCTGTCACCTGTCGCCTGTGGAAAATTAAAAAAAAAACGAGAATATTATTATTTTATTTTTATTTTTAAATTTTCTGTCATTTCCTCTAAGCGCGATAAACTCAAAAACTATCGAACGGGTTTTCATCCGATTTTAACCAATGGGAGGTTAACTGACGTGCAATGCCTAACTTAAAGGGTATATGTATTACAATAGAAAACGCTTACGTTTATGTTTACGACCCTTATTATTTTACCCGTGCAGAACCGGGACGGATAGCAAGTATCTGATAATTATACTTGTAATTGGCAATTGCCGTTACGAATAACTGGATACTCAGATAGTCAGCTTTGATTCTAAAGATTAATTACAAAGAATAATGAAGTTACTCAAAAAAAGATACAAAGCGATACACAGAGATACGGCACAATAAGAAATATAGCCGCTCGAGGTAGCAGGATATTCTACGTTTCGAGCACGTTTAGCAATTCACGCGCCGGCCTCTACGCCTTTGTTACGGCCACTGGCTGTTTGCTTTCAATTAGACACTACGTTTGTGCTCAGGCATGTCTATGCTATCCTGGTACATGCAAATGGATTTACGCTCATGCCGTGAAATTTCGCCGGTGCATGTTTACGTCCTGCTAATTAATTACGCAATTGTCAATTCGACTTCTGCATCGTATCATCGCTAGAAGCGTATCGGCTTTACAAATTAATAGTAGTAACATCATATATATTTTTGCTGCGTGTATAGTACATACACACGGAGAACGAAGTTTATAGATAATTGTGGAGAAGGGGCATGACGTCATAAGCGTCCGTTTGCCGTCAAGGTATACGAGTAGGTCTTACCCTAAGGCGCGCCAATTAAAGACTTGTATTTTCTCTACTTTAAACACAAGTGCCTCGGGTAACATTAACTATAATTCTACAAAAATATTTTTATTTACTTATATTTTTTCTGGAAAACATTTTCAAATATTATGACACGGAATCCATTTCCTACATAAATAAAACTTCCAGCATCCACTTGTACGGTTTGGGGGTAACTTTTAATTGCATTTGCCGGTCAAAGTGTACTTGAATCCCCAGAGCACATGGCATCACGCTTCGTATCTTCTTTAAGTGTACAAACTAATCTGAATTGTGTTTAAAGTTAATATACTTTAAAAATGTAGTTAAGATACTCTCGTTTCAAAAGCAGTATCTTTTCATACCTTTCATTCATATTACTTTGTATATATGTTCATGTATAGCTTCGCGTTTAGTGCTTCAAGTGATTTCGACTTAAAGACTGTGTCATTATTAGGAATCCAAAATGGCGGATGTTGGCTGCGAATTTTTATAATTAACTAGCTGTGGCCCGTTGCTTCACCCGCGTATAATTAATAAAAATATTATAAATTATTTTATTACTATAATAACACACATGCGCACACACACACACATACGCACATATGGCTACTGGTAAAAAAATACGTAATTAACGGTTTGATTTTATTTTTCATAAAATACCGTAGAGTGTACCGATCTTATATATGACCTATCATTTGCGTCATCACATGTTCTTTGTGTGATTGTCTATAAAGGCCCCTTATAAATACTAGATAAAAAAAAAAAAACGTGTGCGTCTCGGGACGCTCGACAGAAGTGATAATATTTATTATTAATTATAATATATTAAATATAATTTAAATTAGTACTTGAGAGATGCTTAATTATTATAAGAAGTATCTGTATACGCTAGATGGCGTTAGGTCGGTAACTCTCAGGTAAAGCAGTCCGCGTCGGTAATAGTGGCACTGTAACGCGCTACGTTATGAAGCGGTTTACCCTCCCATAAGAAGTTATCACTTCAAAAAAAGAAAATTATTTTTATACTATTAATTATTTTTATACCAGTTAACACTACTGATAAAGATAATAGTTATGTATACGCTAAAAAAATAACATTTCTTTTTATTCCTTATACCCCAATAATGATGCGTCCAAATATATAATGGTCGTCTAAATATATATGAAGAACAGGGACAAACCCGATTTGTACTTCCAATATTTATGTAATAAACTAAACCTGGAGACGGATAATATATAATGAATGTAATAACTTATTGTCAACTGTCAGTTTTGCTCCAATACAGCGCAACCTACACTTATAGTCGTCATGAAACTTTATTGAAGTAGGCTCTTCTGAATCGTCATATTAAAAGTTTAAATTAAATGTAAAGTTTCCACCGGATCTGAATGTAGATAGGACAACTAGCAACAAGATAGCCTGTGATGCAATTACTCTTTAACCCAATTAAATTATATGGGTATAATAATGTTTTTAAATAAAATTCTATCCTGCTTGAAAATTAAGTATTAATAACGCAAGGTTATCTTATGATTTGTGATTATATTAATGATTATATTAATAGACAGGGTTCTTTGTAACGACCCAGCAACCTCACAGGACTTTTAATAATTTGTTAGATTTTATTTTCATACAAAAATTAGTATTAATTTAATTTTCCGATTGAACGTTTATAAGTCTACACGCATCGCAAAGATCGACGCGTCGCGTCGTCCTTTCATTTATGAATGAAATATAGACCTACAAATGTCACGACAGTACGACAAAAACTTGTAAAATCATATTTTTGTCATGTATTGAGCCACCTATGTCCAAAGTCATAGAACAAAAGTTGTTGCTTATGATGTTAACTATCTAGTCCTGCGAGGTGGCTGGATCGTTACAAATAACCTGTATAGCATTCAAATTAAAAATATGCAGTATATTATTTTAACTTCTAATAAACTCTTAGCACAATTATAATAATATCCTGGGACATTATTCACACAGGGCCACCTGATCCCAAACTAAGCAGAGCTTGTACTATGGAAACCAGACAGCTGATATACTACATAAACTACTTTTATTTTGTAAATACATATTTATATAGATAATTACACCCAGACTCAGAAGAAACAGACATGTTCATGCAAACAAATGTCTGTCCTGCGTGGGAATCGAACCCACGACCTGCGGCTCGAAAGGCAAGTATCTACCAATCACGCCAACCGGCTCGTCAACAATTAAAATAATCATATTAAATCATATATTATGACATCTGTTGGTCAGGATTTATTCAAAGGAGTGATATTTTATAAATGTACTGCTTTCAAGATAACATTTAATCTTAGCACGAAATGAATCTGTAACCGTAATTCTAATACCACCCCCAAAAATTATGATGCCCAAAGTTTCGAGTAAATTCACCCTCGTACCTTCCCCACATTATGGCGTTTACGTGAGGCCTAAGTCACATAAAAAAGTCAACCGAGACACTGACACTGATCCCTTAGTAAATTACTCCAATATACAAGCTATTATCCGAACTTCGAAGGACGTTCCGCCCTACGCGTAATAAATAAATGCCCTAAATGAGAGGACCGAAGAAAACCTTCAAACAATTCTTAATTGGTAAGACTAAAGGCGCTTTTAAAATAGATCGAGCAAATTAATATCTGTCATTATTTCTTTTTTTTCTGTATCAGCTTTTTTAACGAAATAAGATATGAAGACCATGATAAACGTTTCCGAGGACTTCGTTAATTTATCAGTTGCGAATATAATTGAGTATTAAGTCTTTGAATTAAAATTACTCTAAATATAAACTGTTTTATTTTAAGATCGCTATTTTTTTTAGTGGTAGCATTTGATTGCAGATGGTAATTGCTGTATTCATATTATTATCAAGTTAAGATGCTAAAAAGTGTAGATTATTTATTCATTGATTTTTATGTAAGATATAAATTTAAGAGACATTTTTGAGTTTGATGAATGTGATCTATAATATCTCAAATTTAATTCATCTTGTAAAATAGCTATTAAGGTAAGGTAAATCTACAAATAAAGTAAACTTTGATGTAGATTTTTCTGAACAAGGGTCTGCTTTGAGAATAAATATAAGGGCGAGCTTACATAAAATTAGAATATACATTGTGCATGATCCTTTACAAGGTCGGGCTTTTGATTCGTACAAGGTTTGAAAATAAGTTTAATTGCTTTTTTATATGCCGGGACGCCTTTAGAGTAATCAGGTTATATCAAACATAATACAATAGATGTTTAAGAGCATTTAAACAAAATATTGTCTTACAAAATGAAAGATAACACAATTTGCTTTTTCTCTTTATTCTTTCGTATCTTTCTGTGTTCTTTTAAAGTAGAAGTAATATGGATGTTGATAAAATTGTTGATTTAAGCCGTGTTCCAAAACTCTGCCATGGCTGTCTTTTATACTATGCCAATTAATAAGTGAATAAAACAATATAATATTATCGTAATATATATTTTAAGATATTGTTAAATAATAAACATAGTTAAAGACGAACACTAAAATTACAAATATTACATTACATAAAAATAAACTAACTTACAATTATTACTATTTATGAAACTATAAATTACAATTAATATTTTGTTTTTATAAATTGATTTCAAGAAAAGTGATAGCTTAATGGAATCCAGCAATAATTTGTAATAAATTTGTAATAAATAAATAGTTTATTACCATTACTTAAATTACATTCCCAAATTACGATCTAGGGTAAGATGAATATTGTATTTAAGTGTGAACGAAATTATTCACAATAACCGTAAACCCAATTATTACCTTTGTAATAATGTTGCTATTCTTTGTTCAATTCAGACTTAATATAAGGACGAGTGCAAACGAAGTAGATTTTATATAGTTTAAAATATATTACTTAATAAAATTTAACCAACTATATTATAAGGATATACTTTGGAGTGCAAAAGCTTTCGTTAAAAATATAACAACATTTCTCTTATTCTTATTGCTTCTACTGGTGACAGGAGGGCTGGTTCATTTTTCGTCCAGAGGATTGAAATTGCGATTCAAAGGGGAAATGCTGCTATCTTTCGTGCGACCATTCCACAAGGTCATGATTCGTAAAGTAGTATTTTTAAATTTTTATTTGTTTAAAGCTTTAATCTATATATATATAATCGATTCCCCACTCATCACGAGATCTCCTAAACTATGCGCCCGATTGACTTGAAATTTGACACAGATTTTATTTTTATTTTTTATTTTATTGTATAGGTAGGCGAACGAGCATATGTGCCACCTGATGGTAAGTGGTCAACAACGCCCATAGACATTGGCATTGTATGAGATGTTAACCATCGCTTACATCGCCAATACGCCACCAACCTTGGGAACTAAGATGTTATATCCCTTGTGCCTGTAATTACACTGGCTCACTCACCCTTCAAACCGGAACACAACAATACCAAGTACTGCTGTTTTGCGGTAGAATATCTGATGAGTGGGTGATACCTACCCAGACGAGCTTCCACAAAGCTCTACCACCGAGTAAATATAGCGCTTAGTGTGTAGATGACCTTAACATATGTAATATCATTACGAAGTTCGCGTACGACAATAACACTACGTCACGTATATAACCGCCGTAGTTCGGTACAAATTATAAGTAAATAATGCAAGATTATGTGTTTGTAATATATGATTGAATATCGTTAATACGTATTAAAGGAACTGGTTGGTGGCTAGTGTCAGTGGTCTATTCCAGTGGCTAGTATAGTAAAGATATATAAACAAGTTTGAACTTAAATTGTCATGACGTAATTGGTCAAGATCTAAAATAAAATCTATGTTATTCATTGAAAAGCTTTTGGTATTTACATTTCTTTTTATTTTTACATTTCTTTACGGGAAAAATTACATCGCATGTTGGATGTCACTCATACTTCAAAACATATATAGTACAGTAACAGCCTGTGAATGTCCCACGGCGGGGCTAAAGCCTCTTCTCCTCTTTTTGAGAAGAAGGTTTTAAAGCTTATTCCACCACGCTGCTGCAATGCGGGTTGGTAGAATACACATGTGACAGAATTTCAGTGAAATTTGACACATGCATCGTGAGGAACACGATGTTTTCCTTCACTGTCAAGCACGAGATGAATTATATTCACAAATTAAGCACATGAAATTCAGTGGTGCTTGCCTAGATTTGAACCCACGATCATAGGTTAAGATTTTAAAATTTTTCTACAATATACCCTTCGTTCTTTACTAAACTCAAATACTCGAACAACAAAAGCTAGAACAAGCAACCGCTTAGTCGTAACAGGGGAAGGCCATCAAAAAATCAAATGTAAGAAACGATCCTCTGAATAAAATATAAAGGTCTAAAGTGGCGGAGAGCAACGCATTGTAAGACATGTCTGCGCTGGGAATTTGTGTTTTTGTGTAAATGTTTTTTTTTGTTCGAACGGTTTGCTGATGGTACAAATGGTCTCGACAGGGTCACCGAGTTGACGGTGAGGGTTAAAATACTCAGCCGGTTTTTGGGATTACTTAGCCACATAAGTGCGTGTGCGTCCTAAGGGCGCCTCTTGTGAGGCAGAATCTCGGATTAGGGCGCCGTCGAATGGGGATGTTATTTGCTTTAAAAAAATCTTTAAACATGTTTACAGGTAAATTAATTTATTTCTTACCTGAATTGATAGTTGTTTTAGTAGCTAGCTAAGTTAAGCTCCGAGTTGGACCGATACAAAGTTATTTGGCTTTTATGCGTGTTTTGTACAAGCCTGTCTGGGCAGGTACCCACTCATCAGATATCCCACCGCCAAACAGCAACAAGACATAATAATACTTAGTATTCTTGTTTTCCGGTTTGAAAGGAGAGTGCACCAGTTTAACTTCATACATAAGGACATAACATCTTAGTACCCAAGGTTAGTGGCGCATTGGTAATATTTCTTACAGCGCCTATGTTTGTGTATGGTGGAAACATCTACCATAATAAAATAAATCCTAATAATAATTAATTTGTAGTAAAGAATACAATATTTATCAACCATAATTGTATTATTCAAACTTAATTACATACAAATTTAATCCTATATGTTAATTAAGTACATATTATGTATTTATACTAAATTCAATTTGGGTCCATTCAGACGTTACCCTGATTAGCTATTCTAGTAAACAAACACGAGATATAGCCAGCGGCTTTGCCCTTGTCGTTCGCTCAATCAAAATATACGAACGAATATGTTGGATTTAAATTTTTATTAACGAAAGAAAACAATTCGAACATAATGAATTTAGCAAAAGAAATATGTATTACAATACTTACGTTACTTGGTGGGCTTTTTGCAAATTCGTCTGGCTAGGTACCAACCACTTATCAGATATCGCAAAACAACAGTACTCAATGTTGTTGCCTTCCAGTTTGAAGGGTGAGTGTAACGTGTACACAAGGAGCATAACATCTTAGTTCCCAATGTTGGTGTCGCAATGGCAAATGGTAAGGTTAATATTTCCTGCAGTGTCTATCAGAAGTGATGACCACTTATCATCAGGTGGTCCATTTGTACTAAGTATGTGATAAAGGCTACATAAATTATAGATAAACTCATACTAATTACATTCTGTTGTTTTTATTAACGTTACAGGCTAAAAATTGTACGAAATATTTCAACGAAATAAAATCACGGTGATTTTAATCTTTTATGAAACTGTTCATATCGACTCGGCTACTATTATATAAAACCTTAATCCTTATCCCACAAAATATTAAAACAATGATTCGGAATTGGAAATATTTGTTTTGTTTAAAAACGCTAAGAGCGTTTTCCACATCGCTGAAACGAGTTTTAAGGATTTTAGAAGGTTTTTAGACTTACGTTCGATTTGTCATTATATACAATTTTAATGTAAAATATCTATTAGCGCGCCTTGGGAGTAAGATTGACTTGTAAGCCTTGATGACAAACGGCATGACACTCTTTCATGCCGTCATCGCCTCACTGCCAATCTCGACTTCCATGTGTGTGCATGGCGCATATAATATAAGAAACATATACAGTAGCAGCCCGTAAATGTCCCATTGCTGGGGCGGCCTCTTCTCCTCTTTTTGAAGAAAAGTTTTTGGTGCTTACTCTACCACGCTGCTCCAATGCCGGCTGGTGACACACGTGACAGAATTTCAGTGAAATTTGTCACATACAGGTTTCCTCACTATGTTTTCCTTCACCGTCAAACACGAGATGAATTATAATCACAAATTTAGCACATGAAATTCAGTGGTGCTTGCCCCGGCTTGAACCAGCGATCATCGATTAAGATTCACGCGTTCTTACCACTGAGCCATCTGGGCTTATTATATACGTATGTACGTATAATATTAGAGTAGCTAACACTTCACCCCTCCGGCACACGCGTGTGTAGCCACGAGAAGAACCTAACTAGTCGTTAACATATATTTCATATAAAATGTTTTACCTCCAAGACTTATGCGACATGCGTTTTTCTCTATTAGAATAGCGACGACTTTCATGACTTTCGGTTTTTGAATTTGTGCATCATACATAGACAATCTATTCAAATTATAACATTTAAATACTAATATTATTATAATTTTTTAACAGTTAAATTCGAAAATCATAGCACGTAATTCAACAAAACTTAGTAAATATCTATGACCACCTGCAATTACGTCTTATATCAAAATTGAAAACAAATAGATGAGGCGAACTGATAATCGTACATTCCTTCTTTCATTTCGGAGCATTATGATATTAATCACTTTCATCCAATCATTACAAACGAAGGACAAGGCCATCGAGCTACAATTAAGGCAATTAATAGACACAATTCATTGAAGCAAAACAGAAGCGTCATGAACCGAACTAATGTGTAACGAGTAATTTGCTCTAATTCCTGAGAGCGTGTATACTTAGTCGCGTTTGATCATAGCCGGAGCTCAATGAATGGGACACAAATCGCACAATGAACCTAAGGGAGATTAACACTAAGCTTACGTGTTATAATAATTTTGACACAAGTATTTGTATTATTCCATATCATTTATTTGTTGTACTTAATCTTTTTTACTTACTTAAATTATTAATTATATGTTACCATATTTACTAATTGTAAGTATTGAGAAACATTTCTAAACCTCATGTATAATTGTCTAATAAATATGCTGTGCATACTTAACATATAAATAAAGAAAATTAAAAAACTGAATATTTCTTACAAATTTGTCTATCTAACAATATAGCTGTTATTTTAGTTGTATAGGTTCGTGTTATGAATTTAAATTATAATTTTTTTTTATTTTTTTTTTTTATAGTTAGGCGGGCGTGCATATGGGCCACCTGGTGGTATGGTAGCAGTCACCAACACCCATAAACAATGGCATTGTAAGAAATGTTATTGCCAATGCGCCACCAACCTTGGGAACTAAGATGTTATGTCCCTTGTGCCTGTAATTACACTGGCTCACTCACCCTTCAAACCGGAACACAACAATACAAAGTACTGCTGTTTTGCGGTAGAATATCTGATGAGTGGGTGGTACCTACCCAGACGAGCTTGCACAAAGCTCTACCACCGAGTGAGTGATAACACGAACATATCGATATTTTTTCCGTTTATTAGTTTATCCATTTGCGTTCAACTTACTCAATGCGTACCGTTAATGAGGGCTTTATTGTGCAAGCGGCTTAAAATCAAAATGCGTTCACCGTTTGATATGGTCGGTGCAAATTTCATTTAAATCTCTAATATATTTCGATGTGCTTGATTTGTACCTCCAGCGAACCGTAACACGAATTATGTTATCTAATCATAATAGATATTGTACAATTTAGTTCCTTATTAAATTATTATTACGTATGATTCACATTGATAAGTAATTAATTCGGGATACTAAATGGAATAATCATTAGGTAGATTTATAATTATTATTTTATTGAAATGCAACTGTGATCCTCAGAACAATAGAAAAAATGTGAGGCGTCACGGACGCCTGGCAGATGTGAAGCATCCAATGAAATAAAATGACGACGGTTCATTTATTCATTTAACGTTTATTTTCATTAAATACAAAAATTTTAAATTCAAAAAAACTATTTCAAGCTGCGACAACTTTTTTACTCAGTGATTTCAGTAATCGTTACACTCGAAGTTGCCTGAATTAAATGAATATAAAATTATTAATTATTAATTAATCAAATTAATAATTATAATAAATTTATGAAATATTTCGCCACACCACTACTACGCATAGACTGTATATATATATCAGCTTAACCCGCAGCTATAGACATTTCACATCAAAAAGCAAGATAGAGCGTCGCGCGATCACAATGAAGGGAAAAGGAAGCTGAATTATGTCAAGATTGATTATTGTTTAATATTAATTTCTATCATGTAAAATCATTTGAATATATTCTAAGCCTTAAGAAGCATGTGCGAACATTACGAACTATCTAAATTATTCTATAAAGTTTCATTACGTTATTGTGTATGGCTCTTCTGTTCCAATTGAAAACAAAACCAAATTTCATGACATCACTATGAAATAAGTTATGTTATTTAAATAAAAATGACAGAGACTGACAACTGACTTTATATTTAATAATATAGTCAGATAATTATAATTTGCAGTACTATGTCGTATTTCAAAAAAATCAATAAAGACCAACACCACTATTTATTTCGGCTACGGCGGTCAATCACAAGAAATATTTGCCAACTGCTCATGACATATTATGGTGTCCGATGGGACAACAATCGGACAGAGAGAGATAGGCGCAGGACTAACGGCTTTACGTACTTTTCAAGGTGCGGGACTGTACACACTTCCAACTTTCTCTCAAATTCTGGACTGCTATGGAGAATCTTGGACAGAAACCTAATAATTTTTACTGTCCCGGTATTGAATCCAGGACCTCGAGATTTACGGCAATTATATCTTGGTTGGTCTATGATAAGTTGTTACTTTGATAATAGAACAAATGGAATACTTCAATATTGAATATTAATTAAGGATAAATAAATAACGCATGCAATATAACACAAAAAATACACAAACGCAGGTAGAGCATACAAATCATCAACCATATTATTTTAATCAAATCTACCCTCTATTGAAGTTTGGGCAAAATACATATTTAAAGGGATGTTAATAAGGTCCACATTCGTTGTTGAATGCAAATTCGATTGTTAAGCAACTTTAAAGCCAACTGACCACCGGAAGTCCAGCGCAATGAAATTGTATGGAAATTTAGTTAACGATGTTTACATGGCGCGCAACGGCATCAAAATTTCATCAAGCTGCATAGTGTTACACATCCGTTGAACGGTCTACTTAGAGCTATTAAGTGATATTTAACATTCTATTATAACATCGTAATTATAAGCTTATATTAACTGTTTCGTTCCAATATAAAGCGCGTGGAACTCATTTCAAGTGACACGAGTAAAACGTGTCTATAATATATTCGTTCAAGCAGCTGATATATTCGGTCAGTTCAAGTGTGTGCATAAGCAGAGAGCATTATTGTTTCACTCACTGTCAAAGTCCGTTGGAACAGGCACGGCATCTAAACGCGACCGGAGAGAGATCAGTGCCAACGGCCTTACGTGCTTTCCTAGGAACTATTATACTATACCTTTTTTTTTGAACGGAAAACGTCTTTGCGTCTTTCCCATATTTGAAGTGTGGGGCTGAGTGCGCCATAATATCTACTAAAAATATTGTTGCTTACCGTCCCTTTGGGTTCTCATGGGTTCGATACCAATTTGAATCAAGGTTGTTTTGAGTATTTCTTATAAAATGCAATAAGTTATTGCATTTAATATCTTTTTTTACATTTTATGTTATCGGTGGACGCCTATAATATAAAATGGCATATGGCCCACTTGATGTTAAGTAGCCACCACTGCCCATAGACATTGGCGATGTAAGAATTGTGTGCTCCAATGCGAGTTGGCGGATATGTATATATTTCTTAGAGCTGTTTTCCGTTACCGTATATCTCGATACGAATTATAACGTTCAAATTAGGCAAAAAATCTGTATTGTTTGTTCGGATTTGAATCTGTAATCTTCAGATGAAGTGTCACCACTGATCCATCGCGGTTTCAGTACATGATTAGAAATTTATAAGGGATTTTAGTTATTAATTTATATTTGTTTGTATTCTGTAGTGTTAGGTAATTCTAATTTATTATTCTCGGCGGATATATGCGGAGAAATGTGTGATTGCGGTTATTTCCTTTGACAGCGGCCGTTGCGTTTTGTTAAAATTCTTTCTCTTTGCCATTTGAGCGCTTAAAAATGTATTCTTTTAGTAACCCTTTTTATGTGAGAGGGTTGCTCGAAACATTTATTTTGTGTAACATTAGTAAAGTAAGAATGTCGTTAATATTTTGTTTGTGTGTTAACTCAAAATATTTTTCAATTAAAAAAATATGTATATTAATTTTATATTAAACATGATGATGATGATGATGATGATGATGATTCATTTTATATTAAACAGGTACATTTAAAAGTTCGAGATGGCCCGCTAGTAAGAGTATCTGTACATAAACCGATGATTGAGGATTCAAAATTTTCATTTAAGTAAAAAATAAATACTAAATTTTACCCCAAGCTGAGCTTAATCTACAAGTAAAAACCGCAGGAAAATCCGTTCAGTAGTTTAGGAAATTAACGTGTACATACAGACACACAGAAAAAAGCATTTTCTTATTCTCCCTTTTTACATCGTCATAAATTTAATCAATCTACACATACATGGTTTCATCTGTTTCATTATATGTACCGATAATGCTTACATTTTTTTGTTTGAAAGAGACGTCCCGTTTATTTTGAACGCTATTTATATTTGGCATGATTGGATTCAAATATAGGGTATTCAATTGATTATAATTAAGAAGTCTGTATTGCATCCGTTTCACGAGTGTACTTTGGAGTTTTTATAAATGTACTAAATTAATGTTAAATGAAACAGAAATTGTTTTTAACAGTAATAATAAATTAATGTTTTGTTTTCTTGTTCATGTAATATAAGGACAATTTAATAATACTCATATAATTTTATAATTTTAATTGTGTTAATCAATGTATTTTAATAAGATTATATATCTGCCCTAAAAAGCTACACATGTACATAAATAGAATAAAACAAAATCGCTACCCGCATCTTCTGTCTGTGAGTCCGCTAAGTTTATCTAAGCTAACTGCATCAAATCCAAAGAATAGTATCAGACTTGATGTCGTTTTTATATTCATTCAGAAAATCGCTTCTTCCAGCGATTACATAGCTTACGATGACTTGACTATAAGAGATACATAATATAAATTAAATCTAATAGGTGGTAGAGCTTTGTATATATAAGCCCGTCTGTGTAGGTACCACCCACTCATCAAATATTCTACCCCCAAACAGCAGTACTTTGTATTGTTGTGTTCAAGTTTGAAGGATGACTGAGCCAGTATAACAGGCACAAAGGACATAAAATCTTAGTCCCCAAGGTTGATGGCACATTGGCGATGTACGTAAATGGGCCGTCTGATGGTAAATGGTCAGAACCGCCCATAGATATTGGCGCTGTAAGAAATATTAACTATCCTTTACATTGCAAATGCGCTACCAACATTGGGAATTCATAGAAAAAATTATAATAAGAGGAATTGTGATGCATGTAAGTCAGATAGTGACCTTTACTAGTATAAACGTTCCTGAGCGGCTGCGATAAACACCGATTTCTCTCTTTCTATCGTTATTTATTTGTCACTGAAAGAAGAAGACAGCATTGTTTAACTACTTACTCGCCAAAGTACATTTAAATGTAAGCCGTATATACGTATATATCGTAAACTGTCATAATTTCCAATAAGTCGTATATAACCTCTTCATCTCAATCACCCAGTCGATATATACAGGCGATCTATAACATCCGACATAGAGAGAATGCAATACGTCATCGCGTGCATTTAATAAATCAGGAAAATCGTCCGTCCGTCTGTCATCGCGCCGATGACAAATTGCAGCCTCCATACCCCATGTGACTGCTGTTGATTGCTCCAATATAATTGTGTTGTTTTATTGTTATTTATCGCTATAATTGTTTTATTTTTTGTTGTTTTCCTGTTCAATTCTGTTGTCTAGTCAGATTAGTTATAAAGATGACTTTGTGTTCTATTTTTAAATTTTCAAGTTGTATTTTTTTTTGTTTATTTAGTTCGTGTTCATTGATAGTAAAGTAACATCCTGTAAATGTAAGTTTATGAGCTTACTCCACCATTTTTGTTTCGATGCGAATAAGTGGATACAGGTAGCGAAAAACAACTGGAAGCCATGATTTTCCATACTATATTCGAAAAAAAAAAAAAATTAAACAAGTAGGGAATCTTGCCATCGCGATGTAGAAAATTTTCATTTTTTACATAGTGCCATCTTGTAGTCAGAGGTGCAATTACAAGTAACTCATAAAGGACATAATATGCTAATTTAAACTAAAAGTAAATTAGATATTAATTTATTTATAATAAGAATAGTATAAAAACAATCTTATCTTGTATGTATTTATCTTTTTATTTGGTTATTATTATTATTATTAATTATGTATTTATTAATTTTGTACGCATTTACACTATATAAATATTTTCGTTACTTCGGAGTATAAAATCTTAGGATTTTGGTTAAGCCGTTTGCCTGTTATGTTTTGAGTTAAATAAAATAATTCGAATTTCGTTCTTAGGCTCAATACTTTCTGTGCTTGTTTTTTTGTAACATTATAGAACTATGGAACTAAAGATAACAAGCCAATTTATATATAATTATTTCCCATTTGATATACCCTTCCACTGGATATGATGATGATCGAATTGTTTATTTACATTAAAATTCGTGTTATTAGTCGGATATTGCTATCCATCTGCGATTAGGCAACCACAAGATCAATTTCTTGTAAAACCTAATCGCATTACAGCGATGTCACGGGTTGTTAGTTTCATAAGGAAATGTTTGATGGGATGTAAACGATGTTTATCGATGCCAAATAATAAATACTTAATGCCAGAAATATCTATAAAATTTTATGCCGAACATCAGACGACAACTTTGAGTGCACTTAAAATGATTGCTTGTATGAGATACAAGATAACGTTAAAATGCAATTATTGACGAAGTAAAGTCAAAGTATTAGCTCATAAATATCATTCTGTTTATCAAATCTTTTCTCATAAGGAAATTATTTAGCTATGCGTCATCGGTATAAATATTCTGATGTTTTACAACACCGCGGTGTATGAAATGAATTTTAAATACCAGTTAGGATCATGAAAACTCAGAGACGGTTGCTCGGACCTCCTGACTTCTGGTTAAAATCCACGTGTGTCAAATGAACTGTTTTAGATGTTATCAAGAGAGGAACATATCAATCTGAATACTACTTTAGCTTTAAATTCAACATAAACGAAGAAATATTAGTTTTCCCCTTTAAAATATCAATGTGTGTGTGTGTGTCCAAGTGTCAAGTGCAAAAGCTGTAAAAAGATTCAGCACCAAGCCACCATTGGTCTAATGGCTCCTGGCATCAGGTTTTCTTTTAAAACTAATAATAAATTTTTACTGTTTTTGCAATTTGCATTATTAGTGGATTACCATAAAACTTAAAATATTTATTGTCCACGAGGGCGAAGTCGCGTACTAAATTCATCTAGAATATAAATTAAATTTCAAGCAGCATTTCAACTCTTCGAGAGATGTTTTTCATTAGCCAAATGCAAGCTGTGTTGGCAACAGCTTCATTTATCTTCCATTTGTTACCATTTATTGTAAAATAAATAAAGTTTATCTTGAAGTTACATTCAAAGAGCATCAAAGCTTTGAATCATTTTAAAATTCGAAGGGACGCTTCGTGTTCATGAATACATTGACGAGTACAATTGAAAGCTAATTGTAATTTATACATTAAATAATAAGACGATACGAATAAATGTTTTATATTTACAGTAAATAAAATACAATAGTATAGTAGAAAATACTATTGTATTTTTAGTTCACTCATAGTCATAAAGAACATAAAAGAAATTTCAAAAATAACAAGATAATATATATAAGTGAAATATTTTTTTCCAAACATAGGAGGAATATAACAAAACTACCTGTGCCCCGAGGCTTCATCCGCGTATAATTAATAAACATATAATAAATTATTTCATTACTATAATAACATACACGCGCGCGCACACACACTCACACACACACATAAACATACACACGACGGTTTGAAATTAATTTTTATAAGATACCATAGGGTTTACCGATCTTATATATGCTATAATATGCCTAAATGGTCAAGCCGTTCTCGAGTTATAAGAAGACATACAGACAGACAGACAGACCAAAATGAAAAAAATAGTATAATGTGAATCACTGCAATAAAACATAAATTTAGGTGAAAAAAAAATGTACAGACAGAACCAATAGATTTATATAGTAGTATAGATAGAGCGTTTAATATTTTATGCATATACGAAATTTTATATTTTATTTTGGTTAATTATATGAATAGTAAATTGAATATGCCTCGAATGACTGCCTCGTTGGTCTAGTGGCTAGATATTAGGCTGCAGACCCGGTGGTCCTGGGTTCAATTCCCAGGTCGGGCCAATAAATAGTTATTGGGTTTTTCTGTAAGAAAATTCTCAGTAGCAGCCCGGAGTCTGGAAGGTGGAAGTGTGTACACTCCCGTGCCTCGGAAAGCACGTTAAGCCGTTGGTCCTGCGCCTGAACTCTTTCCGGTCGTGTCGGATTGCCGTCCCATCGGATTATGAGAGCTAAGGAAAAGAGAGTGCACCTGTGTTTGCGCACACACTTGTGCACTATAATATCTCCTGCGCAGTTGGTTAATCTCTCTTGAGATTGGCCGCCGTGGCCGCAATCGGTCTGGAGGACCTTATTCTTATTATAAATTGAATATTGTAATGTTTTATATATATGTAAAAAGATTAAGCAGAAAACCAATTAACTAAAGAAAAGAAGAAAGTCAACAATTAAATAAGCGACAGCGTCCTTCATATCAAGAGATTTTCACCCTAAAATGTTTCTCAAAACGAATACTGACAAAAACGACCAATAGCTTGATTAATTCGTTTATTTTAATAGAAATGTATCATTACAGTGTATTAATTATTTTGTTAGTAAATTGGTTTTCTCTGAACCGTATCATTAGTTTTTAATTATGTATTTCGTTAAAGGCATATAATTTTATATCATATAGTTATAAATATTTTCACGTTCTAAAATGGGTCCAACCGTAATCAAATGTTCTATGAAAATAAATCACTCATTAATTAATTCATTTATTAAGAATTAATTAATTTAATAATACGTAATTCAATGCACAGGGAAAACTGTTTTTATACAAGTCTCACATCGTTAAACCTAATTTTGTAGTTAAAACGAAAGAGAATAGCAACCGTAGGGAAAAATAAACTAATTATATATCTTTACAAATAAAATAGAAAAATAAAAAATCTTCCGATACGTAAATCTCCTTTTTTTGTGTCGAATGTTTTATTGAATTTGCAAATGTTTTTATTTGAATACCGACGTTCCACTTGGCTAGTCAACCAGATACAGGGCCCGCGACAGATGCCTGATTACGTGTCTTATTCCGCACCACAGATTCTAAATATAGGGATCGAATGGAATTGAAAAAAATAATAGATAATTTTGTGTGCGAAAGAATACCCCCTATGCAAATGAGATTTATGTTAGCGAAACGCACTTGTACCATGGTTTTGGTGTTTGTTTTAATTTGTATTTTTTTTTGTATCTAGGTCAATGACTCATACATTATTCAAAATTATTCGTAGCTTTAATGCTTCAGATTAAATATTAGTAATACCGCGTGGGATATGAATTGACTTCAAAAAATGGGGATTTACTCGATTTGATTCTTTTTTTAGCTTATTAATTGATTTGGAAACTTTTTTTATTTAAATGTGTGTATGTAAATAGGGTATATATTTTAATGACATGTTTTTTATCAATAATGAATGATATTTCATGCAATATTTAGGAGGGGAAAACTTTGAACCTTGAAAAAATACGGACCAATCACGCCTCCGGCCCAAAATCCGCACCAAACAGTCACTTTCTGCGGGTGCATTGCCACTTGGTGAACCTCGTGTGGATTGGTCTCGTCCCAAATACGGCAATTTTGCTTGTTGAAATAGCCATTCATCCAAAAATGCGCCTCGTCGCTGAAGATGATTTTTTTGCCAAAATCGGCGTCAACTTCCAACTGCTCTAATGCCCAGTCAGCGAACACACGGCGCTGTCTATGGTCATTAACCTTGAGCTCTTGGGTCAGCTGGATCTTGTACGGGTGCAGGCTCAAGTCACAACGCAAAATTCGCCAAGTTGTCGTCTGAGAAAGGCCGAGTTCCTGTGCGCGACGCGGAATTGACTGCCGCGGGTTTTCGAGGACACTGTCGCGCACAGCGGCGATATTCTCGGCAGATCTCGCGTTACGTTGACGCACGGGAACCGGCTGATTGTTAACTGACCCGGTTGACTCGAATTTGTCCACCAATCGACGGATAGTCGACTCGGCAGGACGATCATCGCGACCGTAAAACGGGCGAAGTGCGCGGAACGTTGCTCGAACTGAAGACGCATTTTCATAAAACAATTTTATGATTTGCACGTGCTGCTCGACACTGTAACCTGCCATGGTGGTTTGGAAGGACGGAATGAATATAACACACTGCATTTGACAGCTGTCACTCAAACAACATGGCCGCAATCAGCTGTCAAAGTTCAAGCGTCCCTATTGGAAAACCCCTTACAAGCCCGTCTGTGTAGGTACCACCCACTCATCAAATATTCTACCCCCAAACAGCAGTACTTTGTATTGTTGTGTTCAAGTTTGAAGGATGACTGAGCCAGTATAACAGGCACAAAGGACATAAAATCTTAGTCCCCAAGGTTGATGGCACATTGGCGATGTACGTAAATGGGCCGTCTGATGGTAAATGGTCAGAACCGCCCATAGATATTGGCGCTGTAAGAAATATTAACTATCCTTTACATTGCAAATGCGCTACCAACATTGGGAATTAATCATAGAAAAAATTATAATAAGAGGAATTGTGATGCATGTAAGTCAGATAGTGACCTTTACTCGTATAAACGTTCCTGAGCGGCTGCGATAAACACCGATTTCTCTCTTTCTATCGTTATTTATTTGTCACTGAAAGAAGAAGACAGCATTGTTTAACTACTTACTCGCCAAAGTACATTTAAATGTAAGCCGTATATACGTATATATCGTAAACTGTCATAATTTCCAATAAGTCGTATATAACCTCTTCATCTCAATCACCCAGTCGATATATACAGGCGATCTATAACATCCGACATAGAGAGAATGCAATACGTCATCGCGTGCATTTAATAAATCAGGAAAATCGTCCGTCCGTCTGTCATCGCGCCGATGACAAATTGCAGCCTCCATACCCCATGTGACTGCTGTTGATTGCTCCAATATAATTGTGTTGTTTTATTGTTATTTATCGCTATAATTGTTTTATTTTTTGTTGTTTTCCTGTTCAATTCTGTTGTCTAGTCAGATTAGTTATAAAGATGACTTTGTGTTCTATTTTTAAATTTTCAAGTTGTATTTTTTTTTGTTTATTTAGTTCGTGTTCATTGATAGTAAAGTAACATCCTGTAAATGTAAGTTTATGAGCTTACTCCACCATTTTTGTTTCGATGCGAATAAGTGGATACAGGTAGCGAAAAACAACTGGAAGCCATGATTTTCCATACTATATTCGAAAAAAAAAAAAAATTAAACAAGTAGGGAATCTTGCCATCGCGATGTAGAAAATTTTCATTTTTTACATAGTGCCATCTTGTAGTCAGAGGTGCAATTACAAGTAACTCATAAAGGACATAATATGCTAATTTAAACTAAAAGTAAATTAGATATTAATTTATTTATAATAAGAATAGTATAAAAACAATCTTATCTTGTATGTATTTATCTTTTTATTTGGTTATTATTATTATTATTAATTATGTATTTATTAATTTTGTACGCATTTACACTATATAAATATTTTCGTTACTTCGGAGTATAAAATCTTAGGATTTTGGTTAAGCCGTTTGCCTGTTATGTTTTGAGTTAAATAAAATAATTCGAATTTCGTTCTTAGGCTCAATACTTTCTGTGCTTGTTTTTTTGTAACATTATAGAACTATGGAACTAAAGATAACAAGCCAATTTATATATAATTATTTCCCATTTGATATACCCTTCCACTGGATATGATGATGATCGAATTGTTTATTTACATTAAAATTCGTGTTATTAGTCGGATATTGCTATCCATCTGCGATTAGGCAACCACAAGATCAATTTCTTGTAAAACCTAATCGCATTACAGCGATGTCACGGGTTGTTAGTTTCATAAGGAAATGTTTGATGGGATGTAAACGATGTTTATCGATGCCAAATAATAAATACTTAATGCCAGAAATATCTATAAAATTTTATGCCGAACATCAGACGACAACTTTGAGTGCACTTAAAATGATTGCTTGTATGAGATACAAGATAACGTTAAAATGCAATTATTGACGAAGTAAAGTCAAAGTATTAGCTCATAAATATCATTCTGTTTATCAAATCTTTTCTCATAAGGAAATTATTTAGCTATGCGTCATCGGTATAAATATTCTGATGTTTTACAACACCGCGGTGTATGAAATGAATTTTAAATACCAGTTAGGATCATGAAAACTCAGAGACGGTTGCTCGGACCTCCTGACTTCTGGTTAAAATCCACGTGTGTCAAATGAACTGTTTTAGATGTTATCAAGAGAGGAACATATCAATCTGAATACTACTTTAGCTTTAAATTCAACATAAACGAAGAAATATTAGTTTTCCCCTTTAAAATATCAATGTGTGTGTGTGTGTCCAAGTGTCAAGTGCAAAAGCTGTAAAAAGATTCAGCACCAAGCCACCATTGGTCTAATGGCTCCTGGCATCAGGTTTTCTTTTAAAACTAATAATAAATTTTTACTGTTTTTGCAATTTGCATTATTAGTGGATTACCATAAAACTTAAAATATTTATTGTCCACGAGGGCGAAGTCGCGTACTAAATTCATCTAGAATATAAATTAAATTTCAAGCAGCATTTCAACTCTTCGAGAGATGTTTTTCATTAGCCAAATGCAAGCTGTGTTGGCAACAGCTTCATTTATCTTCCATTTGTTACCATTTATTGTAAAATAAATAAAGTTTATCTTGAAGTTACATTCAAAGAGCATCAAAGCTTTGAATCATTTTAAAATTCGAAGGGACGCTTCGTGTTCATGAATACATTGACGAGTACAATTGAAAGCTAATTGTAATTTATACATTAAATAATAAGACGATACGAATAAATGTTTTATATTTACAGTAAATAAAATACAATAGTATAGTAGAAAATACTATTGTATTTTTAGTTCACTCATAGTCATAAAGAACATAAAAGAAATTTCAAAAATAACAAGATAATATATATAAGTGAAATATTTTTTTCCAAACATAGGAGGAATATAACAAAACTACCTGTGCCCCGAGGCTTCATCCGCGTATAATTAATAAACATATAATAAATTATTTCATTACTATAATAACATACACGCGCGCGCACACACACTCACACACACACATAAACATACACACGACGGTTTGAAATTAATTTTTATAAGATACCATAGGGTTTACCGATCTTATATATGCTATAATATGCCTAAATGGTCAAGCCGTTCTCGAGTTATAAGAAGACATACAGACAGACAGACAGACCAAAATGAAAAAAATAGTATAATGTGAATCACTGCAATAAAACATAAATTTAGGTGAAAAAAAAATGTACAGACAGAACCAATAGATTTATATAGTAGTATAGATAGAGCGTTTAATATTTTATGCATATACGAAATTTTATATTTTATTTTGGTTAATTATATGAATAGTAAATTGAATATGCCTCGAATGACTGCCTCGTTGGTCTAGTGGCTAGATATTAGGCTGCAGACCCGGTGGTCCTGGGTTCAATTCCCAGGTCGGGCCAATAAATAGTTATTGGGTTTTTCTGTAAGAAAATTCTCAGTAGCAGCCCGGAGTCTGGAAGGTGGAAGTGTGTACACTCCCGTGCCTCGGAAAGCACGTTAAGCCGTTGGTCCTGCGCCTGAACTCTTTCCGGTCGTGTCGGATTGCCGTCCCATCGGATTATGAGAGCTAAGGAAAAGAGAGTGCACCTGTGTTTGCGCACACACTTGTGCACTATAATATCTCCTGCGCAGTTGGTTAATCTCTCTTGAGATTGGCCGCCGTGGCCGCAATCGGTCTGGAGGACCTTATTCTTATTATAAATTGAATATTGTAATGTTTTATATATATGTAAAAAGATTAAGCAGAAAACCAATTAACTAAAGAAAAGAAGAAAGTCAACAATTAAATAAGCGACAGCGTCCTTCATATCAAGAGATTTTCACCCTAAAATGTTTCTCAAAACGAATACTGACAAAAACGACCAATAGCTTGATTAATTCGTTTATTTTAATAGAAATGTATCATTACAGTGTATTAATTATTTTGTTAGTAAATTGGTTTTCTCTGAACCGTATCATTAGTTTTTAATTATGTATTTCGTTAAAGGCATATAATTTTATATCATATAGTTATAAATATTTTCACGTTCTAAAATGGGTCCAACCGTAATCAAATGTTCTATGAAAATAAATCACTCATTAATTAATTCATTTATTAAGAATTAATTAATTTAATAATACGTAATTCAATGCACAGGGAAAACTGTTTTTATACAAGTCTCACATCGTTAAACCTAATTTTGTAGTTAAAACGAAAGAGAATAGCAACCGTAGGGAAAAATAAACTAATTATATATCTTTACAAATAAAATAGAAAAATAAAAAATCTTCCGATACGTAAATCTCCTTTTTTTGTGTCGAATGTTTTATTGAATTTGCAAATGTTTTTATTTGAATACCGACGTTCCACTTGGCTAGTCAACCAGATACAGGGCCCGCGACAGATGCCTGATTACGTGTCTTATTCCGCACCACAGATTCTAAATATAGGGATCGAATGGAATTGAAAAAAATAATAGATAATTTTGTGTGCGAAAGAATACCCCCTATGCAAATGAGATTTATGTTAGCGAAACGCACTTGTACCATGGTTTTGGTGTTTGTTTTAATTTGTATTTTTTTTTGTATCTAGGTCAATGACTCATACATTATTCAAAATTATTCGTAGCTTTAATGCTTCAGATTAAATATTAGTAATACCGCGTGGGATATGAATTGACTTCAAAAAATGGGGATTTACTCGATTTGATTCTTTTTTTAGCTTATTAATTGATTTGGAAACTTTTTTTATTTAAATGTGTGTATGTAAATAGGGTATATATTTTAATGACATGTTTTTTATCAATAATGAATGATATTTCATGCAATATTTAGGAGGGGAAAACTTTGAACATGAAAAAAATTAAGTTAATAATAATAAGTTAATATAAAATTCTCATCTCAGACTAGTGAACATGGGCCGTAAATACGAATTGGCTTGATTGTATTCAAAATTTAATTCTTATAATGAGGTCCATGAGGAATTAAGGGAACTCCTTAATTACTACAGGCATACAAACAGCGCGAGCGGGCTTGAACAAGTCAAGCATTTGCATTCAGGAAGTATAATCTGGTGAAGTAGATATGATGAATAAGACCACAGATAACCTCCGAAAGTTCTCAATAACACTTTATTTTTATATAGTCATAAGATTTATTAAACAGTTCAATCTTTGTAAATAAATGATATTTTTTGTAAATTCATCGTAAGCTATGTTAGCGCTGGAAGATCGTTTCAATTTTCGAATGAAAATAAAAACTGAATCAAGTCTCGATACTATTCTTTGGGTTTAATTTAGGCAGTTAGCTTAGAAGACAGACAGAATATACGGATAGCGACTTTATTTAATATGTGTATATAGCTTTGTAAGGCAAATATATAATGATATATGCAATATATTGACTAACACTAGAACATAATTAAAATTATACATTTATATGAGTTATCCTAAAATGTAAATATATAATGTTAAATGCAATATATTTATGTAAACAACTTGTCGTTAATTCAATATTAAATTAATTTAGCTGCTCTTTCTGTCTACTATCGTGATATATGTATAATGGATTTTTTTTTATTGTTTTATTGTATATAGACAACGGCATTATAAGAAATGTTAACTATCGCTTACATCGCCAATGCGCCACCACCCTTGGGAACTGAGATGTTATGTCCCTTGTGCTTGTAATTATACCCTTCAAACCGGAACATAACAATAACAAGTACTGCTGTTTTGCGGTAGAATATCTGATAAGTGGGTGGTACCCACCCCAGACGAGCTTGCACAAAGATCTACCACCGAGTAAAAGTAGATGTTTTTAGGTTTATCTTTCTAGTATTCAAGCTGTAGTTTATTTAAATTCTTATGACTATTAATCTATGAAGTACAATGTCCAATTTGTTCGGAATAACCGAACCATTATAAAGCGTTTGTGAAGATTTAAACGGAAAATTTATTGTAAAGATTTGCACAGATTTCTATTCGTACACTTTCGTCTCCATCAGAAGCATACGAACACACCTGCCGTGATGTATCTTTGCGGTGTGTCAGCTTAAAGCTTAGTGTATACGGAGTATAAAATTATACTAATATTAAATTTTTTATCTTTTAATGTTTATGATGAATTTGTTTTTTGATGGATAATTTTCGATGAAAATTTCTAATTTTTTTAAATTGCAATGATATAAGCCGTTATATTTTTTGCTTTATAGTTTTTAATTGTGACATAATTTCTAAGTGAAGCTATGTCCATCAATTACTGCGTACTTAGTAAAAATAACGTTTTTATAAAATTTAAAAATGAAAACTTGATTCTTTTTAAAGCGTGAAGCTTTCGCCCAAGATAAAAATAACAAATAAGAATCGATGGTAGTTTCCGTTCCATTACAAGGAGCAAGAATCTTGCATCAACCTTGATGTATTTTAATGGAGCTAATGTTAAGTGGAGGAAGTCCTAGATCTTAAGAATAAAATTACTTAAATATATTTCTTATATTCGAAAACAAAAAAATTGATTTATATATAAACAAATTTATAAGGGAGATAAAACTATAGTTTCTATGATTGATAATGTTATGGATGGTGAACATCCTTATCACTAACCATCAGTTGGTTTATTATTTGCACGTCTTTCTATGTAACTGGAGGTGTAAACCCTCTCTAGGTATAGGGGACAAACTTAATCAGTTTTTAATTAGATTCTCTATAATGCTACTGTTAAATATGCACACTATTACAAGGGTGTGTGTAAGGTTGTATGTGTGTTAGAGCAGACGAGTCTTAGAGTGGGGATTGCGATCTTCAAACACCACGGTAGAACACCCTCCAGCCACCGATTGCTTGAAGGAGGTGGTGAGACCATTTGGAACTTTGACGGACCTTGGAAGAGGCCAATGTCTAACAGTGGACTATGATTGTCTGCCTCTAGTATTATTATTATATAAAAGTAATAGAGATTCCAAAACATAGTTGGGTAAAAATATAAAAACATTTTCTCAACAAACGTATGAATTGTCGCACCCGTATATTTTACCCTTAGAGAGGAGCGTATTTCAAGTACACTTACCGGTGTTTATTCTGTGTGTCTGTTAAGTGTTAGCGACCTTCGTAAACAGTTTTTAACCTGTTTATATCTAAAATGTGTATACATTTTAATATGACGAGATTTTTGAAGTGAAACTTCTCTTCTTTAGTGCAAAGATTTTCTAAATGTCTGAGTGATGTATATTTTAGAAGTGATTTTATTATTATAACCCCTAATTTTTAAACGTTTATATGATAATGTTTAGATTTCCGAAGTGAAACTTCTTTCATCTAGTGCAAAGTATCTTTGAGATAACATTTTAAATTTTTGCAGCTAAACTTCTCGTCTTGAGTGCAACATTTCTAACAATATATTGATTTATGAAGTGAATGTCGTTTTTTAAGTAAAACATTTCTAAAAAAATCGTTTCACTTCTGTTACATGTAATGAAATGCTTACATATTAATTTTTCTACAGATTGGTAGAAAGCAAACAGCATGGTCGTAAGTTGTTAATTTAGTATGACTAATTAAATAATATAATCAAATAAAAATCAGTAACAAAGCAAATATTTAAGTACCAAGTAAAGACATTTTTAATAAGCTTCTGATATGAGATGAGAAATTGCGACTTAATTTTTAGCAGAGGTGTATAAAAAACATGAGGTACTGTGCCAAAGAGGTATTAAAGAAATTTCTATTTATACAACAACATTCTACTCATCATAATATTCAAACTATTTATTTGCTTAACAAACATTGCATAATATTTTCTATAAAGTATTTTATAATTTACAGTCCCGGTAAGACCTTCTTAATTGCAATTATTTCTCAGTCCTTTTTTTATGTTCAAAGTTAAATATGAATCTTGAGCTCGTGTAGTCTGCCCTTAAACTGCAGAATATTTCAAGTGCACTCGACGCTATTTACACCGTACATTTGTTAAGTGTTAGTAGCCGTCCGCGTGCGCTTTGTATTACTTTGTATGCCGTCTCTCATTCGATTTCAGAAAGATCTTTGAGCCAATTATACAATATGAAATTTATTTAATCTATGATATTAATATAAACAATGCTATCTTTATTTCATTTTATGTAATGACCTAGGTTTAATATGATTATAATAAAGTGATTATTTCATTTGATTTGAAAAAAAAAGATTTAATATATGTTGGTTGTTCAGATCTAGGCCAGCATCAATGGATGCTTCGCGCTATAATTCTATTTTTTGTTAACCTCGTGGGGATGGTCCTTACAGAATAACTCTACTGCTCAGCGGTCAAAATCCAGGTAACTGTTATATTATGTTATATTTTTACTAACGTAATATTATGAATAGTTTATACGATATGTAATGAGTATCGAATGTACAAAAAATATAATGTGTATGCTATACATATTCAAATTATTTGAATAAAGAATAATTTATTTATTATTTAAAATTAAATAAATGCAGTAAAGCGGGAAAGAATAAGTGTTACTTTTAAAATTTTAGTATAATAAATTTAAAAAAAGTGATGAAAGAAAGTTGATTAAAATTAATTAAATTAAAAATAGCTATGAACACTTTTCGATAGGTAAGTCATCATAGGCATATTTGTTTATAAACTATATTTGATAAAAAATATGTCTCATCGAGTTATCAGATCGGTGAAGGTCGATCTCCCACCGGCTCTCAGACCATCACGTGTGTACTCAAATGTTTTATCTCCATATCTATTTCTCAAAAGAAAATAAAGATTAACAGCTGATAAGCTACATTATATATCTAAATTAATTCTGATTTTACTTTATAAAAACTAAACAGAGCAAAAGTATTGATTATTCTTAAGAATTTCAAAAGTTTTCATATATTGAAGTATTGAAGTTTGTAAGTCTCGAGAGAGACTTTAACTACCCAATATGTATTGATAAAAAAATGAATGAATTCTGTTTGTGATGTGAGGTATTTATGTGTACAATAATGTATTTGATTATAAAGATTTGTACCCAAAATTTGGTTATCAAGAAAAAAAAAAATTAAAACGAATACTAAAAGCAATGAAGATTAAATATTAATCGTAAACGTTTCTTAGCAGCTGTTTAGTTAAACATAGATTTATCTCTTTCTGGCATATATGATTTGACATTCCAAAGAAGAAGACAGAACATGTTTAACTAATCACTCACTAAACAATGTATATGAGTAAGTCTGTTATTGAACCGAAATTCGTTGCATTAATTCGATTGAAAGTCTGGTCAGATGGTTCAAATCACTTCACTTGACTGACTTGAATCGATGCATTATGTGTTTAAGCATTTCTGAAACATAGGTTTCTGTCACCTTAACTTGTCAATAACAAAATTGTTGGACTTTTTTTTAATGTTGTAGGTAAGCAGGACAGGCAAATTGGCCACCCGATGTTAAGTGATCACCAACGCCCATAGACATTGGCGATGTAAGAAATATTAACCATTCCTTAGATCGCTAACGCGCCACCAGCCTTGGGAATGTAGATGTTATGTCACTTGTGCCTGTTCCACTGGCTCACTCATCCTTCGAACTGGAACTCAACAATACTAAGTACATATTTTTGTGGACATTTTTAAAGAATTACAAACAGTTGCGAACATAATATAAGCTGTCAACTATTTCAGTGTAAACGTTACATAAAATGTCTTGTAACAATCAGAGAAAATTCTAAAGAAAAGACGTGCGCAACAATTTGTAAAGTAATGAAACTTTAGGATTCACACTTAGAAAACATTTTAGTCACACAAGCACCCGTAAATTCGCTTACAGCAAACAGCAGAAGGACATACGTGACGCAAACTCGCTAACTTTGATAGCGGTAAATTGTTTAAAGAAACTCTCAGATAGCGTACCCTCGAGATCTTTCATCGGTTTTAGGGTTCCGTAGGCATTCGCTGAACTTAATTTAGTTTTGTCTTTCAGCCCATGTGTTTCTTAGCTATAAATCAATCTCCATACACGCATATAAGAATCAAAAGTATCTATTTTATATACATTTTATTATTTTAATTACTACTTTGAAAATATTATCAAATATGTAATTTTGAATTCTAGTCGATTTTTGTTACATAATTTTTTTGATACTTAAGAAATATTAATTTTTATTGAAATTATTAAAAATGTCAAACACGTTACTTGTGTCGTTAGAAGCAAATATTCTAGAATGTTACCTCAGCTGTTATTTGGGTGCATAGATTAATTATTAACCGAGTACTTATACGCCGCACCGTAATCTCTTTATAGTTTGTGTACCTTTAGATAATTTGAGGCCAATGCCTAAAGTTACATTGGGTCTCGTTCCAGTATAGTTCTAATCTATTTCATATCTAATCTAGTTAACTTGTACAATGAGGATTCAAACAAGTTAGAATTTGATATTGATCGTAATAGCTCAAATCAGCCTCGGTAGCCATTCTCAGGGATAATCGATCGTGCAGGCTATATTATAGCGCATAACTATGTCGACAAACTTGTGTACTCTTTATTCCCTGTGAGAGATTTTTTTTGGAAAGAAACATAATAAGATTTTATTACCTCAACAAGGGACCTGCACTTCAAGAGATCAAGGAGGCATTTAAGTTATAATTATATGAGACAATGATATTTTTTTAATTTTTCATTGATAAAAAAATAGTTAAATAGCCTGAGGAGAGGGATTTTAAAATATATCATAATTTAGTTTTTTAGATAAGAAAAGGTTCTTTCAAATATATAAATGTGTATTCGTTTTCATCTGTCATACGATAATTTGTTCGATTTTATTTTCATACAAAAATAAGTATTAATTTAAATTCCCGGTTGAACGTTTATAAATCTACGCGCATCGCAAAGATTAAGCGCGCGCGAGCGTCGCGTCGTCCTTTCGTTTATGAATGAAACATAGACCTACAAATGTCACGACAGTACGACAAAAACTTGTAAAATCACTTTATTTTCATGTATTGAGTTATGGCCGAAGTCGTAGAACAAAATTTGTTGCTTATGGTGTTAGCTATCTTGTCCTGCGAGCTTGCTGGGTCGTTACAAATAACCCTGTATATACGAGTATATATGTATATATAAGGTGTTACTGAACGCGATTGTACATCAATTTTGGTTATGTTTATATATATATCTATTCCGAGTTCGGTGAGACCTTCTCACTGTGTGTGATCTCCTGGTACAAGAGACACTCGCATATCGCATAATCGCACTGGTATATATTTGGTGTAATATATACCGTGCATTGTAGTGTTCTGTATCTAAAAGAGGAGGGTAAAATTAAAATATATTAGCTTTGCCAGCTAACAATAAAAGGTTCTAATAATTACAACTCCACTATGTTCACTCAGTATAAATAAAACAACAACAAAGATTTTGTAGCTGAATCAAGTTTCAGTGGACGTTTTTCTGTTCTGTTCTTACTGTTTGGGAAACCAAGCGGCAAGACTTAAACTTTATTGTTAAAGAAATAAACACCAGACGATTTTCTTTCAACCCATTTTTCTTCATTTCTTTTTATATAAACTAGTAACAATATTATTGCACTGGCTTGAGCTTTTGGTTTAAAAGTTGTTTTATTCGACATCAATATATAATAAAATACCTTTATTTGAAACTAGTTGTGAGCCAGTGATTTGGTAAAGTTTAAGACATTGTCTCATTAACATGAGTGCACTCTCTAATAGAGAGTCTCACACTATATCACAAATAAATACTTTTCATGGTTTTCGCTTATGGGATGGAATGGAATGAGATATAGAGTTACAAACGCGTGATTACACAGTGATGTGTTCGAAATTGAACTTCCACACTTAGTTTTTTTAGTCACCTATATTCGTGTTTTTTTTTTTAATTTGTCTATAAATAAAAACTATTTCAAAATAAGAATGTCATCTATTGAGTCCGAGACCAAACTATAATCAAAAGAACTTAAAAATTATTTTTCGCAAAAATATAAATTGCGTTGTAGAATTTCTTTGTAATCATTTTAAATGAATATGTCTTCAGAATAAAGTGCTCTTTTATATTCTTTCGTTTTTAATATTACTTGTCACACTTACATATAAAAGCACCAAGAGTAAAAGTCGCCTGTCTTTGTCTCTACGCCAGCCAACAACTTCGAAATAAGCTATTTTAAATAAACTTATAATAATATGTAGACCATAAAATCTATCCATATATAAATATATATATATCATTAAAGCTACGTGAATCGTAGTTTTACTATTATCCCGATCCTATATAAAGTTCTTATAATATATACAGCGTGTAACAAAAACCCTCTCCGACCCGTGAAGTGGTTATTAGGTATCGTGAGTCGGTTCTATTTATGTAATCTACAAATTCTAAAATTCTAAGCAAAAAATTTACCCCGAATAAAATTTAATTTGAAAGCGCTCGATAGTTCTTACCTATCGGGTAGCTTGAACACGAAGTCATTTTATTTGTCCATGAAATTTTCGTCATTTACAATTGAAAATGTCAATTAATTTTTTTTCATGGATAATTTTTTGCTTAGAAAAAATAAAATCGTTGGGCGAAGCGTAGCTTAAATAAATACATAAATAGCATTCATATTATAGCGGTTGACTTGATTGAAATTTAACGCGCCCGACGATTTTATTTTTTTGTCTGATCAATGCCCTAGATTGATGAGGGCAGTGGTGTGATGACTGGTACCTAGGATCTACCGAATTATTTTTTAGCTTTTAGTACATTATCTACATCATTATTATCTGTATACACAATAAGACCGCTTAACTTAAAATATTGTTTTTACTCAATTTTTTTTTTACTTATGCAGTAAACAGGTTATACCCTGTTGAATACGATAGAATTTTATCACTCGTGTATACTGATAATTGATGGATATACCATCTTGAAACATTTATTTAGGTTTCTTCAACACGTTTTCTTTTAACATTGAGCTCAATGTAAACACAGAGCACTTAAGAGTATTGAGAGGTGCTTGCTTGGATTTGAGCTCGTATCCTTTGGACTTTTGCTTGTTTTATACAATGGAACCTCTCGGCTCATAATATAAAATAAATAAATGTTATGTTTCGTATTTCGTATTAAATTTGCATGCAGACAAACCATTTATTCGTTTTCATCTGTCATACGTGAAAATTCAATTTCCTTATTCATTCAAAACGTGAACATTTTCCGATCGGCTGAAGTATCAATATTATTGTATGTTAAGCGAGACGAAATTCCGTATCTGATGTGAATTGTGTGATAATATTTGCGTAACTTTCATATGTGTTAGTTAGATATTAATGTATTAATTATTATTATAATGTTTTTAGTACTCTACTAATACATAGCTTTACTTAAAAAGTAAGCAGCCTGTTTGTGTCACACTGCATGCTGGATATAACATTTAGATTATTTTTTTTAATCTTGAGATTGTGGTACTGCCTGGTAATGAATATGTAGACATTAAAATAACATTGATAGAAATTAAAGATAAAATATACCACAGACACGAACAACACGGTTGTAGAGATAAAGATAATAGAGAAAAAAATATGTCCGACTGCTTTGCTAAGGTTGTGCTTGTGTAGTCGTTGGGTCAACAGAAAACGAGGCACGCTCTCGTTCAGATTGACGCAGGTACTTACTGGACACGGGTGCTTCGGTAAGTACCTGCACGGGATAGCGAGGCGGGAGGTATCACCCTCCTGCCACGAGTGTGGTGCGCCACTGGACAAGGCGCACCACACCCTGACGGAGTGTGCTGCGTGGGGACCTCAGAGGCATTCCCTGGCGGCAATAGTCGGCGGAGATCTCTCGCTGCCGAGCGTTATTAACGCCATGCTCGATAGCGAGAGATACTGGTTGGAAATGGTCTCCTTCTGCGAGAGTGTCATGTCGCAGAAGGAGGCCGCGGAGCGGCAGCGCGAGAAAAATGCCTCCGCTGATTCAATTCGTCAAAAACGACCGGGGAGGAGGCGTAGACGCTATGCGCACCTTCTCCCCCTGCCTTAATAGCCGCCGAGGCTAAGGGGGCTTCCTGTATCCGGGAATTGTGTGTATTCCGGCGCCTTCAGTGCCAGTGAGCCCCACATACCCCCCACTTCATGTGGGGGAAACACGTCAAAGCGGTTTTCCAGCGATAAAAAAAAGGTTGTTCTTGTGCACTATTATATATTCTTCCTAGTTTGGCTAATATCCCTTAAGAAGAGCCGTCGTGGCCGGAACCGTACTCGAGAACATCAAAATCTAAAATACGTTGCAGCCATGCACGATCAACAACCATTTCGTCCTTCAATTAACTCGCTCGCGTGCTTTTTGTTAGTCTTGGGTTTAAGAAATGAAAAGCAGCCCATATCATTTTTAGGGTCCAAGCTTGCTTTATACGGAATTTCATCCAAATCGGTTCTGTGTAACGGTTCCTTTCGCATTTATAATATTAGTAATTGACTGACTCGTTGCTCTAGTGGCTAGATATAAGGCCGCAGACTCGGTGGCCCTGGGTTCAATTCGCAGGTTGGGCCAATATATAGTTATTGGGTAGCAGTCCGGAGTCTGAAAGTTGGAAGTGTGTACACTCCCGTGCCTCGGAAAACACGTAAAGCCGTTGCTCCTGCGCCTGAACTCTTCCTGGTCGTGTCGGATTACCGTCCCATCGGATTATGAGAGCTAGGGAATAGTGAGTGCACCTGTGTGTTTGCGCACACATTTGTGCACTATAATATCACCTGCGCAGTTGGTTAATCTCCCTTGCGATTGCCCGCCGTGACCGAAATCGGTCTGGAGGGCATTATTTACTAGTATAGATTAAGATATTATTAAAAATAACATTATATAAGCTATATATCATTTTAATACTTTTTGAATGCATTTCATTTTATTTGTGAGATTTAACAGTTATTAAGAGGTCAGGTCAGATTAGTAGGGTATTAAGCTTGTATAAAATCATATCGATTGTCTCACTTAAGACGCATGCTCACGATATTCATGATTGACTGGAAAGTGTCTTCCATACGTGAAAATCATTCAGTGTGGTCAATGGACTCCGTTCTAAATTGAATACCCGAAAAGTGACCTCTATTTCTATTCCAATTTATCAAAATGGAAATCGGAAAATAACTTTTTTATCAATTCCAACTACAAAGGCATTTATAGTGACATTTTATATGGAAAAAGAAATCGTATCTCTATAACGG
The DNA here is from genome assembly GCA_905220585.2 of Nymphalis polychloros. Classification (NCBI taxonomy): domain Eukaryota; kingdom Metazoa; phylum Arthropoda; class Insecta; order Lepidoptera; family Nymphalidae; genus Nymphalis; species Nymphalis polychloros. Next base: position 14,198,389 of record HG992245.1, read on the forward strand.
TTGAAACATACGTCTATTCTTAATGATTTATTAAAGGTTTGTGCAAAAACTGGATTTACATGTACTTGTGTTTATAAAAATTCATCTCGTGCTCTGTGATTAATGAAAACATTGTAAGAAAACCTTCATTGTGCAGCGTAATGGCATGAGCTCGAAACCTCATCAAAAAGAAAGGAAGTCTTAGCCCAGAAGTGAGACCTACAGTTACTTTACTGTAAAGTTTTTAGTAAAATTTTAATTTTATGGTTAGTAATAACAAAAATATTTAATGCTGATCGAACGAATTTCCTGAAAAAAAATATATTTTTTTGTCCAGTAACACTTTCAGAATGCTAATAAAACTCGACTGCATTTCTTCTACAAAGTAAGCTGTATTTTTCTGATAATGCAATAAAACTCATTAGTATGCGCTAAAGCAAAACAGATGCACTAAAAACACGAAATTCCCAAAGGCATACTAAATATTGGATACGCAGAGCTTCTAGTGACGCACGCGTGTCGTTAGACCACAGACTATAAGCAGATATACAGATATATAGCAGGACTGCCAGAAAATCGAAAACGATGTTATTTAACTTCCTCGTCGTCGAGCAGATCTTTGAAAATTGATTTATGTAATATTAGATTTAATTGTAATATGTATATTATGTAAGTAATTATATCATTCAGTATTCAGTAACAGCCTGTGAATGTCCCACTGCTGGGCTAAGCCCTTCTCTCTTTTTTTTTTGAGGAGAAGGTTTTGGATTTTATTCCACCACGTTGCTCCAATGCGGGTTTGTGGAATACACATGTGGCAGAATTTCAGTGAAATTCAACACATGCAGGTTGCATCCTCACGATGTTTTCCTTCACCGTCAAACACGAGATGAATTATAATCACAAATTAAGCACATGAAATTCAGTGGTGCTTGCCCAGGTTTGAACCCACGATCATCGGTTAAGATTCACGTGTTCTTACCACTGGGCCATCTCGGCTTTTAAGTAAATATATCGGTAAATTTGTACTAAAATTGATAAGTTGAACACTTAAAACCTCTTATAACCTGGGTTCCTTCAAACGAGGCGTGAAGAGGCGAGAGATCTTGCGGGCCGGCAAGGCGGGGGCGGCTAGTGCAGATCATTCTTCCCGACTGTACTAGCCTTCGTCACGCTTGGACTCTACTACCACTTACCATCAGGTGGAGTACTCTACTCCCGGGAAATGTAAAAAAAAGAAATTTTACCTTATAACAAACCGAAGCTAATTAAACATAAAAGAGACGAATTTAGACAATATTTTAAGCAATACATTGGAATTTTGATTTATTATTAATGTATCTTAACTGTCAAAATGAGCAGACTTTTGACTTACCGTCAAGTGACCAACACAATAAAGTATCTTAATATTGTAAAAAAAAATTTAACCTTAGGCATTTTTTTTTATTTACTAATATTACATAAATCAAATAAATATTTTTTTTCATCACCAACTCTACTACTATCATTACTAAATTTATCTTAGAAACAGAAAATATATAAATTATATAGACTTATGTTCATCTTATAATTAATAATAATGGAATGAGATTGCAACAAATGCCTCCAAATGTTTGTCAAGAGACGAATAGAATAATCCGAATAAAGAAACCACAATTCAAAGTTACGAGGCTTAAATGACTAATAGCCGAACAAGAACGTTTGATAATATAAGTAACATAAAACCCCGAATTTAACTACGTAGAAAACATGTCGAAATTTCAACGTTAGGATTTATTTATATACTAAAACTTGGAGCTAACCTTATCTAGGTCTTTGTCTAGCTTAAACTCAAGTCTAGCACTAACCACGGATTTTATCACCGCTCGTTACTGCAGCCGAGTTCTTAGCACAGATAAGTTAAATTGGAAAAGCGATCATCTTTTCCCCCCGTTCTTTGATAACGGGAAAAAAATTTACGTCAAGAAATTATGCCTGGAAAAGTTTAATTTCCGATAGCGGAGAATTACTAGGATTTATAGTTACAATCAGGAACATGAACCTATGAAAACAATTTTGACCTTATATTAATTTTATAATGAAATTGTTGTTGTAACTTGCGCATTAAAGCTATCTTGTGGAACTAGTTCGAAAACCCATTCCTCATAATGAGAGGCTTTTGTCCACAAGTTGTTCTTTTAAAGGCTGTTTCCTTTTTATCATACTTATTCACTCTAGAAACCATTCTTTTTATTATAAATACGCACCATCTATCCCACATTTCTATGAAGTTGTCAGATGTAATTTTGCTGACGCTTCATTCAACCTAAAATAAAGGAGTACGAAATTTCTGTTGATAAATTAATAAATGTGTATTCCAATGGTAATAACCTTCTAACAAGCTCCTTTCGGTAGCTTTAAACCGTTGAAAAATTAATTTCAATTTTAAGATGTAATAAGTCAAGAGGACAAGTTTAATTACCGATTTCTTTTTACTTTGAAATTCTTTGACACTTTTATATAGTAAGCGTCATGTTTTCACGGTGACGATGCTAAATGATGATTAATCTCTGTTTATATTTCATTGCATATTCCTACATGTAAGGACAGTACCATAATAACTTAGGCCAAACTGGTGTTGATGTAACGGGTGTTTCTAAAATTAGAGATGAGAGTGCCTTGCCATACTCTGCTTGCTCTCATTATTTATTGGTTCATGTAAAGTTATGTTTGTCTGAAAAATGTCTACAAACACGTCTTCAAAAACTTATATACGTTATAGAAAACAGCATTAAATATAACGAGATACATTATAAACACAAATTAAGCACCTAAAAACTTTTTCGTGTTTACCTTCTATCGGTATCAAGCCCACTTTTAACATTCAAACATCCAAATTGTTTTGCCAGTACCAATATGCATAAAAGGATAGTTTACGGCAGGAAATATTTTATATGGCATAATGCAATAAAAAAATATATATTAAGAATTTCAAATATTCAAGAATTTATCGTATTTACTAAATAGATGTACAGTATCTACACTACATACATATAGTATGTGCGTAGTAGGAAGTTGGAAGTGTGTACACTCCCGTGCCTCGGAAAGCACGTAAAACCGTTGATCCTGCGCCTGAACTCTTTCCGGTCGCGTCGGAAAGAGTTAATATTTCCTGCGCAGTTGGCTAATCTCTCATGAGATTGGCCAACTTTGAGATTGGACAGCCGTGGCCGAAATCGGTCTGGAGGTCTACATACATACTATCATGGCATGCCGTGGCGACGCGTTTCGATGTTTCACGTGAAAATTTGAAAATTAAAAGCCGATCACTAAGACAGATTGTAAAATGCGCCATATAGTTACGTATAAATCAAAATCAGAACATCGTTATTAATATTTTTGCACCTATTACGTACATTTATTTACTAAGAATGTTTGTAGCATTATGCTTGTTTGTTCTGGATATATTTTCCATAAAGTTGTAAATAAATAAATATAACAATATTGTTGTTTGTTTATTCGCGTCTAGTTGGGAAAGATGGTCACGTCTCCGCGTGTCAGTTATTCGCTTAACTCTATCTAAGTTGACGCAACTCGCTCGATTTCGCGCGTGACGCGACTACACGCGTAATTTGATGAAGGTCGACTGTTTGTTGACCCCTTTGCGAACATATTGTGTTTATGAAGTACATATTTTGACTTGTTCGTGTATGTAATACAGAAAAAGCGCCTCATCTAAGTATACAGATGATTTCTTAGTTTTGGAAACCACTATCTCGATATACGATATTTTAAGAAGTATTTTTAGGAAAAGCCGAGATGGCCCAGTGGTAAGAACGCGTGAATCTTAAACGATAATCGTGGGTTTAAACCCGGGCAAGCACCTCTGAATTTCATGTGCTTAATTTGTGATAATAATTCATCTCGTGCTCGAAGGAAAACATCATGAGGAAACCTGCATGTGTCCAATTTCACTGAAATTCTGTCACAAGTGTTACCAACCCTTACTTACTTTTTGTTAAATTTATAAATTTTTCTTTCTTTTCATTTCGAAATGAAGACAAAACAAATTATTTAAAACAAAAGTAACAATACAGGATAAAACAGAACCTCATACGATTGTGACTTTATTAAGTGCTTAAAAACTAAATGACATCTTAAACACATTCATATTATATATAATTTCCATACGCCGAGCAACTCATTGTTTACTGGCAAAGTTATACAAGTGAAAATCGACTCTGCTCTCATACAATAAATGTTAGAATCCCGTTTACTTCTCTTGCAGGCTCCTATCTGTGGTATGTAGAATATTGGTCTAAGTCGATAGGAAGCCCAAGTTCCGCAATAAAGATAACAGGAACGGTTCTTTCGCTATAACGAATGGATTTTTAATGTGGGACAGAAATGTTTACGAAGGAACCAACTAACTTCGAATGTAGTTGCATGTTTTTCATAATTATAGTTTTAGTTTTAGTTGGAGTCGATTGTCTTTTATCTTTTAATGGAACGCTTAGTTTTATGATGGAATAAAATACCGGTTGAGCAAAAGTACGGTTCGCACGCTGAATGTTCCGTATATTTCGCGCAAATTATACTGAGCCTGAGTTCGTGAGCCAAATCAGTTTGTTAGACAGTTTTTCGAGACTAGACTTATTCAATTTCTTTTTTTGTCATTTGGCAGCAGAACTGTCAAACTGAACGTTACATTTTTTTTATTGAAATAAAAAACAAGAAGACGTTTTCAAAAAAAAAAATCATACATACCTTGTCACGACAATAATGAACACCATAAAAACAATCAAATCGTTGGAGCTGTTCTCAAGCGATGATTCGATTATATGATAGATAAGTGCAAATTTTATTTGCTCTATAAATATTTGCCGAGATGGCCCAGTGGTAAGAACGCGTGAATTTTGACCGATGATCGTGGGTACAAACCCGGGCAAGCACCACTGAGTTTCATGTTCTTAATTTGTGTTTATAATTCATCTCATGCTTGACAGTGACATCGTGAGGACAGGAAAACATCGTGAGGAAACCTGCATGTGTTGAATTTCACTGAAATTCTGCAACATGTGTATTCCACCAACTCGCATTGGAGCAGCGTGGTGGAATAAGCTTCAAAAACCTTCTCCTCAAAAAAAAAAAGTAGAGGAGGCCTTAGCCCAGCAGTGGGACATTCACAGGCTGTTACTGGTTATAAATATTTGACTTGCTTTAAAAAAAAGCTATTTCAGATATTACATATTTTAGACTTAATAGACAAATGGTATATTTTGTACGCTTGAAAGTCTGTCAATTTCTTTCATGCTATGTTTTTCATGTAAGAATATTATGATTTTGCGATGGGATACCCCGTAGCCGACGAGCTGTCTATCAACCGGTTCTTATAGATAGTGGGTTAGAGTAGTAGCTTTTTAATGAACGGGTGTGACGTTTGAAATGAGCTCGAGTATCAGAGAAACTAACACAAAAAAATAAGCAAATAAAAATTATAACTGAAAGAGAATAAACATTTAAATAGAAGATAGGTTAATAGCAAATAAGAAATTTAAATATTTAACACCAAACATATTGTTAGGAATATTTATTTATATATTTCAATTAATATTAGGTCCTTACATATGAAATTAGCGTTTTGTCGTACTGACCACTTTGATCTGAAATATCTCCTCTTTGGTTAAGAATTCCAAATTCAAATTTATAAATTCATTTAGCTGGTACATTTGAGTTTTGAAAACAGTCATTCCTTTGTTTTTTCCTCATTATTTTTTTCTTTGGCGTCGCTTATTGCCGCTGAATTTCACCACCGGACATCACAACAGAACTCAAATAAAGCAGATATCTATTGTCAGCAACTGCAAACCATGAAGGAAGAACTAGCTGCTAAACAATCCAGATTGGTCAATCTCTCTAGGCCACTCAGCAGTGGCAGAAGCCTTCACGACAACGCAAGACCACACACTGTACAACAAACAACCACTAAGTTAGATGAGCTACAATTGCAATCTGCGACATCCACCGTACTCCCCAGACCTTGCTCCATGTTTTCCGGAATTTGGACAACTTCTTACAAGGAAAAAAATTCAACTCCGATACGGCAGTCCAAACCGCCTTCAAACAATTGATTGATTCTCGCCCCCACGGTTTTTTTAGTAAAGGGATCAATGAACTACCTATGAGATGGCAAAAGTGCATAGAAAACAACGGTGTATACTTTGATTAATTAAATTCATTTTACAAAAAAAAAAATGACTTTATATTCCTCCCATACAAAACGCCAATTTCATATGTAAGGACCTAATATATTTAATAATTACATATGTGTCCGATTCAATAAAAAATATAATTGGCTCCAGAACATCATCGGTGCTGTGTGATAAAGCTAAAAAATAGTTTTCCTGTGCTTTTATTAAAAAAGAACTGAATTACTGTCATCGAATTAACGATTCTATTTTGTTAAATATGAAGATCTCAGAAGTTTAAATCTATTGGTTCTGTCTGTACATTTTTTTTTCACCTAATTTTGTGATTAATAATCGTTTTATGATGCAGTGATTCAGATTATACTATTTTTTTTATTTTTGTCTGTCTGTCTGTATCTCTTCTTATAACTCAAGAACGGCTTGATCAATCTTGATATATAAGATCGTTAAATCCTACGGTATCTAATGAAAATTAAGTTCAAATCGTTAATTACGTATTTCTTTACCAGTAGCCACATGTGTATGTGTGTGTGTGTGTGTGTGTGTGTGTGTGTGTGTGTTGTGCGTGTGTGTGTTATTATAGTAATGAAATATTTTTTTATATTTTAATTAATTATACGGGGGTGAAGCCGCGGCGCACAGCTAGTATGATAATAAACAAGTTCGAAAACTAAGCTATTTTAAAATTTGCTGTTCATGCTGTCAATCAAGAGACATAAAGGATAGTCGTTAATACATCAAATTTTCCTAGAACATAAGAGCGTTTTAATCTTAAAATACTCAAGACCCTAATTGAAAGGAATACTGTAGATAATTTCTACTTAGAATTATAAATAAATAATGTTCTCGTATTGATGCTATTTACAATTAAAAGTCTAACAATTTTCTATTGATATAAAATATATTACAATCAAATTATAAAAGACAAAACGATACTTTGTGTTTTCATTAGTCATCTAATAAATAAATTACAAAGAAAATAAAATCATTTATTCTAAGGAAACAATATGAATATTTGAATAATACTACAAAGAAGGTTGTAATAAAATAATTTATTGGGGAAGGAATCTGGATTATTTCGGATAGCCGGAAGGAGGTCGTTATCAAGCTGGAAATATTTTCGATAGATTTTTTTACGAAATGGGGTTATTAAAGGCTTCCTTTTTGTTTTTTTTAAACTTGGAACAAAAAAAAACATTTCATTATTGACTGAGAGAACATAGGAAATATTATGTAAGCCAACCTGCTTTCATATTTAGCATCACAACTGCCATGAAAAAAAATATTATTTCTAATAATAATAATAATAATGTCCTCCTGACCGTTTTCGGCCACGGCGGCCAATCTCAAGAGAGATTAGCCAACTGCGCAGGAGATATTATAGTGCACAAGTGTGTGCGCAAACACAGGTGCACTCTCTTTTCTCTAGGTCTCATAATCCGATGGGTCGGCAATCCGACACGACCGGAAAGAGTTAACACGCTTTCCGATGCACGGGAGTGTACACACTTCCAACTTCCAGACTTCGGGCTGCTACTGAGAATTTTCTGACAGAAAAACCCACTAACTATTTATTGGCCCGACCTGTGAATTGAACCCAGGACCACCGGGTCTGTGGCCTTATATGTAGCCACTAGACCAACAAGGCAGTTATACCTAATATCGTAACTGCGTCATCAAACTTCGGAACTAAGAAGTTATATATATGTAACTATAATACACTAGGTCACATATAAGTTTGTAGGATTAAAAAAAATGATGTACTGAAAATGCTCTATTCGTTTTCAAAAAACCTCGTGTGTGTAATCGCAACGGGTAGTGTCTGTTTTTTTTTTTAAATATTTTAATCACTGTTTGAAACTTGATGAATGATTACGCGATGATTAATGATATACTTAATATCTGCTTAAATTTAGCAGTGTTTGAATACTTTAACCGATATTGTATTTATTATAAAGGTGGAGTACATGGGCAGACAAGCATGTCCCTGGCTTGGTTAAAGAAAGATTTATAGCTTAATCCTCGTTGCTATATCATGGTGAGTGTGTCCATTTCTTTTTATTTGTCTTAAGACATTCTAGCTTCCTCAGAACCTTTAAGAATTATAACTAGACTTATGTATAATAGAGAAAAGTAAACAATAATGAAAACATTTAAAAAATACTTGCTTAAAGTGAACTAGGCTTAAGATCTATGATAGACTTGAAATATATCGCATGCTTGATTAAAATTTGTTTTAATACTTTCGTGTTAATACCGGTTGTACGTTTGGCAGATGAATTTGGAAACCACCCGCGTGTCAGTTATTCTCTCCCTAAAAGACAATAATTTGTATTGCTGTGTTCTCCTTTGAATTAAGCGTATGCTTAAGATCTTAACCTTACTGACAATGATGAAGTAGTTTATATTTTTTACAACCTAGAGTACGGTATACGCCACTAAAGGTGAAGTTAAATACCCTACCATCAGATGACCCATTTGTTTGTGTACTATTCTAAGATATCGAAAACAATTGTTTCCCTGTAAAATCGTTCAACAAAGAATAAAATCCAGTTGGAGTAGTAACTGTATAAAACAAATGATTGAGTTTTCGTTATAAACCAAATCACGTACAAGCTTAATACGCGGCAATTGAGAAAAAAACTAAAAGAATACTAAATACGATATCTTATAAAGTCCGGATAGAAGCGCAATCATCGGCAGATTATGATAATTTAGTATAAGAAGTGTAACTCGATGCGGACGGCATGGGAATTATAAGGAGCGGGCAGGGTTCCAGGCATCGCGATTTACGACCGTTTCGATGTACATAAGATAGGAATAAGGTCTTATGCACACTGATGTTATAAATGTAAATGAAAGATAATCCAATTTTTTATATGAATGTTTACCTTAATAAAACTCATGTTGTACTTATTTTGTGGGTAAGAAAAATTATCCTATTTATGCTGCAACGGCGGCCTTTAATTCTTAAAATAATATATAAAGATAAGGTATTGTGGAAATGTGGTCGATGACCTGAAAATGCTTCAACGGCGCACTTTAAAACTTAAAATATGTAAAGACAAGGTATTGAAGGAGTGTGTTCGAAATTGTAAAGTGTTCTACCGTCTATTGTCTCCACTTAGCTAACATAACATTGAATATAACACGGAATTGGAATCCAGAAACGTGTGATCTGCAGAAATATGGTATGGACTTCAAACATTTCTCACGGGTGAAATTGATGCTTTTAGCGCAAAAAACAACTGTAATGATCACTATCCTAATCAATCTTTAAAGTTCACATTTGTGCGCTTGTCTTTGTCATCACGACAATTGAGTGGCGGGAAATAACTGTGTCAGATGAAGTGCACGCCTTTTTAACACGCTTCTATTCTATTTCTTCTCCTGTAACTGTAAATTTAATAATATCACTTTTTTTTAAGGATAATAGCAATGGTTTTACTAATCTTTCTATTTAATTCTCAAATTAAGTGTACATATTGTTTTAGGTGAGGACGTCTATAGCACAAAGTCAGGATTGAACCTGCATTAACTTACATCGCCAGGCGGTTGATAGTGTTTACACCTCTGCTTTGGAATGTCGGTAGTGTCGTTGGTCCTGCGCTTAACTGCCGGTCGTGTTGGTATTGATTGATCAGATCATAAGAGTGAGGGAATAGAAAGTGCATTAATATTATTATATACAAGGTTATTTGTAACGACCCAGCAACCTCGCAGGACTAGATAGCTAACACCATAAGCAACAACTTTTGTTCTATAAAAAATGATGAATTAATATTTAATTAAAAAGTAATTTTATTGTATAATGTTACCATTCTACCATGTTCTATCTTCACATATGAATGCATAATAAGTATTATTTATTCTGTATTCTTCAGAATAAATAAGTATATAAATGAGGACAACATGACTTAATTTGTCTTTATAATCTTGTGATCTACGGTAAAAAAAAACTTCATGATCAAACCTACATGTGGCTGATTATACCAGCGTGGTGGTATAAGCTCAAGAGGAGAGGATGCCTTAGTCCAGCAATGGGGTCTTAAGGCTGTTACTTTAATTTTCAAAACCATTATCTTTGAAGTGATGACAGCTTACAAATAGATGGCCAATTTGTTAACGTACATAATTATATAAAGCTAAAACCTAAACGTAACATAACACAACAAACGCTGAACTAAAAAAATAAATAAAAATGAATAAATATTGAAGAAAAATAATCGTAAGCTTAAATGATTAAATTAAGAACACACGCTCGAACTAATTAAAAATATTCACAAAGACAGTAAACAAAACGTTAAAAGGGGAAGAAATAAAACACGATTAAAAGAATTAATTAAAAAGCCATACATCAATTATAATACTAATGAGAATGTAAAATAATACTACTTTAATAACTATTGGACCGGGAGATACTGATACAAATTTTCCGGTCATTTGGACCAATATGGCGACTCTTCAGGGGTTTACTTACGTAATGACGAAAAGGAAAATGATGACGATCTCGCTGGTACCGGCAGCCCAATCGCGTGTATGTTAATCGAACGTATCGGATAAATTACGAGAGTCAAACGATTAGTTCCACAAAAATTCTTGCATTTTCCGATAGTCGATGAAAAAAGAAGTAGGCCAGGTAGCGTAATGCCAGACTTCTCCGGTGTGACTTACAGCTCGCCATACTGACGAGAACATGTTAATTTAAAAATAACAATTCAACCATTTGTACCAGGCTAATTTTTGCACAGCTAATCATCGTCGAGCAGCCATTCAAGAAAATCGGAAACGGAAAAACGGTTCCAAATGGCCGCCATACCGCCGCAAAGGTGTATTTTTTTTTGTTGCAAAACGATTTGTACAAGTACGACATTTGGTTTTTGGAAAGTATATGATACAATGTGACCGTTATTATATTGGCCATACTTCTAGTAGGGGGAAAAAGTGGTGCCATATTTGAAAAACTCCGTGTATGTACTGCGTTTACGGAAAAATATATTATTTATTATATTTAAAAAAACTAGTTTTTATTTATTTTACTCCATTTTTGTTTAATGGTTTTTTTAATTAAATATTTTTTCAAAAACCATCAATATCGGTTTTTCAAATATTAATGTGGTGACCATAATTTTTTTCGTTACATAAACAGTTACTATTATATATTTCAAATCACCATAAAACTTATATCGAAATATGGAATCCTTTATTAAAGTACATACTTATAATATCAGGATAATGAAATACTTTTCGTTACGATCGCCAATTATCCAAAATGGTCGTGTAGTTTTTAGCTCAGCTTGAATTTCGTCAACCTCGTATGTTTGACTTTTGCTCGAAGTTATTTAATTAAAGCGAGGTTTACCTTTCAACGCTAATACTTTACCTCATCGTCCTTGATTTAAAAGCACCCTCAATTGTGAACTGAGTTAATTACACCCTTTGTTTTAACTTCATACTAACCTTTGTCTTTTAGAGGCGCTCTCTAAAAGACAAAGATAGATAATGTGTACCGGGGTATATCGTATACTTATTATTTATATTTTCTTAACATTTTTTTTATTTAATTAAGATGAAATGTATAAACGATCGTTTATATAAAACTATTTTTGAAGGAATAATGTATTTATATTGACATCGTAAAGAAACGAGATTTAGTAAGCACTGGAAGTGGGGTGGGTATGCTTATAAAAAAAATCATGATTTTGATTTGAATATTTTAAAAATATACGTTTTACTTTTTATTTAAATTATAGACAGAAAATTTGTCAAAAGGTATTTATTTTAATTAAGATCGATTTTCTATTTATATTATGTCGAATTATTGAATTCGTATTTAATTATACATATAAATAGTATACATAATAGTTTATGTACCAGTACGGCATTAGTAAACACAGTTTGATTATAATATAATAAACGAATTAGATAGATATTTTGATGTAGTACAATTTGTACTTGGTGGTGGGGCTTTGTGCAAACCAGTCTGTGGTAGGTACCATCCACTTATCAAGATTTTTACCGCCAAACAACAATAATTAGTATTGTGGTGATACGGCTTGGAGGTGAGTAAGCCAGTGTACCTACAGGCACTAGGGACGTAATATCTTAGGTCCGAAGACTGGTGGTACAGGAATGGGTACCACATACCAACTGGTGGCCCATTTGCCGTTTTATTAAAATAAGATAATAGATAATAATGATCAAAACTATTTCAAAACCAAATAACGACTAACGTAATATGCTTGTACAGAGTTTCACAGTAATTCTTGTGAATTCGACGCGACTGTCTAAACACGATTGTTTATTCAAAGCCACGTCTGTTTTAAACTTGACTCTTGATCAAATTAAACTTAAGCATTTCGCGTGAATCCGAAACGAGATGCTAGAACCGACGGCGTCGATAAAACTCCTGAATCTTTACCAATGTTTATTTAAATTCGGGAATGCAAAAATGTCGATTTGAGTTTCATTTGTAATTAATAATAAAAAAAACATTCTTCAAAACAATGTTTACATACAAAAAATGTTATCTATCATGTTGACCGTTGAAGAGTTCTTTTGTCTGGAGTGTAGAATCAGGTCAGTCAGCACGTAAAGCCGTTGGTCCTGCGCCTGAGCTCTTTCCGGTCGTTTCGGATTGCCGTCCCATCGGATTATGAGAGCTAGGGAATAGAAAGTGCACCTGTGTTTGCGCACACACTTGTGCACTATAATATCTCCTACGCAGTTGGCTAATCTCTATTGAGATTGGCCGCCGTGACCCAAATCGGTCTGGAGGACATTATTATTGTTATTCATCATTTATTCAGGACAGTATTATCTCTAGCTCAGCGGCGAAGGAAAGCATGTGACGGATAAAATTGTGACAAAATCCACCGATCCGCATTGGAGCGTTGTGGTAATAAAAACTACCCTTCTCCTCTAAAGCACAGAAAGCCTTTGTCCAACGATGGTACGTTTACAAGTTGCGACTTTAGTTCACTAAAAACACATCCTACGTTTATTTTCCACAAAAACAAGAAACACTAAAGGTTTGAAAGTTTCGAATTTCCTAAAGTCGTAAAGTAAATGTAGCGCATTTTGCAAAGGATGTGTTCTACTGAGGCAGGATTAGTTTTCCATTGCAATCCACCGTGCACTAAACGTGCTTCACAAACCAACTATGTCAATTCCACCGTAGTTTTTGTTGGTTTGAGTGTTTTTTATGTATTACTAGCTGTGCCCGCGGTTTCACCCGCGTATAATTCATAAAAATATAATCAATAAAAATCAGTCTAGAACCTTCCTCGATAAAAAGACTATACAACACAAAAATAATTATAATCAGTAGTTCCTGAGATTAGCCGGATGAAACAAACAAACTCTTCAGCCTTATATATATTAGTATAGATTATTTAAACAGGTAAGGATAACGTCTTTCACTCCGAGCATAAGTGTAATACTTTTTTTTCACTCAGCAGAAACTTTCAGAAATGTGCCCAGGTCCTTTCGAGATGGAAATGGGTTATGTGGGATTCCCTACTAAAACCACTGCAACGACCGTCTTTCGTACGAATCGGAGAGGCTGCGTGATTGTGTCTCGGCTTAGCGAAGCTCTCCTCGAGGTCATGGGTGATCTCATCCCCCGACTCCATGTCGGACCTAGTTCTTCTTCTTATAGTTCTGGACCCTGACGGTCTCACAGAAGGAGAATCTCGTGTTGCTCGCAGGGAGATTACGGGTGCTCGATTGCTCGTCCAATAGGATATATAAAGAAGTTTGTGAACGTACCCAAAGTTTGATTGTACGAATCCCACCCTTTGTGTACGCTGCATAAAAGTACTTACTTTAAAGCTTTAGTAAGAGTTGAGATTAGTATACCTTTTATGTTAAAATAAACTAAACTCATGCTAAAGTTATGTAGTATATAGTGTTCAAATATTTTTAATGTAATAGAATAGTTTTTCTTTTGAAAATTCTCCATCTTTTTGCCGGTACACTTGTAAAACGTTTATGCGACAAGCTAATACTAATAAACTGAATTTATTTTCCATGAGATGTAGCGAGAACGGAAGTTGAAAAACATATTAAATATTAAAGCGAGGTTCAAGAGAAACTAATAAGATATCGCGAGGGTAAATAAAGACTTGATTTTTATTTTGCAATGGAAAGAAACATAGAAAAACATTATTAATAACGGTTTCAAGGTTATATTATACGTTAAGGTCATTAAAACGCTAATAAAAAAATAACTTGGAGCTTTGTGTAAGCTCGTCTGGGTAGGTACCATCCACTCATCAGATATTCTACCGCAAAACAGCAGTACTTGCTATTGTTGTGTTCCGGTTTGAAGGGTGAGTGAGCCAGTGTAATTACAGGCACAAGGGACATAACATCTTAGTTCCCAAGGTTGGTGGCACATTGGCGATGTAAGCGATGATTAACATTTCTTACAATGACATTGTCTATGGGCGTTGGTGACCACTTACCATCAGGTGGCCCATATGCCCGTCCGCCAACCTATACAATAAAAAAAAAAAAAGTTAAATATGAAAAAATCCTCATGACCACAGTAGCCAATCTAAGTCAACTTCGCTGAAGGCAACTTATAATAATAAGGCGCAATGATAATGTTTACAAACAAAGGCGCACTACAACAGTCTGCTGAGTTAATACTCAAAATTACTATTTTTATGACAAAAAACCTTTCATTGACCTTACCTAACCCAACCAAGGATTTGACACCAGGACTTTGGTGTCAAATCTAATGGAGCGAAATGAGCTCGCTACTAGACTAACAGTAATTTACACATAAGTATATACCGTTATATAATAATTCAACTAATATATAGGTACTAAAGTATTCGATGAAAACACTTAGTGCTTCTATATAAGTTTTAGTAAGCCAATTGTTTTTATAAAACACCACATAGCTAAAAAATACTAAGAGTTTATTGAAAAACTTTCTTGTGAAAAAAATGTGAATAACGCCTCGTTTCTCGATTCGTAAGTCCGGTTCGTACTTGACCGGGTTTTTATTTCGACCCATAAAATAAAATGAACTTTAAAATATTAAAGGCAATCGCTGTGGTACTTCACATGCGTACGTCCTTTTAGACAATCAGACAAAATGGTTTTTAAATCGAAATATTATTTTTTTTAATTTAATTTTTCTAAAAAATATTCTTTCTCATAGGGATTTTAAAAGTTTCTTACGCTGATAATATTCTGCATTATATTAATCTAAGATGTAAAGTCATAAGGTCAAAAAGATAAGAGAGTTAAACTCCAGCGGATACTCCGGTTTGAACTGGAACACAGCACTACAAAAGTTTGGCGGTGTCATAAATGATAAGTTTACCCTAGTCCCAAGCATAATTTAAAAAAAGTTATATTTTGTACAGCATAATAAAATTTTCATTGAGTTCATATTATTATGTTTTAGTACAACCCACTTTTAGGTTTTAGTAACTGTATAATTTTGAGTACCATACTACAAGCGAAACGCATTTGAGGAGTTGGTAATTTATAGAACGTGCAGCATCAAACATTAGGAGTAGCAAATTCAAATTCCAAATTCAAATTTCTTTATTCAATATAGAAGCGTTACACTTGCTTATTGACTGTCATAAATCTACTACCGGTTCGGAAATAAACACGCAGACTTGAGAAGAATCGGCGAAAGAAACTCAGCGGGTTTTTTTTTTAGCTTATTCTTTACTATTATAATTGATTTACATTATACGATTTTGAAATAGCCTGGATGCGATCGTTTCATTCCCAAGGTGTGCAATCATCTAAGAAGTCATTGATTGCGTAATATCCTTTAGCACATAAGCGTTCCTTAACAATTCTCTTAAATTTCACAATTGAATATTTTTGAACGCTTTCTGGGATCCTGTTGTAAAAGCGTATATATTGTCTTAGACTTACTAACCCCGTGTAATCTAGTAATAGTGGTTGTAAGTTTATACTTGTTCCTGGTGTTAACAGTATGTACGTCACAATTTCTGGGAAAATCGTTTATGTTTTTGCGTACACACATAACATTATCAAATATATATTGAGAAGCGACAGTCATTATTTTAATTTCTTGAAATTTACATCTTAATGAATCTTTTGGGTCCAGGTTGTAAATTGCACGAATAGCCCTCTTATGAAGTACAAAAATCGTATTTATGTCCCCCAGAGTAGAGTAGCGAACTCCAACACTCCAAAAGTTTGAATGGTGCGCTCTGCTCCGTTGAAAATTTTGGGCAGAAGAAATTATGGTATCCCAATATGAGTAGATTGACTAAATCTGACTTTGAATATAGAAGATCTTTTCTAGAAGAAGAAACACGAAAGTTAGTGCAAAACGCGGTCACGAAATATCTAATTTATATGCAACATTGATTATAATAATAACAAGAGTGACTGTAAGGTATGAAATGACTTAAATCACTGTTGAAAGTGTACAGGCCTGTACTGTCTTTTCGGGTAATGCTGCAGATTAAAATTATATCTGTTCATCAAAAAAAAAAAAAAAACTATCCACGCTGGATAAATAATAATTCGATTTTTTAATTATCTATGTAACTTGATTATTGGAAAAGAGTTACTATATAGTTCCTTAACGGTTCTGTTCATTAGAAATTATATTCCGAACTGGTAGTATCTTCATATATTTTTTTTTTATAACTATAATACAAAATTGATTCCAAAAGCTAAACTTGAATAAACTATATTTTAATTCGATTTGTACCTCTGCGTTTAAAGTGGTTACGTTTGAATTGTTTTACATCTGTATAGTATTATATAAAATCAATCATCTTTATCATGTCATATATTGAATACAAGTACTTAATCTCTGATTTAAAATAACGGTATATTTCATACGTACGATAAATCGTACTTGCAAATATCGCACGATATAAACAATCTAGGCGATCGCTGCGTTTGGGATCTCCAAACAATTTGTATGAATTGTGCAGAACCGGGTAATGATTGCGTTGATACACCCAGTTTTATTTGTTCCTCTGATCCGGTTTAAATATGGCCGCGATAAGACACGCTTTAATTGTTTGCAGCGGTCCGGAGATAAGGCTCAGGTGGGGCGCTCGAGTTAGCGGTTTCCGTTGTACGGTTTTATACAGAAACATTAATTGGAAGTGTCGAGATAGTCGGATAGTATTTTTTGTTGTCCTTTTTTATTGGTCTCCGTTCGTTAAGGGACTTTTTGTTTAACAGATGAATTGATGTTATATAGAGATTATGCTGTAATTTATTTTTATAAGAAAATGTATTTAGGACGTTAAATTTATATATAAATTGTTGTAATGATTAAAAATGAATTTATAATTTTGCAATATTTGATTTAAGATAAATATCATCCTTTTCATATAAAATTAATAGCTTTTATAACTTTGATTAAAGTCTTTATTGATCCGTCTTGTAGCTCAGATTAAGATAAGAGATTGCACCTTTGTATAAACAAACCTTTACTAAGTATTTGAAAGCACTGCCAGGGTTATACACGTAAATGTTGTATAACTATAAATATTCAAATATAATTTATTGTTAAGCTCCATATATCATGCATTGTTACGTATTATTTTTTCACCAAATATACATTATTTAAGTAGGCTTTTATAAGAATTGAACAACAAGATTAATTGCTTGTACAACCAGTTCGAAATACAAATCGCTTGATGCCTCAAAAGCTTAACATTATAATTTTATATATTCTTAAAAAAAAATAACGTTATTCTTACTATAAATGAAAAGAAAAAGAAGGAAAATATCATAGCTAGTAAAACTTGTAGTTTAATATAATAGTTCTTGAATGCAGAATAGCCATAAAGAAAATTCGTACTGTACGGAAAATACGTAAGTGCATATTTCACGTAAGCTTGGTACATCGGTAACGGGCGATGAGTCCCCACTTATAAGGTAAATATTAGCATAGCCGGCCCGGCGTTAGCGTGTAACTTGTTAAAATAAGCATATTGTTATCCGGCTGTCCGTGCAGCGCCCGGTCAACACAAACACTATTTCATAGGTAAGCTAAAGTCTAATGTAAACAACGCCTAAGTCATCGTACGACTTTCCATTCGGGTCGAATGTAAAAGTTCTTCAGTATCAATTTTTTTATATTATCCTCAAGGATTAATTTTTATAAGACATTATATTTTTTCGATATGTTTTCTTTATATACTAGACGGTACTGCAATACACGTATAAGTAATTTATACAAGCACTTTAAACCTGTAGTCTATAATTATGAGATTTTTTTTATGTAAGAGGAGGCAAACGAGCTTATCTCTCTCATGGAAAGTGACTACCACCGCCCATGGACATGTGCAACGTCCGAGGACTTGCAGGTGGGTTGCTTTGAGATGTATAAATTCAAGTATAAATATGTAGAATTTTCATACCATGATTATTACACTTAGTGATATTATTAATTTATATAGTATATTGTATATAGCGTGAAAACATTCGTTGGTTATGTCACGCAAATTTTTTTTTAAAGCAGCTTTGTTAATTTATCTGTGTCGATAGTTACAGAATATCCCACGAAACCTGGAAATTCTCTGATATTCTTTGATTTTCTATATTATTTACATGCTGAATCAGTTCTTTAGCCTTACCCCTGAATTTATTTTTAGAAATTAAAGTTTTTGCACGCTTTACAAGAAGGGATTACCTCGGATTTAAAATCATCGGACTACTACTGATAATTTTCTGACAGAAAAACCCAATAAATATTTATTGGCCCGACCTGGGAATTAAACCCAGGACCATCGGGTCTGCGACCTTATATCTAGACACTAGATCAACGAGGCAGTCGTTGCCTAGTTGTACCCAACATACATATATATTGATAATGACCTTCTGACCTTCATCTATCACAAGGACTAAGGCACTAGTTATATTATAGTGCTAACGTAAGTGCACTCGCAATTCATTCACTCCCATAATCTAATGGGACAGCAAATCCAATACGATCGAAAGGATGTCAAGGACAGGACAAGCGCTCTGAATCACGGGAGTGTACTGACTTCTAGACTCCAATTGCTATTGAGAATATCTCGACAGAAAACGTTTATCGGCTCGACCCGAGGTTTGAACTGGGGATCTGCGGCCCCATTAGCTAGTCACAAGACTAACGAAGCAGTCGGATGAAACTGGTACCTAACAAAGGATGCTGTGTTACAGTCGCTGTCTCTTAACTTATTCGCATCAGTATATTTAATCCTCAATTCACAATTAAACTGGTTGAAAGAACATTTCATTTCTGAATTAGATTGGGTTTTAATAATTTTCATTCACTTGTTCAGCACGCAGTTCACTGTGCTATTGGATTATCGCTTTTATAATATACAGCATAAGTGTTATACATACATAATAAATGTGGGTAGATATCATATGTGAAGGTAACTGATACGAAGCGTATTGACACTTCAGTGATTCAATTTCGTGAGAGTAGGCTCGATTCTATCAGCTCTATACTCGTTTCCCTTTTTCGCTGGAACAACGCATTTTCGCGTTGCCCCCACATGAAGTGGGGTGTTGGTCTCACCGGTACGGTCGGGGGGCGCCACGGGATCGCTTGCACATGCTACCGTTACGCCCCGACGGTCGGCCCGCCTATGCTGGTCTCCGTTTCTAAGGGGGTTCCCGGATAACCCAAGGAACCCACTTCACGACTCTGCCTAGACGCAACAAGTGAACTAACCGATGCATCTTTCATATTAATTTGTTTTGGTTGGATATCACATGAGTTATATAACAGTTGGTTTGTAGTTTTTAAGCGCTACCTTTTAGCACAAAAAGTAGTATACAATCCACGTAATTTAGGCATATGAGCTAAATCACACGTGTATCAGAAACAGGCAATGGATGAAATTATTTTATTATATTAAATGTTAAAACCTTTCTGGTGATTAACAGAGTTTTATTATATCATGAGAACAAAAAAGTATAATACTGGGAACTTCGTTATAAATAGAACAACAAATATTGCGTCAATATTTATAAACATCATAATATTTGACATTAATCCGTTTTTAAACTATAATTACTTCATAAATTAAAGCCATTTATATAATAAACTAGCTGTGCCTCGCGGCTTCGCGCGCGAATAATTAATAAAAATATAATAAATTATTTTATATTACTAAAATAACACACGCGCGCGCACACACACAACAAACACACACACACTCAATGAAAAAAATAGTATAATGTGAATCACTGCATCATAAAACGATTATTTATCACAAAATTAGGTGAAAAAAAATGTACAGACAGAGCCAATAGATTTATATAGTAGTATAGATATATAACCGACTACATAACACTGATTTAATGTATTTAAAAGTTATAAAAGGCTGTATTTATTTTGTCAATTAACAACAACAATGCTGAATGATATTACGAGTATTTATAATTTAGCTTAAATTTGTATATAGGGCCAAAATAGTTGATTGCAAATAAAATTTGGTGATATTTATGTTTACTTATGAGCTCCAAATTAGTTTTAACCAAACATATTAATTATTGTGGACTGATTGTAATGAACCATGTTACTTGAATAACCTAGGAATATATCAGTTGAAATTAATATTTACAGTGTTCATTACGATTTTTATATTATATAATTTAATGTGTTTTTTAATTATTAATATCAAGTTAAGCTAGCATTCTTGCCACCATTCCACGCGGTCACGATCTGTCCAATAACTATTTTTAATTTTATATGTAAAATATTGTTGACTATGTAAAAAAGGTGGCAGGTACGGGATGGATGCGGTCTGCCCAAGATCGGGATGGTTGGCGTTTTATGGGGGAGACTTTAGTCCAGCAGTGGACGGCAAAAGGCTGGTAAAAAAGAAAAATAATAATAATAAAAAAAGTTAAGACTTTCGGACTTTCGTCCGTTTTGATATAAATAAAATGGTGCGATATAAAAAGGTAGGCGGACGAGCATATGGGCCACTTGCACAATGCTCTAAATGGGTAAGAGTAATAACAGGTACATTCACGATGATAACTAAATTTAAACAATATGACATGTTTGGCAGCTCTTTGAACGTGATTTACACTTCTAATAGTGTCAATGTCTCTGGGTGAAAGTGACTACTTACCATCTGGTGGACCATAAAATACATTTACGATAAATAGCTAAATGATGTCAAGAAACATCGACTACTACAAAAAAAATGTTTACACATAGAATAATAACGCTTAGAAGGATAGTGTCATACAAAGTTTCGCTCAAAATTTAAGTAACTAGAATTAATGTGTGTGTAAGTGTCACGTACGTTACATACACCGACACGCCAACATACGACCGAATTATGTTGCAAGTGAATACACATTTTCCCCATAAAGTAAGAAAATGATATTGTTTGAACTTGAATTGCGAAATATATTTTTTTGCATTTAATTAATTTGAATTATTACGTATTCGGATGTGACAATTTGTCAGACAATAATATTCGACATTATTATTTTTTCATTAAAATTAATTAAACCTCGCTGAAAGGTTTTCTGACAGTAAATTGTGATAAATAGTAGATTTGTATGGAATAAGGACGGGATATGTAAGAAGAAGCAATCGGATTCGAAGGAAAGCTAAAAACGATTACAATTACTGAATAAGTATTAAAATTATATATTGCAATATTATTTATTTAATTTTAGCTTTTATTATCATAATGATCTCTTTTTTTTAATTTATTTAGTAATATTATTTAGCATTGCTTTTATTTTATGCATAATCATATTAATCATAAAGAAAAAAATATAATTATTTGAACAGTATTAATGTTTTATATGTAATTTAAAAAAGTTAAAAAAATAATTTTAAATAATTATTACATTTTTATTATTTAAAATATTAAGCAATCGTGGTAAATATATTTTCCATAGCTGTCAAGATTTTCATTGTAATGGCGTCTTTTGTTTACAAATTATTTTTATGTTTTGATGAATGTATTTTAGCTAAAATTATAAGATGCCAAATAGTAGTTACGTGTGAAATGTGATTTTCTTATCCTTATTTTTTTATGTGGAGTGTTGTGACACCCTTTTACTACACAGTAAATATTTTTTTAATAAATTGCGCGAGATGTTTACTATGACAGTTTATCGTGACAACTGACGTACGTCAAATGTATTGAGACTAGTAACAATTTGAATGACTTCAATTCGCTTGGGCCTACACTCCTTCTAAGCGTTATTATTCTATGTGTTTACACATTTCGTTGTTTAAAGTTTTAATTACTTAGATTTTATTATTAATGGTTGTAATAAAATATATATATTTATCGATATTGATAAGGATAAATATATTTCTTAGATTTTTTAAATATATTATAATCGTGACGTTTACATCTTACTACCTCAAAGCAGTAAGATCACAATGTGCTCATACATCGGGCTTGGCTTTCCCTTATCTGTTCGTGCTCACAACTTAGGATTTGCAGTGACGTCATCGCCTCAACAATCTCCTCGACTTAAAGGGAATAGAATTTAAATATGTATTGGTAGTTAAGCCAGTTTTGGTATTCGTAAAATTAAAAATTAAAATAATGTACCGTTTTAAAAATACATAATTTATTTAAATAGGACGAATTGATCTCGTATATATAAACGTATGCATGACTATACTCATGTCAAAGTAAGCCCATAGTTTTGTTTATTTACTTCGTTTAATTTAATTTTATCAATGTTTTAAAATAGCGTTTATTTATTTATTTATTTTTAAGTTAACTTACAAAGAATGTACTATTTTTTTGTTTTGTTTTTCCTATAGATGTTAAGTTAGCCTATAAGTGAGGTATGCAATTTTTATATTTATGTTATTTATGATTGTACTCTAAAATAAGACACTAAATTGTATACAGCGTTGGCTTCCTGTATAATAAAATATATAAAATATAACTTCTTAAAATTGCACCATGTTGTGTCCTTGGTGTCTGTTCAGTTATATACTGTTATCAGCAGTTATTAGTTCAAGGGAACATCGTCATGTAATTTGACGCAATAAGGCCTCATACAATTTTAATAAGAATAATTCAAAATGCGTCTCTATTATAAATTATTCTTTGAGTTGGGAAAAAAATCACGCTACGCGATGTGCCGGGAGCGTGGAAGTGTCTGAAACTCAGCATGAATGTCGAATAGCAGCTGTTAATCTAATACCGTCTGTTTTAAACTTTACTCAACTCTTGAACAAATTAAAGTTTAGTATTTCTTGTGAATGCACAACTAGTATAACTTATTTTTTAGTGAATCTGTTTTTATTACGTCAACGAAAGTTAAGTAAATAATATTGTGTGACTATTAAGTTACTTGCCGCTTCTTGTCGATAGAATATTCAAAACAGTTGTAGCTTTCTATGTATTTGTTTTATTAATTGCATTTTAATTTGTTTTTTTAATTGTTTAATTTTTTTTTAATGAGGATTTCAAAATTTTCGTTTGAGATTAGTTAATTAATGTAAAACTAAATTACATTATTCATAATTAAGTACCGGCACGTTTGTAGTCGTAAGCTATTAATATGTATATACTTATTTACACCTTCATCTATTATGTATCGTATTTAAGGCTCTTTACCAATTTAGCTATGCAGTCCAGTAGTGCAGTGATCATTTTTTTTGTTCGTAGCCTTTATTGTCTCAGGCGATGGTAACGTATTTTGTAGCGCAATCCTTGGAGTGAAATTATGTTGTAAGTTTTATCAAAGACTAATTTGTATTGTTTATTGGATTCTGCTTTAAGTGTACCTTAAATATTTTTCTTAATCATCTCAACAGTCATTTTGTCAACCTTTCCTACCAACATTCAAATTATTCGAAAGGAATCATAATCTACAACTGTAATTATACGACTACTGTTGTTGATACAAAATAATATAATAATAACAATATCCGGGGACATTATTCACACACGGCTATCTGATCCCAAACTAAGCAGAGCTTGTACTATGGAAACCAGACAACTGATATACTACATATACTACTTTTCTTTTGTAAATACATACTTATATAGATAATTACACCCAGACTCAGGACAAACAGACACGTTCATGCACACAAATGTCTGTCCTAGGTGGAAATCGAACCCACGACCTGCGGTACGAAAGGCAGGCATGTACCAACCACGCCAACTAGCTCGTCAAAACATAACAAAACTGAAGTGTTTCTTTGTTTGGAAGGACAAATTTCAGGATCTATATTTAATTTAATATTTTTGAGTTATATAGACAAGTTATTGACTACAAGCTAACACGCTATGATTCACGAGCTAATTAATATAATAATGCTGTCCAAAAAGTTTCATTACTCGAGCATCTTGCGTCCGATCAATTCGGTCTGCTTTACACAACGAAACATGTAACCTCCGACAAAGTGGATGCGAAGCATTGTTATGGACTTGAACGTGTTGAGGCCGACAGCCGACATTACTTTTTATTTTTGTCTAAATATTATTCAAAATATACTAAATTACTATTATTACAGCACCACCTACCTCATATCTATGAGTTATTCCTTGGTTGCCTGGAAGAGATCGCTATGTAGTGATATGGTCATCAAAGTTGTATGCAAATATTATATAGGCTGTATCCATGTTTTCTCATTTTTATCTTTGTGGTGTACAATAAAGTATAAAGTAAAGTAAATATTGATTAAATCTATTAATTTAGATGAATGAATAATAAAACCAAAAAAATGTTGAAGTAATAATTTAAGTCGTAAGAAATAGTCAATCGACAAAAGCGAAAACACCAACCCAACTGCGCCTGATACAAACTTAAGATTCTCTAATGATACGCGGTTGCGACAGACACGGAAAAGCACAATATGTAAAATACACGAGAATATGAAGACTACAAGAGTTTTTTAATATTTATTTTAGACGACTATCACCAGCTTTATGCCAGATTATCAGTGGGATAGCAATTTTGATTGCATTTCGGAAACTGATGGAATAAAAAATTTGCTCCATATAAAGCGACTATCGGCTTCAACCATCAGAATCTTTTTTTGTTGCAAACGTTTGACAACCTACATTTACAAAGGCTATTTAGAAAAGCAATCAACCAAACCGGCAATAATTGTAAGAAGCGTTGACAGTGACGCTGCACCGTGTTTTACCCTGGCAATAGAAATAAAACTGGCTCACTCTTCAAACACAGCGATATAAAATTATAAGCAGGAGAATAACTAATAAATATGATTAGGTAATAGATACTTACATTTTTTCATGTTTTTGCATTTATAGCCTTAAAGCATTTTCGCAGTGTGCTTATAATAATAAAAGTTCACAGTGTCTTGCAAAATTTACATATAAGATTTAATCAGGCTTAGAACCCATAAACAATAAGCCATAATCCTCGAATCCAGGATACGAAAATCATAAAACCTTTGGCTACAATACAATAGTAAATAGCATTTTATGAATTGTATAACAAAGTGATAAAGTGCTGCATATAACGATACTTACATACACATATACTATAAATTAACCTCAGCTAAATATTACCACTACTGGGCTGCCGCTTGTCATCAAGAAGAAGGCTTAGGATTAGTGGATACCCTCACCAAAATACCTCTTCCGGGTGACTCTTATTAGAACTACGTGTTAATTGCAATTAAACAAGACGTTCCAAAAGTGACAACTCTTATATTTAGAAATTCGAGACCCTATGTATATCGGGGTGAACCAAACGTTAGCGGGATTCAGAAACTTATTTTTTTACAGTTTATATATACATACATTTGCAATAACTTCATCTTACACACGCATGAGTTGTGTTTGCACTTAGAAAACTAATTGGTGGTTGTCCAAATTTGAATCTTAGACCTTTGGTTAAAATTCACGTTATCTTTCAATTTCATAATCTCAATTTACGATACTAAAATAATAAGTAAGTCACTTTGTGGTAGGGCTTTGTGCAAGGCCTACTTATCATTTAATATAATACCACCAAACGGCAAAACCTTGTGTTGATGCCTTTCGATTTGAAGGGTTAGCAAGCCAGTGTAACTCTAGGCACAATGGACATTACCTCATCGTGCCCAAGTTTGGTTCATTTAGCGATGTAGACTCTTAATATTTCTTACAGTACTATTGTTTATTACGGCGGTGATCCAATTTTAAATACATTAAAAAAAACATTTACTTGGATCCTATCTTCCATACATATAAATAATTATATACAAGAAATCACTCTCGATCTCATCAAATATCGTATACACTTTAGTACGCTTCTAATAATCCAATGATCATAAAAAGGGTGTAAACCCTCGTCCATCCCATTGCCTCACTAAAATGATATCTAATTTAATGGGCACATAAAAAAGTTTCGGATAACGCCTTTAATAGTTTATCCTTTAAATCTTCTTTATAATTGGATCCGGTCCGTTAAAGTATGAGTACATTAACCAACGTTGCTGAAATTTAGGTTCGAAAAAGAATTATATGCATACATTTAATTTTAATAATTAAATGTATGCATATATATAATTAAACATTTCATGAAATTCTTGATACGTGATTGATTTTTAAATTAATTGATGGGCTATTTTCATATCGTGTTAATATAATAATATGATTAATTTTATTTGAATTTGAAAGAATTTCGTCATTCAAAATAAGTGTGTATTTAACTACGGTGTAAGGATATTCAACTGACCAATTATTAGTAAATTTTTTTATAGTACAGGTAGGCGGACGAGTGAATGGGCCACCTGATGGTAAGTTGTCACTAATGTTCATTTACATTAGCTTTGTAACAAATGTTAACCATCGCTTACATCGCCAAAGCGCTATCAACCTTGGGAACTGAGATGTTATGTCCCTTGTGCCTGTAATTACACTAGCTCACTCACCTTTCAAACCGGTACACAACAATACCAAATACTGCTGTTTTGCGGTAGAATATCTGATGAGTGGGTGGTACCTACCCAGACGAGCTTGCACAAGGCCTTACCACCAGTAAAATGAATTATTATAGATATGGTATACGTAATCTGTCTCCTTGTATCAACAATAATGATAAAGGTCTATCATGGTAAATTGGCACCGAAATTTAAATAAAGACTAATTCAGAGCTAATTTGGCTAATAGAGCATTTTGTACTGGAATTAGGTAACCCAAACGAATTCCCTCGCTTGTGGCGTCCTCTGTCGGCAGTCAACATCGCTTTTATTAATTGACACTCACTTGTAAGTACAGTGCTTCGGTATTACGCTCAAATGCGTGATTAATTAGTATTCCATATTTATCGTATGTAATATCGCAATCATTTATGTTTAATCAATGATATGACTAGAAACATTTCATTTATATACTATTTATTAGTGATGGTGGACCAGTGGTTAACCCGCACTACTGAGCGTTCATGTGCTTATATCCTACTTGGCGGTGAATGAATACATAGAGTATACCAAGTATGTGTTGAATAAAAATAAATATACATCACATTGCTGGAGAAAAAAAAAAACATTATTCACCTCAAAAATTGGTGTCAGCTCAGCATTAATATTTTTGAAGCCTATTAACTAGAACTTGATTGAGCTTGGCGCGAGGTTATTTGGGGAGGGTACCGTCCACTAATCAGTTGTTCTACCATCAAATAAACCGTCAAAAAAGTGGCTCAATATAATTACCAATATTCTTTTATTTTTTTATTGTATAGGTAGGCGGTCAAGCACATGCGCCACCCGATGGCAAGTGGCCACCAACGCCCATAGACAATGACACTGCAAGAAATATCAACCATCGCCTACATCGCCAATGCGCCGCCAACCTTGGGAACTAAGATGTTATGTCCCTTGTGTTTGTAATTACACTGGCTCAATCACCCTTCACACCAGAACACAAAAATACAAAGTACTACTGTTTTGCGGAGGATATTTGATGAGAGGGTGGTACCTACCCAGACAAGCTTGCACAAAGCTCTACCACCAAGTACATATTAAATACAATAGCTTAGCAATATAAATTACAAGCTAATTTTAAGAGCGTCATATTCGGGCAAATATATTGGCTATTGTTAAAAGGGATAAGTTTAAATATTTATTGGTCGCAGTTGTCACATATTGATAGGGGCTCAGTTATTAATATGCTCAGTTATAAAGTAGCATAATACTAATCACAATTATTATCACGGAATAGATTAGCTTCAAATATAAGATTATCACTCCGGCTGTGGAGGCTAAGATTACACGAAAAACATTTGAATGTAAAACGTCGTGGAAATGTAAATAAAACTCGTGGAGGCCGAATCTAATTCTTTAATTATAATATGCAAATTTGAACGAATCAGCGCAATCAATGGCTCCCGAGAGACGGTTATGGGGTGGAAAGTTGATGGGAATCGTCTGAGCAAACTGCTTCAAAGCTGAACGTGATCTTGGCTTTTGATTTAGATGTATAAGAATTTATTGCTTGGTGAGATTTTTTGCGTTAGACATTTAGACGAACTTTTCTAAGATAATTTTATTTCTATTTTTCAATCATATGGTGACAGCGGAAATTGTCGAATATTATAAAAACATGAAAAACACATCATTTGAAAAGTACGATGCAATAAATTTGTGTAAAACTTGGTCGATGAAAGTGCAAAATTGGTTAGGAGTTAGCAGATGTGAATTTTAACCGAAGATAATGGGTTCATGATTCTCGTCCTGTGAACGTTGACTCGATCAAGGTATTTTAAGTACTATTTGTCTTAATCGTAAATTACACGCACTTAAGCGTAAATTATACGTCAAATAGATATTAGCATATTTTTTTTTTATTTATTTATTAATCCTGCACTTATATTCTTGCTTAGTGTGAATACTTTAGTACAAGAATACGGACATTCATCATATACTGACCATTTCGTTAAACATTTTACACGAAATTCAAGAGTTGAGAGAACGAGTTAATTATTTTAATTGTAACAGAACGCTGTGCTCATGATGAGGTCTTTGTCAGTTTGTGTTTCGTTCATTACAAACTATACAAATAGGCCATTCGTGTGTTGCAGTTTGTGATTTTGTTCTACGTGTGTGTATTCATGTACTATCTATATCAACGACTGAGTGCTAACTAGTATTCATATTAAATGTAAGCAAAGGTTTTAGTGCTCAAAATATTTAACTTATTAAGAATAAGTTAACTATTTTGAGCACTTAAGCCTCCGTTCCGTTATAAACATTAAGTTCCTTATTTACGCCATTAAACCTTCTTTTATGTGCAATTTCAAGTTTGCTAATCAAATGGTAGTATTCTTTATTTATGACAATTAATAAATAAAATTGAGTAACTTTACATTTGAAACGCTGATTAATATCAAATTAAAAATGGTATTTTAATCTGAAATGTAATTGTTCGATAGCAATATAACGCAATAGGTGACCAATGAATTTTCAGGATTTACTTGGTGGTAGGGCTTTTTCACTTGATGGTAGGCTTTAAGCAAGCTCGTCTGGGTAGGTACCACCCACTCATTAGATATTCTACCGCAAAACAGCAGTACTTGCTCTTGTTGTATTCCGGTTTGAAGGGTGATTGAGCCAGTGTAATTACATTATTGTTCCCAAAGTTGGTGGCGCATTGGCGATGTATATAATGCCAATGTCTATGGGCGTTGGTGACTAACCATCAGGTGGCCCATATGATCGTCCGCCTTCCAAAGCAATAAAAAAAAATGTTCCAGACACACGTGAATAATTTGAAAATATATTTAAAAAAATATTGAAATTTCGACATCCCAATGTGGCTGTGAACATTACGGTGCAGTTGATTTTTTTTCAATATAAAGAAATAATTAAAAGAACAATTATATTTAATGTTATCTTTTGTGTCTTCAGATCAATGAACCGATTTCTGAGAGATAGGAAGAGAAAATAAACTCTACGTCAGCACTACTCGAAGTCACTTAGTGTTCCCGTTGACTTCATGAATATGAAGATGCTTCTAAGATACGCTTGCCTTACAAATAACTACCATGAATGATGTGTAGTTACAAGGAAAAAACGCCTTACTCTGTAACGACATAATGAATAAAATGGCGTGTATATACTAAGCAGTGTATTTGTTATTTCTTAAGTGTTTTCCGTTGTTACTATTTTCAAGCGAAAAATTTCTAATAAAAACATTTGAGCCACTTCATGCTATGTTGACGGTCTACTAAAGTAATTCAGTTGGAAGTGTTACATGGGGTTCTTATCAAATAAAAATAAATATTAAAAAGTTTGTAGCAAAAATGTAAAAGCATACCATTATATAATGCTTATAAAATCAAAATCAAAATATGTATGTATCAAGAAACAAACTTTTAGTTTTTCGATTGTTTTAAAAAAAATATTGATTGTGTTGTTAAGAATATACACGAGTCGAGTTATCTGACAGTTATTGGTCCTTTGTTCACCGGATACGTAATACATATATCTATATATAAATATGCAAAGATAAGACAGTTCAGTACTACTGAATTAATGACATACACAAATACAGCTAAGCATAAGCACGTCATTTGTTGCTCGTGAAAACATCGTAAGGAAATCTGCATATATCGAATGAAAATCTATTCGGACCATTTATTATCCACCGACTCACATTAGAACGATGTGGTGGAATGAGATCCAAACTCTTTCCAAAAGTAAGGAGGTGACCTTTGCCAGGCGATGTAATATTTACAGGCTCTTACTTTACTTTTAGTTTAAACGACGAAAATAGCCATTTAACGTTTAGTGTTCAACTCCACCATATACATTAGCATTTGTCCTAAATTCCTAATGTGCTCTAAACCATGATCTGAGTAGTTGTCTCCCTTGTGTAATGGTAATTAACACATTAAATATTGGCAATATTACCGACTGTCTGTAGTGCATCTAAATGTTGGTTATGTATTACTTAAAGCTGTAAAATAAATATTAAGCAGTGACCGTTTGATCTTTATTGGTAATGGAAAAATTGTAATAAATTATACATTTTGCGATTTGTGTAGCCCGGATATCGTCATGGATATTTTAATAATTATGATAATGACGTCATATGACTAAGCTTTTGAAAGAACTTTAGACCATTAATTAATCGCACATCTACCACAGTTACAGAGTGTATTCTATGGAGAAGAATCGACAGTTACATCTATATTTTTCAGTAGATACTTTATCCCAGTTATCCTCACATATTGATGATAAGATTTAGGATGAACGACATCCACACACAAAGACATACTTGTGAAAAATATAAATATATTGAACCTCTACCTTCGATCGGTACCTCAGAACGTGATCAACAAGATTGATCCTTTTACTTCATCATATACTTATATATCTTTAATGGGATAAGCATGTAAGCATCTATTATCAAGTAAAAGTTATCTTTTTAGATAAACATTTATTATCTTTTAATATTATGTATTCAAGATATTATATTATATCATACATTCAATTACAAAATCACTCTGATAGGTCATGATTTATTTAAAAAAGAGTGCATTCGCGCACACGAATCCCTTAGGTCGTTCGTGAACAGTAGATATGGCCTACCTTATTAATATTTTATATACAGCTTCATACGCCCGGCAAATCCTCTTAGCATGAATTATGTAATACATGGAATGCGGAAATGGCTTAGTCGTGTTTGTCATTTTAAACTCGGTCAAATGATTTAATAATAAGTATATGTTTATAACTAATTTAACATTATGAGCTCAAGAGTGCGCACGCGCAGTTTATGTAAAATTAATTTGACTTAGTTTTTTTATTTTTTATTGTATAGGTAGGCGGACGAACACATGGGCCACCTGCTGGTAAGTGGTCACCAACGCCCATAGACAATGGCATTGTAAGAGATGTTAACCATCGCTTACATCGCCAATGCGCCAACCAACCTTGGGAACTAAGATGTTATGTCCCTTGTGCCTGTAATTACACTGGCTCCTCACTCACCCTTCAAACCGGAACACAACAATACAAAGTACTGCTGTTTTGGGGTAGAATACCTGATGAGTGGGTGGTACCTACCCAGAGGAGCTTGCACAAAGCTCTACCACCAGTAAAATTGTTATTTAAAAGTAAATCAACCGGTTGTTATTTGAAAGTAAATCAGTCATGTTTGAATTTAGAATTATTAATTAATAATATAATTTATAGTGCAATTCAAGTCACACTTATACGCAGCATTATAAACCAATTAATTAAATGAAATATATTATTTAAATGTCAAATTTGTAATAACTAACCTTCAAAAGCTGCATCGATGTTCGAAGAACTTTCTATTTCCTGAAACATAATATTGAACCAAGTGCTCAGAAAGGGCTGTTTTTCACAAATGCATAGCGCCAAAGGTTGTTGTTGCCGGTATTAGCCCAGTCGGGTTAGTCAAAAAAAGGGCCGAACTTTGCAATAATTCTATGTAGAAATTTAATTGCACCACCTCTTAGGCGGTCAGTGAATTTAGACTCCCACTGGCCTCTACGTGACGTAAGAAGATATGAATAGACGTATAGTTTGGAAGGAAAGACTGCCTCGTTGGTCTAATGGCTAGATATAAGGCCGCAGACCTGGTGGTCCAGGGTTTAATTCCCAGGTCGGGCCAGTAACTGGTTATTGGATTTTTCTTTCAGAAAATTCTCAGTAGCAGCCCGGAGTCTCGAGGTTAGAAGTGTGTACACTCCCGTGCCTCGTTAGGCCGAAAGCACGTTAAGCCGTTGGTCCTGCGCCTGAACTTTTTCCGGTCGTGTCGGATTTCCGTCCCATCGGATTATGAGAGCTAGGGAAGAGAGAGTGCACCTGTGCTTGCACACACTTGCACACTTTAATATCTCCTGCGCAGTTGGCTAATCGCCCTTGAGATTGGCCACAATGGCCGAAATCGGCCTGGAGGACATTATTATTATTAGAAGGAAAGAGAGATATAGATATGTATATGGTAGAAGAAAAGACATTATGACAACCCCAAAGACACTGTATAAAACAAATGATGATGACAATTTTATTTGCTATTTTATACCAACAATTGTATTACTCATGTATTCGTACACACTGATTAAAAATTTAAATAGGTATCGTGTAAATAAATTCCAATTATATCGAGAAATTTATCCAAAAAAGGAGCAATGTTAAAGCTTTTTTTACCATCGAGCGTTTAAAATATACCTATCCTCTCGGGTTCTGGAGCAAAATCATTAAACTTGAATTCCCATCGAGACGTTTAAATCGAAAGAAATAAAGTTTCAGAAAATAAAATTCTTGAATTAGCATTCACATTAAGTTATGGGCAGTTAAATGAATTGAAAGGCAAAAAATCTCGAAGTCTACTGACGGCATGAACGTTTAGCAGTTAATACAATTAAAAAATGCAAATCGGCACCAAGCTGAGTTTATGAGGAAGGGGACATAGTACCTATTAATGGTTTTGCGCTGGGGGACGAAGATACGTCTTTTATATCGACTATCTAAATCCATCTTTAAAACTAGTAGGTAATGTGAGCTTTGTTATTTCTTTTGGTGTGAGTATTGTAATTAGTTTTTAATAATAAAATACCATAAAAAAGACAAAATACGCTATCGGATTTCTTCAGATCTTTTCAATGGTTACAGTATAACATATTTTCAAAAATATTATTTTGCTGTTATATAGTAGTGTTAATATGAATGGGGACTTATTAGTTTTATTATACATTATTATCAAAGTGCTTTAAGCTTTGCACAGTAACAGCCTGTGAATGTCTCACTGCTGGGCTAAGGCCTCCTCGTTTGAGTAGAAGGTTTTGGAGCTTATTCCACCACTGTGACAGAATTTTAGTGAAATTTGACACATGCAGGTTTTCTCCCGATGTTTTCCTTCACCGTAAAGCACGAGATGAATTATAATCACAAATCAAGCACATGAATTTCAGTGGTGCTTGCCCGGATGAATCCACGATCGTCGGTTAAGATTCACGCGTTCTTACCACTGGGCAATCTCGGCTTTTTTTGTACGGTATAATATAAAAATATTTCAAAGTATGATATTTACCCTTGCCTTCAAATAAAGCTACAAAATTGAAATAAGATATAAAATGGAAGCATTATATAAAAATAGTTGTTTTAATAAAAGGTGGGTTGGTAAGCCGTGCTTTAATATTGGATAATGAAATGGGGGACAGAAATAGGGGCGATAGATGAATATCATAGCTATTTATTGCGTGCAAATAACTTAAATTTTTTCATGAGGGTGTGAGATACATGTTTATAATGATTTATAGAATAAAGGGACGGGTGAGAATTTAATAAAATGCAGACGATTAAAATGGTTGGATATATTGGTCCTGTGTTTTTATTTAGGGTTCTAAATATGTACTTTAAGATGTAATATTATTATCTGAACAGTAGCAGGATGTTAGAGGCTTAACTTTTGATTTCTTGTTGAGTTTTAGTTAAGGCTAAATTTATTTAAGACATATCTTTAAGATAGGCTTGAAACTCTTTTAAAGTGATGGAGAAAATTGTTATAATAATATGACCTGAATGCTCGGCTTTAATATTTTGTACACTATTCTATTGACTGAATTTTCAAAATTGGAATGTTATTCAATTTTGATATATAATACGTCTTCGATATATAATAATAAAAAAAAACTTTACTAGACTAATTCTATATTTAGAATCTCATCAACGCATCGACGGGTCGGGAAAATAGAACGAATCATCACAACTTCTATTAAATGACGGCTCCGTTTATAAATGTAAGTACTTATTCGCGTTTGAAGTATCGTTATTAATAGACTCGTGACAGCCTATGTACGTAGCCTATATCAAATTTTAACCGAAATTCGTAGTTCCAAATCCTAGATCGAGTAATCAATGATCCGTAATGGATTTTCATACGAATGAGCCATTACATTTATTTCTTATACTATAATAATTATAACGTGTTAGAAGTTAATTAAAAAACATTTATTCAATGTAAGAAAGCATGCAATTCAAATGTTTATTTTTTTTTTTACATTTAATCAGGTAAAAGGTTTCTTGTAAATGCAGTTATTATTTTAGCCTTCAATTAGTGTTGGATTCTTTTGATTTCTTTTACGATATTCTGAATTTTTTATTGAGTAAAGTTTTCGTGTACATGCTTTATAAATGTAGGTTAAAAGTCTAATGAAATAAATATGAAAAGAAAAATGAAAACAGACCTGTTTTGAATTCTTCATAGCGATTAATTCAAATAGCGAGGGTCAACCGGTCAAAGTGAATACCAACATATGCTTTTAACTTTCTTCACGCCACTTTTAAAATATAAACTCTTTCATACACATGGTTATTAACATAGTTTATATAACGCATATTTTATAAGCGATACGGGCTTAAATTGCTTAATTGGTCGAAAATTTAAAGTGGTTTGTTTAAGATGTTACAAGAGGAAGGCCGGTTGCATAGCGCATGCGCTGTAGCCACTGCAGCTTGGCAGTTCAAAAACGTGTTGTGAACCTTCGCTCCTGTCAGTCGATAGGCGACCATCGGCGGGGGTGGTCGTGTTCGCGGTTACAAACCCTTGTCGAAAATACGACCGATCGCGGCTCGTATTATGTTACGATTTTGTAAACTGTTTATGATTTGTAGATAAAAAATAAACTTTAAAGTATTGGATTTTAAGATTTATTTTCAGTGTTAATATTTATTAAAAATATGTTTTAAGGAAGAGCTTCAATAATTAAAAAAAGGTGAGTGAATTTTATTTGAATCGCACTGAGTTTTACGAGGAAAAACTAAGGTAAAGGGAATTCGTAAATGAAATCTTATGGGATTCAGTGATTTAACAAGAAATTCGTTTTCAATTTGTTTTTGATTACTCCATATTTGTTTTAATTTCAATACCTAAATATAAATAAATATTTTTTATCAGACAAGGTCTTGTCACGTAACATTTATTATGATCAAAATTGTGTACATAATATTGAACTAATGTACGTATTGATAATTCATATATAACAAAACACAATAATAAAATATATCATTTATTTAAAACAGTTGTATTTAATTGAAATCTTTGAGTTCAAAGATAAAATAAAAAACAATCGTAATTCCAGTAGGACTTTACAAGAATAATTAAATATTAATTTGTTAGATACAAATATAATGCTCTAAAATATAATTAATATATTATTTATATATTTTCGCATATGTGTGTATTTATACAGGTGTAACAAAATTCGTGTCCGACCTGTGAATTGGTTATTAGGTATTCTGTGTCGGTTCTATTTGTGTAATAATTTTTAAAATATTAAGCATAAAACTTACTTAAAAAAATATATTAATTGTGTTTAACGACACTGTTGGTGGTAAAAATGTGGACTACTGAAGTCATGACCTCGTGTCTTAGCTACCCGATAGGTAAGAGCTATCGAGCGCTATTGCACGCACCTGTGTTGCCAAGCAATTTTCGTCTTTTAATAAAAATAAAAAATTACGGGATAATAATTTTTTTGCTAAGTATTTTAAAAATTATTACATAAATAGAACCGACACACGATGTCTAATAACCACTTCACGGGTCTGACACGAATTTTGTTACACGCTGTATATGTGTATGTATGCGTGAACTATTTTCCTATTGCAAATGTATAAGTATTAAAGAATACTTTTTGATTTAAGCTTCTCGTATATATCTTATACATATTTTGTGTTCTTCAATAAAGAAATAAATTGTTCTAGTCACACTAAATCATATGTATGATATGCCATCAAAAACCCACTTGTGCTGTGTTTTCTGGCAGAATAGAACATTTCATCTTAACCCGTGTTTTGTACATTATCATCATCATCATCATTATCAACCATTTTTCGTCCACCGTTGGACATAGGTCTCTCCAATGGCACGCTACTGAGCTCGATCATATATCGATCGAGTTTGTTTTGTTAGAGCTTACTACGTAAAATATTTGTATTAATGACATCCTTCAATAACATCAGCACGTAGCTCAACTATTCGTACGGTGTAAGTAAATCAACCCTAAGCAAACGCATTCCCATGGGAAGTTAGTGTTACTTTGGTCACCGTAAAAGACTGAGAAAACTTTTTTTCTTGCAGTATTATAAAACAATACGTCGACCCAAAATATATTAGATTATGGCTCGTGGACCATGATAACCTGAACATAAGTCACATAAAATGTTTAGAGAAAAATCAACTCTATGTCGATCCAAAATTTATTTCAATATTATTAATTGAAATTGCGGTTGTTGTTTTCTTTTCTCGGTTAATTTACATTACGAACCAGAACTTTTATATCCCTTATTTCAAAAGCTATACGAGCCTAACTGATTTAGATTATAGCGTATTATATTATACTGATTATATTATATCTATACACTAGAACATATAAAAACGTAAAATTGGTCATTAAATAACATCAATGAATAGGTTGGCAAGATACTTGCCTTTTGCGCCGCAGGTCGTGGGTTTGATATCCGACCAGGACAGACATTTGTGTGCATAAACATGACTGTTTGTCCTGAGTTTGGGTGTAATTTTCTATATAAGAATGTATTAAAAAAAAGAAAAGTATTATATGTAGTCTATCAGTTGTCTGGTTTCCATAGTACAAGCTCTGTTTAGTTCAGGATCAGATGGCCGTGTGTGAATAATGTCCCAGGCTATTGTTATTATTATTATTATTATTATGTAGTACAGGCACAAGGGATCTAACATCTTAGTTCCCAAGGTTGGTGGCATATTGGTGATGTAAGCGATGGTAACATCTCTTAAAATGTCTATGGGCGTTGGTGACCACTTACCATCAGGTGGCCCATATCGTCCGCCTTTCTATGGAATAAAAAAAAGGCAAAAGTGTCATATTACTCCATACAACTTACAGTAACATTACATGTACTATCAAACCATATTGTGCCAGCCGAAGAAGAAATAAAAAAAAAACATATTTTTTATTTTTATTTGTACTTTACTTTACTTTACATATTATGTAACAAACTAATTTATTAATTAACATCAACTCAAGCATTTTGTAGTCTTCTTCATGCTCGTTTTCATTCGATAAATCATTTATTTTAATGATGATTCATTGTGATATTCTCATCTCTACCGTGGAATTTATTTTCCTCTTAAAAACCGTGTCGACAAACATTTCTCTACATTCCTTAAAGCTCAAAGTAGACATATTTACAACGTAACTAATAAGCACAGAAAAAACCTGAATCGAATACGTCTCCAAGCGGACTCACTTGTTGTCCCTTTATATTTAAACTTCATTACACGCTTTAGTGAAACATCGTTAAAAAACTCGATTAATTAATTCCAATATTACCAATTCGCAATAATGAAATTTACTAAAGAATATTTTTCGTAACAAAAACATTAGTGTAATATCTATTATTATATAATGGTGTTCGCTCAGTGGTTAAAATTCGATCATAATAATTATTGTAAATTTCAAGTTAATATATAAGAAAGAATATTGCATGATTCAAAATTTGTTTTTCTACTTCCATTTTCATTTTTTCTATTTATAAAAATGAACCTCGTTGACAGCTATCGAACACAAATAATCCGTTGACAAACAGAACAGATAAAGGCATTTTGAACTATTCTGTCTTTGCCTATGTGTATAAAAATATAACGCCCATCATAATAAGAGAAAAGCTCTAATCAAAAGCTGTGTTAATTTTAGAATTTATACACTTAAAGTATTTAAAATCCTCTTCTCTTTTGTTCACTAAGCAAAACCAAGTAAATGATAACAGTTTTCCATTATAAAAACTCTACATAGGAGTTGGTTTTTTCTTTCACTAAATTAACTAAATTCAAAGAACCACTCGCCCTACGAACTCAAAGTCGAAGTGTGCTTTTACAAGCGCTTTTGAATCTTTAAAAGGCTACATTCGTTCGTGAACTGAGAGGAATTCGAAGGAATTAGGTATGTAGGTCTCAAAAACATGATGGTCTCTACTGCAGTGGACTTACTCGTTTATATAATAAAATCGTATTTGTTAGACTGGTTTTCTTTTAATATTTTTTTGAAATAGAATTATTATATTAGATGACTGAAAATCAATATGATTATAATTTTTTTTTTATTATAAATGAATAATATATTAATCAATATTTGGGTAACAACACTTTAAAAATAGAATGTTCTTATTATTAAATACGTTTCTGGATTGTTATTTGAATAGTATTGTCACGTATTGTTTAAGACATTTAAATTTAGAAAGAAGCTTTTTATTGTGAGATATAATTAACTTTTCAAATATATTCTGAGTAATTTTTTTTCATGATTCGACGATGTTAAAATATTCAGCCAATATTACGTATAATGGAGAAAACACGTGAGAAATTACTCGTTTTCTATTTTTATTGATATGAATAGGACGTCTTTTTTCCAAGCAGTGGGTACCTTCTGAAATATATTCGGGCTCTTAGGAAAAGTAATCGGGTTATATGAGTTTCTTTTCCACTAAAATCACTGCGATGGTCGTCTTTGGCAAGGATCGGAGAGGCTGCGGGATTGTGTCGATATGACACATTCGCGCGTCTCAGGGCCGTGTGAAGATTAGTAGATCTAAAGTAAGACGGTACGATATAATAACATTTGATAATTATTGGAACAAAACAAATATATAATATAAGGATAATGGTCAACATAAGAAGTGACTTCTTACAGAATAGCACTGATGGTCAAACCCGTTTTATATACGAATATACACGATTCGAACTGTTTTCTGACATATTAACAATGAATTCATTAGCTGGTAACGATATTAAGCACATATATAAATAATGAAAGAGTAGTTTTTGCAAATATTTTAACTGGCCTATTCGCGCAGTTGACAGTGGCTCTGCCTTCCACTATAGGGTTGCGGGTTCGATTGCCGTTCTGAGTGTATTATGTAAATATGTATGTATTTATACATTATTATTTAAAATTATTATATACTTATGTATGTATGTATGACAGTTGGCTGTTATCTATAACATAGCCATTAAGTGAGGTAGGCGTCCAAGCAAGCTATGTATTATATAGGTGTAATAAAAAATGCGTTAGAAAGCTTATATCGAAACGAATATAATATATAACAGTTAGAACTGTACTTCGGTCAAAACTACACTTGACCGAAAAAGTTAGGTAATCATACTTCTCTGTAAGCGTGTTACACTATATACAGTAAATAGTGTATATAAGAACCAGACTTAATATTCACAGAGACATATATTATATAAGATATTCTACCGCAAAACAGCAGTACTTTGTATTATTGTGTTCCGGTGTGAAGGGTGAGTGAGCCAGTGTAATTACAGGCACAAGGGACATAACATCTTAGTTCCCAAGGTTAACGTTTCTTACAATGCCATTGTCTATTGGGCATTGGTCATTGTCTATGACCACTTACCATCAGGTAGCCCATATGCTCGTCCACAGACCTATACAATAAAATAAATAAAAAATAAGAGACAGAACAGAGATTTAATATCAATTTCAAAGAGGACACGCTTACAGAAATAAACTAGTCTGCCTATGTCATTAGCCAAAAGTAATTTTGACCGGAAAGAACGTTTTCACATTAAAGTGTTAAATTTTGTTTGGATGAAAAATAAATATATGGATTTAAAAGTTTCAGGAATAACCTATAAATTGTTCTCAGTTTAAAAATAAATATCATTGTATGTCATAAATAGAAATGGAGATTTTTTTTAATAACTGGGCAGTGGCTCAATATAGATTTAGCATTTGTTTAAAATTGACTTTATTGATTTATTTAAATATATATAGATATTTTATTTTTTATTTTAATATATATATATATATATATATATATATATATATATATATATATTATTGGTTAGTGGTAAAATACTACATCATTTTTATAATTGAAACTGAAATCAAATTTATTGTACTCAATCTTATAGATATTTATATATTATGTATAAGGGTCGAAATTCAAATTCAGAATACAATATCTTTGAAAGAATTTTCGTAGTACGAAATACATTACAATATACAGTGAACAGGACCTCATTAGGGTTCTTTGCGAAGAGATATCCAGTGTTTATCAGTGCCTCTCATGCAAATTAATTACGCGATGGTGGTTGTTCTTATTAATCGTCATTGCAGCTTACATATTTTAATTTTTTTTTTATGAAGTTTAACAATAATTACTTCAATATTCTACTTAATATTTGCAGATATTATTTGCATACAAATCAAATATTTTCATTGTTTTTTTATTTACAAAGGATGTGAATGTCCCACGGCTGGGCTAAGACCTCCTCTCCTTTCGAAGAGAAGATCTGAAGCTGCTCTAATATGGTAATTAAGTGGATACAAGTTCAGTGGCGCTGGCGTGGGTTTAGGCCTACAATCATTTGTTATTCACTTCTTAATTTCCAAAATAAAAAATGCACACATTGTTAAAGTTGACGATTGGATTAAAGTAATCAATATAGAGAAGATAATGTAATGTGTGCGTGCATGCCTTTATACGTTTAACCTCAGCCCTTAACTAAATTCTTTACTCACGATTATACCGGAATATCATATTATAATATTCTATTACAAATAATCGATTTTATAATGCGACAAAATTGACATTGTAGTCAATTATCCTTATTAAATATATATTACTTTAGCACGAATCCCTTTAGCAGGCAATCGAGTGGGGAATTTAAAAGCTGTTAGCGTAAGAATCCGGATCAGAGAAAAGAACCGGATAATCCACGGACCCGATCGAGAGCCACGCGCGATTTGTTTAATTAACTATTACTTACTACACATTGTTTCAAAGGAATGTAAACTATAAAACGTTTTATATAGGCGATTTAATTCTAAGATTCTTGCTCGATATTATTAAGAAATAACGCAAGGAATTCTGATTGGGCGCTGTGATATTTCACTGTAATATTTCTTGTTGATATATTGTATAAGGCAATAAGTTTTGTTTAAAATTTAAATAAAAAATACTTATTTATATACATTTTAGAAAAAGAATTAAGTTGCTTACTGATTTAACAGCTTGAATAAAAAGGCGTTTTTTGATATTTTTTAAAATAATTACTTATATATTTAAATATATTACAGTCGATATTGCTGACGTGATACCAGAAACTCTCATTATGTAAAGCAGCTTTTCGTTCAACGAAACTTTTTCATATTTATATAAATAAATAAGAAACTACTAAACGATTTTTGATGAGATTCTCATGGATGGATACTTTATATATAAATGCGGAAGAAACGACCTAACTTTTAACGTAGCAAACTCTAGCCGTGAATATAATCTATGTAGCTTTAAACATTTCTTCTTCCCTGATCGAGCGACAAATTAACGGTTTCTTGGACAACTAACATTTATATATCGAATACCATATCATTTGTCAATCGTCATTTTTTAAATTTAATTATAAATTGACAATTATACGAGTAGAGCTATGAGTTATTTAGAGTATATTTTATCTGAATATCATAAATGAAATCTAAGCTTCTGTTTGTGACAATGCCTGATATATTTTTACGTTAATATCTCACTTATTTTTGTAAATCAACAACATCAAAAAAATCCTTTATGTAGTTATTTTAAGCAAATTCGAATGTTTATTTTGTAGGATTGTATTAATGTAATGTAATCAGTTAATAATAAAGATATTTCAAACAAAACGGGCAAAACGCGCAGTAGTTTTTAACCAAATGTCAGTCTAGTACTATGTGCACTAGACTAATACTTGGTTAATAAAAAAAAATAACAAAAATCACGAGAAATAATGTTTATTTAAATTATATTATAATTATCCTAAATTTATACAGACTTATTTTTCTTACATCACTGCAACAAGCGATTCGCGAAGGACCTTCAAAGGGTCTGGCGGCAAATACGACCGACTCTTTTCCATCATTTCGTATATCAGTTAAATACAAGTAAGCTTCTACGTTTCTTGTTATATAGTTAGAAACGATCATACCCCAGGAAACATATTGATATTTCTATAAGTAATAAATATTTACTTAGATGATCCAGTTACGAAACTAATTATACAGAGTAATTAACATTTGCAA
Organism: Nymphalis polychloros; assembly: GCA_905220585.2. Classification (NCBI taxonomy): domain Eukaryota; kingdom Metazoa; phylum Arthropoda; class Insecta; order Lepidoptera; family Nymphalidae; genus Nymphalis; species Nymphalis polychloros. Next base: position 14,241,582 of record HG992245.1, read on the forward strand.
TTTTTTAATTGCTAACTGTAAAAAATATATAGGTACGCTTCTCCACTAGAAATTAATATAGTAAAAGTATACGAGCAATATACTTGCTAGAGGTGTGCTATTAAAATACATGGCCATCACAATAGCGAGATAACGTAGGCTCTGTGCGTTCCGAATTGTTATTGAGTTTCAAATTAGTTCTCATTTAGCTGAGAATCGAATGTCTATTCAAATTGGATAGTTATACATACGGCTGTTACATTTATATAAAGGTTTACTGTTATTCCTTCAGGAATTTACATTTAACGTTTGAATGGATTGCACGTTTAATTTAAAGTATTTATTATAATTTTATATTTGAAGTCGTTTTAAATATAAATTTCGCTTAAATTTAACTACTTATTTTTCTATAAAACTAAAAAATACATAATATATTTTAGCTTTATAATTTAAATGCAGTTATAATGACTGATGTTAACTAAATATATAGGCATGTCTACATAATCCGTTTAAACGTTTTACGTAATTATTAGATATTATTTGGATCATTAATATTAATTCTTTGTATATTGCTAAGAACTTATATATATATATATTAAATGATTAGTTATGGAAAAAATTAAAATAATATCGAATATAATATTTGTTGTAATAATAAAATAAATTAACTATGTAAATCACGAATAATAGTTTTATTGAAGTCTTCGTAGAGGAGTACTACGCCGTAGGTTATTTTCTATTTGTCTCTATCTATAGCTCGTTCAATTATTTACACTCATCATTATATTATTTTCTATAAATATAACTGTCGATTTACATTAAGGTCCTTTTTATTTTTGTATTTTACACTCAGGTATTCTACCTTCCATGTCATTATATTCTATAATTACCATATTAGATTATGACTCAAATCTAGTACAAGTTTTATGTAATATTTTCTGATATAATATAAGAATTAAATGTAATTTACTTAGTATTTTTATGAAAAAAAGAAATGTTGGTTACTTTTTCATTGTAATAGAAAGTAACAGAATAAGGTTAGGGTGTGTTCGTAGCTTTGCTACATAGACGTAGCGGTTACAGTGGTCAAGCTACGGCTACGATGCTACGTCGATAGTAGCAGGTTGAATATTGGTGTACCTTAATTGGATAACGTAGTCGCATTTTGTATAAAACCAATGGCTTTTATCTTACTTCATATCGATGAGATAAATACACATAAAGAAAAAATAGTTGCCACACAACAAATTATATTTTTTAGAGATTATATTGACAATATATTTGCCCATTTGCTAGCCTATGTTTCTAGTACCTTTGTAGCCTATGTAATAAAATGATGTACATGCACAATAAATTACCTTAACATATATAAAAGCTGAATTAAATAATTCTTTAGATCAGTGGAATTCTATAAACACACTTTTCCACGCTTTTAATAATATAGTGCGGACTCCTAGTTGTCGCTCGGGTCTTAGTCCTATTATTCTGTATACATTAATAAGAACTGTATGTATGAATATTCATATCTTTTGTTATCAATAAATAACAGTCTTCTTAGTTCTTTTATCACAAAAGAAACCTTATTTTAATTTAAAATTTTCTACATACTTTTGTGTGTAAACAATGTAATGGTTCTTGTGTGTTATTCTTTCTTATATTAAAACGAATTAATGGCTCTTTGAAGTGCAAAACGGGTATGCATTAGTCGTACAATGGATTTTTTATACATCTATACAGAGTATTCTTGTGAGGATGAAAAATTTCAATAAAGAGATTGTCTGCCTATCATAATAGAATCTTCAAGTCGATTTTGTGGTTATGCATTAAAGAAATGCCCACTTTTCTTGTGAATTTTTGTTAAAATATTATAATACGAGTATAATGCATTGACGATTTTCAATAGACGTCTTAATATTTTGAACCTTCATCCTACGATAGTTCTGATAAAAACTATTTTTTTTAAATTTTAATAACAAAAATTCTGATGTTGTATGTACTAATACTTATATTCCAGGCATTCAATCCTTCATATCATCCTGTTCAAAAAATATAAGTAGTAGCCCGGTTTGGAAGTTGGTAGTGTTTCTCTCCCGTATTTAGAAAATCACATAAAACCGTTGATCGTGGGACTGATGCATCCAGTCGCTTGGGATAGCCCAGCGCATTGAGACAATGCAAGAATAGAGAGTACTATTTGAGTGCATTATAATATATCCTGTATAGCTAGGTAGTTCTCGTTTACCGTCACCGAAATTAAGTCAGTAGGTCTTTATTATAACTCTATTTCATATTTTGGTGCAGTACATTTTTAATGCATTTATAAAGTTAACAAATTGGCACAGTTTTTCCTAAGGAAATGTTAATTAGTGCTTCACAAACGTTTCGTGTAACACCAAACGCGTGGTTAACACGTAACGTACGTTGTTGGTTCAAAATAAAGCTTTATAGAATGAAATATTTTTTTAATATATGAATTTATATATTTTTTTGGTTTATGAACTGGTGCTTTTATGTGTCAATAGCGCAATGGTATTCGGGCTAACGAGCGTTGTAAAAGTCGCGGGTTCGATCCAGAATGCCTCTGAAATGTTGCCTGGTGGATACACGCGCAGGATATCACACGAAAGGTCACCTCATGATTTTATGGTTAATTTAAATAAGCATGTAAGAAGTTTACTGAATTCGTACACATGTTTTTTAGTTAAGATAACGTTTTCCCATCACAAAGACGTTTCTAGCGCTAAGCTTTAAAAATTAGCATTTCCATTCTGAACAAAAGGAAAATGAGCCAGTGTAATCACTGTTGGCAGCTTACTAGCAATATTACTACGACTAATGCCACTAAGAACTAATGGTAGGATAAACAAAATCATAGTTTATATTTATTTTAAATGGGAATGCTTAAAACACTTTCGTCCTCATTATTTTTTCATAGGAACGTATTGATGCACTCGAGTTTATTTCGTTTCGTTCTAATCCGGGCTGTATCCAATAAGTGCCGGCTTTTCCTAAATAAATTACGCTGTGGCATTGAATCTTTCTCTAGATCGAATCCTATTTACATTATCTGCTTCGATTTTGTTTTTTTTTTAATGCAATGGACTAACGTTAATCTTTTGAAAGCATTCATAGGTTGATCGCTTTGGTAATTTTATTTTAAGCATTATAGACGTTTGTCTGCATTTGAACACAAAATGTACAGCCTGTATTCTTTAGAGGAATTAAATTTATTTTCTTATTTTTAGACCCAGTTAAGTCGAATTAATATGTTAATTGACGTGAATGAAATAAGTGTGTTTTTTGCTTTATCACGTAGCAACGTAGCTACGAATTGACGTGCTTTTTTGCATAGAAATAGCTAAGGTCGGAGTGTGACCAAGATTTATGAGTATATGTACTTACTTGGCTACATTTTAAAGAACCCGCGAGTTTAAGTAGTTTGGTTATCAAATATTTTTTTAGGTTTTTTTTAAACATCGTTTTTCAAAGCAAATATAATTTTTACGAATACGAAAAAAATACTTTATTAAGGGAATTTGACTATAGTAGGTAGGCTTATCGGATGGAAAACAATGTGAAATAAAGAACAGACTAATAATATCAATATAATCATAATATCAATATTTACACGTAGAGTAATTGTAAAGTACATTATATTATGCCACTTAATGACAGAACAGAACATTCAATTTACTTTAATGATGTTTAGTGGTGATTACTTGCGTCTTCTTCTTTCGAATGTCAAATGAATTATGTTAGAAAGAGAGTAATCAGTGTTTAACTTAAGTCACTATGTTTAACTACAAATTAAGTGCAGTAGGTGACATTATTTTTGTATTTCAATACTAATCGAATATGAAGAGCCGACGAGAGCCAGTCTGACTAAACAAGATAAACCTCGATGTGTTGGCGTGTAAACGCGTAATTCTCAGCTTTGACAACCCTGCTGTAAGATGTACGGTCCAAGTAATAAGACTATTTATACTTACTACATTGGAAGCCGTCCTGTTTCATTTATCATAAACTAAACGCCAACGACGGCGTTGCCGTCTTGTGAGCCCCCAACGGGTGTTGGGTACCCAGTATCATTTGCTGAATGTGATGTTTACCGAATTTCATTATGATAGGATGATAGTCAGGATGTAAGTGCGTACCAAATAAAAAAAACTAAATTTCGCATTTATAATATTAGTTAGATTTCATTTTAGGAACAAGCCGAGATGAGTAGTTAGATCTCGTGATTCTTAATAGAACTTTGCGGATTCAAACCCAGGCAAGCGCACTGAATATTTATAAACTTATTAACAATTAATATCGTGCTCAGTGGTTGTCATCTTCGCCCGTAGATATGCGCTTAACCGCTTAATATTGTGTTAATAACTTTATACCTGTAATCACACTCACACAGCAATCGGCATTATAACTGAAATACATCAATACGTTGTACAATTATCAGCCTTTGATATATAATAAGAAAATCTTGAGAATTGCAGTATGAAGTTCAGCTATTTTTTCCCAAATTCCTTAATAGTATCCATACCTTACAATCGCATAGTTTGATGTTTCAGTAAAATAATGTTGTATATAATATAAACTACACAATACGACATGTATTGCCGATTAGAATAAATAAGACATACTCTCGTATCTTGTACCAATGACATCGTATTATCACGTGAACGCCTTTCCCAGATTCCGTCTTCCCTCTTAATAATATTACTGTACTTTATTACGTCACTAATGATTGTCGTCCTCACGCTTTCAGACACCATTGTATTAAATTACTAAAGACGTCGTGTTATGAATAACGTTATTAAATAGATTTCAGCGGAGATTTGTAAGCGTGGGACTTATTTAATTTTTCCGTCAAATTACAGAATTAGTCATGCTGAATGTTCGTTCCTATATATTATATTTGTTAAATATAATATCAACATAGAAATCAGTATGATATACTCTTTTCTTTAATGTTTCTTCTCTTGTCATTGGTGACCATTGCTTAACCATTTATACGATTATGATGTGGTAGGATTTGTCAAGTCTTGGTACCATCAATCCAACGTTTACACTACCACTAAACAGCAATACTTTGTACTGTCGTCATTCGATTTAAAGCCAGAATAATTCTAAAAAAACCATTGGTTACACAGTTTTTTTAATCAGCTATTTATTAATATAGATTTTAACAGCTTTACTTATAAATACTTAGTGATTAGTTAAGTAATGCCTGTAAGTTACTGTTAAGTAGTGTCCTTTTCTTATGAATCTGAAATCAGTAACGACGGAAAGAGAGTTCATAAATAATGCAGTAATGTCTCCCTTTCAATGTTTAACTAATCACCCGCTTCGAAAGCTCGTCTGGGTAGGTACCACTCACTCATCAGATATTCTACCGCAAAACAACAGTACTTGGTATTGTTGTGTTACGGTTTGAAGGGTGAGTGAGCCAGTGTAATTAACGGCACAAGAGTCATTACATCTTTGTTTTCAAAGTTGGTGTCGCATTGACGATGTAAGCGGTGGTAACATTTCTTACAATGCCAATGTCTGTGGGTGTTGGTGACCACTTACCATCAAGTGGACCATATGCTCGTCCGCCTACCTATACTATATAAATTATAGCCGTTAATTTATAATATGGCATTTAACAAATGAATATATTTTAATTAATTCATACATTTTTAGTACAGTTTAAATATACGTATTGAAGATGAATTTCTAAATAGATTTCTATGTCTTCCGCCACCGCCTTCCGTTGCAGTGGAAACTCGCCATGTTCGTCGCAAGCGGCTATTGTACATCGTGCAGTATTCATTTAAGCCCAACGTTACTTGTGGTTAATTAGCGCGCAACAAACGTTCCATGGATCACTTTAATATTGTATAGCTCCAGGTGGTGATTAGATTAGTATTTAGATAGAAAGGATTACATCATGTATACATAGATACATGATTTATCTTTATGTACATAATGTCGGTGTATTCGTAGTTTTTGTACCTTGTACACACCTTGACCGATTTTAAGAAAACATTCGGGGTCACTAAGATTGTTAGTAGCATTTTTATTAATTCTAGTCATTTTTTTTGTTATGTATTTTTTCATGTCTCACATAAAAAACCTACACGGCTTTACTTATAATTGTTGCTTAGCGACTGTGCAGTTAAACATTAGTTCGCTCTTTCTTCCATTATTGATTTGACATACGAAATAAGAAGCATTGTTGAACTAATCACCCACTGAACATCGTTTATACAGTAATTCATGATTTATTTAATTTAATTTCGACCGTAGTAGTCATTGCGTGAACCCAAACAAAAGAACAACAAAACATTCTAATTTTAAATAATAGTCTTAAACGTGAAATCAGAAAACCTTCTATTAATTAATTAGCGAGCCCGGTAGCAGATGTTGTCTTACCTCAGACTAATCATGAATAAATACGCGTGCGTCTTCAGAACAAACAGTTGTTTAATGATAGGCAAATGTCATATGTGTCGGCGGGTCGCTCCCGCCGACAAATATGACAGGCTGAGCGAAAGTACTGTCTCCATCTTGAGTAGGTGGTACAGGGTCCATTGCGTAGGTGCCGAAAATGATAGTGTACACTTCGTATAACCTTACTTTATTTTCTTTTGAACACAATAAACACACTTAAAAGTAAACTAAGTAAACTGACAGTTTCATTTTGGAGAAGTGACCTGGTCGGCGTCCCGAATCGTAATGTTTCAATTCTTCACTTTTCAACGCGACTCTGTCCTCGTGCCGCCTTTACAATAACAAGTAACATCACAGTGTTTACCCCTTCTCTAGTACTATGATACTCAAATGAGAAATTTAATGTTAAACGATATCGCTTTCCACGTCATATTAATCTATAACTGTTAAATATATGAAAGAAAGAAAGAACACTTTTATTTGGGACTGTACAAAAAATTATAAAAATATATATAAGTTACTTCAAAATTAGAAGAAAAAAAAAACAAAAAAAGCAACTTAAATTACTATTAACATTTACACGAAAAAAACATTAAAAAAAAAAAAAAATTAACAATAAAAAACGAATTGATACAAAAAAAGTGTTAAAAGAAACAAAAAAAAAAAGAAAAGAAATACTATATTACAATAAACATATATGACGTGTCCCAAATAGGTGTACCATTCAGCAATTAATAGGCGTGGACACCTAATTGACGTGGACCACATGGAAAGATTGTGTTGGGTCAGGTTTAACTCTAATAGTGCGATAGGAAGGCAATTCTACATGACTCGAAAGACATTAGATGCAGGACAAACGGCTTTACGTGATTTCCGAAACGTAGGAGTGTAATACTATCTGCTATTGAGAATTTCTAGATGGAAACTACCCATAGCTTGGATTTATACGACAAATTATTTGAAGCCATACTCGACAAGCTCGTTTACGATTTCCAATAATATTAGTATCAGTATTATAAGCAAAGTGATATTGCACTCGATACTAACTGGTCAAATCTGCCTAATAATAATAATTTACTCCAGACCGATTTCGGCCACGGCGGCCAATCTCAAGAGAGGTTAGCCAGCTGCGCAGGAGATATTATAGTGCACAAGTATGTGCGCAAACACAGATGCACTCTCTATTCCCTAGCTCTCATAATCCGATGGGACGGCAATCCGACATGACCGGAAAGAGATAGAGTGGGTTGCATCTACAATAATCTACCCGGATTTGCAAAAAGCCCTGTTATTCGTAATTAAAAATATTTCAATCATAAAAATATGTAATTTGAGATATATTTCTGTAATAAGTCTGTCAAAGTGTAATTATTTGAACTGTAGAGGTTCATTACAGAGTCCGTATAATATGATATCGTAGTGAAGTGATTTATGATGTCATCTGTGAGTGCTCACGGCAAACCGGGGATTAGGTTGGAAAACTAACTATGGCTTTGAAGGTTTAGTTAATATATTTAATGAAGAGACCCATTTAAATTTATGTTATTCATAGCATCAAACAGCTTATTATTAATTTTCTATTATTGGACGAAGCTTTTGTATAGGATGTAATGGAGTTAAGTATCATTCTATGTTTCGAGTTATTCTATCATAAATATTTAAATAAAAAGTATAAATACAAGAGAGAAACTGCAACTCTTTAGTAACTTGCTTTACGAAGTGACGAGCTCAGTTGTAATACTTTGAAAACATAAGATTTTTTTTCTTAAGCTTAACGTGTTTCATTTGAATGTTATAAGGCCTCGCTTATAAACGTTGCTAGGCAGCATAGTTAAACAACGTTCTGTCTTCTTCTTTCGATTGACAAACCAATAATGACAGAAAGAGACAAATATGTGTTTATCTAACCAGTCGCTAAGCTTTACATACGTAAGACCGATAATTACTATAATCAATCTTATATATATTTTTTTGACATTTTTTGATACAGAATAGCTTAAAATGTATATGTTGTGTATATGATGAAAAATATATTGATGCTTTATGGATATATACTAAATAAATAATTTATGTAAAAAACTGTAATAATCAAATTATAATGCTAATATTGAGTTCTTTTGAATATTAATAATAATCTACTTTAGATATTATTATTAATATTCTGTAATACTTTTGTTACACTATTATTTGATACAATGTATATTATTTACATATCTTTGTGATGTGTATATCTTGATATCCCTTCGTTGTGTATTAATATAATGATTACTTTAATTTAAATTCTAATTTAATGGATGGAAGATGGTTTTTAATAATTTATATTCTTACACATACGACTTTATGGCTCGGAACTGTCGTATGCAATGTATTAGTAGCTCAAAATAATTTGGAATAAAAAAGTAGATAAAATAAGCCAGTTTGCTAATGGCCGTTTTGACATAATAAGAAGTTCAAGGTTTCTATTACAATACATTAGTAGTAACCTTCAGGGCTGACTAAAGCCAGTCGCTAACAAAGGAGCTACATGAATAGAGGGCGGGCTACAGAATTTACAAGTTTTATGTGAATTATGAGACGTAAGCATTTACCTGATAAATATTATATTTAAGCATACGTGTGTTGCTTGTTTTGTACTTGATTTAGCGCTGTTACAAGTTCTTGTCTGTCTATCAAAAAGAAGAGTATCAAAAAGATACTCTTCTTTTTGATTGAGACATTTACTTTATTTTTTGTTCTCTAAGGTAAATAAATCAAATTAATATAATCAAATCTGAGTATTTTATTCAAATTTGTTATTAAGCTTTCATTATTATTATCAATCAAATAAAAGTCACCAAGTCATATTTTTTTGAGGTTATAAAAGGAATTAATATAAAACTAAGCTAGCTTTATTGGCGGAATTTTTTAACAAATTTAAATACTGAATACTGATAATATTATTATTATTATTATAAAGAAAAGTAAAAAATTACTGTCGTATTGCTTGGTAAAAAGTACGTAAACGAGACCTTTTACCAAAACACTCTCTTTCCTCAAAGGTCGGCAACGCACCTGCAAGTCCTCAGATGTTGCAGATGTCCATGGGCGGTTGTAGTCACTTTCCATCAGGTGAGCCTCCAGCTCGTTTGCCCCTATTACATAAAAAAAAGAACCTTTGATGGTTTTTCTTACACTGTTTAACCATGACTTGTTATAAATATACAAATATAACAGAATTCATTAATTCGAGTTCCGATTTCACCATAATAAATAATAGCTGGCTACGGTAGAGATGAATTGGAAACGCAAATTATGCATCAAAGCTCAATAGTATTTCCCTGCATATAGTCTGGATATGAATGGTCGATCCATGCGACTATTTCGGCATTCATATAAATAAATATTTATGTAGTATATTTACTTGGTGGTACGGCTTTGTGTAAGTTCACCTGGGAAATTATTTAATCGAAACGAACGTTTTGATGTTAAAGCAAGAATTTATAAAATATAAAAATAGCAAAATGAGGAAGTTACTTGGCGGTAGGACTTTGTGTCCTTTTGAGACATATTCTGTCACCAAACAGCAATACATAGTATTTTTGTGACGCGGATGGTGAGTGAGCTAGTGTAACAACAGGCACTAGGGACATAACGTCTCTTATAACATTACAAAGGTTAGTGGCACATTGGATATGTCAGGAACCGTGAATATAACTTACGCCTCCAATGTCTATGTCAGTGAGCACATACGATCAGGACCATTTGCAAATCCACCTACTATATTAAAAACAGCCATAGAAACAACAAATAAAGGTTAATGTTATGAATTATTTTCAATGTGTTTTTTTACTAATATTTATATTATGATCGTTTAAAGGAAACAGTAATAGGAACATTAGTGGTTCTATTTGCCGTTGATCGTATCATAGTTTAAAAAAATGCGTTTGAGTATGACTAATGCCAATATCGGATTTGATTGCTGACGTATTTACTGTATTAAATTGGATTTATTTGAATGGATTATTTAGTAATGAGATTATTAAAAGTATGTGTATGAATTTAGCTTCGGATACAATGAAAGTAAATGTTCGAGGTCAAATAATGTAACGTTTCCTCATGTAACGTGTTTGACGCATAAATTAATAGAATTTCCACCATGTGCTATCCACGTAATATATATGCGCATAGAGCTTTATTTTTTATGTATAATGTGTTAATAATTTATTTATTTAATTTGGAAATAAACGGTATAATTATATAAATTAAAATAATAGTTTTCAATATAAACTTAATACATATTATACTAAAGTTATATATAAAGAAAAACCGCTAACATTATACGGAATGAAAAAAAGATTTGTGTCCTCTTTTTACTAATGTTAAATACATTTTGACAGAAAGAGAGAAAGTTAAACTAACCCGCTATGCAAGTAATAACATAATTATGAGTATTTTTAAATATAAATTACAAGTAAAACTATCTATGATATTTAATAAGAATACCTGAAGTAGAGAATGACAAAAATTAAGAAATATATTAAACGTTAAGTCTTACAAAACACGTACTCAAAACATGTACTCAAAACACGTACTCAAAACACGTACTCAAAACACGTACTCATTTAAAATTTCCAGGAATAAATTGGCTTATGACGTAATATGTTTCTCAATCACTCATTAAGGGGCTTAAATATAACTATCATTAAGAGAACCTTAATATAATTTTAAAGCCATTCAATGGTATAATTTGTTTTATAAGTAGTCATAATTGATTGTTAAGTTTCACCAATTAATATATATGTGGATAAAATTTTACAACTAGTTTGATTAAATAGCTGAAATATAAGTACAAACTTTTAGTGTTGGTGACATTACATAGTATAATGACTACTAGTTTGTTCGTAATGACCATAAAATAGAAGGTGCGTACTTTTTTATTTAAATTTATTTTCTATTTACCTCTTTTTTCTTTTTGCCGAGCATCGAGGAGCTTATTTCAAATCTATAAAGTTCATTGAAGTCAGTAGGGTAGATGAAATGACAAAAGAAATGTCAGAGTAAGAGAGGAGTACCGATACTTATCTCTTATTCACTCTTTACACAGATAGGATTTGACTGAAATAAAAGGGGTCGTAGATTAATATAATTAACATCGAAACATAACTATAATATCAAAAGTAAAATAAATATTTTTTAATCTGTATCTATCTATTTTTATCGAAAGTAAAATAATGTGCTTTACACGATTTTAATTCTTAACGGATATATTTTAGGTATGTAAATAGCATGTACTTATTTCGTCTAATGACATTAACAATGCGACAAAAGAAAGGCAATAACAATGGCATCGTTATCGCTAATAACTCATCGTTAGCCTTAAATGGACTCCAGTAATGATTGCGGAAGGAAAACCGGCCTTTTTACGGTGTCAAAAGATTTTTATGATAAATTATCATACGCTTAATTGCAAAGTTATAAGTTTTATTAACCGACTGCAAAGAAAACGTGTAAAGTGAAGAACGGTAACACCTACTTCAATATTGTCGGACACCCATAACCATTCGTTCAATATATCTCTGTTTTCTGTACATTTCGTAGAATTTAGAGGTGTTAACCATCGCTTACATCGCCAGTGCCCCACCAACCTTGGGAACTAAGACGTTATGTCCCTTGTGCCTGTACTTACCCTGGCTCACTCACCCTTCAAACCGGGACACAACAATACCAAGTACTGCTGTTTTGCGGTAGAATATCTGATGAGTGGGTGGTACCTACCCAGACGAGCTTGCACAAAGCTCTACCACCAAGTAAAATTTAATTTAATCTTGTATAATGATGGTTTCGATTTTATGTATGCTGACATTATTATTTTACAAAATTTAATTTAGTAGATAATTGTGGGATCTTCCATACAATGCGTTCAAAATTTACATAATAATTATAATAGATTAATATTGTCAAATGTGGAATATTGATAAAATAGCCAACAAATATTAATTATTAATAAACAAGCTTATTTTGAATTAATTTGATACATGTAACTCCTTGCTTTATATATTTAAAAGAATCAACATCACATTATCGTATCATATATTACTTTACAAATTCGTGTGAAAACAATTTTAATTAAAAAAATGTATTATAATATAATAATATTTCACAGCATTGTAAGGATTATAACAGCTCCAATAATGTAAGACTGGTTTGTTTAACAAATGATCAATTCATCGCATGAACGAGGAACGTGTTTGTGCTATCGATCATTATGACGTTATTAGTGCTTAAAGTTTTTACAGCAGACGAGCGTATGACGTCATCAGCTTAAATTTCACCAAGATAGAAATTTTACCAACCAAGTCGAATTCAAATAAAAAGTCCTCCATTAGGAGACTATTCTTCCCACGATATCGAATTCCCTTGTGATGCCTTTAGAGCTTAGTTTTTATTAAGCACATAAGCACACTTATTTGTATTTATGTGTGTGTTTGTAACGGACTGTGAGTTGGTGTTGATATCTAACTAGATTTACGTTGCCTTTAAAAAAAGCAGAATCGGAATTGTAAATATTACATTAAGCGTTTTAAATATAATTTTAGTATTTGTGTAAATGCAGATAATCTTCTTATTTATAAGGAGATCACCCTCGAAATATAAACAATCGAATAAATAAAGTATAAAAATACGTTAACAATGGGTTAGCTATTACATACAAAACGATAAGAAAAATATTGAAAACATATTTTACACATTTTTTTTTAAGTCGGAAGTTAATATTATATTTACAAAGCAAAAAAAATGTATTTCGTATTATCTTATATTTTAGATAATCGTAGGCGTTCCATGATTGTCTTTTCTTGCTAAAATAAAATCATATTACTTTTCCTTAGAAGTTAAGAAAAAAAAAATGACAGCGTCTGTAGGTTTTATGTGAATTATTCATATTATGCGTATCAGGGGTTTGAGTCAATGACCTCTCTGTCTGCTGGACGAGATATAATCATGCCCACGGGAAAAATTAAAAGGGTCTGTTAACTTACACTATTTAATTCATATCTTAGACCTTATTACTAACTTGCTTTGTGTTTTTAAAAAACCTTTTCTCCATTACAAATAATATTAGTGAAGTATTGTCTTATCAATTTGCTTCTTATTTGGATTTTATTAGTGGAAACTTGATTGGTTTATGTGTTCTTTTATTGTATCTGTGTAGCTGAACTGTTTGTTTCCCATTAATTAAATAAATAAATATTCTTTTTCCCTTTACATTTATTTTAGGACAAGATTGCAGAAATGGCTCAGTAGTTAAACTCGAGATTCGTACATGAATATCGTCGGTTCAAATACAGGCAATATTCACTGTTTTTGGTCTATTTTATTAATGTTTTACTTGACAGCGATGATGATGATGACACTCAGTGGTAGAGCTTTGTGCAAGCTCGCCTGGGTAGGTACCACGACACACCGCAAAACAACAGTACTTGGTATTTTTGTGTTTCGGTTTGAAGGGTGAGTGAGCCAGTGCTGATCAGTGAGCAGTGCCTGTTGTAATTACAGGTACAAGGGACATAACATCTTAGTTCCCAAGGTTGGTGGTGGATTGGCGATGTAAGCGTTGGTTAACATTTCTTACAATGCCATTGTCTATGAGCGTTGGTGACCACTTACCATCGGGTGGCCCATAAGTTCGTCCGCCAACCTATGATATAAAAAAATAATTTACCACTGGCTTAGCTCGTCCGCCTACATAAACTAGAAAAAAAAATGATGATGCTTTGACTAGATAGGTGGGTTGTACAAAAATGATATGTTGAGGTCTCACTACTGGGCAAAAGGGCTCTTGAGGTTTTGGAGCTTACTACACCGAGTCGCTTCAATGCGATTAGATGGAAATACATGTGGAAGAATTATCCAACATATACCGGTTTCATCATAATATTTTCCTTCACCACCAATCACAAGCTGATTTAATAATTTATTATATATAATAAAAATTAACTCACGAAACACTCAGTGGTGTTTGCCCGGGTTTGTACCTGCAATGTATATTTAAAATTCACCTCATCTAGCTACTAGGCCATCGTTGCTCTTTACAGTACATATTAAAATTCCTTTCAATGTATGTTTACTCAAAAGCACGATGTGTATATACGAGTGAAACTCATTCAATCGGATATAATATAATTTGTATCATGTCGTCCTGTAATACATAACGGTAACACAATTTCGAACGACATTAATTTTCAATATTCAAAACGTAATACGAGATTCGTACAATTCAAATTATGTACCGGATTGCAGTGACGGCAGATATATCTCTCCGTAGTGAACTGTAAGCGATAAATTTGCTTAACGTGAAGAAAAAGTACTTCAATGTATTATTGATTCGTATTTCACTTTGTAACAACTCGTGTTTTATTTGTAATGTCGCTGGAAACCAAATTACGTACATTGACTTGGCTTCAAAAGGAGTTTTTGTATTTGGTGAAGAAATATCTTCAATGAAATTATTTATGTGTGTGGGTTACAAATAATGAGATCGGCTTAGTAATAGTATTATTAAATACTGGACACTTATTTAAACGCTAATACAAATTGAATAAAAAATTCACATACCAATTGTGTCCGAGATCAGTCATTGACCTTTCCATAAATAATCCTAAATAAATATTCATTCAAATTTTCTTTTAGCTAAATATAAAGTTCTCTTAATATTCATTTAAAGATCAGACTACTGTCCTCCCCACTATGAATACAAGCTTTAACGTAAAATGGAGAGAAAAAAGAATTATATTTTTATAATGGGCATTCATATTATTTTAAATATTGTTAAATATGAGCTTTTTGTTCGATAAAAGTTTATGAACAGCAATTGATTTTTATTATTTATTATGTCCATGTATCTAATTTACTTGATGGAAAAGGGCGCCTACTGAGTTTCTTGTTGGTTCTGTTCGATATAATCTACTTACCAAACAGGGAGTATTACATTAATTATAATTATAACATTATGATTTAAAAGCACAAACAAATAAAAACTTTAATTAAATTTGATTAAAGAACATAATGCCTTTAGGCATTAAGTCCGCCTTTTGTCAAACTACACAATGTGGTGGGCAAAAAAGTTTTAAATAAATAAAAAAAAATAAATAAATAATTAAGTAATAACTTGGTACAGTGTTGTTTTTTTTTTTTTTTTTTGTTTTTTTTTTCTTGGAGTCGGCGCTTGGACGTCGTTGAGTGAGGTTGTGTTTACTGCGGCAGGATTCGTTTTGATGAATTCAAACGACATCTGGCGTTGTAAAGTTTGTGTTATCTCTAATGCGGAACACCTGGATTACCTGTGACACACCTTTGTTACCTGGACTATTGTTTTGCCTAATGAGTGGTTTTGTTGTCGGACTAGGTTTTATTGATCTTTATTTTGGTTTTGTTTATTGTGGCTGTTTCAGCTTTCTTTGTCGGCGATGGATGTCGACACCGAGTTGTCGTCTGACGCCTTAATTCGCCGAAAACGGCCTTATGATGGTCTCGCCGCTTCAAGCTCCGACTCTGATACGGAGACGGAGACGAGGATGGCTGCGAAGGGCAAGCTTGCAATTCGCGGCAAAACGTCAAAGGGACGTGGTAGTGGCCTTGCTCGGGCTAAGGCCGAGCTGAAGGCCAAGGCCGAAGAGGCCAGAGAGGAGGCCTTTGAACGCTCGCTTCGTAGTCGGGCGTTCCGAAAGGACACTCCTAAGATTGTGGAATCTGAGGACTCTTCTTCTTCGGACGTCCAATTGGAGGATCCCACCAAAATGGGTGCGGATGAGTTGCGAGAGCAGGCAGGTCGCAGTGCTGCTCTTATAATGGAGGTGGCTCAAAAATCCTCCAATTTAAAGGGTAGCTTTATTAAAAAGCTTAAGCAGTCGACGGCCTCACTGCAGGGCATTGTAGATGCGCTGGCCTCCCGCACTGACGCTGAGGAGACGCGCAAGCTTCGCGCTGACAACGGCCGTCTGCGGAAAGAGGTCGAGGATTTAAGGGCTGAGCTAAAGGCACACCGCCGCGAATTTTCAGAGATGAAGACCGCGGTGACAGCGGTTAATGAGCCCGCCGTAAGCACGCTGCGGGACAAACACTTCATCGAGAAGTTAAAAGCTTCCATTATGGCGTCGGTCGACGTCATGATCAAGGCGCAGATGTCGGGAATCGAAGAACGTCTTCTTCCCGAAAAGGTAAGTCGTCCTCCCCTTGCGGCGGACAAAAATAATGTTACAGCGCAGAAACCTGCACCTACCTGTGCGCAGGCGACCCGTCCGGCCCCATCGCAGAAACCCGTAACCGGGCGTACGCAGGTGGCTTCAGTTGCACCACCAGTGCCAATCGCCGCTCAATCGAGTGTTCCGACCGTACAGCCACAAATGGTCCAGGAGGAGACCTGGTCCACTGTGGTGAAGAAAGGGAAAAGGGGAAAGAAGAATTCCCCTCCAGGCGGAGTAACTGCCCCGGTCACATCCGTGGCACCGAAAGCTCCGCAGGCGGCCAAACCGAAACTGGCTGCCCCTCGCGTGGCTGCAGTGCTCGTGACGCTTCAGCCAGAGGCGCAGGATAAGGGCGTCACTTATGCCCACATCCTGGAGCGGGCCGAGCAGGGGGTCAAGCTCCAGGATTTGGGGATATGTGGTGGACTCAAAGTCCGCAGGTCAGCAACTGGAGCCAGGGTCCTGGAACTCCCTAAGGCACAGGCGGAGCAGGCGGAAAAACTTGCCGAGAAGCTCCGCACAGTGCTGGATGGAGTCGCTAGTGTTGTCCGTCCTATAAAACGGGTGGACCTCAAGGTGACGGGTCTCGATGACTCTGTCACCAAGGAGAAGGTGATCGCTGCAGTAGCTCGCGCAGGGGACTGCTCCCCAGAGATGGTAAGGTGCGGCGATCTGCATAATGGTCCCGGCTTTATGGGGATGGTTCGCTTGACATGCCCCATAACAGCAGCGAAAAAGCTGTCCGACGCTGGTCGTCTACTGGTTGGGTGGAGCTCGGCTAAGGTGTGCGTGTTGGAGCAGCGCCCTTTGCGCTGCTTTAAGTGCATGGGCCTTGGCCATACAAAAGCGCTCTGTCCATCCAAAGCAGAACGAAGGGGGCTCTGCTACCGGTGCGGTGTTGAAGGCCACATGTCCTCCGTCTGTACCGGAAAGCTGCGCTGTGCAGTGTGTGCAGACGCAGGTAAGCCTTCTGGGCACATGATGGGATCAGTGGAGTGTAACCCTCCCATCACAAAGGGAAAGATGGTCTTAGGCACCCAGACCACCACCAATGTCGGACGGCACCAGGCCGAGGAGGAAGCTGCCATGTCAACATGAGAGACAAACTCAGCTTTCTCCAAACGAACGTCAATCACTGTGCCGTGGCTCAGGACCTGCTGATGCAGTCCATGGCGGAGTGGCAGATCGACCTGGCTGTGGCCTGTGAGCCCTATTTTGTCCCTCCCCTACCTCACTGGGTAGGGGACTTGGACGGCACCGTGGCGATCCTCACTCGGAGCGGAATGGGTCCTCCCCTCACACTCATTGAGAGGGGTTCGGGCTACGTAGTGGCGGGATTGGGTGAGTACGTAGTTGTAGGAATATACTTCTCTCCCAATCGCCGCATGGCAGAGTTCGAGATTTTTCTCGGCTCTGTCAGTGCTGTGGTTTCCAGGCATTCACCGAAGCCAACACTGGTTCTCGGTGACTTCAACGCAAAATCGCATGCATGGGGCAACCCTGCTACGAATCCGAGGGGAAGGGCTGTCCAGGTGTGGGCCCTACTCTCCAGCCTGTCCCTACTTAACAGGGGACAGGTGCACACATGTGTGAGGCATCAGGGAGGTTCCGTGGTGGATCTTTCGTTCGCCACCCCTGCCGCTGCACGCAGAGTAAGAAATTGGAGGGTTGAAGAGGAGGCGGAGACTCTTTCGGACCACAGATACATCCGATTTGAGATGTCCAACTCTCACAATACAGCGGAACCTTTGCGAGTGCCAACCACGCTCCCGAGGTGGTCCTTAGGTCAGCTGGATCGTGAGCTTGTCAAGGAGGCTGCCATCGTGCAGCGGTGGGGTTCTTCGGGAAGGAGAGAAGGTGCCAACGTCGATGAGTGGGCAGGCCGCATGTGCACTGCTCTGCAGGAGGTGTGCGATGCGGCCATGCCGAGAACTCGGCGAAGGACACCGCGTCGTCAGGTATACTGGTGGTCGCCCGAAATCGCAGAGCTTCGGGCGAAGTGTAACCGGGCGCGGAGTGCCTACGTCCGTTGTCGTAGACGAAACGGCCTTGACGCGGACTTGGAGGGACAACTGCTAGGTGCCTATCGTCAGTTGAAAAAAGAGCTGCATCTGACGATATTACGGGCCAAAGAGCGAGCGAGGGAAGAGCTGCTAGTGGCTCTAAATAGGGACACGTGGGGGCGAACTTACCGTGGCGTTCGGGGAAAATTCCTCAACCATGGGGCTCCCTCGACGGAGACACTGCCACCGGAGCTTCTTCTTCGTCTGGTTGGGGATCTTTTTCCCCACCCAGGCGAGCACGTCCCCCCACAAATGGCTCCTTGCTCCATGATTGAGGAAAATGTGGCTCCACCACAAATCACGGAGCGAGAGATGGAGATGGCCCTCGACCGACTGAAGGCCAGAACCACAGCACCCGGTCCCGACGGGGTTCCGGGTCGTGTTCTGCGCGACGCTCTCAAACACCTAGGTGGGAGGCTTCGGGAATTGTTCGACAAGTGTCTTTTCAGCGGGCAGTTCCCGAAGTCGTGGAAGAAGGGCAAGTTGGTCCTATTGCCGAAGGAGGGACGTCCATTAAACTCTACTTCCGCTTTCAGGCCAATTGTACTACTGAATGAGACGGGCAAGCTCTTCGAGAAGATTCTCGCTGCCCGTCTTACTCAGCATCTCGAAGAAGTGGGACCGGATCTTTCGGAGGCTCAGTACGGGTTTAGGACGGGTCGATCAACCATAGACGCCCTAGACGCCCTGAAGACCCGAACCACGGAGGCGGTGGCCCACGGGAACGTGGTCCTGGTGGTATCACTGGACGTGGCAAACGCCTTCAACAGTCTTCCTTTTGAGACTATAAGAGAGGCACTCCGATATCACAGGGTGCCTTCCTATCTCAGAAGGCTGCTGGGTGCATACCTTCAGGATCGGGTGGTCCTATGGGAGGGGGCCGATGGGCGACTTGTCCGGCATCAGGTAGGCTGCGGCGTCCCACAGGGGTCTGTTCTCGGCCCAATCCTATGGAACATCGGTTTCGACTGGGTCTTGCGAGAACCCGTCCTTCCTGGAATGGGCGTGCTATGCTACGCGGATGACACGCTCATCACGGCAACTGGGCGGAATTTCGAAGAGGCGGCCCGCCTGGCCGAAGTCGGAACGTCGCTTACGGTGGACCGAATAGGGATGTTAGGCTTGAGGGTGTCCATCGGTAAAACACAGGCGCTCTTATTCCACGGTCCACGTCGGGGCCCCCCTCGCGGAGCGCGTATTACCGTCCAGGGGACGGTGATAGAAGTTAAGGCTCAGATGAGGTATCTGGGCCTGATTCTGGACGGACGATGGAGCTTTGGGCAGCACTTTGTCCAACTGGGTCCGAAGCTCATCAATGCTGCTGCTGCCTTGGGCCGCCTCTTACCCAACGTGGGTGGGCCGGACTCACCATGCCGGACCCTATACTCTGGAGTGGTGCGCTCTATGGCACTGTATGGTGCACCCATATGGGTCGACGCTCTCACTGCTCGTAATAAGGCTCTTCTGCGGAGACCGCAGAGAGTCATAGCGGTGAGAGCGATACGTGGTTACCGTACGGTGTCGTGGACGGCAGCGACACTTCTTGCAAGCGATCCACCCTGGGAACTCCAGGCTGAGGTGCTCGCGGAAGTGTACCGTTTCCGGGTGGAAGCCAGGGCGAATGGCGACCGCCCAGGATCAGCGGAGCTGGGGCGAATAAGGACTCTAGCCCAACAAGCCCTGATTCACAGATGGGAGGAGGACCTGGGGTCACCATCAGCGGGCCTGGCGACAGTGGAGGCAATCCGCCCCCACTTGAGTCGCTGGGTAACAAGAAAAAGCGGCACACTAACGTTCAGGCTGACGCAGGTGCTTACCGGACATGGCTGTTTCGGCAAGTACCTTCATGGGATAGCGAGGCGGGAGGCATCACCCTCTTGCCACGAGTGTGGTGCGCCACTGGACACGGCGCTCCACACCCTAACGGAGTGTGCTGCGTGGGGGCCCCAGAGGCATTCCCTGGCGGTGATAGTTGGCGCAGACGTCTCACTGCCGAGCGTGGTTAACGCCATGCTTGGCAACGAGAAATGCTGGACGGAGATGGTCTCTTACTGCGAGAGCGTCATGTCGCAGAAAGAGGCCGCGGAGCGTGAGCGTGAGGCGTCTGCCTCCGCTGACCCGCTCCGTCGAAGCAGACCGGGGAGGAGGTGTCGGCGCTATGCGCACCTTGTCGCCCCGCCCTAAGCCGCCAGGGCTAGCTGGGTTCTCTGTACTCCGGGAACCCAACTAAGAAAGGAGGCCCGCGTAATCGGGCCAGCCGTCGGGGCGACGCGGTAGTATGCACAAGCGATCCCGTGCCGCTCCACCAAAGACGATCAAGGTACGCTGGTTTTTTAGTGGGTATTCCGGCGCCTTCAGCACCGGCGAGCCCCACATACCCCCCCACTCCACGTGGGGGAAACGCGTAATGCGTTTTTCCAGCGAAAACAAAAAAAAAAAAAAAGTGTTGTTTTTCTTAAGACGCATTTTTATTTGTACATATGATTTGGTATTACTTCCGAAATGGCCCAGTGGTTAGAACGCGTGAATCTTAACCTATGATCGTAGGTTCAAACCCGGGCAAGTACCAATGAATTTTCATGTTTAATTTGTATTTATAATTTATCTCGTGTTTGACGGTGAAGGAAAACATCGTGAGGAAAACTGCATGTGTTTTATTTCATTGAATTCTGTCACAAGTGAATTCCAGATTATTTATTTATTAATTTAAGAAAATAATTCACTTATAATTATATTGAATTAATATTTGTATAAGGATTACAATTGTAAACCATATTACAAGAAATATAACTAAAATTTGTATAAGCAACTTCTATATATATTTTTTATTTTACGTTTATACGTGAAAAGGACAAGGGTGTAGTTGTATCTTTAGTCTTCTAATTCAGTAATAAAATTATTATTATTACAATTAAGACCTCTTCCTTTTAGTAATAAATGGGCTCTTTTCCTATTGGAATCACTTTTAAGTTTATTCATTTCTAAAACTAAAAAAATTTCTTTTCTTTATTCTTAAACTCATCCGATGTTTGGTATGTTTTTTTCAACGTTTTTTTTTTTTACTTTAAAGTAGCGAACTAAAATGATTGGATATCATTTCTTTCCAAAAGAAGACAAGCTAACACATAATTGAATATTAACTCGTCAATTGATCATCAGAATCTCTACTTGTTTTATCGTAAAATAATAAAGTTTTTTTATTTTCAAAATTAAAGTTCAGTCAGTTCAAGCTGATTAAATCTCACTCAGACGATTTTTAACTCATCGTTTACAAGTCAATTGTAACAGCATTATCGTCAAGAGTCCCTCCATTGAGGCTCAGTTCAAATATTTGCCCATCGATTACGGGAATCGGCCGCGCCTCTGTCAACATGCACTCGATACCTCAATACCAAGCACTCATTTACCTAATGGCCTTATAAATAATACCACTCATATCGAATCCATCCAACATCGAGTATGATTAATCGGAATTATATGCTGTGGGCGCGTAATGTCATATATGTAATCGATAATGTCAGTACATACGGGTCGTTGGAACACGTCAGTTTGCAATTGATACAAAATATTCGATTGGAAGCGCTTTGATAAAACCTGGGTGTGTGTGAGTAGACCACCCACACATTCTTTTTGAGTATGATGTAATAGTTTGGATATTTCTTACCGAGGAGTATATATAGTTTTTCATTAAACATCATCATGAATTTATTCAATAGTTTATAGTAAATACATGATGTAAGGTAAACTATGGCCGCGGCAGTCTTTTTCAGCTTAGACAAGCTAAATGCGTATAGTGCGTTATGCATATAAGTTTGAACAAATACAGGCTACAACTGCTATCTTATAACTCTCATAATCTGATGGCATTAAAACAAAAGAAAGGGAAAACATTAGTATACAATTTATGAATCGTATGAAACTCATATGATTCGATATAATTTGTTTTTCAAATATAAAAGATGAAAAAAATTAATAGACTCACCAGCATACATGACATTCAAAAAACACAAAATCGAACTCTGGTCAACTGGTGGAAATGGACGTCTGACGTCAACATTTTATTACAATTATTATTGCTTTCAAATGGGAAGAAAAGAAAATTCAATCAGAATATTCAGATAAAATATATTTGGTCATTATCCTTTTCGATTGTTCAAAAGTCTGGTAGTTAAATGGGTTTGTAGAACAACGTATTCATTATAACTGTTGAAAGTAAATTACTAAAGAAAATGTTCTAGAGACATTTAACTTTTCGACTTAAAGGTATACAGTTAATGAATAATTCATTTGTATATTCTAAGATATTGTTGTTTAAATTAATTAAATGAGTCGGTCTTTGTTATTATTTGTTTTCAATTTCTAGACGATCTGAACTTTTTTAATTAATTTTTTATATATATTTATTTGTAATTCAAAACTTCATAAACAATTCACCTTTTTTAATGAATGTGTTTTAAAAATAGAAATTATTAAAACGAGAACATAGAGAACGTTTAATTATTAAATAAAATATCTCATAAAATTGGGGTCGCCCCCTTAGTTCTTTTTCTTTATTCCATGAAGTGCAGAGAACAATCATCCATGTCCAATTAGTAAGAACCCTAAGGGTAAAATCAATTGCAATTATACATGCATAATAGTTGGCACAATCATGTCAACGTAAATGCCAGGCACGTCGGCGTTGTACTCGTAATGTGTATGCGCGCCTTTATCACGATTTGCTTGTAATATTGCAGACTTGGAATTATTACTAGCTTTTACATGCTAAGAGTGGAATACAATATTATGACGTATAATAAAGTTATAAGATGTTCATACTTTACTATAACCCTTGTCGCTATGCACGTCATATTAAATCAATTTTTTATTGATGGGCGTTGTCAAATTTTGTAGAAACGCCCAGGTTTTATAGACTGGCCTCTACATTATGACTTATCGTGTCGATTATGGGAGTAACATATATACGTATAGAACACACCTGTGTTTGCGCGGACACTTGTGCATTTTATCTCGAAGTAGACTAGTCACTCTTGAGAATGGCCAATCGTATCAAAGGCAACACAAACTAGTACATGGAACAGGACCCAATATAATGGGAGTTCAATCACTAGATCGCAATTAATACGTTCATTCGCGGCCATGTCACAGCCGCATGTGTGCACCCTCGCCACGATTTGTTTATTTATTCATGTCAGTCATGCGATGTGATACCTTACATTTTAATGACTTTTAAATGTCGATCATTTGATCTAATCAATCATATACGATAAATAATTATTTTAATATTTTTTGTAATTATCGTCGTCGATTATATTTTTAATTTGAAAAACGAATGGATTGTCCAAGCTGATATTAGGAATAAATTAGGCTCTAAGGGATATATAATATTGATACTGATTAGTATCAGTGATGCACTGATACTGATTAGTATCAGTGCTGCTATATCAGAAAAATAATGTGTGGGTGGGATCTACCCAGAGAGGCTTGCACATAAATATATTAAATAAGTAAGAAGTAATATCAAATAATTTCTTATTTTATTTATAAATATTACCACTGACAACTCAAGATTGCTTTATAACAAAGTAAGAAAGACGAGAATTTAAGTGGTGCCTTCAAAAATAATAAAAGCCACAATCAGAGTTAACGAGGACTTAAAGTAAAATTACTGCGAAATGCGGCAATAATTACTAAGAACTCAGCGCGCCTAACTTTTATTTTCAACTTCGGAGTAACATATGACAGAGTCTTATAAACGATTTTTAATATGCTAAATTTAATTATTATTATTTTTATTTGCTATTAATATTTTAATTATTAATAGCAAATAAGTTTATTAAGCATCAAAAATATGAGCTCCTAGGGCAAAATACCAGGCTGGGTCAATAAAAAGTTATTGTTAGTTTTAATGGTAGTATTTATAATTTTTTACTTCGAAAACAAGAAAAATTAGTTACATATATATTTCATTTATTGGTGTGGAATTCACAAATAAATAATTAAATTAATAATTCCACTTAATCAGAATGCCTTATGGCACTATTTTTGGACGCGGTTTTCTGCCTCAACAATTTGGATATGTTATTAATAAGTCAATACCGCTATTTTTTATTATTTTTGATCTTGGTATTAATTAAATCGAATGTAAGTATTTATATGATGTGAATTTTAAGAGCCTATTTTTAAAGTGCAAAAAGTGCTCAAATACTCCAAATTGGCAACGAAATGTTTCAGAACCATGTTTATCCGTGTATATTTTTTTAAGTACACGATTGTATCAGAAGTTTAAAGAATTGATAATTGATGTTTTATCTATTGAGCTGTATCGACAAACAAAATATCGTTTCAGTTCGATTTTGAAAATTAAATTGCAAATTACTTCTTAAAGAACTGGTGCACTAAAATGCCAGTGTGCTACAAGTTTAACCGTGTGAAGTTTATTACATCTTTCCATGTCAGTCGTAATGTCGAGTCTGTCATGATTTGTTCTGTCAACGCTTGTTAAGCAAGGAAAAACGATAATATGTTGCCAAAGGAAAATGTATTTTAACTTATTACAATTGAGGTGGTATCGCCTTGAAGGCTTTCGATGCATTTCACGTTCATTACAGTTACGTATCGGCTTAAAAGTCTGAAATGGAATTAAAAATACGATTTGAAGGCATTGTACGGTTTTGTACCAGATTTGTTGAGGCACGAACTAAATAGGTCAGCCTGCCATAAACATTCATTTTTTTCAATCTGTTTTTCTAAAAACATTCTTATTGTCAAGGTAATAATTTGTATTTGGGTCTTTCTGTGAAACTATTTCGTAACAAACTTGAAACACCTCAAAAATCGATCGTGAAAGGTTAGAAAGTGGAAGGCTAAATTGACTACTAAAATAACAACATTTAAAGGATACACGTATCAAACTAGTATATCACTGTAAGTTGGTTAGCAATATTTCACGAGTGAACTACTCATAGCATTGATACAGACACGCCTGAGTGTAGCAGCGATACTTTGTATGGCTGTTTAATAATGTTACTATTATTGTTATTATTGATTTGAATGATAAATGTGCCAATATGATTACAGACCCACGGGACGTTAGATTATATTCGGACGGGGTGGTAGATTTATGACAATCAAAAAGTAAGTGTATTGCTTGAATATTGAATAAAGATTTTTGACTTTGACATAGCATCTTAGATACAGTGGTTGGTGGTGCATCGATGGTCCAAATAATAACATATTTTTAGTCAATTTCAAAAATAAGGTTATCTCCATACTTATTACGGCAAAAAAGGTGTTAATAATAAAACGTCTTACTGTATGTCAATAGACGGCGTTGATTATTTTTTTCAATTCCTATTTCGCGGGGTCTCGGTTTTTTGTAAATATATATATACATACGAGTACATACGTACATGCATATTGTTAATGTTACATGATTTGATCAAATTTATTAAAGTTTCGTGAACAGTGAAATATTGTTCTTATTTCGTTCATCATTCGGTCGATCCGATAACTTCGGGCGTAAACACAAGGCAAGACAAATCTTCTAGGTATGTATACTGGCTACAAATGTAACTATTTAAGTATTGTAAATGTTAATATATTATTTATTAACGTGTAGTCTAATTGTACATGCAGGAAAATTTTGAAGCCAATTTTTCGCTTTTATTTAAATTTATACTCGAAGAGAAGAAGAAACTCTCATATTTCGTGAATATTTTATTTCCTTTTTGCAGTATTAGCTGGATGTCTGTAAATATTAAATGACCTAAAGGTCAGCGAGTTCAACCCTTGTCGTCTGTATGTCATTTTGATATCATTACTAAGGTAATAAGAAAATATTTCCTATCTGCTTTCCTACCCTTCGCTTTGAATAATATACGATGGATGTGATTGGATCGGATCAGCAGATGAGGTGACTATAGACCTGTTCCACTTTACCACGGATATACTAACGTAAAATAACTAATATAATTCATATTAAATAATAATGACGAGCCGGTTGGCGTGGTTGGTAAGATACTTTCACGCCGCAGGTCGTGGATTCGATTCCCACCCAAGACAGACATTTGTGCGCATGAACATGTCTGTTTGTCCTGAATCTAGGAGTAATTATCTATATATGTTAAATACATACACTTTACAAAAGAAAAGTGTATATGTAAGTATATCAGTTGTCTGGTTTCCATAGTACAAGCTCTGCTTAGATTGGGATCAGATGGCCGTGTGTCAATAATGTCCCAGGATATTATTATTATTTTAAAACATAATATTGTACATACTCATGGCTCAATAGAGAAGAATCGGCGAAAGAAAATATAAAATTTATTGATGTATAATTTTTGCATCAAATTAACAGATTAAACATTTCCCCATTAAATTTTATGTCGATATTTACAGTAAACGCCTACCTAGAGATTAATTGGTAACACTAATTGAATATTTTATGCAAAACTCCTTCTACAAAAATCCAGGCAAGCGCCTGGATTTGAACCCACGACTTAGATTTAATATCGTCATATTATGGCCTCTTTATTCTTATTTTTCAGTCAATGCTTACTAAGATTTATCTTTAAAAAATAGTTTTAACATTATGACGTGGACTCTATAGGCGGTTCAAAAATCAATAAATGTTTGTTACAAAGTTTTTGAAGATTTCGTATAATTTGATTATATAGTTTTTGCGAAATATTAGTATGATAGTGTGATGCCATGTGTATATTACTATATATTATAAAACTCTATTCCTTCACTGCGTCTGTTTGTCTATCACCTATTCAAGAACTACCATATTTTACGGAATGGATACTTGATACGGTTTACATCAATGAACGGAGTGATTGAGGAATGTTTAAGTGCATAATTAATTATATGTTGATAATGTCGAAAAAACATTCCGATTGGGAGCTCGACTGTCATGCGCCACTTAATCCAATATAACTCACTGTATTACGCATAAAATCTTACTTTTCTACCTCTTCGAAGCTGGGAGAAGTTAGCTAAAACATCCATGTCCAATTTAGTCATATGTTAAAGGATTAACTTAATATAACTATGACATTACCAATTAAGAAACCGGCCATTAATGTTCGAAACTAATACAATTTATAATAAAAACTTACTCCAATTCAATTCAGCAACGTAAACGAATATTCAATCAGACGCCAGATCGACTAAGCAGACTTCGAAGAGGCAACTGAATAATCAAATGAAAACTTGCCGAAAGCGGAGTTCTGGCCTAAGACTTACATCGAATCCTCTAGTTACTTATTTCTACCAATGTTTCCACTTTAAGTTGTTTATCTGATTTGAATAATAGATAGCATAGAATATAGCATGGAATGACTGATCTAACGAAACTTGCTTCTGGAACATTCGGTGTGGGATTTCTTGGTATATTTGTGTTAATGATTGATGTTATAGTAAATTATATGATGTAAACCAAATTATTTTTTGTCGATTAATCCCAAGCAGATAATATACAGTGGTAGTCGTATAATTAGAAACACTACCAACGGTCCTTGTCATTATGTAAGATACTTCACCGCAATCTTTTTTATTTAGAAATTAAACAATATATAGGACAACAATATGTTCAACGATTTATCATTTATTAGAAAAAACAATATAAATCCCATTACACAAGTGCAGTTTGAATATTACATTACGGACAAACATTTAAATCAGTTTTAAGGTATGAACAATAATGGTCAACTAATTAGAAACAACAACAAAACATAAAAAACAATATTTTTTTAAGTATTAGTAATTAGTATTGTTATTTACGAAATAGCTGCTATCCACAGCCTACCAAGTTTATTGGCCAACCAATATTTAGTGGCGTATCCCTTATTTTCAATAACAGCACTGCGACGACGTGGCATTGATTAAATCAATTTCATACATTTTTCTATGGGGATTGAATTCCATGCTTCAACAAATGCTTCATATAGTTCGTTTCGACTGGTGTTACGTTTGTTTGAGACTTTCTATTTAAATCCGGACTATTTGCTGGCCAGTCTAAAACGGATATACGCTGTTCGCTAAGGAAAAAATTGACGTTATTGGCCGTGTATTTAGGGTCATGCTGAAAGATCCAGGTTATAGGCAAATGATCGTCCGAGTAGGGAATCATTGTGTGCTCTAAGATATTTTTGTATTGCCATTGATCCACTGTACCGCCACCATGCTTTACTATACTCTTTGTGTATTTATAATTAAAAGCATTGTTTACATGGCGTCTAACATAGCGCTTTCCATCGGAATTTACCATATTTATTTTTGTTTCATCTGAAAATAACACTTTTTTCCATTCTCGTACCGTCCAATTAACATATTTTAGCGAATAATAATCGCTTCTCTCGGTGTTGCTTGGTAAGAAGCGGTACCTTTCGAGAGATTCTTCCAAACAATTTAGCTTCCACTAATCTTCGGCGTATCAGACTTGACGAGATGTTTCTCGGGTCATCAGGCCAAAAAACTTCATTTTTAATCTGGTTGGAGCCTTTACTTGGGTCTTTTTTAGCAACACGAACGATTAGCGTATCTTTTCTGGGAGAGGATTTTCTTGGCCGAGCCTTTCTAAGAACATTTTTAGAATGATGCTCAGCTATTCTTCTGTACGCCCACTTATGATCTATATGTAAATTAACAATGATTTGCCTAGTTGACGCATCACTGTTTTTATTTTTGCCCATTTTGAACAAAATAAAATTTAGATTAAATTTTGAATTACCGCCAAAATAATAGAAAAAGAAATGTTATTCTACAATTTCAAAAAAAGAACGAGCTATGGATGATTTTTTAAAATGTTTCTAATTAGGCGTCCAAGCGGCCACTAACAGAAAATAAACTGCTACATGTGTAAGACTCATTTTGTAATTAAAAGTAAGATATGTTTTATATTTTATGCATTTAATGAGTTTTTTATTTGAGTGGCTATATTATTGCATGATTATTAATTATTGTATGTGTATATTTTTTACGAATTTGTACGTTGAAGTTATTCTCTCTTTATTCATAAGAAGTGTTTCTAATTATATGACCACCACTGTATGTGTCGTTGTGTTTTTTTTTGTGTTTTGTCCTGAAATTCGGTTATTATCGTCGTGACGAATTGTTGTTCGGATTATGAGTGTAGTATTGTTTGTGCACACTATATCCCTTTTTTATTTCGCTGGAAAAACGCATTTATGCGTATCCCTCACATGAAGTCCCCACTAAAAAACCAGCGTACCTTAATCGTCTTTGGTGGAGCGGCACACTATAGCCCTTTGATAACTCCTGTTCGTATGGTTTGTCTCCAATGACAATAACCACCGCGATTTAAGTCTACTGAATATGTCATTTTACCAATGGTACATAATATAATATATAAGAAACTATCAAAAAAAATATTTTGAACACTAAGCTTAATTAAAGGCATAATAAGCCCATTGTTATTGGCGTTATTTCATTAGAAAAAAAGTTTAATTCGTACGAAATTAATACACATTAAAATGTCATTAAATAATCCAAGAAAAACGTTGTTTCAAGAAAAAAAGTTGTAGCACCAGATATTTTACACTTTCAAGTGTGCTTCAGCAGGAAGAGGCGAATCGTGTGACTTCGAGTGATTTATCTCACTTCACTTCTCGATATCAATTTTTAAATTATATCTAATGTTTTATACTGAAACTTATCACTTTTAAATAAATATGGTAGTTTATTTTTGTAGTTGATATATAGTCGTTTTTCTTTGTTTCTATGTAACGTTAAACTTTTTTTTTTGCCTAAAATGATTAAATGCATTTACATGTTAGCTGTACGTATTCAGCTTTATATATTTTTTACTATTTAAACTTGTATATAAGAAGTTATTTACATAGCCTATTTATTTTAAAAGCTGTAACGCTTAGTGCGAGCAAACGCAAGGCAATTAATGAGATTCAAAAGAAACGTTAACTATTATGACAGCTTATTTAAGTGTTAAATCTTGTATATTATATTAATAAATAGCTAAGAAGTTAATGAAGATCATAAAATATAAACAAAGAAAACCGGATTTGGTCACGATGATAAAAAAAATCCAGACACGAAAGGCGTCGATGAGCAAACAATCTTTGAATATAAAGCCTCTTAATCCGAGGCACAGCGATGTAATTTAAAGAAAAATAACATTAGCAATTCAGATTACGCCTCTATCGGCTTTTATTAACCGTCAAACTGGGAAGGGTGGGGTAGAGGCAAATTAACTTTTTAGAAGGTCGCCGTTGATCGCTAACCTCGATTTATCTGACAGAGTGGATGTCATATTTCTTCAGTGATCGCGACTCGAAAATAATTAACGATGGCTCGAGATTGTGTTTTCCTTATTTTCAAAAGTGATATTTTTATTTCCCTTATTTGTATTAAGGTTTTATTAGTAGGTTTTGTGCAAGCTTGTCTATGTATCATCCACTCATCATATGATGATGGTGGTCCTCCAGACCGATTTCGGTCACGGTGGCCAATCTCATGAGAGATTAGCTTGCGCAAGACATATTATAGTGCACAAGTGTGTGCGCAAACACAGGTGCACTCTCTATTCTCTAACCCTTATAACCCGATGGGACAGCAATCCGACACGACCGGAAAGATTTCAGGCGCAGGACCAACGGCTTAACGTGCTTTCCGAGGCACGGGAGTGTACACACTTCCAACTTCCAGACTCCGGGCTGCTACTGAGAATTTTCGACATAAAATCTTAATAACATTTTATTGGCCCGACCTGGGATTTGAAACCAGGACCACCGTGTCCGCGGCCTTACATGTAGCCACTGGACCAACGAGGCAGTCGTTCATATATTCTATCGCCAAACAGCGATACTTAGTATTGTTGTGTTCCGGTTTCAAGAGTGAGTGAGCCAGAGTAACAACAGCCACAAGTGAGATACCATCTTAATTTCCAAGATTTATAGCCCATTATCAATGTAATGAATGGTTTATATTTCTTACAGAGGCAATGTCTAAGGCTATGATATCTTATCAACAGATGACCCATTTGACAGTCTGCCAACGTATTCTAAATAAAAAATTAATATAAGTGGATTATTTTTGTTACAACCCTTATTTTTTTAATCTCTTTGATTATGAATTCAGAAGATCTGGTTCACACGGAGTCTCTACATGTTTCCGTTGCTTTAGTGGCCTTCAACTAATTGTATGTAGCAAGACATTAAGCACAAAGCTCTTTCCCCGGGGTCGTCATTAACCTCTTGGGCTCTCATGATTCTATTTTGTAATCTTTAGCACGTATCTATTTAATACTAGCAGTTGCCCACGGCTTTGCTCGTAAGGCTTTGCTTGCTAAGTAAAAGATAAATGACTGCTTGGAGTTTGAATTGGCCTATAGTTTTGTTATGATAGATGGCCGGGGTATTTTAGCAACAGAATTATACATCGGAACACATGTATAAATTCAGTTTCTTTAATCCATTTAAGTCACTATAAAATATATTAAGTCAAACTACAAGAATTCACAGTAAGTTCACTGATTATTATATCACTGATTATTTATCTATAAAATTTCCTGTTTCATGACGGTCGTCTCAGTAGTTAAGACGTGACAGCATAGCAACCAAACTCACATTTATAATAATTTTACTTAAATACGAATTGAGTTTTTTCTTTTAGAATTAGCACTGCTTAATACAGTTTAAATTAATTAGTTAAATTCATTATAGGACTAGTTCCAATGTAGCATGATTTAAAGTGGGACCTTTGTCGGTCACTTAGGAGTTGAAAATTTCCTTCTGGCATGGGATAATAGTTTGTAGGAATATTGCGGGTCTTATGCGTAACCCTTGAAATAGGAGGAGAGAAAATGTTGTCTTTACCAGTTAACTTATAGGGATGTAGCTTGTTTCAGAGGTGTTATGTTATGTATAAATTATTGTGTACTGGCATTTTGCCCGCGGTGATAGGAATACGGGGATCAAATGTAGGTAATTTTACTCGCTGATAATGTAGCTTTCCATTGGTGAAAAGTTTTTTGAAATGGGCTTAGTGGTTTAGGCGTGAAAGCGTAACAAACAAACAAACTCACTTTCGCATTTGTAATAATAGTTAGGATAATGTTCAGTATATATACTGAGAATAATTTTAGCAATCAATACTCAATTTAATCATAAAATTCTTTAATAAGTACAAGTTATCCCTACTTTTCTGGCTATATATGCTTCTTTAAGTTAAGAATTTTTATTTATTGTTATAAAATAATTAAACATATTTTATTTACATTAAAGCCTTAAATAAATACAAATAAAAATTAAAAATAGTTACTGTACGAATCGAGACCGCACTGAATGATGGCAAGAATGCAGCATTTGCCCTTTGAATCACAATTCCGATTCTCTGGGCGAAAAATTCGTGTGTGTCTCGGGACACTCGACAGAAGTGATAATATTAATTATTAATTATAATATATTAAATATAATTTAAATTAGTACTTGAGAGTTGCTAAATTATTATAAGTACTATATGTATATGCTTGATGGCGTTAGGTTGGTAATTCTCAGGTAAAGCGGTCCGCGTCGGTAATAGTGACGCCGTAACGCGTTACGTTACGAAGCGGTTTACCCTCCCATAAGAAGTTTTCACTTCAAATATATGTTACAGTTTGAAATTGTCATATTATTAATTGATTATTAAAAGACTATATCTTAATTGAAGTAGACCTAGACGGTCTAGGTCAAAGGTGAAAGGGGTAAAATTGATTTGGAATTCCAAAACTCACGATAACATTGTGGAAATCTAAAGCATAAGAAACATTTCTTTATTAACATTTTATTAGGTTATTATTTTTCGTATATCGTACAAGTTATTTCATGAATGATTAAATCTATACTACTTTGGGAACTGGCCATTGAAAAGGAAGGATCCTCCGACCAGACGGGTGTTGGTCTGGTGGGCTACCGCCCGACGTTTGTTGTCGGGTTCTTGTATATATGTTCAATCGCTCGGATAACTTTATAGATGTCGCTACACTACTATATAAATCTATTGGCTCTGCTGTAAATTTTTTTTTCACCTAATTTTGTGATAAATAATCGTTTTATGATACAGTGATTCACATTATATTATATTTTTCATTTTTGTCTGTCTGTCTGTTTGTCTGTAGGTCTTCTTATAACTCAAGAATGGCTTGACAAATCTTGATGAAAATTGGTACACACAAAGAACATGTGATGGCGCAAATGATAGACCTCAAATAAGATCGGTAAACCCTACGGTATCTTATGAAAATTAATTTCAAATCGTTAATTATGTATTTCTTTACCAGTAGCCATGTGTGTGTGTTACGTATGTGTTGTTATAGTAATAAAATAATTAATTATATTTTTATTAATTATACGCGGGTGAAGCCGCGGGGCACAGCTAGTATAATATACATTTTTAACATTTATTGTTACAGTGCACGCCTATATGATAGACGTTATAATAATAACTTATCTATTGTATTATCCCTTTTTTATAGCATAGGTAGGCGGACGAGCATATGGGCCACCAGATGGTAAGTGGTCACCAACGCCCATAGACATTGGCATTATAAGAGATGTTAACCATCGCTTACATCCTCATGCGCCACCAACCTTGGGAACTAAGACGTTATGTCCCTTGTGCCTGTACTTACCCTGGCTAACTCACCCTTCAAACCGGGACACAACAATACCAAGTACTGCTGTTTTGCGGTAGAATATCTGATGAGTGGGAGGTACCTACCCAGACGATCTTGCACAAAGTCCTACCACCATGTAAAGTGTTATTATGTTACGTGTCGTCCATTTTATCCAATAATGTATGTTTATTGTAAATATGATTTCAAAACGCTTTTTATTTAAAATGATTTAATGCATTATTCACATATTGTATTCGACTTGCTCCTGGGATTTTAATTTTAGCACCCAAGTAAGCCGGCGAGGCTTATGGGTGTCTGGAATAAAAATAAATGTTAATAATATTGTTTGAAATGGATAAAATAAAATGAAACATGAAAGCTTATCCCAGAGTTTAATTCAATGCTTCCCTTTGTAAAGTTTCATTTTGAGACAATCATAGAAGGTATATAGAAGATATATTTCAACCAAATAGTAGTGTTTTTTATCTTTTATACAGTCAAACAATACCCTTCATTTAATCTCAACCTTTGAAAGAAATAATTCGTATAAACGACCTTTTCATAGTTCTATTATATGTATATATTAGTATGTTTTAATATTGCAATCTGTAAGGGTTCATCCACACCTAAAAGCTCACTTGCGCATTACGGTGTGCGCAGGCAAATAACCGCGAATAGACGGAAGTCGTACCTGGCTACACGTTACGCGTAAGCTTGTGCAATTCTACATAGCGTGACAGTGTAACCACAAAAACTAAACGCTGTGCAGGCTAAACTTGTACCAATAAAACGATTACATAATGCTTTTGAATGTGGGCGGGTAATAATGTCTTAATTAACGTTAATCAATTAAAGAGATACGTGTGTAACATGACATATAATCAACGTAGCGCTCAAATTAGACCTTATAAAAACACTGACGTCGAACCAAAAATATCGTTTCTTGGAATTTATGGTATTTTTTATTTTATTTTATACCTGGTGACAAGTTGTCATCGCCATAGACATTGCATTTTATATTATATCCCTTCAAAATCAATATACTTTATTCAACATTGAATCACAGATTTAATTGGGATAAACATATTGAAAACATATGCAACAAACTAAGGACAATTATGGCAAAATTATATTTATCAAAAGACAAACTAACTTTTAAAACTGCACTACTCTTATACAATACTCTTATGGATAGTGTTGTATCATATGGCCTCAGTGTGTATGGAAGGACATTCAAAACCCACCTAGACAAATTACACAATTTACAAAAGAGAACACTAAAAATTATAATGCCTACAAAAGTAAAAGATAAATTCAAACAAAACGACAGTGAAAAAATGTTCGAATACTGTAAAGTACTATCAGTACACAAAAAAGTCAAACATGCACTCCTTTGTCAAAATTATTTCGATTACAACAAAAACTTAATAACATAAAATCACAACAAGGGCTATAACAAGACACAAACTAATCACATTTAAAGCAAACAACATTTATGGAAAACGAACTACAGATTATCTCCTACCAAAACTGATTAATGAACTACCATCAAATTTTAAATCAAAATTAACAAAATATAATATTAAATATAAACTCAAACAACATTTACTAAAAATTGAATAACATAACGAAAAATACTATTACAATAATGATTAATAATAATAATATTGTTAATTAATATTTAGGTTCTTTTTTATGCTTTATTTATTGAAAGCTCACCTGTTATGATAATATTATCTTGTTTTTGTCTAGAAGTTTATATTTTATTTTAGTTTTATGTTTGTTAGTTTAAGCAAACCCAAACAAGCTGACAAGGCTTATGGGTGCCAAGTATAAAAATAAATAGTAATATTTCATTATTAATAAATAAATAAATAAATTATGCTTGCGTATTGATAGTCAAACTAGAAACTGCCACCGTGCACCGGTTCGGAAAAAACATCTAGTCCTGAGAAGAACCGGCGAAAGAAACTCAACGAAATCTTTTTTATATCATCTTTCTATTCATTAAAAAAAAAAGAAATAAGCGACTGTGTCATTACCAAGGTCAACCATAAATTCATTAATTGTATAATAACCTTTAGCACACAAGCGTTCCTTCGAGTCCTAAAATTCCAACTGAGGCTTTATTTTGTCTGTTGCTAAGATATTTAATTCCTTGTGTCTTTAGTTACACTGCTTCGTTCATCCTTTAAGTCAGCTCACAATAATACGTACTAAGCATTTCTTTTTGACGATCTGGAATGAGTGGGTCTTATCTACAAAGGGCTAGCACAAAGCTCCACCGTAACCAATAAATACTAACTATCCGATGTTTTTAAAACAATCACCATTATTATTCTTTTCAATGTTACTTTATGTAAATATTTGCTAATATCAAACCTAATCCATGTATTCCACACTCACCGCTCACATCCCCATTTGATTACATTTAATCCTATGAAAATGGTGTGTGCAAATAATACTCGATATTGATAGAGAGGAATTAACAACGGATATTCTGCGAAATTCATAATGTAGATACAAAAAACATACGAGCTACAAATTCTACGTTACTACGTACCTATTTTCAAACCATTCGATATACACATGAAAATCAATTTACAAGCTTTTAATTAACGCACATTATGCTCGGGTCAAATTAAGGTGCACCTTTAATAAGTTCCACCGAACGAATATGGTCTGAAAATACTTTGGGGATTACGATAGCAGGATATTAAGAGCTAGAAATAATGTTTATGTCACAGGGGCATTTAAACAAGGGACAACATTTTCAGAATGACGTCATATATCGATTCCTTATTATTTATAAATTAGCAAGTGTAGAGAAAATTTCGCGCCTTTTTTTAAGCAGTGTGATATTTGGCATAGTTAATAATATATTGAAGGAGTGCTAAAATTTTGTACGTATTTATAAACATTATATTAATTATTAAAAACATTAATAGTTTACGTTCATATAGTCAATGACAATAAACGTCATGACAAACCTAAAAATCAATAACGGGCTTATTGACATTTCTTTGGGTTTTTTATAGTAATAATGACAGTGTCGGCCAGCTGGAGCCTCATTTTTCCTAGCATTCGAATCAATATATCTTATATTTTACTAGTTAATGAATAACGGTCGAATTTCGATTAACGGGCGACCACTACTATATATAAAAAAATGATATTATAAATGTTAATATATATTTATAGGAACCAGGAAATCATTTTTTTATTATGCATTGCTATTCAAGCTATAATTATAAAGTATGAAAGATAGCAGTAAAAATGTTGTGTAGCGTAGTGAAACCCGATTAGTATGGCAATGAATGGTAATAAATAAGCCGAGATGGCCCACTGGTAAGAACGCGTGAATCCTAACCGATGATCGTGGGTTCAAACCCGGGCACGCACCACTGAATTTCATGTGCTTAATTTGTGATTATAATTCATCTCGTGCTTAACGGTGAAGGAAAACATCGTGAGGAAACCTACATGTGTTTAATTTCACTGAAATTCTGCGACATGTGTATTCCACCAACCCGCATTGGAGCAGCGTGGTGGAATAAGCTCCAAACCTTCTCCTCAAAAAATGAGAAGAGGCCTTAGCCCAGCAGTGGGACATTCACAGGCTGTTAGTGTTACTGTATGGCAATGAATATCACTTTCTTGGTTTTTATGTTTGACAACAGACGATTCATCGATCAGTCGATTCGACGATTCAGACATCAGACAGACATGTGTTCGAGAGTGTCAGAATGAACGTAAACAATTACACAATGAAAACCTTACATATTAACATTGCTTAACAGCTGATTAGTTTAACAAGACCGTGGCTTCTTCGTCACTTCAATGTACGCTTTGCAATGATACGTAAGTACTACTGTTTTATATATTTATTATCCTCTATAATTTTGATTGGTAGCATAAAACAAGTATCTATTTTAAAAATAAATACATAATGTATCCCAAAAGAAGAATATGATAATATTTTTCCAACTAAAACACTGATGCACTTAAAACGTCATGAAACTTTTCCGATTATCGCATACGGAATTGCTCGTTCAAAATAGCCACCGCATTTGATTTATGGAAGTCGGGGAGTTATTAAGATATCCAACCCGTGCGATAAATCATTGTTGGACAAAACGCATTTGCGGGATTTCACGACAGTGTTTTTGTGTGGATCAGCAGAGTGTGAACTGAGTTGGCTGTTCGTTGGATATTGGATTTAGATAGGAAGGAAATTACATGAATTATTCAGAAATAAGTTTCTTCAAATTTGATACTACAAAAAAACATTAAAAA
Organism: Nymphalis polychloros; assembly: GCA_905220585.2. Taxonomy (NCBI): domain Eukaryota; kingdom Metazoa; phylum Arthropoda; class Insecta; order Lepidoptera; family Nymphalidae; genus Nymphalis; species Nymphalis polychloros. The sequence continues at coordinate 14,280,212 of HG992245.1, forward strand.
TATTAATTTAAATTAATACTACACACACACATACACATACGTCATAGTTTATATAAAATTCTTTTTTTTTGTTATAAGTAGGCAGTATTTCATGTGCTTAGTTTGTGATTATAATTCATCTCGTGCTTAACGGTGAACGAAAACATCATGAGGAAACCTGCATGCGTCAAATTTCACTGAAATTCTGTCACATGTGTATTTCACCAACCCGCATTGGAGCAGCGTGGTGGAAAAAGATCCAAGCCTTCTCCTCAAAAAGAGGAGAAGAGGTGTTAGCCCAGCAGTGGGATATTCACAAGCTGTTACTGTAGGCGGTATTAGTCATACCTTACATCGCCGTTGCACTATCAACTTTGGGAAGATTATTGTATCTGTTACATTATCAAACCGGAACGCGACATTACTAAGCATTGCTGCTAGGCGGTAGAAGATGAGTGGCTACCCCACCAGGAAATACTAGAATAATTATGACTATTTGAAAGCACCTTCTATAAATATGTAAAATATATGTTATAAAATCTATCAAATAAAATCAAATAATAGTATAAAATCAATAAAATTTCGAATATAATTTCACCCCCCTTCCCCCCTCGCACTCGATCACGAGCGGACGTCGATTTTGTTGTTAAAATAAGTATTTTTAAAACGGTTAAATTAAATAAATAAAATAAAAGTTGTACAAAATTCGTGCGTGTACCAGGATACCAGCATTCTACAACGGTGAGCTTAACACAATCATATCTACGGCTACCGCTACCACTACAACACAGCAATCATTTATTATTGGTTACGTGCTCATCTGACTCCTCGACCCGCCCACTGTTGAGAGGCGCAGGAGCCGTAGGTGTTACCCAGTGGGAGGAGCGTGCGTAAACTACGACAAGAATAAGAACGACTGTCTCCGGCCCCACACCTCTTATTCATCGGCTTATAATGTTCAAGACTCCTCCAAACTCATCTGCGCCGCATACGCCGACACGATCGGAGTCCGATCTTAGAAAACTAAACCCAGATGAGAAATTGTCCCCTAATTTTACTTCTATCACACAGCGCTCTAAGCGACGCTGTATATCGAATGATGATTTTATTGACGAACTTTCGGAATTCAAAAATGAAATAAGAGACATGATTTCGGAATTATTTGCGGTACATAATAACCGCATGTTGCAATTTGAAAATTACATGTTAGAAATAAAAAATCAATATTCAAAAATTGAAAGTACAAACGGGGAAATTGAGAAATCTATGACCTACATGTCTGAACAACTAACATCGTTAGAAAATAAAATATCCCGCCTGGAAAATGAAAAGTGCTCCATATCCACGAAAGTCACTCAACTGCAAGAAAAGATAGACTCCCTAGAACGAGACTCAATTAAAACCTGTGTATAATTGAGAAATGTTCCTAAATCTGCAAGAGAATCTAAGGATAATCAGTTTTCTATGATTAAGCATCTTTCGACAGCGCTTAACATTGACTTGACAACGCTGGATATTAGAGATGTTTCAAGATTACAATCAAAAAGGGACAGCAAAACGTCGTCCCTCATTGTGGAATTTTCAAATACTCTAAATAAGAGCTGCTTTCTAAAAGCAGTAAAGGATTATAACAAAATCAATTCAAATGATAAAATAAACTCAAATATATTGGGCCTATCCGGCGAAAAGACACCTGTTTACATTGCCGAGCTCTTGACACCTCAAGCAAGAAAACTCTTTTATCTCACCAGAGCATTCGCTAAGGCACAACAGTATTCGTACTGCTGGAGTTCGAACGGACGTATTTTATTAAGAAAAGACAGCGGTAGTCCTTATATAATAGTGAAAAATGAATCGCAATTAGAACAATTAAGGATATTGTGACTATGTTTTCTATATTTTTTTATATACTTTTACTTTTTTGTTAATTATTTGCATGTTTTTACTAAATTAATTTTATTATTTTTAATTTCTATAAGCGCAAAACACTTCTCATTCTTTTATATACACAATCGTTTACAATGTGACAATACATGTTACACTTATTACTCATTTTACACATACCCACATTTTATCAGTATCACACTTTCTATTACGTTTAAATTGACAATTAGATATTTTAAATTTATTAAATATATAATTTTAAGAAATAAGTTGGATATTATAATAAAAGTCAATCATCATAAAGTTAACCAACTATCTTTCAGTAATTTACTAATAAAATCACTAATTATTACCAGTCACAATTTGTATCCATTACACGAACTAATCTCACTCTTCATAATTTTGTTTAATTACTTACTGGCAAATATTATGTTACCATTGCGATACAATTTTTTTACCCTCAATATTTGCATGCCTAATAATGATTAATCAAACCGTAATTGATGATATTGATAATTTTGATATATCGGATGTTTTCACCTGTACACCAGAAGATTCAAAAAAAATATTGCAAAACCCGGACGATTATTTTTTAATTTTAACTCAGAATATAAGATCTATCAACTGTAATTACTTAAACTTTGCTGCGCTACTTGAACGCCTTTGCTTTAATTGTGACGTTTTAGTCCTAACAGAATGTTGGCTAGCATGTAACAATAATCAAATAACACCCAATATCCCTTACTATACAAAGTGTCAAACTACCAGACACAAAAACCAGAGTGATGGTGTGATTGTTTATATAAAATCGAATTACTGTTTTACTTATGAAGAATTGGACTTTAAAAATACTGCATCAGGCTTAATAATTAAATTTAATTACGATACTGCTATTCTGTGCATTTATCGTTCGCCATCAATTGACACTATTGACTCATTTCTTTCTTCCTTAAATCATATTCTCTCTTCATTAAAGAAATGTAAATCAGTAGTGATAACTGGAGACATAAATATTGACATAAAGTTATCATCTGCAGATAAACGCGCACAAAACTATCTTAATGATCTCGCTTTCCACGGCTTCCTACCAGCCCATGTCCTTCCGACAAGGGCCTCCAATTGCCTTGACCACATTTTACTACGTACAACGCGCTCAACTAAGACTTGTGTGCTTGATTCCACTGTCACTGATCACAGTGCCACCTTGATAGGTATAAAACATGTACTACTAAAACACCATACACATAATAGAGTGTCGAAAGTCGATTACAAATCCTTGGACCTTGCAATTGAACAATCTGATTTTTCTACAATATTCAATATTTTGGACCCTGAAACTGCTACTAATTGCTTTCTAAATTTATTAAAACTAGCCATTGATACCTCGAAATTCTTCAAAGTTCCCTCAAAACAAAAGATTCTCAGGCCCTGGATTACTCCAGGTATATTAAGGTGTCTAAGAAACAGAAACAACATGTACAAACAACTTAAAAAAACACCAGACAATTTGATCCTTAAGCTGACCTACTCGCGGTACAGAAACTTTTGTACCAAAATTTTAAAGAAAGCTAAAAGATCCTACGACACTCAAGAGTTCATTAAAGCAGGAAATAATTCTAAACGTATTTGGGATGTTTTCTATAAAGTCATACACAATACGGATTCAAAGCAAAACTCTTCTCAAAATTTACTTACAACTTTTGAATCACCAAAACTTGCATGTAACGCAGTAAACAATTTCTTTGTAAATGTTGCTAGTGAACTGGCTTCTAAAATTAAAAATCAGTTTCCACCTAATCTATATCCCTCTCCGACTACCTCAACGAAGAACGTATCTTCATTTGTTTTAGACCCTACAGATACCAATGAAATCATTTTTATAATCCAGTCCCTCAAATCAACAACAGCTGTAGGGCGTGATGGTATCTCTTCTATCATTCTTAAGAGATATGCAAAAATTATAGCCCCTATTCTGTCTCATATTTTTAATCTATGCTTTACTAATGGATTTTTCCCAACAGTATTAAAAAATGCTATAATACACCCAATTTTTAAAAGTGGAGATAATGCGTCTGTTAATAATTATCGACCTATCGCAATTCTCCCTGCTCTCTCCAAGGTGCTCGAACGCTTATCTAATAACAGACTAGTTAGTTACCTTGAAAAGCATAAATTAATTTCTTCTCATCAGTTTGGCTTCCGTAAAAATAAGTCTACAGTTGATGCTGCTCATGAATTGACAAGTTTTGTTGTGGAACATCTAAATAAAGGGCATAGTGCACTTACAATATTCATCGATCTCGCAAAAGCGTTTGATACAGTCCCAATTTCTACTCTTCTTCTAAAGCTAGAAGCAGTTGGTGTAAGAAACACTCAACTTCAGTTCTTTCGCAGCTTCCTTACTGGCAGAGCACAATCAGTTAAAATAAATGATCATTATAGTGACGTACTACCCATATCTTACGGCGTTCCACAAGGAAGTATAATTGGTCCTACCTTGTTCATTATTTTTATTAACGACTTATGTAATCTTTCGCTCTTTAACGGCAAGGTCGTCACTTACGCCGATGACACTGCCATTAGTTTTTACAGTACGTCCTGGGAGGAGCTCCAAGTAATAGCACAACAAGGATTTGATACTGTTAATTCCTGGCTTTTGAACCACTTTCTTACTCTAAATGCTGCCAAAACGAAATTTATTAATTATTCTATCCGCTCAACTTCTCAACCCAAAACTCCCTTAGTCTTGACTGCTCACTCTTGCTTTTTTACTCATTGTTGCCAATGCACTATTATCTCGTCAACCGATACTATGAAATATCTTGGTCTAACATTGGATAAACTCCTAAACTTCAAAGCTCATATTGACATTCTTACTGGCAGGGTACGCAAATTAATATACATCTTCAAAAATCTTCGAAGCATTGCAAATCGCTTTATAATACGTACTATATATTACGCTTTATGTCAGTCACTTATCTCTTATTGTATATCTTGTTGGGGCGGTGTTCCTAAAACAACTCTGAAACCCCTAGAAGTCGCTCAACGAGCAATTCTCAAGGTTAGTTCTTTTAAGCCACTTCGATATCCAACTGCACAATTATATAAAGAATGTAGCGTACTTACCGTAAGACAGCTTTTCATTGTTGATACTATTCTTCGACAACACCGGATAACCCCTTATATAAATAATAAATTTAAACGCCGTAAAGATCTGATCTGTGATGTACCCCAAACAAAATTCAAATTTATTAAACATTTTTTTTACTACTTAGGTCCCTATCTATACAACAAAATAAATGGTGATATATTTGTTTACAATTTGCCGTATGTAAAATGTAAAAAAATACTAATAGATTTTTTGCTCTCTAAAAATTATGAAGAAACTGAAAGATACTTTGATCCAACCTTTTAGTTGATTTAACAAATACTTTAAATATATTTTATTTTTAATATTTTATTTTATTCACACTCTCATACACACACACCCACACACACAAACACACACACACACCAACACCAACTCGCACAAAAACGCTCAAGCACTACCGGCACACACATTCATAAAATCTATCTTATTGTTCTTTTTTGTAAATACAACTATTTATTTATATTAAGCCTCAAAAAACCAATATATACATGTATGTAGCTCCACTCTTACTTACGCTTACCCATTCTGGGGGTTGGTAAATTGCTATCCTTAACACAGGTTATTTAAATAGCCCATGAAGGATAGTGAGTTCCAGTCACCAAATAAATTAAAAGCAAAACAAAAATTTTTAGTAAATGCTACTTAATTGCGTTAGTAAGTAATATAGGAATAAAAAATAATATGGTATTATTTGAATGTATGTAATAATGTATGTATTTGAATTGTAACTTAACATTGATATATATTTTGTTACAATATTTTTATATAAGCAATAATACAATGTTTTTCTTAAATTACAGATACAGTTGTTAATAGTTATACACATTTATTGAAATTATAAATAAAAATTATTATTAATATAATATAAAATTACACATATCGTAGGTATTTGTTATCAAGAAGTTGCTCAAAAAAATGTGTTGTTTTGGATAAGGTAACTAATTATCTTAAAAATTTTGTTAAACATACGTCATTTAACGTAAGTAATGTAATTTACCGTCATAATTCGTTTTTGATGAAGTTGATAATTAAATAAGAAAAAGGATAATGAATTTACAAAAAGTTATATCATAAACTGTCTAGCCTTTATTTTAATTTTAAGCGGTCCGAGAATATAAAATATAAAGAACAAATTTAAAAAGTACTGCAGATGTCTTCGGGAATAAATGTATGTGAATAAATAAATAAAATAAAATGTGAATAAAGTAATAATTTCAGAAATAACATTCAAATGAGAAGAGGACGATAAAATTTTACTTTCAAGCGTTCCAATGAAATAAAATAACTGGAACGATTATGAAAGATAGCTTAGATTTTTCTATCGTATTAAGAGCACTTCCAGATGAAATATCGCATCGATATCTATAAATAATGTGTCTAGACTCACTCCGAACTCGACGAGGAATCGCATCGAGCTGAAGTGCCACTAGTGCTCTTTATAAATTACAACACTCAGGTGTTATATGATGAATGGGAGGAATATATATTTTGCAATATTTTTTCATCGATAAAAATGTTTTTTCGCATTCAAAGTAACAGCCTTCTCTCGTTTTGAGAGTTTTCTCCTCAAAACGAGAGAAGGCTTGGGATTAATTCACCACATGCTCCAATGCGGGTTCCGGGACACATATGTGTACCGTCTTACTTACGTGTCCATAGGTTACCACGTTACTTTACGATGTTCTTTTTCACCGCCCAGTACGAGATGAATTAAGCACATGACAATTCAGTGGTGCTCGCTACTTTTTGAACTGGTAATCTTCTTCTGGTGGTCAAAATTCACGTGCTCTAATCACTGGGTCTTCTCGGCTCGGCGACGTTTAAATGATGGAAAAATGGTAAATTTTAATATCCATAATTAAAATATCAATTCAAAGATGTAAATGTGGTAATTACTTGAATATAAGGTTATGTTATTATGTATTGCGATGTTATGTTTAGAAGTTTTATAATAAAAAATATAAATACCTATAATGGGAACTTAATAGTTTTTAACAGACCTTTTTTTAATGGACGAGAATGTCCTTTTAGTGATAAAAGTGTAAATTACAGATAATTATCACTTTTGCGTTCAAACATGAATTGATTGCCTTCCTTTTTTTTCCTTCATGATATTATGGCAGAATAGCAGTGAAATTTGGTGTTCGAATTCTATATGGTAGTGTCCTTTTATTCATATTGTGCTGTATTAATGTATTAATGCAACGTATAATTGGTGGAAAGATTTTAAGCGATATTTTATTAGTTATAAAATAAGTACATCGCGATCGATGTGTATAATATCCAATTCTTTAATTATGGAAGAGGGTAAGTCATACAATAATTTAAAAATATTCATATTAACTCGGCTCGCAAGAGAAACCGAATAAATAAACCATAAAATGTTTAACAACCAACTCCATGTAGTTTATTAGTTAATCCCCACAAGCCCGTATCTCGACCCTACGTCGTAACGGGGTGTAAAGGACCCAACTATCGCCTTTTTATGGGTGTCGATAAATGACTCAACCCGCGTTTCCCGGGCACCGTCGACCGCGATGGCTTCCTGAGTAGGGGAAATGAAAATGAAAGTCATGTTGAGTTTTTTGTTCTGTGAGATAAGTGTTGTACGTGAAAATGGGGGCCTTTTAGGCCCGCACTGACAGAAGCTAAATAACCCGCTGTCATTGTGAGGGTTGGGTACGTGCGATGATTCTGTACTTTCTTTTTGTAAGCGTTATTTGCTGTTAGAAATAGAGTGACTTCAAATGTCTTTGTTTTACAGTAGGACGTTATCCTAAGTTATGTTTAATTTTATTTTTATTCCGCGGCAACCCCGCTGAACCAATATTGATGATACATTTTATATCGAATAAGTTGTACTCCACATATGAATCCGAAGAAAATATCCACCATTGTTGAATGAGGTGAGAAAACTAATGGAGTTGATATGTGTATATTACTCGATATCTTCGCTAACTGTATTTTCTATCATGAAATTGTTCTTCTTATTAAAAAAGAATTTGGCAAAACACTCCAGTGTTAAAACTTCGGGTCCTGTATCCGAGCCCTCCAGTAATGTTAAATTGCTGTCCAATCGGATTATGAGGATGACGGAATAGAGAGTGCATCTGTGTTTGCACGCACACTCCATTATGCTATTTGCTGCATAGTTGTCTGTTTAACATTTATTTAACTAGTGCAATCACAGGGAAATAACAACCGTTCCTAAGATTGGTGACGCATTGACGTTGTAATGACTTACATTTCTTATAGAGCCTATTTGCCAATCCGATGCGATAAAATTCCTAATATCCTTATTACTTATATTGATTCTGATACCCAGGAGCGTACAATATGTTTTCAATAATAATTATTGTATCAATATGGCCCCTGACAGTTCTAAGCCCGTAGCAACTCATATGCCAATTATTTGAATCTTGTTCTAGGAAATGTATACGTTTTATTGACAGAAATAATAAACTGATTGAATGTACAAAGCTATTTAATATAACTGTTTATTTTTAGGTAAGAAATATTTCTTGGTCACTTATCAAATACTGAATTCGTAATCTACTTCAAAAAGTAGATTATGAATTCAGTATTATATCTTTTCTCTATGTTTCTTGATGACCATATATATATAAGTTACATTAAATTACCGCATCTTGGTCTTGTGGCACGGAGTTTGAACATAGCCCTAAGGCTATGTTCAAACTCCGTGTCGAGAAGCAAAAAGTTATTGGGTTTTCTGTGAATAGATTCTCAGTTTTAGGCGATTACCATGTTAGGGTTAACATTCCCTTGCTTCAGAAAATAAAGTAAAGCTGTTGCTTACGACTGAAATACAGATTTTAGGGATGTGAATATTTATTACAAAGCTCCAAAGCAAGTGGACAGTGGTGACCAATCATCATCAAGTGGCCCACTTGCCAGGCTGTCTTCGAAATTGTAATCATTCAGGTCTCCGGACAATACGTTGCAAAATCGTATATTTAAATCTTGTCTTGGTACACCCTCAACTTGCATTATATATTACATGTATATTTTTTACGAGCTGTACTATATTTCTTTGACCTGTTGTTGGTGATATTGAAAAACAATTTGTAAATATAAAAAAGAACACTGACGAAATGTGAATAGAACAAAACTCTTTCATCCAGAACAAAAGGATACATCCAGAACAAGGAAGGATGTATTCAAAATACATAAATCCGTTGCATACATTTCCTGCCATTTTTCTTTTGTGCGAAAAAGCGGTCTAATCGCGCCATTACGGTTCCGAAACAACTATTAGAGACGGCTTTTAAGCCGGTCATTCGCACCCTGGAACAATTTGCGACTAAACGTCGAAGGAAATGGACGCGAGGATTACGCCGGCAGCCGGCACTTGACTCGACCGCGACTACGTAATAGCCGGATCGGAGCGTTTATGGGCTAGATAGTTGACTTAGGTTAACTTTGAATGAAAACAGGGGGTTTTGTTTTCTTTCAATGACTGACTCGAGTTTGTAATGCTATTATGGAAAATAATGAGCCTGGCTTGTATTTTTATTATGTAAGTTTTCTTTAGAAAATCGTTTTGAGTTGTAAATGATTGTATTTATAATTATAATACGATACGATAACTGCCTCGTTCGTTTACTGGCTACATATAAGGCCGCAGAACCTTAGGTTAGGCCGATAAAAAGTCATTGAGTTTTTTTTGTCGACAATTCTCAGTAGCATTCCGGGGTCTGGAAGTTGGAATCGTGTACAGTCCCGTGCCTCGGAGAGCACTTACAGCGTTCCTGTAATAGAGAGTGAATGTGTGATTGCGCACTTCTGCACTCTAATATGTCCTGCGCAGTTGGCTAATCTTTCTTGAGATTTGCTGCCGTGGCCGAAATCTCTTAGGAGAGTATTATACAATACAAAAATTTTTTATCCATAAAAATAATAAAATATAGTAATAAGTTCGAACTAAATTCTCGGAACAAGTTAAAATGTTATTTACATTTAACACTTTAACATAGTTACCATAATTTAATTAATGTTTTCGAACCAGTACGAGAGATACAGTATTATATTAACGTAAACATACCGATAGTAAATGTAATATTATATAGTAATAATAATATCCTGGGACATTATTCACACAAGGTCATCTGATCCCAAACTAAGCGGAGCTCGTATTATGGAAACCAGACAACTGATATATTACATATACCACTTTTCTTATATAGATAATTACATTCAGAATCAGGACAAACAGACATGTTCATGCACACAATATGTTTGACCTGGGTGGGAATCGAACCCACGACCTGCGGCGCGAAAGGCTATTATCTACCAACCACGTCAACCGGCTCGTCAATAGTAAATTTAAAAAACAAAATTAGATATATGGGTATCTTAAATATTGTATGAATATAAATAATAGTGTATGACAGTATAAATATTGATTTATTAAAGAAAATGAACGTAATATTTTTTTCAAAGTGCCGCTGAATAAATAACGATATTTACAAACAGCGTAAATGTATCTCTTTAATATTCAAGGCGACCTCTGTTGTAATCAGATAGAAATGAAATTGTCATCACAAATAACATGATCAATATAATTTATTCAATGGAAGTATGAACGTCGCCTGGGAATTATTGAGCTTGTTACTTAGGGTATTGAGTTGTTTTTATTTACGAAATATGTAAAGTACATAAGGAGGACGATAGGTAGCAGACGGGAAAATTGACAACCAGATGATAAGTGGTCAATGCTTAGCACGCGATAAACATAACACTTGGTTGTAGGGTTTTGTGCAAGCTCGTTTGGGTAGATAAAATACCAGATATTCTACCGCAACACAGCAGCACTTGGTATTGTTGTGTTCCGGTTTGAAGAGTGAGTGAGCCAGTGTAATTGCAGGTACAAGGGACATAACATCTTAGTTCCCAAGGTTGGGGGCGTATTGGCGATGTAAGCGATGGTTAACATCTCTTACAATGCCAATGTCTGTGGGCGTTGGTGACCACTTACCAGCTGGCCCATATGCTCGCCCGCCTTCCTATGCTATAAAAAAACATGCGTAAGGCATTTATTGATAATTACATAAACTATAATTCCCGCTTTTTTTATTCCCAATTATCAGTTATCTAGTTTAAAAGGTGAATGACCCTTTGTAATTATATACGCAAGGGGCGTATAAATTTAGGCCTCATGTTTAGTTCGTTAACATTATAACTACCGCTAATATTGCCGATGGCAATGGACTGACCGACTATTTACTTTAATTGTTCGCCCACTGACTGATCTATTTAAAAAGGTATTTTTATATAGATTAGAGTGTAAAATTTTATCCATAAATATTCATAGTGTGTGTAGCTTCTAGAATAAAAACGTCATAGCTTAATATTATGAATATAATACTAGCTTTTCGGTTGTAGCATGTTCAATTAATATACTTAGAATAACTTATAAGATGTTAGGTTATTTTAATTTACTATCCATTCTCGCATCGCATAGGTAGAATAATGGTCCACATAACACGTTTGAAGGACAAACAATTGAAGAAAAATCCTGTTTTTATTTTCGTTCAGGAAACCTTACAAAGAATAACTTACTAAAATTTCATCACGAATTAATCAATGGCTTATGAAGGCGTAGAGGATAAACATATAAATATTAATTTATATTTATATATATAAATATTAATAAATGTGGTTAGCTGATCTCTTCTTATGACCGCTCCATATGGTAACGACAAATCGTTGCGATATGAGTTTACGATACCGTTATTGTCTCAAATGCAGATGCTAGTGCTTGAAAAACTCTTATCGGCAATAATAGAATAATTACTTTGACCTTCTGCCAATATATCTGCAAGAAACGTCCGCATACAGCAATTCTTTTCATGAATTGAGCGATAGTTTGACACCACCATCCACATGTTAAATTAAAACTGTGTAAGCAAAATTGACCGCGATTTATCGAATACAAAAATGAAACTGTCGTCGATCAACAGTGCAAACGAAACGAAACGCAACGATAACAACGTTGACATTGAAACGGCTTTTCACTACCGGTGTGTTTAGCGTCTTCAACTGGTCCAGTCTCCTTGAATTTTTCAATTAATCTTTTCACAGTTAACGAGGTTAAAACACAATTCTAACCATATTTTGTATAAAATTTTCGAACAATGGCCGCCTTACTTACATTTTATTTAAATATTGTTCAATAATGAAAACACATTGTTTTATCGTATAACACTCCATTTTTGCTGACCACCTGAGGACTACCTCACCTACAGCCCGCCGCACCACCGCACCGCACCTACAGTGCGTTGACATATATTCATACGCACGTTCGATAAAGCATGCGCAAACTACACAGATAAATCGCTACGATATATCGTTGCTGTGTGTTTTCGCCATTACTTTAAAAAAACTACAATATTTGTGCACCATTTGTAACCTATGTACATATAACCGGCCAAGTTAGATTGCACGTATTGTAAGAGAATGAAAATGCTTACTAACATCGTGTCACTCACTCAATAAAGCGTACAAGAGTCTCAATAACATATGAGCGAAGTTTTCAATAAGAAAATATTTTGAATTATAGTCATTACAAAATAAAACTACGATATTTTCTTCGTCCGTACAATGAAGTCTACGTTCTCTGTAATTGAAAGGGGTTTATGAGATGTATTCGTTCCCGATTGAATGCGCGCAGGATGTCTGTGACACCATTGTGTCGTGGACAATGTTAACGATGGATTTTTTTTTTATATTTTGCGATTGTCTGCCCTGTTCTTACAATAACGGGTTCCGTTTGCAAGAAAAGGACTTGGCTTTTACTTTAACTATATATAACTTGGTGTAACTTCTTTTAAATATCAAAGGCTTCTATCATAATATTTTTGACAAATATGACTATTGCACATTAAGTCTATTTAAAGTTTTTTTTTCTTTTTTTTAATATTATGAATGACTTTTTACAATTAATCAATAATAAATATTTTCTTAATATGTCAAATTATCAGTAATGATTCGATCGGGACACTACCTATGCAAAAAGTTGCATATTTAATGAAAAAAAAACTGTTTCATCAAATTGCGATGTTTGTAATGTGGTAAAAGATTTTTATCATTTGCTTACGGAATGTAGTAAGAACAAAACACAAAGAGCCCGCACACCTAATAGCAACATATAATGTTAATTGTATGAATGTAGGTGCTGCGCAAAGTATTCTCTATTTACCAACTTCGGAAGCTGCGGTAGCCATATATGATTTGGTAGCTTCTTCTCGTTAGTGACTCTTTATACTTTAATCAATGATCTGTGTATTGTATACGTTAAGATATGATGGGGCTAACATGTCCAAATAGAATCTTAAAAAAATGAAGATTAAAAAAACTATTTTTTTCTTCCAATTGAATGAAAAGCTCGTATATATTAGCAGTGCGGAGGACTGATATCGAGAGAAAATGTTCTGAATGCTTTTTCCACCATAACTAAATACTTAATTTGATTTTGGTGAATATCCACAATCAAATTAAGCCTTCATAGCTTCTATCTTTTTATTTATTTATTTATTCTTTATTGCACACACTACGAAAACATAACAAATACAAGAACAAGTTTTACATAATATAGTATGCAGAGGCGGCCTTACCACTTACAGTGATCTCTTCCAGGCAACCTCTATAGTAAAAACATATTGTTGTTAGCCAGGAGAATTGATCGGGCATAGTGTGCGAACAATTTATACATAAAATTCATTAAATATTTATAAACTTAATAAAATGTGTAACATAATGACACAAATACTCTTATATATATATATATATATATGTCGGAGGGGTCAGACGTCAACTCGTTATCATACATGGCGATCTTCGAAATAAAAGCCTATTTCGTTCACGTTAATAATCTATTTTCAATATTAAATCACAATAACTTTAAAATATTGCAATACAATAACAAGATGGAGGACAACGCAGCGAGTTCGTCCAATCGACTGTGTCCACATACGCGGTCCCCGCGCCCACCTCAAAAATGACATTTTTCGGACGTCACGTGTTCTTTACGTCATACCGACACAGTGGCGACCTCGCTCAAGCTTCCAGCTTGACGTTGCCGGCTGAGTACAATAATTAATCAAAATAATTCTCAATCAAACTTCTTGATGCTTCGACACGGCCATCGTGACATCTCACACGTCCTCGTGTGAGGTACCTAAAAAATTAAAGGTTCTGCAGTAAATAAAATTCCACTCGGCCACCCTGGCCCAAATAAAAACTCACAGTTCCTTAGCAAACAAAACACGGCGATAAAGTACCAATCAAATCCATTAACTATCATTCTGAATTAACAAACAGCTTCTGGACAGCCTTTAGCTGGCGTCCGATGGCACACACAGATAACTGGTCCGGCGTCCGAACACGACATGGACAACCTTACAGCATCCGATAATACCAGGATAACTGAGCCAGCGTCCGAACAAGCCATGGACAACCTCTCAGCATCCGACAATACCAGGATAACCAGGCCGGCGTCCGAACAAGACATGGACAACCTCTTGGCATCCGACAACACATGGATAACCGGGCTGGAGTCCGAACAAGCCATGGACAACCACCCGAAATCCAACTATCGAACCGCGTCTTACCATACTGAGCATTCTTTGTCATGTTTTGTATCGCTTGTGTACTGGTATGCTGAGCACTCTCAGCGAGTCGGACGCTCCCAACGAGCCGAACACTTTCAGCATGATCAACCACACGTGCTGATTACTGCAGCACCATGCGACGAACACGCTGCATGCGCCGTACGCGCCATACGCGCCTCAAGCGCCATACGCGCCGTACGCGCCTCACGCGCCGTACGCGCCTTACGCGCTGTACGCACCGTATGCGCCTCACGCGCCGTACGCGCCGGACGCGCTGTACGCGCCATACGCGCCTCAAGCGCCGTACGCGCCTCACGCGCCGTACGCGCAATACGCGCCCACACTGACAGGTGACGCTCGGCCACTAGCACTACGCTACGCAAGCAACACCACATCCGGCAGGCTGGAGCGCCTGCTGACTGGATATGGATCAGCCATCAGCACCAGTTGTGCGCAGAATGATGTATCGCACCCGAAGCACTGAAGCACTATCCTCGTGTGTTACTCTGAAACAATGTTTGTCACACAGTATCACTGAGCTCGGTCACTCCTGATCACACATCGATTTCGACCTCACTACATATAATCGATAAAAGTCTCGCGACTTTAACTATTAAAAATTTTTAAGAACTAGCTTTTGTCGTAAGACTAACCGGGTAGTTAACTACAAGCTGTACTTCGCCTAAAGCGTCCTGCCAAGAATGATCGTTTCACTCTAAAGCGGTCAACATAGACTTTAATACCGACATGAACAATGACGTAAGTATTAGCTAAATTTAATGAAAACCTGAACCACAGTAACTTTGTGTAAAACTGAGCACCATTTAATCGTGATATTTGGTCTGATATAAGTGGTAATAGATATCGATCGGGTAGTGTATTAGTATTAAGTTCACGATAATCAATAGTCAATACACAAACTATCCGAACCGCCCCTTTTCTTAACTAACAGAGCTGGGCTTGCAAACGGCATACTACTCTACATGTGAGTAATAATTGTTTACGTCATGAACTTTAGAAATTTTAAATTATTTCGCGGTCATATTAACACTAAATCTCTGCGACAATATTTCGCGCTCTGCCTTGATAATATCACTATGCAAATAGACATACGACAACACATACAATAAAATTTCGATTAAATTATTATCAATCTCGAAAATACAAAATATTTGAACAGTGCTGAGAAAACTTGACAGACTGTGACTACGTTCTGCTCAAGTTTCCCACAAAACTTACAAGAAACACTTTCTTTAATAAGAGAACACTCAGCACCTGAATCATAATGGAATGTGAAAGATTGACCTTTGTGTTTTAAACTTCCTTCAGGAGCCAAGTTACTACGTCACGCTTCGGACTCCATTACCATTGAATTTTGACGCGATGTATCTCTTCGCACCCAATATTTATGTCATTGATGGTTCGTGGCAGCACTCATACCACGGCGAAGACACGGCCGCAGAGTCCCGATGCTCCTCCATAGTCACGATCACTTCCCGCAGTTGCAGCGGTGCGGGGTCCCGAGTGGAGGTTTCGTTCCTCCGACGACGTTAATCGAGCTAGAATGTGACACATTTGTTCTGTTAAGACTTTATCAGAGTTATGGCTGTTATTAGGCGGCATGTTTCTTAGCTATTATTACGCAAGATCACTGTTAATTAATAATAATCCAAAGCAGGGTTGTTAAATAACGAAATTTTCGCAAGCTTACTTGTGAATTTACTAAGAAACTTATAAATTACGACACACAGTAAGACATAGTGTCTATCGCTTTTAAACAAATTGGAACGCACTCACCAGATCCTTTTCATCGTATAATACGTTACCACAGGTAGCAGAGCGGATCAGAACACATGAGGTTCCGATCCCACTTCTGATGTCGGAGGGGTCAGACGTCAACTCGTTATCATACATGGCGATCTTCGAAATAAAAGCCTATTTCGTTCACGTTAATAATCTATTTTCAATATTAAATCACAATAACTTTAAAATATTGCAATACAATAACAAGATGGAGGACAACGCAGCGAGTTCGTCCAATCGACTGTGTCCACATACGCGGTCCCCGCGCCCACCTCAAAAATGACATTTTTCGGACGTCACGTGTTCTTTACGTCATACCGACACAGTGGCGACCTCGCTCAAGCTTCCAGCTTGACGTTGCCGGCTGAGTACAATAATTAATCAAAATAATTCTCAATCAAACTTCTTGATGCTTCGACATATATATAAGATGGTTTTTTATTATTATTTTTTTTCCTTATTATTTGTATCTGACTTGTTTTTTTTCCTTGTGAGTGTGCAATAAAGCTATTTATTATTATTATTATTATTATTAAATAGTCCGATGTATTATGCTCAAAAACTAGTACTTTACTCGAAAAGCATATAAAATCGTTGGTCCTGCGCCTGAACTTTTTTCGGTCGGATTGCCATCCCATCGGATAATGAGAGTGCATCTATTTCAAGCACACACTTGTGCATTATATTATGCCCCGCGCAGTTAGTTTGTCTCCCTTAAGAATAGCCCCTATAGCCGGAATTCTACTCATCTAACATCTAACATTTTAACATTATGTTATGTGTACTATTTATAAAAAATTAAATATACTTTGTTTTTTATTAACATGTGAATTTAACATTAATCAAATTAATACGGGATGTACGCACGGCTGCCATCGGGAAAATTAATTTAACTCGATTTCACACCAGCGTGTTGCGGTTTTACAGTCAGAGTTAATACTACGTAAATAATATATAAAACTAAGTATTATCCTATTTGTTGTAAACTTACTCTTACCTGCAATTGCGTCGTGTGGAACACTTTAAATTTTAATGCACAAAAAATTAAGATTATTATTGAGATAAAAATTAGCATGCAACAAGTATTTGCGAAACGCTACACAATAATACTTGGTGGTAACTCAACAGATATTCTGCTGTCAAGCTTATACCTATATACTTAGTATTGTGTGTTTAAATAAATAATTAAACATAGTTTCGTTATTAAAATAAGTAAAATATTTCCTTATTATTTTAATAATATGTAGTATGCGCGCCACGCACTCCCAACGGAGTTGCGGCAGCGGAGAGGGGGCAGACGGCATAAAAGATCGTCATACCGCTTGTCATTAGGACAGACTAGTCGATTTTACACCCAAGGCACGTCAATAGATGTATCACATCAAAAATATATTATGTTTTTTTTTTTTTTATAAAAATAATATTATCACAAAATATACATTATATACATATAAAACATGTATAATGTTTATGTATAATACATGAAATTTCGTCTAGAATCACGTACATATATTTATTAAATAGTGTATGCAGAGTGCACCTCATTTATACATCTGGTGACAGCAGAACATATTTAAAGATACTATCATTATTACGACCGTTCCACGCCGACATTTTTGTGCGATAATAAATATTTGCACCGTAATTTTTGCTCTTAATGATTTGTACATGTTTTGTCTTTAAAAACCGAAACGCTCGGTGGATAAAAGTTGGGTCTCGTCGAAAGGTCGCGTATTTAAATCCGACAAAGTCATTACTGAGTTTTTCAAGTATTTTTAAAGACAGCTTCGTGCACGAGGAGGGGGAACATGATTCTAAAAGGTGATACTCGAGCGTTGTGAGGATCTATTGAAATTTGAAATTTAATGAAAAAGGTTTTTTTTTTAAATAATCAAATTATATAGGATACGTGTTTTAATTATACAGGCTTTTAAAATAGTAAAAAAAACCGTCACATGGAAAGACTCGAGAGCGTCAGATAATGATAGTTAATGTGCTCCACCCGTCTCTGATAACGGAGTTATATTAATCAATTGCGCTTTAGTAAGCACCAAAATTCCCTTTTGGGCTCCCCTACTATCGTGGTTGCACACACATTTGAGCATTATAACAGTAACAGCCTGTGAATTTCCCATTGCTGGACTAAGGCCTCTTCTCATTTTTTTTGAGGAGAAGGTTTGGATCTTTTTCCACCACGCTGCTCCAATGCATGTTGGTGGAATACACATGTGGCAGAATTTCAGTGAAATTAGACACATGCAGGTTTCCTCACGATGTTTTCCTTCACCGTTAAGCACGAGATGAATTATAATCACAAATTAAGCACATGAAATTCAGTGGTGTTTGCCCGGGTTCGAACCCACGATTATCGGTTAAGATTCACGCGATCTTACCACTGGGCCATCTCGGCTTTTTTATAATATTGTCTGCCAATCTCTAGAGTCTAGACAATACGCTAACAAAAATCAATTGAAAGGACCTCATCAGCATCATCACTTATGTTTATGATTTTCATGCCCAAGCACTGTATTTATGAAATTCTAGGAAATTATCTAGTCTGTTTACTCAGAAATTCAACGCTGTATATTAAACTTTAACAAAAGGAAAAATGTATGTCTATTTTAAGATTAACCGTTACTATGATTTATCGCATTTAGAGATTTTGTTTTAAAATAAAATATAGTGATCTTATATTATATATAACTTGGAGGTAGAGCTTTGTGCAAGCCCGTCTGGGTAGGTACCACCCATTCATCAGATATTCTATCGCAAAATAGGAGTACCTGGTATTATTGTGTTCCAGTTTGAAGGGTGAGTGAGCTAGTGTAATTATACCTGTAATTATTAATACAAGGGACATAGACATACCATCTTAGTCCCCAAGGTTAGACTTCTCCAACGGCCATCGGTCCTACGACATACGTGACCAGTCCACTGCACTTTCAGCCTGCTAACTTTGCAAGCTATGTCGGTGATTCCGGTTCTTTTCCGGATAATTTCATTTCTGATCTCATTCTTCAGAGATACTCCGAGTATAGCTCGCTCCATAGCACGCTGAGCGACTTTGAATATGGTTCATATGTAACCCCAAAGTTTGATAGTAAAAGTTACGACCTTTTTAAAAAACCAAGTGTCTAGTCAAAATTAATTAATCGTCCGCTAAAATGGGTAAAATACGAAAAATTATTCACTTCCGCTGTTTCTCTCGATTCACCTATTACACTTAAAAATGTAGGGCAGTCATGTAGGTTAGGTTATGTTAGGTTACTTTTAAAGCACATGTCAGAACCGAATCGGCCCATGTTCACTAGAATAAACGCCAATATATATATATATATATATATAAAATATAAACTTTGACCCAGAGGTTTTCTGAACATGCCGTTTTGCAGCTTATGAAACATTAATTGTTAGTGTTGGAAATGATTATCCGTTAGAAAAGGCAAGATACTAATGTTTTGATGAACACTTTTATCGACGATTAATTTATTTTATTCATCCGGTTATCGGACGACTGGCAAGAGCTTTAAAAAAAAAAAAAAACTTTTAAAAATCCATTCACGTTGCATATTCAATTATATATTTTATTATTCAAAAATGACGTCTATACACGCAACAGCTAAGAAGTAACAACTTAAGTATTTGTTTGTAAAGCAAATTACAGTTATTATGTGTTTACTCAGTCAAAAGCTGCTTTGCCCTATCTTAAATCTAAGGCTTTGAAAAATTACCTTGTCTTTGTAGTTATTCGAGCTTATTATTTTATCATATACTATAGTTATATGAGTTATTGTTTATATATGCATAATGTTTTTACAATATTAATAAGCTAAGTAACTCTTTTGTGGGGCAATGTATCCGGTTCTAGAACAGGTTAACAGAAAGGATTCAAAATGGCTCATTTCTTAAATTTAACAAATTAACGCTTGTGTGCCAAAGGTTATTATACAATTTATGGATGATAGCACGCCTTGAGAATGAAGCAATCGCCTCCTGGTTATTTTTTGATACAGTAAACTTGTAAGCGAATCCTGGTAAAAAAAATTGCTGAGTTTCTTTCGCTGGTTCTTCTCAAGGCTGGGTCTTTCTTTTCCCAACCGGTGGTAGTTTCTAATTTGACTATCAATAAGGCTTTGATTTTATTTACTTTCTAGCAGTTATCGTCTACATTTACTTTTGTATTGGAACTGTATTTAATACACTAGATTTTTGCAATATTAAATTATATATTGTTGAATTTATTTTAATAATATTAAAATTATGAAAACCTTGAATTCTATTCTGACGTCACAAATGAATAATTTTAAATAATCATTGGTATTTTTACAAGCCTTCTAACTTCATCTCAGTATGTGACATTGTTACTGAATTTTAAAACAGTTTAAAACAATCGGTTGCGCAAAATTCTGAATTTACTTTAAAATTTATTTTATTATTTTACTAACTAAGCCTCTATCAATTTCCGTTTTAAACTATCTCAATAAAATGCTTATTTAACATGCTAAATTTATTTTTACATTTAATTAAATACGAGGATTCAAAAGAACCTTCATAATATAAGCTATTACTTGAACAAATAATATTTTAATTTGATATTGTATCAATTATAACGCGAATTAATCAAATTCCAATTTTTGTAGTGTCAAATATTTCGATAACATAACTCAAACAAAAGCTTACAATCTACGTTACATGATTCGTTGAAAAAACATCGGAATTTTGATTGGAGATTGCGAACAAAAATACGAATATGGTATTTAAGGAATATTAATATCGATACAATATCAAATAACTCAGCGGTTCAGTTGAATTTCATTACATTATAAACGGCTTAAATATGCTTTAATGATATGATTAAAATATATCCATTTTTAATAATACCACAATAGCAATAATGAATGAGTTTTTATAATAGTCACTACAAGGACTTACACATCAGATAGTTCCAATATAAATAAATAAAAATGGATAAAATTTTCATACTGTCAATTTTATAACTTATACATGGCGTTGCAGCACACCAACTTACAACCGATAGCTTATAATTGGTATATTTTTTATAAAAATTACACTTGGAACAGCATAAAATATATGTTATATAAAAGTCGGCCTCATTCTAGAAGTTTTCTCTACCAGTAAATTTTATAAATAATGAAATAAAAAAAAAAAACTAACAGATATATGTAGATACACACGTCGATACAGTATACTTTTATATCTTGTGAAACTTCCTTAAGTGCCGTTAATTGTAAATTCATGTGTTCCCTCTATATATTTGACGAGTCGGTTGGCGTGGTTGGTTGATATTTACCTTTCACGCTGCAGTTCGTGTGTTCGATTCCCACCCAGCACAGATATTTGTGTGTTTGAACATATCTATTTGTCCTGAGTTTGGGTGTAATTATCTATATAAGTATGTATTTGCAAAAGAAAAGTAGTATATGTAGTATATCAGTTGTCTGGTTTCCATAGTACGAGCTCTGCTTAGTTTGGGATCAGATGTCCGTATGTGAATTATGTCCCAGGATATTATTATTAATATGAAGTAATCTTAGCTGTATTGCCTGAAAAAAATCAAAAGTTATATAACGAATTGTGTTACAGTTACGATAAAAGAGACAAACTCAGCTAAAATATTAACCAAGCAATACTATCATCTACATGAATATGTATAATTTGCGAATATTTTCGGCATAAAATTATAAACGAGCTCCATCAACCGGGTCGTTCATTAATTTTATGACGCTAATAAACACGGGAAAGTACATTACATGCGATAATTTAAGCAAACCTACCTGTGAATTAACCTCGCTTGATTATTACGTTACGAACTGCCGTGTTAACAATAAAAAAATACTGTATTTTAAATGATAAATAAAAAAAAATCATAGCATTGTAAATGATCAAGTTATTTGTAGCAGACAACCAACAATATGTCGAAATCATGGAGCCGATTGGAATCGTTATTATACTTAGCTTTAAGACTCCACGCCACGTTTTAATGGACAAAATTCCTTCAAGATATTTCTTTGAGTGTGGCATTATTGAAGATTTACCGCAAAACAGCAGTATTGTTGTGTTCCGGTTTGAAGGGTGAGTGTGCCAGTGTACAGGCACAAGGGACATAACATCTTAGTTCCCAAGGATGGTGGCGCAGTGGCGATGTAAGCGATGGTTAACATCTCTTACAATGCCAATGTCTATGGGCGTTGGTGACCACTTACCATCAGGCGGCCCATATGCTCGTCCACTTACCTACGCAAGAAAAAAATAGAAAAATGTTTATCATTTTTTAATGGAGTGTATATTGTCATCATTATTAAATACATTATTTTATTTTAGATGCATTATATATTTAAGAAACACAGATATTTGTAATAGCGTTTTGACCTTTCTCTTATCTAGGTGTTATATAAATTTGTACAATTAGGTTTAAAATGATGTTCATTGTTTGATAAAACCCTTTAAATAAAGTAAAAAAATACGAAAGAGTTTGTAAAGTATAATATAATATAATATTATATTCCTCATTCAGCCGACATTTATATATATATGTCGGCTGAATGAGGAACAATCTTTGAATAAAACAAGGACCTAAAAAAATATTCGCGGTAGCGATTGAACAAGTTGCAGTTTTACGTAGTTACTATTAAATAAAATAATAAATTGTGTCGATGCCATAAATATTCAAAATTGCTTATAAAAGCCAATTTGATTCTAAATACATGAATCTAAATTTGAATAATTGGTTGGAAATAAAATAATGGTTGACCGTATATTGAAGTATTATATGGCGACCAAGCAAAAATATGATTGGTGTTCCAAACCAAATTATAATACTGCAATGCTTAGTCATTAAATGCATTGTAATAAAGCTGGCTATTAATATTTCACGCTAAAACCGAAGCCGTGTTAGCGCAGCGCATAAAATATGGCCGATTAATCCCATTCAGGGCGGGCCTGATCTAAATAACTATTTTTCAATATACCCAGCAATATCGGTCTTATGAATTTTCGTCTAGTTCGCGAACGTGCCTGAAATATATTTTTTTCCGAAAAGGAAAAATTTGTAGGTTCAGTACATACTAAATATAAATAAGGGATTATGGAGTCCAATTTATTAAGAAACGGTAGTACAATACGATAGTTATTTGTTATATAGCTCGGAACATATCGTATTTTATCTGCATGGACTATCGCTTCGGTATTTACAAATTTAAAAAATGATTTATGCGTCTACTTCATACAGTATTATATAATTACATTTAATGAATAACATATAAACTTCCGTTGTTTAAAAATATATATTGTATTTATGTTCTATATGAAAATTATTTTAAATTTATCTATATTATATTTTTTTAAGTTCACCGTGTGACGTTTATCAAAACTGTGTTCCATTTCATGATTTTCAATTGTTTTTTAAAAATCTTGTTCATGCCTGCGTAATTATTGGTTACATACCTTTTATATGTACATATATTGATCTCTGAAATGAGTTTGTGTGTTTATTGAGAGATAATTTAAACAAACCACAAAACAAATTACAAGTCTATTACAAACTTTAGATCAATACTATCTTTTGAATGATCTTTCTTATCTTTAAATAACGTTATCTTGTATGTGGAGTGTAAAACGCGGCAAATAACTTCGTTCAAATACGTATGATATTTGCTTGGTAAGGTTTTTCGCAAGTGCTTCGGTACCACCCACTTACACATTTTCTACTGGCAAATAACAAAACTTAGTATTGTTGTATTTTGTTTTGTTTTGGAGTGAGCCAGTGAAACTATAGGCACAAAAGATACAACATTTTATTTCCCTAGTTTAGTGTTTAATTGAGGATGCTTATTATTTGTTACGTGAATATCTATGGGCGGTGTTATTTTTTTATAATATTAGAATTAAGATATTATGTCCCTTGAGCCTGTAATTAACTTGGCTCACTCACCCTTCAAACCGGAACAAAACAATATCAAATATTGCGGTTTTGCGGTACAATATCTGCTGAGTGGGTGATACCTACCCAGACGAGCTTGCACAAAGCCCTATCACCAGTGAAATTATTTTCAATAAAATAATAATAGCCAGCCTTTGTAAAATGCAAAAATATCTAGATGATCGATGTAACATCAAAATTGATATTTCGGGCGTATAGGATGCGTTATAAAATACTCCCTGAACATGAGGTTTTCAACGGCAGGCGTGCATCGTGCATGTAAGATTAATGATGGCTGTGAGAGGGATCGTGGGCTGTCATGTACCCTTAGTAAAAACGATTAAATGAAAATGAATAATTTGTTTTCCAATTCTATATATTCAAGTAGCTAGTAGACATTTGAATTAAAATTATCATGTTTAGCTTATCATAATATTATAAGTAGTAGTATAAGGTAGGTGTAATAATGGAATTCTCAGCTCTTTTGGAATTTAAAAAATAAAACAATTTAACACTTAAATAGAGAACTTACAAAAATTCGAATATTTTGGTTAATTATTATTTGATAAGCGGTAATAAATTAAAATAATTGGTTAGAGTAAATTATTATTATGATTAAATCTTTAATGACTCGTATAATATTAGCAGTTTTATATTTGTAGTGGAGGTAAGAAAGTAGTGTTTTTCAATATATTTTTTTAGTAATATGATGTCTTTAAATACCAAGAACCGTTGTTATGTGACGTTCAGAAATGCGTATATTTTATTTCTGCTTCTAATCTTTCTATTTCCTTTTCGAAAAGAAGGTTTAATAAGCGACTAATAATTGTTGTTTGCATTGAAACCACGTGTGCTTAAAATGTCTCTCAATTTTAATAATAATCAGTTGCCGATTTATTAAGCAAATTTTAAATATGTACATATGTTTTACATAATATTATTATATTTAAATAAATGACGCACTAAATATACTAACGATTGTTTTTTTTTTGTTACAGATACAAGGACCTGGCATTACAAATGTGCAAATGTAGAAATGTGCCACTAAGATCTCCGAGAACTAGTCCGAAAATGAAACGGCGCTTGACAACGGTTAGGGAAGAGCCCAGATCCCCGAGAAGCCTCTGTAATAGTGACGTAGCCATTTATACTATGGTCGTATCAACGGCAGTGCTGAGTTATGTGAACAGTTTGAATGGTGACTTCGTTCACGATGATATACCGGCTATTGTGACGAATGGGGATGTGGTCGGTACTAACAGTTTGAAGCAGTTGTTCCTGAATGATTTCTGGGGGACGCCAATGGCTGATCCCAATAGTCACAAGTCATATCGACCTCTCACGACATTGTCTTTTAGGTAAGTAATAGAAATAATCAGAATCTAAAATAATAAAATAATTATAATTTTTTATAGTGTAAATACATGTAATAATTCAGTTCATTCTTAAACAGTACGTACACAACAGTTTTAAATGTATTCTTCCTTCAAAAAGAACACAAACTAATCAAATAAATTATCGAGTAAAATAAAAATTGTGCGAGTGTCAAGATAACCGTGAGAATTGAGTAAGTGAGTCAGCTTATAGACTGATTTCAGGACACATTATAGCACTTACAATAAAAGATCTTACGCTGTCGGCATCTGACGCTCGAAATGATATGCTTACTTGTCTGACAGAGTCTCAGTTAGCCCGTACCGTGTCAGTAACAGCATGTGAATGTCCCACTGCTGGGTCTCTTCTCTTATTTTGAGGAGAAGGTTTTGGAGCTTATTTCACCACGCTGCTCCAATGTGGATTGGTGGAATACACATGTGACAGAATTTCAGTATAATTTGAGACATTCAGGTTTCCCCACGATGTTTTCCTTCACCATCAAGCACGAGATGAATTATAATCACAATGTTAAGCACATGAAATTCAGTGGTTGCCTGGGTTTGAACCCACGATCATCGGTTAAGATTCACGCATTCATACCACTGGGCCATCTCGGCCTACCGTGTACTAAGCGCTAAGATGTTTACATCAAAAACATTAAATAACAAGTTTTCTTTCAAGAATAAAGAAGTTCTTACATATGTATGTACGTAAGAAGTTCTTTAATTGAAAAATGTACTTTATTATAAATTAAGTGTAATAGTTTAGTTTGTTACAAGTACAAAAAATTAAAGACCAATTGCTTGAAGTTGTTCAATACAATTCCAACATTTGACAAATACATATACAGGTGAATTTAAACAAAAGCTCGTAATAATTAAGACACATATGTATAACGAAGAGTCGTGTTGGCTCAGTGGTTAGAAAACGATAATCCGAGTTGAGTCGACATCGTTGAGTTTTTATACATTTTATTTGTGCTTTTAATTCATCTCGTGCTCAAGTGTGTCAAGGAAAACATCGTGAAGAAACCTGTATGTGGCGTATGGAAATATAACACCAACCCGCATTAGTAGTGTGATGAAGTAAGCTCAAAACCTTCTACTGAAGAAATGAGAAGCGGCTATAGCCCAGCAGTGGGCCATATACAAGCCATAACTTTAATATTTAATAGCATCATGAAAAACATTAAACTAAATGATCCACTATCAGAGATGGATCACACGCACAGGTTTGATAGATGATATGAATTAACGTGAGGTACAGACAGAGATGGCGTTATAAAAATTAAGAGGAAGGAAAGAGATAGGTGTACTTCCTCAAATAAATGGTCATAATGTCGTGTATCTACCATCCATTCTTTCTCAACGTCTAGAAGTCAGCCATAAATTTAGCTCGCGAAGCCTCTATTTATCATGAGCCGCGGACTCGAAACTCAATAAATCATAGTGAAAATCTTATTCATCTCGTTATAAAATCAAATATAAATTTAAATACCATCTTTTAATTGGAATTAGAAAAGCATTAGTTCCTAGATATGTACTTAGAAATTACTTGTTTTTGAACAACTATGACTGTGAATTTATTTTTATTTAAATAATAAACCAAAATTGCTTAAATTCATATCAAAATTGACACTAAAATATTTAGTGATAAAATTGAAAGAAATGTGGGTGTGTTATTATATACGTATGTAGCGGACAATTGGCTATAAAATATTATATGTCTGGCGTGTAGTACTTATGATTAAATAATAAATATTTATTCTAAATGAGCACCTAGAGCTATGGCCCAGGTAGTGAATATTAACCGAAATTGCAGGCTTAAATCAAGTCTAGCACCATTGAGCTTACATTTATTTATTTCACTTTATTCTCCACAAATAATGGTATAATACAAAAGATGAACTAAACACCATCGGGATATTCTCTACCCGTCAACATTCGCGCTAAGCAGATATTCACGATAGCGTTAAAAGCTCATCATGATTTCAATTAGTGCTTATAATTATGAATTAATTTATATTTTTATTTCAGTAAGTTTTTATTGCACACAATTTACTAAAAGTACAAAAGAAAAAAAAGGTACATTGTCAAGTATGCAAAGGCGGTCTTGTAACTTACAATGATGGCAACTTCTATTAAGGATCGAGGTGAAATATCGGGCATAGTGTGCATTTACATTTAAAGTCATATAATATACATACTATCGGCCTTATTTATAAACGTTGCTTAGTTACTGTTTAGCTAAACACTGATTTGTCTCTTTCTGTCATTATTGATTTGACATACGAAAGAAGAAGACAAAATATTGTTTAACTAATCACCAGTTAAATAAAGTTTATGAATAAGGCGGTATGTATATACATATATATATATACATTTATATTTACACATATAATTTGATGTCCTCCAGACCGATTTTGGCCACGGCGGCCAATCTCAAGAGAGATTAGCCAACGCGCAGGAGATATTATAGTGCACAAGTGTTTGCGCAAACACAGGTGCACTCTCTTTTCCTTAGCTCTCATAATCCGATGGGATGGCAATCCGACATGACCGGAAAGAGTTCAGGCGCAGGATTAACGGCTTAACGTGCTTTCCGAGGCACGGGAATGTACACACTCCCAACTTCCAGACTCCGGACTGCTACTGAGAATTTTCTGACAGAAAACCCAATAACTATTTATTGGCCCGACATGGGAATTGAACCCGGGACCACTGGGTCTGCGGCCTTATAGCCACTAGACCAACGAGGCAGTTATTATAGTGGATATACATATAATAAATATACCATGCAAGTATAATAATTTAACATCTCGGGTTCGGCAGTGAAGGAAATGATTGTGAGGAAGCCTGCATATGTCGGCTGAAATTTTGTCCCATTTGAATACACCAACCTGCATTGATGAGATTGGTGTATTGGAGATATTGGTAGCATTGGTGCAAGATATTTTGAGGCTGTTACTTTCATACATAGACTGCTTCATCATTTACTTGGTAGTCAAGCTTTATTCAAGCTCGTCTGGGTACGTACCACCCACTTATCATATATTCTACCGCAAAACAGTAGTACTTGGTATTGTTGTGTTCGCGGGTGTATGTCCCAGTGTAATTACAGGCACAAGGGACATAACATCTTATTTCCCTATCTTATTCGCCTACCTATACTATAAAAAAAAAAAATTAAAAACAACCAGTATTTGTTGTGTAACTAAATGTTAGGTAATTCGTTTGATGTATATTTTTTTTAATACCGCCTGCTTAGTGTATTTACAACGAATTTAATATTTTTTTATTGGAGAGAAGTATTTGTTTGCATGTATTTAATATGTTTTTCTTATTTGCATGTGATTACACAAATTCCGAGTATAATTTATTCAAGTAGGCTTTTGCAAGCTCCTTGAAACCGCTAGTCATAAAACATACATTTTTTGAAGATTAATATTTATATTTATAAATATTTAATTTATTTTACTTTTTCATGTTAACAAAAAGCAACGTGTTACTTAAAATAAGAAATTGATGAGATAATAAGAAAGCCGAGATGACCCATTGGTAAGAACGCGTGAATCTTAATCGATGATCGCTGGTTCAAACCGGGATAAGCACCACTTAATTTCACGTGCCTAATTTGTGATTATAATTCATCTCGTGCTTGACGGTGAAGGAAAACATCGTGAGGAAACCTGCATGTGTCAAATTTAACTGAAATTCTGTCACATGTGTATTCCATCAACCCGCATTGGAGCAGTGTGGTGAGACAAGCTGCAAACCTTCTCCTCAAGCAGAGGAGAAGAGGCCTTAGCCCAGCAGTGGGACGTTCACAGGCTGTTTCTGTATGCATTCATTATATTTTGTAAAGAAAACGCTTCAAATACGTTTTCCATAAATCGTTTTAAGCTCATGTTTATGGTAATTAAAATATACATGTCTTTCTTTGATTACCCATAGATTGATAATTGATCGTATTTTTTATAATCAACATTGAATGATGAATAAAGAAAGAACTTTCTCTAGAAGATTTTAATCTTTTTCCAAATGTTATAGTTGTAGGCGGATGGGGAAATTCGCGTACTGATGTTATGTCACCATCGCCTATAGACATTGGCTATGTAAGAAATATTAACCATTCATTACATCGCCAATGCGCCACCAACGTTGGGATTGAAGATATTATGACTCTTACCTATTACACTGGCTCACTCATCCTTCAAACCGGACCGCAACAATACTAATTATTGCTGTTACTTCCCAGACGGGCTTGCACAAAGTCCTACCACTTACAAATCTATAGTTCTTATATTAATAGGTACTTTTTTTGAATGTTTTAATAAAATCAATACGTGTGTTGAAATAGTTCAGGCTAGAACATTGACTTTGTATTCGGAATTTCGGAAAGCAATTTAACTCCTACCACATTTCACGATACAAAATTGTGTTATACGACGACATTAAGTTATAAAAGTTAGGTACTAAGTTTACCGACAAGCAAGTTAAGGTCTAGCCCGCGGCTTTCCACGGATATCCGGTGGAGTTGATTTCTCTTCAACATTTGTATCTGCAGTTTCCAAGAATCTAAGTTTCGGTAACTACTCGAATGACACGTGTGTATTCAACTCTCACGAGTTATCGACAAGTGTATCTTCGGAGCTTGTTTAGAGTTGCCACTCGATAACTGTTACAGTTTGCAAATATTGTCTCTGTTCTGTTGTCGCAATTTATCTGTTTGTTTTCGGTGAAAAAACTGTTACACTCGATACTAGGAAAAATATTTTCAAATTTTTATACATTTGCTCGTGTACACAAACACTACTATGTTTTTTGTTATAGATGTGTTTATTTGTTTAGCTGCCTCGTTGATATACAGGGATGTAACAAAAACCCTGTCCAACCCGTGAAGTGGTTATTCGGTATCGTGTGTCGGTTCTATTTATGTAATAATTTTTTAAATGCAAAGCAAAAAAATTACATAAAGAAAAAAAATGTTTTTAACGACACTGTTGGTGGTTAACTTACTCGGTGGTAGAGCTTTGTGCAAGCTCGTCTGGGTAGGTACCACCCACTCATCAGATATTCTACCGCAAAACAGCAATACTTTGTATTGTTGTGTTCCGGTTTGAAGGGTGAGTGAGCCAGTGTAATTACAGGCACAAGTGATGGTTAACATTTTTTACAATGTCATTGTCTATGGGCGTCGGTGACCACTTACCATCAGGTGGCCCATATGCTGGTCCACCAAATTATACAATAAAAAAAAATAAAAAAACTGCAGCCTTATGAGGGAGTTACTAGATCTGCTTTAGTAGTTTTTTTTATAACTACCGGGAAGGCAAATTACTCTACTCCATCTGATGGTAAGTGGTAGTAGAGTCCAAATACGACGATGGCCAGTACAGTCGAGAAGAGTGTTCTGCACTAGCCGCCCCCGCTATGCCGGCCCAAGCCTCGTTAGAAGGAAACCAGGTTGAACCAGAGGAGGGGAAGCGGTTGAAGTTATGGATAGTATTTGTTTTTGCCATACAAAGTATACTATTATTATTATAATATGAATAATAGTTAAAATATTGTTAAAAATTAATATGTATTTAACTTTTATTAAAATTTTAAACAGAATAACATGTAAAACTATCCATAGCAATGTGAATTAATTAATATCTCAATACACAATGACGTTAAAACTAACACATGTAAAGAAACAGTTTACAGCAAGCGTAATAAATTATATTAACCATTTTCCATTAAAATAAAACATATACGTTAGTAAATAAAAACGATTTTCCCTTGAAAGCGGAAAGAGAACACCTACATATAATAAATTATGATAACGTGTGACATCCATGCAAGCAAGAATCGCTCTTATCGCGTGCCGAATTTGCGCATCATGAAATTTGTATTTATGGTGCTTTTGGATACTAAATTTTAACGAATTGTCATTTTAATCTCGCGTGTTACACATCAGAGCGCAGTGGGAAACTAAAAATAAATAACTTTAAAGGCAAAAGCAATGTGAGCGCCAAGATTATAGCTAGATAATAGAGAATTGGCTTACATGAGGATGACAATTTGAAAACTATTAATATTATACAAAACTAGCTTACAGTCCCGGCTTCGCAGGAGTTGATAAAAGAAAAATATATTTTGGATAGAATTCTTAGTGAGCGTCTACGTTGGGGAAGGAGGGACTCAAGTCAATCGGGCGGCTCGTTTCGGAGATCTTGTCTTGAGTGGTATTTCGCTTGTATACATACATATAAAGATAATAATACTTATGATGATACGATAAATATAGCTACGCTATAATTCAATCATGCATCATCATGTATCAGATGAAAATTTAGACTGGTAATTTGAATGCAACACATTGGTGAATACCAAATACATGATGATGAAATCTCATTAAGTATTTAAATGTTTGGTCTTATATGTTGTTATTAGTCTAAATTAAATATCATAGAATAAAATATATTCGTATATTATCATATTTGAAACATTTTTAATCTGTGTTAATTTGATTGATATGGGTAATACATTAAGGTCCTCCAGACCGATTTCGGCCACGGCGGCCAATCTCAAGAGAGATTAGCCAACTGCGCCGGAGATATATTATAGTGCACAAGGGTGTGCGCAAACACAGGTGCACTCTCTTTTCCTTAGCTCTCATAATCCGATGGGACGGCAATCCGACACGACCGGAAAGAGTTCAGGCGCAGGACCAACGGCTTAACGTGCTTTCCGAGGCACGGGAGTGTACACACTTCCACCTTCCATACTCCGGGCTGCTACTGAGAATTTTCTGACAGAAAAACCCAATAACTATTTATTGGCCCGACCTGGGAATTGAACCCAGGACCACCGGGTCTGCAGCCTAATATCTAGCCACTAGACCAACGAGGTAGTCTACTCTACTCTAGTCTACTAGAGAATAATACATACAACGCCGATTTAAAATTACTATTTAATTATAACTTTTAAGTCTTCATACGTAATTGAATCATATTTGAGGTCTTGATATTGTATCATACTCATATATTATTATTTCAATCACTTCATCACTTTTATATTATTATTTCAAAGCGGATTTATACTATTGTTTGCGGTAAACAAAGGCCTTTGGTAATTATGCGCCACAATTAATAGGACTTAACACCATAATATTGTGCCTGTTGTCGAGATAGCATCTCAATGTACACGTGTTATTATGTTCCGATAATAACATACGACGTAAAATCAATATAGGAATATGTTTAATGTATATCGTTACAATGTTGTATAAATATTAGTAGAATAGTGCAATGGTTTACGGGCCGCCTCGCGGTGGAAAAATCTTAGGTTCGATTTATTGAGGTAAGATTTCAAAGCTTTATATAAAATATGCAACTTAATTTATTAATAGAACTTCAAAAGTAAATTTTTCCGAGTGTTGATGTATCGACTGCGAACTGCTGCTTGAGAAACGTAGAATCGATACTCTATCGAATTGGGATATCTCTGTAAGTAAAAAACGTTGGACGCACTTGTGCTGAGGTGTGCCGCCGACTTAGTTTCAAAACCTTCTTCATAGAAACTATGGGAGAAGTATAAGTTTTTATTTATCGCGTTATCTCTAGAAGCTGATATTTTAATTGACCTACTTGACGTACTTGACCTGTAGCTCAAATGTAGGGATGTGAAATGAAATGAAGTGAGCCAGTAACTAGAGGCACAAGGGACGAAATATCTTAGTTCCCAAGGTTGGTGGTGCATTGGCGATGAAAGGTATGGTTAATATTTATTAAAATTCCAATGTGTGGTGGTGGCCACTTACCATCAGCTGGCACATTAGCCAGCCTACATTATAAAACAAATTAAAGTTAAATCCTGAGTCACAGAGATCACATTACACAAAATTGGAAAATAAAGTAAATAGTTCGTACAAGCGAGGAAGTAATAATAGAGGCAAATAAGAATTTTTTGAATCACTCTATTCTGAATTCTGTGTTTTTTATCAGTTTGGGAGCAAATATTTTTCGTAGTGCCGTGTCACTTAGTCTCTTTGAAAATCTAAAAATAAGACTTCTAGTCTTATAGAATGAAAAATAAACGGGATGAGAGATCACTAACAATTAAGAAGATATATTAAGAACTTGAATATTTTATTCTTGGTGTGAGGAAATTTTAGACGTTATTTAAGATTAAATTCAGCGTATGATAAATTTATTATTTCATTTTTAATGCGTTTATTATTTATTGTCCTACTATCATGGAGAAAGCATGGTATCTACCTCTCTTTTCCATATAGCCGAGACGGCCTAATGGTTAGGAACGCGTGAATCTTAATCGATGATCGTGGATTCAAACCCGAGCAAGCACCACTGATTTTGCATGTGCTTTATTTGTGTTTATAATTCATCTCGTGCTTGACGGTGAAGGAAAACATCGTGAGGAAATTTACATGTGTCTAATTTCACTGAAACTCTGCCACATGTGTATTCCACTAACCCGCATTGGAGCGGCCTGGTGGAATAAGCTCCAAACCTTCTCCTCAAAAAAGGAGAGGAGGCATAAGCCCAGCAATGGAACGTCCACATGCTGTTACCAATACTCTGTTCCACATTGGATACAATGGAGCAACAATTAAATTGACAATCAATCAAATTTAATCAATAGGATATTGATTTTATTCGATAATTATTTGTTACTAGTTTTCTGCCGCGGCTTCGTCCGCATGTTGGGGGGTGAGCAGATGTTAGATATAAAAAAGTAGCCTATTTTCTTTCTTGGGGTGCAAGTTTGCTTCATACTCAATTTTACAAAATCGGTTCAGTGGTTTAGCCGTGAAAGCATAACAGACAGACAGAGTTACTTTCGAATTTATAATATTTGTATAGAATAGGGTATCACAAACAAAATAAGCTGAAGTTTATTGTTTACTTTTTATTAATCGTATTTATGAAAAAAAAAACATAAAATATTATAGCCATATTTACTAGGAGATAATAAATGATCTTGTTAAATATATAACACAATAAATCTATCGCCTGTCTTAAACCAATTGGATTAGTAGTTTGCGAACCAGGACAAAACAAAAAACTCCAATTCAAAACATCTTAATACGCATTTTTTGTATTACATTTTCAAAATAATTCCATAAATAAAATATTTTTTTGGATTTTATTTATAAACTTAACTACCTCCCCGAGCCGGCTTTATTCGTAGAATACGGGTTACATAAAACGTTTATGTCGTAATATATATAACTTTATAGGTGGCATATATTTACGCGGTACACGCAAGCAAAACTCCCAGTCGGCATGTTTTTTATCGACATCTTTAACTCACAATTGACAAAAAACTATTGTGAATAACACACCTAAATCTTTCTCATAAATGACACCGTCTATTGGTGAATACTGTATGAAAATTCGTTCCGTAGTTTTTAGAGTTTATCGCGTTCAGACAGACGCAACGGCAGACATTGTTTATAGTGATAATATAAATAGTATTTAAAAATCCTGCCAAGGCCTTATTATAACTACTGATTTATTTCAAGCAAACATTGCGACGATAATTTAATATTTTATTACAAAATATCTTTAAAAATAAATATATATAAACTTAGATAATACACAGCACATTCATATTCACATAATATGTCCAAAAGTCGTCACGATTAGAATTACAAAGAAAACTACAAATTTGTTGATATTATGAAAGAAAAAAAACGATGTCGAAATCGGATTACGTGGGTAGGCTTTCTTGAAAACTTGTAGGGTCTTCTGCGGGTCTGTAATCTTATTTGGTCGACAGAACTGTAGACTTATGTACCAGATACAGCCTTCGCAGTAAATGTATTTCGTAGAACTTTATAGTTTCTAGCTTGTACACGTTTTCCGCTATTTAAATCTTCGAATTATTTATATTTTCATTTTCCAAACAATAAATACAATTTTTAGAAGAAATGTAGATTAATTTAGAATACATTCGTGCTCAAGATTACATTTTTATAAAACGGTTATATGTATTTGGATTATTATATATATATATATAGGGTTTTCCATTAAGGGCGCTTGATCTTTGAAATGCAAAAAAAAAAATACATGTAGGAGAGATATTTGCGATTTTTTTTTTTTTTATTTGGAAGGTCTATCGACCCCATTATGTATGGAATATGACATCATTCAAATGACCGCCACGGCTTCGGTTGGTGGCGCGCACACGAAAGGTCCAATTTTCGATGAATCTGGCGCACAAATCGGGCTGTATTTGATCGATGGCGTGGCGTATGTTGACTTTGAGGGCATCGGTGGTTTGCGGCTTGTTGGCATAGACCTGCGACTTAAGAAAACCCCACAAGAAAAAGTCCAGCGGGGTCAAGTCGCACGATCTCGGTGGCCAGTTCACGTCGCCTCCGCGCGAGATGACCATGTCCAGAAATTGCTCGTGCAGAACTTCCATCGTAGCGTGTGCTGTGTGGCACGTAGCGCCGTCCTGTTGAAACCACATGTTGTCCAGATCCATATTCTCGATTTCAGGCCAAAAGAAGTTGGTTATCATCGACCGGTATCGCTCACCATTGACGGTGACGGCCACACCATTATCGTTTTCGAAAAAATACGGACCAATCACGCCTCCGGCCCAAAATCCGCACCAAACAGTCACTTTCTGCGGGTGCATTGCCACTTGGTGAACCTCGTGTGGATTGGTCTCGTCCCAAATACGGCAATTTTGCTTGTTGACATAGCCATTCATCCAAAAATGCGCCTCGTCGCTGAAGATGATTTTTTTGCCAAAATCGGCGTCAACTTCCAACTGCTCTAATGCCCAGTCAGCGAACACACGGCGCTGTCTATGGTCATTAACCTTGAGCTCTTGGGTCAGCTGGATCTTGTACGGGTGCAGGCTCAAGTCACAACGCAAAATTCGCCAAGTTGTCGTCTGCGAAAGGCCGAGTTCCTGTGCGCGACGCGGAATTGACTGCCGCGGGTTTTCGAGGACACTGTCGCACACAGCGGCGATATTCTCGGCAGATCTCGCGTTACGTTGACGCACGGGAACCGGCTGATTGTTAACTGACCCGGTTGACTCGAATTTGTCCACCAATCGACGGATAGTCGACTCGGCAGGACGATCATCGCGACCGTAAAACGGGCGAAGTGCGCGGAACGTTGCTCGAACTGAAGACCCATTTTCATAAAACAATTTTATGATTTGCACGTGCTGCTCGACACTGTAACCTGCCATGGTGGTTTGGAAGGACGGAATGAATATAACACACTGCATTTGACAGCTGTCACTCAAACAACATGGCTGCAATCAGCTGTCAAAGTTCAAGCGTCCCTATTGGAAAACCCCATACATATATTTCTTTGCGATAACAATCAGCAAAGTCTAGCTTTAATTATTCGATTGATGATTTGACTTTTTACATTAAAAAAAAAACTGTATTTTAGTAATACAAACATATTAGTTACTGTTTGCGACATTTTGGATTGCAATATCTAGTTTGTACAATAGTAGTAAATTGTTATTAGAACTATTTTAGACACCACCATGAAATCTAAAAATAAAATAAAATAATCTTTGAGTATCAGGAATTTACTAAATAATATTTATTCATATGTTCGTAAAAGTTCTGTAACTTTATTTAATAGATTATTTGTCGAATTTCTACAAAAAAATCAACAATAAGTTTAAGAATATCAACAATCATATGAAATATATATTTTTATTTTCGAATTGAAACGGTCATCGAGAATAGATTACTTGATCTAAGGAAACAGCACGGAAATTGGAAAAAGTCAATTCAGTATTCGAGTGTTCAACTTTATATAAGCGAAATATTTTGTTTTATTAGTATACTGTTGCAATATTATTTATGTTTTTCAATAATAATTTTCGTGACATATATTAAACCAGTTTTTAAGAAACCCGCGCCCCACTCCAACTTCATCTGGGTTGAATCTAACTTAGTAAGCACTTTTAATATTATAATTAAATAATTGTAACTAAATCGTTTGTTATCCACTATTTGCGGATAAAACAAATATTTCTGTTTATTTTATGTAAATAAATTCATGAATCGCTTTGTGTTTGTCCGCATTTATACGCAACGATGAACTAAACTACAAAATGTATAATGAATAACGTTTTTTATTTTTAAATTTAATTGCAGAACTCGTCTTTTTTATATCTAATGACAGTTTGTTTGAAGCGTGAGTGGGCCAGTGTAACGGGCACAAGGGACATGACACCTTATTTCCTAACGTAGGTGGCGCATTGGCAAAGGTGGTTGATATTTCTTAAAATACCTAAGTCTATAAGCAGTGGAGACTACTTATCATGGTGTAGTCCACTTGTCAGTCAGCCTACCTAATACCATAAAAAAGGTACGTGCGAACACTTTTCAATCCTAGTCTTACAAGATTTAGTTATTAAAGGTACTACCGAAATGTATATTTATTCAACCGAAAGGAACCGGCACCGGTAACTCTTTTACAACAATTAACTTACTTTTTTTTATTTATAATAATTGAATTAGTATTTATCTTGCATGAAAATTAAAGAATTTTACGCTTTTTATCATCTATATAATCTTTTATCGATAATAAGTTAAAATAAATTAATATAAATAACGGTCTATTTATTATATTTTATACAGTGTGTTACAAAACCCTTTCCGAACCGTGAAGTGGTTATTATGGTATCGTGAGTTGTTTTTTTTATAGCATAGGTAGGCGAACGAGCATATGGGCCACCTAATGGTAAGTGGTCACCAACACCTATAGACATTGGCTTTGTAAGAGATGGTAACCATCGTTTATATCGAAAATGCGCCTCCAACCTTGGGAACTAAGCTGTTATGTCCGTTGTTCCTGTAATTACACTGGCTCACTCACCCTTCAAACCGGAATACAACAGTACCTAGTACTCCTGTTTTGCGATAGAATATCTGATGAGTGGGTGGTACCTACCCAGACGAGCTTGCACAAATCTCTATCACCAATTCTATTTATATAATCATTTTTTTTAATATTAAGCAAAAAAAATACCTATTATAAATATATAATATAAATAGTTATTGTAACACACTATATAAATACCATGAAAGGTACCAGAGAGGACGTATTTCCAGTATGTTGAATATCGGAACTTGTTTCTCGATACTGCAATTAATCTAAGAGTGTCAAGTTAACAAGTAATCAGGAAACTTTAAGCGTAGTTATTTAATCGAATTAAGGATCGATCGGGTTGATTGAGGTTGAAAGTTGATGAAACATTAGACCCTTTATGTGATCAGTATGGCTATTA
This sequence comes from Nymphalis polychloros, assembly GCA_905220585.2. Classification (NCBI taxonomy): domain Eukaryota; kingdom Metazoa; phylum Arthropoda; class Insecta; order Lepidoptera; family Nymphalidae; genus Nymphalis; species Nymphalis polychloros. The sequence continues at coordinate 14,319,263 of HG992245.1, forward strand.
AATATATAACTTTACTTGTAATTAGAATTAATGATATAATATCATCATTTGATATATTTTATTTATTTATTGAAATAATTGCACCAGCACTTATCACTAAAAATTTAAATTTAAAAACTACAGCAGTTAATCTTACAAAGTGTTATGACTTAAAGGTGGTTTACACCTACCGTTAAAAATGATATAAACAGAGCTATACTATATGAAAATTGAAATCAAATATCGACTAATACAACAAAGCTAATTCAATAATAAATATATATCAATATTAGAATAATGTTATTAAATAACAAATGATAGAAACAAGTAAATATCGTACTTATACGCTATGAGATCGATTGATTTTTTAATGTATTTTCGAACGTTATTTACTAGAAAATATGTCAATATTAGACACGGACTATAATACGAAGAAAAGACTGATTCATATCAGGCGGAGAAATAATGTGGTTGTGATATGAGATAATAATTTATGTAACATTAAAAATTAATATAAATTTTCAGTTCAAAAATCTTTGTTGTGTATTCTAGACAAGAATATATATATTTTTTTATAATTGAATCGATAACCACGGAACAAATAAAGTTTGTAATATGATTGGATCTAGTTAAGTTTGTCACATATAGTCGAATTAACTTCAGCCGTGATAGATTAATTACCTGAACAAAGGTAACGTTGCCGTTTTTGATACTGCCGTTAATATCGTCGACGTCAATCTTAATTATTATCGTAGCATAGTTTTCCGTTTCATTATTTATATTAAAACGCTTTCAAATTTGGAACAATCGTTTGGCTTTGTTATGAAAAGGATTAAGGGACTCGTAAATTGGTTGAATTAAATTAAATTTTATTTTTTATCTGTTTTATGATATCACCGTTATCTCTCTTGAATTGTCTTTGACTAGTCTTGATATCAATTTAATTAAAAAAGAAATAAAAATCCGGATTACGTTCTATTTTTAAACCTGAATCAAATTTGGATACCAAAATGTCTAATCTTAACAAAATCGTTTTAATTAACCTTCTTTATATTTATAGTTTTTCATCCTTTGACCTTCTTAGAGATGAATAACACGACCCATTGAATATTAAATCGATTACTTTGATCATATTTTATTATAGAAATCATTATATGATACAAAAATAAAATTTGAATTTTATAGATTTTTTAACTATAATGGTATCCGAAATTGAAAATGGAATTTGTATAAGGGACAGATTGTAAGCCACTATTACTCATCGTCGTGGTGGAAACCTTGTGACGTCATTTAACAAAGTCCTATCACTGAGTATGGTCACATGTGATTGAATTGAAAAAAAGAATACAATTTTTATTTTTAGTTGTTAAATCTTCTCCTCAAAAGAGAAGAGGCCTTAGCCCTGCAGTGGGACATTCACGGGCTGCTACTGTTAAACAGCCACTTCAGTGCAGATGATTCTTACCGACTGTACCATTAGGGTGTCATTTGCCCTTCCAGGTGATAAAATAAATAAAATACAAAAATCTTAAATAATTGCCAATCTTTCAGTGGGAGTCCAAAAAAATATAATTTATTTGGTTAAATACCGTAACAGTTAAACTAAACGAACAATGAAACCTCGTTCTGTTCTCCGCAAGTATTACATTTCAAATTTTGTTATTGATTCAACAGGCTTCAGAGCATGCGAAAATATTTCCCAATATTTATTTGTATTTCTGAATTGCTATTTCATATAAATCCAAACATCAAGTCCGCAATGAAAACATTTCAGCTAACCAAAGGGCCGTATTGTGTGCCCTCTAACATAAACCCGGTAATAACACAGACGTTCTTGAAGAATATTTTATTTAGTGGGTCGCCTTTGCTGGCGGGTTTGGGGACTGCTATAAAAATATTATATACCTAAGTGCTTTGTGGTCCTGTTCTAACATGCTGTCCGAAATACAGGCTGGAGAGAATAATTGTTGAAAGAGGTTTTATTCGTTATTGTTATTTTGTTTAAATCTATTTATTACTAATATTGTTATTCGTGAGAAAGTGTATAAATATATAAATATAAGCTGTTGATTTTCTTTTTATGTATGCAGTGTTTAAGACAGTTTTAGAAAGTTTTGATATTATATATAAAACATTATTTTAATTGCAAGTCAGCTGACAAGGGTTCAAAAATTCCCTCTATTATTATTTAAAGATTATTTTAATAATTACGTAAGAAAATGTCCATTCACAAATATTGATAATTTAAAACAAAAAAATATGCGTTACTAAATTTTTTTTAAATTTCGTACGCTATCTTCAGTACGCGAAACCACACAAACTGAAACACTGGGATGCCTTACCGTTGCGCGCGGAATCCGTACCGGGTTTAGTTTACTCTGTTTTATTACAAGAATACACGTAAACTATATAACGTATCTTTATATAAAATACATAAGAGGGTTATTGGGTTGTACATATTAATGTTTGGACATAAATGTTATGGTTAAACTCGTAAAATTCCAAGTTGCACATTTGTGTCACTGAAATTTCGACCGACATTACGGAACGTATGATACGTTCCGTAATATCGATCGAAATTTCGAGATGATTGGAAATAACCACTAGATTGATTCTATCGTCAAGTTTGACATGAACCATCAACAATATCAACCTCGAAACCCAGTCAACTATGAAAGCCTGTCAACAAGCAGTAGTAGTGAGTGAGTGAGTGAGTGAGTGAGAAGTGTAGTTGATTAACGTCGTCATTGGTCTTAAAAAGAGAGGTGTTCACAAAGCTAGTTATTTATTGGGTTTATTTCTTGGTGTTTCTCTTATGTTATAATCTCGTATAATAGTTGCATCGTCATCTACTTTTCTGTTATGGCAAGACTCAAGAGACTGAACATATTAAAGTAATGATGTATTTTATTTTAATTAAAAACATATGAGAAACAAGAATTTTGACATAATACAATATCCCGTAGAAACTATAAAACTATAATCAAAACCGACTACACCTTAACATAACAATCTAAACTGTGGCCTAGAGTAAGCTCATGAAAAAAAATTATAAAAATAATTATTTTCTTTCCTCTGCCAGGTTGCCTGGAGCACAGCGATGGCTTCAAGATTAGCAATTAAATGGCCTCTCGTATACCTTCCTTATCTGGATTTTATTTTTAATATTAATTAAAGTGTCATTTTTTTATAGCATAGTCAGGCGGACGAGCATATGGGCCACCTGATGGTAAGTGGTCGCCAACGCCCATAGACATTGGCATTGTAAGAGCTGTTAACCATCGCTTACATTGCCAATGCGCCACCAACCTTGGGAACTAAGATGTTATGTCCCTTGTGCCTGTTATAAACTGGCTCACTCACCCTTCAAGCCGGAACACAACAGTACCTCGTACTTCTGTTTTCCGGTAGAATATCTGATGAGTGGGTGGTACCTACCAAGATGAGCTTGCACAAAGCTCTACCATTAAGTAACGCTATAGTCTCATAGAACTGATTTGTTTTATCGTGTTTGAGAAATATACTTAATCTTAAATATATCAGTGCGTTAGGAAGATTGAATAGACGACGAGATAAGGTAGCGTGTTTCAAAAAAGGTTTTTACGATTGCACGCAGGTATTTTCTCTTTTGATATGAGTAAAAATTTGTTTTGACGTATCGTCCATGACATGTTTTGAAAGCAGTCGCCACTCTCTGATTTTTTTCTTTTCCGGCTCAAAAAAAAATCAGGTCATAACCCGTCTCATAGTTTTGCATGAATCTCGGTCAACAAAGACAGACAAAAACTGTTCCAGAATATTTTCATTTTTTAAGAATTTATGGCTTTGAAAGAATTTCGTTTGTGATTTTTTTAAGCAAATTATGTCGTAAATTATAAACTTGTATTATACAAGCAAATTAAACTGGGCCGAAATGGTCCAGTCGTTAGAATTCGTGAATCTTAACCAATGATCGTGGATTTAAGTCCGGGCAAGCACCACTGCATTTTCATGTGCGTAATTTGTAATTCATCTCGTGCTTGTCGGTGAAAGCAAACATCGTGAGGAAACCTGCATGTGTCTTATTTCACTGATATTCTGCAACTGTGTATTCCGCCAATCCGCACTGGAGTAGCGTGGTGGAATAAGCTCCAAACCTTCATCTCAAAAAAGGAGAGATCTTAGCCCAGTAGTGACACAGGCTGTTACTGTAAAAGCACATTAAAACCTTCATGGTGCTTGCCTTGATACGAAATCCAACTTCGGTTAAAATTCACGTATGTTCACCGGGCCATCCCGGCTCGTATTATATGGAATAATAATTTTAGGGGCGTCATTTTAATAAACTTCAAACACAAAAGTCAAGTAGCGAGCGCTCATATTTGATTACGGCAATAAAGTCAATGAACCTCTCGGCGGGTCCCCAAGGAGGGTAATAAAATTGACATAAGGCACCGCCACACCGCTCTAATGTGAGTGCCATACTGTAGATAATACGGACTGCCTGTTGATATCTCACTGGTGGGTATGATGTGTGGCCCACATTGTGGGCATAAAATTTATTCACTTAGGCACTTACGGCACGAATGATATTTGTATTGAATCTTGTTAACTTCGATCCTTTCTGTAATATAAGTTTTAAAAACTAAACACAAAACAAAATGTATTATATTCGAGGAAGCTCGTAAAGCCACTTTTGAGTCGTCATACTAAAGAATTAAAGTGAATGTAGAATGTTGATTCATAGGAAAGGAGGAAATGGTGATTAGTTAAATAATATTTTGTCTTCTTCTTTCGTATGTCAAATCAATAATGACAGAAAGAGACAAATCAGTGTTTAGCTAACCAGTAACTAAGCAACGTTTATAAATAAGGCCGTTAGTTGTTACCCTTTTATTCTAACAAGACGTTTTAGTCCACACATACAATAATACACTTTAAACTTTCGGTAAATATCCATTTTAAATGTTATTTATATTCTTCAATAACCACTATACCTAAGGCAGACTTATATAAAAGTTATAATTGTTGTTTTAATCATATGAAAATGTATGAAATGGATAATATATTCATTTAAATTATATATATTAATAAATTATTCCTTTATTTCCTTATCATAATATGGTATCCATGGTTTTTAATTCACTTACTAATATTATAAATACTAAATTGAATGTGTTTATTCGTTCATATCTTAACTACTTAACCGACCATTATTAAATTTTGCATACACTTTGTCAGAGGTACAAAAAAGGACGAAGGCTATCTAACAGCTTGACACGCTTGAGAATCTGCAGCGGAAAGTAGTCATAATATAATCAGTTAGATAATTAAGACGTATCTTTTTGACGTGATAACATCTTATAAATCGATGATCGCCGGCTGCACGCACGAAAAAGCACGTTTCGCCTGAGCCGAGCGCGCAAGCGAGAGCGCGGAACAAGCGATAGAGAGGCACGATCGGCCTAAGCGTTCGGCTTGTAACGCATCTATCTCTCTTCCACTCCATCGGCCGATGCAACCGAGTATTCATCAATGTTTTCTTATGACGTTATCACGTAAAATTATCGTCCATAAACTGAATTTACAGACAACCTGTTTTTTAAACATCTTTTTATACATATATTTTTTATATATATCTCTGTAAACGATGAACAAAGTATTTTATAACAATGATTATGTAATCCGGCAGGCGACGATAGCATGTTAGGTCGCAATTAGATTTCATATTGTTAAAATTTTCGGCAAGACACGTCAAAGATATAAGAAAGAAATAAATATTACAGGAAGGGACAATAAATTAGATGCCAGCTTAAACATATAATACCTTTATCATAAATGTTTTTAGCGTTCGTTTGTTTATTCATTTTACATTTGAAAATACCCAATACATATTAAATCTAAAGATAGGTTAAATATGGAAAAACGGATAATTTTATAATTAGTCAATTAACCTATTATTCAATTATTTGAACATATTTCACTATGACACGCAATTGCATAGTTTCGCAAATTATAATAAACCCTTCAGGTTTATTACATAACTAGGTGAATACGACGAATTGCTTTAGTAAAATTATAATGAATTTTATATTACCCGTGTTAAAGTAAGGTTCGCTTGTAATCGTAAAACGTGATTGCATCGAAAATGAACGATTATTGCGGCTTATTAATTGTGGAGACTGCCGTTTAGCGGGCTAATTAGTCATTGTAACATTACCGCGTGGACGTGGGAGTTCTTATGGGTAATACATTATATAACACTGTGTGGCTAACGAGTTGTTTGTAAGCTGAGACTGCGATTGCCTCGAAATACCGTTGCAGCTAATTAATTGTGAGAAGTGATTGTTCGCTGACTCGTTTATTATATCAAATTGATTAACGATTTTTTTTTTTAACTCGATTATCTTTTATATTATCTTGATGAAAAATAAAAAAAGTGTGAATCAATATGGTCTCGGAGTTTTAACCATAACCAAATCTATTCAGGCATTTAAAAGTTATATTGGTATAACACATAAATACATACATAAACCCTGAAAATATTAATAGCATTTAAATTTGGTAAGCTGATAGTGTTTCTGTACGAAGTTTTAACACGAATCATTCATAACAGATAACATACATAATTATATACATATAAAGCCCAGGTACAATTCTCCAAGTCTCTAATAGTCCGAAGGGACAGCAATCTGATAAATGGTGATTGTACAACCTGATGGTAGGGCTTTGTGCAAGCTTGTCTGAGTAGGTACCACCCACTCATCAAATAATCTACCGCAAAACAGCAGTACTTGGTATTATTGTGTTCCGGTTTGAAGGATGAGCCAGTGTATTTACAGGCACAGGGGATACAACATCTTAGTTCTCAAGGTTGGTGGCGTATTGATTATTTCAAATTCGATTAAATTTCTGTGTACCCAAAATATTTTGTAACAGCCTAAATTTTCTTTTAATTAATTAATTTTTTTTAGCTGTTATTTTGTTAAATATTACTAAAATCGAATATAATGGCATGTTATTCAAGTTCTCTTAATTAACAACCTAGGCGCGATTGAGTATTGATTTACTGCTAGCGAATCCTTGCAAGATAAATGATTAATGAATCTAATTAAGCGAGAAACATCTGTTATCTGGCTTAATTATTTGAAATTTTGATAATAATTATAATTTCAACCGTTATTTAGTAATATAATTAGTGTTCTTTAAAGTAAAGTAACAGCCTGTGAATGTCCCACTGCTGGGCTAAGGCCACTTCTCCTCTTTGTGAGGAGAAGGTTTTGGAGCTTATTCCACCACGCTGCTCCAATGCGGATTGGTGGAATACACATGTGACAGAATTTCAGTGAATTTGACACATGCGGGTTTCCTCACGATGTTTTCCTTCACCGTCAAGCACGAGATGAATGATAATCACAAATTAAGCACATGAAATTCAGTGGTGCTTGCCCGGGTTTGAACCCACGATCATCGGTTAAGATTCACGCGTTCTTACCACGCGGGTCATCTCGGCTTTTGTGTTCAATCATTATTCAATTAGGATTATATAAAATAAATGATTATATCTAAACAATTTGTCAATAGAATTTAAGTAATAATAATAGTAATAAACGTATACATTTTATTGTACAAACTTATTATAAACTTTGCAAATAAGTATTCAGACACGACCAAATACTTTATATCCTTGTTGAATATTATCACTAAATGGTACCACATGGTACCGAGTAAACTCCCAAAATAATTAAGTACCAGCGAATGTCTGCAGGCAATCACCGCTTTTTATGTCCTGCTTATAAAAATCATATTTGTTATTAATCAATTTCAAATGGAAGTATATTATTGATAATTAAGATATGATTTGATAAGCTGCTCCACTCGGTTTCCCCCTGTCTAAAGATTCCTGCTTCTTCTTCGTGGACCAAGTTTGACCCTGGCCTTTCAGGGCATAAGAAATGCCGCAGTAACTTAAATTCCGATGAGGATAAGCCAGGGTAAGGAGGTCGCTCTCGATGCTCATAGCCTATACTAGTCAGGATGATCCACACACACACATACTACGTGAAGCCGTAGCGTAATATTAAATAGCCTACAATTTTCGTGACTTGTGCTATCAAATGCTTGAAAGATTTTTTAAATCTGACTGTTAGTTCCAGATATTAGCGCAATGAGAAAACCAACAAATGTTCACCTTTTTATATTAGAACAGATTTGTCTGAATATAATTTTAGCTCCTGTGTTTATACATTTAAGGTTCATTATCCATCAGTAACGATAGTTTTTGAGTAACGAGCCGTAAAATTCGTCTTTGTAAGTTTGCTCGTACACGCAACTTTGTAACTTAATAGAGATTTTTTTAAAGAAAATAATTATGCAACGTAGATAATTTTGAATTTGGATTTCTAAAACAAAGCGTTTTATGGATAGATTAATTTGAATAAAAATAAAATTACTAATTAAATTCAGCTACTTTATTTATTTAATAAAAAATATTATAGGACTTAACTTAAACTAAAATAAAAAAATAACAGTATTTATTATTAAATTTAAATTTTATGAAACAAAAAAAAATCTTATTTCACAATACAAGAATATTAAAAAACACCTTGTCGTTAGTATTCAGTGATTTTCATAGAGTGCATACAAATGTTAATAGTTTATGTATACAGTCGATAATATACTTCAATTGAAAATAAACATGATCAATATAATAATAATAATCATAATATTATTATTTAACATTATTATTACTATTGCATTATTATTTATTATTATATTTTTATTTTTATTATATTCAAATATTATTATTATATTTTTGTTATACAAAAACGTTTTTCTTTTGAGCTTTAACGATTACTGATAAACTTTTATTAGTCAGTTTCTCTATACGTTACAATTTACAATAGTAAAATTTCTTTTAACCGAAAATTAGACGAAGAATAAGTATCCTGAAAATATTTTCTTACTATTAATTTATTTAACATTTAAATGTAAATAGGTGGAGTTCAATAAAATGTTGAACAATTAGTATTTATTGAAATAGAAAGAAAGCGTAAAGAATTTATACAAATTTCATGAGCTTTTCAAACTTCTTTGTTGTTGCTAAGCGACAACAGTTAATTTATTAAATTTTCATTGTTATTTATTCGAGTTTCGGCTTACGTTGCCTTTACAAAGGTAAAAAGAATTATTATTCAAATGAATGAATTATATTTGTTTTAATTATTGTACTTTCGTAATGTTTCGATTTAACGAAATTAGTTTTAGAAGAGACTTAACTAACTTAGGAAACGTCTCTTAATCAAGAAAAGTATTTACAGAATTTTACAATTAATATGTTTTTACTATTTAAATAGTTTTAATTGAGAATTTTAGTGACTCCTTATAATAATACAAAATAGCCCATTTGTATGTATACAATTGTAAAGCGTTTAATTCTTCGAATTGGCTTGAGGGACAAAAAGTCATAAATAACAGAGTTACGTAAAAATTTGGTTGATCATAACCTAAGTTTTATACCAATTTGTTTAAAATTTTATATGGAAAATAACATCGTTAATATAAATAGCTCCGAAATATCCAAAACAAACATTAAAATTACTATAGAAGTATATTTAATAGCAAACATTATCAAAACATTGACTACCATGATCGGAGATAAGTATCAAGTTTCATTCTGAAAACTAGTAATTATTATAACAAAATGTAACACGTCAAATATTATTTCTAATAGTTACATTATTAATATAAAAGGTAAATTGAGCTGTCTGTACATCGTCTTATACCATGTCAAGGCTTCTTCTATTAATAAGCACTTCCTTGTGTCAATTTTTTTCCGACCCTTCTACCGAGATAATTGATGGTAATCACTGAGACTCAAAACACGTGCCCTATCCGCAGTTATAAATAACTCAATGATAATAGGAACGGGCTATTGGGCCATCTGATAAGTGGTCACTATCGTCCATAGTCATTGGCGCTGTAAGAAATATTAACCACATCTTAAATCGCCAATGTGCTACCAACAGAGGGAACTAAGATTGTACCTTGTGCCTTGTTAACTGGCTCACTCACCCTTCCAACCAGAATATGGTCCTCCTGACCGATTTCGACCACGGCGGCCAATCTCAACAGAGATTAGCCAACTGCGCAGAAGATATTATAGTGCACAAGTGTGTGCGCAAACACAGGTGCACTCCCTTTTCCATCCAATCCAATGGGATGGCAATTCGACACGACCGGAAAGAGTTCAGGCGCAGGACCAACGGCTTTACGTACTTTCCAAGACACCGGAGTGTACACACTTCCAACTTCCGGGCTACTACTGAAAATTTTCTGACAGAAAAACCCAATAACTTTATATTGGCCCGACCTGGGTATTGAACCCGGGACCTTCGGGTCAGCGGCCTTATATCTAGCCACTAGACCAACGAGGCAGTCAACCAACCAGAATACAATAATACTATACACAGGCGGACTTAAAAGACTAACTACCAATATTAAGCTTTGTAAATTCTATTACTTATATTAGGTCCTTACATATGAAATTAGCGTTTTGTCGTATTGACCACGCTCGTCGTTGGCGTCGCTTATTACCGCACAATGGTGTCGTTCACTACAGCTTTCTAAAATCTGGCCAAACGATTACGGCAGATATCTATTGTCAGCAACTGCAAACCATGAAGGAAGAACTAGCTGCTAATCAATCGAGATTGGTCAATCGCTCTAGGCCACTGCTGCTTCACGACAACGCAAGACTACACACTGCACAACAAACAACCACTAAGTTAGATGAGCTACAGTTGGAATATCTGCGACATCCACCGTACTCCCCGGACCTTGCTCCAACAGATTACCATTTTTTCCGGAATTTGGACAACTTCTTACAAGGAAAAAAATTCAACTCCGATGCGGCAGTCCAAACCGCCTTCAAAGAGTTTATTGATTTTCGCCCCCATGGTTTTTTTTAGTAAAGGGATCAATGAACTACCTATGAGATGGCAAAAGTGCATAGATAACAACGGTGCATACTTTGATTAATAAAATATATTTTACAAAAAAAAATGACTTTATATTCCTCCCGTACAAAACGCCAATTTCATATGTAAGGACCTAATAATAAGTGTGCGCTTATCTTATCTTATAGTACTAATGTCGTTCATTCATGAATATTTCGTTAAATATTTGCAGATATGTCAGCGAGTAAAAAAAAATGCACTGAATTAACGGCTTCCGTATAATGTATTTCTGCGGTAAGCTTGACCGATATTTTCTTGCAGTCGGTAATGAGAGCGAACGTTAAGAACACTTGTCATTATTTTAATGAAACGCCATAACGAAACTAAACCTGTAACGAATGTTGGATTTTTATACATTTTTTTTAAAAGATTTGTTGATGTTCTACTTTTGAATATTTAAGAGGTGCCGTGCCATTGGTAGGACTTTGTTCAAGTGTACCTGAGTTGTTACTGACTCGCAATAAAAAACAGTTAAATTTCAAGAAACAACAATGTTTATACGTTGTATGTGTGATTACAGGATAAAAAAGAACAGCTTGTGTATGTCCTACTATTGAACTAAGGTCTCGTATCCCTTCAAAGAGAAGGCTTGAAGCTTAGTTAACCAGGGTGCTCCAATGCATCTGACAATAGGGTAATCTAAGATGGTATCGTTGGCTGTATCTATAGTAGAAAGTCGCATACAATCGGGTTTGCTTGTCTAGTTTAAGGTGAAAGATATACGCAATTTTTAGTATATATTTTTTTCCTGAGTGTACTTATAAGGGATTTTTTTTCAAATGAAATGTTAATCTGTAGAATAAAATTAAAATTTCATAAAATGTGAATAAATAAACGATCTAAGAGTTTCGTAAATGAGAATTGATTGCGTGGGTAGTTAGAGAATCGTACACGAACAAATATTTTGATGTTTGCGTTAAGTTTCTAAACGTAAAACATTAATTTTAATTTAAGTAAGTATGATAAAAAAAATTCATATGTTTCATATGTCGGCGTAATTTCTTAGACTTGCCGTATAAAATTATTACATTAATTTATACATTTGACACATTAAAGTCATTACTATCTAAATGTAAATGTCAAGATTATAGATGGTCTAGTGTAATGAAGCTTTAGTGTCGTTATGTTATTAATTAATCTCAAGTATGTTGGTTGAGAAAAGCATCGCGATACCTGTGCTAATATTCAGCCACATTATTACCTATGTGCTTATTTTGGATTGCACAGATGTGCGATATTTAAGAACTTTAACTTTACACTTTAAATAAAACTTGGTCAATTATCCCCTATAGAAAACTTAGAATGATTGAGAAACATGATTTTATAACTAACCTCGTGAGAAGAATATATTATGAATAGAGCGATATTTAATCAAAAAAATTTATGTTTTAGAAAGAAGCACGAATAGATACGCTAATGGTAAGTGGTCCGCTCTACTCATTTAAGCCATCAAACATAAACAATCATATGAGCTAAAATTTTATCCCGCTGTAATTACACTGGCTCACTTATCATTCAAATTTGAATCTATTATCTATTGCTATTTAGTGGTTGAATTATTAAGGAGTAAGTGCAAATTATTCATTATGTACAAAGCACTATTAACACAAAAAAATATTATGATATAATGTGACGAAGTATATACGAAAATTTATGCAAATACCATGAAGGTCAAGGGCAACGGCCGTGACCGTAAATAACATTTATGGCGGGCAGTATGCGCCATACAAGTAAAGCATTAATTTAATAATATTCGCTTGGTACGTCGCATACTTGGCTTTGTACCAAATGCAAGCGCCTCGTGCGTGAGAAGGGAAGTCCAATTTGTTGCCGCGGAATTTTTTAATGTATCCAGTGAGGAGCGTCAGACGATGTTGTTTGTCATCACTTATATTATGTTTATCAATATTTTCTCAACTATTTGCTACCAACAACTTCGTTCCCAAACAATCCTAAGTGATGTCGTTGTTAAGAGAATAGATACAGTATTAATTTAGCTTAAGGTATTTTATTGAAAGCATTTCAGGTCTATTGTCTACATTAATTTGTAGACGTAACTGTTTTTTCGTGTCGTCTACTGTTGCTGTCTTTTTATACATAAAACGTGGTACACTTGCACAAAGCTCTACCACCATTTACTTGGTGGTAGAGCTTTGTGCAAGCTCGTCTGGGTAGGTACCACCCACTCATCAGATATTCTACCGCAAAACAGCAATACTTTGTATTGTTGTGTTCCGGTTTGAAGGGTGAGTGAGCCAGTGTAATTACAGGCACAAGGGACATAACATCTTAGTTCCCAAGGTTGGTGGCGCATTGGCAATGTAAGTGATGGTTAACATTTCTTACAATGCCATTGTCTATGGGCGTTGGTGACCACTTACCATCAGGTGGCCCATATGCTCGTCCGCCAACCTATACAATAAAAAAAAAAAAAAAAACGTTTTTAAATAAACGACTCAATGGAGACTGAAATAAATTTGTCTATATAAAATTTTACCGTAAACTGTCATTTAAGGAGATGAAAACAAATATAAAAAAGTAAGACAATTTTTAGTTAAATATAAAAAAATATCTAATTACATTTTATATAATTTTCATAAGAAATGTATCAAAGACCACGTTATATTCTAATATTTGTTTGTATTATCAATTTTATGATATGATCGTGCACATATTAGTGTATTGCAAACAAAGATATACGTTGTGTTTCGTAGCGTGTCACAGCCCTAGAACATTGGTATGGTAATAGACGTAACGTGCCAAGCTCAAGATTGTATTGTTTTGAGTTATGCGTCGGAGAAACAGCCGACGAACCTGCCAAGCATTTAAAGGCAACACTGACATTCCAAATGTACGAGTACTCCTTGAAATGTGACAAAGGGTTATTTGTCGAAAGTATATTGTGCATAAAAATTAAATATGTTGATTAAAAAATCTTTTTATGGTAAAACTGTTATTTGCGGTCAGTATTTCAAAAGGAATACCGTATTTTTATTCCATTATTATTAATACTCGTTATAATTGTAGGCTTCATCCAAATATAATTCTCAAACGAGTATTACGCTCATTTTTCAGTATGAAAATTTTACAATGTTTTCCATACTTCCAAAGTGATGTATGTATATAATGCAAATTGATACGTCATAAACGAGAATGAACCCACAAAAGGAAATTAAAGAGGAATAAATTTCCCAGGAATCGCCTTTGCTACAGACGTATGTCAAAATGTAGTTTGAATATTCTTTTATTCGATATTCAAAAATGACGCATCCTCATAGACATGGAACGTAAGTTAAAATCGGGCTTTTTGTTTTGTCAGTCATATATCTATATATATATATAAATCTTGTGTCACAGTATTAGTGTTTATACTCCTCCGAAACGGCATTACCAATTTTGATGAAATTTTATATGTATATTCTGTAGGTATGAGAATAGGTTTATAACTAATTTTTATACCCCTAAGTATTAAGGGTGGCTCAAACGGAAAATTTATTTTTTATTTTTTGGACAAATTCTTTTATTTTTATTTTTTTATTATGAGGAATTAAAAAATACATACCTCCCTAAATTTTCACTCTTCTACCATCAACCCCTATTTTTTAATAGAGATATTAGTAATTCAATCATTTTCAACCTCGGTCGATAACTGTATCAATTAACACTTGATCAGTTATCCCCGTCAGGGGTCTCTTGGTGTCACTTCTCACCATGTAAGCAGCACGGAGTAAGGATGGGAGCGTTCTCCTGTCTATCTTGCAATAAGCTGTATCTCATTTCTTACGCAGTTTTCGGAAAAAAATCTGCCATTATTATTGTTTGTTCATCGATCGCAGTAGTGACCTTTACAATTATCATTTTATCATTTCCGTGTAATTCTTAACTAAATTTATTATAAATTTGCAGTGCTGTAATTATTGTTTTTATTAATTATTAATATTAAGAGTATTATTCTTAAGGAAAAATAATGTGAAAGGCAAGTTAAATAACAAAAATGTGTGTGTACTTATGTACATGCGTTAGACCTATTATAATAAAAAAAAAACAAATAACGAGCCAACTCTTTCAAAATGATCTATATCATAGTGTGGGACCAGAAACCGTAGACAGAACATAAAAATATAATACAAAATGTGCGATCGGGGGACCTCCGGGAGGAACAAAGTTCTTTGCGATATTTTTTTAACTTAAAACGTGTTTTAAAATGTAGATTTATAATGATTATATTTTTGTATATTTGACACACTCCTGTGCCACGAAAGGCACGTAAAGCCGTTGGTCCTGCTTCTTACCTGAACTTTTACCGTTTGCGTCGGTTTACCGTCCAATCGGATTATGAGAGTGCACCTGTGTTTACGCACACAGTTTTGTACTATAATACGTCCTGCGTAGTTGGCATACTTGAGATTGGCCATCGCGGTCGAAATCGGTCAGGAGGAAATTATTCTTCGGAATGTGCTGCGTGGGGCCTCAGAGGTATACCCTGGCGACGATAGTCGGTGGAGATCTCTCGCTGCCGAGCGTGATTAACGCCATGTTGGAAATGGTCTCCTTCTGCGAGAGTGTCATGTCGCAAAAGGAGGCCACGGGGTGGCAGCGCCTCAATGCCTCCACTGATTCGATCCGTCGAAGAAGACCGGGGAGAAGGTGTAGGCGCTATGCGCACCTCGACTAGACGGAGAGGATACCGCTGGTATTTTAGTGGGTATTCCCACACACCCCCGACTTCATGTGGGGGAAACGCGTAAATGCATTTTTCCAGCGAAAAAAAGGAGGAAATTGTTCCTACATTTTCTTATCACACCAAAAAGCGTTGCCCATGTTATTTTTATTATGTTTTTAATGCAAAAATGTAAAATAATCAAAATTGATAAATTTCATTTAATACTTTAGGAAAATAGTAATTTATTCAAAATTAAATATAAAATAGCGAATTATAAGTTAAAAAAAGAGTTCAAATTATATTTACATTTGTAAAGAATTGAGGTTATCTCATTGGCCGCACACAATCCTTATTATCAAATCTGAAAATTTGCAAACTAACACATACAACCGATTGAATAGAAAGAATCAGTAAGAAAGAAAGAGGGGAAAGGTCGCTTGGAGGACAACGCTTTTCTGTTACATGACAATTTCTGCCAGGTCACTCTACTTTGCAGTAGTAAAATAACTTTGTTCCAATAAATGAAAAAATATGTAGAGCATGTTGTACTTTACTTTATGCATTATGCATGCAATGTTTTTATTTTATTGATTAAAAAATGCACGGGATAAAATCCTTATTTTACCCGTACGAATTCGGGTCGGGCAGCTAGTATTGATATATAATTGAGCTATTAGATTTGTCAATTAATATATTTAGGTCTATGGGCGCCACAAGATTATTTTCAAGAATTTGCATCAATATATTGACATTACAGTTATAGGTAACTAATACAAGTATTCATTCAAAATAGATCTATTGTACGTTCAATGTTCGCAGGAGAATGATAGAGACGTAAAGATTGTTCAACATCTTTTCTATGTGTTCAATGATATATAGAAAAGCGGTTATTTTTGTTTAAACAGTGACTGTAATAATAAAAAAAAATATCTTAATCATTTTCTGTGTGTTTTCTTTCATGACAGGCAGGTAAGTGACGTGTGCACCCTCCATCCAGCGGTCATATTTACGTCTTATGTTAAGAAAATATTAATAGAAAAGGTGTATTCGATTCGATTGGTCTTGCTAGGTTTTGGTATAAATAATTATTATTGTTATTATTTTGGAAGGTTTTAAATTCAGGTGGTAAGAAATTGAACATCACGAGATAAAACGTTTTGTAAAATAACACTTACTGCTTTTTGAGCTTTTTGATATGTGGCCGTCGAAAAAATAATAAAAAAGAGTGGATTTACTATTCGTTGATTTTCATACACTATAATTATAATTTTACTGTGTGTAATAAACACACCTTTACAATTTATCTGGTGGAATAATTACAACTGGTTTTGTTTGGGTGTGGTTTTTCTCGGTATGATTCCGAAACGGTGGTTATTTTGAATTTAATTTAATCCCGTAAGTTGATAATTTAAACACGGTGGTAGAGCTTTATGCAAGCTCGTCTGGGTAGGTACCACCCACTCACCAGATACCGCAAAACAGCAGTACTTGGTATTGTTGCGTTCTTGTTTGAAGGGCGAGTGAGCCAGTGTAATTACAGGCACAAGGGACATAACATCTTAGTTCCCAAGGTTGGTGGCGCATTGGCAAGGTAAGCGATGGTTAACATTTCTTACAATACCAATGTCTATGGGCGTTGGTGACCACTTACCATCGGGTGGCCCATATGGTCCGCCCACCTATACAATAAAAAAAATGCTTTTATCAGCTTGCCTATTGATTTTTTATTAATTACACACCCGGTAGGCAACTTCAATACCTGTCTTATAGGTATCAGCCGAACCCCGGAGCGGAAGGCAGGTATGTTTGGTATAGGAATCGATTATGATAAAAATATTCGCATATTTTAGGATATATAGTAATTTATTGTATAATTTAATTTATTTATGTGCAATAATTTTTTTGATGAAATATTTTAACAAACAAAATCTACCTTAAACTTAATTAAACGGTAATCTTAGTAGTAATAGTTATCGATGTTGATAAAAAAATCAAAGCTAATTGTAATAACATCTAGTTAAACGTGCATTTTATATGTAAATTTTAAAACATAATATTTGAATAAATATAGCATCAAATTACCTAGCACCATATTTATTCTGCAATACCAGACGCATACTTGCATATTTCTTGTTATATAGTATCAAGTTCTCTCGTGCTATAACTCGATCTTCACGAAGACACTATCTTATTTTCAATGTTTAGAAAATTGTCTAGAAACTCGTAAGACTTCGACTTCGAAGGCACTTTTGTATCGTCATTTCACAAGATTAAATAAATGTAAAGCTACCACCGGTTTCAAATGTATGTTCAGTTGTTAGTTATTTTTCATCAATTGAATTATATACTCAGATATTTCAAATATATACAATTGAATACATATTACTAGTGTCCGTCCGCGGGCTTCGCTCACGTATTTTCGTGTTTTTGGTTACGGGTTTTGCAAGCACAAAATGTATGTATGTATCTATCGGGTCCTATCCTTTCTTGGGATCCAAACTTTATAACAAATTTCATCAAAATCGGCTCAGTTAACCGCGAAAAAGAGACAGAGTTATTTTCGCATTTGTAATTTATATTAATTTGTATAGTACAGATGCCTGAACATCCACGAAAAAAATTTGTATTACGTATACAAGCTTATAAGAACTTTGAAAGTCTTTATATTAAAAGTTTGTGTGACCTCTAAAGTAATGTGAAAGGTATTGAAGCGCGACCATAATTCTCGTACTAAGCCTATCCATTACTATCAGTCAAAGGTGAACCTTCTGAACTCCAGGGTCTACGCTCTTTTCACGCAGTAAATTAATGTTAAGGCTCACGCGAAGTTTTTTTATTTAATATTGTACGGTATAAAGAAAGGCGAACGGCGATTTTGTTATATACCCCTATTATTTTTCATTTAGTTTTTTTTTTGTGCTATATCTATAAGTAATGTATATTTCAATTTATGACATATCAATAATTTGGTACAAGTCTTTCTGTCTGAAAATCCTGTAACATAATACTTTTCTAAGTAATTATTAGTTACCCACTTACCATTAATTAACCAATAATAATTAGTTAATAATTAACGATTTTAAATTTAAAAGGCAGACATATTTTTGTGCCCGGGCACCAAAATGTAATAAACGCCTTCTGACCCTAACTATCACTGATGTGTTTTAAAGTAATTTCTGCGATCAGTTTTATGTGCGTAAACTCAAGTGTACTCTCATACTACGATGAGACAGAAAATCTGACACGACAGGAGAAGAGTTCAGATTCAATTTTATATCCATCCGATTCGCGATCTAAATACCGAAGCAGCTTAACTGACTAGCACTAGATTAATTCTAGTTTAGAAATTATGAAAGTTATGTTAATATTGTAAAATAACGATTCAAAGGTATCTTTTGAATAAAGCTTAACTTGATAACATCTTGATTCTAAGGTTCGAAGAGCATTAACGATTTTTTTATTTTACCGAATAGGTAGTGTAGTGTACACTATGTTAAATGGTTCACTGGCTCGACAACACACAGTATGCGCAAGTGACACGTCAGCTCTCGCCAATGGCTCTCGCTCGAAATGACGTTCGCCCCACCACACCGTGAGCACGAGACAATGTTAATAACTATTACCATAGTTATTATTTAAATACAAACACTACAGGTAGGTTGACACGCATATGGCCCACCTGATGGTAATTGGTCACCTACGCCATTGATATTATAAGAAATTTGAACCATCGCTTACATCGCCACAGCGCCTTGTTATGTTTTTTGTACCTGTAATTTACTGGCTCACTCACCCTTTAAACTGGAACACAACAATACCAAGTACTGCTGTTTTGCGGTAGAATATCTGATGCGTACCTACCCAGACGAGCTTCCACAAAGCCCCAGTAAAAATAACAGCCGCTGTTTCCGCGTTTTATCTGTTAAAATATTACCCTCTAGAAGTTAATGACTTGAGCCTCACTCATAAAAGGATCCGAGTTTGTCATGCTTACGTTTGCCGTGCTCAGACTTGTGCCATTCTGTGACAGTCGCAGAAATATTATTTGTGTAAAGCGTTACCAACCTGTACCTTTAATTAGTGCTCATATAATTAGTCTTGGTTAATTCAATTCTACGTTGAAACATGATTCGAAAATATTACGATTTTTTTAGTCGGTCGTTGGAAAATTTGCTGTAAAACTCATAGTTAAAACTTCATTTAATTTTGAAACTCTGAAAGTCAATTTTTAATTTTTATACATGCATATATTTGGATATACATATATATCCCTGAGAAAATTACTTTGATTGAAAAATATTTTTTAGAGAAATTATCAACAAAAAATATAAATTTATTCAAATTTTAGAATCAGACAGTTTGCATTATAAACTCTCATAATTTATTCATATTGAAATATATCAACACGATTATATTATAATTGATAACGTTCACAATAAAATTAACTTTTATTTATTATTCCTAAAGTTAAAATTTTTCATAAAAAAACAAAAAAAAAATAATTTAAAGAAAATAAGAAATCTGACTTTAACCTTATATTTATATATTATAAATAAATTTGTGGACGATTTTAAGATATCTTTTAAATTCGTGTTATTTATCGTTGTATATAAAACGCTATGGCATAAGTGCTAGATTGGAATATCTGGAAAGGTTGTCTTTATTCTGATTATTAAAACATTTATTTGAAAAAATCACTCAAGATTTTCGGATTACACAATAATAAAGCTTCATAAACAAACAGTATGCAGTATATAGAATGTATTAGTAATGATGGCTTGCTTGTTAACAACTGTAATGACTGCTTCAGCGTCGTATAATGCAGCCGTGGACGGTATAATGTGACATGAAGCCACAGGGCGATAATGGGCTATATTTTGTTAGGAGACTATTTAGTGAAGCTTTAACGGTATTTATACCGTAGGTTTACAAAACGTTATTAACAGAACAATATGTTTAGTAAGTGTAATAAAATATTATAAGAGCATTCGAATAAATAGTGAAATTTTGTTTTATTTGACTGTTTATGTTGATGATGACGGATATACAGCGATCGTTCATAAGTAAGGTTAGTTGCCGGAGATAGTATATATTTTTGTATTAATTATACTTATCTTAAAACATCGAACAATTTCAATATTATATTAGTATTAGCAAAACACACAGCACAACAGACCTGTTGTCTTGTCTGTATATATCATTGTCTGTATGTGTCGGATTGCCGTTCTATCGGAATATGAGAGCTAAGGAAAAGAGAGTGCACCTGTGTTTGCGCACACACTTGTGCACTATAATATCTCCTGCGCAGTTGGCTAATCTCTCTTGAGATTGGCCGGCGTGGCCGAAATGAGTCTGGAGGACCTTATATTATAATTATATATATACATATTATGTATATAATAATAATTTTTCTTGCTATTTTTTGCTTTTGTCTTGACAATTGATTCAATAAAAATGAACAATTTGTTATGGCAATCTATCAATCTCTATTTATGTATAAAATATAGGATTTTCCATTAAGGGCGCTTGATCTTTGCGCAAATGCAAAAAAAAATACATGTAGGAGAGATATTTGCGAAATTTTTTTTTTATTTGGAAGGTCTATCGACCCCATTATGTTTGGAATATGACATCATTCAAATGACCGCCACGGCTTCGGTTGGTGGCGCGCACACGAAAGGTCCAATTTTCGATGACTCTGACGCACAAATCGGGCTGTATTTGATCGGCTTGTTGGCATAGACCTGCGACTTAAGAAAACCCCACAAGAAAAAGTCCAGCGGGGTCAAATCGCACGATCTCGGTGGCCAGTTCACGTCGCCTCCGCGCGAGATGACCATGTCCAGAAATTGCTCGTGCAGAACTTCCATCGTAGCGTGTGCTGTGTGGCACGTAGCGCCGTCCTGTTGAAACCACATGTTGTCCAGATCCATATTCTCGATTTCAGGCCAAAAGAAGTTGGTTATCATCGACCGGTATCGCTCACCATTGACGGTGACGGCCACACCATTATCGTTTTCGAAAAAATACGGCCCAATCACGCCTCCGGCCCAAAATCCGCACCAAACAGTCACTTTCTGCGGGTGCATTGCCACTTGGTGAACCTCGTGTGGATTGGTCTCGTCCCAAATACGGCAATTTTGCTTGTTGACATAGCCATTCATCCAAAAATGCGCCTCGTCGCTGAAGATGATTTTTTTGCCAAAATCGGCGTCAACTTCCAACTGCTCTAATGCCCAGTCAGCGAACACACGGCGCTGTCTATGGTCATTAACCTTGAGCTCTTGGGTCAGCTGGATCTTGTACGGGTGCAGGCTCAAGTCACAACGCAAAATTCGCCAAGTTGTCGTCTGCGAAAGGCCGAGTTCCTGTGCGCGACGCGGAATTGACTGCCGCGGGTTTTCGAGGACACTGTCGCGCACAGCGGCGATATTCTCGGCAGATCTCGCGTTACGTTGACGCACGGGAACCGGCTGATTGTTAACTGACCCGGTTGACTCGAATTTGTCCACCAATCGACGGATAGTCGACTCGGCAGGACGATCATCGCGACCGTAAAACGGGCGAAGTGCGCGGAACGTTGCTCGAACTGAAGACCCATTTTCATAAAACAATTTTATGATTTGCACGTGCTGCTCGACACTGTAACCTGCCATGGTGGTTTGGGAGGACGGAATGAATATAACACACTGCATTTGACAGCTGTCACTCAAACAACATGGCCGCAATCAGCTGTCAAAGTTCAAGCGTCCCTATTGGAAAACCCCTTATAATAAAGAGAAGACTTACAAAAAAAGGTTTTTACATTTATCTCAAGTTTGATTAAGTTACTTAATAAATATTATCTTATACATAGATATTACCTTAAAATATCGTTACATAAATGATTATAAGATCTTTAGCTGTGTGACGTATTTTACATTTTTTTACAAAAAAACATTCAACCAAATGTAATTAATTGCAACTTGTGACAATATAAACAAACTGACAAATGATATATACTGATATATAATATATATCACTGGGGTACATATACTTAAAAACTAAAGTCTTCAACGAGTGCGTCTTACCAGTACCCACTGACCTACGGAGACGTGGACACTGACAGTGGGTTTGGTCCACCATTTTAAGGTCGCTCAGTGAGCTATGGAGAGGGCTATGCTCGGAGTTTCTCTGAAGGATCGAATCCCAAATGTGCTGATCCAACAGAGAATCAAAGTTATCGACATAGCCCAAAGGATTAGCAAGCTGAAGTGGCAGTGGGATGGACACATGTATCGCAGAGCCGACAAACGTTGGAGTAGACGTGTTCTGGAGTGGAGACCACGTCTTGACAAACGTAGTGTAGAACGCCCTCCGGCTAGGTGGAGTGACGATATACGCAAAGTGGCTGGCAGCGGATGGATATTGAGAGCTGAGGATCGAGCTCAGTGGCGTGCCATTGGAGAGGCCTATGTCCAACAGTGGACGTCGAAAGATTGATGATGATGATGATGACATATATTGTCATTAATATATTGATTAACTATACTAGTTAATATATAGAATATATGTCAAATACGTAACATCTATTTTTGTATATAATCTATACTACTATATAAATCTATTGGCTCTGTCTGTACATTTTTGTTTTTCACCTAATTTTGTGATAAATAATCGTTTTATGATGCAGTGATTCACATTATACTTTTATTTTTATTTCTGTCTATCTGTGTGTCTTCTTATAACTCAAGAACGGCTTGATCAATCTTGATGAAAATTGGTACACACAAAGAACATGTAATGGCGCAAATGATAGGCCATATATAAGATCGGTAAACCCTACGGTATCTTATGAAAATTAATTTCAAATCGTTAATTACGTATTTCTTTACCAGTAGTCATGTGTGTGTGTGTGTGTTGTGTGTCTGCGCGTGTGTTATTATAGTAATAAAATAATTTATTATATTATTATGAATTATACGCGGGTGAAGCCTCGGAGCCAATCAGTATTATATAAACGCATGAAACAAAAATAGACGTATGAATAATTAAACATTCATCATAAATGATTTCACCCACAGTTAGTACAGGAGCCAATTGTATTGTAGCCACTATTCATACCAGTCTAATAACTTGTATACAGCACATTTAAAGTCCATTAAACAAATTCCATGTATCAAATGTTCAAACAAAACAATGTCATTCAAATGAGCCGACTATATATTAGTTTGTTTGAAGTGCTTGCTCGGTTTTCAGATCAAAGCTGATTCGTCGCAAATGGTAATTTTATAATAAATACTGTCACGTAATTTATTCACTGTTTTGTCGAAATGTTGTTTTCCTGCGTATAATTTATACGCTACGTTATTTTGCATCATAAATAAAATTGGCCACGTGGTAATGTCACCATTAACCATGGATGTCATAAAACTGTTGCAGAGATACGTTTGTCCAATCGAAAGTTGAATAATTATGTTTAAAATTGTTATTAAATAAGTCAATATTGCTTGTATTATTAATTCCGACTTTTAGTAAGTTAAATCGATAACTAATTGATACGAATATCGATTCGGGGTCGATTAAGATTGTAAGAGATCATACAAAAATATAAAATATGTATTAATTTTTATAATGATGTGAATATCTATTGTTGAACATAATTATATTGACGCACGTTGGGGGTACGGCTGACGCGTATGCGAAACAACGTATACGACATGACGCTTCCTTGTGCGTGCGTTGTGTGTACTGGGTATATACTTCCAGTAACAACCTTTGAATGTCCCACAGCTGGGCTAAGGCCTCCTCTCCTTTTTTGCGGAGAAGACTTGGGTATACATTTTATTGATATATATTATTATAATAATAAGATTTGTATTTATTTATAGGTTTTCTTTAATTATAAATAATTTTAATAATTACTATCATAAATACTATCGGCGTCTAGTGACGGCCTCATTTTTTATGTTTGAGTCATCTTCGAACCTTACAATAAATTATGAAGCGTTTTTTTTTTTTATAAAATCTCGCGTATCCCTATATCTATATTCAATTGAATATAAATAGGAGCTCGTACATAAAATTTATCCAGCTCTCACGACAGTTATTAGCAAGAAATAATTCTTTAAATTTTCTCTTTTTAAGCTAATATGGTATTTTAACATTATAAATAGCATTTACTAAAAATATTAGTTTGGCCTTTAATTTACTTGGTTTACTTGGTGGTAGAGCTTTGTGCAAGCTCGTCTGGGTAGGTACCACCCACTCATCAGATATTCTACCGCAAAACAGCAGTACTTTGTATTGTTGTGTTCCGGTTTGAAGGGTGAGTGAGCCAGTGTAATTACAGGCACAAGGGACATAACATCTTAGTTCCCAAGGTTGGTGGCGCATTGGCAATGTAAGTGATGGTTAACATTTCTTACAATGCCATTGTCTATGGGCGTTGGTGACCACTTACCATCAGGTGGCCCATATGCTCGTCCGCCAACCTATACAATAAAAAAAAAAAAAAAAAAAATATTCGGTGACTGGACCTCACTATCCTTCATGGGTTATTGAAATAACCTGCGTTAAGGATAGCAATTTACCAACCACCAGAATGGGTAAGCAGTAGGCGTAGAGCTACATACATGTATATATTGGTTTTTTGAGGCTTAATATAAATAACAATAGTTCTATTTTAAAAAAGGGAACAATAAGACGGCGATTTTATAAATGTGTGTGCCGGGAGTGCGTGAGCGCTTTTGTGCGAGTTGGTGTGTGTCTGTGAGTGTTTGTGGGTGTGTGTGTGTGTGAATGTGTGAATAAAATAAAATATATTTAATGTATTTGTTAAATCAACTAAAAGGTTAGATTAAAGTATCTTTCAGTTTCTTCATAACTTTTAGTGAGCAAAAAATCCGTTAGTATTTTTTTACATTTTACATACGGAAAATTGTTAACAAATATGTCAGCATTTATTTTATTGTATAGAAAGGGACCTAAGTAGTAAAAAAAATATTTAATAAATTTGAATTTTGTTTGGGGTACGTCACTGATCAGATTTTTACGGCGTTTAAATTTATTATTTATATAAGGAGTTATCCGGTGGAAGCTAGATATTTTAATAGAAAAAATAAAAATATGCAAACAAACCACTTAAAAAAACTTATACAAAATACTATATTTACTTTATATTAAAAATTTGTACCTTTTTGATACTTTATAGATTACAAATATATTTTCAAATATTGGTCATTACGTAATAGTTGTATTGAGCTCTTTATTAAATACAATAGAAATAAACTTGTAAATTATGTTACCATTTTTACAAGTTTGTATCCATATAATATGTTTCGTCATTTTCAAACATAGGACGTTTATAAGCATTAAAATACTATAAAGCGGCTAAATTGTATGGTAATTTATCAAATGCGATTGTTGGAATCACAGCCAAGCGTATCGTAAATAAAATTCAGCACTGTGGCAATGTCCCACGCTATCGCCAAATATATTTCCATAGCTTAGTTTATCATTCTATACAAAAGTGCCGCCCGTACCAGTCGACTTTGAACGTACAGATACAATACCCTTTGAAATTAAGGGCCTATGTCCTAGATACAAATAGAACGCGATATATATAGTAGACAAATGATCTAATTAGCTTTATTTCTCGTTATTTTGGTAGTGAAATATTATCTAATTATAGACGCCGACTCAATATGTAGATGACTATATTCGGTGAGGTTTATTTGCGAACCACTTACGAATTTTCAACGTACAAATTATTCATAAGTAAGATTATTTTGGCGTATCTGGTCATTGTGACATGTTACATTACGTTATGATAGATGTCTAAACTCAATCCATTCTTCTTAATTCATGATCTTATCTACATGACTAACTGCAATTAATTTCGAGGTATATTGCAAAATAGGTATTTTTAATGATGGAATGTCAGAGTTAAAATGACACAAGTAAATGACAAGTGCAATCTCTATACGCTCTTAAGAGCTCCACATGGATGGAGAGAGTTTAAATATAAAACCATTATATTCACGTGTTTTTCGAAGTACGAGAATGTGACACTGCCTATCTATGATCTGCTTCTGATAACCTTATAACAGAAAAAGTCAATAAATTACATCAAAATTTGAACCAGCAAGGATCTGTTAGGAACTCGAAACTCATCGCAGAAAACGGTCGTCAAATTTCAAAATGTGATATTGACCATAATAAATAATTATTATGGTCAATATCACCACCACCATTTTAATAATACACGCATCAAAATAATATAATATCTCTATGAGTCCATTGTCAATATTTCACGTGGTGAGTATTGAAGTGAGTTCTTATGAAACAGCATTGCAGGAACTAGGCATCTGCAACCTTATAACCTGACTATTAGAAGAAAACGATGATGATGACGTGCAATATAAATAGACTTACATTTATCGTCGTCTTTTTTCAGTTCGCCATAATATTGATACAAACTTAAAGCGCGTTTAGTATACCCCGTACTTCGATAAACGAAACCCAATGAGTTTTCTAAAAGGCGACGAGAAAGGTTTCGAATATTTATTCACCGTCCATTGGTCCGGAGGTTACATAATAAATGGCATAAGTTGGTAAACTGGTCTACCGACAACGGCTTCGTTTGTCAAAGTATTAAGAGACTTATTACTTATACAGCAGGATACAAATTGATTTGTCGTTCGTTGCAATAAAATGTAAACCATAATTTATTTATCGCCCGCGTCGTTACATTATAAATGAATGTTTATTAATGATCGTTAATGTATTGCTTGCGGCAAGAGAATTGTTAAGGGTCTTCCTTAATTTTACTTATTTATTATCAGCCAATATTCGTGTACGGCTATTTTAATTTAAGTGGTAATAATGGACCAACATTATATTAGTTTTTATAATATAAGTTGTTGAGGCTAATAACAATGCGGGCTAGCAAGAAACTAAGCTATGGTAGGTTCGCTGGTAGAAGAGAGACTGATCGAGAACTGGTCAATGAGGTATTATATGAAGAACGGAATCCTTTTGTTTAAGATAGAATTTCAGTAATTAACACCTACTTCGCAAAGGTATGAAGTTAAAAAAATTTAATAAATGGGTAGCTAGAAAGTAGATAGAAAATGTGGTGTGGTGGCCAACCTGAATTTAGCTGCAAACATTCTCAAGAAAATATGAGCTCTTTTCCCAGCTTTGGGATACTTACAGAATTATACTTATTGTTAATATGTGGTGATAGAATAACGGACAAGTACGTATTACATACTTCAAAGTGGTCTTCAAGTAATATTTAATTGTAATGTATCTGTCTATATACGTTTTCATAGTTAGGTCATGTAGAAAAATGTTTGACTATATTATATACATATATTTATATAAGACTGGCGATTAAGAAAGGGCCTGGAAACCGCTTCAAATAAAAGGTGATTGTCACATTATCATAACATTACAATTATACATTAATATTATAATTAATTATGTTAACAATAAGAATAATTAATTATTTAAATTGTTATTTGCTAAGCACAAAATAGAGCACAAAATGTACATATTATTTTTATATTTAGACACATAAAAAATAGCACAAATAAATTTTAAACTGTATTTTAAATATACGTAAGGTTTTTATTATCAGTACAAATTTTGAACCAGCCTTTGACCGAAATCATATTGATTTGTGGTTTCTTTCATTCCATGTTATTTCAAAGTATGATTATTGGTCTGTGTGTGTATGTTAGCCAAAGTAATATTTTTGACTGTAGAAATTAAAAATGATATTTATAATAGAAGCCTTTATCGCCATACGTTAGCGTTTTGGAGAAAAGAAATACAAAAATATTTACTGGTTGTTAAGAATTTATAACCTTTTTTTACGTTACGTTATTATATTTGAGTTAAAGATCCAATAAATCTTGTAATAAAATAAAAATGTTTCTTATCAGCACGAATGCCACGCTTCGTATTGTGTAAGCGTTTTCGCTGCAGGTCCATTATCAGTTGTATCCGATATAAATAAATGTCGGGTAGTTT
This sequence comes from Nymphalis polychloros, assembly GCA_905220585.2. Lineage (NCBI taxonomy): Eukaryota > Metazoa > Arthropoda > Insecta > Lepidoptera > Nymphalidae > Nymphalis > Nymphalis polychloros. The sequence goes on from HG992245.1 coordinate 14,347,922, forward strand.
TGATTTTGTTAATAATTTCTCATGTAATTGAAATTAAATCAAAGTATCGCTTCTGCAAATCATTAAATATTTTTTATAAGCCTATTATTTATTTCGCGATAAAAAAATTGCTGATGAAGATTTCATTTTCATTACATTTTTTGAGTGATAAACAGATAGGTGTGCGTCCACTACCCCACGCTGTAGCAGCGTAGTGGAATAAGCTCAAACTTTAAGCCTGTCTCACCAAGTTTCTGTAGAATATTAAACAGACTGACTTAACAGAATGGTTTCTTAACTTTTCTTTTGGTAATTATTTTAATCAAAATTTAGAAAATTAATAAATTGTAGTCTAGTCAGAAAATTATAATAATGCGAAGTATACAAAATTGCTCCGTAATATACGCGCCATAATGAGAGGAGTGGAGAACCGTGATCAGAAAGGAGGATGACATAAGAGAGCGTCATGTTAGCCGTCGCGACATGCGAGTTGGTTTTACCTCAATAGATGTTTCCCATCAAAAAGCATGCAATTGCGTTTAATGCATGTATATTAGTGCACACTTGTATATTAATAAATATGAAAAATAGAAGCCTACTTTCTTGCTCTTTGTTAGAATCTACATTCTAAAATAATGAATACTTTGCGTTTAATTAAAAACGTTAAAATAAGTATCAAAATTGATTTAAAACGTCAGAGATCCGAGTGTTTAGATTTAAAACTTTTAAGTTAAGTTAATAATTATAAAGTCACAGCATAAATTTACTTCTAAATAATAAAATTATTAATATTGAGTTTGTGAGTTGAGTTTGTTTTTGTTATTTGATTAAATAATAAAATAACAAAAGGTATAAATGTCACAAACTCAATTTTAACTTAAACAGCCTCAAGTTGAAACAGTAAGGACAAAACACCCACAATATTTATCGTGTATATGATTGCCCTGGACTTTATTTGCATATCAATTTAAAAGTAAGAACGAGTTTTTAGATGTAAACAGAGTTTCTGGACACTATAGTCTTTGGATATGAAGGTAGAGTAGAAATAGCAATTAAGTAAAATTTACGGTATGTCCACATATAAAACGCATGTTGTCCTCCCGACCGAAGCCTCAGTGGTGTCAAGCAAGAAAGAATACCCAATACTTTATTGACTCAACCGGTGTTCGAACCCAAGACCTCAAGATCTGTGACCATATAAGTTAGACGAACACATGTTAAGCACATAAAAATTCAGCGGTGCTTGCCCTGATTGGAACCTGAAATTATCAGCTAAAATGTACCATTTCCTTTGCCATTTCGGTTTCTCTAATATTATATATTTTTTCCCCATTTACGTTGAGATCTCTTTCCATATCAATGTGATGTAATTTCAATTTAATGTTATCAGAACAACATAATTAATAGTCAGATGCCTGATTATTGATTGCGTTCTTGCATATATTATTAACTGCGTTAATCATTTTAGTGATAGTATGGCAAAAGAGACATAATAATATATATACCAAGGGTGACATTGTTTTGGCAGAATAAAATATTATTTTCCTCAATGAAAGCGGGAAAAGGTACAATTCTTTCACTTAACAGTAAGTTACGATTTGCCTTTGAATCTATTAATATTATTAAATATACCATATTATTATTTTATAGTCATTTATAAAATACTTCGTCATATCATCTTGCTACAGATTGTGCTACGCTATGCTACGCTTTGCTACGTGGTTGTGTAGAGTCGAGTAGTATATATTTTTTTATAAAATTTCAAATTTCAAATCTATGGAATAAGAAGAATATATTGTTACTTATAATTTAATTTAAGTAAAAGCTTTTTTTTTAGTTTAATTTGTGGCAGGCCTTGTGTAATCTCATTTGGTTAGAAGCCTCCCATTTATCAGATATTCTACCGCAAAACAGCAGTACTTGGTATTGCTGTGTTCCGGTTTGAAGGGACATAACATCTTAGTTCCCAAGGTTGGTGGCGCATTGGCGACGTAAGCGATGGTTAACATTTCTTACACTGCCAATATCTAAGGGCGTAAGGGTGACCATTTACCATCAGGTGGCCCATATGCTCGTCCGCCTACCTATCTTATAAATATATATGGCGTAAAATAAAAATACACGAGCATGGATCATTAATAAGAATCAAATAAGCTGTTGTTGTTGAAATTTTATTTTTAATAAAAGAGCTGAAAGCTGGTACTTTAAAAATATCGATTATTATTTCGTATTTTCATTGCATATTAAGCAATTTTGAGTGAAGTATATTCGTTTCAACAGAAAGCGTCCATTATCAGAGCTTTTCTCGTAACAATTTAATGAATCAAAAGTAAGCTGTGAATATGTTGAATAATCTGAAAAAGTGCGAATGCGCTTTCTCATATTTGTACTATTTTCATATGTAAAAATTTCAATCGCTATAAAGGCTGGATCGTTAACAAAATACCCAAAAAAAAACCTGTTCAAATAAGGAGAGTGATATAACGATACCTCGGTCGAGCTGTTGCAGTTCAATCAATTCCACATATTGAAAGAATCTGAATTAAAAAAACGAAATTTCGATTACGATCCGCTCTTGCATTGCGGAATGCGACTGGCCCTCGATTAAACTTGTTACGCGCGTTAGGCATCGTTCACAATGACATACACGTATATATCTTAGCATTTTTTAAATGAAACATTAATAGCAATAATGTAAAACGCATTAGTAATTTAATAAAAAGATGCGATCCTTTATTGTAGATCTTAAACTGATCGGGAAGAGTGTTCTGCATTAGCCGCCCCTATTTTGCCTGCCCGCAAGATGCTTCACACCTCGTTTGAAGGATGGAAAAAAGTAAAATGCAGGAACCACATGCGGGAAGCTACTAGTGTTACTCTCGTTAAATCAATCAACTAATAATTAAATTGTAATAAAACGAATTGCAAAATAAGAAATAAAGCACAAAGCCAGTTTAGTATCCTATTGCATATTTTAATAGACAATGCCGACTACAATTACCCGGTTCACCAGTTCGCTAGAGTTTTTGCCGAGGACCGAGAGTTAAGGATAGTTAGAGAATTAAAGTTAAAGGTTACTTAGTTTTGGATATCTCTGATATTCCAAACTTTGCCGTTATGAAAACAGTAAGTGGTAAAGTTTTTGAATACTTTAAAGTGAACTCGTTTTAATTAACATTGTTTTATTAAATTATAAACATGGGACAGAATTTTTAATGAGAAAACGTTTTGTTTATTTTAATAATTTGAGGTAAATTGAGTGGTTACTAGATGATGAGTGATATTAAAGTAAAAATATTTTTTCTTATTAATTGTCGTTAGCCGAGATGGTCCAATGGTTACAACGCCTGCGATTTAACCGAAGATTGTAGGTTCGAATTGAATGCGCCCCTGTTCGGAATTCAACATCTGATGACAATCTTAGATAGATTGTTATCAGTAATGATTGAAGTATGATTGAAGTTTACTCGGCTGTAGAGCTTTGTGCAAGCTCGTCTGGGTAGGTACCACCCACTCATCAGATATTCTACCGCAAAACAGCAGTACTTTGTATTGTTGTGTTCCAGTTTAAAGGGTGAGTGAGCCAGTGTAATTACAAGGGACATAACATCTTAGTTCCGAAGGTTGGTGGCGCATTGGCAATGTTAGTGATGGTTAACATTCCTTGCAATGCCATTGTCTATGGGCGTTGGTAACCACTTATCATCAGGTGGCCCATATGCTCGTCCGCCAACTTATATAATAAAAAAAAAAGTATGAGGTCATAGATAATTTTATCATTAACGTCAGCATTAGTAATTAGATCCATAGAACATAGATGTTTTACTGATTAAATCAATTCATCATTTCTTAACGAAGTACTTGATATATGTTTTTTTAATAGTAAGAAACAATTCATTTCCTAATAAAAGTATATTTTAAATTATATGTAAACAACACAAAAAAGTACTTAAATTTAAGTTGGATTTCACATTATAAAATTAAGTTCCGAGATTCTCACAATTATGTTTTGTTACTAAATTGTCTTAGCACTTTGTCAAACAGACGCCCGGAATACATACATATTTAAGAGGATTGCAGTAACGTGGGGAATTATAAATCAGGTACCAAGTCGCCTAAGTGCCGGAGTACTAGAGTTATTTGACGGTCTACTAAATGTCTCCGTGTCAAGAATTTTTGATACTAAGTACCTAAGTAATGGGTATATTATTGACACTTGCTTCTCCGTGTAAGTACTTGTAAGGCACGTTGACTCCGTATTTCGGAAGTCGTTCGAACCATTTGGCAAGTAAAATTTTTATGTTGCATTGCGGTAAATATTGTGAATTTTCTGTTGCTTTAAATCGTATGAACGAAATTTATGGACGTATAGAGTACTGTTTCAGCTAGAACATCTTTAGTGGTTTGTGTTAATGTGAAACGTCAAGTAATGTTTCACATTCAAGTCAGCTTATATGCGTTCTAGAATTTATAAACAAGCTCGTCGTTAAATAAAAAAATCTTTATATTTATTAATATACTTTATAATATGAAATTCATTCTTATTTTTAATAAAACAAAAACCTTATATTTATTGAATGAATAAAAAATATGTCCTTTGAATTCTCTTTTATTGTTTGTGCATCGAATAAAACAATAAATCTTTGTTTTTTTTTCTTATAAAACAAGAATCTCTTTGAATTACCAAAGCATTTTTCATTTAAAGAAGAATTTATATTTCATGATTTCGCTCTGAAACTCAACTCTGAAACCGGCAGCAGAAGCAAAAATGCAATCCAATAAATTATTCATTTTTCTCCTTACCACAGAAATAACTTTACTAAATCCACGAATGTCACGACTTGGTTACGAGCCAAGTTAAATAGAAACACAAGTTATACTAAAATTTCAATAAAATTACCCCATAATTAAGAAGTTGTGTCGAGATTATGATTTGTCTGTGGCGATTAGAATAATTGTTAAATATTAAATTTACTTTAAATATCGATTTTTTTATAAAATTATTTCTGTTTTAGACATCTTAAAATAAGTTTTGGCGTATGTAAATATGTATATATCAATTTTTTTATGTTATAGATAAAATACGGGCAAATGGTCCACCTGATGTTAAGTATTCGCCGCCGCCCATTGACATTGACATAATCTATACATATAATAAATCTGTAACTGGTCGATGTCTGTACATGGAAGATAAATGAGTAAAACTTTTATCGGGGGTCTTTATAAACACAATAGAACCCAAAACAATGATTAATAAATTTTTTGTCTGTTTGTCTGTTTGTCTGTTTGTCTGTTTGTCTGTTTGTCTGTTTGTCTGTTTGTCTGTTTGTCTGTTTGTCTGTTTGTCTGTTTGTCTGTTTGTCTGTTTGTCTGTTTGTCTGTTTGTCTGTGCGTTTGTGCACGCTAATCTTAAAAACGGCTTAACGGATTTGAGTGCGGTTTTCACTAATGTATTGTGGCTAACTTCACTTAACATTTAGTGTTTGTTTTATTTCAATCGGTTCATAAATAATAAAGTTATGTCAATTTAAAGATACACGTAGAACATTTATTAAAAAATGGTTATGGTCAAACTGAAAAGAGATTAAATATTACATGTAATTTACACTTTTGCTTATGATTTATCCTATATTTTGTCCTATAATTTTTAATCTCTTTATTAATTTATTATAAGTTTAGTATCCCTACTAAAAATCAATAAATTATTATCTGTAGGAAAAGTACGCGCACCTGTTAGTTGTCAAAATCAAAAAGTTTTGTTAACAATTTCGTGTTTTCAGTAGCTTCGTGTGTTGTTTTTGCATAAAAACTAATATTGCATATATATTGTGTGTATCTTTATGATCTCATCTTATATCTTTCATAACAGTATGCTTTAAGACTGCGTGTGAGCAAGTCAGTTAACTCAGTGACAATAATTAATACGTAATTAGTATATAGGTGTATAAACAAAGCCTAAAAAACAACTATAACAATAATACATGGTTTTAGAAGTGCTTGCTTTAAACATAAACGGTATATCACTTCTTAAAACTTTAAATAGGTATAATTTTTTCGTAAATTCGTGTTTCTAAACAACGAAATAAATAACAATTTAACGCGGAAAAAATGGCAACCATATTTTGAACTATATTTATTAGCCTCTGGATATATATAAGGAGTAGTAGCCACTGGTTATGTATAAGAAGTGTAAATAGAGAAAAATAGCAATTTTGTTCAACATTAAAATAACAGAAATTACTTTAGAAGACCTCATTAATAAATGTAACAAGTATTTCGAACCGAGGAAAAATTTAACTATGGCCTGACATGTATTTTTTATGAGAAAACAAAGCAAACACGAAAATATAACCAACTTTATTACGAGTCTAGAAAATTACAGTTTAAAATGCGATTTCGTTGAATTAATAGTCATTGGTCAGTGATAAATTTACAGCGAATATGTGTTAGAGTAGCTCGCCAAACATCAAAGATTATTACAACGGTCCGATCTGTCACTAAAGAAAGCTATAGAGATAGCTAAAATAGTAGTGATCGAACAACAAAATACGGAGCACATAAATAAAAGCACTGAGACGTCGTCATCACCATCATCATCTAATGAATATCAAGTGATGAAGGGGGAGTAAAAGGGTTAAACAACACACAGTACAGAATAGAGAAGATGTGCATATTCCTATGAAGTCAGACGGGCAACTAATTAAGAAGAGAACAAAATTGTGAAACGTGGTTATATTATTTGCCTCATCCCAATATAAACCGAATAAAAGTATTTTGTAATCTCTCAGCTTAATTCAATTGGTCTTTGGCTACATCAAGCTTGCGACAGCATAATCATGAATAGGAAGAAGTAGATCTGTGCGAGCATATAATATATAATTAAGTGTACTCAGATATTGATATTATATATTTAAAAAAAAATCACTGCAAAAATAACATAAATAAGATAAAAATAATAATGTATTAAATGTATTAATTTATATAAAATGAATGTACCAACCCATCTTAATATTCAATATTTTAGTTTGTTATAAATTTTGTACTGTAGTCATATTCTTGCTTGCCTTTTAATTGTATTTGGTTAAAAAATATATAAATAATATATATATCATTTATTTACTGCATTTTATTGGCCTTACTCAATGTAATAATGCTTAAGCTATGTGATTTCATTTATATTTTGTTTTTGTTAAATTTGTGTTTTCATTATATAATTAATTATATTTGATTATAAAAAAATATATATCTTACTACACCTTTACTGATTATGATGGTTTAGCTGTTTGATTTTATATATGTTTTGATTATTTTAATGATTGTGTAATTATTGTTGGTGGAAACTTAGCTAATGTATGTATATATTTATATATATATATGCTATAAGTGTCATCTCATTTTTAACACTTAACCTACCAGAGCGGTCAAATAACTGCTTTTGAAACTTTAATTAAAATTGTTATATAGCTGCTTTTGTTTGTATATTATATATTTTTTCAGTTCAATGGAAAACATTTGTTTTAATTCCCTTTTTTTGTTTAATTAAATTAGTAGCCTTGGTTAAGTCTGATTTTATTTAGTCTCTGACAGAAGAAACTTTTCCTTTATACTTTATATTGTACACATAAAATAACATAAATCTATAACAAAAACGAATTAATTAATAAATTATCCATACATATAAATAAAATTGAAGTTTCTGTCTGTTATTTCAAAATAACTGCCTGTTTTAAAGGTTATATGGCTATTTACGATTTACCAAAACCAAAGCAATCATTTTTTTAATTTTTTTACTGTCTGCATGTCTGTATGTCCAGTCTAATCTTTCAATCGTCTAAAAATTGAAATAACCGAATTATTATAAGAACTATTTCAAGATTCCGTTTAGCCCTTATTTCATCAAAGTTAGTTGAGTCTATCAAAAGTTTAAAAAAATACGTATTTTTGTTGATATCTATACACATGATATTATTATTCTTCCTAACTGATTCATTAACGCAGAGCCTAACCTGGGGGGTTAGAAACTTGAAATTTTGGCAGTTGATACATTTTATAACACCCACTAAGGTAGGATTTTTGGAAATTCTACCCCTAAAGAGTTGAACGATTGTTTAGAAACCTGTCATTTTTAAAGTTAGAAGCATGAAATTTAATGAACAAGCTTAAAAATAAATAAAAATGTATTTCAGCGTTTTTGAAAATCTAAATCTAAGAGGGTAAAAAAGGGGTTGAAACTTTGTATGGGTATTAAAGCTATGCATACGTATTTCGTCGTTTTTAGAAATTTAACTCCAAACGGGAGAAACGGGGTAAAAGCATTAGTATAAAAATTAAAAAAAATAGAAATATACTATTTGTGTTTTTTGATTGAATTAATAAACATGAATTTCAAAGTTTTTAGAAACTTATTTTTGTTTGGAAGAGTTGGGTGCAAATAATGAAATTCAAAATACGCAATATCTTATATCAATATCTCTTAGGGAGAAATATACGAACTTCACTATGTTAGTGATGTTTGGATAAAGAAAACATATTCCATTATTGCCATATGTACCACTTAATTGGTATTCCCTAAGCTTATATTATTGTAAAGTTTCATTAAAATCCATTCAGTAGTTTATGCGTGAAAGAGTAACAAACGTCCATACATCCATACAAACTTTCGCGTTTATTATATTAGTAGGAAGTAGGATTATTATATGCCCTGTACTGAACACATATACACTATACTGGATGGGCGAATAAATCGATTGGTAAATGTTTATATCTTATTGATTAAAAAATGTACGAGATAAAATCCTTATTTTACCCGTACGAAGTCGGGACGGGCAGCTAATTACTCGCTGATAACGTATCTTTCTGTAGGTAAAAAAGGTTTTTAAAAACAGTACAGCAGTTTTATAGTTTATTTGCTACAAACAAACATACAAAAAATCTATTTTTACTTATTTATAATATTAGTATAGATAAAGACCACGCGCGAGCGAAGCTGCGGGCAACAGCTAGTTATTATAATAAAATCAGAATGTGGAAAATAATTTATAAGCTATATTGTAGGTGGTTTGTATGTCGAGTCCGGATTTTTTTAATAACATGTACAAGTTATAGTACAATCATAAATCTTGGAATGGATTGGAGCTTACTTCATTCACCCCGCTCCTCCAACGCGTGGTGGTAGAAATATATATACATATATATATATAGGTTGATAGACTGTACACATTTGACACAATTTTTTCCTACACATGTTATGTTAAAAACGTTGTTTTCTTTCACTGTCGTGCACGAAATGAGTTTTAAGACTAAGAGAATTTTCTGACAGAAAAACCCAATAAGTATTTATTGGCCCGACCTGGGAATTGAACCCAGGATCACCGGGTCTGCGGCCTTATATCTAGCCACTAGACCAACGAGGCAGTATGTGTTATTTACCTCTCTTTTAACATTGTTTTATAATATAGTTACTAAATTGTTACTTCTGTTCAAAGCGAAGGAGTGTAAAATTTTGCCAATTCCAATCTTCATTGTAATACTTAAAACTTTTTAAAGCCAGTGTCTAAAAGATTAAAAATTTAAATCGGCTTCGAAGGAAATCTATTCGGGAAGCTGCAAGGCCGTTTTTTGGCACGGCCCTGCTGGAATGTACGCTGAATCTAGGTTGACACGTAGACTATGCCTCAACTAGTGACGTTTAATGGTCGAGAAACTACGTTAGCAATTTTATGTGGTGCTGTGTTCATACTAGCTCTTCCTTGCCCCGACTTAATGACTTTGGAGGAATAAGATGTGCTCGAAATAAAGGAAATAATGTGAGAAAATATATCATGCTCATAAAATTTAAATCTTACTCTGAAAACTCTGACTCATACTTTTTCCACTTATATTAAATATTTCCTTTTACAAGCAGTTTGATTATGAAATTTCTTGTTTCCTCACTATCTCTTCGTTGATCGTCAAGTACAAGGTGAATTATAAACACAAGGCACATAAATCATCATTATAGGTTAAAATTGACTCGTTCTTACTGCTGGCCCATCTCTAATACGCGCTGGCTCATTATCATCATTATCAAAGATCATGTGTCGGCAACAAGTAATGTCGAACGACTACATACAAATATATTCAAAATTATCCTCGCTTGTGCCTTGTTATATAACTATCAATAGTCGTACTCATTCGTTAGTCTCATTATACTAATGATACTAACAAATGTCAAATGTCTTTAAAATAACTGAAATATAACGTGAAATACTCCCAAAGCTTACAATTTCTGACCGCCGGCGGAATACCGGTCGGCCGCCGCAAATGGACCGCAAAATTGTACAGAACCCGCGACAGGACGGCCGGTCCAACAATGGACATTACTGCAGTTTAGTTTACGACTAAATCCCGCTCAAATGATACCTCAAATATTTCACGGGTGGTCGGAGGCACTGTAATGAGCATTCATCGGCTGTTTTAGCCTTTATAGCGTGTCGTTTCATTTGATTTTCAAACTTTAGTTTGTTGGTAGTCACATCATGTATAAACACATACACACACGTATATGTGTATGTCACAGACACATTTCTTGAAAACAGATCAAGAGGACTTTAGTAGTTCAGTTTCAAAACCAGTTAGCCCAAAACAAATATTAGCATAACTTTAGGTAGCAGCCGAAGGAGTATGTTATTTGACAGTTTTTAATTTGAGTTCACACTCACATGTATCGAAAGGCATGTAAGGCTGTAGGTCCTGCTCTTCCTTCAGATTACGAGAGTGAGGGATTAAAAAGTGCACTTGTGTTCGTGCACACAATTACTATATGTATAGCACTATTTCTTCAGCGCAGTTGTCTCAACTCCTTTGAGTATCATTGCAGCTTGAATCGGTCAGGAAGACCTCATCACGACCTCATACGAGAACATAACTAACGCTATGTATATTATACACTTCAGTATATCAAACTACTCATAAAATGAAGCTGAGCAAGTAGCGATTTTTATTTTCTAGCGATAATGAAGTGCCGCTTCACTGTTTAGGTGTTCGATAAACATAGAGGATTTATTTCAATTTTTTATATAATTATGGTTGAAGAATATTACATTAATCGACGATAGTGATACTTGTATATGCTATTAAGTAATTACGTCATAAAGTCAAATCATTTATGGATTCATGTTTCAAATTTGAATTTGAAGTTACATACTATAAATATGCCATTGTTTGGTTAAGGCCTTTTGAGGAGATTGTCGAAGCAATCTTCCACGCTGTTCCAATGCGGGTTGCTGGATAGATGGATAGACAATGTAACAGATTTTCATTGAACAGATGCGAAGTTTCGTTACAATTGCTCTGGTTTCAACCCGCAGTCACTGGTAATAATGCTCTAACCACTGCACGAGCTTCACAAAACATTCAAATATGAAGAATTCAACACAAAAAAAAAAACAAAATGTAAAAATATAAAATGTTTTGATTTAATAACAATTTGATCAACACATCCAATTTCAAACGTCTTATCTTAATTTATTTATTCATGGCTATAATAACGACCCGATAACTTTGTTTCCAGCGTATAATCTATTTAAAAATTTTCATTAGTATTCAGTTTTATCCCTATCCGAGTGACGGGTCTAACTAGACGGGACTCATTTTAGATAGCCGACGTTTTAACTAAAAAATATGTTAAAAGTAAAACCTTTTCTATTAGTAAGACATGTTTATGACTGTTTGTCAATACACGATGTTGATTAATTATTTGAATTTTCTGAATCGCGCTGTCTAAGTATTTTTGTAAAAGCGCCGGTGAGCCCCACATACCCCCACACGTCATGTGGGGGAAACGCGTAAAGGCGTTTTTCCTGAGAGAAAAAACAAAATAAAAACGGTCTTGATTAATTATTTGAATTTTCTGAATCGCGCTGTATAAGTTTTTCTGTAAAAGTACGTATACAGAATGTCAATGTTACAATTTTGATCAAATTTATTAAAGTAAAATTAACAGTGAAATATAGGTCCCTCCGATTACTTCGGGAGTAAACAAAATATTATATTTTAAAAGTTTTTACTTTGGAAAGAAAAAGTGAACCTGCCTGAAAAACTACTTTCACATAAGCGAATATTTTATTTATTTACTTATAATCTACCGTTACAAAAATGGTTGTACAGTTTTTACTTAGTACTAATTTTATATTACGAAATATGAAAAGAAAATTAAAAGTACAGATAAGGTAATTATATTATATGCATTACACAATCATATATTTTTTTAAATTTTTGTCCCATTAAAATTAATGTATTTCACAATTAAGACTGTGGTAGAACTTTGCGCAAGCTCGTCTGGGTAGGTACCATCCAATCATCAGATTTTTTACCGCAGAACAGCAGTACTTTGCATTTTTGTATTCCGGTTTGAAGGGTGAGTGAGCCAATGTAATTACATTCACAAGGGACATAACATCTTAGTTCCCAAGGTTGGTGGCGCATTGGCGATGTAAGCGATGGTTAACATTTCTTACAATGCCATTGTCTATGAGCGTTGATGACCACTTACCATCAGGTGGCCCAATTGGCCGTCGGCCATCTTATAAAAAAAAGTTAAAATAAATCACTGGAGATTAACTAACGATAAAATTTAATATACTTTAAATTATAACTTCTTGACGATCACCAATATAAAGCTTGTTTTATATAAGGCATTTTGATTGCCCTTTATTTCTTTAAAAACTGTTACACCTATTTTATAATGTATTAATATATATCATTAATTACTATACTATATATACATTTTAATAGCTCAGTGCAGTTTTACTCGAGTCCGATATTTCTGTTCGCCCTCGAGGGTTATACGATGTTAAATATCCTATAACCTTCGTCGAGAATTAGACTATTAAATGCAAAAATATCGTTTAAATTAAAACCAGTTTTAGACAGGTGTTGCAAAATATTAATTGATACATTTCATATATGATGATCATTTAAATAGTAACAAATATTACAAGTATTCCTGTAACTGCTTGCAAGAGCACACGTAGTTGAATAAAACATATTTTAAATTTGATTTGTATTTTGGAAGTTTTAATAATTACTGTTACTACAAATGACCTAAAACTAATTTGCTGAAACTAATTAATGCGAAGCGTGTCTCGATTGAAGGATATCGCACTAATGCAAAACGAATTTAAAGCCATTCAAGCCGTGCAATTTGATTAGTGTGATATTGCGCGTTATTTTAACTTTTTATAGGGGGAAGAGTAAATCGGAAGTATAAGGGCTATTTATTCATAGAAGCAAAGTAGAAGTCGCAATTATTTTAAAATAATATAATTTTCTTAAGATGAGATATTTTAAAGTTACCAAAACCGACACAACGACAATATTTATTTTTTATTTTTGTCTGTCTTATTCAGAACTCCAAGTTTCCGCAAGGCTGTTTTGATAACTGCCTTGATGTAATTCCTTGGATTGAGGTCGCACTGAATGTCAATCCCCAGCATGGCGATTTTGATTTGTTTCACCAGCGTACTATGACAGACGGAACAAAGAATTAATTATTGTAATTGGCACAAGGGACATAACATCTTCGTTCCCAAGATTGGCGGCGCATTGGCGATGTAAGCAATGGTTAACATTTCTTACAATGCCATTGTCTATGAGCGTTGGTGACCACTTACCATCCATTTGGCCCATTTGGCCGTCCGCCTACCTATGCTATAAAAAAGAGAGAAAAATTGTGACTTTTGCTGTGAGTAGTGCATAGTTCCCTATGTTCAAAATCGAAAGGTGCGAGAATATATGCATCTACAGTAATATATATAATTTTGTATATAAATCTAGTATGTCTACATGTCTACCAACTCGCTATGAAAAACATAATGTGATAAGCAGGGAAGGTCCTGCAAATAGAGGAGTCATTATTCCAACACTTGGTCATTTCGTCCTGACCGATTACCGGACATATGACTATGCACGAGTGTATGCACAAACAATAACGCATTATATTCCCTCACACTCATAATCCAATGGGACGTCAAAACCGATACAACCGGAAACAGTCGAAGCGCGACACGATGCACGGGAGTGCATGTAAATTTCCAGACTACGAAGTGCTACGGCGCATTTCGATAAAAACCTTAAATACATTTTTAATAGCCCGAACCGGGGTTGAAAGCAAAAGATCACGAAATCTGCGGCCTAATAAGCATTAGATCGATGACCCAGTATATAATTTTGTATATACGTATAACGTATATAACTACATTGCCTACAGTTTCGAGCTCACAGTGTTATCTTTATATATGCAGCATCAAAATATTGTATTACCAAATTCAATGCAAGCGATAAATATACTTAAGTTATATGAAATATATAATTTTATGCAACAAAGTTCTGTGAATCGTCCGTTTAATATTGTAACATCATAATATTATACTTCGATCTTCCACATTGTGTTTTCGTAGTTTTGTTACTTAATATATTGCTTGAAAACAATAATAAATGATTAATAATGCTATATAAAAAATAATTAAAATATTTTACATGAAAAAAAACATAAAAAGTAATTAAATATTATTATTAAACAATATGTATTTAATATTATTATTGAAAAATTAATACCGAGTTTGTTGTATTGATTATTAAGTAATTTAGTTAAATACCCTAATTAAAAAATGTTTTGTAATTCATATATACGAACATTAACATTAAATGTAATTATAATAGTTGTGATAATAATAGCCGTGACCGAAATCGGTCTGTAGGGCATCATTAAAACATTAATTGTATTAATTAGTAAAAAAAAACACACATTTTTTTTAATGTCCCACAGGTGGGCATCATCTCGTATAATATAAAGGATATGGTTTAGAGCTAATTCTACTACATTTATCACAAAGCGAGCTAATATACTTAAAGCACAAACAACTGATGTTAATGATTTGACTCGGCGACCGTCGGTTAAAATCGAAACGTTCCACGTACTAAAACATATTTCCGCTATGGGTAATTAATTTTTATACGTCGCTATAAGTATTTAATACGGCCCTCACGTATTGAAAAGATCGGAAAGCGTTATACGGTTTTTTTATTTTGATTTACAGTTATTACGACCGCCACCTGAGCATTTGTTGCTGGGCGTTATATTTGCGGCCTTTGTTCGCAATCATGCCGGTATTTTACTTTGTTCGCCATTATTGGAATTTTGCGAACCGGCTATCTGTGGGATACGGCTTTGTGTATTGAATATTCGGATTATCGTCTCATTAATGATTCGATGTGATCAAAGGTACATTTTATTTAATACTAGCTGCCCGTCCCAACTTCGTACGGTAATTTTTTTATCAATATGAGATATAAGCATTCACCAATCGATCTATTCGCTCATACAATACAGTGTATGTGTGTTCAGTACAGGGCATATAATAATCCTACTTCCTACTAATATAATAAACGCGTAAGTTTGTATATGGACGTTTGTTACTCTTTCACGCAAAAACTATAGAATGGATTTTAATGAAACTTTACAATAATATACTTCAGACATCAGAATAATATACAGGCTATAATTTATAAAGCGATTGAGTAAATTGGCCAAAATATAACAATAAGTGTCACCTAAGTTGGAAAATTTCTCCTATTTCCAAGCCATTCTCGCATGCGCTGCAAAAACCGTAAGAGTGACTCGAATATAATGTATAGTGGAAATATATCTCTGATATAGTTCTACAAAAAAGTCCGCGACAGTATATATCTATCTTTTATGTGTAAGCCATTAACGCTAAAATAGTGAATCGAAAATACAATCAAATTTTATATTTATTTCCAAATTGCATATTTTGTATTAACAAATTGATTCTTAACAATAAAATAAAAAACCATAAAAAGATATTACTTCTGATATTTAAAGTTGATAAACTTTGTCTTTTCCACTATGTCATTTGGACAAATATTTTAAAAGTTACGACGATGACAAAGTGAGTGCGCGGTACTATGCAGCAGTACAGTGCGGGAGTGGTGGGAGAAGAATTCGGTCATCGGCTCACCGCCGGGTATGCGACCCGTATGCAGGCAGACGTCATTGATGGTTGTCCGTTTTGCGATTTCTCAAGGCCCTAGCAATTTGTTAAAGACGCACTATGTAATGTAATAGGTAGGTTTTTATAGTGCAATGCTACATACCTTCGGGTTGCAGCGGAATGGGTCGACATGCCCGGCCGGAAGTACCACTCTGTCATTTAAAATCGGCGTAAAGTGGCAGCTATGCTTCCGCGTTTCGTTCGGTATGTGAGTCCCGGAGGCGGTCGACAGATAAAAAATAGTCCGATCCGCTTGAAATTTACTATTTGTGTTTCTCAATTGAATTGATATACATATATTTCAAAGTTTTTCGAAATTCCACCCAAACAGGTGGCAATTTGTTTATTTTTGTTTTGAAGAGTTAGAACGTTCGTACATATTCGGTAAAAAAACTTCATACACATACTTCTGAGTGCAAATAACAAAATGCTAAACACACAATGTCTTAATATCAAAATGTCCTAGGGAGGTGCAAGTAATACTTTTTTTAAACGGACATTACTATGTAAGTGAAGTTTGTATAACAAAAACATATTTCATTATTACCATGTGTATTCAGTTCCCACAGATTTAGTTTAGGATATGCTCGAAGAGAGGTAGATTTCATTCCAAGAAACTACCCAATAGAATATATCATTCGAATTTCAATTAACATATATAGTTCCCTCTAAAAGTTGGCTTCCCCATGACAATCAAAAGCCCCAAGGCCTGTCGTTGAACATGGCGAGCGACAGTGAGAACTAATAACAGTTCTGATGTGAGATGTGATAACACATGGACAGTTTTTATGCTGCATGCTAAAGAGTGAGCTCTGCGAGTAGCTTAGTAATTTATGCCCCCAAAAGGAAATACCGCAAACGTCTTTTTTTATATAGGTGGGTGGCAAATGGGCCACCTTAAGTTAAGTGATCATCACTGTCCATAAACAATGGCGATATAAGAAATATTAACCACTCCTTACATCGCTAATGCGCCATCAACCGTAGGAACGAAGATGTTATATCCTATGTGTCTGTAGTTACAGTGGCTCGCTCATCCTTCAAACCGGTACGCAACCATACTAAGTATTGCTGTTTAGCGGTAGAATATCTGAAGAGTGGGCAGTTCCTACCCAGACGGGCTGCCACAAAGCCCTACCACCGTTTACAAAGAGGTGCTTCGATTATTTATTATAAATAAAATTTTCAGTGACTCGAATAATTTTGTTTACTCTGAGGTTGATAGAATAAAAAAATATATATTGGTACGCTTGCTCATTTATAGTTTTAACTAGACCCAACGGCGTAGATAGATGGCGGGGTATTTAAGCAACAGAATCGTAAATCGGAATATTTATATAAACTAAATTTTACTTCAAGCCATTTAAGTAACTATAAAATATATTAAGTAAAACTACAGGAATTCATAATATGTTCACTGATGATTATATAAAGAATAATCATCAACTTAAAAATAATAAAAAAACCCTTACTAAACTTTTTCATGTCTCTTACTTTAAAATGACAGACTTCCAAACAAACATTTATCCTTTACTTATATTTAAGCGCGGGCGAAGCCGCGGGCAACAGCTAGTAATATTAGTATAGATATAGACTACGTGCGAGCGAAGACGCGGACAACAGCTAGTTTATCAATATAAACATCATGAATGAATCGGTTACTACGGCAACAGTTACTAAGGCAACTGTTACTGATGTTTGGTATGGGCCCTCCTTCATATAAAGAGAATGGTAAAATATGTGATAATTCCGTTTTGGATGAGAGTTGAACAAAATCCGTTCTTAGCTGACCTCTACTCGGCGAAAGGAATATTCATACCTCAAGTCCTACGCCTTATGGTTCTAGAGATATCGTGATGAGTCAATATATCGGTGGAAATCTCTTATATATATATAGATTATAATTTACTAGAACCGGCGACTTCGCCTGCGTGACATAATCCTTTAAGCTTTAATTATTATTTTCTAATAATAATTCAAATGTAAGTTATAGATATATTTTAGGGTCCAATTTTTTCATACTGTTATGGAATTACATTAAAAACGTAAATTATACGATATTGATTAATAATAAATATAACATAAAAAGGATACACGGATAAAAATCGTTTGTCATCAGCAGCAAACAGTACATAACAGCCTGTGAATGTCCCATTGCTGGACTGGCCTTAACCCAAACCTCCTCTTTTGAGGAGAAGGCTTGGACCTTATTCCACCACGTT
Organism: Nymphalis polychloros; assembly: GCA_905220585.2. Taxonomy (NCBI): domain Eukaryota; kingdom Metazoa; phylum Arthropoda; class Insecta; order Lepidoptera; family Nymphalidae; genus Nymphalis; species Nymphalis polychloros. The sequence continues at coordinate 14,366,175 of HG992245.1, forward strand.
GCTTCAATGCGGGTTGGTGGAATACACATGTAACAGAATTTCAGTAAAATTTGACACATGCAGGTTTCCTCACGATGTTTTCCTACACCGTCAAACACGAGATGAATTATAATAACAAATTAAGCACATGAAATTCAGTGGTGCTTGCCCGGATTTGAACCCACGATCCTCGGTTAAGATTCACGCGTTCTTACTACTGGACCATCTCGGCTTTTTAGTTTATCATCACTAAGTATATAAGTCGGCTTTCATCATCTCACCACTGAGATAAGAGTATAATTCTTATGGAATAAAACTACTTTTCCACTTTTAGCGTAATTGTATACAGCCTTTAACTTCTTCGATCTAACACACAATATGTTTTTGAATAGGACAAGTGTTTCGAGGATAAATGAAAATATGTATAAGTAATTTCTATTTAATTGTCATTATAATTTTTTTGTCAAATATATGAAATAAATAGGTGGGCGGGAAAATGAGCCACTTGGTGGTAAGTGGCCCACCATTGCCCATAGATATTGGTGCTGTAAGAAATATTAACCGTTTCTTACATCGCCAATGTTCCACCAACCATGGTTGTTATGTCCAGTGTGTCTATTTACACAACAATACTATGTATTACTATTAAGCGGTAGAATATCCGATGAGTGAGTGATACCTACCCAGATGAACTTGCACAAAGCCCTTCCAACAAGTGATATTTACATGTTAATAATTATCAATGATTATTTATATGTAAATATTAAAAATTATGAAGATAAAATATATGTATATAAAATGAACTCGGTAACTAGAACCGTTATCCCGCAACAAAGTCCAAATAGTTTAAAATTTATAAGCGCTTAAAAATAGAGAACAACGAAGTTCATTCCTCTATCAAACCGTTCGCTTCCCTATTCTTTCATTCAACAGTCGACGTCGCCTAACGAGTCCAAATGATATATTAAATTCTTTCTTTTTTCGGCGCTTTTCAAGCTATTTTCCTATTCAAAACTGGCATGCTGAATATTGTCAGTATAAATCAAACAATGGGATAGAATGAGCTTTCGGCCATTGTGTAATAAGATTTTTGTATAGCAGTTTTATAGGGATTAAAAATCCGTTAAAGATATTCGAAGCGTATTTTAATATTCTTTTTATTGAAAATAAAGGTTTAGACGAAACAGTGATTCAATTGACCCAATTCCAACAACTATTTTAGTAATTAAAACTAGCAACTTACAAAAGCAAAAACAAAATATTAAACGCCACTAACCGCTAATTAACTTACGAATTTTAATTTTTCAAGTAAAATATGAGTGGATTAATTGCCAAAAATGTAATTTTATGCTGCAATTTAAAGCATGCAATAGAAAAAGTTTCGACAAACCGAAACAGTAAAGTGGAATGCTTTCGAAATTCAATTTAAGTCACCCGCAGTCTTCTTTAACGAAATGTTGGACTCGTCACTCTCCTAACGACCCCTTCGTTGCAGGAATCCACTCCAATACGATTTCACGAAAATTTTAACTCACGTTATTTAATATTGACAATATCATCAGTAACAGCCTATGAATATTCCACTGCTGGGCTAAGGCTAATGTTGGTATATCGGTTTGAGAACAATAGGGCTCACCACCGCCTGACCGATTACTGTGAAATTTGGGACATATTATGTATATAATATGTATTTTTTCATTGGGTTTTTATACCATTTTGTCGTATCACCCTTCAAACCGGAATACAACAATACCAAGTACTGCTGTTTTGCGGTAGAATATCTGATGAGTGGGTGGTACCTACCCAGACGAACTTGCACAAAGCTCTATAATAGGCCTCTACATCTATGACAGATGATTTAAGCTGCATCGCGAAGACACTTGCGTTCATGACTAAGGAGTCCGAGCGAGAGAGGATCCGTCGACTGCACTCCCGACAAGTGTATGTGCCCCCAGATGGACGGTAGTTTGAGGCCCGCTCTTGACGCCTCATGCGTTTTTCTTTTGCCTTGATTGACCTTCGTAATAAGGTGTCGTCACTTGGCACGGTCCTCGGCAAGCTCTTCCCATTGGTTGCTTGGGATGTTAAACGCAACGATATCACGCTTAGCGCAATCTTCGAAGCGGAGCATAGGCCGCCCAACAGACCTTTTCGCATCTGCAACATCTCCGAGTAGAATTTGCCTTGGCAGGCGAGTCTGCTCCATTCGATGCACGTAATCCAGCCACCGTAACCGTCTCTTTTTGAGAATGGCCGTGATGCTAGGCAGCTATGCCTCGCCTAGAACAGACTCGTTTGTCACACGGTCCTTCCATGTAATGCCCAGAATGGTTCGAAGACAGCGCAAGTGAAATGTGTTCAAACGGTGTTCTTGTTTTGCGTACGTTGTCCATGATTCTGCTCCATACAAGAGTGTGCTTAGGACACATGATTGGTAAACGAGCATTTTCGTTTTTACCGTAAGGTGTCTATTCTCCCAAGCCCTTGTACGGAGCCTCCCGAATGTAGAGGCTGCTTTGCCGATGCGGGAATCGATCTCTGCATCAAGCGAACAGATACAGGCTTCCCGGGAAATTATGTAACTGGATCATCAGCTTTTTGGCTGATCGTAGCATCAAGGTCGTTGTCGATGGTGCATGCTCTGACTTAAAATTCGTAAAAATGTCACAGACTGGGGACTACTAAACTTGGTCCAATTCAACCAGAGTAAGAGTCAAGCTTACGCGTTAACCGCTAAAAAGTCAACTTTGGTCATATCCCCTCATTTTGAGAATACTCCCCTCGCTGCCACAGCCAGTATCGGGATACTTGCCGTCGAGATTTCGAATGTTGTTCAGTTCCGCGGTCAATCGGAATGTAAAGCCAAAGTGGGCTCAAAAAAGCTTGGTGTACTCAACAAGGCGAGACAGTCACATTGGCTCATCGTCTAAAACTTTACAAGGTGCAAATACGACTCCACATGGTATATTGGGGAGCGCAGGAGCTCCCCAATATCAGTTTCTTTCCTTTGACCGCATTACACGTAGAACAGTTCGAATTGTCGGCGATCAGGCTCTTACCAACTGGCTTGATACTTTGAATCTGTGTAGAGATGTTGGTTGATTATGTATCCTCTATCGCATGTATCACGAGGATTAGTCCCGGCCGCTCGACATCGCGCCAGAATTCGAAATCCACAACAGTGCGATTTCTAAGGCGCTTTCTGCCTCGCGCAACCACTCAGCGGAACCAACTTTCGCCGGCGACTTTTCCGAACCGATATGAAAAAAATACTCTTTTCTTAAAGGCCAGCAACGCACCTGCAAGCCCTCGAATGTTGCAGGTGTCCATGGTGAGACGGCTGCTCCTTTGCCCCGTCTTACATAAAAAATCAATGTTGCAATCTTACAATAACAATCTTTAGTTAAAAAAAATAGTTAGGTAGATTAGATTATCGGCCGTTAGATTCAAGATAGTGTTTTGGAAACAACATATAATGATGGTAAATGTATTCTCCTGTTCTCGCTTCCCACAGCCAATTTTGACAAAATTTCAAGTGTCTCGGTCCTAGTGAAGGGGAAATTTCGCTGAAACCTTGACGATTGGTTCAAGATCACCCAATCCTTTATCCAAACGTGTCGTGATCGGAAAAATGCGATGTTGTCACGGTGTATTGACAGTACATTATTTAAGGTATCGAGATCTTTTCTATGTATGAATTGAAGACATAAATTCTTTCCAAGATCAATTCTCGATTTTCATAATAAAAATACCAGCAAAACAATATTGAAATTCAATTCCATGATGATACTAAAGCTTGGTATTGAAATATAAGAACTAATAAAACTTTTCAGTAGTTCATTTCAGATCGATATAATACATAATTAAGACTCCTTCACACAAACTGACCCCGTATTACCTCGAAAAAACTTCATGAGTAATTAAAAGAAACTTCTAAAAATGGTAATATCACTCTATATTATACACGTATTTGTATTATACTGTCCTGTGAATTTAGTAATATATTTACAAGGCTTCTTAAATATTTTATCTGCTGAAGGATGAAATTAAACATTTTGAAAATCGACTAACAAAAATGGAGCCATCAACTCTCAGGTACAAAGCTAATTTAAATTCCGAAGTGGGTATCTCACAATTCACCTAAGGTTGTCAGATAGATTTATTCTCGCTTACGTGAGCTCAACGCGAGTTACACGGTCTTCCTGATAAGGGCTGGATGAAAAGTTGGTGAAGGCTGCATGAGGGATGTACTCTTTACAACGTAAATGGTAGTAGTTTATCAGGCAGGCTGTTTTATATCTGCAATGTCGAACGTGCGTGTTCGTTCAAGACGGTCGTATGAATGATGTCATTAGGTCTCCAAAAAATATGGAATTATTTATCGTTAAAATGATTCATTGAGTTGTTCGAAATAGATAGCTTTTGAAGTATATTTTTGCTGTGTTGAAGATATTTTGTGTAACGATTGTACGGCTCAAAATATTCTTTTTTATTTATTTTAAACATACATTGTCAATAAGTAATATTTAGCAATATTTAGCCAATATATTTCTATATAGAGATATAAGAATATTGGAGTGTATTATGTAGGTAATTATACGTATCTGTGTTTTTTTGTCATAATATTTTCTAAGGTATGTATGTATATATATATACTTAATTATTTTTGTTTTAATATTGATATCTGTACCTTAATCAGATATTTGAATGTGGTCTCATTTGATGCTAAATGATAAAAAATGATTAACTGGAATTTAATAGACTTTACAAATCCGATATTTTGCTAGTTTTTTTTTTATTTCATTAGAATATGTCTGTATCAGTCAAAAGCAAGAAAGAAATAATATTTTACAAAATGATATATTTGTACATATTATGGAAATCTTCAAATGGGTCTTAGTAAACCTTAAAATAATGATATTGTATATTCTAGATCAACATAAAGGATACCTTTTATTCCAGAATATGAAAGATTTCCCAGGGGATAATATAAAAACTCACTCAATTTCCAAAATTCACAAGAGATAAGTCACTTTGAATACATTACAATAATTCAAGAGCTTAATAAAATACAAGACTTGAAGGCTATGCAGCTCAATTGTCTAGTATTGGGCTATCTCGTTTATCCTACAATTAGTATTGAAAAATTCAAAGTTTTTTGTTTTTCAATCAGATAATAATATCGCAACAATTCGACTTGCTTTTTTAGTGCAAAATTTACGAGTAATGCTAGTAAGACTCGTAGAGTATCTGATTGTTTCGGAGTGGGAAGCCTCAGGTCGGGTTAATCTTATTGAATTTCTTTCGGCGCTCAATAAGAAACTGAACATATTATACATTTTAACTTTAAAAACTGTAGTAAACACAGAAGTGGATGATATCCTAAATCAGACCTGAGTGATATGAAAGATATTATACATTTTTTTAGTAAAATTTAAGGTATACCTAAACAGAATATTATAAAGGTATTACTAATGTTGCAAAGCGAACATAAGCCTGCTAGAATGAATATGTAGTTTAAGCCTTTGTGTTCTATTCTGTAACCGTATTATCATGCGATAACATAGCACCTATTATGTTAATGGCCCATAAATATCAAAAAATATAAGTTATTAACAATTCTGTTGAGTTTGTTTTGTAGTATTACAACAATAGACGCAAAATGGCATGTCTGTTTACTTGGTGGAAAGGTTTTGTGTAAGCTTGCCTGAGCGGATAACATATATTCTACCGCTAACAGCAAGTATTGATGTGTTTTGATTTGAAGATTGAGCAAGCTAGTTTAACCACAGACTAAAGGGACATAACATCTTAGTTTCCAAGGTTGACAGTGCGTTGGGGATTTTAGTGATGGTGAATAGGGCCAATATCTATGTGCGGCGGTGACAACTTACTATCAGGTTGACCATTTGCCAGGCTGCCTATCTATTTACACTCTATATAATTGTTATATTTATATTTCTTAAAAATACATTCTTTATTTATGTTAAAGCATAAAACGTTTTTTAGAAATTGTGATGTTGATACCATTAATATCAAGAAAAAGTATAAATTGTTACGACTATTACCCAGGGACGATAATTCTTATGAGAGACGTATGATACGCCCTTGCATGATCCCAGAAAACGAAAATATGATGTACAAATATCTAATATTCAGATCGAATTTTAATAATTGTTCAATTTGTATTTCAATATTTATATCTCAAGAACTACCAGACCGATTTGAAATTTATATTTGTGTTACGTAGTCCGTTAAATTGAGAAAGTATCTAGACTGTATTTTATACATTAGACTGATAATGAGTGTATGCTGTATTATTCAAACTTAAAGTGGAGGCAACCGGTTATAACTAGTGTGTAAATTATATCGTTCACTTTGAAGGGAGGTTCGCGTGATTATACATAAATTCCTAATACATATTTTTAAATAATGCAAATATAACCAGTTCTTTGTAAAGACAGTGATGGTAATTAAACCTATTTGAATATGTATAATCTTCAACATAATCCAGTATAAATAAAGTGTTCAAGAGCATCGCAAGTCATTATTACACTTCGCTCCTCTCAGGAACACGCATCGCGTCATGCATAATGCATATTCAGGGAATAGTTATTACTTTGAACATAACGCTGCAGAATATTATAGTATTCCGCATTCAGACAGTGATTGATATTATTTTAATAATTCTGATATAATCATACGTGGAAATTTAATTTAAATAAACACACATTGAGACATAACTACTATAAAATAATTAATTTTATTTGGTTGTTGGGCTTTGTGTAAGCCTATCTGGATAGGTACCACCCTACCCAGATAGGCTGTGAGTGAGCTAGTGTAACTGCAGGAACAAAGAGATAATCGCAATTTTAAAATATTGAATGAAATGTATTTGGTAAACCGTAATGATAAGCCAACTTGGAACTAGTTTTCCCACTGGATTGGTTTTCCCCTACCATTCGGTTGAATATTATATATATCAAACGAATGGCAAAACAAATACTTAAAAAAAAAAATTGTATTTGACGACACTGTTGGTGGTAAACACTTGGACTACTGAGGTCATGACTTCGTGTCTTAGCTACCCAATAGATAAGAGCTATCGAGCGCTATTGCGCGCGCCTGTGTTGCCATGTAATTTTCGTCAAATGATTACATTAATTTCTTTCCGGGATAAATGTTTTGCTTAGTATTTTAAAAATTATTACATAAATAGAACCGACACACGATACCTAATAACCACTTCACGGGTCGGACAGGGTTTTTGTTACATTCTGTATAAGCAGTGCATTTGCAGGGCTCAAGGTACATGTCAAGAAATTTAGGCAAGCAATGCTATATCGTAAAAATTCACATTGTATCTCAATCGTGTAATGTTTACAGTGATATGCTTTAATTATAATCTATACTACTATATAAATCTATTGGTTCTGTCTGTAATTTTTTTTTACACCTAATTTTGTGATAAAAAATCGTTTTATGATACGGTGGTTCACATTATAGTATTTTTTTCATTTTTGTCTGTCTGTCTGTCTGTCTGTATGTCTTCTTATAACTCAAGAACGGCTTGACCAATCTTGATGAAAATTGGAACACACAAAGAACATGTGATGGCGCAAATGATAGGCCATATATAAGATCGGTAAACTCTACGGTATCTTATGAAAATTAATTTCAAATCGTTAATTACGTTACCAGTAGCCATATGTGTGTGCGCGCGCGTGTGTTTGTGTGCACGTGTGTGTTATTATAGTAATAAGATAATTTATTATATTTTTATTAATTATACGCGGGTGAGGCCGCGGGGCTCAGCTAGTTATACTATAATTATTGTAGTCAATGTTGCATAATACTTTCTGATAATTCAAAACGTGATGTGAAACAGGGATGACATTCAGAAATATTGTTTTAATTCAGTTTCAGCTTGGAGTACATGAATAACTAATTCCTCAAACATTAATTTTCTTACAACCTTGGACTTGGAGCGTATTAACTATTAATATCAATAGCTCGCAACTGTACTTCCCACGATACAGACAAACGTAATTTTATTTTAATTTCTTTGTTCTATATATTCTAGGCAAACATTCTATTAAATACATTTGGAGTAAATACTTTAAAAGCTCTTGTAAGAAATGTTGAAGTAATTTTACCAGTTTAGGTAAATGTCAAGAATCCATTAGTTTGGATTCTAACGTGATGAATCAAAAAATAGTCAGTATTTTCGATGATTACAATAAATATTGAACTATTTAAAATTAAATAATACAACACATAGTTCATTTAATCAACCATTACTAATTATAGGTATTTGAAATGATAATTCTTATAATTATAAGATTCCAAATTTGTTAATACTAAAATATTTATTTATTATGCATAATTCTAACATCAATATTAAGATCATGAAATTCATATATTTGGGAAATAAGTTGGACGATATAATAAAATCATAAATATAGTGGTAGGGCATTGTGCAAGTCCGTGTGGGTAGGTACTACCAATCATATATTCTACCTCAAAATAGCAATGCTTAATATTGTTGTAATCTGGTTTAAAGGATGAGTGAGCCAGTGTAATTAAAGACACAAGGGACACAACATTGTTCCCAAAATAGGTTGCCCATTAGCGATGGGTGGAATGGGATGGGAGGAATGGGTAATATCTGTACATCGCTTGTGATCCCTTAAAATCAGGTGGCCCATTTGCCTGTTCGCCTATCTATAACATAAATAAAATAAAATAAAAATACTAAGAAATAATGTACCGACCCTTATAGCATGGACTAGTTCTTATTTAACTTTCAATGTTTTCGTATAGCGTGTAATTGTACTCGTAGTTTTAATTTCAGCTCGGTCGTTGGAACGACTTCATAATGCTCCGAGGCTAGTTCTGGTTAAAGGAAATTAACTTATCGGTGTCCAAGTGCTCGGATAAAGCTGTAGAAAAGCCTTTAACTACGACAACAGACGTTATCTCGGGAACTGTTCGTATAAATGTTTTTTCTAGCAAATACTTTTTTGTACGTACACTTTTTTCTGTGCCAAATATTCGTTTGAAATTTTAATCAACAGTTCTTATGCTTTTGAGCTTTACTTTTGAGAATTTTTGCTTCTGTAATTTTTGTAAGATATTTTTTTTTCTTTACATGATATTAATGTTGTCGAGCCGGGGTGGCCCTATAGCGAGGGCTAAAACGAGTTAAACGTGTTTATACAAATTTCATAAAACAAACTTAATATTGAATTTGTATGTTCCATCTTTTATTTGGAATGTGCTTGCCAAGTTTCTCCAAATCAAATTCTTTCAATTCGAAATTATAAATGTAATATATAAAAAATAAAACTACCGAAATTATCAGTGAGATATTAATTATTTATTATTTTATTTAATATAAGTAATAATTATACGTTTACTAAATTATAAGTAAATTTGATTACGAAACCCTAAAAAGGTTTTATAATGTTCGAAAAAATAACTCCATGACAGAATAGTGAATAATAAGCGCGTTGTTCTTTTGCGAGCGACCCTGTCAGCAACGGAGCCGGTCAGATGTTGAAATATTTTCTTCATGGCCCGGGGCCTAGGCGGGCACAACCGACGCCTTAATTCCCAGGCCTTTTTACATCATTTTGAGACAATAGCTAAGTCCAGGATGAGGCTTTTTGTTCCGATATGAATAAGCAGTGGATAGAGAAAATTACGAGAAGGACTCGTGTTATTAAATAGCTTGGAACTTAGGAATAAATAAAAAGTGTTGTTTATAAAAAATGTATTCAATCGTTTAAAATTATTCATTTCTAATAAAAAAATAGATACGATCGAAGCACTTATTAATTGCTTTCAACGTTTTCAAATAAATTAAACTGTTTGTATGTTCTGATCGTTTCGAGCACGAATCGATTAATGTAATCTGTTTATAAACTGCTTTATTATTAATTTTAATTCGTATAAACCGTACTTTATTTTATTACTATTCATCTCATTTTGTTTTTAATTTATCATGAATATGTTTATAATAAGACTTACAGATAAAAATCAAAACCAATTTTAATCAACATTTAAGAATACAATTTAAATGTTCAGCTACCACTGCAATGCAGATTATGCCGTGAAGTAATGATAAAAAATTCAGGAGTAGCTCTTTTTTCATTATTATACATACATGGAGTAGGTAATCATATAAAATTGAATGCATATGTATATCTTACATGATAATATACAAATGCTAATATATTCATACATATAATTTAACAATTTATTAAACGTAACAGATATAAAAAAGACTTGTGATAACTAAGTATAAGAAGTGTGCTAATCCTTATATATACTATAGTGTATAATTTTTTTGTACGTGTTTTTGTAACCTTACTCCTCCTAAACAGCTGGACCGATTTGAATGAAATTTTAATGTGTGTGTTATTGTGTATATTTCAATTGGTTCCAGTTGTAGACACCCGATAGATGGCACTACTATCGGTATGTTAACAAATGAAAAAATGTATGTATGTATGGAAAAACGACGTCTGCCGGACTGTTATTTATCTATATTTATTTATGCTCGCCCACCCAAAAGGGTAAAAAAAGACAGGAAATCAAGACATCTCTAAATTAAAACTACAAAATCTAAATTAGAATTTAAAGAAAAAGTATAAATCGTTACTCTTTATGAAGCGTCAAATCTTAAGCTCACACACTAGACTGTTACCATAATCAAGAAATCATGCTTATATCTTTAGTTATAATATTAAACGTCCCACTGTGATCTCTATTTTTATAATAGAAAAAATAACGTAATAATAATTTAATAGGAAGATACAGCACGGACGAAATATATGTGGAGATTGCAAGAACATAATAAAAAAAATTGCTATCGCTATAAATTTTGTTTGATTATGTCGGCTATAAAAACACTTAGTTACAAATATTACTTGATTTATGTCGCGTGCATGTTGTTTTCATAAAAAGTATTACTAAAAGTTATACTCGTACATTCAGTATATTTAGTACATATAGGTAATTTTGTCTCGTCGAGTATGATCAGTTTTGCTGAGCCTCGTCCAGGCTAAGCCGCCTGGCAGCGGTTTACTCCATTTACATTGTAGCCCCTAGGGGCCATCAAAACTGGACTTAACCCCGGCAACCGAAGTTTTCACCACAGTAACAAACACAACACTTTGATCTCAAACGTCGAACCTACACATCATACATATCCATCCATAGTCATGGAAAGTATATTTCATAATTTAATCAACGAAAATTTGCTCGTTTGTGATAGAAAAATGTCAATGAAATTAAAGTAATTCAATTAACCTACTAAATTTGATCGGTATAAAATGCAATGTACTATGTATATATGTGATAATAGCCTGGAAGACATCTATGTACTTAAGCTTTTGTATGCCCTAATAGTATATCTGTGCTGTTCTGATATAAAAGTAAGTTCTTGGTGCAATTGTATTTAAAAAAATATGATTATGCATTTTTTTTACATTCTTATGAATTGTTTTTATTTGTTTTATTATTTCATATTTCGATTGAACATGATCAATTTTCTTTCATATTACCTTTAACATTTTTGCAGAAAATATTTGGTAGTATTGAATTAATTTAATTTCAAAAAAATCAATTTCTTAATTATTTGTCTTTAATATGCCTTTAAAGTTCCTTTTTGGAAGAATATTTATCCCTTATTTCAGTAGGCAGCACTCTCAACTTAATAAAGAGAGCGTTGGTTTTCAAACTATCTAAAGTTCTTTGTACTAGGTATCTATTTCAAATAGATTTTGCTTTTAATTTGTCTCGGCCCATCAAAACATAAGGGCAGTGTTTTGCATGATGTAACCAAGCCAGCCACTGTCACTCGTCAGGGTGAGGATCATTTGTCAACCGGCGCCGTAAAGTTTTCAAACACATTCGCGCTCCACTGGTTACATTTGTGGCGGCCGCTTACTTTGCTTTGAAAAATTGTTTTGTCGGTAAATACCGGTGTTATTATTACCATAAGGGCGTGATCTATGACGCTTTTATTGAATGCTTGAAGTGACTTTAGTACGATGAAATAAATTCTAATTATATCAACATTATACACACTACATTTTTAATTCATAATTTTATCAACGCTATTCTAAGAATCATGACAAAAACATCTATTAGGTAAATTGTGATACGAATTATAATGATTTAGGGTTATAAAAAGTAATAAGCTAATTATTCAACATACACCTAACATTAAACTTGGTGGTAGAGCTTTGTGCAAGCTCGTCTGGGTAGGTACCACCCACTCATCAGATATTCTACCACAAAACAGCAGTACTTGCTATTGTTGTGTTCCGGTTTGAAGGGTGAGTGAGCCAGTGTAATTACAGGCACAAGGGACAAAACATCTTAGTTCCCAAGGTTGGTGGCGCATTGGCGATGTAAGCTATGGTTAACATTTCTTACAATGCCATTGTCTATGGGCGTTGGTGATCACTTACCATCAGGTGGCCTATATGCTAGTCCGCCTACCTATGCAACAAAAAAAAAATTAACAAATTATGAATTTTCTCAAATTAAAAGAAAGTGACAACTTTGAATGTCCCACTCATGGGCTAAAGGCTCCTCTCATCCTGAGACTTAGATCTTATCCGACATGCTCCTCCTATGTGAGTTCTCTTCGAGATGTAATCTTTAGGTGAACCGTTGGAAATTTACAGCCTGTTACCGTAGATAAAATGGATATAAGTAGTTATGTGGAATATTGTTGTTAAATAAATATATATTAAACAAGAACTGTTTGTAGTGCATAACATTTTTTTTTTCGCTGGAAAAACGCCTTACGCGTTTCCCCCACATGAAGTGGGGGGTATGTGGGGCTTGCCGGCACTGAAGGCGCCAGGATACCCGCTAAAAAACCAGCGGTATCCTCTCCGTCTGGTGGGGGGATGTTATGCTATGTTATTAGTGCATAACATAGCATAACATAAGGAAAATATATAGAATATGGAAGGTCTGTTTATATCGACTATTTCGATTGGAATTGGCTGTTAGTAACTTTAACTTCACTTTACTATTACATTTAGCAATGAGATAATATGGAGTTTGTACTTATATAACGTTTTTGCCTATGTTTATTCGCAGACAAATATTCTTTAAATAAATATTACTTTCAGAACCTTATTGAAAATAAGTCGTATTAAAAACAACGCATTTTCAATACGAAATATGACAGAACTTATATTACTTAGTCTGACAACTATTGAAGAAGTCTGATAGTAAATATTGATTTCACGCCGTATAGTTCAAATACCTTGAAATAGACGTCAATGAAGGTCAAAAGGGAATGTTAGTTTGTAAATTGAACTTAATAACTACAGTTTAATATTTCATGGCATGTTGTTCTAATCGTTAAATTCAAATTATTTTCATTTAATAAAATAGTTTTTCGTAGAATAATAAATAGTTAGAAATTAATACATTTTTATGAATGGTTGGTGACTTTATAAGGTTAGGATTGACTGTTAAGAAATTTTCAATAGTTGCGCGTTTTAAAGTCAGCATTATTTGTCGAACCATCAGAAATCACCTAAAGCCGTATTGGGCGTAAATCAGCAAGGGACAAAGAATGTACTTGTGTTTATGCATTATGTATTTGTATGTAATACGTCTTGTACTAGGCAGGCTCTTTTGAAAAGGGCAACGTAGCTGAAATCGGTAAGGAGAACATTTTCCTTGTATCACGCCAAATGGCGGCGGAAACGAGTTTCCCGGCTTGCAAAGTCTCGTCGACGGACGTGACGACCGCACGCTCTTTGTGTTTCACTTTCTCTATTCCGACATCCATTTCATTTGAGGTAAACCTTCGTTAAGACGTTCGTCTCACTGTTGTCTAACGGTTGAATCTCAGAATACCGTGCCGATGTTGCTGTCAATACCAAGCCAATAGTCACATAGGCAAATATGCATTAAAGTTATTTCATTATGATAAGTCTAGTATTTCCACTCGGTGGTAGAGCTTTGTGCAAGCTCGTCTGGGTAGGTACCACCCACTCATCAGATATTCTACCGCAAAACAGCAGTTCTTTGTGTTGTTGTGTTCCGGTTTGAAGGGTGAGTGAGCCAGTGTAATTACAGGCACAAGGGACATAACATCTTAGTTTCCAAGGTTGGTGGCGCAGTGGTGGTGTTGTTTTTTTTTTAAGAAATATACAAACCACTGTCTATGGGCGTTGGTGACCACTTACCATCAGGTGGCCCACATGCTCGTCCACTAATATACATTATAAAAAAAAAATTACAATAGTTTGGTCTAGAGTCGTTTATAGTACTCGAAAAAGGAAATTGACGTGTATTTAAGAGTAGTTCAGTTTTTTTAATTCCAAAGTAATTTATTTAATTGGTTTACTATTTGATATAAATTATAATATATTATTATTACATACTTTACATTTATATACTTTCGATTTCCAGAATAAGTGAAAATTGTTACTCCATAAATAACTAAATATGAACTTTTATTTTATTTCTTGATCTTTATTATAAATATTAACGAATAGTTCACAAATGCTAATAAAATAGAGTACTTTTTTTTCAAAACTTATAATTTTGATTGCAATATTAGTTTTTGTCAAAATTGCTCCTGTCACTTCTTTTCAGCACATATTAATATTCCATGCAGATACTGATTTGGCGACTAAATATATCATTAAAAAATGCTTTCAAAATAAAATACGGTATTAAATAAAAACGAATCAAGTCATCAACTAGACATGTCAAGAACATAAATATCTCATGACATAATTATTCATTTAATGTAGATATTTCCTCTCTGACTAATCTTAAAAGCATTTCACGGAAACCGCTTCATAGGTTTGAATATAACTTTCTGTGGTAGAATAAGGTTTCTTAAATAATCTATTATTATCGTCATCATAATTGGTGTGTTTGAAGGGGTAGTATGCTAGCGTAACTACAGGCTTATAACATATTAGTTCCCAAAGTTGGTGGCGCATTAACAGTAATAATAATAATATTATCCTGGGACATTATTCAGGCAAGGCCATCTGATCCCAAGCTAAGCAGAGTTCGTACTATGAAAATCAGACAACTGATATACTACATATATTGTCCTGGGCGAGAATCAAACCCACGACCTGCGGCGCGAAAAACAGGTATCTACCAACCATGCCAACCGGCTCGTCAACCTCACACTAAGGAATGGTTATTATATTTACTGTGAAAATATCTGAAATCATATTTTAAATTAAAGAAAAGCGTAGTGGAATAAGCTCCAAGCATTTTCTTCAAGAGGCCTTTCCTCGACAGTTTTCAGCATAAGATAAATATGCCGCGCTGAAAATGTACTAAATATCAATCAATCAATTAACAGCCAATCGTAGTCCACTGCTGAACATAGGCCTCTCCCAAGGTGTGCCAAAGCTCCTGGTCCTCTGCCTTCCGCATCCAGTCGGTACCCGCCACCTTCTTAAGGTCCTCGGTCCACCTGGCTGGAGGGCGCCCTACGTTGCGTTTGCCGATCAGCGGTCTCCACTTTAGGACTCGTCTGTTCTAAAGGCCATCGGTTCTACGACACACGTGACCAGCCCACTGCCACCTCAGCCTGCAAATTTTGCCAGCTATGTCAGTGACTCCGGTTCTTTTCCGAATAATCTCATTTCTGATCTTATCCTTCAAAGATACTCCGAGCATAGCTCGCTCCATAGCACGTTGAGCGACTGAATTTGTGGACTAGTCCCGCAGTTAGTGTCCACGTTTCGGCACCGTATCTCATGGCAGGTAGGACGCATTGGTTGAAGACTTTCGTCTTCAAATATTGCGGTATAGATGACGTGAGGACTTGACGAAGATTGCCAAACCGCCGTACTAAATATACTAGCGGCAAATATTTTATTTGTCGAAACATTCGGTAGTGTGCTATAGTTCCTGTTTAATATAAATTATATCTTACAAAACGAATAGATGATTACTCAAAACAAGAAAACACTAATGCATATTTCATTGCTTTATAAAATGATAAAAAATTTGATGAATATAATGACACATTGAAAAGTCGCGAAGGTGTATTTTTAGACGTCTGCGCTGTCGCTATTTGCGGGGACTCCATTAATCAAACATGTCAGTGTAAAGTACGCAGTCACTGTCGTCTAGAGAGGCCATGGTAATGGGTGCGATGTACCGTTTCAGGAAAATGAAGCATTTGACAATGCTCTGAAAAGAGATACAGTTAAATATAAAACTGGCATTCATTGTTCGCTTTGTTTTCGAATTCGTTGATTTTAATTAGGTGTTTACGTATTTTTAAGAGCCGTGATGGTACTGTCATTTGATCACTTAAATCTTACCCGATTGTTGTGGAATTATACTCTGACAACACAATTAAAATATATAGCTTATAATTTCATTTATCTCGTGCTTAGATGTAAATATTTTCAATAGTAATATAAATTAAATACAATTTTGTTTTTATTATTACTCTATCTTTAACTGGCTGTACTGCATAAACTGTAATTTTATTGTACTTGATAAGAATCTGATTGGCCGTATTAAAATTGTTAAGTTCGTCTGTGAAGAACTGTTCATAAGCCTGGACTTAGGAAGTTGGTAGAATTACATCCCAAACTCGGAGAGCTTGTAAATAATTCGATCCAGCCTCATCCCTGTATTGTGAATTACCTTCACTCTTCAGACTATGAGAGTAAAGTAATAGAGAATATATACATCTTGTTTGCACACACAGTTATATTATTTATCTGTAATTGTATATCTGCATAGTTGGTTGGTTGGTTGGTCTCCTTTGGGATTGGCCGCTCGCGAGTGGTTTAAATCAGTCAATAGAACATGTTGTTCTCGAAATTCGAATCGTTTACAAATCGAACACAATTGTAATTGCAAGTGCGTTTAACAATTTATATTTAACCTCTTGGTGGTAGATACCACCTATTCATCGCATGCTCTACCGTCACGTAGCAACAGTACAGTAGGAGCCTGTGATGTCCCACTGCTGGACTAAGGCTTCTTCTCTTCTTTTTGAGGAGAAGGTTTTGGAGATTATTCCACCCCGTTTCTCCAGTGAGAGTTGGTGGAATACACATGTGATAGAATTTCAGTGAAATTTGGCACATGCAGGTTTCCTCACGATGTTTTCCTTCACCGTCAAGCACGAGATGAATTATAAATCACAAATTAAACACATGAAATTCAGTGGTGCCTTGGGTTTGAACACACGATCATCGGTTAAGATTCACGCGTTCTTACCACTGGGTCATCTCGGCTTTTTAACCAAATAGCAATAATTAGTATTATTGTGTTCCGTTTAAAAGGTTGAGTAAGCTAGTGGGTAAGCCAGTGGGTGGGTAAGGGGTTATTGATATTTCTTACAGTGCTAATATCTGTCTGATATAAATAAAATGATTCAATTATATTTCAACACGAAAATATTGTATGTATACGGTACTATATTACTTGAATATGACATTCTGATTAAACGTTAATTGAACCCACTCCATATATCGAATCAATTGACACAACCTTGTATTTATTTCATTCTCATTCGTCTACTTTTGATGGATGTTTCATTTGAAAATATTCTGACAGTGGAGCACGGCAATTATTATCACTACATACTATACGGTAAAATTACTCTCGCTGTATCTGTCTGTCTGTCTGAACACGATAAATTCACAAACTACCGGAATTTTCATAAAGTTTTCACCAATAGACAGAGTAATATATAAAAAAGGTTTTTGTGTAAAATTCATTATGGTTTCGTGTCAATTGGCAGAAATATAAAGATAATTGTTGAAGATGACGAAAAAAATCAAGACAAGCTTTACCGGCGTAGGGCGTAAATCAATAGTTGTATAAATACCACAATGTAATCGTTTTACACACTGGCCTCATCTTATATCTGAGAAATAATGTTAAAAGCCGGAGCTGCCGCAGAAAAAGCTGTAGCGAACAAACGTAACAAACATTCGTCTCTTATTTCAAATTATATTTTTGTTCCGTTTGCCGTTGAAACGATTAGACCTTGGAGTATTAGTGCAAAAAAATTCATCCAAAATATTACACCCCTTCTTATTGCCTCTACTGGTGATAGGACAGGACAGAACAGGTTCATTTTTCTGCCAGAGAATCGGAATTGCGATTCAAAGGGGAAATGCTGCTAGAATTCTTGCCACCATTCCACGCGATCACGATTTGTATTTAATGTATTTTACACATACTTATTTGACCCGTGCAAAGCCGGGACAGGTAGCTAGTATTAACTAATTAACACAGGTGATTTTTGTACATGTGTGTGGTTATTGCATATTGGTTAAAAGGTACGCTTATTCAGTTATGGTTTGTGTCATGGAACACTATTACAATATGTATGATAGTTCTCAAAGCAAGTTTCTCGTTACCAGGCCAACAAGCAAAGCTTTTTTATTGTACATTTTCTTATGGTATTATCATCACCTAAAAGTTTCTATAATCTTTGTTTCTCATTTATAGAGACCTTTGCAAGGATTCCATTACTTTTAAATTGTCTCTGGGAGTTGAATTTGGAACATGTATTGTAATGTCTCATCTTCTTCAATAGTTAATTTCTGGAAAACACATTCAACAATTTTTGTGGTAATTAAAATAAAATAATAAATAAAATTGCGGGTCCTTATATTTTCTATGCGCACATTTTTATGTCAGTGCCAATCAACGGTTTTCTACGTAAAGTTTTTACATGACGTTCTAATAAACTTTTATTAAAAAAATTATTGAATATCTCATACTATAAACTAGCCTACGCTATAGAAAATTAAACTGTTTTATAAAAGTCGATATATTGATTTTCTTCTTACAGCGATTGTATTATTCTACGCGTTTGTAGCGCCGATGGAACTCAAAAATTTAATTGAAAAAGCAATCAGCGATGACAATCGAGTATGGATGGTGCTTGAAATTGGCGTGACCACGCAGCGAAGGGTTTTATTTTTAGATTTTTCGCCTATATTGGCAGTTCATCGCGACACATGGGAATATAGGTTTCTCATTGGAAAACATTTATTAACTTCTTAGATAAAATCATGATAGTCATTGTGATTGGTCCAATTTTTGGATGACCAAAATGTTGACAAATTTTTAAAACCTTTAAGATCCTTTGTTTCTTAGAATTTCTATGTTTAAATAATTATTTAATTCGAATCTTTGACTGCCTCGTTGGTCTAGTGGCTAGATATAAGGCCGCAGACCCGGTGGTCCTGGGTTCAATTCCCAGGTCGGGCCAATAAATACTTATTGGGTTATTCTGTCAGAAAATTCTCAGTAGCAACCCGTAGTCTGGAAGCTGGAAGTATGTACACTCCCGTGCCTCGGAAAGCACGTTAAGTCGTTGGTCCTGCGCCTAAACTCTTTCCGATCGTGTCGAATCGCCGTCCCATCGGATTATGAGAGCTAGGGAATAGTGAGTGCGCCTGTGTTTGCGCACACTTGTGCACTATAATATCTCCTGCGCAGTTGGCTAATCTCTCTTGAGATTGGCCGCCGTGGCCGAAATCGATCTGGAGGACCTATTATTTATTATTATGTATAAGTTTAACCGGTGAGCACGAAATTTATTATAAGCACAAAATTGGTACGTACTCATCTTTTAAGATTCTTGCGTTCTATTCACTAAGCCCATTATGTTAAATATGTAATTTTGTTTATAACTTGGAGTTTATAACACCTTGCTGATAAAAGAAAATTATTTTATATAAGAGCGCGTTACAGTTATAGTATTCCAAAATTTTAAATTCATAAGTAACGTATGTATTGTCAAAACTCCCGTTCATAAACTTTTCGTGAACGTTACATATGCAGTTACCTTTTGGTCTGTTTCATTCCTGAGTTAACGCATGACTTAGTTTGAGAATAGTTGGCATAAATTAGCCATTTCGCTTGACTTTGTAAAGTGCTCCGGTACTCGAATGCCGAGTGGTATTTCGCTTATTCAAGTTTAGACTTTTATGAACTTATAATCGAGTTAACTTCGCGAAAAATTCTGTGAGCAATATTTAGGAACAATTTAACATTTAGGTCAATAAACTTAATAGTTTGTTTTGTTGATTTGTTTTTCATTTTTATTTCTTTTATATTATCGGTAATATTTTGAGCTGATTTCTCTTTTTGTAGATCTTGTGTTTTGGCAATTAATACACTTAGTTTATAGTGTAAATGTTTAATGAGTTAATGTAATCACAGAAACAATTAGGGTCATGCCGAATACCTATTAGTCTTTAATGTCTATACATAATACTAAATATAATACGATAGATGAGATATGATTTAATAGTACTAATAATACCAATTCAAAATAGTGTATATAATACGAAGTTTTAGTTGAAGGATACTAGTTCAAATCCGAAAACATACAACGAAGTTTTTCATATACTAAACGTATCTAAGTCAATTATTTAGTGTTAAAATATACGTATGTCAAAAAAAATTCTACACATATTTGGAAATTATTTTTATTCAATGATATCATCTTTGTCTATATTCTTATCTAACAACTCTTTATAAATACATAAATATATTTACATAAAAATGTCAACATTTAGTAATTTAATAATTACATAAGTATACATAAATAAGTATTAAAAAAACAACGGGTTGCACTCCGGGAGTGCCGGCAAGTGAAAACTTGAATATTAACGTTGTGCATTTTTAATATTTTGGAATGATTAGGGAAAAATTTTGCTCGAATTGCAGGGTCGCGTGACCTGACGCGAGTTTAAAATTTTTACCCATCACAAAAAAGTGCACAACGCCGCTAAAGAAGTTTTTACTTCAAAAATTTAACACGTCAGAATCCGTCTTACGAATTTTCAATCAGGGTCACGTGACTTGACGCGAGCTTAACATTTTTTACTCATCATAAAAAAAGTGCACAACGCCGCTAAAGAAGTTTTCACTTCAAAAAGCTGATTTACAAAGCATGGCCGTGTGGAATAGTGGCAAGAATGTTTGCAACATTTTCCCGTTGAATCGTAATTTCAATTCCCTGGACAGAAAATGAATCAGCCTCCGTGCCGCTAGTGGAGGTAATGAGACGTGGTGTTATACGTATTTGAAACGTTTTCGAACTATCACTTAAGTGTTTTGACGCTTAAAAACTTAGCATGAATAAATCTGTTTTTAAGTAAGATATTTTGGCTTAACGAAAGTTTTCTCGACTGACATATGGAATAGATTGATAGAATAGTCTTAGGCTCCTGACATTATAACATATATTGAATTATTGCTTGTGAAATTATTAGATCCACATATTGGTTACATTTTATAATGAGACAAAAGGACTCACGTGAATATCTGGCTGTAACATTAATAATGATAATATGTTTATTATGATGACGTCATTAGAAAACAACATCAAAAATCCGTGCGGTGTCGTGGGACAACAGATAAGAACGAAGTTCCTTCTTATAAAAATATTAATTTCAAGTTCTATTCGAGGTATAAAGAAAATAATTATTCGGATATACATTTTTATTATGATTTTTTTATCGATAAAAATCAAAAAACCTACATTACAAAATTATCTTAACGCCTTTATTTTATTAACAATGATTTATAAAAAAAATATATAAACTAATTAGTTGCATAAGGTTTTATTGTCATAAGTTGTTTTTATCTAAAGCCGTTAATATTACAAGAAATAACAGTCATCCCGTAGACTATACATAAGACACTGTATAGCCATCATACATAGACTATACATAAAAATCTTACGCTTTTTTTTTAAAGTTACGGACGTTTTTTGCCGGCTAGGGTACCCCTCCGCAACGCCCCATAAGGAACTTCGTTCCAAAAAGGAAATTTTAATACTATCTAAGATTATTGTTTATTTATAAGCTTTAAGCGAAACGAGAAACTTCAAACATTTATTGACAATATCATACTTAGTGGTAAATTGTAATCAAACCGCACCCCTCTTAATGAAGCCGACTTGGCTTCAAAAGTTTAATCGTGTTCGCGTGATCGCGATTAATATTTCTGTGCAGACAACTGGTTGCGGGTAAAGGCTGCCTTCATTACGCGCATTACCGATCCACTTAAATCACAACTGGTTCTTGATTTAAATACATTTTTAAATCTTCCTGTGACTTGTACTTGTAACCGCTTAAAGCACGTAATAATAACATTATTCTTATATAAAGCAAACTACATGGTTGTATGGAGCTATAAAGTTTTTTTTTTTTCAAAGTTTGTTTGCCTGTGTATTGAGAGAGGCATGTGGATAGTTCATATGTAAAGTTGTGAAATAGCGTTTTTAATGGAGCATTTGAATGTCAAACGCGTTTTTTATATTGAAATAAAATATTCTCTTGATTGAAACTTTAGTAGCGCCTGTATACCATTATACAGGCCGCCTAACGGTGTAAAAGTCGCAGGTTCGATTTTAACCCCTTGGGCTGCTGTCGTCGCTTAACACTAACGCTTAATTCGATGGGTAAATAGTAATAGTCATAATCGATTAAAAAAACGGGCATCACTAATATTCTTTATTGTCTAAACAGTGAGGAACTAATTATAATGTAGTAGTTTCATGGCCATGAAAAAGGAACAGCTTAAGGCTCCTCAAATTACTAGTAGTAAGTATAAATATTCACCTAGTAATGGTATTTAGATGTCAAAGTTAACTGAACACAAATGTAAGGGAGCCATGAAAATTCAAAAACAAAAAAAGGGAAATTGAAAAAGGCACGAACTCGTCTATCGAAATATAAATAGTCTTTAAAAAAATAATGGTAAATTGATGGATGGCAAACAAAGACAGAAATGGTTATTCTTCGTCAAAATATTACCAGTTTATTTAAGAATGAATGAATGATGAATTTACATTTTGTATACTAATTACTTCAAGAACACTTATGCTTAATTTACTTATAACCAATAGTGGTTGACAAAATATATATTATGACAAATGATTATTTTACAAAAAAACGTTTTCGAAACTATTCAACTGACAAACATCATATCCTTCAAACAAATCGTTGCATAAAAGATCGTTTGACAAACATTTAATTCGCAAATGTTTTTATCCAAATTCGATCGCCGAGATAGTATAGAACCGGTAGTTTTTATAACATAAATGATATTTGTCAATCGTTTTTATCAAACGACGAAATTACAAGTATTGCTTTTTCAACAGATTAAATATTTGAGAAACACTACGTTGTTTTATACAGTTTCAGTAATCGTTGGTTAAACGCATTTCTCTAATGAACCGAATAATTGGTTTATAAAGTTTGATCGTGTTTGCGTGATAATGGTAATATTATTTTTGCGACAAAATTTAGTAAAATTTACATTTCAGCCTAATAAAAATTTTATTAAATCATATTTGAGTTTTAACGATAACGAAGCCGTTATTGGATTTTTGATCATTTTATCGACAGATGATTGATATATTTATTATATATAAGTGACTGCCTCGTTGGTCTAGTGGCTAGATATAAGGCCGCAGACCTGGTGGTCCTGGGTTCAATTCCCAGGTCGGGCCAATAAGTAGTTATTGAGTTTTTCTCTCAGAAAATTCTCAATAGCAGCCCGGAGTCTGGAAGTTGGAAGTGTGTACACTCCCGTGCCTCGGAAAGCACGTAAAGTCGTTGGTCCTGCGCCTGAACTCTTTCCGGTCGTGTCGAATTGCCGTCCCATCGGATTATGAGAGCTAGGGAATAGTGAGTGCGCCTGTGTTTGCGCACACTTGTGCACTGTAATATCTCCTGCGCAGTTGGCTAATCTCTCTTGAGATTGGCCGCCGTGGCCGAAATCGGTCTGAAGGACGTTATTATTTATTATTATATATAAGTTTAACCGGTGAGCACGAGATTTATTATAAGCACAAAATTGGTACGTACTCATCTTTTAAGATTCTTGCGTTCTATTCACTAAGCCAATTATGTTAAATATGTAATTTTATCAATGTTTATTTTATAAGTATAAACCAATATAATTGAAGCGATTACGGTACGGGACACCGTATCTATACTCGGCTTGTTAGATTCGATGGAGCTATATAGATAGAACAGATGCAGGTAAACCCGAAGTTGCCTAGATCGATTGGCACTACGTCCGCTTGATTGCTTTTTAATAGCTCTCACCCAGATATCGGAACCTATACCATTCTTTTAACTTGTTTTCAAAGCTATCTGGACATTGATGGCCTTGTTTTGAACTAATATCCCCTTTCACTGTCATATCGATGGGATAAAAGTAGAGGTTATTTCCAATGTATTGAAAAGGTATCGTATTTCAAGGATCCTTTCTGGCTGTAAAATTTTATGATAGGCATAAAATGAGGAGTGAAAATTTCTATTTGTAAGAATGGTCTTCGTATCTTTTTGTACCTTTAACATATTATAATTTCACATGATTTTCTTTGATGTTTTATTATTTATTATTAGGTTAATAAAAAGTTTCGTATCATTCATGATTCTATCATAAGACAAGTATATTTTAACGCATAACCGTAAAAAGGAATCGGTCACTTAATCTTTCGCTAAGTGTAAGTCACACTAAAATATTTTAGTGTTTGAAATAAACTGAGATTGCTAAATAATTTGAACTGATACTGTCATTCAACGAATTATAGGGACCGCTAATTGTACTATTTTTATAGATTTTGAACGATAGCATTGTGAAGTAGGTATTATAAGTCAAATTAGTATACTTCGCATGTGTTCGACGTTAGTTGCTTGAATATACTACAGTTAAATCATCTTGGAGACTTTTTTGTGTTTATAGTTGTTAATAATAATAATACACTAACACAGTGACTAAAACCCCAATAAGCTAGTTTCTACTAGCTCAAGCCTCGAACTAATTGAATCATTTTTTATTATATTTCATTAATTTTTTTAAATTGTTAAAATTTACATCACAGTAAATACGAATGCTATAATGATATTAGCTGAAGAAAAATTTAATGGCATACTGAAGTTGATTTGAGAAATGCTTGTCTATATATTACGGAACAGGAAAATAAATTTTAGAACGAATTACCATAAATAATTTATCGTTATTATATCATGAAAGTGAAGATAAGGATTACTATGAAATAACCGGCGTTAGAAAAAAATATAATTAAAAATTACATTTACTAAATTTTAATATTAAGTACCCATATGACCACTTATAAAAATAATAAAATACTAAAATAATTTGTTTGATTTACTGACGGTGCACTACTACAGACGTAAAAACGTTTCTAGTCTGATACAGATGTACTTTCATACTGGCATGTTTCTTCGCGTGACGCTCGCTTCACGTTGTCACTGAAATCATTAATTATGAAAAAAAAACAGCAATGTAATGTATGACATTTCGTGTCACTAATGCTCGTGATAAGGGATTTAAATTGCTCCTGTCATTATAATTGTATCATACCGAAGCATGTGGCTAACGGTATCTGGAATCATGAAAAGGTAATATCGACTTTTGCTGTAAACAATTATTGAATGCATGATGCGGATTGCGCATTTAAAAACATCATGCAATGTAGCAATTTTATTATAATAATTGACAGTTACAAATAACTTAATTAAAAATAATAATCGGATATTTATATTATATTTCTTAAAATGTTCTTGTGTACTTTAGTTTAAAAGTGTCGTTTTCAATTTTGTATTTAACGTCACTTTTGTATTTGAATTCTCAAATTTTGTGCTAACAATTTTTTTTTATTGTATAGGTAGGCGGATGAGCATATAGGACATCTGATGGTAAGTGGTCTCTAACGCCCATAGACAATGGCATTGTAAGAAATGTTAACCATCGTTTACATCGCCAATGCGCCACCAACCTTAGGAACTAAGATGTTATGTCCCTTGTGCCGGTAATTACACTGGCTTACTCACCCTTCAAATCGGAACACAACAATACAAAGTACTGCTGTTTTGCGGTAGAATATCTGATGAATGGGTGGTACCTATCCAGACAAGCTTGCACAAAGCTCTACCACCGAGTGAAGTTTTGTTAGTACTTGTAGGTTTTATAATGGTATGTACCATATCATTAATATTACAAATGCAAATGTAACTGCTGTCTGTCTGTTATGCTTCCACACCAATATGGTTTGAAGCAAGCTTAAATTCTAAGGAATATTAATTTAATTTATTTTAACTATAAAGTGAAGTGCGATGTAACTATAACGTTAAATTAATATGACTTTACTATTATATATTTATTTTTGCACTTTATTGTACATAATTAGGAAATAGTACAGATAATTCTTAGAACTAGAAAGCCTTTAATGTGTGGTATAAGGAGCGGACTTATAGCTAATTAGCCATTTTTCCAGACAACCCAACCTACAAGGAGACTAAAATAAAAACCGGTTAGCTAGAGGTATAGTATACATAAAAGTTTCTAATACTTTATTAGAATCAACATAAACACAAAATTAACACAAATAACTCTATTGAGACAACTTAATAGAGTGTTATTACTATTAAAATCACATATTTTCACAACAAAGATGAACTTACAAACGTTGAGCTCCCATTTAAAGTGTATATATATATTAAAATGGAACCAGATTAGACCCTTGCATTAGATGCCAGCCAGACTATAAATGTGAAAGTACATTGATTGTTTATATGAGTCAAAGATAAAAGTGACGAAGGCGTATATTATATGTCAGAAAATGTCAGTTCAAGGTAGCGGTTTAAAATTAGCTTTTCAATTAGCGTATGCAGCGTTGATTGTATTTGTAAGGTTAATTAACAGGGATAAACGTTGAACTCAGTGTAAATATTTTTTTTATAGTACAGTATTCTTGGTGGTAGAGCTTTGTGCAAGCTCGTCTGGGTAGGTACCACCCACTAATCAGATATTCTACCACAAAACAGCAGTACTTGCTATTGTTGTGTTCCGGTTTGAAGGGTGAGTGAGCCAGTGTAATTACAGGCACAAGGGACAAAACATCTTAGTTCCCAAGGTTGGTGGCGCATTGGCGATGTAAGCGATGGTTAACATTTCTTACAATGCCATTGTCTATGGGCGTTGGTGATCACTTACCATCAGGTGGCCCATATGCTAGCCCGCCTAACTATGCAATAAAAAAAAAAAAGTACGGTAACAGCCTGTGAATGTCCCACTGCTGGGCTAAGGCCTCTTCTCCTCTTTTGAGGAGAAGGCTTCGAGCTTATTCCACCACGCTGCTCCAATGAATTTCAATGAAAATATGACACATGCAGGTTTCCTCACGATGTTTTCCTTCCGTCAAGCACTAGTTGAATTATAATCACAAATCAAGCACATGAAATTAAGTGGTGCTTGGCCGGGTTTGAACCCACGATCGTCGGTTAAGATTCACGCGTTATTACCACTGGGGCATCACAGCTCGTTTATTGTATTTTTAAATAAACCTTTTTTGTATCTTTAACATAAATATAGTTTTTTAATTAATTTAGATCCGTTAGGCTGTTCTCTATATGTGTGCCGATTCTTTTGTGATGGCATAATATGTAAACAGCTTAAGTATGGCGATAATTGATTAATTTTACATCGGTAGCTTTATTAACGATGAGGCTGTGGGAATATTCTTACAAAATTACACACTCATTTCGGAGATGAAAACCACTTAGGGCGTTTAATTTGAGCTGAATCACCAAAAAATAGCAAAGTATTTAATCTGGACAGTTAGACTTAAAAATATATATCTTTATGATAGAATATGAAAATTTTATGATCGTATATTTTTCTCAAAAAATATCGGTTGGTATTTTGGTGAGGTACAACTGGATACAGAAGGTAGGTAACCAGGAGCTTTAGAGCACCTTGACAGAGGTCTAAAACCAGTATGAAATGCGATTGTCTAATGATTGATTGATTGATGCGGTTCATCCTGCATGTATATTAAATACAGCCACATGTGCATGGCGAACCTTCACTGAATAATCGTAAATGCACCAATATTGCTTAACAAATTAAACAATTTGTAACAAATTTGTTTCTATTAATTTATTAAAATTAGGCTTTATATGTCTCAAATTGAAATAGAATTAAAAAGTATATTACGCAGTGTCTTGCCACCTTTTTAATTTTAAACATATCGTATGAATTTGCGATGTCGTGGTCGGAAATTAGTAAGGAATATTCTCTGCAATATTAACAAGGATTTTCGTTTAATATACTCGTAATATGCAAAGTTATGGAGTGAATAGAAACATATTCAACTTTACAAGATTCGCACGTCGGAGTAAATCGTCTGGAAGGTCTTAGGCGTAGTTTGTTGTTGAAACATCTGAAATTTATTATTAAATTATAAATATAATATGTAGTTTATATAATACGGCTTATAAAGAATCTGAAACATAATAAGAATTAATATTATAATAATATTTGACATCTCGCTTGTCTAGAATATAAGGTAGCAGAATATCTTGAGCTCATTGTATCAAATCCCGAGTTGGACCTGGAAAAATTAAATAATTTTTCTGGTGAGAAAATTTTGCAACCTTAAGTCCTAGAGTTGGTAGTGCTTACACTCCCTTGCCCTGAAAACACGTAAGGCACATAGTCCTGAATCTAAACTCTCCCTGATCATGTCAAATAGTCGTGCCATTAACAATAATGTGCTCTTATTTTTGCGCATTTACGTAAACAATATAATATATCCTCTGTTGGTTCTTCTAAATTAAGAATACGTGAACGTCCTTATCTTAATCGATTATGATGATATTGTGATTTTTATTTATAATTTTTGACCGGTTTTACTGCGTCAACTAGTCTTGATGATTACTTACTTATAACTAATTCTTATTATATAATAAGGAATGGCTTACAATTCTTACAGTGCCAATGTCTATATATAGCCGATATATAATATCTATGGGCGGTGTTAATCACTTATTATTAGGTGCCATTGTGAGTCTACCTATCTTTTAATCCTCCATCAAATATATTAATTATAATTAATCTTATGTTATAATCAAATAATCATATCTAAACAATTTCAGTACAATTTTTTTATTTTTTTATATGTTATATGTAAGCGGACGAGCATATTGGCCACCTGATGGTAAGTGGTCACCAACGCTCATAAACAATGGCATTGTAAGAAATATTAACCATCGCTTACATCGCCAATGCGCCACCAATCTTGGGAACTAAGATGTTATGTCCCTTGTGCCTGTAATTACACTGGCTCTCACCCTTCAAACCGGAACACAAAAATACAAAGTACTGCAGCTGTTTTGCGGTAGAATATCTGATGAACGGGTGGACAAAATCTTAATTAATTTAATTTAGTTACGCCATCATTTAATAATAAATTATAATTAATATTTAATTAATTTCACGAGTATAATACACATTAATTAATTTAATGTTGTTGTTATTGTATTTGAAGCTTATAAACCTAGCGTAACAGAAGCAACAAGCCAGCAAATAGATAGAACCTTTCGTTCTCGTAAGCTTCAAAACAATTATCCCGGCCCTTACACCCTGTGTAAACTTTAACAATGCGACGAGTACTTCGCAAACAAGGCGAAGTTAGCGTAGTAAGCTCGTGCTATGCTTTAGTTTGTGCGATGTGAAATATTTTAAAAGGTCCTTTAAAAGGTTAAACAAATTTCTGCTATGACTTTATGTTTTTTATTTAATTTTAAAAATAAACCAAATATGAATTAAAATGATAATATCTACAGCACACAAAGGCGGTCGTAATACTTAGCAGCGACTCATTCCAGACAATCTTGAAATTTGATTCATTTTTGAATAAAGATCTTAATGTGATGTTGTAATATTTGATGATCATAATCCCTTTGTAATAAGTGAGGAGATCAGATGATTACATTCTCGATCTCAGACAAATTATATTTGGATAACATTTAATTGAAATGAATTAGGAATATTTCCATCCCGATGAATACGTGTAGTTAATAGAATTTTCTAGTTAATTTTATTATTTGCCAGTCTTGATTAAATGTTTTTCGAAATTTATATTTATAGTAGTTCTATCAGTAATCACTATCGCATTTATATATAATTTTAGTAAGTATACATACTTACTAAAATTTCATTTAATTAGGTAATGAAGTGTATATTTTTTTTATAATTGTAAATGCAAATATCCTTTTTATGTTATGACACTTCCATCATATACAAATCAAATCAAATCATAATATTCTAATAGGCTCTTACAAGTACTTTTGTTTTATCGAGAGCTACCACCGGTTCAGTACCAACCGGCTCGGCTAAGTACTGGCAAGAAACACGGTAGTTGCTCATTTAAAAAAACTTCAAATTTGTATAAAGTACATTACTTAATTCCTGCACGTGATCCAGGAAGCATTTAATTCACACAATTTTGTCATACACTTCGCGATCATTCTCAAGGGACACTAAGTAATGCGCATGTCAAATTATACTGCACAAGTGTGGGCGTTATCAAGTGTTCTCTCTTTTTTCATAATCCGTCAAATCGATGTTGAATCTGGCATGGCCGAAAAGAGTTCAATTGATTGATTAACGGTTTTACTCGCTTGAGGCACGGTATGAATACTTGAGTAGAATACCAACTAAAACTTTATTGATCTGACTCGGTCATTGAACTATAAACTAACATCTAAAAAACGAAATCGATAACGGCTTATTCGTTTTTTAAACATGAGAAATTCAATGAAAATATTTTTAAAACAAACAGCCAGCATTATCGCAATCAAAAAGCTTTTCTCTTAATTACAATCCCGAACTACGGCTATATTAAAACCAACAAAAGAATTTTGATTAGGACAAAACAATTTATTATTCTAAAAAAACAACTATTAAAACGACCTAATCATTATTAAAAAAGAATCCGGTAGCTAAATTATAGCTATTAAAAACTTGACTATGGCAGTCCTACAATGTGTGATCCGAAATCCTGTACTTGAATTAATATATGAAATCTTTGTTTCAGACTAAACTACGCTTTAGCGGGGTTACGGCCGTGGTGGTGGCATGCCTGTAACGTGTGTTTGCACGCCGCGTGCTGCGCGCTCGTTGCGCGTGCATGTGTCACCATCGCACGATTGCAACGGCCATTTGCTGCATTAGCTGCGTTGCTATTCGCAGTTCATCCTGTACACACTGAGGCGGTATGTTTATTTTATATATTTCTTATTTATTATGAATGCAAATAGTTAGCCAATTTAACGAATAGTTTCAACAGAAACGTATTACACAGACAAAAGAAAATACGAATTGTGAGGATTCATTAAATGCTAAAACGTATTGAAAATGAAAGCTAAAATAATATATTAAAAATCCATAGTCTCCGTTATTAAGGAAAATATTAATTTCAATCGATATATCCTTTCATCTGTATCATAACTGCATTTGAATTGATATTTCTTTCAAAAAAAAATCTTTGAATAAATCTTTTCACCATTTCCATGACATCCTATTACGCTTATGTTATTTTTTTTTTATAAATTAGTTCTAATGTTCATAAAATGCCACATATATCAGATATCAGATAGAGGCCTACTCATTAGATATTCTATCACCAAATAGTAATGCTTAGTATGGTTGTGATTCGGTTTGAAGGGTGAGTGAGCCAGTGTAACTACAAGTACATGTTAGAAATGCTTAGTATTTGTTACGGCGCCAATATCCATGAGGTAGTGACCACTTGCCATCAGGTGGAGCATTTGTTCATTCTATGACATAAAAAAATATCATTCCGATACAACTACCAAACAAAAAAAAAACATTTCGGCGTTCAGTTAAGGTAACTTCATAAGTTCACGTTAATTTCTGAAGAGTTCAAGTATAGTCTTACCATGATAATATTTGTTTGTTGCACGTTGCATGATGTTTCAGAAGTTTTTCATTTCATGAATATTTATCGAGAGCCATAACGATGTCGATAAAATATGTAATATTTTTACATTTTTCACAGGTAGCCGGCGTGGTGGGACGAGCGGATGTGCTGGCGTGCATATTCTTCCTATCATCGCTGTTAGTTTACCATAGGTAAGAATATTTCTTTTCTTATTCAATTTAATGAATTTAGTCGTTTAATATTTACCTAACAAAAATTTAAATATCTATTGTTATTATTTGAATATATTTAATTAAGTTCAACTTCCATTTATTTTGTTTATCTCAGTCAAAAAACGCATTTACTCATTTCACCGCATGAAGCGAGGGGTTGTTATTATGAAAAGTAAAAATATGTTACAACATAGGCAGACGTAACTCACAAACATCGCTATACAAATCCGAAAATTTAAACTCAACCCATGTAATAATATTCATATCTCCTTAAATAAAATATTTATACTAAATTACGAAGTGTATTTATCAAAAAGGCAATATTACAAAAACATTAAGATAAAATAATCTCGTATGATTTATAAATGCTATGAATGGATTTTCTTGACGGCAGCTGTTTCTAAACGTTTAGAGCGGAGACAGCCTCATTTTAATGGTTACGAAATGTATAAAGGATGTTTTACATGATCCTTTGAGTGGAGAACGAGCATAAAATACAGTGGGTTTATACTTCTGTTGCGATAGAAAGCTGCGTATCTTTACGATTGTATTTATGTGTGTGTGTTATGAGTAACGCCTATGTGTGAGTTTGTGTTTGTGTGTGTGCTTGTAAGTGTCCGTTAAAATTAAATATATTCAAAGATAATTTAGTTATAATATATTATATAAACTTTTGAAATTAGAATTATTTAATAACGGGTCGTTGATTATGACGTCACGTCGTATATATTTTTTAAATAAGTGTGACATTATTTTTCCCTCAATCAGCTTTGAATTTAAGTAAAATATAATGTAGTCCTTCCTATACAGTAACAACCTATAATTTCTCGGTCATTTACAAAACGGTGATGGGCGTTCTCGGCCGAGTAAAACGTGTGTTCTGCATAATTACCTCGTATTACAATGCGTTCAAGGGTTAAAATATTCAATAAATCATTTTAACGCTATATATACAGTTATAGTACAATTGTTATGTAATGTGATATAAGTTAGTCCATATGACAATGACTTGGTTTCTTGAAGTACTTGTTAAAACCTACAGGAGTCTTTTTTTCTCTAATAAATATGTTTTATTAGATACTTATTAAAGTGCATCTATGTTTGCACACACTTGTTCACTATAATATGTTTTGGGCGGTTGGCTAATCAGGTGTTTGAATTTTAATAATTATTAATTATTTTAAGCTTTTCTTTTAAAAAAATTTAAAAAGTTTACCCATCACACACAGACTACATCATTATCTGAATTCCAGGGTAACTGATGACTATACAAATTTTAATTTGATTTCGTAAGGTTTTTTGGCTTTAGGCCATTTTTTATGGATGATGCTATTTTTAAATTGAAGACTTCTTTATTGGCCCCATATATTGCGCGCTGCTTTAATTTCTTCCGAGAAGGGTATTTATTGGTCTTCGTGGGATTCTGGATTCACAGGGTTTTTTGTATTCGGATGTTATTAATTATGCTGTGAATATATTTTGTTAATTCATAATATTATGACAATGATTTGGATTATTGCTAAAATATTCTCAAAGCGATTATTATATAAATATAATATTTTTAGGCCAACAAGCAACAAGAAATGCGTGTGGCTCAGCGTTGTCCTCGGAGCTCTCAGTATGCTGGCCAAAGAAACTGGAGTGACAATATTATTGCTCAATCTGGCGATTGACTTCTATAGATGTTGGCCACTTGTCAAGAGGTATGTATGTTTATTAGTAAAAGTTATTAGTTGTTATTATTTAATTACTGGTGGAGCTGAGATACCCTAATGGTTCGAACACGTGAATCTTTGCCGAAGATTGCGGGCTCAAGCCGGATAAGCACCACAAATTCATGTGCTTAATTAATTTGTATTTATAGTTCATCTCGTACTCGGCGGTAAAGGAAAACGTCTTGAGGAAACCTGTATCCTTCTCAATAACAATTTAGCCTTTAAACAACAATACATTGCTTTATTCTGGTTTATATTTCTTACAGTAGCAGCCTAAAATATGGGCAATGAAACCATTTACCACAACAATATGACCAAATGGCACGTCACCGAATTATGAATCGTAATAAAAAAATATTGTAACTCGTAATTTGAACCCGTGTCCGCATTGTATCCTTGTTATGCCAATCAAGCTGTAACGGATTCCTGTTGAGCTGAAAAGCGCAACATTCCTTACAAAATAAAAAAAAAAAAAATGTGTTTTCTCATTCTCTCAACATCTAAAAACATTCAATTCCGAAAATTTTAGCGAATGTCGTAAATGAAACTGACTGTCTAAATTTTAAAAAGTTTTAATAGTTGTAGTTCAGCGTTTATGAGATTTCAATACGTTTTTTTAGATCTTAATATATTTTATATTACGAAAATTATATATTTTATATCTCTATATATTTTAGATATAAATAATTTAGTTAAGGTTGTCATCGCTTCTTCTATAATCTTAATTCTGAATCTGTAGCAAAGTTACATTGGCTTTGTCTTTTAAAATGACGATTCAATGTGTTTCTAAATAATTTAAATAAAGGGCGTATCGTACACTCGCAATGTAATTTAGAAATGATTTATATGACAAGATACTTAATGCTATTAATATTATATAATATGAACTTGACTGTGACTCGTACAGTGAGCGTAATTGCTTCCAAATTTAAATGTAATAAAATTTTCCTCATTATTGATACTGAGCACTAAATTACGCAACGCAAGAGCTTGAGATGAAATTGTCTCATTAAGTTTGAAATAATTTATTGAACGTGACACGGTACTGGTTATGGAGTAATGCTTATGTGCGATTCGTTCATATTAGTGATTAATTACTTTTAATTAAAGATCTGAAATAACCCTGATGTTATTTCGTTTTGCCAATTAATAAATAAATATCTCTCATTTAAAGAAATATCAGTTTTAATTAACTAGAGATTAAAAGCGTCTAGTTAAGCATTCATTGATCTTAATGAAGATTGTATGTTATTTTAACCTATGTTATTTAAGTGTCGTATAAGAGTAACTATCAAGTCTCTTGCTGTTTATTCTAGGTAGAATCTACATTCCGAACTGTTGGTAACAATGAATTTAATTTAATCTTGTAAAATGATTATTTGAAAGCCGAGATTGCCCAGTGGTTAGAATGCGTGAATCTTAACCGATGATCGTGGGTTCAAACCCGGGCAAGCACCACTGAATTTACATGTGCTTAATTTGTGATTATTCATCTCGTGCTTGACGAGGAAACATGCATATGTCAAATTTCACACGTGTATTCCACCAACCCACATTGAAGCAGCGTAGTGGAATAAGCTCTAAACCTTCTCCTCAAAAAGAGTAGAAGAGGACATAGCCCAGCAGTGGGACATTCACAGGCTATTACTATAAAATGTTGATTTAATACTTGAATATAGTATTTGATAGAATACGTTTATTATCAAGAAAGGTCTACAGTTTCTACGAATTAGAATATTATTATAATTAATGTCGTATGCAGCGAAGGTAAACCAGAAGGTATCAGAGTACCCTGTAAATATTCACCAAGTCATTATAGGGAAACGTGGTGGATCAAACATTGCACATTATGCTTAATAACAAAAAAAGCCATTACTCAGCATTGTTATATTTACGAGCAATTACTTTTTAATATATAAAAAAGTCTGTGCTTTGAATTTCATGCATTCCTGTTATGCTTTGTTATTTTGTTTTAGACGTAGTTGAGAATTGGGTTTAGAATTAACGACTCATTCGAATTATGTCACTCGAATAACACATTTAATTAGTTTTAAATGAAAGTACTCTGATGGATCGTTTCTTTGATCGATCTTCAATTATCGTTAGGACGAACTGTAATTAGGTTGGATTGACGTATTTCATAAAAGTTTTAACATTTCACAGAAATCAAATTATATTAACTAAACAATTACAGCGGGTTTAAGAGTTTAAGGGCTTCATTATTATGATTAGAATTTACAGTTTGATCGTCTATTCTAACTTTGTCAGAAATTCTTGATATCATGATTAATACAAATTTGATGATTGATGCTAATGGAAATTGGAATTTGGAATAAAGGCATTTCAAAACGTACAATATTTACAGTAACAATACAACCTCACATTGAAATTAGCAATCAAAATATAAACAATGAAAAAAATTATTATATACTTTATCTAAAATTCATTTAATGAAGGCAGATAAAAAATTTATCCATCTGATATTAATTAATCAACGCTGTTACTCGGATAATATGCCAATTAGCATGAGATAAATATAATACTATAATGAACACCACAAAAAATTAAAGCTTACATAGCACCTGGAACTAAGCTAACCCACTCAAATATCACATCGCAGCAATGTTAGAATACTAATAAAATATTTATCAGTGCATATTAGACTTAGACGGCGTGTAATAATTATCTCTCTACTATAGATTAAAAACAGAATATATTTATATATATATACTAGCTGTTGCCCGCAGCTTCGCTCGCGCGTGGTCTTTATCTATACTAATATTATAAATAAGTAAAAATAGATTTTTTGTATGTTTGTTTGTAGCGAATAAACTAAAAAACTGCTGTACTGTTTTTAAAAACCTTTTTTACCTACAGAAAGATACGTTATCAGCGAGTAATTAGCTGCCCGTCCCGACTTCGTACGGGTAAAATAAGGATTTTATCATTTTTTAATCAATAAGATATAAACATTTACCAATCGATTTATTCGCCCATCCAGTATAGTGTATGTGTGTTCAGTACAGGGCATATAATAATCCTACTTCCTACTAATATAATAAACTCGAAAGTTTGTATGGATGTATGGACGTTTGTTACTCTTTCACGCATAAACTACTGAATGGATTTTAATGAAACTTTACAATAATATAAGCTTAGGGAATACCAATTAAGTGGTATATATGGCAATAATGGAATATGTTTTTTTTTATCCAAACATCACCAACATAGTGAAGTTCGTATATTTCTCTTTCGTTCGTATCTTCTCTTGCGTATTTTGAATTTCATTATTTGCACCCAACTCTTCCAAACAAAAATAAAAGTTTCTAAAAACTTTGAAATTCATGTTTAATAATTCAATCAAAAAACTCAAATAGTACATTTATATTTTTTTAAATTTTTATACTAATGCTTTTACCCCGTTTCTCCCGTTTGGAGTTAAATTTCTAAAAACGACGAAATACGTATGCATAGCTTTAATACTAAATATCATTCTTCTAACACCAAAAGTGACGGAATCCCCATACAAACTTTCAACCCCTTTTTTACCCTCTCAGATTTAGATTTTCAAAAACGCTGATATACATTTTTATTTATTTTTAAGCTTGTTCATTAAATTTCATGCTTCTAACTTTAAAAATGACGGGTTTCTAAACAATCGTTCAACTCTTTAGGGGTAGAATTTCCAAAAATCCTACCTTAGTGGGTGTTATAAAATGTATCAACTGCCAAAACTTCAAGTTTCTAACCCCCGCAGTTTAGGCTCTGCGTTAATGAATCAGTTAGGAAGAGTATTATGTGAATAGATATCAACAAAAATACGTATTTTTTATAACTTTTGATAGACTCAACTAATTTTGATGAAATAAAGGCTAAACGGAATCTTGAAATAGTTCTTATAATAATTTGGTTATTTCAATTTTTACTGCCTTTGAAATAACATTGGAAGAGATGTTAACCATCGCTTACATCGCCAATGCGCCACAAACCTTAGGAACTAAGATGGTATATCCTTTGTGCCTGTAATTACACTGGCTCACCCCCCCTTCAAACCGGAACACAACAATACCAAATACTGCTGTTTTGCGGTAGAATATCTGATGAGTAGGTGGTACCTACCCACTCATCAGATACTATGTATATCATAAATAACTGCCTTGTTGGTCTAGTGGTTAGATATAAGGCCGCAGACCCGGTGGTCCTGGGTTCAATTCCCAGGTCGGGCCAATAAATAGTTATTGGGTTTTTCTGTCAGAAAATTCTCAATAGCAGCCCGGAGTCTGGAAGGTGGAAGTGTGTACACTCCCGTGCCTCGGAAAGCACGTTAAGCCGTTGGTCCTGCGCCTGAACTCTTTCCGGTCGTGTCGGATTGCCGTCCTATCGGATTATGAGAGCTAAGGAAAAGAGAGTGCACCTGTGTTTGCGCACACACTTGTGCACTATAATATGTCCTGCGCAGTTGGCTAATCTCTCTTGAGAGTAGCCGATATCAGTCTGGAGGACCTTATTATTTATTTCAATTTTTAGACGATTGAAAGATACAGACATGCAGACAGTAAAAAAAATTAAAAAAATGATTGCTTTGGTTTTGGTAAATCGTAAATAGCCATATAACCTTTAAAACAGGCAGTTATTTTGAAATAACAGACAGAAACTTCAATTTTTTTTTATATGTATGGATAATTTATTAGTTAATTAGTTTTTGTTATAGATTTATGTTATTTTATGTGTACAATATAAAGTATAAAGTAAAGGAAAAGTTTCTTCTGTCAGAGACTAAATAAAATCAGACTTAACCAAGGCTACTAATTTAATTAAACAAAAAAAAGGGAATTAAAACAAATGTTGTCCATTGAACTTGACACACATCTGAATAAGCTGCTTAAGTGGCCATTTTATGTAGAAAAAGTATATAATATACAAACAAAAGCAGCTATATAACAATTTTAATTAAAGTTTCAAAAGCAGTTATTTGACCGCTCTGGTAGGTTAAGTGTTAAAAATGAGATGACACTTATAGCATATATATATATAAATATATACATACATTAACTAAGTTTCCACCAACAATAATTACACAATCATTAAAATAATCAAAACAGATATAAAATCAAACAGCTAAACCATCATAATCAGTAAAGGTGTAGTAAGATATATATTTTTTTATAATGAAATATAATTAATTACTTAATGAAAACACAAATTTAACAAAAACAAAATATAAATGAAATCACATAGCTTAAGCATTATTACATTGAGTAAGGCCAATAAAATGCAGTAAATAAATGATATATATATTATTTATATATTTTTTAACCAAATACAATTAAAAGGCAAGCAAGAATATGACTACAGTACAAAATTTATAACAAACTAAAATATTGAATATTAAGATGGGTTGGTAGATTCATTTTATATAAATTAATACATTTAATACATTATTATTTTTATCTTATTTATGTTATTTTTGCAGTGATTTTTTTTTTAAATATATAATATCAATATCTGAGTACACTTAATTATATATTATATGCTCGCACAGATCTACTTCTTCCTATTCATGATTATGCTGTCGCAAGCTTGATGTAGCCAAAGACCAATTAAATTAAGCTGAGAGATTACAAAATACTTTTATTCGGTTTATATTGGGATGAGGCAAATATAACCACGTTTCACAATTTTGTTCTCTTCTTAATTAGTTGCCCGTCTGACTTCATAGGAATATGCACATCTTCTCTATTCTGTACTGTGTGTTGTTTAACCCTTTTACTCCCCCTTCATCACTTGATATTCATTAGATAATGATGGTGATGACGACGTCTCAGTGCTTTTATTTATGTGCTCCGTATTTTGTTGTTCGATCACTACTATTTTAGCTATCTCTATAGCTTTCTTTAGTGACAGATCAGACCGTTGTAATAATCTTTGATGTTTGGCGAGCTACTCTAACACATATTCGCTGTAAATTTATCACTGACCAATGACTATTAATTCAACGAAATCGCATTTTAAACTGTAATTTTCTAGACTCGTAATAAAGTTGGTTATATTTTCGTGTTTGCTTTGTTTTCTCATAAAAAATACATGTCAGGCCATAGTTAAATTTTTCCTCGGTTCGAAATACTTGTTACATTTATTAATGAGGTCTTCTAAAGTAATTTCTGTTATTTTAATGTTGAACAAAATTGCTATTTTTCTCTATTTACACTTCTTATACATAACCAGTGGCTAATACTCCTTATATATATCCAGAGGCTAATAAATATAGTTCAAAATATGGTTGCCATTTTTTCCGCGTTAAATTGTTATTTATTTCGTTGTTTAGAAAAAACTTCGGTAGGTAAAACGTTTGAATTTTTATCTGCCGTTTTAAAACTTTTGACAGGAAACACGAATTTACGAAAAAATTATACCTATTTAAAGTTTTAAGAAGTGATATACCACGTTTATGTTTAAAGCAAGCACTTCTAAAACCATGTATTATTGTTATAGTTGTTTTTTAGGCTTTGTTTATACACCTATATACTATTGACGTATTAATTATTGTCACTGAGTTAACTGACTTGCTCACACGCAGTCTTAAAGCGTACTGTTATGAAAGATATAAGATGAGATCATAAAGATACACACAATATATATGACATATTAGTTTTTATGCAAAAACAACACACGAAGCTACTGAAAACACGAAATTGTTAACAAAACTTTTTGATTTTGACAACTAACAGGTGCGCGTACTTTTCCTACAGATAATAATTTATTGATTTTTAGTAGGGATACTAAACTTATAATAAATAAATA
Organism: Nymphalis polychloros; assembly: GCA_905220585.2. Taxonomy (NCBI): domain Eukaryota; kingdom Metazoa; phylum Arthropoda; class Insecta; order Lepidoptera; family Nymphalidae; genus Nymphalis; species Nymphalis polychloros. The sequence continues at coordinate 14,406,683 of HG992245.1, forward strand.
AAGAGATTAAAAATTATAGGACAAAGTATAGGATAAATCATAAGCAAAAGTATAAATTACATGTAATATTTAATCTCTTTTCAGTTTGACCATAACCATTTTTTAATAAATGTTCTACGTGTATCTTTAAATTGACATAACTTTATTATTTATGAACCGATTGAAATAAAACAAACACTAAATGTTAAGTGAAGTTAGCCACAATACATTAGTGAAAACCGCACTCAAATCCGTTAAGCCGTTTTTAAGATTAGCGTGCACAAACGCACAGACAAACAGACAAACAGACAAACAGACAAACAGACAAACAGACAAACAGACAAACAGACAAACAGACAAAAATCTATTAATCATTGTTTTGGGTTCTATTGTGTTTATAAAGACCCCCGATAAAAGTTTTACTCATTTATCTTCCATGTACAGACATCGACCAGTTACAGATTTATTATATGTATAGATTATTTTTCCATTAATCAGGGTAATATTTTACTAACAACTATCATAATTGCATATTACAACAATATACAAGAACAATATCTTAGATCATAATATTACAGATAACAATGTATTGATACCGTAATGAGTTAGATATTGGCTTAATATTTCATATGTTTTACTTTAAACTTCAGATCGACTATATCGTATAAAGTAAGTTACATTTCTTTCTGTTTTCAAGAAACATGTAAAGATAATAACGGCTTACTATTTTGTTATTTGAGTTGAAGATGTTTTTTTTCTTGTTTTTCAACAATTAGAGAATATTTTATTGAAATAATAACTTAGCCTATTATTGATATATATTTTTGCAACGTAGTTCT